>OY019130.1:4645961-7045961 GCA_955652365.1 Eristalinus aeneus | reverse complement strand
GTCATACAATTATTATTATTGTAGCCAGGGGTGAAATATGTCTTGCATCGTTTTAACAAACCTAGACATTTCGGTGCGTTTTTTTTCGACCTCGAGTATGTGATCGTTCCAACTTTATGTTGAGTGGATACACATACAGACAGCTTGGCCTTGATGACTGAAAGCAGCGTGCCCACAACCGTCACCTATGGAAGGCAGCAATTTCTCAGGCTCAGACCCTTCATGGTTCGTCTGCCTGGTAAGTAAGCAAGGATACAGGTACCGTGGATGGGAAGTTTTTCGGTTTCAACAATGTAACAGCCAAGCATGGAAAATAACTGGTTATTTTGAAAACCTTTCATCGCCAGTAAGGACCAAACAAGGTTTTGGAAGTTTTAAATTTCAGTCGATTATGCTGTCCAGATCGAAATGTAATGCGTTTAACATATGTTGCCGTTCCATGTCTATAGCCGAAGAAGAGCAACGATAGCCAAAGTAATATGAAAAGTTGAGATAACTGTCATCATTAGACATGACAGACAGACTAGATTGGAAATGAGAAATGTCCAGATTAGAAATGACAGACAGGAGCCATCTCCTTTATGAAAACGAGGAAGAGTGTCGGATATAAAACAGAGACCTCGGGGACACCAAACTTGAACCTAGCTTATACAACTTGTATTGAACGGCTTAAAAGGTAGTTTCTAATCCATTGAAGAATAGATTCATCGACAGGGGAAGCACGGATTACATATATGTTAACGCCCGCAGTTCCACAAATATCAAAATCAGCAGCGGACGATAAATATGACCTATTCATCCGGTCAATTACCAAAAAGCTGACCACACATTAATTGTATGTTCGTATTCTTAAGAATTGCACTCGTGCATTTGGTTATGAAATCGTTGACACTATGTCTGCGAATGTAATGTATTGAACATATTATTGTCAGAAATACAAGTGAAGCACACGAAGGCTGTGCAGTTGTTCCCATAAGTAAACCCGATCTGTACCATTGTTGTACTAGTTTTCTTTGTAATAAAATATTCGCTTAAATAAAATATAACTTGTGTTGTTTTTAAGCATGCGTTCGACCAGATAAGTAGAAGTCACGCGTTTTTGACAAGAGAGCCTTTTGCCTAAATCTTTCAATTGCTTTTGAACCATCAATCGAAACGATATTACTATCTCCTACATTGTGCAAAGATTAGTTCCATTTTTCGGTGGAATAACACGTCACTCAATAAGTCCCGGGATATATAGGAAACGCCACTAAAAAAAATCAATATTCGTTTTTTTTGTTAGTGGCGCCCCCTATGTGTTCCGGGACTTATTGAGTGGTCTGTAATGCCAGTAGATCACCAGCGGACCTGTTGCCGCGGAATCTGTATTGCCAGTCATTAAGAATACAAAGGTTCTTCAACGTTTCCATGACTTTAGAAAGATGGGACGTAAGTGGTGTCAGTCGGTAGGAGGTGGATGATGATGATTCGTGCCTTTTAGGGAAGGGCTGGGCAAATTCTGTCATCGACTTACTCGGAAAATATCTTAAAGAGTAGGACAGATGCGGAAGCTTACTTAATGGTTTTGCCAGCGTAGAAGAACACCTCTTCAGAAGGACAGGGAGTATACCATCCGGGCTAAGGGATTGTAAAGATCATAAGCATCCTTTGCAACTATTCGAGTGCGAAAGTGGATTTTTCTCATAGAAAAATTTACGATCTCAAGTAAGGGTGGGGATAAAGCACAATCACAATCAGGCAGCAAGATGCACATCTAAACTTTCAGTACATCCCTGCGCCTTGAATCACACAAACAAAAATAAATCGAAGACGTTTTTTTTTTAAATTATTGTTTATTTAAAAAATCAAATTTTGAAATTCATTATTGGACTATAATTTTGATTATACATTAGATAGATTCACATGCATTAAATTGTTTAATTTTGTTTTCTTTATTTTTTAAAGGTTTTTAGCCTGCAATTGAATTTAATTTATTCTGTTATGTGTTCAATGAAATTTTCAGAGCTTCTCTAACAACTCAAAAGGAAAAAAAAATACATGTACTATATATATATATATATACTTCCTTGAAATACATTATATTCAATTCTCTGCAACCTACTAAGTAATAATTTTTCTCTAAGTTCTCATATGTCTTCTCGCGTAACTATCAATTATGTATAAGTTAAAAAATACTCTTAAATTTAATTAAAATGTATTATTCATTATTTACGATAAGGGCGACTAGAAAATCAAAAATATTCATTTTACATTTATATATATATATAAATTTATTTTTTTGTTTTATTTTTTCAATGATAAATTTATTTAAACAAAATTAATTCGAGATAAAATAAAACAGCAGTGTGGACTGGACAAGTTAAGATCTGTTTTTTCTGTAGTTTAAATATTTGATTGAAAATGAATTCAAAGGTATATAGATACAAGTTCATAATGGGACTAATTTACAACCTACTTGCACTTAAATTAATAGTACATCAACCAATTGAATAGCATCATTTAATGTCTTCTTGAATCTAATCACTTGCTACACACAGTTTTTGTTTCCATGTCATTTTCGCTTTTTGTTTTCCATCTTTGGTTGAACAGATATTTCCTTTTTAAAGATATTCAACTTAAATTCTACTCTAAAATTAGCATTGCTTGTTGGGGTTTTGTTTAGTTTGTTTTTTTTTTTTTATTTTGTTGTTATACATAGTATATATTTTCTTCTGTAGAAGAATTGATTTCTTAAGAGTAAATTTGTGCTTAAATTATTAAGGAAAAAATTGTTGTAATACTTGTTTAGTTGAACAAACCTAAAGTGTGTGTGTGGAATGTGTTGGTGTGTCATTTTTTAAAATTCTTAAAGTTCTTGATATTTTGTTTGTTTGTTTTTTTTTTTCATTGGAATGGAATCGATTTAGTTCTATTAATATTTGTTTTGTTTTTGTCTTTATTTGATTTGATTTATGTTTTGTATCACAGAAAACCAAGTTTAAACCGATGTGGTAGAGAAACAAAGTGACCAAGAGGAAGTTTGTTGGCTTAGAGCTATTTAAGGATTCTGTTTTCAGTGGCATGCTTTTTTGCGGGATAGATGAATGTTGAAGGAGCGCGAGGAGGACCTTTTTTCTTAATCTAAAAACTTAAGCAAAACTGTGAAAGACAGGACTATAAAGTTAGTTATTATAGCTCTTACGGAGAACCTTTCTGTGTTATAATAATAGTAATAATAATAATTGTTGGCGCTACAGTCCAAAGGGGGACCAGGGCCTAGCTTGCTCATCAACTACTCGTGTTGTGCGCGCTACTGTTCTCTCACGAGTAAAAGGGACCTACGGTTTTTTGCCGACTCCGAACGGCGAAGTTTGAGAAGCTTTCTTAGACAGTTATTACTCTTTCAGAGTTGTCAGCAGCTCGAAAGAGGTGGTGCCGTGAAATATTCGAAAAATTGGTGTTGAGGTGGGAGTCGAACTTGTACCCTTCGGCGTGTGAGCGTCGCACTCTACCCACTACGCCACGTCGACCACACCTTCTTGTGTTGCAAAATTAAAAAAACAAAAAAAAAAACAGAAAAAATACTAAAAAAAACATTCTGTAGTCAAAATATGAAAATATTCAGCACAGACCATGCAGTTTCCCTTTTGCTCCGAGATCGGCAGTTTCATGCTCTTCGGGATATGAACGTAGGATAGGAATGTAGGGAGGAGAACGCAGCAAACGAAACGTGAGTGAAAAGCAATCTGTTACAGAACTGAGCTAGACTTTACACGTGATGACATAAAAGCTGTTTCACATAGAATTAAGAATTTTTCCTGCACGAAGCACATTCTCCTCAAAAATTTGTTCACCTTCTCCACCGTCTGGCGCCAGTTTTCTTGCAAAATGAATTCCCGGATCGAGCTATACCTAAAGCTCCTTTAAACCCGAAAATTCGAACCTCTTATAAAGGCAGAATAGACCTTGAGTGATGTTGGAGAAAGTTTATCTATGTCAGCGCTTCATATTTAATTAGAAAAAGTTTTGGGCATTTTTTTAAATTACAATGTAACATATTCTCACTTATATTCCTCAACTAACCTTAAAATAATCTCACTGGGTGTTCTCAAAAAATGGATGGAGTGGACAATGTCTATAAACAAACATAATCTTCATGAATCAACTTTTACAAAGACTTATCGTTATATAAGTTTTTACAGAGAAAAGTCTCGTAAATTAGAAAATTCCGTCTGTTTATCTTCCTGTCATGTTCATTTAACCTCACACAGTAAAGTAACTTTCTAAAGGCTGTACAAAAAAGCAATCAACAAGTCCCTTAAAAAATTATAAAATAAAATTTCCGAAACGAAACCCTCTATGTGTGAGCGTAACTCACCCAAATGATTTCCATTCCACCTGCTCTTTCATTTACTACCCCACTATTTAGAAGCATGCCACTGACGTCTAACGGTAAATAAATATTGATACATACACAACTCTTACGGATAAGGTCTACAGATACATACAATAGAAGATACTGATACTGTTGATTTGAAACTCGTGAGGTTTAGATTTTTTGCAGTTTTGTTATTTTTGGTGGTTTGGTTCATAGAGGACGTGGGGACAGATACGAAGATATTGCAACGTTCAGATACCTGGATACGGATAGTTTCTGTTTCTTTAAGATTGTTCGCGTTTCGCAGAGTTTATTTTTTTTTTTGTTTCTGTTTTTTGTGGAAGATTCGATAGTCCAGTTGTTTGGCAATCGGTTTTCAAAGAGGGACCCAAGGGCAGAGGCAGACAGATTTCAAATTGAATTCTTAAAGTTGCTGGTGAGTTGGTGAAGCTAAGTGCCGGCCGCCGCCATAGCTGTCTGGGAGTCTTACTGATTTAGTAGGGTGTTGGTCACCTCAGAGAAGGACAACAGAGGACTCCCGTCCGGTTGATCGGTGTACGCGCTGGATGCGTATGCGAGAGCTGTGTGAGCGGTGATATTTGAGATATGGTGCCGCCCGATGCTGTGGCCACTGCTGCCGCCACCACCGCTGCCGCGGCCGCTGCATGATGAGGATGATGAGGATGAGGATGTAGAGGATGTGGGTGGTGGGGGTGCTGAGGGTGGTGCTGTGATGATGATTGGTGATGCGATGATTGCGAGTTGGTGGTGGTGTTGCTGATGCTGCTGTTGTTGTTGCTGATGTTGCTGTTGTTGTTGGTGTTGTTGTTGTTGTTGTTGGTGGTGATGGCTGTTGTGGTGCTGCTGTTGTTGCTGTTGGTGGTGCTGCTGTTGTTGTTGTCCAGATGGTGAGGTGGTGGATGATGGTGATGAGCTAGATGATGCTGATGATGAACATCCGTGTAGTCGCTGGTGTGGCTGCTGTTGCTGCGCAAAGGATAGTGATGCGATGGATTGCTGCTGCTGCTGTTGCTGTTGCTGTTGTGTCCCAATGATGATCTGTTAATACATATATTTAGATATTATTTGTCAACCACCGGGAGTTAATTCGAAGAACGAAGTATACGTGTCAGTGCGAGCTACAGTTAGTTGGGAACAAAGCAAAATACAGAAAACACACTTTTACTGAAACTTAAAAATACATCAATCGTTTGATACTTTTGGGAAGAGCTTAATGTGAGTGATTCGTTGTGGTACTGGAACAATTAGTTTTTTTGTAGGAGAGAAAGTCACTCATCGTGCAGAAGGGTTACATATAAAAGAAGTCGAACCATTTATCAAGACAAATTCAAAGTTAAGAACTGCCGTAACGATGATTTAGTACTGACGACTTAAAGCACTTATATTTGGGCTCTGGCGGCAGGTTCCCCGGAAACAGAGGAAATTTGTAGTTTTCCTGAACCAAAGGGAACAGAGCAGTCTGATCTGTTCCAATTTCAAATTGTTACGTTCACTTGCATAATTCTTGATATATTGTTTTAAGCTTCTCTGGTGAATGGCAGAGAGAATGTTCGATACGGAAAGGTATGTCAAACGTATTTGAATCAATACATTGTTCGTTTGTGTCAGGAGAATGCTTGGCGATGCTCATTGGTGCAGGGTAAGGTTCAAAGGTTTCAAAAGATTTATGACGTATTGTTACGTTTAATTATTAAGTTTATTTATTGTTTTCCATTTGGGTTAATGTTGCCAAGAGACATATAATAGAGCGTCTTAATCCTAATCCTATCCTTGTCTAGATTCCTTGAGAAATGCGGTGATTAACACTACAAACTCAACTAACGCTTAATCTGGCACTCAACAGGTGAGCAACTCGTTAGTCTTAACCACAAGAGTCATGAGTATACGAATGACCTGCTATTCTCACCGCATCAAGAAAGTGTTGAAAGTCCTAGTACGGACACAAAATGTCTTTCCGACTACCTTCCCGAGGCTTGAAAATCGGATTACCGCTTAAGACTGAGGGTTGCAAGCAGCTAAAGGAAGTTGGTGAGTTCAAAAAAGGACACGACATGCTCAAGCTAATAATAATACAAGCAAAGACCAGCATGCATTGCATATGATCGTAATCGTAGTTGAAAGCCTCTACATTTTAAGGCAATTGGTTGCCATTATTTTGAAGTAGGTTAACTTCAAGGAGGGATCTGCAATGATGATAGAATCTGTTTGCCGCTATTCGAATTATACCTATGAAATGAAAAATCTCCTCGTCTGCCCACCTTAACCGGCCAACGAGACCCCACATCCACTAAACTCAATGCTGCCGTAGGCGGTACAGGATGATGGAACAATATACACAACTTCAGCCAACTTCAGAATGCTCTAAATTCCAACTGGTTATGATAGTGGGCTCAAATTTTGACTGTGCCAGATAATTATTTCTATTTACAGGTCTTTCAAACAATTTACGTCTCAGTTGTGTTGAAAAATGTTTATACGCGACGGGGTCCGTTGGTGACAGTGTCATTGCCTTATATTTGGCTAGAACGCCGCAAGTAGCTATCGTTAGAGCCCTCCAGCACCTCAACGGGAATAAATTATGCGTGAGTCAAATTATACCACTCTACCGTGATACTAGCAATGTTGCAAAACGCCATAAAAGTGATCATAAGGAAATAAAAAAAAGGAACAGCAGTATCGGTAGAAATGGTTCGGAAATAGAAGACTCGAATTGAGCGAAATTCGCGTCGGAGTGGAGGAGAGATATGAACTCAACATGCACGGTTGCAGCATATACTAAAAAAAATGGGCTCAGGGTTAAATCATCGAAGCTCAAAGCAGCACACTGCAATAAAGGAAAGTGCGAGTCGAGAGAACTTGGAGAACTTGGAGAACTTGGAGAATTTGTTTTTTTCCGATGATTTCACATTTGTAAAGGTCCTTTTAGAAAGGTCTTTCTTTCAAGTAAATTCGGTGCTTCTGCTTTTAGACATATTGTTCTTCAACAAACAGAAGCACGGAATTTACTTGAAGGAAATACCTTTCTAAAATGTACGCCTTCAGACGGCCACGAGATTGCAGGCAACACCATTGGTGATAGTTTGAAAGCACACGTCAACAAGGATTTGCTTTTTTAAACATTCCACACTTCATATCATCGATTGCAAACTCTAAGAATGCAAATCTATTTGATTTTCTCATTTAGTGACTTTTACAAAGTTGACAAGTTTTGACAAAGTTTTCCACCACCTCCAAAAAGAATTTCACCAGGAATGAGCCACTTCCTTTTTCGATCGTTCCAATGCCGTTTCCTGCACCGAATCAAATTCAAAATTAAAAACTTGCTTTCGGCACATTGAAATTTATCAAAAAAAAAAAAAAAAAAACACAATGATACCATTTGAAAAGTTGATGAGTTGTTGAAGAGTTGAAGTTGAAGAGTTTGAGTGATTCACCCTGTTTGCTCTCGAAAATAAGTGTTTCGATTAATAACTCGGTTCGAATCGGTAAATCTGTGATTTGCAAAATATTTGATTTCATTGTGTTGCAGGAGGATGTCTTAGTTTAAACCTTTAACTTGTAAACTGGGCTTCTACACAGCCTAAAGCCGAAGCAAGGAATACTTCTCTAGATCTTGAAAGCTTGTTATAATCTTTAGTCTCCTTTATATTTCATTACTATTTCTTATTTCTATTTTTTTAAAATGAGAGCTGGGACATTGGTAAGCAGTTGAACAACAATTGAACAAACATTTCTTTGAATTTCTTTGGTTTACTCTGACTAATGAAAGTCTGCAGATGACATAGAGATTGGCTTCAGCATCTGCCTTTTCGAAACCATTGAAACGTCAGCAATTTGTATTGAAACAGAATATTTAGCTTATAATCAATCAGAGGGTTTATTCCACCTTCATGGCCACCGCAGCTTAGTGGGTGGAGTGCTAAACTCAGACGCCATAGGTCCGGGTACGATTCCCGCCTGAACACCTCGAATTTTTCACGCCACGACCTCTTTCAAGGTGCTGACAACACTTAAAGAGTAACACCGGTAAAAGCTTGGCAATTTCGCCGCTCGTAGTTGGCAGAAACTTTAGGTTCCTTGAAGGAAAACAGTAGCGCGTACAACACGAGTAGTTGATGACCAAGCTAGGCCTGGCTTCTTGTGGACTATCGCGTCATCCAATTGCCATCATTATTATTATTTATTCCACTTTCAAAACTATGAAAAATCCGGCAAATTTGCTTGTAAGTACCAATTGCCTTCCAAAGCAATGAATGAAAAAAAAATTGTTGAACAGTGTACGGCTTCGTGAAGAATGCAGTAATGTGTCTCATGTTTAGGAATTACTTAATCAGGAATTAATTTATCAGCAGATTGGTCTTTACGACAGTTGGATGAAATGATATAAAACTATACGAAGGTTGCCTCTTATATATCGGAATTGCGCAACCCTAGTGTTGCAATCTGGCAACTGCCAGCTCTATCATAAAGTTCGACATGTCTGAGGTTACAGAAAGTTTTGACATACGAGCGCTATTTGTGTTGTTTAATAATAATAATTGTTGGCGGTACAGTCCATAGGGGGACCAGGGCCTAGCTTGCTCATCAACTACTCGTGTTGTGCTACTGTTCTCTCACGAGTAGAAGGGACCTACAGTTTTTTGCCGACTCCGAACGGCGAAATTGGAGAAACTTTCTTAGACAGTTATTACTCTTTGAGTGTTGTCAAAGGTGTCAAAAGGTGGTGCCGTGAAAAATTCGAAAAATTGATGTTGAGCTTGGAATCGAACCTAGACCCTTCGGCGTGCGCGCGTTGCACTCTACCCACTACACCACGGCGACCACATTTGTGTTTTTGTAAGTTTGTGTTCTTGACAGAAACTTAAAAGATTCATCTCGCCCAAAAAATGGAATTAAATCGTGAAAATTGTCGTGCGATTATTTTTTACAACTTTCGACGTGGATTAACTCAACAACAGTGCATCAACAGTGCAACAACTTAATTAAATTTTTGGCGATGAAGCTCCATCAAGGAGCAGTGTTTATTGATGGTATGGTGAATTCAACCGATCTCGTAGTTCACTCCAAGACGAATTTCGTGAAGGTCGTCCAAATCAGTTATTGTTCCGGAAATCATTGATGCTGTGCGCCAACTGGTATTGCAAGATCGTCATGTGATGTAGAGATTGAGACAAAATTAGGCATTAGTGGGACCAGCATACATTCAATACTTCATGAACATTTGACCGTTAAAAGAATTTGTTCTCGGTGGATCCCACACAATTTGTCAATCGCTCAAAAAAATGTTCTTGTGGATTGGTCGAGAGAAATGCTCCAAAAATAGGACCGCGGAACTTTGAAACAAGTCTATGATGTCGTGACATGTGGCAACCCTCGTAGATGTGGCAACATCAGCAGAATAATCCCTTAAACAGCGAAGCCGCGACCTAGAGGTTTTCAAGCGACAGCGGGGACCAAATTCGCGAAGTATAAAGAAGTCAAACAAACTGTCTAAAATTGCCTCTTTCGCGAATCAGCAGCAAACGGAAATATTTCCAAGGATGTGGTTGTAGTCCCTAAAATTGTGGGACTACCGAAGGAGGAGATCATATAAAGTGCTATTTGATGAAAACCGTAAATGATGGATGGACTGCGATTGTTGACAGATGAGGGGTTACACTCGTACGTTGCCAGACCGACAGATGAATGGTGAGCGATAGCTTAGGCGAGACTGATGCCATTTCACAACTACCCTCTTTATTTGCAGATAGTGCTCAAGTAAGGCTGTCAAAAAGTGAATCAATAACAAACATCGACTTGACCCTCTTCAGAGACTGAGCTATCGTAGGATTGTCGCAATAACACCACTCTGTGCTTTTCCAAGTGATGTAAGCTCTAAGGGGAAAACCAACTTTTTGAAAGACATCTCCCAGAACTCGGTTCTTCTTTCTGTCTCCATTTGAATCTCTACAGACCGTCTGCTGTTGAGCTCCATCAAAAAATGCTTGACAGAAGCCGTTAAGACTCGTGCTCACAAGCTCTTCGCTCAAGTATCAAATTCAACCAAATCACAAACACAACACAACACAAAAACGAAATGAAAAAGTACAGAAAACAATTCGTAGCATAAGCGGGTACGGGGGAAGGGGGGATATATCACATCTCTGTTTAACGGGGGTATTAAGAACTTTTCTCTATTTCGACACTCACTGAGTGCTAGCGTGCTGAGTAGCTGAGTGGTGGTGGTGATGGTGATAAGTGAAATACTGCGAGTATTGCGAGTACGACGCAGGACTCCATACCTCGCTACCATTGGAACCGGCTCCAACAACAGATTGCTGCTGCATGTGGTGGTGATGGTGATGCTGGTGACCCGCCGCTGCCGCCGCAGCGGCAGCACCGTGATGATGGGCATGTTGATGGGAGGTAGCATGGGAATGGGACAAATGATTGACTGTCTGATTCGACGCAGCGTGCAGCAACGCCTCCGCAGAGTGGCTGTGTGGCGATTGAAGGTGCGCGCCGTCGGTCGATATGCGGTGATGGGCATACATCGCGGCCTCGTCTGTGGTCACGTGTTGGTGTAGGTGGTACGATTCGGGTGTAGGGATCTTTCCGTCCTTTCCGCCGGCGGAACTGCCGTTTACAAGCTGCGCTTCGCCATAGAGGCCGTTGGCGGCGGTCACTGGAGAGGTGTCCTGAGGCGAACGAGGTGTGGTGTCCCGACTGCCACTGTTGCCGGCCGCTGTGCCCCACATGAGCACAGTCTGGCGCTCGTATGGGTCGTGCGGAGCCATTTCGACCTTGGGTGTGACGCCGTTGGCGTTGCCGGAGCTGGCGGCGTTCGACGCAGCGGGATTGACAGGGGACGGGCCGTCCGAGGAGCACGACACCACCTCCATGATTTGAGGTGAGGATTTTGGCGTTTTCAGTGATATCTGGGAAGAGACGTCTACTTAAGCTTGACACGTGTGACTCAAGGTCAAGGTACCCACCTGCGGTGTGGACGTTGGACTCCCGTAGCCGCTGCTGTACCCGCTGTAGTACTTCGTTGACTCCTGCCACTTGTCCTCCTTAGGGGCGATTGTATAGCCGTCGTAGGAGAGAAATCCGTTTGTAACGTAGGAAGCAGGCGCTGCGCTGTGATGGTGGTAGTCCGGGTAATAGCCACTGACGCCCTGCAGCCGGTACTGGTGGAAGATGTTCTCGGTCACCGGATAGAAGTTGGTCGAGTGCACCGAGGGGCTCATGTAGAGATTGTCAGCCGCGGCCGCGTATGGCGATGTGGTGTACATTGGATTGAGATTGGAGTACGCCGCGGCAACGGCCGCAGCTGGGTCTGGAATGTATTCCACGACAGGCGCCGGTGGTGTCACCTAAAATCGAAGAAGGTTAAATAAGCGTTTCGTGGTGGAGCTCGTCCTGCGTACCTGGCCCAATGGGGATGATTGTTGCATTTTGCGCTTTGACCTACAGGTTGAGAGAAAATCACGGAGCTGGGTCTTGTAGCGCCGATTGGGCCTGGTCGGCGTCACTGGCGGTGGAAGAGAATTCGGTGACCCACTCGGCGCCACCACGAGTTGGTCAGCTTCTGAGAAGTACGTGGACGCAAGTCCAGTGTCCAAGTAGCTCACCTTGAAGTCCATTGTCCTCTTGCCCAGCAGATCACGGCCCTCTTCGTCCATCAGCTGACGATGTGTGCAGATCACGAAGTCTGGCTTGGAGTTCTTATACACCAAGCGGGAACTGGAAGAGAACAGAAATATCTTGCTAACGGGGGAGGAGGGGAGGAGTGAGTAGGCTTACCTTGTCTGCAGCCATTGCCATTCGCCGTCCTTCTTTTGGTAGCGGTACGCGATCATTCCCGACGCTCCTGTCTTCAACACTGCAAATAGAGCAAATTGAGGGACACCCTTCTGATGAACTTTCGAGTCAACTTACACTCCTGATGTGCACTCGCAACGTACGCCAGGTCGTCGTAGTGCACCAAGTCGTAGCCGCCCATGTTTACCAGCTCAGAGTCGGAGTACCCCAGAATCATCTTCCCCCTGAAACGTCATCAATTAGGAAACTTTCTCCTTGAACTTCGAATCGAGACTCACCTCTGATCCATGGACACCAGAGATAGATCCAATTTATGCTTCGACTTGAACATGTTCTCCTTGTGTGGGATCTCCAGCAGGCTTGGCGGACCGAATGGCGTGCAGTAGGCGAACAGTGCGAGTGGAGGCTCTTCGGTTTTGCGGTTCTGGCCATGAAGAATTTTGATCCGACCGCGTATGTCAAGACGTAGGAAACCGGAAGTGTTGTCCAACAGACATCGGAAGCGCACGGTGAAACTTCGCTCGAGAAAGGCAGCTTTGTCGGGGGCGAGCGCCTCGGCCAGCTGCATACTGGACATGTCGGCGGGAAGGAATGAATTCCACAGAAGTTGTCGCTGGAGTTCTTCACGGTCTTCCGAATGAACCAATTCGTAGACCGATTGATGGACGATGTCAGACTGAAAGTGTGCAAGAGAGAGAAAAAGAAGAAAGATTGTGATTAGATTTGCTGAACAGACTTGTTACATCCAACAGAGCAGCTAGAAAGGCAACCTTGAAGATGGAGTCTCAGGAAATTCATTGCCTGTGAGTTTCGAAAACGCAGGAGACTTGGAGCAAGTGATGAAATAGGCCATCAAAAGGGGTGTGAAGCCAAGGAAGTCGCTGCATCTTAAGGGCGGACGATAACACCACAACTGGAAGTTGGTCACCAAAGAAAGGTAAACGGCAAGGACAAGATAAACCCTGTCCATATTGGGATTACGCGACTTTTCCGAATAATAATAAAGTCCTCAAGCAAGCTCCTAGAGCTTCAACCAAATTTCGTCTAAGCTCCAACCATTGTTTCGGTCTTTGTTCAACAAACGTCAGAAAGGCAGTTGTTCGAAATTGTCACCAGCCCGCTGTCGCTTTGTGCACACTACCCTCCCTACAGTTCCCCACACTCACACATCTCCGCAGTCGCAGCAAATTCCCATCACACTTCTGGCACCTGTGCGCCCCGGAGTAACAAATTGGAATTTCGTCAGACGATTTTCAGAACAAAAGACCCCCACAACGAACTCAACCGGCTCCCGGTTCCCCCGCCTCGATCAGGAACAATGTGGCGCAGCATCCGCGACTCAATACTGTCGATGGCCAGCGCGCCGCAGTGCGTCCATGTGTGTTTTTCTTTTAATTTAAAATTTTTCAGATGATTATCGGCGAGAGAGAGAGGATGAAAATTAATCACCAAGTTCATACTGGGCCAAATTGAGACATAAATTCTTGTGGCACCCATAAATACGAGCCCGGCCTGCCGCACTATACACGAGGTGGTGGCGGTGGTGGAGTGTGCAGACTGCACAACCCGCCAGACATCCACAGTCGAAGACTACGTTCGCGCTCCTCCCCCGCGGCCAGTCGCCGCGCCGCAGCACTGTTCGCAATTCAAATCGCGCGGATGCATCGTCGTGCGCACAGCGATACATTTCCTCTTATGATCGGATTTAGATTAATTTTTAATGTTTCCCGATATTTCATGTGTAATATCGGGCGAGCAGCAGAAAGCCGGTGGTAATCAGGGCTTGTTGAACAAATAAAGAACATACGGAGCGGGGCGAGCGATAAATAAAACGCAGCACCAGCTCGCTGCGCGACGCTTCTGTCTCTGTCTTCTACCACTGCACTGCCCCGCTATGACTGCCCCGCGTCCTCGACAGAGTGCGGCCGAGAACGGAGCGCAAGCAGCACAGAGAGGCTTGTGCTCGGCCAAAAGTGTTGCCCTGCTGCCTCCTGGTGCTGTGTTCTTGTGTGTTGTTGCCGTTGTTAGGCCAGCTCCAGTGGGTTAATGGAGATTTCTGCAGCGGGACGTCTTCGTTCTGCGAGTCGAGTCCCGAGAGAGAATTGAGTATTCAATCCGAAGTTGTTGGCATAAATTCACGAGACGCCGCCCATTGCTCATCCTCCCATCTTTCTCTGCCTGCTTGGCTGCTTGGATGGCTGACTGGTTACAAGGCTGGCGGGGTTCGCTTCCAAGGAGGGGTGCGTTCGCGGGTTACATAATTTCGATTAAAGGTAAGAAATTGAAATTGAGATTGAAATTAATTTGCTTCGATGTAAATACATTCTGCAACGAGAGAGTTTATTGAGATCTCCTTCTAGTGGGTGAGGGGGGCAAAGGAAACACTTCTTTGATTGCTAGATGATGTGCCTCATCGGGAGTGCGTAGATGTGATGCTGGCATTCATTGAAAATCGTTAGACTGGATGGAGACGCAGCTGAGGAGGGAACTAAATGACAATCGGCCAAGACTTGACAGGAGAGAAATAAATAAAATATTTAGCATGTCTAGTGAAATGCTCTTTTTTTCGAATTAAGCCTCTAATCCAACAAAAATTGAAAAAGGGTTATTTATGAGTAATAATAATAATAATTGTTGGCGCGACAGTCCACAGGGGGACCAGGGCCTAGCTTGCTCATCAACTACTCGTGTTGTGCGCGCTACTGTTCTCTCACGAGTAGAAGGGACCTACATTTTTTTGCCGACAACGAACGGCGAAATTTGAGAAGCTTTCTTAGACAGTTATTACTCTTTGAGTGTTGTCAGCAGCTCGAAAGAGGTGGTGCCGTGAAATATTCGAAAAATTGGTGTTGAGCTGGGGATCGAACCTAGACCCTTCGGCGTGTGAGCGTCGCACTCTACCCACTACGCCACGGCGGCCAAGTTATTTATGAGTAGCTATGTGAAAAAAAGGGTTATTTCAGAGTACCTAGACACGAGGAAAAAGTTGAATGTCGATTGCCCCTCGCGAAGGGACCGCAGGGAAAATTGTTCAAGTTTAAAGACTAGTCAACCCTGATCAACTCAGTTTTTGAATCTGAGCTCTCCAGTGCAATATTCCCCAACTTCCAAAAAAAAGAAACTTTGAATGTAATCTGCTAACGCCCATGATCAGATGTGAGAAGTTAATACAACGAGAGTTAATTGAGGCCCCCGTTGATTAGTCGGAAATCGTAATTCGATTTGTAAAACTGAACACAACGTCTTTTGTCACAGCACTAGCTGTTTTGGAATCATCACTGCCAACACATCACAAATTTCTAATTGTAAATTAAAACAGCTTCTTAGACTTTCGTCGTTTAGAACTGGTATTTTCCTGTAGAAATTTTTACACATAAGAGGAAAAAGTATGCATTTTTAAAACAGTTGCTTATGAAACAAGGATTGCTCCCTGTGGCATGAACGTTGTTCTTTAATTCTTCTTCTTGTGGCGCTACAGTCCGGGGTGGAACTGGGCCTCAAATAACATGTCTCTCCAGCCAGCACGATCTTTCACCAGCTGCCTTCATTTGTGCACTCCAAATTGGTTGATGTTTTTCTTGACTTGTGTGCGCCACCTTAGCCTAGGCCGCCCTCTGTTGCGTTGTCCTAATGGGTCAGCTTCGAAGATACAGATTCGATTCAGATACACTCTACATGGCCTAGCTCTACATGTCATTATATCTTCGCCTCCAGATTTCAACAGGACCAAAAGTCGTCCGCAAAACTCTTCTAAACAGACTAAGGGCTTCCTCATCCACTTTTAGTATCGTCCAGGTTTCCGAGCCATAGACTAGGACTGGGATGATCAAGCTGTTATATAAAGCAAGCTTAGTCCTTCGAGAGAGGGCTTTATTACTCAATTGCCTCTTGAGCCCAAAGAAACAGCGATTGGCAAAAGTGACTCTGCGTTTGATTTCGGTACTGATGTTATTGTTTCTGTTTACCGCGGAGCCGAGGTAGACGAAGTTCTTGACTACCTCGAAGTTTCTGCCGCCTAATGTGACGCTTTGTCCGAGACGTCAATGTTGTGTGTTTTTTCTTGATGAGAGCATGTACTTTGATTTGCCCTCAATGCGCCTTCGGCGTGTGAGCGTCGCACTCTACCCAGTACGCCACGACATACTGCATTTAATATGGTGGCTGCCGTAGTGGGTAGAGTGCGACGCTCACCCGCTGAAGGGCCTAGGTTCGATTCCCGGCTGAACACCTTGAATTTTTCACGTCACCACCTCTTTCGAGCTGCTGACAACACTCAAAGAATAATACTTGTCTAAGAAAGTTTCTCAAACTTCCCCGTTCGGAGTCGGCAAAAAAAAAAACGGTAGGTCCCTTCTACTCGTGAGAGAACAGTAGCGCGCACAACACGAGTAGTTGATGAGCAAGCTAGGCCCTGGTCCCCCTGTGGACTGTTGCGCCAACAATTGTTATTATTAATAACCCCAAATATGCACATCAAATGATTTCATTTCGCGAAGAGAAGGTCTAGGATAAGGATAAGAACCGATGTCTCATCGCCTTGGACTTCTGCTAGCTTATTCACTAGGTTAAAGTTTTATCATAAAGTCCGGGATATCGCCGACACAGAGATTAATTTTTGCAATCCTCTAGCAAGATGTTCAAACATTCTGGCTTGAAAAAATTGATAGAACCTTAAGATTATGTGTGTAGTCTCTCTTTTATTCTTTTATTTTATTTTAACTAAAAACTACACGTCTTGCCGCTTGTAATTTTACAAATCGACTGACTCACTTGATCACCAGCACAACCCTTCTCTGTACACTATTTATTTATATTTACTCTTTATTCTTATTAACTCTTAATGTTACTCGTTTGTCCTTAAACAGAGTTGCCATAATTCGGCCTTCCTGACTTACAATCGTCCCGATTGATCCCAAACCTGTTACTGCAGTATAACCACGGTTTCATATCAGCAATCTCCCATACTCCCATGTAAGGAACTTGAGTAAATTGCAAATTTTCAACACCTTTTAATAAATATCGATCATTTGGCAACACCTTTTCTGTCTGATATGGTCCTTTAAATTTAGGTGCTATTTTCTTACATGCTCCCGGGTGACTTATGAAATTCCTTGCCATAACATAATCTCCTACCCCCTGTTTTTTACATTTTCTAAACTTATCCTTTGTTCTCTTATTATAATCCTGACAGGTAATAATTTTCTTAGCTGCTCTTCCTCGAAGTTCAGCTAAATTTCTTTTACATTTTCCTTAATCCAAGTTTTCTAATTCTTCTTGTAAATATTTTACTTTTCTCTTAGTATTATACCAAAGAGCAACTGACTTGGACATACCCCTATACTTCGATGTACAGAATTATTCATGGCGAACTCTATATCTGGAAGAACCTTGTCTATTGAGTACATAGTACCAGCGCAAGTAACTTTCGCTATCATTGGGGCTAGACTACGATTTACCCTTTTCACCTGACCATTTGCTTGGGGAGAAACAGTAGCTATCTTCATATGCTGTACCTTATGTAATTCTAAAAAGGATCCAAAGTCTTTGGAAGTAAAGGCAGTGCCGTGGAAGGAGACCACTACTATAAGCGATAAAGTACGATCTCAAGCAGTTCAAAACCTCAGTAGTTCCTGTAGATCGCACGGCATACAGTTTTGAGAATTTAGTAAACGCATTGATAACCAGAAACACGTACTTTTTCTTTGAACTCTTAAGACAGATTGGACTGAAATGGTCAATGTTAACTGTATCAAAAGGCTTATCTCATTTTGGTATGTTATGTAGTAGTCCTTCCTGTCTTCCCGATTTGGGTGAAAAAACTATGCACTTCAAGCAATTCTCAATATAATCCTGTACTTTCAGTTTCATTTTAGGAAACCCTTACAAGTTGTTCATAGCAGCTAAAACTTTATCACACCCTATATGTCCCATTTTGTCATGGTACTAATAATAATAATTGTTGGCGCGACAGTCCATAAGGGGAACAGGGCCTAGCTTGCTCATCCACTACTCGTGTTGTACGCGTTACAGTTCTCTCATGAGTAAAAGGGATCTACAGTTGTTTGCCGACTCCGAACGGCAAAGTTTGAGAAGCTTTCTTAGACAGTTATTACTCTTTGAGTGTTGTCAGCAGCTCGAAAGAGGTGGTGCCGTGAAAAATTCGAAGTGTTCAGCCGAGAATCGAATCTAGAGCGTCGCACTGTACCCACTACGCCACGGCGGCCACGTCATGGTACTTATTGATTATATCCCACTCCTGAATTTGTAGTCTTTCTTCTATTCTTTTATTTTATTTTAAATTAAAGCTTTACACGTCTTGACGCTTGTAATTTTACAGATCGACTGACTCACTGACCCTTTTGATCACCGGCACAACCTTTCTCTGTACACTCTTTATTTATATTTACTCTTAGTGTTACTCGTTTGTCCTAAAACAGGGTTGCCACATGTGCATGCTTTGAAATAGTTGCACAAGAATTTAATTTAAGCTTTAAAAAAAAGTTTGATTTCCTCTTGTAGGTTGGCGCACATTTCGTGAATCAAGAACTTCATATTCATTGAAGATTTAAAGTTTTATTACTTCAACAATTATCTTAACTTGAGTTTCCCAAGAGCCAAAAACAATGTTGTTGTCTTAAACAGACGCTGCTGCAAACTGATGTCACAACTTTCCAGTGAAGTAAGTAATCGCTTCCAAGATCAGCCACAACTTACAGGTGGCGCCATCTTTTGATAACGGACAGAGTTAATTTGTTCCCTTTATAAATTCAACAATTGTTTACCTTATGAAATTGAGTCTAAGATCTCGACATGAGTCTTGATTCGTGCCAAATACCTAATTCATTAAACTTATCGCCACCCCCGTTTATTAATTTAAACTAAGCGGTATTCGTATATTTCTTTCTTCCTGAGAGGAAGGTGAAAGGAGGATGTCACTGTAACCATTCACGGTGTATAACGATTTAAAAGAACAAGATAAAATAATCCACAACGCCTGGACAAAAATGGAAGCTTTCAAAGAGCAGCGGAGATCTTAACATAAAGCCGAGATCAACTTCTAAAGGTTATTCCCCACGATATAGTTCCATTGTCTAAGGCTTATGGATCTTCGTCCCAGCATCGAGTGCAATAACCATTTGGTCATAAATTCTCCATGCTGTGCCGTATTTTCAAGACATTGGTTCAATTGTCGCCACGAATATCTACACCCTCCAAATTCTTCAAACACCTTAGAAACTAATACAAACTTGGCCTGAATTGAAACCGAACTTTCGTGCAAGAGGTGTAAATCTGGCCAAAGAGGGAGCCCGCTGTTTGGCCACAATCAAACTCGACAGCGCTGCATGAAAAGTGGAATATTTAACTTAGCCATTCATTCATAAATGAAAAGCGAAGGGTCTCAATGGAGACTTCTGTAACACCCAACATCATGGCATCCTTAATGACATGCCATTATCAGAGAGATGAAGCGGAGAAAACTCAAACACCAAATGAAACACCACACACCCAAGAAATATTGATTCACAAATCGCTGACCATTCATAAAATTAAAACCAAACAGTACTACTAGACTGGCACTCACTCACCTGATGGAAACCCAAGTAACTTTCTATGCTGTGCGTCGCAAAGAACACCTCGCCCTCGCATGTGAGGATCATTAGAAATCCATTTAGTGCCTGAAAAGAAGAAAGAACTCATTTCAGATGCGTTTACAAATCTGGTTCGCTTGCTCTAGATTGTTTTAATGTTGGCCACACCGCCGCGCCGCCACCGCGTCGGCCAACAATTATGACGAACTCGAAATGACCCTGTCCACCGACACTTGACTGCTTCAATTTTAGCCGCGGGATGCTGTGCGTCTTACGCTCTCTTTCGGGCATGGGAGGCTACCTGATGGTTTTGTGGTTTTCGCCGCGGCAGCGGCAACCTTCTCGCGGCGCGGCAGCGACCGAACCAGGAAATGACTGATAATTAAATCCATGAAATAAGTTCATCGCCATTCCGCGTACGCATTGGGGTCATTTAAAATGTGATTTGGAGACCAACTGAGACGAGAGGCGGGCCGCAGATCAGACGACGGATGTTTGTGGTCCATCGGCCGTCCCGTATCTATTTCAGCCTCGGCTACTCCGTTTACACGGACATTCCTTGCTCTAGGGGGAATACCACTTGATTGAGTTGACCGTCGTCGTCGTAGTCAGTCGGTTCTTCGCCCGCTTCGCGCTTAAGTGATTTTTCCATTACAACCGAACCGAACCGGGAACCAGGGCGCTAGTTATTAAAATCGCATTAGAATGAAAGATTGTTTCGCTATCTCCACCGCTGCTGCGCTGATATGTAATGACAGCCGAATAAAGGACAACCGGGGCGGTACACAAACACAGACGCATACAATTCACACACAGCCCCGTCTGCTGCCGCGCACACAAATTAATGAGATGCGAGAAGGAGGAGTGCGCCGAGCTAGTGATCATCATTTCTCTGACGGGTGGTTGTGTGGCGCGATGCGTTGCGCAGCTACGGCAACCGTGGACGAGGAACGGATGGCCGCAGGATATGAATACTGATGCGCTTAGTTAATTGAGGTTGTGCTGCGGCGATGATCTGCCGCGAGACAGAGCCTGCTAGTGGCGCGGATTCGGTTGCGCGGTGTCTGTATCACTCTGTCGGCGAATAAATAAATAATAATTGTTGTTGTTACTGTCGTTGTTGTTGTTGGTGGTGTTGTTGTCGTTGCTGTTGTGATGATTAAGATGATCAGCAACCGTGAGTTGAGCTGCGGACGCGGCCCGAAAGTGGGCGCACACTAATCACTTGGTGGGGAGATAAATATGCAGATGTCGTCATTAAAGATACATTTAATTAATCTTAACGATTCAGAAGCACCAGCGGCCGCAGCTTCGATGGAGGTGATGATGTTGCAAACAGAAAAATCTGCTTTGAGGGTGGAAGAGGTTCTTGGGCTCTGTCAGCACAGAATCAAACCGTGATATTGTGAAATTGGTTGAATTCGTCTGAGACTCACGACAGGGCTTTGCCGGCCACGAGTGACACAAATCTAGACAATTGACTGGAAACTTACGTTTCAATCAACGGCAGCGACAGCATCACCTTGAGTCTGTTGTCAAGAAACAGGGGCTTAACGTGTAAGCGCGCATGTTCTAATACCGTGGAAGGAAGTTTGTGAATTTTCTGTTCGGAAGTAGGTTGAAGTTGCTAAAATATCTACGCCCTCTCCTGCTTCAGAAGAAACTACTGTTATACACAAAGTTCAAAGCCTTCCCTCTCCTTGAAGCATTATCAGGCTTAAAACTCACAAGAGTCAAGATCTGAGCCCCTGTGGCCTTTCATTCTCGACGATTTCGATATAACTCGTTTCAGACATCCTGACCAAGTTTTACAGTTTATGCCTTCACGACAGAACTGTACAAGTGGAATGGAAAAAGCTTTTGAGTGTAGGCGATTACATGTTAGATGTTTGTCTATATCTGAGTTTTGAAGATTATCACAGTTGGAGCACTGTCGTCAAGCGCCGACCCAGTGAAGTCAACGATATTTTCCCTTTCGGAGCATATCCATGACGTTTAGAGGGCATTCACATGTGTTTGTGTCTGTCAGGTGTTGTGACAGTGTCTTCACCTTCATCTATGCTCCATACAAACAGGAGAATGAGTTTAGTAGGCACTCTGCTTTTGAGACAAGCATCAAACATTCAGTTTCCACCATCCAACTGACATTCAGTGACCGGAGTCCGGTATCCAGCACCCAGCCTTCAATTTCCAGCGTCCAGCGTTCAGCTTCCGGTGTCCAACAGCGGTGTCGAGCGTCGAGCGTCGAGCGTCGAGCGTCGAGCGTCGAGCGTCGAGCGTCGAGCGTCGAGCGTCGAGCGTCGAGCGTCGAGCGTCCAGCGTCCAGCACCCGGCATTTTGAAGAAAGACCGGTAGGAAAAAAAAAATCGATTTCCCTACGATGCGTCTCCGTTGAAATGCAGGTCACAGATTACACCTTCGTCAAGAGATACCCTATATTCTAAACTACCACAAGCTCAAGCTGACGACAGCCACTTTTTGTCTGAGCAGTGTGGACTTTTACTCCAAACTCGAAATACAGACTTTTTCCCATTTACTTCGAACAAAGCTTGCCCTAGCTGCTCCTGAAATAGGCCGAACTTCTATTAGTGCTAGGTGTAAAGTTGTCGTGCATGTGACCTACATAGCCAATCATATGCACTCATTTAAAAAAAAATTCCCTTCGCTCTACCGCAGAATCCTCTGCAGCACCATCTTCTTCTTGCCTAACAACCCTGAACTTCAACCAAGATGCCTCTCCAGCAGTAAATTTCACACATCAAGTCTGTTCCGTTCGTGCGTTCTTTCTTAGACGAGGACATTCCCTGTGACGGCTCGGATTCAAAGACTTGCCAGGCTGGTCTACGTTGCCTGTATGCTCTACATGGCCTTGTCTCACATCTTAGTGTCTTGGCTAAGCCTGTGCTCCATCTACTCCCCTGGACGAAGTTAACTCAAGCAGGATCGAAAATTTCACTTCGAACTCTTCTCTTAACAGAAAATCACCCTCGTCCGCTGTTGCTAGCATTACGCAACGAAAGTCACAGAGAGGGGCAGAGTTGATAACAACCTTATGCATAGCGTCTATAGAAGTAGATTGAACAAATATGGTGGCAATCTTGGAGGCGAATTATTTTGAGGTCCTTATGCTTAGCTTGAGGGTGCCTGACGTCTTTTTCAGCTTGATGTAGCGCGGCGGGTCAATTTTTAAGGAATACCGAGTTCTGCCATTGCTTTCCTTACCACGTCTGCTTTACTTCTGCTTCCCAAATAGAAAGCGAATGCTCTCCTTATCCTTTTCTCATTCCTCCTTAACCTTACTCATGTCGTTGACCACCTTAAAGAGATGCACTAAAGAATAACCTCTGCTTGAGCCACCACCCCCTTCGAGTGACATTTTAGTCACGACCTCATGCATCTTCACGTCACCTTATCCCATCCATCTTCAGCACAGCATCCATCCTCTTTGCCAGGCTATCACTCTAAGAACACACATACTAACACGCAACCATACACAGGATTGTGTGTATGTGGCGAGCGGCATGCGTCGTCGATTTTTCATCGCATCGTGCAGAGTCGTGGCTATTCGCATTTGAATTGCATGCACTTTAACAATTAACAGCCACTTAACCTCAAATCTTGAGCGCATTAGCGGTAATTTATGCACACGGGGGGCGTACGAGCGTATGAGCGCACGGGTATATTGCCAATAACAGTGGCAATAAAATTATAAAATAAAGAAATATCATTAGCTGGCATCGCCACGGCCAATCGGCGCCGATGCGACTTGAATGTGCTGCCATCTATCACTTGGCCGACGCACGGCGGGAGCTGGACGCATCTCTGTGGCTGGAAAGCACGTTCATTTGTAACTTTCGCACTTTTGACGAGCTTAGCGACGCGGCTCGAGTTCAGACGGCGGCAGTTGTAGATGCACTCCACCGAGAGCCCCACCCCCGACAGGGGGGGGTGGATGCATGATATCGAGAAGCGCGATCGCTGCCGGCACTGCTGCACATTGGATACGGATATTCCGGTTAACAGGTTCACTCCATCAAATGATTAAGCGCATTAATTAGCTCGGAACTTATGAGCAGTGAGCATGGTGCGCCCGGTTGGCTGTTGTGCCTGATGGGCTTTGGTGGGCCTGGTGTGCTCTGAGTGGTTGAATTGTGTTCCTATTTTGATTGCGATTAGACAAGTGAGTGTGATGGCAACGTCCGCATTAGCCGGAGGGAAGGTGTAAGCGCGGCAATTTGATTGCACACTCTGTTGGAGATTTTAATGCGCATCCCAGGTGCCGAGTGAGTGCCTCAATTGAAAGCATTTGAGCTCAGTC
Organism: Eristalinus aeneus; assembly: GCA_955652365.1. Lineage (NCBI taxonomy): Eukaryota > Metazoa > Arthropoda > Insecta > Diptera > Syrphidae > Eristalinus > Eristalinus aeneus. The sequence continues at coordinate 7,021,870 of OY019130.1, read as the reverse complement.
CAAGTCAAAACAAGAAAATCGCAATTTGCGATGCTCCAATAAATTGGAGGTTGAGTGCACTCGCGGTTGGGTGGATCGAATTGAATGCCGCTGCAGCACCACCGATTTGATAGTTGCCATTAAAATAATCTCTTAATTGCCTCTTCTCATAAAATATCCGATAAAAAAAACATTTTATGAGTTGGGGTTGCAACGATATCAGGAGAAGGCATTGAACTGCTTGACGTCTACTGTCAAAATGTCGAGTGAACGAGAGCGTGAAGCCAATCGGGAGCTTGTCAAAATCTGTTCACTTAAAAACGCTCCCTGATGGATTGATTTCAAGCTCTGGCAATCATGGAAGAAATCGCCGATAGCCATTGCCTCGGAAAGTGCTTGAACTAAATTTATGGAAACTGAATGAGGCCCGCAGCTAGAGGTCGCTTCCGGTAAGACCTTGGATTCGGAATTGTTGCTGTAGACCATGCAATCGTGGTTTGTCGCTTGGCGAATCTTGTGCGTGACTGATTCAACTATATCGCGAAATGCGTTTTATAACATAATTCATTCTCGAGCATGAATTGCAGCTAACGGATCTGTGGAACAAAGATTTTTATCTGCCCTGTTGGTAGGTAGCATCCATAAATCCACAGTGCCTTTTAGCCCTTAGGCCGGAGGACGGAGATTTAAAAAGTTTCTGTAAAGCGAAGTATTTCAAACACGAACGGAAGATTGACGTTCTTTCACATTGTGGACAACTTAGGGGATGTCATAACGATACTCTTTTTTAAAGTCTTTTTTATTTGTGTTCATTCGCTTCTAAGTAATAAGTAATTGGAGTTTCTCACACACGTTAAATGTTTCATCTTTGCATTTGTTACGATCTAACTCAGAAATGTGTTGAGTTTCACATCTCTTCATAATGGGAAACATCTCCCCACACCTCAGTTTAAGCCAAGATCACCACTCATTCTTTCATTTCTACAGTGTGAGCTTGTCTGAAATTTGCTTACGCATTGATTTGACTGAGCCAATGGTTTGGCACTTCCAGGGAAATATTCTCTCTTAAATTTATGCCCCTTTATTCATACATTTCTATCATCAAACACCAGTTTGTCTCTAAAATCTTCTTTTCCCATCACCATGTAAAAGTTATCGAGCAAGGGCATCTACCCTGTAGCATGGGATAGGAACCTTAGTGGGGACACAACGAAAACAGAGAATTGAATCATCTCTAAGTGAATGGAAGAGAAAAAACAAGAAAAGAATTCAAACGATTTTGATGTCTTTGCTAAAATCGGTGACAGAGTGAAAATAGAGCATCAGCGATGATAAAATATCAATGGCGCAAGACTCGTCGTCAAGCTTCGAATGTTTTTTAAAATTTGGCAAAAGGTTACGCGATGCTTGACGCTTGTCAGTTAGGGTTATGCTGCGTGTTTAAAGTGTTCAGAAACTTTGGGCAAACGCGAACGTTACGAATTTTCCTCGTTTTTATTTTGAAAACAGACGTTTCAATTTCCACTTTAGACTTAACACTCGTAACATGTAACACTTCGTTAATTGTTTGGAAGGAATGTCAAAGCCATAAGCTGGTTCTGTGGCTATGCTCAAGTCAAACTAAAAATGATTGTAAGAATCGTCTGTTATTCTTTGAATCCTAATCATAATTAGCAATAGATCTGGTCAATTATTAACATCACTAGCTTGTATTAAGAGGACAAATAACAGATTTTTGTTGCACGGCGCAGGCGTTTTGTATTCTATTTCTGTTCTATGCGCCATATGAAAGAGGACTAATCCTCCGGGAGGTGGAGAGACTCCCGTGTCAATCATTTCTTGAAGTTGTGTAACAACGTCTTCCTCAACTGCTTTCTGCACCTCCTCTCGACAATGGGTTCGGTCTAAAACATACCATTCTGACTGCACTGCGTCTGCCAGCGCGCTTCAAAGTGCAGAGCATTTGCATTTTAAAACGCATTTCTTAAAGGAAAACAACCCAAACAAATAAAACTCCTTGAAACTGATGTTATCACGAATTATACAACCAATAACTTGAAGTGTCTTCCAAACAGAAGTGTTTCTCTTCTTCCCCACTACCTCACGCAATTCGAATTCCCCCCTACACACGTCGTACGCCAGTCAACACCAAACGGCGCGTACAAATAAAGCCATCCCCATCATAAATTCGAGGAGCCCTTCATAAACAGGCCCGTCCCCGTGAAGTCCCTTAAAACAAATTAAGCCAAACTAATTGCTCAACACCTGAGCCTCCTTCAAGCAAGCAGTGGAATGCCAACTTTAATGGCCGATTCTCGAGTAACTACATTTCCTTTTCAAATTCACTTGCATTCAAGTGAAATTGCATGTGCATGCAACCGGAGGAAGGACCGACTCTCGACTCCTGACTCCCGTGCACACACGCGCGCAGCGGACAGACACATCAGCTCTCACACGGCGTCTATCACTTTCTCCACACTCCGAGAATACGAAAAAAGCAATCAAATTTGCAATTTCACATATCAGAGCCATCAACAAGTCCGCAGTCCTCGCTCGTCCACGAATTGCTTCTGAATGGAAATTTTGCAGGACCGCGCCACGCTGCGCATTCAATACTTCGGTTTTGAAATAAATCCCCGCCGCCGACGCCGCTGCCTCTTCGTATCGCTTCGCCTTAGTCCGAAGGGAAGGCATTTTTCTGCAAGCAAGAAACCATGTCGTGACTAGGTAGAATTTTCCAATACTGCGTTCGCAACAGGTCGTCGCGGACTGCACTTTGTGCAGTTGCACAATCCGGAAAATGAGCGCGCACACCAAGGGGTAGGGAGGGGGTCGTGCATTGCACGACAACACCGAATCCGTTTCAAGTGCACTCCTGTTTGTCGATTTTCGAAAATTCCCACTGCACCGAGTGACAAACACACCGAGCACCCCTTCCCAAATGCACTTCCCCGGGCCTGCAGTAATAACTGCCTCCTTGCGGAGCAGAGGTGGTGTGCCAAAGTGCAGTTATTATCTGGGGAATGAATCACGTAAGCGCCACTCGCACACACAGACACCAGGGATATCAGAGGTGCGAGAGTGGGCGGCGCGCGGTGCACTCGCCATACATGCTAAAGAAATTGTGCATGGCGCCCGAATAGGCTGCCTGGTACTTGACATTGAAACCGCCGCCCACCGACTCGAGGTGAAGACCGTCCGTTGTGCGCCAAGGAAACATAAATGCCTATCACTCACCGCCCCACCCACCCGTTTACCGCCCCACCTCCGGCTGTTGCATGTGTGTCTAATGTTTATTGTGTCCACCGTACGCTAATTTGTTGTAAATTAATTCATCGTTTTGCTCACCCCACCACGCACGCCGGGTGGACGCTGGGGGGATCAATAAATAATCTCCTTCAACAGCAACAACAACAATAACAACTGCGACGCGCACCGCACTCAAGTGATTGATGATTAATGATTGATTGCGCAGGCGAGTGTGTTTCTCGGGCCGATTACAACATAATCACACTGGCGAGTGATAGAGATTGTTACGTTTTGGAATTGATTACCTGCAGGAACATATCACCGTCAAGAAGCCCGTGCTCGAAGGCTCCCAGCTCCCGGGTCCGGTACGCATCATGGGAGTGGATGTGCGGCATGAGACCGTTCTCCTCCTTGTCCTTATGCATGACCACTGAAATTGAGAGAGAGAAACAGAAATGAGATACATTAGCGATTCTGACAAGATAATTAAATGTGACCCCGCACCGACCGGCGCTGGCAAACCGGTGCGTTCCCATTCCCAGTGAAGACCTGGCCGGGATCGGTGCGGCGGTAATTAATAAGAAGTGTACAATGGAAGCGGAATTGATATGCAACCGTTATTTGTTTTCAATTGGCAGTGGTAATTACAATTATTTCCCAATGGTAGAATATTTTCCTGTCGGTTGTTGTGGGCGAGTGGGTGGCGCGGAATGTTTGTGGGATTCTCACACTTGACGAGGTGGTCGAAAGTAATTGACGACTGTGTGGAAAGGGGTGAGAAACAGATGTTGGCGGTAGAAGAAGGTCAGGACACGCATTTTGTCTTTTTGTTTTTGGAGGAAATTTTGATGTGAAACATGAGCACCCAGTCATGTGGTGGGACATTCAATTAAATATTAAAATTGAAGAATAAAGTCAAGTGTTACCTAAGACGGGTTTGAGTGCGTTTGAGGTGGCCGTTAGGACACGCCTGCTGAAGCACATTCGGTCCCAGGTCCTTAAGGTAAGACAGCTTTCAAAGTTTCGTTTCCTTAACACTCGTTTACTTAATACACGCTTTTACGGTTTCGTTTCCTCAACACAAACTCTTAACATCCGAAGCCGTTCAACACTTTCTACAACTTTCCTTCAAACTTATGTCATCGATGCTTGTCGCAAAAGACAGCTCTTAAGATTTCCTTTCCTCAACACACATTTTTAGGGTCTCGTGTACTTAATACACGCTCTTAGGGTTTCGTTTTCTCAATAATTGTTGACATCTGGACGCAATAAATTTTTTTTCAAACTTTGCTCCAAACTTATGCCATCGCTTGACGCGCATGACAGCCTTCAAGGTTTCGTTTCTTTAGCACACGATTTTTAAGGTTCCGTTTCCTCAACACAAATTGTTGAGCTCTAAACACATTTCAAATTTTTTACGACTTTGGTCCAAACTTATGTCATCGATACTTGACACACAACACAGCGTTGAAGGTTTCATTTCTCGTTTTTGTTTTCTCGAAACAAAATGTGGCATCTGAAAGAAATTAAAATGAACGACTTTCCATCGATGCTCGATTCACAAGAGGGCTTTTCAGGTTTCGTTTCTTCAACAAAAATTGATGGCATTTCAACTTGTACGACTTTCTTCTAAGCTTTAACGAATCAATCGTAAAGCAGTAACAATTTCAGAACTTTTAAAGACACATTTCGATCGACACAGCAGCCTTCGTTTTCTTTAAATTTGATTACTTCTATTCTGACATTTTTTATTTTTTCATTGGACAGTGGGCGATGGACGACATGAATCGATAAACCGCCCTTTGACTTAATTAAGCTCCACCCACCCTCCTCCAAGCTAACGAACCACCCGTTGGAAGGGAAACAAAAATTGTCTCAAAGTTTACCTTTCACCTTCAACCATAGCGCAGAAAGAGGTCCTCTCCGCAATAAATTATGATCCCTATCAGCAGCGCGTTAGACTCGCACTCGCACTTTCACTCCGTGGCAGAGTTATGAGAGAAAATATTCTGCCAACCCCTTTACGAATTTCTAGCTTCCATTCCACGACGTCGAACCCTCTGCGTTGCGGTTACATTTTGTGAGTACCATCAATACCGCCACCATTCTCCAGCGGCGGTATCTCGAATCAATACGGCAGACGGCACTCGCGGCTAGTTCCAGCGAAAATAAAACGTCTTTTACGGCCGCTTTTACTGCGTAAATTCATTTTCTCTCGTTTAATGTTTTGTAGAATTCAATTAGTAACAATACCGCCCCGTCACCCAACAACAAAATTATCAAATTAATGCGATTGTGGGACACAAAGAAATGGAAAAAGGCACTCAATTGACCCTTTTGATGAATATGTATGCTGCTGGTTGCCGCGATCCGCCCGCTCTCCGCTTTTGGCAACGTGTACGACCTCCAGGGTTTGGACGGCACAAGGTGTGCGTGTCCCCTCGAAGTGAAAAGGACACACATAATTCATAATTTAATTAGACTAAGTTTCACGTACTCACCGGCTGTGCGGACTGTGCGGCTCATTAAAGCGGGCGCTGTTGATTTACACCCGGGCACAGCGCGGCCCAGCGATTTGGTGAATTCGAGCGCGGGAGCAGCGACCAGCAGCGTCGCAGAGCGTTTGTCCCTGCGCTGCTGCAGATACTTTAAATTTATTGCTCGCTTGCGAAACAATGAAATGTGATATGTTAGCCTTAATGTGGCCAGTGCCCGTTGGCTGAGGCGAAACGCAAGTGCTTCTGTATGATATCACTCCACGGCAGGAGGAAGTGCGCGTTTTTTGGAGTGAAATGCCTGGGAGTTGCCGCCTACTTAGCGCAATATGGAAATATTAATCAAAAGGATTTGTAGATTAAGTGTAACATGTAGCGGCAATCTGAGAGGAGGTCGTGCTTGCGGTCGGGTGTAGAGGGGCTAGCTGGCGGACAATTCAAATGCGCGTCGGAGAGATGGAGTGAGCCGGGCCATTTTGGCTGAGCTCTAGCACGTGGCTATATTTTTGCCTTTCGCTGGCATATCTTGGCAGCGAGATCTTTGGGAGTAACCGATGTCAAGAGATTACTTGGAATGACCAACCCAGTGGCAGTGTGTACTTATGCCTTTTAAGTTGTTTGTTTTTTTTTTTTTTTTTTGTATAGTCACTTTTTTCTAATTTTTGTGACCGGTGTGGAAGTGGGTAGGGCATAGCGGCGTTGGCTTAAAAGAGCTAAGGACATTTCGGAGCGACGAATGAAGGAATTCGACTTATCAGCTGGAATGAAGGGAGGGGAGTGTGATAAGGAAAGGACGTATTGGGTCTGTAAACCGGTCCTTTTTTGTGTTCGAAAAAATTTTTTTATCGAGTAAACGTCAAAATGCAACATTCAATGTTGTGTTCAACGAATGCGACTACTTTTCCTCATCTTTCTGACAATTTTCAAACAACATCTCTAAAAATAGTCCTCTCTGGCATCGAACCAATCATTACACCAAATTTCGATTTCTTTTGAAGCATAGAGCCAGGATGCCCCAAATCCGTCGAAAAACCAGAAATCGGAAGGGGCAAGGAGTGGAGAATACAACGGCTGGGTAAAGACCTCCCGTTTTAGCCTTTCTTGGTAGTTTTTGACATTAACAGCCACGATGTGCCGAACGTTGTTATTGTGTAAAACCACATTGTCAGGTCTTTTGATAGCTTCTGGCGGTGTTTTACAAAGGCATTAATTGTTGTAGATAACAACACGAGTAGTTGATGAGCAAGCTAGACCCTGGCCCCCTGTGGACTGTAGCGCCATACAATTATTATTAATTATTTTAGCGTTTCCCATCAATGGTTTCGCCTGGTTTTAGCAGCACAGCACTCCCGTCTGGTCCTAGCATATACACAGCATGACATTTAAAGCGTGGATGTTTTTATTTATGGCCGATCTAGACGATGGTGGAACGGGTTCATCAGACTGTGCATAAAATTTGTTCTTGTTGGGCTTATCGAAGTTTATTCACTTTTCAACTCCAGTCTTAATCTAGTGCAAAAATTATTTTCATTGGTGCCTTTCAAGAAGGAGTTCCGAAGTGAAACCGAGCGTCTCAACTCGGTTTCAACTCGTACAGCGACCAATTTTATTGCATTGGTGTAAATCCCAAATTTTTGATTCCTGACTCAGTCTCAACTATTCGCAAGTGCACTTTACGTTTGACACGGATCTAGATCCAGTAAAGACTCCAGAATTTAATCTTCAAATATTTAGGCTGGCCAAGACGTTATTGGTCTTCGACAATAAAATTAGTACTTTTTAAGCTTCAAAACGAATCTCTGCATGATTCGTCGGTCGAAGCGGAGTCATCTGGAAGCATTGGATATGCTGGAAAACTTCTGGAAGCATTGGATGTGCTTCCGCTGCACTTTCCTTCCAATTAAGAAAGAAAATCAAAACTTCCAGCAAATACTGTTTATTTAAGACTTATCCGAACATTTTACAAGACGCAAAAACCATGTCGTTGTGTGAAACAGACGCTGATTCACACTAATTATTGCTGTAAAATGTCACACCCTTCCAATGAAGTAAGCAATCGCTTCCAAGTTAAGTCACAATGTCTAGGTGGCGCCATCTTTTGAAAACCGAGTTAATTCATACCATGAATATTAAATGCGAAGCTGTTTATGTTCTTGCAAGCCTTCTTTGCCTTTTCCTAAAGTTTTTATTGTTTATCAAAATTTATTTTAATAAAAACCTCTTGCATAGTGCAGACTCGACTATAAAGGTTGTTTTGTAGAATGGAATGCAAGAAGTCTGATGAAGGAGCTCGTTTAACCAAGACATGGGAAATATCTCGGAAAATTTAAGGTTTGATTTAAATAGCTACGCAACATATAACACATCACTCAATCAAGGGGGCGCCACTAACAAAAATGTATGGTATATTATTTTAAGGAACCGTCCGTATATTGAAATCCGCATAAAATTTTATTCATCGACTATCTTAAGAAAGGCAAAAGTACCAACAGCGAAGTGCAAACATTTGAATGATACCTGTCAATTTTTATGATAATCTGATTATAAGGTTACAAGTTACAGTTCAAGTGACTCTACTTTTACGATTTTTAAAACAATAGAAAAATCAGAATTTTTTTGTGTTAATTAAACACTTCTTCTTGATGGGAAAAAAATACCGCACAAGCTCAGCAATGGCTTGAAAAGTGCTCCATTGACTCTTCTTTTTCTAGTGGCGTTACAGTCCAGGGTGGACCTGGGTCTCAACGCTACAGGGACTCTGCTTCATCCAAAACAACTATATGTCGGTGGAATGCTGACTTTAAACGTGATCGTACAGACACCATCGATGCTGAACGCTCTGGAAGGCCAGTTGAGGTGCTTCCACCTGAAAACGTCAAGAAAGTACACAAAATCGTTTTGGAAAACTGCAAAGTGAAATTGTATGAGATAGTTGACACCTTAAAGATATCAGAAGGCAGCATGTACACCGTTTTGCATGAACAACTGTCCATGAGAAAGCTGTTTTCGAAATGGGTGCCACGTTTACTCACAGTGGACCACAAACAACAACGTATCGATGATTCTGATAGCTGTTTGGAGCTATTTCGACAGAACAAGCAGGTCTTTTCGCGTCGGTATGTCAGAATGGATGAAACATGGATTAACCATTACACTCTAGAGTCAAATATTCAATTAGCGGAGTGGACAGTATCACAGACAAAACGTCCAAAAATCGTCCGTATATTGAATCCGCATACAATTTCATTCATCGACTGTCTTAAGGCAAAAGTACCAACAGCGAATACTACATGGCATTATTGGTTCATTTGAAATAAGAAATTATAGAAAAATGATCTCATGTGAATAACTTTTCCACAAATCGTTTGCAACCATCGCCAAATTGCACGAATTGGGCTTTGAATTGCTTCCGCTTACACAGTATTCTTTGCAGACCTCAAAAAGATGCTCGCCGGAAAAAAAATATGTCTCGAATGAGGGGGTGAAGACTCCTAAAAGTAAAGCCTATTATGAAGCCTAAGATAAATCGTTCTTTGAACAAGGTATCGAGATGTTACAGCGGCATTGGATTGATTGTATCACTCTTGATGAATGAAGTAGAAGAAGTCTAGAAAATGTGTTTTTATTATTTAGTCCCGGGACTAAATAATAAACTCTTTGAGGGCTGTCAGCAGTTCGAAAAGTGTGGTTCCGTGAAAAATGCGATGAGTTCAGTGTGGGAATTTTTGGTCCTATTTGCGTTGATGGCATCTGGAGGAGAAGATTCAAACACGAGCTGTATGGGCTGTACGGCGGCATGAGCCTAGTCAAGCGTCTACGGATACAACGCTTAAGGTGGCTAGGCCATGTAGAGCGCATGGACAGCACTGCTCCGGCCCGAAGAGTTTTCGAATCCGAACCACGGGGACAACGCAACAGAGGACGTCCTAGACTGAGATGGCGCACACAAGTGGAAAAAGACCTCAACCAACTTGGAGTGCGCAATTGTAGACAGCTGGCAAGAGATCGAGCTAGCTGGAGAGGCATGTTGGTTGAGGCCCAGGTCCACCCCGGACTGTTGCGCAATCCGAAGAAGAAGAAGAAGTTCAGTATGGGAAGCGAACTTGGACCTTCGACGTGTTTTTGTCCCACTCTTTCTAGTACGCAACAGCGCCCACGTAGTTGCGTTATATACAGCAGACTAAAATGTTGAAAACAAAACACAATGCCGTGCAGAAAGACCAGTAGATTGATGTACGCTTCTAACTCATTACTTTCAGGCACTTCCTTTGACATTGCGCTTTATGGCTGTCTAGCGTTCTTGATAAGTTGTAAACAAATAAATTTCATGGCCAATCCAAGGCAGCATGAGACCTTAAAATGTATGCATGGTTAACATTGCTCTCTTTTATACTTATATTATACGAGGGTTACCTTTTATATTTCGGGATTAGAGAACAAAAACAAATTTTAATCATCGAAAATAGCTTTATTGTTTTTTAAAATATTCCCCATTAAGATCTATACACTTTTGCATGCGTTTGAACCAACTGTCGAAGCACTTTTGTCACTCTGATTGATGTGTCTCTCTGATTGATGACACTCTGATTGATGTGTCTCCAAAACAAATTCTGAACGCATCAACCGCTTATTCAGGTGTCGAAAAACGTTGACCTCTCATTTTATTTTTTACGTACGGGAATAAAAAGAAGTCTTTCGGTGCCAAGTCAGGACTATACTCAGTTTTGAGTGCTCAAAAATGCAGTTGTTTGAGCCGATATGTGAGAGCTCGCATTGTTGTGGTGAAGAGTGCTCCGTCTTCGGCGGTTGGTTTTCCCGATTTCTTGGAGGACAACAGGCAAACAAATGATTGTGTACGACTCAGAATTGACTGTTCTGCGGAGTTCTAGTGGTACGCTTGCGACATATCCAGTTTTTCCGAAAAAACAGGCTACCATTTGCTTGGAAGTGCTTCGTGCGCGAGCTACTTTTGTTAGGTTTGGCTCAATTTGAAGCACCCATACCGTCGACTGGCGTTTACTTTCGGGCTTATACGCGTAAATCAACGATTCATCACCTGTCAAGATGTCATAGACGTGTTTCGAAACACCGCGATAGTATTTTTGGAGCATTTCTTTCGACCAATCGACACGAGCCTTTTTTGAGCGATTGACAAATTGTGTGGGAACCAATTAGTCAATTGTATTGTTAGCCAACGCTAACAGATGTTTTTGACGGTCAAATGTTCATGCAATATTGAATGCATGCTGGTCCCACTAATGCCTAAGGTTGTCGCAATCTCATGATAGGTCACATGACGATCTTGCAATACCAGTTGCTGCACAGCATCAATGGTTTCCGGAACAATAACTGATTTTGGACGACCTTCACGAAATTCGTCTTGGAGTGAACTACGACCTCGGTTGAATTCACCATACCATTAATAAACACTGGTCCTTGATGGAGCTTCATCGCAAAAAATTGAATTGAGTCAATTTAATCCACGTCGAATGTTACTGTACACAACACAAATAGCGCTCGTATGTCAAAACGATCTGAGTACGTATAACCCCAAAAATGTCAAACTTTACGATAGAGTTGGCAGCTGCTAGATAACAATACTAGGGTTGCCCAATACAGAAATATAAAAGAACACACAAGAATAAGAAGTAGAAGTTATGGGTTATTTTTGCAGCTAGCTTTGTACAGTGTGCAAATTTTGGGGAGCTCTTCAGAAGCATGCAGCAAATATAAAAAAAATCGATCAAAACACGTTATCGAGGCAAAAACAAAAACCCGTTTCATCAAGCCAATACCAGGTATACCGGTATGAAGTAAGCGTCAAGATATAAATATCTTGATAGGGAACATTTGTTGTGAACGAGTCCTTATTTTTTTTGATTGTTTGCTATGACACATGTGAAAATATTAAGTATGCATCAAGTCATTGAACAGACTACATTATATTTTTTCAGCGTGTTAAAAATGTCGAATTTTGTACCAGAAAATGATGATTTGCGGAAAGCTTTAATTTTTTGTTTTCATTTGAAGAAAAGTGCTGCAGAGTCGCATCGAATGCTTGTCGAGGCATATGGCGATCATTCTCTGTCAGAAGCAACATTCAAAAGATGGTTTCAACGGTTCAGAATTAATGATTTTGTTGTGAGAACGTGGAAAACCACCAAAAAAGTTTGAAGACACCGAATTGCAAACGATATTGGATGAAGGTGACACTTTGAGTCAAAAACAAATGGCAGCAATGTTAAATGTTGCACAATAAACAATTTCTGATTGTTTAAAAGCTATGGGAAGGATCCAAAAGTGTGGAAAATGGGCGCCACATGAATTGAATGAAAGACAGATGGAAAACCGGAAAAACACTTGTGAAATTTTGCTTCAAAGACACGAAAGAAAATTGCTTTTGCATTGGATTGTTACTGGCGATGTAAAATGGATTTATTTTAAGAATCCTAAACCGAAAAAATCATGGGTTAATCTGGGACAACCATCAACATCGACTGCAAAACCAGATCGATTCAGCAAGAAGACAATGCTGTCAGTTTGGTGGGACCAGAAAGGTGGGGTGTAACAACCTGGTGAAACCGTTAATACTGATCGGTACCGACAACAAATGATCAATTTGAACCATGCATTGATCGAGAAATGACCAGAATGGGCCAGAAGACACGGCAAATTTATTTTGCTCCATGACAATGCACCTGCACACAGAGCAAAACCGGTTCAGGATACAAGTAAAACACTTGGCAGGCAGCAGCTACCCCAACCGACGTATTCACCAGACTTGGCTCCTTCCGACTACCATTTGTTTTCATCGATGGGACACGCATTGGCTGAGCAGCACTCTGATTCCTACGAGGAGGTCGAAAATTGGGTGTCTGATTGGTTTGCTTTAAAAGACGAACAATTTTATTGGCGTGGTATTCACAAATTGCCAGAAGGGTGGTCAAAATGTGTAGAAAACAATGGCCAATACTTTGAATAAAATGGTTTTACTTTCTTATTAATAGTGTTTTATTTTCAAAAAAAACGTTCATATCGGTATAACTATATACCTATAGGTATACTGGATATGTCCTTAATCGGAGATGATTCAAAAATTTGTTTCTTTATTGCTCTCAGCTGCTTTTCCAGAGTATAATGCAGTTTATTTCATATTTTGAATTAGAATATTTGCTGCAACGAGAACAAGGACTTTAGAAGCCTTTGGTACGAAGACTCGGTATCTGATTTTAATCAACTCAAGAGTAATCGGCTTTGTTTCAAAAACTTCCACATTTTCCTTTTGAGAGACAAGAGCACTCCCATCATACTTATTTCAACTTATACTTGAACTAAATTCTTCTTTCAAAAATAGACAAAAAAAATCAAAATCAATTTTCGCTTCTTAAGTGCTGTATAAGCAACTATCCGACAGCTCTTTTAGCCTCCAAACTGTAAGCTTGCGGTCCAATGTGCAAAATTTATTCAAGGCACATCATCCCGCCATAAATATGCTTCCTTCCCAACAATCTTTTGCATAACAAGGAATCTCAAAGTCCCTGGTTTCGCGAGCAATGTAGTCTCGACGAGGCGCAACAAAGTTATTCCTACACCCATCACCAGAAATACATGTGTCTTCGTCGGCGGGTATTAAGAAACATTTCGGAACACATCCAGGCAAAGAACCGAAGAATAATCATAAGAACCACCTAATGTCAGTTTAAAAATTGGGGATAGATTAAACAAGGGCACAGAAAAATAAACCAACAACCTCGCGCCCTACCCAAACTGCACCCTCTCCCGGCCCTGTCATCCAGTGCCGAACCACCCAGTCGCCCGCTAAAACACCCTTTCCCGCTCTCCGAATGTGTTATTAAAATTCCAAGTAGCTCAGCCCGGCGCCTGGCGACGAACGGCCCACCCCACTTCCCATCGGTTATTGGTGCCTTTATGGGTCCTATCTGGGGTAGCACATTAATTCATCATGCCAAGAAACCGCGGCGGGCCCGGGAAACAAGGAGAGGGGTCGAAATACGAAAAAAAGGAAAAATGGAGACTGAGTTGGAGCGACTTAACTGCAAAGAAAACTAGAAGAGCCCTGAAATACACAATCATTTGTGTTTTATTTGCCTCCCTGCCCCCTGTAAACTTACCCCAACCCTTAAGGGTTGGAAATAAATTTCGATTTTGCAGATAAAACGACTAAAGTTTTACTGACGTTCATAAATACCGAACAGAGCCATTTTGGCAATTAGTCACTTTTATTGACGTGCCCCCACCTTGCGACCGCGCAAGGAAAACGACTCCGTCTTCGCCTTGTGCCGGTGGCGGTGTCTCTGATTCCGTCTCTAGGACCACACACACACGCTGCGTGCGCAACGACTTAAGGGTGTCGCATTTCCATAACACCCGCTCAGACCTGGCTTACCAGGGAAATGTCCATCTCTTTGCCATCCGTCTTCGACGACGCGCTTTCTTGTGGGAACCTAGAAGCGGAGATACATTCGCGTCTCCTCCTCGGCTATGATTTTAATTTGTCTAATTACACCGTGTGCGCGCCGGGTGACGACGCGACCGATGGCAATGGGGACATAATGTGGCGCAGAGCGCAGAGAGACAGAACGAGTGCGAGCGCTCCGAAGAGCAGCAGCGCCTTTGATTTAATTAAGTAAGTAACTCAAGAGGAGTTGACGCTTATCGGGTTGCATAATCTTTTCACATGAAAAATATTAGTCGAGCTCGCGACGTTGACGACGGGCAGTGGTGGTGGTGGCGGTGCTGAGGTGGGAGCCTTTTGATGAAAATATGCGGCAAAGTACTTCCATTTTTATTTTTTACGAGCGCGGGGCCGCGCTGCTATCTGAGATTCTTTTGTGTGGCGAGTTCCCTGGATTGTCAGGTACAGCGAGTGGATTTATTGTATTTTTGACATGGATACGGGGTAATTTAATTAAAAGAAAAACTCAACAGGAGCAGATAAGCAATGCGAAATGACATTTGAGTTTCTGTCAAAAGTGGAATAATTTTGAAAGTGTTACACATCGCGACTGAAGTTTGGCGAGGGAAAAACAACGCGTTTCTGGCTTTGAATGGAAATGTGTCATGCAAACTGTGCTTCAGTTGGAGGAGGATTTCTGCACTTAATCGTGGGCCAGTGCCAATGTGCGTTTTTAAAACCAAGGAAAAAATGTAGATTGCCGAATATTCAGTCTTTAGTGCAAATTACTTATTTTTTATTTGCGATGAGACATCATACAGCAGCGCCAAGCAAGAGATCGACGGTTTAAATTGAAGACTTGAAGACAAACGCTTTTGATTTGGGAAAAATTCAACTAAAGTCTCGCTCCTCCTCATTTAGAAGAAAGTGCCGCCAGGGTGTACTGAGTAACTGCTTCGTTGGACTCAAACTCTGTACTTTCTTTTGATGTGCTCTGTTGGAACACAGTTCTCCAGATAAGAAATTCGAAAATCCAATGTTTCGAACACGCAAAAGTTGTGGAAATACCTTAAATTTATAAATCTCACGAAATATCAAGGCGGGAAGGATTTGCGTTCACTGAAATTGGTACCTGCTTCGAATTCTTATAACTTGAGAAGACTAGGGTGGCAGCACAAATCTTCAACAAGCACGGATAAGACCAATCTTAAGATAAGCACCTGGAGTTCTCAAAACCAAAGTGGTGCAAATGAACTCGGCATCATAGACAAGTGCAATTTAACTAGAGGTGATAATCCAAAAATTGAACACCTCGCACCTTTGCTTCGACTGATTGCGGATACTGCACGCTTAACAATACTCAATGCAGCCGTTTTAAGATGCAGTCAATTCCTGTCCTTGACAAGATTGTCAAATTGAAAGAATTTGAATTAATTCAGAATTTTTTTTTATATCCATCACAGAGTAACACAAAACACTATGTGCTCTAAGTGTTAACTCTCAGTATCGCTTTACACATCAGATGTTTGCTGAGCGACTTAGGATCATCTACCGACTCTTATCATCTTACAGACTACTTCAATAAATAATATAAATTCAAATACGATGCAATAATCATGTTTTTAAATTCTAGCCGTGGCAAGTTAAAATCAAATTCGTTGCAAAGATTATTAAATGCATCTATACACCTTGTAATAGGTTCCTTGCAACCATAATTGGCTCTGTGCCTTTTGTCAAAAAGTAAGTTTCTCACCCGTAGAAATCTTTGGGAAGCATTTATATTTATGAGAAAAAGTAATTCTGGTGAATTTAATTGATAATTAATAATATCACGAATAAACATGGCTGACGTGGCCTTACGCCTGAAACTTAAGGTTTGCAAGCCAATTGTTCTGCATCTTTCAACATAATTAGGAAGATCTTCAAAGGAATACAACTTTCGGAAGGCATATCTCGTGAAATTCTTTTGAACTCGTTCGAGTCTAAGTTCTTGATTATCGTAATTATTGTATTGTGAGTCCCAGACAATGGATGCATATTCCAAATAGGGTCTTACTAACGAGACAAAGATGGTCTTTAAACTGTATATGTCCCGAAAATCTTTACTATTTCTTTTCAAAAATCCTAACACAGAATTAGACTTCGCTATGGTGTAATCATAATAATATGAGAAATCCAACTTGGGGTCGAATATTATTCCAAGGCCCTTAACTTCTTCTAGGCGATCAAGTTTATGATTATTGATAAAATAATCATGAACTATTGGAGATGTTATTCTATGTGCCGTAAAAATCTTACATTTTGAAATGTTTAGATCTAGAGCATTATGTCTGCACCATTCCGCTAGGTTATGTATAACCGACTGAAAATTAATGCAATCGGCAATACTATTAATCGACAAAAATAATTTAAAGTCATCCACGAATGTTAGAATTTCGCAGAATCTAAATATTTCGTGAACATCGTTCATAAATAAAAGAAATAATAATGGGCCCAAATGGCTACCCTGTGGCACGCCCTATGTTACCTTTATTACGCGTGAAATATAACTATCGACCATAACCATTTGCTTTCTCTCCTTTAAATAATTGGAAAATCATTCTAGAATTGCTGAATGAATTCCCATGGATTTAAGTTTGTTTAAAAGCAAAGTGTGATGCACTTTATCAAAGGCTTTCGAAAAGTCAGTATAAAGTACATCAACTTGTACTAAATTTGTAAATATATAATTTGTAAATAAAGATAAGTTAGTAGAACATGACCTACCTTGCTTGAAGCCATGTTGCCTATTTGAAATAAGCTCTTTTACTAGAAAATACATTTTTTCTTTTACGAGGCTCTCAAACAATTTTGGAATGGAAGAAAGCTTTGATATAGGCCGATAATTTTCTCCGTAATGGCGATATCATTCCGCTGGTAGGCAGAATTTTCCACTCAATTTGAGCGATGATGGACAAGAATTCCGTCCCTCAACTTATACAAGGTCAAGAACGTAATATCGAACGAAGCTGCTGGAGCGGACGGACTGCCCGCAGAAATATTTTAAGCAGCTGCAGATGACCTGGTTGAGAACATACACCAGCTCATCTGTAAGATGTGATCCGCAAAAAGCATGCCCAATGAGTGGAATCTTAGTATCGCATGTCCGGTTCACAAGAATGGAGAGCCCATTGTCACAATTATCGAGTGATCAGCCTCCTCAACATCGCCCTCAAGATCTTGTCTGCAGTATTATGCGAGCGCCTGAAACCTTTTGTCCATAAAGTGATAGGTCCCCATTAGTGTGGTTTTAGGGTACAGAAGTCTACGATAGACCAGATCTTCACTCTAAAAAAGTTCAAGAAGTGCAATCGACACCCAACACCTATCTATCGATTTTAAAGGCGTATATGACAATGTGTATAGGGACGAGCATTGTATAGCTCATCTCAAGTTTCGGTATTCCTTTCGAACTCGTCAGGTTGTGTAGAATAACTATGGAGAACTCTTGAAGTTCCTTCACCGTCGGTAACAAATTTACCGAGGTCTTCAATGTCAAAAAAGCCTTTGGACACACAAGGACGTGACACACCGTCATGCAACTTCTTAAACTTCATTCTTGATAAGATCGTGCGTAACTCACAATTGAACACCAGAATCATGATATTTCGCAATTCTGCTCAACTGCTAGTTTATGCCGACGACATTGACGTGATTAGACGAATACAGCGAGCCGTCCATAAGGCGTTTACTGGCATTGAAGCGAAAGAGACTAAAATGTGTCTAGCGGTTAATGTGGGCAAAACAAAGTGCATGCTGTCATCAAGGAACGACACATAACATCAACGTCTCGGACAGCGCATCACACTAGGTAGCGGAAACTTCGAGAAAGTAGAGAACTTTGCTTCCTTGGCTCCCCGGTTGATAGGGACAACAACACCAATACCGAAATCAAACGTATCACTGTTTCTTTGGGCTCAAAAGGCAATTCAGAAATAGAACCCTCTGTCTAGACTTATCCCTAAACCTTCATCACCCTAGTTCTGATTTACGTCACGAAAACATAAAAAGGAGGAAAACATAAAGGAGTATAATGAAGCCCTTAGTCTCTCTGAGATAATAGTTCTGCCTCGATTTTCGATTCTTTTTGAGTTGAAGGTATAACATGTACCGCGCCATGTACCTCCTTAGGCTTTTTCGGATACAACGCTTTAGATGTCTAGGGCATGAAGAGCGTTTGAAATCACTGCTCTAGCTCGATAAATTCTTCAAAACCAAGTTATTGGGAGAGAGTAACAGTACAGAACCTAAGCTAAGGTGGTGAACTCAACCAACTTCGAGTGCGCAACTGAAGGCAGCTGGCGAGAAATAGCGCTTACTGCGGGCATATTGGATGAAGCCCAGGTCCAACCCGGTCTGTAGCACCACGTAAGAAAGAAGAAGAAAAAGAAAAAGAAGTTTTGTAAAATACCTTTTAAGCATTAGGTGTGAAGGTGTGCCTTTCCTTTGAATGTAATATTTTATAAGGATTATTAAGAGGTCCTGTGTATTACAGTCTTTTTCAATGATTGCATGTGAGGTTTTTCAATTTATTTTTATTATTTCCACTTTGAACCGAATTCAGTTAAGAACTATTTAATTTATTTCATTTTTTCATTCGCTGGAATATTTTTTGTCTTGTCCTTGTCTTTTCGTTGCCTTTTCCTTTTCTTTATCTTGTTATATTGCGGTTGGCAGAATTGTGACACCCTACGTACGGAGAATTGTCGTATTCCTTTTTCTCTTGGTTTCTTTAAATGCATTTTCTTAAAACTTCTACTGTCTTTGCCATTTTGTTTGCCTTGCGAGCTAACAGTTGGCCTTGATGAAAGGAAAAATACTTTCCCGCAGTTACGTCACTAACTGCTTCAGATGATGTGCTTGTTTCTACGTAGCAAAGGAAAAAGATGACAGCAGTAAAGAGGACTTCTATCACCTCCTAGAAAGGACATACGATCGATGCCCCAGTTACGACACCAAGATCGTTCTAGGAGATTTCAACGCTCAGATGGGAAGAGAAGAAGTCTTTGCTAAAGTCATCGGAAGATACAGCCTGCACGCCAATACCTCCGGAAACGGACTCAGGCTAGTTGACTTCGCCTCGGGGCGAAATCTCTCTGTGGCCAGCACGTGGTTCCCACACCTTAACATTCACAAAGGAACCTGGCGATCACCTGATCAATCAACCGTCAACCAGATTGATCATGTTGCGATCGACGTCAGACACTCCTCCAATATTCTCGATATCCGAACCTTCCGAACCTTGTTGCAGCCAAGGTAAGAACCCGGATATCGAGAGAGCAACGGAGTCGAGACAGGCCAAAACGGTTTGATGTCGGAAAGCTACAATCGCAGCCGATCGCTGGAGCCTTTGCCGATCGATTTTCCCTGAAACTATCTCAAAGTTCGACGCTGCCTGCACAAACAATAGAAGACAAGTGGAAACATTGTCAAGAAGCCATCAAAACGGCCGCCACCCATGGCTTGACGACGAGTGAAGGCAGGCGCATGCAGCCAAACAAGAAGCATACAAGGCAAAGCTCCATCGAACGACTGTTTATGAGCTGTACATACAGAGAAGAAGGCAAGAGAACCGGCTTCTCAGAAGAAAAAAGAAAGAGCACGGGAAGCGCGCGGTCGAGGAAATGGAGAGGTGCTATGGCAGGAATGACGTCCGAAATTTTTACCACAAGATAAATAAGTCATCCCGCGGTTATAAGCCTACAACAGCAGCCTGCCGGGACCAAAATGGACAACTGGTGGTAGAGTCGCAGTCGGTGCTGAGAATCTGGAAGGATCATTTCTGCAGACTCCTAAACGGCGATGACGACGCAAACCCCGCTGTTAGGCAGAATGTCCCACTCAATTTGGACGACAATGGACAAGAATCCCGTCCCCCCGACTTCGACGAGGTCAAGATAGCAATATCGAGACTGAAATCGAACAAAGCGGCTGGCGCGGACCGATTATCTGTTCAAGCTGTTCAAAGCGGCTGGGGATGAGCTGGTTGGGTGTATGCACCAGCTCATCTGTGAGATATGGTCAAAGGAAAGCATACCCGAAGAGTGGAATCTCAGCATCGTTTGTCCGGTCCACAAGAAAGGAGACCCCTTCGACTGCGCCAACTACCGAGGGATCAGTCTCCTTAACATCGCATATAAGATTTCCTCTGCCGTACTATGTGAGCGCCTAAAACCGTTCGTCAACAACCTGATAGGTCCTTATCAGTGTGGTTTCAGGCCAGGGAAGTCCACAATCGACCAGATCTTCACACTGCGGCAGATCCTGGAGAAGTCCCAAGAAGTACAAATCGACACCCACCATCTATTTGTCGATTTCAAGGCCGCGTATGACAGCGTGCATAGAGACGAGCTATACAGTGCCATGTCTAGTTTTGGCACCCCTACCAAACTCGTCAGATTGTGTAGGATGATGATGGAGAACTCTCGCTGCTCCGTCAAGGTCGGTACCGAACTCACCGAGACCTTCGATGTCAAAAAAGGATTTAGACAAGGCGATGCGCTGTCATGCGACTTCTTTAACATCATCCTTGAGGGGATCGTGCGGAACTCACACGTCAACACCAGAGGCACGATCTTCCACAAGTCCGTTCAATTGCTAGCTTATGCGGATGACATTGACGTGATCGGCCGAACTCAGCGAGCCGTCAATGAGGCGTTTGCTAGCATTGAAGCGGAAGCGGCTAAAGTGGGACTGGTGGTAAACGAAGCCAAAACGAAGTATATACTGTCATCGAAGAAGGACGCAGAACATCGACGTCTAGGAGCGTCACTATGGGCAGCAGACACTTCGAGGTAGTCAAGGACTTCGTCTATCGCGGCTCCGCGGTGAATAGGGACAACAACATCAGTACCGAAATCAAGCGCAGAATCACTCTTGCCAATCGCTGTTTCTTTGGGCTAAAGAGGCAATTGAGTAATAAAGCCCCCTCCCGAACGACCAAAGTGACTTTGTCGTGCTTTAGGGCGCAGAAACCTGGACGCTACTAAAAGCGGATGGGAAAGCCATTGGTCTCTTCGAGAGAAAAGTTCTGCGTGCGATTTTTGATCCTGTTTGCGTTGATCGCATCTGGAGGAGAAGATTCAACCACGAACTGTATGGGCTGTACGGCGGCATGAGCCTAGTCAAGCGTCTACGGATACAACGCTTAAGGTGGCTAGGCCATGTAGGGCGTATGGACAGCACTGCTGCGGCCCGAAGAGTTTTCGAATCCGAACCACAGGGACAACGCAACAGAGGACGTCCTAGACTGAGATGGCGCACACAAGTGGAAAAGGACCTCAACCAACTTGCAGTGCGCAATTGGAGGCAGCTGGCAAGAGATCGTGCTAACTGGAGAGGCATGTTTGCTGAGGCCCAGGTCCACCCCGGACTATAGCGCCATCCGAAGAAGAAGAAGAAGAAGATAGGATAATTTTCCTCTTGTCTTGTACGTAGAGACTCTGGTCTAGGTAACTTCCACGGAAGTAGATGGAGTCCTTGTCTTGTCCAGTGGTGTTCCTAATGCGGAAAAGACTGATAATAATAATAATAACAATTGTTGGCGCGACAGTCCATAGGGGGACCAGGGCCTGCCTTACTCATTAACTACTCGTGTTGTGCTACTGTTCTCTCACGAGTAGAAGGGACCTACAGCTTTTTGTCGACTCTGAACGGCGAAAATTGAGAAGTTTTCTTAGGTAGTTATTACTTTTTGAATGTTATCAAAGAGGAGGTGGTGCCGTAAAAAATTCAAGGTGTTCAGCCGAGAACCAACCTAGACCCTTCGGCGTATGAGCGTCCTACTCTACCCACTACGCTACGGCGGCCACAGAAAAGACTGATATCTCTTGGAAAGTTGATCAGGGAAGTCATACCATATGGGGTTTGGATGTAAGCATTTCCAGAGCATATAAGGCCACATGGCTGGATTTGTGCTGCAATGTAATCTGCCACAAAACAACATTCACAGCCCATATTCTAGTCTAAAAAACGTTTCAATGGTTGCCAGACTAAAAATACAGTAACCAGATATCCATCCTCTCAAATTGAAAAGCAACATCCACTTGGATTGCTACATGCTCTCTTGTTAATTGAAGAATCATGTTGTCTCCCAAACAAAAATCCAGTGATTTTGTACACCATTCGTGAGCCATGTCATTGCGTTTTCAACTCTCTGGTGACAACAAGTTAGCGTGTACCACACAATGTCGTGATTCGAGCCTCATTTTCTGCAAAAATATTTCCCCGTCTTTTGCCGCTAAACTTCAGTCAACTGCAAGCAAACTGTTCAAGAATATTTACCGGTCATAATAAACTCATTAATAAAGCAGTGTTCAATTGATAAGGGCTATTATTAAGGCGACTAATGGCGAAACGCGTGAATGACGACGACTGCCTACTCCAATATCGACCAGCGCAAGACACCCCGTCCTCTCCCACCAGCAGTCCACACCCCATTCCAACCTACATTTCCCACACACCTGCATGCAGCGCACAAACTGCGCATGTCCCCGCCGAGCAAAAGGATGTTTTCTGTTTTTATTTTGTTTTTACTTTCTTCTCTCTCTTTTGCCTGTCTTCTCCCTGTTCAATTTAAGTGGGGCACAAACAGCGCAGGGATGAGAATAGCCGAAAAATTGACAATGAACTATCCTCTGGGTACAACCCCAACCCACTGGGTGCAATAAATAATAGGAAAAACACAGCCGCACACACACACATACGCGGCAAAAGCGATTTCGATTGTTGGCAGTGTTTGACTGCAAATAAATTAGGCATCAACCCCTGCAGCTGTGCTCCACACCACCGCCAAGACCGTGGTAAATATCGACATTAAAACGGTTAAACTTATAAATTCCCTTCCAAGAAGGGTGGTTTGTGCTGTGCTTCTGTGCCTGCCCCTTATGTAATCCCCGTTGCTCAGCTAGAGTGAATCTTCCGTGCTCTCGCACCGCGTGGGGTGGAGCGCAATGGCGAGAGATAAACAATGTGGCAGAGAAGAAAGAAGAGTGTGTCTGCGCAAAGCGACGTGGAAAACAGAAAAGAAAAACCAAAGAAAGCAGAAGAAGAAGATGAAGAAGGCCACGGGAAGGGGGAAAAAAGAATGAAATCGCTTTTCCCGGGAATTTGTCTTGAAGAGGGTTGGTCGTGAGCATACGACGCCATTACAATTTGCCACCAAATGGAGAATGTGTCAAAAACGGGGAACAGTAAATTGCAATCAAGATGGCCGACGATGTAAATATTGACATTCTGATTGAGGGAATTTTACTTCCATCTGAGGATAGGAATTGAGGAGAGGAGTGCTTTCAGCAGTAAATCATCGCATTCGCGCCAAACGAAGTCTATGCTCACCATCAGCTGTCACTGATTGACGGGCCATTCTGCGCTCCCTCCCGCTCCACTCCTGTGAGGAGGCAGAGCTCCACAAACACGTATGTTTACACGTTTTCTAAAGAAAAGTCAACATTTTCTAACTCCTCCAACTGTGACTCTGTGTGTGTGTGTGTGTTTGTGTGCGGAGGTGGGGGGCAAATCAGTGACTCCGTAGTACTACTGACATGTTTACTATCGCCCTGCTGTATACTACGGGGTAGTAGGCCTCATTTGTATCTCGATCGTCATGTCACGCAATGGCGTGACCGTTTGCCAGCAAAACTGGGCAAACTATGCTAAGTTTGATGCACGCAGAGGCGATTTCAACCGTCGACTTTACCGCCTTTCCTCTCGCGGCTTCGTCGCCACAATAGACATCATCGTCGTCGGCGTCGTCGCTGTCGACGTCTTCGACTTTTGCAACAAACACACGCAGTCACCTACACCTTCATACATGTGTCGGAAATTCGTGTGTGTGTGTGTTAATATCAGACCTTCCTGACCAAATGACCTTGCGTTAGGTGTTTTAAAAAATTAATTCCCCTCAAATTCTGCGATACACAGATTTCAACAGTTTGAGAGCCACACGAACAACGGCGACCAACACGGGCCCTGTCCAAAGGCCAGTAAATTCGCGAGCTTCTGAGGTGTGTGCGTGGTGTGTGGCGCACGACGATGGGTATGGGAAATGGTTGGCCTACTTTTTGTGTATGATTCTTGTTAAAGGCTGTTTTTGTTGTTGTTGCTGTTGCTGCTGCCGCTGGTGTTGTTTTGTTTTGTTAACTTAAATAAGTTATACAGCGGAGGACGGAGGAGGTGAGTGGCGTTGAGGTACAATGTCTCAATTACCGTTTGTTGATGCATGTTATCATAGCCAAAGTCATGTAAATTATACAATTTACAATTTAACAAGTTAATTGCGATTGAATATCAACGCAGCACTGCCGTACGAGGAGCGAAGACCGGGCGGCGGGTAATTGTTGCAAGCCTCGGCGATTGCAGAAAATATTTCTTGGCTGCCTGTTTTTTGTGAATTATTCAACAATGTGTTTGCAATTGCAATCTCATTTGACGATATAATTGCACAAAAAAAAGCGTAATTTCATGGGTAACACTGAATACGTGATGGAGGGGGCTGCGAGGGTGTGGAAATGCAAGTTGGTGTCTTCAATTTATTGTGTTCAGTCACAGACAAAGGATTACATTTCAAATATCTAGAAATGGAGAAAAAATCGCGTTGTATCGCGCTGTAGACTGCCGTTTTTAAAGTCTTGCACATGTGTTAACAACTGACATCTACCCCAAACTGTGATTCCATTTCTTGTGTTTTTAGAGCAACATGAGTTTGAGATAAAAAATTGAATCAGGTTATTTAAAGGGTATCATTTATCTAAAAAATGTCTTTCACCTTAAAGCTCTGTAGGCTATTAAACCGTAGTCGGCTGTAAATTGTCCAATGCTCGCTTTTGGCTACAACAACGGAGAAAGAAAAAAATTTGGAAACTGGAAGGTGAATACTAGTCCAGTCTAAGAAGTGACGGCCTGTAGGACTATCATGAGGGACAATGCAGTATTCTAGCAGACTCTAATCATGAGCTGCATCATGTCGCTTGGCACTTACAGTTTCCATAAAAAGACTTTTCTCAAGTAACGCCTATCTCTTAGCGCAAAGTGTCTCAAAATCTACCTGATGTGGGTACCGGCCCACAGCGACATTCAGGGAAATTGTGGGATAGGTGAACATAATACGCGCGTCGCTAAATCTCTAATCTGGCCTAAAAATAACAAGATGTTGTTATAGGAAAGTATCTACTCAAAACGCATACCGTGTAGGACCAAGAAAAAGAGAGCTCCATTTGTCCTAGAACCAAAAATTTGAACACAGCTTATATCGCAACACTCTCCATTTTCTGCTTGAGCTTACGGACTAAAATCTTCTTCATAACAGGGTTCACAATGATTTCTGCAGAAGTTGCAGAGACTAAGGAGATGGAGATTAAGTCGATTATCTCATATCCTCTGCGACTGGCAGGCTGTTGCAACTACCTTAGAGAGCCTGCGAAGGGCCAGTAAGATTATTTTGAAAACAAACAAAACTTTCTGGAAACTAGTTTAAAGCATTTTTGTGTAGAATTTTAGTGTTCCTTTAATAATAATAATAATAATTGTTGGCGCTACAGTCCAAAGGGGAACCAGGGCCTAGCTTGCTCATCACCTACTCGCGTTGTGCGCGCTACTGTTCTCTCACGAGTAGAAGGGACGTGCAGTTTTTTGCCGACTGCGAACGGCGAAATTTGATAAGCTTTCTTAGACAGTTATTACTCTTAAGAGTGTTGTCAGCAGCTCGAAAGAGGTGTTGCCATGAAAAATTCAAAGAATTGGTGTTGAGCTGGGAATAGAACCTAGACCCTTCGGCGTGTGAGCGTCGCACTCTACCCACTACGCCACGGCGACCACTAGTGTTCCTTTACAAATGAATAAAACGCAAAAAAAAACACACAGGCTGTAGCAGAAAGAAAAATTTGTTTTGACAACCTCTTCGAGTTGAACGACTTAATCAGATACATGAGTTGGTATCAATAGCTTTAAAGGATATCCGAGTGTTGTCGCAATAAGCTCGAAGGTGACTCAAGTGTGGTTGGCAACTGGTAACCAGCCGGCTCTGCATCTAGAACTTACGTCGATAAATGACAGGCAATCGCCTTCTCCATCAACAGGCGGTTACTTCCCTCACGTCACTGCCTGACCTTTGTGTTATCTGTGATGAATTAAATTTTCGTCAGTTTGACACTTCGTTTCATCAGATGTTGCCCAAAAGAATTCCTCATCTTCTTCTTCAAAAAATGAAAACTCAGTGAAATGACATCAAAAAGTAACAATCTCATTGAGAAAGCTCTCCAGAAAGGAATGATCAAAAAAATTCCTTAGTCAGCTTTACTACAAAACACTTAAAAAATGTCGGTAATCGACATGAATACAATAAAGAAGTAGTTCCATCAAGACTTCTGCTCACAGTCCTGATAAAGCTGGGTGAGGCAGGCACACTTAGCAATGGCTTTTTGGGCTGCAGCTGTACCTACCCTAGGCTGTGTTGTCTTAAGTCTTCTATTTGTTTACAATTGACTAGTCGCACGACGCCATTCGGTTTATAAAAACTCGTCATTGGTTCCTCTTCCTAAGATGTCGTCAAGAAACAAGCATTGAGCGTCAAAGAAAACGTACATAAAACTTTCTCCTCTTTAGCGAAAATTTGTTTTTAATAAGACCAACTTTATCCAACCAACTTAATAATAATTGTTGGAGCGACAGTCCACAGGGGGACCAGGGCCTAGCTTGCTCATCAACTACTCGTGTTGTGCGCGCTACTGTTCTCGCACGAGTAGAAGGGACGTACAGTTTTTTGCCGACTCCAGACAGCGATATTTGAGAAGCTTTCTTAGACTGTTATTACTCTTTGAGTGTTGTCAGCAACTCGAAAGAGGTAGTGCCGTGAAAAATTCGGCGTGCGAGCGTCGCACTTTACGGCGGCCACAGGTTCTTTATTAAGTTGCAGTTTTTTGGAGACTCCGAACGGGGAAGTTATGAGAAGCGTTTTCGTATACAGTTGTTCTTTTAGAGTGTTTGAATGGCAGCAGCTCGAAAGAGATGGTGCCGTGAAAATTCTAGCTATTCAGCCGGGAATTGAACCCAGACCTTCGGCGTGTCAGTGTTGCGCTCTACCCACTACGCCACGGCGGCCACAAATATAAAGTTAAGCGCGCTTTTCAGTTGGTTCCACCAACTTGGTATTTCCAGAAAGGTCTCTGTATGGTAATTTAGTTGCCAGTTGATTGGCAAAATTAATTCTAAGCTCGATTGCGATATTAAGACTGTCGTTCTTTTTGACTGCGGAGCGAGATTGATAAAATCTCTGGCCACCTTGCAGTGCTTGTTGAAAACGTTGATGTTGTGTGTTTTGTCTAAGTATAAATAAGATTATTTTCAACGGCTCTTTCTTAAAGGCAGCGGCAAAGTAAGCCATTAATACCTTGCTCCGTTTGTCGATTACGGCAATGACTTACGAGTTCCAGGTATACAGGTATGAAGTGAGCGTCAAGATACAAAGATTCTGCAACCTTAGTGTTGTGATCTGGCAACTGCCAGCTGACATTGACATTTCTTATGTTATATGTACCCAGAATGTTTTGACATACCAGGTATACCCGTACGAAGTGACCGTCAAGAAACAAATGTCTCGATAGGGAATATTTGTTGTGAATGGGCCCTTAATATTTTGTTTGTTTACTTGCAATGACATCTGTGAAAATATTTAGTATACATCAAGTCATTGAACAGACAACATCATATTTTTTTATCGTGTTAAAAATTTCTAATTTCGTTTAAAAAAGTGATGATATGCGGAATGCTTTCCGCATCATCATCATTTTTGTTTTCATTTGAAGAAAAGTGCTGCAGAGTCGCATCGAATGCTTGTCGAGGCATATGGTGATCATGCTCTATCAGAAGCAACATGCAAAAGATGGTTTCAACGGTTTAGAAATAGTGATTTTTATGTGAGAAATGAAGAACGTGGAAGACCACCAAAAAAGTTCGAAGACGTCGAATTGCAAACGATATTGGATGGAGATGACACTTTGAGGCAAAAGCAAATGGCAGCAATGTTAAATGTTGCACAACAAACAGTTTTTGACCGTCTAAAAGCTATGGGAAAGATCAAAAAGTGTGGAAAATGGGTGCCACATGAATTGAATGAAAGACAGATGGAAAACCGAAAAAACACTTGTGAAATTTTGCTTCAAAGACACGAAAGAAAATCGGATTTGCATCGGATTGTTACTGGCGATGGAAAATGGATTTATTTTAAGAATCCTAAACGGAAAAAATCATGGGTTAATCTAGGACAACCATCAACATCGACTGCAAAACGAGATCGATTTGGCAAGAAGACAAAACTGTACCACGAACTCCTAAAACCAACAACAAATGATCAATTTGAACCATGCATTGATCGAGGAACGACCAGAATGGGCCAGAAGACACGGCAATGTAATTTTGCTCCATGACAATGCACCTGCACACAAAGCAAAACCGGTTCAGGATACAATCAAAACACTTGGCTGGGAGCAGCTACCCCACCCGCCGTATTCACCAGACTTGGCTCCTTCCGACTACCATTTGTTTTCATCGATGGGACACGCATTGGCTGAGCAGCACTTTGATTCCTACGAGGAGGTCGAAAATTGGGCCTCTGATTGGTTTGCTTTAAAAGACGAACAACTTTATTGGCGTGGTATTCACAAATTGCCAGAAAGGTAGTCAAAATGTGTAGAAAACAATGGCCAATACTTTGAATAAAATGTTTTTACTTTCCCATTAATAATTAGTGTTCTATTTAAAAAAACGCTCATTTCATATCTGGTATATTTAAATTTTGATTGATAGGTGTTGCAGCAGCACACAGTCTGCTTAAATATGTAATTGGTCATTGCAACTCACTCAACATGGATCTATTTGTAACGAAAAACGATCGTTGGGACATACCAAAAACTTAAAGTCAGTGATGTGGTCCCCTCAAAGAACGATGGCTTGGAAAAGAAGCTCTTGCCGAAATGAGGTACCCACCACAAGTGAACAAGTTGGTAGAACTTCGTAGATATTTGGCAGCATTCATTGTCCCGATTCACCTCATTGATCTCGACCACCCTACGTTTCCTACATACCTCTGCACAAAGTTGTCATATTTTTCACTTGCATGATCCAATGGCTCAGCAATTCAAGGCGCGTGACGATCGGCTCTGTTTTTCGTTCCGCTCAAGCTGCCTTAAAGTAATTTGAACTGCGCATTGATTTTGAGCAAAAATCCTTTTTTCTGTGGATGCAGAATTCAGGCGGCTACGTTGGCTATGAAAAAATTAAACATGTGAGTTCGTTAGTATTGAAAAGCCAATGCATGCTTACAGAGCAACGGTTTGATGCAGATTGTGAAGTGAAGGAGTTGTGGCTTCAATGGACAAAAACGAAACTGGGGCGAATCAGTCATTGGAGAGTGTCACAGAGCATTTTTTCGGCCATAAGTGGGCATTTAAAAGACACGTTTACGTTGCGGCCATAAGTAGGCAATAAAAGACACGTTTACTGAAATCATTTACCAGAACTGGAAAAATGGATTGAAATGTCTTCTATTTAGTGTAGGACGGCGCTTAAAATCACAGTCAGTTTCATTTACACTAAATTTTTAAATCGAGTTATTACCTTCTTCTCGACTCTAACAGCTCCCTTTCGACAAAAACCGTAAAAGTGTCATTCCAACAACCTGGAAAGTATTGAAGTACCCAAGCTTAAAACCATTCAATGCCCATGCACATACGGTGCAGTGCATGAACTACAGCTAAACACTCAAATGACATTGTTTTTCATAATTACCGAGGGTTTTTGTTCTTGCTAACAGAGCGCAACAGTTTCAGTCTTTTTCAAAAGCAACTTTTTACTTGGGCACCAGTCTTAAGCTTTTGACCATGCACCGTAAAAAATGTATCGATGAGGTTTCAGTATTTAACAGGACAGAAGGGGACCCTGCAAATTTTGACCTTGTGTCCCTGCAGGACTGCAAGGGAATATAACTATAAGGAAAATCCTAAGGAAAGCACCCACATTTTAAGATACGTTGAAACAACTAAATTCGACTTTCGTTCATGTCACCTCCTTCTCCAGCCATACTTTCGGAGCACGAATGGAGTTCTTAAGCTTACCGCCATCTTGTGTTCTATGAAATAATACCGACATTTGGAAGTTTAAAGACGCGTCGTGAATTCGTTCTTAACTCACATAAGAGTACTAAAAAAATTTGTTCATCCTGTTTTGAACGGTTCCTTAAAGTTTTTCAACAACGTATGCTACTCTGCATTAAGCCAAAATTTATCACAATCCTCGCAAACCATAGCATCCCTATTCACTTCCACCTGGTCGCTTACATTTGAATCAGTCCCTTCCATCTTGAACTCTCCCACGGATTCCACACGTTTTAAGACGGAAGCAAGCATGAGAATCTGTCTCCCAATAACATCACAAATTAATTTCCTTTCGCCTCCGTTCAGGACAAAACCCACTAAATTACCAGAATTCATGTCCACTTCTTCCCGATCTACTTCCGAGTAACATCGAGCCCTCACCCCCTGTACACACATGGTTAATAAAACCAACCAATTTCATGTCGTCGAGATGACGTTTAGTTTTGCTTTGATTGATGGGATCTTCACTTAAGTACCGGGAACAAAAGGATGCCCCCTCACCAGCACGCACCACGCTTTCGGGCCACTCCGAGACCAATTTACGAAATTAAAAAGTCATTTATATTTCATTTCATTCGCAACGCATCCGCTAGATTAACAGTATCCTGGGCATTCAACGAGGATCAGCCCCGGGACTGCACAACAGTTTGCTTGATTTACAATGGCATATGTTTCCTCAAGAGGATCAGCGGCCAGTCGACCGACCAAATGCCTTAATAGACCATGCCGACAACTAGTGACGGGGGCAATGACTCCGCCGCAGTGGCATACGTACACCGCGAGAGCACCTTTTGTGTGCGCTATTACCTGGTGGTCGTCGACAGGCGGCATTCGTCAGACGGTAATGCTGCAGGAACCCTTCCGAGCACCGTATGGTCTGCCACCCCTCACAGGAAGAGCAGCACAGCCTACACCCGTACTCATTAAGGCTTGTCCCAATTCTCGTTCAACTTCTTTTCTATTGCCTTGCCTCGATTATGGGGTCGTATGGATAGTTCCCAGCGAACCCGACAATCAGCTAAAAGTCCTTTTAATCCTTGGAGAGGAATTAATGACAACAACTATCTGGGAAGAGTGTGTGTTCGCTCCGATGACGATACGTTTGGTGTGTGTGCACGGGGCTGTGTATGTGGCGGGGGTGCAGAGTGGCTGGGTATCAGGAGAATCAGCCCGTTCTGGTCCATTAACTCTTTAGGGCTTTGTTTTGACTTGGAACGCGTGTCGGCAAGTTAAGTAAACTCTGTTGTTCTGTTGTCGGTCATTTGTGGTGTCCTGTGGACACAAAGGCGCACGACAGAGAGCACAAACAAGGAACAAATGACAATCGATGCGCTTGGCGACGCATGTTGTTGCAAGGTCAACGCGGTAGGGTACGCACTGTATCTGATCGCAGGATGATCGTAATGGAATGTTTAATGAGACAATTATCGCTGAAGTGTCAAGTTTAAGGTGAGTGGCCATAATTTTCGAACAGCAACAGACGGGAGTAAGAAAACAAAATGTGCAGCGTTCAAGGGAAATCCAAACAAAGGAATACGCTGGAGTTCAGCTTTGCTGGAGTTCAAGTGTATGGTTCTGACCAACTGTCAGAACCATACCCACGACCCACGCGTTGTGGGCATTACTACAGCCTCTGTGGTAGACTAGTTTGAATTTTGACTCATCATCACTCGAGGCGAGGGCATAGACAGAAGACACCAAGTTACGAAGTTTTAAGCAGGCTGCGGAGGTTATCTTTCTTTCTCGAGCTTGTCGGAACTTTTCTTCATGACAATTGGAGGTTGTTGTCATTAAACGAATCGACTTCAGCGTGTGTAGGACAAACTTGAAGAAGTTTGAAGCCCGCGACTCAAGTAAAAGTCATTCTCGATCGCAATCTGTTCGAATGGAAGCAAGAACTGTGAATGGCCATGCGGAAGCAGATGTCCTAAAAGCCCATGATCAGTGTCGAGCTCAAAGACGACTACGATGGAAAGTGAAGCAGTGAGCTAGGATGTCCTTGGTAGCATCAACTCACCCAACATCGATCTCAAACTGGATTTTGTTTTTTGCAAAAGGTTTGGGATTCAACGATGTTCTTGAAATCTCGGGTTAGAAACAAGAGCACCCAGAACCCTATGAACTAGACAAGTTACGATAGGAGGTGAACACAACAAGGATGCCGCTCATGGGCAGCTTGCGTTCAGATCCCTTGTGACAACACAACAGACGACGGCCTGGGCTATAGTGGCGAACACAAGTGGAGAAGAAACTCAACCAACTTGGAGCGCGCCAGTGGAGGCAGCTAGCGGAAGGTCGTGCTGGCTGGAGAGGCATTTTGGTTGAGACCCTGAGCTCAACCCCGACCTATAGCGCTATAAGAAGTAAAAGCAGAAGTGCACGAAAGTGGAGAAGAACCTGCGTAATGGAGGGAGCTGGCGAAAAATCATGCTGGCTGGAGATACATCTTGGTTGAGACCCGGAGGTGCACACCGGAACGTAGCGCGGTAAAAAGAACATGAAGATGTATACGAATTATTGAGAGTGCTACGTGCCATGGATTTACCGGCCGATAGTTGGAATGTGCGCCCTGTGCCAATTGTCATAGCCAAGTTTCTAGCTCCTACCCAGCGAAAATGGTATCCAAGTTGTGCTTTCAATAAAATTTCACACTTATGAGTTGCACTGAACTGGCCAAGGTTACGGCTTGCAGTAAATTACAGTCATCACGCAGTCAACAAAAAGTTTCAAACGGCAAAATTTCAGAAGCGCGGAAAATTCTTGCTTTTCGAGAAGAAGTTGTGAATGGGTTCAAGTTTGATATCCACCATACTGAAACCGAGGCTCTCCAGGGCTTCGTTTTGACTCCAATAACTTTTCTGTTATTGGTGGTAAAAAATTCGTTCGGTTTTCAAAAGATGGCGCCACCTGCAAGACGTCTCTGATCTTGGAAGCGATTACGTACTTCATTGGAAGGATATAACATTTCCCAGCAATAATTAGCACGAATAAACATCTGTTTCATACAACCATATATTTTTTTGCGTCACTCAAAAACGGTGATACAGTAAAACACCGTGAGTTATACAGTCCAGGAATCGATATAGGGGGGATTTTTGTGCACATTGTTAAGGTTATAGCTGATTTCCAAACCATGGTTTCAATTCACCAGAGTGTCAAAGAAAACCGCAAGAGAGGGCAGCTCTCAATGAGAGAGAGAGAGAGAGAGTTTCGAGCTACATATGTAAGTAAGAGTAGCTTTGCCCTTAATTTTTGTACCGAGGCTGATGTCCCTACGCAGACCCGTGTTACAATAAATAAAGTCCTTCGACGCTACAAAATCTACAATGAAGGATTGAATAAATTTTCTTTTTCTTTCCTAAGAACGCTCCGTTCCCTAAACGCTCATCAGCTTTCTCAATGCGATAAATAGTCTTCTTCTTCTTCTTCGGATGGTGCTACAGTCCAGGGTGGACCTGGGCCTCAACCAACATGCCACTCCAGCTAGCACGATCTTTCGCCAGCTGCCTCCAATTGCGCACTGCAAGTTGGTTGAGGTCCTTTTCCACTTGTGTGCGCCATCTCAGTCTAGGACGTCCTCTGTTGCGTTGTCCCTGTGGTTCGGATTCGAAGACCCTTCGGGCCGGAGCAGTGCTGTCCATACGCTCTACATGGCCTAGCCACCTTAAGCGTTGTATCCGTAGACGCTTGACTAGGCTCATGCCGCCGTACAGCCCATACATTTCGTGGTTGAATCTTCTCCTTTAGATGCCACCAACGCAAACAGGACCAAAAATCGCACGCAGAACTTTTCTCCCGAAGAGACCAAGAGCTTTCTAGTCTTCTAGCTGAAATAAAAAATTACTAGGTCCATTAAAGCCTATGCGCCTTCCCTCCACCTTCACCTATTCCCCGCTGCACTATCACACAATGAAGACCATTTCAAAAACCATTTCCTGATGGTCATCGTAATGGATGTCGCCCTCCCAACGTCCAGGAAATCTATTAACCAATGCCCAGCCAACCCATCCGTCCTGCAAACACTTTTATGCCCGACACGTGTGCAAGATTTGCACAGAACCCATCGCCGATGACAGTGCTTTGACATTTCTCGAACATTACCGCCGCCGTTTCCCGTCTTCGAAAATGTGTTTACAACCCCCGTCTGTGTCGAACAGTTAATACCGCAACAAATAACGGGGGAAAATCTCTAAATAAACATTTTAACAAAATGTACAAAATAATTACAGGTCCCCACTGGCCACCACCGCTCGACACACGGCCGCCAAGAAACCAAAAAGAAAGCAAAAAATTGATAAATTGTCAGACTGTTTGTCAAACTAATTAAAAGCAATTAATGCGGCGGCACCAACGATAGCTTAACTCACCTTGAAAGTAACTCTTCGTCCTTAAGTAACTAACAGACAGCCTTAGTATGCTCAGTCGATCCAGTTTGCTGAGGATATTCTGCTCGAAGGGAAGCAATGACGCCAGCAGGTCCAGTTCGGCGTTGAGGCGCTCGCGATGTCGCTTTGATGGATTACTCTTGGTGGCGCCATCTTTCGGGGGAGGTTTCAAACTGCAAAAAAACACAAGAAAGACAAACACAAAGAGAAAGATGAGTCAAATGCGAGTTGTTGTTGTGCAATTAGCAAGCGGTGATCGAAGGCAATTGTTGGGCCTCACAAAGCAACGAACCCTCGCCACCGCAATCGAGAGCAAATACGTCTTGTGTTTGCCGGTGTGTATGCATATTGTTTGGTTGTCATTTTCGGGGTGTGAGGTTAATAGCGGCAACAAAAGGCCCTCGCTGGCAGTCAGTCACTCACAAGGGTAAGGACCTCGGGGTGAAATCGATTAGCCATGCCCACTTGATCTCATAATTACACCATAAGGCTCTTGTTCACACACACACACTGGCAAACACTAGCACGGGGGTTGGATGTAATCGATATCCTATGGTTTTGCAACATTGTGTCGAGGGGTGTCGTCGTACCCGTCATTGGCACTTTGAGGGATTACAGGAAGAGAGCGTCAGTAAATCCGGGGGATGTCGGCTGTGGCCGAACCCAAAAAGTGGGCAAAGCAAGAAAAAAGGTTACCGGCACTGGGATGGTGGAACAGCTTGAGATTTTCCTATTTTCTCATAATTTAATTATGAAGGTGTGGCTGCTGAGTGTGTGGCTGGCAGGGAGTCAGCGAGGGTGCTGCTGCCCGCTCTATATGTTCGTCATAGTCGTCGTGCGTATGGGCGAGAGAGTGGCCTTTTGTTTCGGCGGCCACAGGATTATAATTTATCCTCTGTCAAAGTTTGATAAGCTCCTTTGTTTTGTGTGTCATGTTGAATGACTCGGCGCAAATTGAATTGCGGTGAGATTTTGCGGGATTTCGATTGTAGGTGAGTGTTGTGAGGTTTGCTAAGGCTGTGGTATGTAGAAGGCACAAAACCAGGTGAAAGTGAAAACAATGACCATCATCCTTCTTCTTCATCTTCTTCTGCCTCGTCTTCTTATTCTTCTTCTCCTTCTTCTTCTTATGGCGCTACAGTTGCGCACTCCAAGTTGGTTGAGGTTCTTCTCTACTTGTGTGCGCTACCTAAGCCTAGGCCGTCCTCTGTTGCGTTATCGCAATGGTTCGGATTTAAAGACTTTTCGGGCCGGAGCAGTGGGGTCCATACGTTCTACATCGCCTAAGCGTTGTATCCGTAGACGCTTGACCAGGCGCATGTCGCTGTACAGCCCATAGCATCCGTCGTTAAATCTTCTCCTCCTGATGCTACCAACTCAAACAGGACCAAAAATCGCACGCAAAACTTTTCTCTCGAAAGGACTAAGGGCTTCCTCATCCGCCTTTGCTAACGTCCAAGATTCCGCGCCATAAAGTAGCACGGGGATGATCAAGCTGTTATAAAAAACGAGCTTAGTCCTTTGAGAGAGGGCTTTATTACTCAATTGCCTCTTGAGCCCAAAGAAACAGCGATTGGCAAGAGTGATTCTGCGTTTGATTTCGGTACTGATGTTGTTGTTCCTGTTTACGAGGTAGACGAAGTCCTTGACTACCTCCAAGTTTCTGCTGCCTAATGTGATGCTCTCTCCGAGACGTCGATGTTGTGTGTCCTTCCTTGATGGCAGCATGTACTTAGTTTTGCCCTCATTCACCGCCAGACCCATTTTAGCCGCTTCCGCTACAATGCCAGCAAACGCCTCATTGACGGCTCGCTGTGTTCGTCCAACCTCGTCAATGTCATCAGTGTAAGGTTGCAGTTGAACTGACTTCTGGAAGGTCGTGCCTTTGGTGTTGACTTGCGAGTTACGCACGATCTTCTCGGAGATAATCTTAAAGAAGTTACATGACAGTGCATCGCCTTGTCTAAAACCTTTTTTGACATTGAAGGTCTCGGTGAGTTCGTTACCGACCTTGACGGAGCAGCGAGAATTCTTCATCGTCATCCTACACAATCTGACGAGTTTGGAAGGAATGCCACAATTAGACATGGCACTGTATAGCTCGTCTCTATGCACACTGTCATATGCGGCCTTGAAATCGACGAATAGGTGGTGAGTGTCAATTTGCACTTCCTGCGTCTTTTACAGGATCTGCCGTAATGTGAAGATCTGGTCGATTGTGGACTTCCCTGGTCTCAAACCACACTTATAGGGACCTATCAGGTCATGCACAAACGGTTTCAGACGCTCACACAATACGGCAGAGAGGATCTTGTATGCGATTTTCAGGAGACTAATCCCTCTGTAGTTGGCGCGGTCAAAGGAGCCTCCTTTCTTGTGAAGCGGGCAAACAACGCTGAGATTCCATTCATCGGGCATGCTTTCCTCTGACCATATCTTACAGATGAGCTGGTGCATGCGCCCAACCAGGTCATCTCCAGCTACTTTAAATAGTTCTGCGGACAGTCCGCCCGCTTCAGTAGCTTTGTTCGACTTCAGCTTAGATATAGCTATCTTTACCTCATCTAAGTCGGGGGGACGGAATGCTTGTCTATCATCGTCCAAATTGAGTCGAACATTCTGCCTAACAGCGGGATTTGGGTCGTCATCGCCGTTTAGGAGGCGGCAGAAATGATCCTTCCAGATTCTCAGCACAGACTGCGGCTCTACTACTAGTTGTCCGTTTTGGTCCCGGCAGATCTTGGTCAGAATCTGTATCTAATCTTGTATCCTCTGGATAGCTGTTTTACCTTTCGGTAAAACTTTCAGACTTCATTCCTGCCATAACACCTTTCCATTTCCTCGACCGCGCGCTTCTCGTGCTTCTTCTTTTTCCGTCTGAGAAGCCGGTGCTCTTCCCTTCTTCTCTGTTCGTAAACAGACAGGCTTTCTTTTTCCCACATTTTCTGTTTCCCTCTAGACAATTCAATATTTTTCTTAATTTTTGAGTCTTTTCTCCCCATGTCTTTTTGTCATTGTGACAGAGCCTTAAGTGTCTGTTCTGTTTGCATGGCTTGTCTATTGCATGAGTCCTCACTCTTCATTTAAATTGACCTTGATCGGTAGCATTTTTCAGTCTACCGGACTGCTCGGTTGGCAGAGCGGCAATGGAACTGCATCTTATTCTAAATGATCTCTCATGATCTGACAAATTTGGCCGGCTGAGGCGTCGAACGTCAAAATGAATCGTTGTTGACTGGCAGATCATTAAATTCGATATTCGCCCACCTTTAACACTTTCAAATTTCAATTTATTTGATGAACGGCCTGTTTCATTAAGCATTTGATCATTCATGAGCTGTTCGCCTTTCCAAGGACTGCTTGGATGCCATCGTTTATTGAGATGTTAACGCAAAGCAAGTTGGACCCATGCTGGTATCTATCCCTGAGTCTGAGCTAAGCGATCCTTCCGTCAATCTTTTTCAACTTTGACTGAAGATTTTTGGTACGGGTACGGGTACGATTTTGGCGTCGTTGGTAATTTGCAGAAGTTGTTCTATCTCATGTGACAGGCGAGGACTTTTCCAATATTGAACACCCATTTCTGAACCGTGAATGTTGCCAAAAACAAAAAAATTCTCTAAATGACGAAGGTTTGTGGAATTGAGGATAACCTGCCAAGCGGGCATAAGGGGTGATTGCGTCGAATCACTAGAAGGAAGTGCAAAGTTCAAACATCCTTCTCGTATTTTTCAAGACACCATTCACTTCCAATTTTCTGTGATCTCAATCTTTTTAAATTTGACTTAAAATCGTTAGAAAACCGTGAGCTGCAAAAACATTCTTTACTTTCTTGCCTACTCTGGCGACTGTGGCCAGAGACTGGTTCCTTACACATATCCGAGATGTTTGCGTGGCGCTTCAACTTGTTCTACTTTGGTGACTTAACTACATTCCGCAGTCCTAACCTTGACACACCTCACAAACGTTGCCGCCAGCCACCAGCCTTCACCTCAGGCTGCATAGAAGCCCATTCGCAAATTGTTAAAAAATCGACTTTACTTGAAGTTTATTAATTTCTTCCCAAAACCTTTCCGATCCGGTGGCCGATCGATATCGAACTCGATTAAGCTTACTCATCGCTTTGCCGTGTCGTCGGCAAGTTCCAATTGCTTCGGGCAAAGAGGGGATTCCTCCGTCTTCCCTCTGCGATCTGCCGGTACACAGCGGCGTTCTGGTAGGTGTAGTTTATATCCTTTCTATTTGGATTTCTTTTATTGCCCAAGTGGGTAATACAATTTTATATTTCCATTTCAAGTCAGGATAGAAAAAAAAAACGTTTTCTATATCGGTGCTGGGGTTGGCCAGAAGTAGTGTGAGGTGGTACCGCCGCCGTCATCTCCCACCCAAAACGAAAAAAAAGAACTCCACACAACCACCCGCCCAAAACGACAGAGGCAAGAAAAAAATCAATAATTCTCTAGTTTCATTTTTATTTCTATTTTTTCGCTTTCTTCTTCCACTCTCTCCCCCCACCCCATGCGCACTCCTTTCCAAGGAGGGTAGCCTTTGTTTTCCTCAGACTCACACCCTTCTTCGACCTCGCTCCACCATCAACGTTTAGCAATTCACTAAAAGTATGTATCTCTACCGGGAAGGAAATGAGAGAATGAGGGCGGGGGTCAACACTGGAAAAAAACAGAAAAGAAAGGAACTCCCCAATAAGGACGGTTTTCCTTACGTTTTTCGGGGGTAGGACCACAGTCACTAAACGAACTTTTAACACAGAACCCTTCGTCCCGTCCGCGCCTCACCGTTCCAGTGCGCAAAACGGGCAAAGGTTAAATGGAGGAGTTCTGAGATACTTCTGCAGATATTCCTCCATCCACGTAATTCAGTTCAGAAAAGAATGAGGATAAATATGAAAGAAAAAGAGTTTCGTCCTCTGCGCACAACGAGGAGCGAGTGGTGGCGGTTCAAGGGCCAGCACAGGAAAGAACACATTTGAAAACCTTAAATTGCTGGCATTCTGCTCGCATTCTTTCATTTCATTCGTTTTGGCCCGATCCGGCCGGGTCTGGTCCGCTCTCTGCAAGACATCATCGCAAAT
Organism: Eristalinus aeneus; assembly: GCA_955652365.1. Taxonomy (NCBI): domain Eukaryota; kingdom Metazoa; phylum Arthropoda; class Insecta; order Diptera; family Syrphidae; genus Eristalinus; species Eristalinus aeneus. The sequence goes on along the minus strand of OY019130.1, from coordinate 6,982,073 downwards.
TCACTTTCTTCTTCTGTGTGTTCCCTTTGTTACTTCGCAAGGATACGTCCACGTCAGCGACTCTCCTTCTCTGCGCCACCCTCTGCAATTTCATCCTTCTCTTTCGCGCCCTCCCTCTGCCGCTTCGTCTCCCTTTGGCTTTTACAGTTAGCCATAAATAATAAGGGATTGCAGAGAAACAACCGCTTTTCGGGAGTATGTGTGTAATATGTATAATTTTCTTATTATCTGCAGACCTTGGGTGTATGGTGTGCTGGCTGGCTGGTGAAGCAGGAGAAAAACAAAGAGGAAGAGCGAGAGAAGGAAGGAGGAGCGTGCAACGAAAGATTCAAGGAATCCATTTGAGCCACACAAAACCGCAAAACTCTCCTCTGCTCTGCTGTGCTCTTCTTCTTAAAAACAGCCCCACCAATGCCGATGGTTTTGTGCGCGGGACGAGCGGTGGTGAGCTGCAGGCAGCTCTCCACGGTTCCACTAATAAGTGAAATTACAGCCATTTAAGGTCGAAAATAGTGAAATGGACGCAGTCCAAGTCGCCTGAGACGCAAGAACGTCTGCAGAATGTGGCAAATCAAGTGAATTGTTATAATTTTGTCATTATTCGTGTTTTTGGCAGTGGAAGCGGAATGCGATCACCACGACGAGAACAGTCATGCCAACACGGCAGAGAAAGCAGAGCGAGGGTGCTCGCCTAAGTGATTGTTGAAATTAAGTGATTGCCGGGTTGCGGCGTACGTGATGCGTTTGAGGATCGACGGGACAATTGTCAAATCGGTTCACGAATTGAGACGTGAATCAGTCGGCGATGGGCAATTATTGAGAAACGATTTGCAGAGCGGCGCTTTTCGGGAATCAAATTGGATGGGAGTGTCTCTGTTGAGTTCATCGTTCAAATTCATTTAAGTGGCGGGAATTTTGTGGAGGTATGAGAACGGAACTCGAATCGGTTGGAATCTAGGAAAGTTTTTTTTGTTGAGTGGTGAAATGTTCACCAATGTGCATATCCTCAGTCGGTCCCAAAAATGGACTACACCTCATTCGGTTTTTACACAAATTTTTTTTTTTTTTAAAAAGGATTAGATGCAACTGTCCCATGGTTGCCATATACAGTCATACAATCTGCGAGATTATAATGCACACACGTGAAAGATTACTTCTTGTTGCAACAGAACTTAGGATATTAAGTTAACCAACAGAATGGATTCACAGTGCCCTGCCGTGAAGAGCTGCATGAGTCCCCCGGACAATCCCGTGGCATTCAAATCTGTTTCATCCCATCCCCTGCCCTACAAAGGAACATCATCGACGCACGAATCTGAGCACCCCGATGTTAAGACAGGACATCGTTAAAATGTAAATAATTCACTTGTAAACACTCAAAACTACGTGAGACAGTTGTTCATCTGTCGGGCCTCTATTGTTGAGCCGACACAAATATATTTACATATATTCACTGTAGTCTTAAGCTTACAAATTTGAAGTTGTAAATATTTTTGTTCAATAAGGAAAGGAAAAGAAGAGAAAATCCCTTATCCTCCTTGAGTGCCACTTCGCTATGTTCATCTTTTAAGTGTCCAAGGGGCAGTTGGGTTAATTGTTGGGCAGATTGAGAAATTTCGAGACAAAACCTCTCGCAGCTGGCTCGGGAACCCTACTGGGTAGAGATATGCCAGAGATATTTGCAGTGCAGAACTTGTCGCGCAAAGTTTCCATGCATTTCTGGTTAGTAAGGGGAAGAAGACACTGTTGTAGATATTTGTTCCAAATTACATAGTCACACATGTAAGTAACTCGCTTGTTTCGTTGATTCAAAAAGGCGCAACGAGTTCTTTACTTTGTGCACGATTATTAATCGATCGCTATAAGAGACTAGATGAGCCTACTGCCTATCCAGTGCCTCGAAATGCAGAAAATAGAAAAATACCACTTTAATCGAATGCGGCTATCGGTTCCGACTGCTTAAATCACCGCGTTCCCAAAACTGTTCAGCAAAGTTGATATTTCACATCCAGTGTCAGACGACTCGTGTCTCTTCTTGTTATGGCCCTACAGTCCGGGGTGGTCCTGGACCTCAACCAACATGCCTCTCCAGCCAGCAAGATCTTTCGCCAGCTGTCTCCAGTTTCGCACTCCAAGTTGGTTGAGGTCCTTCTCCACTTCTGTGCGCCACCTTAGCTTAGGTCGTCCTTCATTGCGCTGTCCCAATGGCTCGGATTCAAAAACGGGCCGAAGCAATGGTGTACGTACGCTCTACATCTACAGGCGCATGTCGCTGTGCACCCTATAGAGTTCGTCATTAAATTTTCTCCTCCAGATGCCATCAACGCAAGCAGGACCAAAAATCGCACGCAAAACTTTTCTCTCGAAAAGACTAAGGGCTTCCCATCCCAGTAACGTCGAGATTTCCGCGCCATAGAGTAGGACTGGGATGATCAAGGTGTTATATAAAGTACGCTTAGTCCTTCGAGAGAGGGCTTTATTACTCAATTGCCTCTTGAACAAAAGAAACAGCGATTGGCAAGAGTGCGTGTCTCTGCAAACAGAAAATAGCAAAATACGACTAAAGTCAAATTTGAGCCTATCCAGTGCTTTAGTCGAATGCGGCTATCGGTTCCGACTGCTTAAACCACCGCGATTGCAAAACTGTTGCACAAACCTTAGATTTACCGTCCAGGATCAGCCGTCTACATGTACAAAGTGGCATTTGCGATGGCAAAATACGACTAAAGTAGAATTCGACCATCGATTCCGACTGCTTAAGTCAACGCGTTTCCAAAACAGTTGAACAGTTGAAATTAAGATTTAACATCCAGCGTCAGCCGCCTGCATGGACAAAGTGGCATTTTCAATGGCAAAATACGACTTAAGTCGAATTCGACCATCGATTCCGACTGACTTCCGACTGAAACTGTGGCACAAAATTGAGATTTAACCTCCAGCCCTCCAATCTACTGCTTATTGTGAAATTAAGCTGCAATCGCAATCGCCATCGTCTCATTACTTAAGTCCCCCCGCTTCCACTTTATTTTCGCTTCGTAAACAATAATTAAAAAATCAATCGCATTCACGCGAATGGGTATTTGCGGCACACACTCAACCGCTGCCGGCCGTTTAGAAAATTTTTAACTAATTTATGCAAAATATACTGATTTTCAAGATATCCACCACAGCACTCCAACCGCCTGTCTCCACTCCCACTGATAGCTTCGCACATTGATAGAGCCTGAACGACGGGGTGGAGCATTTAAAGTAAATCACCGGACATTTGATGGGCGCGCACACACACAGCGGTTTGCACTGAAAAGGCGACAACAAACGCCACACACTTGGATGGGAGGAGGAAGGCCATCATTTTCATCAGAAACGCCTCCTCCCCCCTCCATCCACAGCTCACTCTGCTCTGCATACGCGGCTAGCTGATTTGGCTGCATTCAGGGCGCACTACGCGCATTCTACGTAGCGTGCCGAAAGCAATTTAAAACTCACTGCAATAAATGACAGTCGCTCAGTTGGCTTTTAGCGGACGGTCATCTCAATAATAAAAAGGAAAGAAAACAAAAATTGCACACAGGTGTGTGTGTGTGTGTGTGTCTTTGATAGGGGATAGTGCACGGGGAGAGGGTATCTGGAACCCCATAATGACTGTGGTCTACCGTTTGGCCGAGCTCGCATTAACATAGATTATAAAAAGGCCTTAATGGGATCACCGAACCACACCGCGCACCGTACGGCATAACGCCGGCTGTGGGGGACTGGCCGCCGCTGCCACTCTATCGGAAACCCTGATGAATTGCAGATAATGTGTATCTCATTCCAATTACCCGCGGCCGTCTTTGGGGTTTCTCCGAAAAGCGTCTGTCAACACACCCCAGACGGGGAAGACGATCGCCTCAATAAATCCATAAAATCCATCTTCCCGACCATCAAACGACAGCGAATTCGCTGTCAAACAATAAACACTGAATGTAATCCAGAAAGGATAACGAATGGACAACGAATGAGTCTTAATTGTTTTACTGGCACCCATAGACAATCGCAGCAAAAGCAACTTTCATTCATGACAGTGGCTCAGCTCGCAGGAAACATGACCGTTTATGACTTAAATGTAAATCAATCCTTGCGGGGGCGGGTGCGCCAGGCAACGGACAGCAGTCTCAAAACAGTTCACCAGGCTTATGTGAATCTGCGCTCCCGACCGACGAGGAATTAATCCGAGTTCGAGTCGCGTACAAGTGCCGGCATGGGGTTTTGTGATTGAATTGAAATTCGAACTTGATTTCCGTGAAAATGATTAGACCTGTCATTTGCAGGTGTAAAGTCGAAAATCCGTTTAGTAATCTGCACAATGGAGACAGAGGGAGAAAGAGAGACGGACCCATGGATGAGTGGAAGGATGTCAATGCACCGTGAAGGCCGTTAATGTGATTGATTGGCAAATCTTGCAGCGAGACGGTGTGATTTTCAATGACAGTCCCTGCATTGCAGCAGACTGTTGAATTGGTGTAATGTGCCTAATCCACGGTCTGGGTGGATTAGCAGCTGCCATTTGTTGGCGGATTTTCTATGGCAGCACAGACGGACGTTTGGTTGGATAAGACGGAATTCAAATTACAGTTGGTCTGCATTTTGCTTTCGAAACGTGAACTGATTTCCTGTGGATTCACTGTGGATTTGCAACCATTTTCCATCAGCCTTACATAATCCCTCCACTTCAACCGGACTTAATCACATTTCACGTCACCGTCCGTGAAGAAATTCAATAAGCGTCGTCGCTTGTCTAGCTCGAAAGGATGTCACCCCAACCTTTGCAAAGATCACGCCAAATCAAAGGTGGACCGGTTGCAATGGAAACCATGTTAAATTTCGCGCCAACATGGCGTCTCAATACCGTCAACTGCATCTTCTCCAATCCGCACTGCGTGACGTCTCCTCCGAACTCCCACCAAACGCACAACGAATCGAAATGTAGCTGTAACATGTTTCTCGATTTCCATGCGCACTAATCGAACAATTATGTTTACATGTTCATTTATAAATCTGTGTCAACAAATCGCGTTGAGTCTGGCTCGGGGAAAGAGCACTGAAACCTGTCAAAGTCAACAATACACAAGCGCGCGACTAATTGTAGTTGAGAAATGCACACGAGTATGCTAATGCTCGGGCTTAGCCGCATGCCCCCGATGGAGTTGTCAACGCATTTAAAATCCATTAACGGTTAATTAATGTGCAGACCCGTTAACGCTGTAGATTGTCACATTTAATGGCTTAATTCAAATTGAAATGGTACAGCATCAGCCGGCAAACGAATTGTGAGTTGTTAGTTATGCTGAGCTGTGTGTTTTGAATGATCTAACGGACAATTTGAACTTTGGTTTATTACGAGAATTACACTTGGTGAGAAGGTTTCAGATTTCTTGAGAAGAATGGAGGAAATATTTGATCCTTTTATGAAGAAGGCGTTGATTTCGTTTTCCAAAGCTTGTGGCAAAAGGATTCAGTACGGAAGACGACATCTGTTTTCAGATTTTTTAATTTTATTTAAAAGCTCCTATTCTTCACCATAATCGACTGTGCTTGAGTTTTTTTTTTACTCCTCAAGGAACTTAAAGAAAATCCTTGTCATCTTGCTCAATTCCTATCTCAATCCTTTCTCTATCTGCTCTGTCATAAAGAGGTGTCTTCCTTCATAGCACTTTTTCGGGCCCAAAAAGGGACAGGTGGAATGTTGTATCTGAGGCGATATTAGTCTGCAATCTTTAACCATAAATAAGCGCACAAGCGCTTATTGCCGCCGTGGCGTAGTGGGTAGAGTGCGACGCTCACACGCCGAAGGGTATAGGTTCGACTCCCAGCTCAACACCAATTTTTCGAATTTTTCACGACACCACCTCTTTCGAGCTGCTGACAACACTCAAAGAGTAATAACTGTCTAAGAAAGCTTCTCAATTTTCGCCGTTCGGAGTCGGCAAAAAACTGTAGGTCCCTTCTACTCGTGAGAGAACAGTAGCGCGCACCACACGAGTAGTTGATGAGCAAACTACGCCCTAGTCCCCCTTTGGACTGTAGCGCCAACAATTATTATTATTAAGCGCACAAGCTAAGAAATGATAGAAGGGACGAACAGAGACTAACAGAAAATGTTCTCACATGACAAGAAAACCACAGAAGTTCTTAATACATCCTATCGACTTGCAACAACTATTACCACAGGAAAAACAAAAGGCTTAAGGACGACCAGAAAAATATTTTCTTTGAAGCACAGAAACCAGAAGAACAACAAGTTACGATTCGAACTCCATCGGTATGGCTTAAGTAAGTGGTGGGCTGGCTTCTGTAAAGTGGTAACTTTGCAAGATTTCGAATTGGCCGCTGGAACGCAGTCCCCCAGTGTGTGCAATGAACACACTGCGGAACAATTTGTTGATAAAGTGCAACACTTGCACCCCAAAGATCCTAGATCTAATAACACCATCACAACGCCATCTCTATCTAACTGCTGATAACAGTCAAAGTGTCTAAAACTACACCATTCAGAGTTGCAAAAGTCTGTAGGTCCTGAGACGGTGTGATTTGCAACGCAGTAAATTTTTAATTGGTGCAATGTGCCTAATCCACGGTCAAAAGCCTGAAGGTCCCTTTGAGTCGTCAAGGAACACCAAGTATGCTCAACGTGAGTAATAATTAATAATTGGATGGCGCTACAGTCCACAGGGGGACTAAGGCCTAACTTGCTCATCAACTACGAGTTAGAAGGGTGCTATAGATTTTTGGCCACTCCGAAGGGCGAAGTTTAAGAAGTTTTCTTAGACAGTTATTACTCTTTGAATGTTGTCAGCAGCTCGAATGAGGTGGTGCCGTGAAAAATTCGCTGTATTCAACCGGGAATCGAACCCAGACTTTCGGCGTGTGAGTGAATTCGAGGTATTCAGCCGGGAATCGAACGCATAGCTTTGGCGTGTGAGTGCCGCACTCTATCCACTGCGCCAGGGCGGCCACAACGTGAGTAGCTGCTGAAGAAGCTAGTTCCTGTTTCCCTTCTGAAGTGTTACCCAAATATTGGTGTTCATTCAGTTTTGTGCAAGAAAGTTCCTTCGACATCCGTTTGAACTTACTACCTTTTTTCAAAAGAGTCCAAATTTGCCAATGCCTCGTCACCTTCTACATCTTAAAGGAGTTCGAACTGTGTCTCATTTCCTCTATGAAGGTCTCTTGTATAAATGACACATTTCATGAACAAACTCTCCATTTGGTGTTGGCTTTTGAAGTTTCGTTAGAAAGCCTCCAAACGGAACAGCGTGAGGCAGCGAAAAACATAATTAACTAGGATAGCGGATGCAGACAAAGAAGCTTCAACAAATCCGCCATGATTGCCGAGAATGCCGAGTGGAAGCAGACGAGCGAGACGTCAATGAGGCATTTGCTTCCATTTAAGCGGCTCAAATGGGTCCAGCGGTTAATAAGCACGAAGCACATGCCGTCGTCAAGGAGGACACACAACATCGAAGTCTCAGACAAAGTCTCACACTAGGCAGCAGAAACTTCGCCAACCTCCGCCTCGGCTGTACGAATAAATTGAGAAAACGACATCAGTATTGAAATCATACACAAAGCTACTCTCGCCAATCGCTATTTTTTTGGGCTCAAGAGGCGATTGAGTAATAGAGGCATCTCTCGAAGGACTAAGCTCGTTTTATATAACAGTTTGATCCTCCTAATCCTGCCTTAGGGCGCGGACCTGGACCTTACTTAAAGTAGAAGAGAAAGCCCTCATTCTTTTCGAAAAACAAGATCTACGCGAGATTTTTAGTTTGCGTTGACGGTAGCTAATTGAAAAGATTCAACGACGAACTCTATGCGGCATGTGCCTTGTCAAGTGTCTGCGGATACAATGCTCAAGATTGATGGACTATATAAACCATACGGACATCACCTTCTTCTACTTCTTGTAGCGCTACAGTCCGGGTGGACCTTCTTCTTCTTCTTCTTCTACCTCTTCTTCTCCTTCTTCCTCTTCTTCTTCTTCCACTTCCTCTTCTTCCACTTCCTCTTCTTCCACTTCTTCTTCTTCTCCTTTTTCTTCTTCTTTTGACGCTACAGACCGGTGTGGACTTGGCCTCAACCAACTTGCCCCTCCAGCCAGCACGACCTTTCGCCAGCTGTCTCCAGTTGCGCACTACAAGTTGGTTGAGGTCCTTCTCCACTTGTGTGCGCCACTTTAGTCTAGGTCGTCCTCTGTTGCGTTGTCCTAATGGCACAGACTTAAAGATTTTTCGGGCCGGAGCAGTGGTGTCCATACGCTCTACATGGCCTAAGCGTTGTATCCGTAGACGCTTGACCAGGCGCATGTCGCTGTACAGCCCATAGAGTTCGTCGTTAAATTTTCTCCTCCAGATGACATCAACGCAAGCAGAACCAAAAATCGCGCTCAAAACTTCTCTCTCGAAAAGACTAAGGGCTTCTTCATCCGCCTTTGCAAACGTCCAAGTTTCCGCACCATATAGTAGGACAAGGGTGATCAAGCTGTTATATAAAGCGAGCTTAGTCCTTCGAGAGAGGGTCTTACTACTCAATTGCATCTTGAGCCCAAAGAAACAGCGACTGGCAAAAGTGATTCTGCGTTTGATTTCGGTACTGATGTTGTTGTCCCTGTTTACCGCGGAGCCGAGGTAGACGAAGTCCTTGACTACCTCGAAGTTTCTGCTGCCTAGTGTGACGCTCTGTCCGAGACGTCGATGTTGTGTGTCCTTCCTTGATGACAGCATGTACTTAGTTTTGCCCTCATTTACCGCTAGACCCATTTTAGCCGCTACAACGCCTCATTGACAGCTCTCTGTGTTCGTTCAATCACGTCAATGTCATCAGCGTAAGCTAGCAATTGAACTGACAAACGGTTTCAGACGCTCAAACAATACGGCAGAGAGGATCTTGTATACGCTGTTCGGACTTCATTCCTGCCATAACACCTTTCCATTTCCTCGACCGCACGCTTCTTGTGCTCCTTCTTGTTCCTTATGGACATCACCACTCCGTCATAAAAATCGTCAAATCACAGCCATAGGGACAAGGCAACAGAGGGTGGCCAAGGGTAAGATTCACGCACGCAAGTGGAGAAGGACCTCTATCAACTGGCGAGTGAACGTGCTAGTTGGGGAGGCACGTTGATTGAGGCCAAGTCCACACCGGTCTGTAGCGCCAAAAGAAGAAGAAAAAGGAGAAGAAGAAGAAGAAGTGGAAGAAGAAGAAGTGGAAGAAGAAGAAGTGGAAGAAGAAGAAGTGAAAGAAGAAGAAGTGGAAGAAGAAGAAGTGGAAGAAGAAGAAGTGGAAGAAGAAGAAGTGGAAGAAGAAGAAGTGGAAGAAGAAGAAGTGGAAGAAGAAGAAGTGGAAGAAGAAGAAGTGGAAGAAGAAGAAGTGGAAGAAGAAGAAGTGGAAGAAGAAGAAGTGGAAGAAGAAGAAGTGGAAGAAGAAGAAGAAGAACAAGTGGATGAAGAAGAAGAACAAGTGGATGAAGAAGAAGAAGTGGATGAAGAAGAAGAAGATGTGGAAGAAGAATAAGAAGAAGAAAGAGATGCAGATCTCCGAAAAACGTTTTAAGGATTGCCAACATTGTCCCCATGACATTAAGCCGAAACCTATCTTAAGCGTTAGAAGTGAATAAAATGGGACTCGATAACATGTGGACTGAAGGACGGCCAAAAAGTATGTCGTGTATATAATAATATGTCGTTTATTTAAGTGTATATAGCAGCAGTTAACGGTGGAACGGTGTTAAAACTTTGAGAATCTTCCACATGTACAAAACTGTCTAAAGTGTCCCCAGTGGTTTATCATCTTTTCAATAGTCGGGGGTATTTTTGTCCTTAAAGGATTCACCAAAACTGAGCAGATAGAAAAAGAGGACTTTCGTTTCAACCAGCCCATGGACTTGATTTTCGGTGGAAGATGTTCAAGGCGTGCAAAATACAAATTTTAACTTGTAAGGGTTTACAAGCAGAATGTATATTTCATGGCTTTAGTCCACTATTCAAACTATATTGGCCTAAGAGTGAAATGCCGGATCCGAGTACAACCATTCAAAAACTACCCTTTTTGTGAACATTTGAAGCTTAAGCCTACTTTGAGAGACATATTTATGTTAAAGCGGGTTTGGTTGAAATGTTTCTTTCTGAATGCTTCTTCAGCTTGTATGATCTCTAGCTTCAATTGACAATTTGAGTAAGGTTTTTCTTTTTCTTGTGCCCACAGTGGCGTGGTGGGTAAGGCGCCAAACTCAGGCCACTCGCTAAAGGACCTACCATTTCATGAATTTCTCACAACACTCAAAGACTGCTGGTTGTCTGAGAAAAATGGATCTACCTTTCTGCGCTGTTCGGAGTCGCCGAAAACTGTTAGTCCCTTCTGCTCTTGAGAGAACAAAACCACGCACAATACGAGCAGTTGAGGTGGAAGCTAGGCCTCGGCCTCTTGTGAAACTGTTGCGCCATTCAAATATGTAGTGCATTAGTTTCGTTTTTGTCTAACTTATCCCAGGCAATGCTATCCTCTGTTCCAAGGGCTCCGAATCAGGCTGGAGCAACCACTCTACGTGTCCTTACTATCTTAAGTTTGGAAGATTGTATAGCTCGCATGCACGTCTCAAAAATGAAAACTTTGTGGCTGAGTCCTCTCCACCTCTGCAACAGGTTCGCAAACTTATGTTCTTCTCGGACTCTAGAGTTTCAGACTCTGGAGAAGGATCTAAATCCTCCTTCAATGAGATGACGCGCTCGTACACTAACATTATTCTTTCAATCCCGACATTCACGATTTCTCCATTGGTGTTCAAACGACAGACTGGATTGCTTCACACATTGTTCTCATTGTTTGTTAGCAAACCTCTACACTCTTCCTCTTATGTGAGTGTTCTTTTCCCTCATCGCCGTAGGGTCGGACATTCACTTGAAAAATGACGGAAGACTCACTCTCTGCGAAGCTCGGTCAGTATTCCCTATCCCTGCAGAGATTTTTTTGTGTGGGAGTGTTATATGGACTGCCATTGCTTCTAGTGAAGTCTACTGTCACAACCAAAGCTCCGAAACGCCCAAAGCAATTACTCCACCCCAGACTGGAGGGGCCAGCATGAGAAAAAAAAAATCAAAATTGAATGCAACCTATCACCTGTCAACCTACAAACAAACTTTTGACAAATTTTTCGTCGGAAAAAGTCACAAAAGTTCACCGACCAACTCCAAATTCATTCAAATTATCCCCAAATAACTTTATTTCCAGAAAAGGAGAATAAAAAGAAACTCTCTCGTATCTGATTTCAGTTCTGACATATCAATTAAATGCGAATGCAGAGTGTGGGGGCGGCAGCGGCGGTTTTAAGAATTTCATTTTAATTTATGTACGAGCAACTTTGCCTGCCACTGTACTCATAAATGAGTCAAACCGAAACCGAGGAGAGAATAAAAATACGCCAACGTCGACGGAGAAATGCCCGTCCTATCGCGCGTATCGGAGCAGGTGATATTTTTGTTTTAAGTCCTTCCTTTCGGGGGGTAAGTCACTTACTCATTTCGGGCTCGGAAAGTATCTACATCCACACGTACACAGGGTGACAGCACACACTATTATCTGTCATTAAAAACAAAAGAATGTGAAAAAAGCGAACTAGGGAAATACACAATTTTATGGCACAACGGAGGGAGCACCGCACCCCCGCGTGCTTTACTACGCGTCCGCGGTGTGTATCTCCCCGAAACTGAAGGAACTATAAAAACAGAGAAAAATAGTTACAGATACTTTCCATTTTTATTTAGTTCGACGGTTGCTAAAACCGTCCGTTGTCGTTGTCGTCGTCGTTAGTGTTGTCGCCGATGTGTATCACACAACCACCACCAGTCCATCAGTTCACCAGGCAGCACCAGGAGCACCACAAAGGTGCACACGCTGGCGGTGGGGTTGTTGTGCGCCTCTGATCAAAGCCAGGAGCGGCAGGGGTGAGCTTTGAGGACAACTTGACTGTCGTTGTCGTCATTTATTATCCTGAATACGGGGAACAGTGAATACAACACAGGACGGGCGCATAAAATAAAAGACTGTAATGAAAATCGCGAATGTTTAATCGATAAAATTCACTTTGGCACCGGCAGTCAGTCAGTGAGGGTATCTGCCGTTGGTTGGTTTGTCTGTCTACTTGCCTGTAACTTATTATTAACGGGTCAGAAATACAGGTGAACTATTAGGGGGGCGATGGCTTGCCTGGAAAATGAAATATTGAGTTATGCGATTCTATTTCTTTCCGAGAACATCGTCAACAGCGCACGGTAGCAGCCCCTGAGTGCACAGGAAAAGTTGAGCCAACTGAATAAGTAACGAGCCTCGACTCGGCGGGACTGTCATGTGGTAAAGTTTTGACTTGAAACTGAGGACAGGTTCCACTGACTTTTTTGGCAGGAACTTCCACTGAAAATTTCGTGCACCAGCCAGATGGGCACACTCTTCTTAAAATTCAAGTGCGGTTTCTTCCTGACTAAGAGGACATTTTTGGAGGAAAACTGTTATAGGGCGACATGCTCCACCGCAGAATACAAGTGGTAAAACGAAGTGTCTCCCGAAAGCAAGCACCCATCGCAATTGTTGTACGCAGGCTTGTGCAAAAGCTTCGTGAGACTGATGTGGCAGTGCACAACATTCGTTGTCCTACAGATAAGATTGTGGCTGGCAGCTTAACTTCTGCTGTATGATAACCCGAAAAGTTCCGCACAAAAATATCAGATTTTAATCCAAGGAGCTCATCAATCTTCTTCGCTATCGCCTCGTTTAGCCTTTAAGCAGCTTAAAATAGACAACGTTTCTTAAAAGGATAACATCTTTGAGTACTATGCCATAATAAAGAAGCCAATGCATCCCTAGAGCGTTACAATTTATGTATGAATATGGAGTGGTGAAGCCATAGGGCAAATTTTTCGAAAGAAAGGCTAAGGACGACATTTCGAGACAACGATGGGAAGAGCCAAGTTAGTTGTCAATTTGTTATGCGATTTGACTTCTGCTTTATGCAGATTAGCGAGGATGCCACAGTCGATCTCCAGCCCACTGCCTAACGCAGATTAGCGGGGACGCCACAGTCGATCTCCAGCCCATAGCCTTATGCAGATTAGCGGGGACACCACAGTCGATCTCCAGCCCGCTGCTATATGCAAATTAGCGGAGACGCCGCAGTCAATCTCTAGCCCACCAAATTCACAAACCGAGTTATCGACTTTTTGCCAATTCCATAGAAGCAGTCACTTTTTCCTTCCGAACCTTTTTTTTTTGCGTGGACCTGTGAAAGAACGTTACGTAGTGGCAAGCTTCAGCAATGCTACACTTATGGCTAAGTTTTGTAGGGCGGAAGGAAATCACTTCTCCGGGCTGACGAGTCATTAAATCTGATCCGCCCTCAAATCTGAGCTTGCTCCGCAGTCAAGTTCTAAAGGGCCTGAACCAGCTTGGCGTGTGAAATTGATTGTAGCGGGTAAGACATCATGCTAGCTTGAGAGACATGCAGATTGAGGCCCATTTCCACCCAGGACAGTCATGCCACTCAAAGAAGTAGGAGACTCCTCAGTGCACAAGATGCCGGAGTCTTGCTCCAGCTTGGCGTGCGAAATTGATGGCAGCGGGTAAGACATCACGCTACCTTGAGAGACATGCAGATTGAGGCCCATTTCCATCCAGGACAGTCATGTCACTCAAAGAAGTAGGAGGCTCCTCAGTGCACAAGACGCCGGAGTCTTGCTTCTTCTAGAACAACTCGTGGTGCGGCGTGTTTTCGTTCTCCCACGAGTAGAAAGAACCCACAGTTTAATGCCGACTCCGAATGGTGAAATAAAAGGAAGCTCCTCATTGTCTTTTTCTACCACCATCAAACTCGAAGGTAGCTGAATCCCAAAATGTCCAATCTTAAAAGCTCTAAAATCTTGAGAAAGACATTAAAATCCTTATTTTTGCTTTGGTTAAGAGTTTCAGAAAAATTTTTATGGAGGACGTACACCGAAGTGTACTTGTCCTTCCGTCACTGACATAAGCGGAGGAGGTGAGGTCCACTGGACCTCATAAAGAGATAATCAAACATGCGACAAATATTTTAGAAACCTTAGGAAGCGTACGTCTGGTGTGTCAACGTCGAGGAAAATCATGCCGAAGATGCACTCAAGGGGCCAAACTACAAGCTACGAACTATGAAGGACTACAACCTTGACTTCCCCCGCAGGTTTTATCCCGCAACCGCTTAAGGCCACTGACCTAAGAAGTTCGCCTTAGTTATTTCAATCTGAAAATATTTCAGGTGAGCCAGTGGCTGAGATCGACGTCATTTCAACTCGACGTGTGTCAGAGCTCATCACTTGCACCCACAAACACACAGACCCACAAAAATAATGACACAAACCCCTTCTACCAAGACGTCAAACCATTTCTAGCTCAATTAATTGACCGCTCATTTGGATGTCCTTCCAGAGGAACGTCGGCAGTCAGTCAGTCAGCACTCCAACACCTGCACGAAAAATTCCCCCCGCCACTGTTAACAGCGACGCTGTCACACCGCGTCTCGTCGACCACGACTGCCGCCGAGGAATATTTTAAAATCAAATTAAAATTCTGAATAAATAATTAAAGGACCGAATGAATGGGTCGCATTAATGTCCTCGCCACCGACACCAGCCGATCACTGAAATGTGCCCGCTGCCGACAATCGCACATCGCGGCACCGGGTAGCGGTGGATCGGTGAGAAAGTGAAATCCATTTCGAAGAGATTACGACTGAATGCGCCGCCACTAAACGCTGAGCGCCAGCGGAGAGCGCTTAAAGAGCGGCTACCGTATAAACAACGATTAAAATATTTATCAGCGGCCGAGACGCGGCAGCCCCAGTCCGCCCTCCTGCGCCGGCGAGCCAATAAAAATCGAACAATGTCATTAATTTCATGTTCGCCATGCCGGAGAACACCTCCTAAAAATATTGTCAACGCGCCGCGACGACAATCCACGACCCGAGCGAGACAGACAAACAGACGCGCAGACCTAGTGCGCGAGGGACACCGCGATCGTGAGCACTGATCGTTCGTCTTCTGCGCGATGCTGCGTCCCCCCTCGGATCAGGCGGAGTACACATGTAGAGATGTGCTCCCGTCTCAGATCTCCGTCTCATATCTGAATCGTTTTGTGGATTTAGTCCCTTGTTGTTGTGTCGTCTGGCTCTTTGTCGTGGTCGTCGTCGTGATCGGCCTGCCCCCGCTCGTCGCTCGTGGCGTTTTCGTTAAATGGCAACGAGATAACTCGCCGATAACCCTACTCAAAACGTACGCTAGTGAAGGATACACAAAGGGAATGGAGCAGCAAGCGAAACGGGAGCACTTTTCGGATCACCTGAAGTCTTGTCTTGGCAACGAGGACATCTTCATCTGGCTACTCTTGCTGCTGCTGCCGTTGCTTCTGCTGCCGCCGGTGCTTGGTGTTAAATGGTAAAGGAAACGTCTGGTGACTTTAATGTAAATTTTTTGTTCGACATGTCACACTTTAATCTGGGACCTGGGACCTTTCCGGTTTCCTGCGCCGGCTTGCCCTCTTCAGCTCTGAGAGGCAAAGTGGGCCTCCGCACACTTGTCTGAGTGTCCTTTGGATCGAACTGAACCCGAGGTTACTTTGCATATTAATTGTGAAAGCGAGAGAGTGCCGTCGCATCATCCCAGAAAGGGACACTGCAGGTGCAGGCCTCACGACGCATCCTCAGACACATACAAACGCACTCGCACTCGCACTCGCTCCACGTAAGTGGTTTGTGTGTCGCAGTTAACAGCGAACGTGACACCACGAATAGATAAGTGATAGCCTATGAGGTGGATATTATGAATAATTAAGGGGTAAGTATCGGAGTGCTTAAGTTGTACGACAAATATCGTAATTTGTTGGTCGTCGCCGGACGGAGGGGTTGCTGTTATTGTAGCGGCCGCCGCTGCTGCCACTTGCATGTGCACTCGGTGGAGAGATGGGACAAAGGGATTTTGTTAGATCGAGCGACCGGCTGACTAGTGTGCGTTTTGACAGATAAGGAATAACTGGTTCAGCAGAGCTAATAAGCAGTGTCGAGAGAACCAGATCGAGCAGTGGACTTGACGCTGCAAAGTTGCTGTCAGACGGACTTGTTTATGGTTCTGGTTCAATCGATTGTACTCGGAATAGCTAGAGGATATAAGACAAAGAAACGAATATTCCCTGTTAGCATTTCAAGTGCAAATTTTGGACAAGACGTGCTGCCATCGACTTCTGCGTATAATGCGGCGGCGTCCCCACTCGAAAGTTTTTGAGAAAGAAGCTAAGCTTGATTCTTCTTCTGACCCGATCGAAAACTTCTTTCCCATTCTATACCACTTAGATAACTTATGGACTTGGCATATGAGTCTACGGTGTACAGAAGTCAAATCATAAGCCAAGTTTTTTGACGAAATTTGCGGGATTGAGTGGTGTTTCAGATTTGACAGAGTTACTGTCCCACATCAAGGATTTGATGAATGTTCGATTAGCTGCGAATTTTCCGCATTTCCCAGCAACGGACGACTGTCTTTCTTCGATGTTACTCCAGCATAAGTCCAATCAAGATCTTTGATGTCAGCAAAGACTTGGTGATGATTCAATCCTACTTTCGTTCTCAAAGGAAGCTCTACTTCTACGACTTCTCGAATTCCTCGAACCAGTAGGCTCGGTTGTTGGCGGTAAATGAGGCCATGACTAAGTACATGCTGTCATCAAGGAAGGGCACACAACATCGACGCCTCGGACAGAGCGTCACACTAGGCAGCAGAAACTTCGAGGTAGTCAAGGACTTCGTCTACCTCGGCTCCTCGGTGAATAGGGACAACAACATCAGTACCGAAATCAAACGCAGAATCACTCTTGCCAATCGCTGTTTCTTTGACCTCAAGAGGCAATTGAGTAATAAAGCCCTCTCTCGAAGGACTAAGCTCGCTTTATATAACAGCTTGATCATCCCCGTCCTACTATATGGCGCGGAATCTTGGACGTTTGCAAAGGAGGATGAGGAAGCCCTTACTCTTTTCGAGAGAAAAGTTTTGCGCACGATTTTTGGTCCTGCTTGCGTTGATGGCATCAAGAGGAGAAGATTTAACGACGACTCTATGGGCTGTACAGTGACATGCGCCTGTTCAAGCGTCTTCGGATACATAGTTTAAAATGGCTAGGCCATGTAGAGCGTATAGACACCCCTGCTCCGGCCCGAAAAGTCTTTTATTCCGAGCCATTGGGCCAACCCAGCAGAGAACGACCTAGACTTAGGTGGCGCACACAAGTGGAGAAAGACCTCAACCAACTTGGAGTGCGGAACTGGCGAAACATCGTGCTGGCTGGAGAGGCATGTTGGTTGAGACCCAGTTCCACCCCGAACTGTAGCGCCACAAGAAGAAGAAGATGAAGGCTCGGTTTCGATGACATTCCTTGCTAAGCATTGATGTACATAGTTGAACTTTTCAGACCAAATTCACATCTTCATTCGTAGACTTACCGTCTTCTCCATTAACCAACCTCGAGGTTGCCATATATCCGACGTAGATTTTTGGGTGTTTTTATGGTGGAAAACCAGCTGTCAGTACATGCTTATGGCTCAGCAATATACGGCGGAAGGAAAACATTGCTTCGACCTGAGGAGTAGTTAAGTCCGAGGCGCCCGATTTAAGTATTGGTCATAACACCATACTTCAATGCGATATTGCTCGTGTTCACACATTTCGTAATTGACACATTACATTGAGCAATGCACTCAGTGCAAAACAAAAAGTTGACGTCATAACTTTTATGTTGACCCATTAAAGTGACATTGTCCGGGAATGGAAAACTAAACCAATGCATTCAATTAACCTATTGGGTGACGAATTGTGAAATGGGAACACACGCAAGGGAATTGCCGACTCCTGAATGTTGCGGAAGTAGGTGAAGTAATTCTTCTGTTTGGATATACCTTCTTCCGGCATTCGTAGATTATTGTAAGTTAGGTAAGAATAACTCACCAATGAATAGTACGGTGCAGCCCAGCTAAAGACAGCGGCCATATTATTCAAATATAATAAAATATTGTAGACTCTTATAATAGCTAAGAAATAATAAAAATTCGAAGCAAGTCTGCAAATATTTATTTCCCGCTAATCTGAACTCGCCCGCACACAAGTTCGAAAAGACCTGAACCAAATTGTGGGGCGAAATTAATGGCAGCTGATGATGTCTTACATCATGCTAACCTGAGAAATATGCTGATTGGTGCCCATATCCACCCAGGGCTGTCATGTCACTAGAAGAAGAACACTCTTCAGTGCACAAGACGCCGGTGCCTTGCTTCTCCTGGAACAGGTCGTGGTGCAGCGTGTTTTCATTCCCCTACGAGTAGAAAGAACCTACAGTTTAATGCCGACTCTGAATAATGAAGTTAAAGTAAGCTTCTTATTGGCTTTTTCTTCCATCAGCACCTTCGAAGGGGAGGAAGTCTATCCAAAATCTTTAAAAAACTTTTCTTTTTGGCTTATTTAACGTTGTCGACAAAATTTTTTAAGGAGGACGTACTCTGCAGTGCGCTTGTCTTTACGTCACTGACTTAAACGGAAGAAGTGAGGTCCTCTGCCCCCATAAAGGGATAGCAAACGCACGACAAATACTTTAGATTCCCTAGGAAGCGTGCTCTTGATGTGTCACTATCTTGGATAATCATGCCAACCCTGACAGTGAATTTTTTCTTCGAAGGCACCAGAAGGCAGCTCTGCAGTTTTACTTCTTGTCTAGCTTTTGGCACTTGTTCAAATTGCTAACTATCGAATGCGACAACGTGAGAAAGAACGTGAGCATCATTCTGTTCTTTCAATTCAATGACTATTAGGCTGGTGCAATGTATTTCTTCTAAAGCCATTTTAGGTAGAAAGGGATCTTTCGGCAAATATGTGCTTCTTGAACTGTTGAACTCTTGAACTCTCTGCCGAACTTCGTGTTTACTAGGATTTTAAAACTTAACAGAACTCCACTACGACATTTGAAATTTTTTTCAAAAAGAAAGTCTTATTAAAATTTCACGACAGCAATGCACGCGCACTAGATTCCCCGACTTTGGCGCATCAGGAACGCAAGGATAGTCATATGAAGTTTTAACTTTGTCAAACAATTGTTAAAACACTGAAAGAAGTTGTGATAGTATTCATAAGACATGATCAAACCGTTGAATCAGTGAAAGTTTTTGTTGCCTGATTCGATTCATGAGTCATTTCACAAGTCATAATTGGCAACAATCTTGATGAAATCATTTTGCCAAACTCGGCCTTACCTTAAAAGGTCCACTATCCACCTTGTCACGGGCAGACAATCAGCACTCAAAACTGAACTTTAAAATGGTTGTACATTAACGAGCAACCCTGACTTCATTGGGGAAAATCACAAAATTGTTGCCATCAACACACATTCTGATTTGAATCTTGGTTTTGGGTTCGGGGCTTCACCATTTTTGCATTGCAAACGTTCAGAGAGTGCTGAGTTGTCTATTAAATGTCCCTAAAATTTCCTCATCCCAAGTAGAAATTAACCTGCATGTGCTTCTTACCCCCAAAAGGGCAATAATACATACAGAAGGGGCATTTGTTGAAAAACCTTGGTGATGTCTCCTGAAACTGCAATGCCAACCATCGGTAAAGACATTTCACTCGACACATGCATGGAAATTTCTTCGACCACAGCTTGACATACAGTTGGCAGTCTTTGCTGAAGACATACTCTCGCCGTCCTGCAACTTAAGATTTTCATAATCCTCACTTTAACTTCCTTCGCCAAACTGATGAGTGTTGTTGTTGTTTACTATACCCTGAGAGATGTTTCTTGGAGAACATCGTATTTTACGTCTTCTGTGATAACGCTGGGGACTATTGAACTTGTGTCCCCCACTTTGAACTGAGTGAATTTCCAAAGCCACACATTCAAGACCCAAAACTCTGCTACATTGATAAAGTTCCTTGAAGACCACGCAACATTCTTGGACTCCGAAAATGACAATTGCAAACAGAAAAATTTGCGAAACGGAGTGTCTACGCGTATCCAACCACCAAACTAATACCGAGGGCTGAAACAATGGTCTCGATTCTTTCCAAATTCCAGTTTTTAACAAAAGTAATCATCTATCCATCGTTTAGACGAACGTTTTCTTTGTGCTCGCACCACCTTCAATCCGGATAATGAACAATCTGTCCCGAAAAAATTTAACAAATCCGTGAAGCAGTCAAGGAGACAAGTCACTTCAAGCAATCAACACGCATAAATACTTTATCGAACAAACTCTTTGCAATGCATCCATAAATCCTAGCAAAGCGGGAACCCTGCAGCTGCAACCGACCGAAAAAGCTAGCTAACACGACAGTCCCCCAAAATAACTTCCCGAAGAGCTACAGTTTCTGAACTACACCCACCTCGGTTTCCTCTGGCGATCCCGATCAACAATTTCAACGTTTGCACTTTCCCACAAAATCGCTTTGACCCTGCAGCTGCAGCCTTGCACTCAACGAAATCACCTTAAAGACCTTTTAATGCCACGTTTATGTCGCCGCCAAAATGACGGCCATACGACCGTATCACTATCAAAGTAATTGATGCTTGTGAACCATTTAAAATCCGCCATTAGCTTCTCTCTGAACTCCCGTTAAATTGCCCATCAGAATCCGCAATGAAAAGCCAGAGACCGAGGCAAGCAAACGTTTTTCCTTCGAACCTCATTACAATGATTGCCTCTGCTGCCACCAGCACCACAAACAAAACACGGCCACACTGTCGTCCGCGTGCAGCAACAATGTGTGCAAAAGGGTTGACCAGATCCTTCCCTCCCATGGGGCACACACATGCACACAGTTGCTGGCCAGCTCAGCACTCATCAACAAATAAAGTCGTTGGAGGCGCGAAAAGTTTTCGATTTGCGCTCGACGAGCACCGTCATGTTGCCCAGCCCGACCCGGCCACGTCCAACGCGACCTTAATGGGGCCATGATAAATTGGCCAACGGTCCCGGGTATTTAAATTCGAATCAAGGGTTTACCCTGCACCCGCTGGCGCCTTCGAAAGCCCGGTACAGTGCAAACAACAACTCACAAGAATCGTGTGACAATTTGATCGTCGGGCAACAACCATCATCACCGCTTTGCGCCAGCTGAGTTGAGTGTACTCCTCACGTCACATTCATGTGTCTATACTTAGATTGAAATGTTTATAAACAAATAGCACGCAATCCTTTCTCTGCTCTGCACACCACGGTCACTGACGAAACGAAAATCTCTGCACAAAGCTCTTCCTATTCGGACACGATAGGCGCGTGTGTCTGCTCTGCTCTGCCGGCTCCTCTTCATTGCTCGTGACTTACTGAGGTGAGCGTGTGTGCGTGCGTGCGTCAGTCGTGCCGACTAAAGGGTTGCATTTCATGTATCCATATAGCGTGCGGCGCGGCGGTGCGCGATGGATAGTGCAAAGTTGAAGAGGCGCTCTCATTGAAGCCGGTTCATTCACTGTTTTCGGGATGTCATGTCAATTTGTGCAAAAGGCGCCAACTTTTCGAATCACTGCCCGATATATTCGAGTCTCTGGTTTTGTTTGGTATGTCTCTGTGTGTGTGTGTGTGTTTGTAAGTGAGACGCACGGACCGACCAGCCACGATGAGGGCACAAAACGCAAAGTAGCGTGTTCGCATACGAATCATCATGTGGCCGTACGAGACAACACCGATGACGACGGCGACGTTGGCAGACCTCGAAGCGTGTCTAGTGTTTTTTCTTTTCCTTTTTTTCATTTTAGTTTACTGGGTCAGGTGTAAGTAAATCGCCGTTCATCGTGATGTGCCAGAGCAGAATTCCATGCGTCCTTCATTCAGGCGGTTGCAACATTCTTTGGCGCCCAACCATTGACACCAGATGACGGAACAAACAGCGCTGCTGGTATCAAAATGTACAACCGAGCATAAAGTGTAATTTGTTCATCCCCTCGCAGCCACACCGATATCCTTTCTCATTACGGTGCTCATTGACCGTTAGAGCATAGACATAGAGCACCAGGGAGGGATTCGGCGGATCCTATCTGCTGCGTGGTGGCATATGGCCAGCGCAAGACAATTCCCTCTCTCTATTCAGTGCGCGGCGTCAGCGGCGCTGTCCACTTGGGAACCATTGCTATGGACGGCATTGTAATTATCTACCGGGCATAAAAATGTGAAGAGATCCTGTGGCGGTCGGTCGATTGCCTTGTGTGGCTGTGGCGAACTGGACTCCATATGGTGGCAGGCACTCCTGCTGCGCGACGCGACGGAATGCTAATTAATTTTTAAAACCGAAATAATCAACTATTAAAAAATGTTTCGTTCGTTCGGTTAGTTCTCTTGTCCCAGAGTATAAGTACATGAATGTATATGTGTGTACCGGACGGGGATGTGTTTCGTTTCTGTTTCGTCTGTTTCGTATGTTTCTTTGGTTTCTCTTGTTTTCAGGGGATTTTTTGTTTTATTAATTAAGCCACCACAAGTGGACGGGTGGACGGACAGATGGTTGGCCGAGGGAGGCGGGATTTACGTCGAGGTACAAGCTTTACAAAACTCACTTTGTTGTGTGTACACGGTGAGTTCATTGATTTTATCAGGATGACCGGCCGGAATTTCCAAGGAGACATGAACATGAATTATAACTCATTGACAACTGACAGAAGTCAAATGGGTCGTCAATGGTATGCGGAGAGGAGGGCGGTGTGTGGTATGAGGTGGAATGGTACATTCAACCCTGAGGAGGATCAGTCATTTTGCGGGATTGGCGAAAGGGAGAATTAATTGTCTTTGGCAAAGGAAGAGAACTTTTCAGGGAGCTTGTGATGCGAGCGTGTCTTCCTTCTCATGAAGTGAGAATGAAACTTAGTCGAAAGCGATGCTGGTTGAACAGGGGCATTTTTTGAGTTCCTTTCAACAGTTCGAGAGTACGTCGGCTCTCATACAGAGTCTATTAGCAGTCGCCAACATTTTGTTAAATTGCCAGAATGTTACACAGATCGCGTCGCGGTTTGCCATCATTTGTCATTGCTTCTCTGGAAATCTGGAACGTCGAAAGCTACTTGAAGCAGTCCGGAAGACAGTTTGTCCTTCCCAAGAAATCATCTAACTTAGAACGAGCAGCAGTTCTTGGGCATTGCCGTTCGGCCACTCGGAATTAGGGAATGTTATGACAAACTTCTCCTTTGACAAACTTGGCTTTTGAAAAGTCTGTGGGAATGACTCTTCTAAATATCGTCTATCTCTGCAAGTTTCGGTACGTTGTTTACTTTAACTTTCAAACAACCTCGGACCACTTCACTTCCTCGACTGCTCGCTTTGCTTTCCCTGTCTACTTCCTTCCGACAAACCGATGTTCCTCCCTACCTGTCCGTTTGAACAGCTCCAAGGGAATAGCTCCTGTCGTTCGTTTCACCGCCTTCCACTTTGTCTACACTCGTGATAGAACCTTGTATGTCTTCTAGTTCAGAACAGCAGTGCTTCTCTTTTATAGCTTCAGAATTCTCTCTTATAGCTTCAGCCTAGAACCTCGATTGATGGTGTTTGAGCTTGGATACAATGCAGACAAACATCGGATAAGCTACAAGGCACCGCCATCTAACTCTTCTTTATCTTCTTCTTGTGGTGCTTTAGTCCGGGGTTTACCTGGGCCTCAACCAACATTCTTCTCCAGCCAGCACGATCTTTCGCCAGCTGTCTCCAGTTGCGCACTCCAAATTGCTTGAGGTCCTTCTCCACTTGTTTGCGCCACTTTAGCCTACGCCGTCCTCTGTTGCTTTGTCCCAATGGCTCAGATTCGAAGACTTCTCAAGGCGGAGCAGTGGTGTCCATGCGCTCTACAGGGCCTAACGCCATCCTAAGCGTTGTATGCGAAGAAGATTGACTAGGCGCATGTCGCTGTACAGCTTGCAGAGTTCGTCATTTGATCTTCTCGTCCAAATGCCACCAACTCAAACAAGACCACAAATCGCACGTAAAGCCTTTTTTTCGAAGAGACTAAGGGCTTCCTCATCCGCTTTTAGTAACGTCCAGGTTTCCAGGTAGGTCTGGGATGATCAAGCTGTTATATAAAGCGAGCTTAGTCTTTCGAGAGAGAGAGCTTTATTACTTAATTGTCTAAAGAAACTGCAATTGGCAAGAGTGACTTAACATTCGTTTGTGCTAATCGAATCCCCCCTTACTAAGGCCAAAATAAGTCTGACAGAAAACAGTCTCCCTTCAACACTGAAGATCCTTAGCCTCCTGCAGCCAGGACGTAAAGGGAACAAAGAACTATCGACAAATGCGTGAAACCCTGCACAGTCCAGGGAACCAATTCCCAGAACCAGAAGCACTGTGGTTGAGAGATGAAGGTGCAAATCTGGGTCCTTGCCCATGCGTCGATCACTCCCTTTCACCGAATCGATAAGATCATCATTTCTCCAGTCCGGCTGGGATCCACACCCATCGACGGCAGCGCAATGAACAATGTCCTCGATGCACTTGCGAACACCTCTATCTCGTTAGGCATCTGCACATCCCAGTCTCAGCTCATCTCACGGGTCCATGCACATTGAGCATTATTCACCGTCATTTACAACCATTACCGACGCGCCTAACAATTATAACAAGAGAGCCACTCAACGGGGTCGGTAATGAGAGTAATTGGTTGGCTGCCCACTATAAATATTCATTGTTATCCTGCGCTCACTCTTGCAGCCGCACTCTGTCGCTCTTGCAGCGCGCACTGCACTGCTGCCATCTGCAATTATGTCAATAACCATATGTGTGTGATCTGGACATATCTGCGCGCGCAGACGGGGGCTTCGCGAAAAGATACATTTTGTATTTCATTCTCTCGCCGTTGCTCATAATTTATATGAGGACGACGGTGTGTGCGATGGGGTATGCAGAGCGCAGAATGCAGAATGCAGTCTGCAGACTGCCGAGTGCAGATGCAGTGAGATACGGCGGCGGATCGCCCCACGTTTAGGGACGCGCCGGTCGTGGCGAGCTGGCTTTGGTGGATATCCACACCTGTAATTAGAGTTGTCACCCGGTGCTGGTGAAAACCTACGCGACTGCGCATCACATGAATGCGCACAATTATTCATAAGATGACAGTCTGACAGCTAGCCACTGAGATAGACAGATAACCGGCGCGGACAGTAGTTGATGCACAGCACCGTGTCCACCAGTGTGAAGCGAACGGTTATTCCTTCACTGCAAGCCTGCGCTCGACTGTGCGCTCTGTCAAAAATCGTTAAACATCAAAACAGCGCTCTTTGTTGGCGAACAGATTCAGAAGTTCGTGGGATTTATTTTCTCCCGACCTGTCACTGCTGCTCGACGTTTTGGTCCAAACAAGACTAGAAACGTTTTTAATTTGAGTTTACGCTGCCCTGACATCTGTGGGAAGGCTGCTGCTTCTGGTATCGACGACGAGCGCCCGCTTAGATGTCCGCCGGCACTCGTTTCGATGACAGATTACACTTGCGCTAGAATGTGACGGGACTGCTTGTGGCGAATGAATTGGAGATAATTTTTAAATTACCGACGAAATTCGCTGCCGTCCGCAACAAAGGAGATGTCTGACGCAGCGCTGTCGGTAATTCATCACAACTACCGGGCTTCTTTGATTATGACGCATAACCTTGTCAAGTGATTTTTGGTTGTTAAACGTTCTGCTCGGTTCGTACAAATTGACTACTTTGTTGCGAGGAATTGACACGTGTCATGGAGAGGGGGAAGTGCAAGTACGCTGAGCTTGTCTTGGGCTTGTGTGTTAATGAATCTTAAGTGCGTTTGGTTTTCCACTGAATACACTGTGTCTAATTCAAAACTTACGACTGGAAAAGACAAAAATGTTAAAGTTTTGATTTTAAAAATCTGCGGAATGAATAGTATTGGGTCTATAACTCTCGTGCGATTTGCTAAGAGATGGCGTTACTTGTGTTATTCCACGGTTATTATTCCATTGGAACATGCGTTGGAAAGCTACTGTCATTGTACGTCATTTCAGTACGTCATGTCATTAATTTGAAGTGTAAAGCCAAATAATTTGTTTTTTCACTCAAATATGTCGAACTTTGTGTCTGAAAAAGTGCTTTTGCAGGGAGTTTCTCTTCATAACTTTAATGTGAAGACCAAAGTCATCGTATTTTGGTGGATGTTTATGGTGAACATGCGCTAACTGCGCGAACATGCCAAAAGTGGTTTACACGATTTAAAAGTGGTGATTTTAGCTTGGAAGACGGTGATCGTCCTGGGCAGCCAAAAAAGTTTAAAGATGAAAACTAGAAGCATTGCTCTATAAATATTGTTTTCAAACACAAGCAGAGCTTGCAGAATCTTTGGTTGTTACTCAAGCAGCCACTTCAAAAGGTTGCTTGCAATTGCAGTTGGATATTCAACAGCAGGGAAATTGGGTTCCACATGAAAAAAACCGCACGGAGCTATGTATATACCTAATAACTAAAACATCATCTATGATCCTGTCTGTGGGAAAAAGGATTACAAAAGCACACTCCGTTAAGTCTACGGGCTTTTCTAAATGATAGCAATCGATACGTCGATGGGCATACGAGATCCTTTCTCTGTGAGATCAAACATCCAGCCATCAAGGCTTTTTTCTCACTTGATAGCGTTAACGTTACCAACGTTGGCAAAAACCGATGAGGAAGCGCTAAGTCTGTTCGAGAGAAAAGTTTTGCGTGCGATTTTTGGTCCTGTTTGCGTTGGTGGCACCTGGAGGAGAAGATTTAACGACGAACTCTGTGGCCTGTACAGCGACATGCGCCTGGACAACCGTCTTCGGGCACAACGTTTAAGATGGCTAGGCCATGTAGAGCGTATGGAAACCCGTGCTCTGGACGGAAAAGTCTTCGAATCTAAGCAATTGGGACAACCCCACAGAGGATGACCTAGACTAAGGTGGCGCACACAAGTGGAGAAGGACCTCAACCAACTTGGAGTGCGCAACTGGAGACAGTTGGCGAAAGATCGTGCTGGCTGGAGAGGCATGTTGGTTGAGGCCCAGGTGCACCACGGACTGTAGCCCCGCAACAAGAAGAAGAAGCGTTAACGCCCAGACCTCGTACAAACAGGAAATTTTATCAATATGGACGAAATCGAATTTTTCAAAATCCAAGAGCTTAATCCCGATAGATAAACGTCGAAAAAAAACACATTTCAGAGGATAGGGTTCTGTCTTCAAAACTATTTGCAGTCGTCGACGCATTTTGAGCAAATCACAGATTCTGAGAATATATGTCTTTGAAACATTTGAAAATTTAAAGCACAAATTAAAAGCGTTTTAAAAAGCTGCACATACCCAAAACAAGCATAGAAACATTTAACACATTCAGTTTCACAATTACATGTCTGTTACACATCACAATCATGTCTGTGAACAAGCAAGGGATTGCAGAGGACGGCATGTCCTCCAATTCTACGTAACAATCAGCTGGTGTGACATAATCTCTAAGAATTAATAATGTTTGTATGGTGAATACTTTGTTGTGCCTATTTGTACTCAGACTGCAGGTCTCAATATTTTTATTAAAGGACCTTAGCTCTATTATAACATGCGATGGATATGTGTTCAATATACACAAATAGGACATCATATAAAAATTCTTCCCTTCTCTCTCCTCTCTTCTCCTCTTTCTTCTCTTTTCTAAAAGTACATCAGTTTACGCCAAACAATGTATTGTTCTGCGTGCGATTTTTAAGACTCCGGCACATAGAATACTTTATATGCGTCTGCGTCAGCAATACTTTGACATCTACATAAAACACATGTGTTCTTATGGTAGGTGGCACATGGACCAACGCTTCCGCTCACGCGACGGATGCGTCGCTCAACTTTTAACTCTTCTCCCTCCGTCAGCGTTGACAAGCAACACATTATGACATTTTTTTAATTTTTTTAAAATTTTAAATTAACGTTTGCTAGGGTTTGAATGTTTTGTAAGATCTTGATGCACTAAATTGAATTGTAAATCAAGGATTTTTTCTTTTTCATTCTTACAAGGGTGAAAAATGGTTCCGGACCGCAATTGTATAGTTTCTTAAAGTTTTACGCAAAAAAACCTTGCACATCTCGATCTATATTTAAAGCTCAGACAACAAATTGATTGATTGCTTTCTTTTTGATTTAATGAGAGCAGATTTAAGTTCGAGCAGTATCATCAAGCACATTAATACACTCAGTAACTCGTCTAGCGTCATTTTTGCAAAATAAATTTCAGACCGCTGTACAGTATAACCAAAACAAATTGAAATTGAAGCTACTGTCAAATGAAATCAGCGGTGCGTTGAAGTATTCATTGTGTCATCCCCTTCCTTCAGATACGTAACGGTCAACGGATACTCTGCCGCTACGCATTTAAAGTATTCTATGTGCCAGCATGCCTTTAGTTATGTTTGCGTTAGTAGAATTTCGAGGATAAAATTCAACAACAAACTTTGTAGGGAGGCATGTTGATTAAGGTTCAGGTTTATTTTGGACTGAACTATGAAAAACTTTACCATGGAATGCTTTCTTAATATAAAATAGGCAAAAATTCAACTAAAACGTGCTGGAAAATTAGTGCAGCTCTGTGAATGAGCGGTCAACCCATCATTACTTTTTTCATTCCGCTTCTGGAAATTTGGATACACTTTGCGCTAGTCGCACTGTCAATCAAAAAGTTGACGATGGTAAAGTAACAATGACGCAGCCAGACTTCGACTGCAAATTTGTCGAGTTAACGGAGGAATTAAACGATAACAATTGTAAGAGCCGCCGGTAGCAAGTGAATCTGCCATTGGACTCATTTCAGCGTCACATAAAACGCTTGCTAGCTGGTCATGTCAATGTTGAGGCGCCCGCGCTTATTTCACTGAGCTCACTTAAGAATAATAGTAATTGGATGGTGCGACATTCCGCAGAGGGATTGGGGCCTAGCTTACTCTGTTCTCACGCGTAGAGCTCACTTAGATTGTCGAAAAAGTTTTTTCCTAAGTACGTCCTCCTTTGTGCTGAAAGAATTTGGCGATTGCGGAAGAGATGCGAGATGGATTCTAGATCTTCCTGCCGATGAAAGGACAGCCCCGCTTATTACAGTGACACAGTGATGAATTTGTAGATGATTTTTGTTTAAAAAAGAGCAAGGCATAGAAATAATTTAGGATTCAGTTGCAGGTAAGATAGGGCTCTGACATACAATCCTTCAATCCTCGGAATCAACTTAAACCAGAAATAAGCCCAAACTTTGGAATGCCACACGAAAAATCTCAAAAAATGTTCCAACAGAATGAATAACCATCAGGATATGTGGCTGAAACTTATCGCAAAAGAAACACTTTGAAAAGATTCACAACCAAGAGGTAATGATCGAGGTCCAATGGTCGACCACAAAGAACTTGAAAGCCCTTTAAATAAGAATAATAATAATTGTTGGTGACAGTCCACAGGGGGAGCAGTTCCCAGTTTGCTCATCAACTACTCGTGTTGTGCGCGCTACTGTTCTCTCACGAGTAGAAGGGACCTACACTTTTTTGCCGACTCCGAAGGGCGAAGTTTGAGAAGCTTTCTTAGGCAGTTATTACTCTTTGAGTGTTGCCAGCAGCTCGAAAGAGATGGTGCCGTGAAAAATTCGAGGTGTTCAGCCGGGAATCGAACCTAGATCCATCGGCGTTTGATTGTCGCACTCTACCCACTACGCCACGGCGGCCACAACAACACAAGCCCTTTTAATCGGGAAATATGACTACGTTGAGCGTGTGATGGGGTGAAAAGGGAATTGTCAGCTGTTGGAACGCGCAAAATTATCAATTGGAGCCTCTTGTGCGTGAACCTCGTCTGTTTGAATAAAGAATAAAGAAGGAGCCAGGAAAATGCGAATTATCTTACATCATGAAGACTCGCCACATCTCGGAAAATTCACAGAGAGTGACAGGGAACCATTGACGCGTCTACATTATTTTGATACTCTCTAAATTGACCAAAGAACTTAACTTTATTTGGTCACCACTTTTAATAATGCAATAGTCGGCTATGATTTTTGTTAGTGGCGCCCCCGATATGTCCCGGGACTTATTAAGTGACATCTGTTATATTGGATGGCCAAACAGACTTTAAAGAAACCAAGACCTAGCTTGTTTAGCAACTGCGTGGGCTGTGCATATTGTTGTTCTCTAAAAAGCTTAAAGGACCTGCAGATTTTTCCAACTCTAAAATGCTAAATTTCAGAGACTATCCCAAGGATTACTCTTAACAACTGGAAACGGACAGCTGCGTTTTAAAACCGCAATGTGTCCCAATACTGTCCAGATCACCCATTTTGATACGTCGGCTAAATCCTAGTATATGCTTTCTAATTTTGTTAGTCTTCCTTTAGAAAACTTATGAACATAAGCTTCGGAAACTGACTACTTTTCCTTTTCTTAAGGAAACAGAATCTTAGGGACAAGAACTTTGTTGCGATGAACAAGCCTCTGCAGCGAGTTTGTGCCAAACACGTTCAAGGTAGTCTGGGAACTCAAGTCTTCTCCGAATTCGTTTCTTAATTTCTTTGAAAGTTGTGGTGGGATCACGGAAATTATATCACAGATGAACTCGTCTCTTAAGCTGGAATCCGCATTTGGACCATCTGCTTTTTTATAGAGAGTTAGCTCATCGAAAATCATAGCTATCATGACTCACCGGCAAGTGGATTAACAAAGTCGATGCTTCTTATGTCAGTGTCCATTTACACAGGCCAACAAATCTGTCTGTGGCCACCGAGGAGTAGTGGATAGAGTACGACATCCGGACTTTGAAGGTCCTAGGTTCGATTCCCGGACTGAACACTTTCTTTCATGGCAACACCTCTGCTGACAACATCCAAAGGGTAATAATTATCTAGGGAAGGGCTTCTTAAGCTCGTTTCTACTTGTGAGGTAACAGTACGACAAGTTGATGAGCATGGTAGACCCTGGGCTCCTGTGGACTGTCGCACGATCTAATTATTACAGTCAAACCTGGATAATATCACGTCACGTCGGCAATAAAATAATGTGCCACTAAGCGGGTTGTGGCATTCTCCGTTCTGCCATCAAAAAATAAAATCCAGCAAGTAATAATATTAATTGTTGGCGCGACAGTCCAGGGGGGGACCAGGGCCTAGCTTGCTCATCAACTACTCGTGTCGTGCGCGCTACTGTTCTCTCACGAGAAGAAGGGACCTACAGTTTTTTGCCGACTCCGAACGGCGCTTAGCTTTCTTAGACAGTTATTACTTTTTGAGTGTTGTCTCCAGCTCGAAAGGGGTGATGCCGTGAAAAAATTCGAGGTGTTCAGCCGAGAATCGAACCTAAACCCTTCGGCATTTGAGCGTCGCACTCTACCCACTACGCCACTGCGGCCACAAAAATTTAAGCAACTGGCTGGATGAAATTATGCATTAAACTGATTTGTGCTAATAAGCAACATCAGGGTTCGACTGTCGAAAGTCTTCAAAAAACTTCGGAAACTGATTATATTCCTTTTAATAAGGAAATGTTGAAGAACTCTCTAAAGTGAAGACTTTGAACACATCCAAGTTAGTTTGGCAACACAAGTCTTATCTGTATTTGTTGAGAGTTGCCTTAGGACCACAGGAAATGATATCGCGGAAAAACTTGACTTTTAAACTGGAATCCAATTTTGAACCACCCGCTGAGCGTTTAACGAGCGTTAGTTCATCCAACACATCCATAGCTTTGGTGGTCTTTTGGCGAGAAGTGGGCAAACCGAGTCGATTCTTCTTATGTTTGTTAGCAAACTTTTTTGATTTCTCAACAGAAACACATGCGTTGCCAACTTATCATTCAGACGGTGTAAAATTTCCCTCTGAAACCATGTCACTCTCATTTTACCTATGCGAGCAAGTGGGATGCAGAAATCTGCAGGACTGAGTACCGGGCTTGTAAGACTACGGTACTGGAGTTCGCCATAGGAACGTGTGCAGAGATTTCAAGTTTGAACCTTCACCGTGCTCAAGTGTACAAGAATTTTAAGACGGACGCCGTCTTTTAAATGTTGCCTGCTATTCTCGACCTTCAGAACATGAACGAGAACCTGTGCGTATTCGCCATCTCTCACTGCAGGAAAAAAAGCAAAAGAAGAGTTTTATACTTCTCTGCAAGTCAAATCTTAGTATGAGTAGTTTAAAAATATCTTAACAAATCCCGTTTGTGTCATTGTTTGATGAATTAAGGTATAATGTGGGCGTAAGATCTCCTAAACTAACCAGTGATCGATAAGAAATCCAAACCATTCATGCCAAGATATTGAAATTGTTCGCCACTTCTCTGACGATAAACTGCACCTATCATTGAAATGCATCTTCAATCATCTGCGAATGATTTTAAGTGTGTGCAAATCATTGCATCTCGGGAGTTTATCGGAACCCATTCGCTGCGCCGCCAGTCCCTCTGGCCACCTGTTTCACTAACAACCTCAGCAAACGCCACCAAAACCCGGCGAAAGTGCAAAACTTCTGGCAGGCGTATGGACGCTTTAAAAGGAGTTATTTACCCTAGGAAGTGCTTAAGAACTCGCATAAATAACAAACTTCCCCGTGCCATTCCATTCAAACAGAAGCACGCCTCCCCCGGGAACCCCGATAATCGATACTGAAATTATTAGTGCGCTACCATAACTACAGCCCAGGCGAAAGGAATCCCAACAGCACCGGCAGCGCACTTTAAGGAGCCAATTGCCTCCTCTCTCAGTAGGCCAAGCGTATGCACCACTTTAACGCAACCAATTGCTGGCTGGGCCGGCCACGGTGTCTGTCTGCCTGCCCGTCTCATAATCGCCGGAGGCGCACAATGCACGCGTGTTGCAACGGTAGCAAAGCGCATGCATTCGAAATTAAATTCTAATAAAATTTTTGCACGCAATGAAAATATTTGAGTGGGGAACCACTCAATTTCAGCACAGATAACAGCACAGGAGTTAGGGTGCCACTGGATCATTAATTTTCACATCGCCACCGACCTGTGGAGCCAGGATACCTTGGCAGGAGACGTCGACGTGTCACATTCGAACAAAAAACAGATAAACATCCCCCATGCGAGATGTCACAACAACGCACGATCCCGCCAACACCAATGCCAGCGCCTCTGACCCACCGCTCCATTGCTGCACAGATTGATGGATGGAACAGTGGTAGGCGATAGCGCCAGCAGGTGGGCACACTGCGCCACTCCTGTGGCCCCCGTCAAGGATTGCTAATGATTGAAACGCTTCAATCCATCTGACGGGCGACTTCAAAAGGATTGGCTTACGAGCCTCCCTGCCGCGGACCAAATGAATCGAATTTGTTCGTTCTCAATCATAAAACCAGAGTACGAGGCGAGTCAAGAGAGAAAGAGGGGACACTTACCTCTTGCCGTTGCGTCGCCGCCGCTTTGTGGCATAAACGGTGCCCAGCTGGCTCATTGCGAGGGCGCTGCTGTTTGTTATTGTCGCCGCCGTTTTGCTGGATTTTCTGTTTCCCTGCTTGTTGGATGTTTCTGCGAAGAGTGCTGTTGATTGATTTTTGCTTTTTCGTTTTCTGCCCCCCTCTTCGACTCTCTTATATCTTGGAGATCATTTTGTCTCCTTTCACTGGCGTCGGGTTTTGACTCTAGATTAAGCACTTCACTTTGTTGCTTTGTTGACTTTTTGATAGCCGGGAGATTGCACGTTTTTTTAGGAATAAATGGTTTTTATCTGAAAGGAAACAAAAACGGTAAGTTTGTTTAGAGGTTGCTTGGATTTTGTGTTTTTGATGATTGGTGACAGCAGGAGCTTCCGTCGGCAAGGAGAATCCTGGAGAAAATCAAGCTGAGAGGTAGTGAAGTCCTTTTGACTTAAAGGGCCTTAAAGTTACGTTTTTAAAGGTTGACCTACATACTAGTCCGTTTTAAACCGATCAACACCTTGTGCGGTTCAATGTTGTTGCCTTTTCTGAAATTTCGGAGACAACAGTTTACTAAGGGTTTTCTTTTCAATTTTACCAATGTTTTGAGCAAGTGGCTCGACGTCAAATTGCGACTAAATCTTGCATACAAGTGTCGTTTGAAGGATGATTTGTCACATTAAGTGGGATCACATGCAGAAATTACGTTCGGACGAGCATAAGAAGTCTTCGCGTGCTCACTTTGTTGAAGAACGCCACTCTTTAGTTTTAAGGAATTTTAACAAGGTGATGGCAATTTGGTCTTGTATTCCTCTTTAGGTTATCGAAGCCATTATTGAAATATTTGAGGACTTAGGGGAGGCTATGAAGACGTTAGTTGTCGTATTAAGAGCAAGATCCGTTGCTGGTGACACGAGTCAATGTAAAAAGTTGTACCAAACATGAGAGCCACCACAATGACCAAAGTCAACACCTTTCTCTGATAAGAAAGAAATCGACAGGGAAACAACTCATGTTCTGATCGAATTTCAATCCATAAGTAACAATAAGTCCCGGAACATATAGGAGGCGCCACTAACAAAAAATCCATAGTCGAAGTCGACTATGTTCAAACGATTACCAGATCTGTGTCTGTCTATTCCAAAATGTCTTGCAGCATCGGATAATGACCTGATGTTTTGAGTTCAGACGATTGTAGGACGTTCGGGACAATTTCTGGAGTGGCAGATCGGACAATATTTACAGATCTGACAGCGCTACTGCACAAAGATTTAAGTCTGCGTCTTGTAATCTGTAATAATAATTGTATGGGGCGACAGTCCACAGTGGAACCAGGGCCTAGTTTGCGCATCAACTACTCGTGTTGTGCGCGCTACTGTTCTCTCCCGAGTAGAAGCGACCTACAGTATTTTGCCGACTCCGAACAGCAAAATTTGAGAAGCTTGGGGTTGTGAGCAGCTCGAAAGCGTTGGTGCCGTGAAAAATGCGAGGTTTTGGAACCTAGACCTTCGACGTGTACGTGTACTCTACCCACTACGCCACGGCGGCATCTATGCATCAATTAGAAATAAAGAAGCCAAGCTAGTTACTACTTGGATCAGAAAGTCGCCTGTGGAAAAAAACTGAATACTGCCTCCACAGTACGATAGTCGTAAAAGTTCTGGCAAGTGGGAACATGTAAGCCCGTATGTTAAGGGTAATGGCGACAATTTTTGAACCAATTCAATTTTCAGTTCTTCACTATTCACTCCTCTTTCGGCTGTGGTTTTCTGACACGTCATTAAATGAATGTGAGAAGTTCGTTAGTCTGTCACTCAACGCCACGAAAGTCTAAATTGGAAAATAATAAATTTCCTCCTTTCGTGAACAAGCGAAGATTTGTATTTGTGACAAAATAGAACATTGTCGAAAATAAAGAAAAAACGTGTCTCAAGCTTGCGAATTTTCACAGCGTAGACTAAGGTCTGTTAAGTGTTGTGAAAGTAAATGCAGGTTTTGATGGAAATGCGAATATTGGGACAGAGTGCTCCTTAGGAAATACTTCAAAACAGATTGTGGGCTCATTTTATTTGAGACCCTCGCCCCATTCTTCTTTCTACTGGCTTATGTGCTGGAAAATACACTTTTTCATAAAAACAGATATTTCACAGAAAATATTTTTTGTTTATAAAGGCCCATCAAATGTTTCTGTTTATCTGGTAATGTTGAATGCATCTGGCAATACTTAAGCTTGTTTGAAAGGTAACTTCTAAACCTCCATTTCGTGTGAAGAGAGCAGGCAAATTTCATCGCTTCGTGAAAAGTTACTAATTTCATGCTGCATACATCATGTTTTGTGTTTCTGTTAAGGACCATACAGGATTACGCCTCGGGCTGAAAAATGAAATGAAGCTTATGATGACAAGTATGACGTAAATAGGAAAACAGAGAAGACTAAATACACCATGTTTTCGCCGGCCAGCGAAAAAACTTTAGCAATGCCAGCTCCCAAGCAGTGTTAGAGTTACTTTTGAGCTTGGCATTCATCGCCAAACACTTGCCAACAAATCTGTTAAAGCCTCCAAACGCAAACTGTTTAAATCTAATAATTATAATAATTATATGGCGCGACAGGCCATAAGGGGCCAGGGCCTAGCTTGTTCATCACGAGTAGAAGGGACTTACAGTTGTTTACCTACTCCGAACGGCGAATTTTGAGAAGCTTTTTCTGAGACAATTTTTACTCCTTAAGTGTTGTCAGCAGCTCGAAAGAGGTGGTGCCGTAAAAAATTCGAAGGCCTTCGGCGTTTGGACATCGCACTCCACCCACTACGCCAAGGTGGCCACAGATTTAGATTTTACATAAGCTAATTAATTACAAATGCAGCCATTCAATTTCGGCTGCGATTCACAGTTGAGGAAGAGCTCTTTATGAAAGACCACTTAAAGTGGATCGGTTCAGTTGACAATTTCACCACTAACGCTGAAAGACGGCTATTTCTGAAAAGTTCTCAAATCATTTCGGGGTCTTCCAAGTTCTGGCAATTTATGAGCATTGTGTTACCATCAAATCACATCGCAAAATTCGACCTCAGAAAACCGTGACTTTTATACCGTCTCTACAGTGTCAAGCCACCTAGAATTTGGTTGCAATCTAACACCTAAAACTGTACAGATTTATTTTACAATAGTTTGTGTGTCCGGGCACACAAATATAATGAAATTGGCAACGAGAATGCTGATGATCTATTAAAAGGAGGTTCTATTTGTCATCTCCCTGACAGAGAATATCCTGAATTGCAGCGTGTTTCTTGAAGTGTCTGGAGGAAGCAACGTCTGCAAAGTAATGTCTAGAAAGCAATGTCTGGAAAACAATATCCTGAAAGAAACGTCTGGAAAATAACGTCTGGAAACCAACGTCTGCAACGCAACGTCTGGAAAGCTACGACCAGAAAGCAACGTCTTGAAAGCAACGACTGGAAAGTAACGTCTGGAAAATAACGTCTGGAAAATAACGTCTGAAAAACAACTTCTGGAAAGCAACGTCTGGAAAATAACGTCTGGAAACCAACGTCTGTAACGCAAGGTCTGGAAAACTATGACCGGAAAGCAACGTCTTGAAAGCAGCGACTGGAAAGCAACGTCTGGAAAATAACGTCTGGAAAATAACGTCAGGAAAGCAACTTCCGGAAAGCAACGTCTGGAAAATAACGTCTGGAAAATAACGTCTGGAAACCAATGTCTGTAACGCAACGTCTTGAAAGCTACGACCAGAAAGCAACGACTGGAAAGCAACGACTGGAAAGCAACGTCTGGAAAATAACGTCTGGAAAATAGCGTCAGGAAAGCAACTTCCGGAAAGCAACGTCTGGAAAATAACGTCTGTAACGCAACGTCTGGAAAACTACGACCAAAAAGCAACGTCTTGAAAGCAACGACTGGAAAGCAACATCTGGAAAATAACGTCTGGAAAATAACGTCTGGAAACCAATGTCTGTAACGCAACGTCTTGAAAGCTACGACCAGAAAGCAACGTCTTGGAAGCAACAACTGGAAAGCAACGTCTGGAAAATAACGTCTGGAAAATAACGTCTGGAAAACAACGTCTGTATCGCAACGTCTGGAAAGCTGCGACCAGAAAGCAACGACTGGAAAGCAACGACTGGAAAGCAACGTCTTGAAAGCAACGACTGGCAAGCAACATCTGGAAAATAACGTCTGGAAAATAACGTCTGAAAAACAACTTCTGGAAAGCAAAATCTGGAAATTAACGTCTGGAAAGCAGTGTCGGGGAAGCAATGTTTGGAAAGCAACGTCTGGAAAGAAACATCTGCGAAACAGAGTCTTACAAATTTCTTAAAAGTTTTCAATCTGAACTAACTTATTTTCGACCGACAGGGAACAGACAACAATCACTGCTGAAGCTGTCAATGTGCAGAGGAAAACAAGGCGGAAAAGCCTGACTGACTAAAACTGCTCTTGCCCAAAGTGTAATTAAATCCGCAGTTGGTTTATTAAGGAAATTAAGTTTGGCTTCATCGTTTTCTTCTCGGAGAATATTTCACAGCCAGGGCCTAGCTTTCTCATTAACTACTCGTTTTGTGCGCGCTACTGTTCTCTCACGAGAAAAACGGAAATGCAGTTTCATACCGACTCCGAACGATGAAGTTGGAGGAGCTTTCTTCTTAGACAGTTATTGCTCTGCGAGTGATGTCAGCAGCTCGAAAGAGGTGGTGCCGTGAAAAAATGGTGTTGATGAAAACACGGTGTTTAGTCCGGGAATCGAACCTGGGACTTTCCTCGTATGAGTATCGCACTCATTTTACCCAAACGAAATAACTTGAATTCGACGCACAAATTTTCACACAAGTCTTTTCGCTAGGCAAAGTCTATTCAATTTTAAAACTTTTTATTACAGACTTCACTGACTGCCAAATAATCAAATACCAACAAATTCATGCAAGAAATTTAAAATTACAATTCTCTTCAGAATTCTGCAAATGTGACTCGATTGTTTCAAGAGTGCAATACGCTCTAAAAGGATGAATTAATTAAGAAGAAGCTTGAAAAATAACATAAGATCAAGAAAAACCCTAAAAAATGGCATTCCGTAAGCCAAATTTCTCTCATTCATTGGAGTGTTATATGTCAGCATAAAAACAATAAAAACCAAAAAAAATGACTCGTGTGAGACTCACTAGTAAAATAAATCAAAATTTCAACCTCCGCTACGACTCCTTAATGAAACTTGGTGATGTGAACGTCATTGCAGGCTATAAAGTGATTTCAACAATCTGGCGATCACTGACATGTTACACAACACCGGAAGTTCCTTAATCAATTTTTATTATCGTTGCCCGGGATTTTAATTACATGCTTTATTTATTCTCCAGGGCCTATGAAAGTAAATATTTTTGTGTGATCGCGAATAATGAAAAAAAATTAAAATTTAGTTGGGGGGGACGTAATTTTTTGATCGGACAATCGGGGGAGAAGTGGAGAAATTTGGACATGTTTGCACTCATGCTGAAGGAGAGATGTACCACATATAATAATTTTGAGATGTGCATAAACAACGAAACCCAGAAAGTCCCTATTCGGCAATCGTATTGAGTTCTTCTAAACTTTGACTCACGTTGGCAAAGTGATCAAAGTTTGTAGTTCCTTCGATCTCAAAAACAGGATTTCTTTATTTATTTAAAATGGTTTCACAAAGGATGCATGTTTTGTATTGACAACAAGGTACACAAGGAAAAAATCAAACCTTGTCAGGTTAAGCTAAACAATTGGCGAAAATGTCATCTCACTGTTGTTGTTAGGCTTTCAATTTTCAGTATTTAATACTGGTTAACAGTGCTCAAGCGATGAGTACGGCCTTAAGCATTTAAAGAATTCCGCATTGACTGAAAAACGCTTATGCCAATGTTTCATCTGAAATTAGAAAACAAACATAGACTCAGTGTTCGGTATGGCTCTCACAACTGTCTTTGACCTTTCCTCCTGGTTTTTTTGTTTGTTTGACATCCTTTGTACACCATTTCCAAAGAAAGTGCCACTTGTACAAAACTGTTTCTGTAAGGAAACGTTACAGAAACCAATATTTCAACATTTCCAAGATCATCGCACCATTGAGTTCATTTTTAACATTGCAGTCTATGCAAGCTCTTAGTTTCAAATTAAAATACAAAATCCAAAATTCCTTCAACTTAAACAATATGTACTGGAAGGAATTGAATTTAGTAAACTTGAGGATGAATCGAAACAGAAATTAATGGCAAACGTGATAAAATTAAAATTATTCAATTTACAATTCTGGGAACCTTTTGTTTAATGTAGAATTCTGGGTTCCTTAAAAAAATTTTTATTCATTTTTAATAGGGTCATTTCAGGCTCAAATAGTCTTCGAATGTGAGACATTGGAATAACGCAACAGAGGAAGGCCTAGGCTAAGGTGGCGTACACAAATGCAGAAGGACCTCAACCAACTTGGAGTGCGCAACTAGAGGCAACTGGCGAAATATCGTGCTGGCTGGAGAGGCCCAGTTCAACCACGTAGTTCGACTGTAGCCGCACAAGAAAAAGACGAAGAGGAATAATAATCATAATAATAATTGTTGATGCGACAGTCAACAGGGGGACCAGGGTCTAGCTTGCTCATCATCTACTCGTGTTGTGCGCGCTACTGTTCTTTTAAAAGTGGAAGGGACCTACATTTTTTTGCCGACTCCGAACGGCAAAATTTGAGAAGCTTTTTCGTAGACAGTTATTACTCTTTGAGTGTTGTCAGCAGCTCGAAAGAGGTGGTGCCGTGAAAAATTCGAAAAATTGGTGTTAAGCTGGGAATCGAACCAACCCTTCGGCGTGTGAGCGTCGCACTCTACCCACTACGCCACGGCGACCACAGAAGAAGAAGCTAAAGGCAAATATAAATATGTCTAAGAAAATGTTAACCAAGTAAATTAATGAAAACCCTAAGAAAACAGACAAACGCGGGCATAACATATAAAGCAGTGGTTTTCCATATAACTCACGAATTAAGAACACATCTATCAACAGTACAATGTTAAATGAGAATTAAAAAAAATGACAACCGAATGAAAAATAAAGACTTGAAACATTCGATGCTACATTAAGCAGACACTTGCGTTTTGTCATAAATTGGTTTTAAACAGTAAACTGCTTAGAAAGTGCTGGGTAAGTTCGCTTTCAGTCTCGCCATTGAACTGTGAATATGAGGAAATCGGAAAACAGAAAAGGAAATACGCCCAGTTGTAAGGAGATTGGAAACTACACTACATACGCCCAGTTGAGATTGAAAACTACACTAGGACGAAAGTAGAGCTAAAGTACCGCCAACATTGTTTTTATATCCAAAGACATCGAATAGACTTGTGAATAACTCGTTTTTGCCACATTGAGTGCTTCTCGTTTACGGAAAACATTATTTCAGTATTTTGTCATATTTTGTATGCTTTAAATAATTTATAAGAAATATTTTATCATTTAATAGACGCCGTTGAGTAGTGTGTAGAGTGCGACACTCACACGCCGAAGGGTCCAGGTTCGATTCCCGGCTGAACCCCTCGAATTTTTCGCTGCGCCACCTCTTTCGAGCTGCTGACAACACGCAAAGAGTAATAACTGTCTAAGAAATCTTCTCAAAACTTCGCGGTTCAGAGTCGGCAAAAAATTGTAGGTCCCTTCTACTTGTGAGAGAACAGTAGCGCGCACAACACGAGTAGTTGATGAGCAAGCTAGGCCCTGGTCCCCCTGTGGACTGTCACCAACAATTATTATTATTCTTATTTAAAGGGCTTTCAAGTTCTTTGTGGTCGACCATTGGACCTCGATCATTACCTCTTGGTTGTGGGTTGATCTTTTCAAAGTGCTTCTTTTGCGATAAGTTTCAGCCACATTTACCACCCAATTATTATTATTATTGTATCATTTAAGTCATTTGTTTATTTTCCTCGTTTCTGAAAATAGACTACACGGAGAAGGGCAATGGCCAAACGGATGTCAAGCTATTGATGCACAGTTCTACGTGAAGTCTTGCGAACCTATGTCAGCATTGAATATCACATGAAGAAGCAAAATTTTTTGAAAACAGTTTAAAAAAAATCATTCCTAATTTACCCAATTAAGTTTAAGGGCCAGTAAGATTATGCTAAAATAAAAAAATCCTGTAAGGTAGCTTTAAACATTTTTGTCTAAAATTTAAGTGTTAGTTTTTTAAATGAATAAAATGCAATAAAAAAAAGTAAGAGAAAATAATTTCAGTTCTAAAATTTGCGTACGATTTTTGGTCCTATTTGCATTGATGGCATCTGGAGGAGAAGATTTGATAACGAACTCTATGGGCTGTACAGCGATATGCGCCTGGTTAAGTGTCTACGGATACAACGCTTAAGATGGCTAGGCCATGTAGAACGTATGGACATCACTACTCCGGCCCGAAAAGTCCTTGAATCCGTGCCATTGGGACAACGCAACAGAGGACGACCTAGACTAAAGTGGCGCAAACAAGTGGAGAAGGACCTCAACCAACTTGGAGTGCGCAACTGGAGACAGCTGGCGAAAGATCGTGCTGGCTGGAGAGGTATGTTGGTTGAGGCCCAGGTCCACCCCGGACTGTAGCGCCACAACAAGAAGCAAATCAAAATTTCCATTTACCGGCGCATTTTCACTTAAAGGATATCGTTCGAAAATTTCCTTTAAAGTGTTTAACATTTACGACTATGAGTTTTTGTAAGTGAAGCTCCCTAAATGTCCCGAGACTTATTAAATAACGTGTTACTACGTTACAAAAAAAATAAATTCAAATGGGCAAGGTTAACAACCTTTTTTAATATTGCGATGTCATGGAAAAAGTTCTCATGACGCAAATTCAAAAGCACGCTGCTTATTTTTGTGAACGGATGCAATGAATGTTTTCCTTTTAAAAATCAACGTCAGAAAATTTAAATTCATTTAAGGAGTCTTTCAGTACGCTCTTGGCAACATTTTGTGTAAATTAAATTTTTGTAATTTTGAGACGTTCCTCGCTTGTGTACTTTACGGCGAGCTTTTTGTTTGGTTAGTGGTGAAAAAGTGCGTTCACAAAATAAATTCAAACCTGTCAAGTTTCTATTGGAAAAGACCGTAAAACAAACTTTTGAGAAATTTGAAGAATATGCAGGCGCTGTGCAGGAATCCAAGGCCCAGGGTACAGCTTCTTCAGCCCTTACTTCACTTCACGAAGAAAGGAAGCATACAGTTTTACGTCCATTCAAGCCAAAATTGAGAGCTTCTTTGGAATAACTATGTTCTTGAGTGTTTAAAATTTCATCATAAATGCTTCGTCTAGCCATCAAACCAAGAACCTCAGCCCTGATCTAAATATTCGAGGCCAAGGTACTAATGTGAAGTTTGAGAATCAATCAAGAGTAGAAGGGACCTACAGTTTTTTGCCGACTCCGAACGCGAAGTTTGAGAAGCTTTCTTAGACAAGTACTACTCTTTGAGTGTTGTCAGCAGCTCGAAAGAGGTGGTGCCGTGAAGAATTCGAGGTGTTCAGCCGGGAATCGAACTTAGACCCTTCAGCGTGTGAGTGTCGCACTCCACCCACTACGCGACGGCCGGGTAGACTACGCAAAATAAAAATAGTTCCTCTTCCTCTTTTATTTTTAAAATATAATCGGAATAGTTCCGTCCAAATATTGCTCAGTATTGATGATTTTTTTTTTCTGTTCACATCAATGACCAGAGCCGTTTGTCACTAAATGTGAAAGAGAGTTCCTTTATAGCCTTAAAGAATCTCTTTGACATCCTCCCGAGCATACAAATAGGACAACAGAGCATTTGGGCGTTCATAATCCT
Organism: Eristalinus aeneus; assembly: GCA_955652365.1. Lineage (NCBI taxonomy): Eukaryota > Metazoa > Arthropoda > Insecta > Diptera > Syrphidae > Eristalinus > Eristalinus aeneus. The sequence goes on along the minus strand of OY019130.1, from coordinate 6,938,774 downwards.
TATGTATATAATAATAGGATAAAATACGATATTTAGGAATAAGGAACAAATTCGCTTGGAAGGAATGCCGCTGAAATGCGCAGAAAGCAGTTTTCGCTCTTTGCAAATTAGATTGCATGCCCTTTTAAGCCTCAAAGAAAACTCGCACGTTATTTATTTATTTTGCCTTTTCATCTGTGCTTTTAAGCACAGCGATCAGGAATTGTTCTTTCTTTAAAACTACTGCAAGGCGTGGACGAATTTCAATTGCGTCACAACTTTAAAAACACAACTGTAACTAAATATGATCACTGGGTGGCAGAGTTTCAATGAAAAGATACTTAACCACAGTTGAAATTTGATTCAATTTTTGAAATAGTTTTAAGAGAACTTTTGTCCACTTCCGAACAAAAACCTATGGACTTGCGGCAATCTTCACGGCGTACGAGACAACTGTTTGAAATTAATGTTGTGAACTTTCACCACCTCCAAACCTGAATGAATCAGGCGCTTCAACAATTTTCCAGCCACAAAGCAAGCCCCTGAACCATCATTTACTTCTTTTAAAAGTTTGCAGAATGAGGAAAACCGTTAATTTCGATCAAAAACCAACTTCAATTCGAATCACAAATGATAAGAGCACTTCAATTTCCTCGGATGCGAAAGTGTGAAAACTGAGTGTAAGGCATCTCGTGACGAAAGCTCGTTTGTCATCGGAAATTAAATAAATGTGAAAATCGTATAAACTGCCGCAGCACAGGTATCCTTTTATCCCTGAATTGTCGCACCTTTCAATTATTTGAGTTTCTTGCGAAGGAGAGCGAGACCCTCGTGCGTCGCGCGTCTATCGTTTATCCTTGAAACATCTTTCTTTTACTTCATTCTTCTTGACTTTTGTATCCATCAATTGCATTCACACATTTGACACATTCTTTCAATTCATCGACACACTGCGGGGGCCGTCAATTGGACACCGGTGAATTCTAGTTTGACACAATATAGCAACACATCGGACATTCGAGCCTAACTGCACGCACTCACGCAAGCGACACGCAACCCAAGGATCATTGATCCTCGACGATTAAACTGCACACGACCACACACTCTCGACTACAGTGGCACATGACATTTCGTCATTTCATCATATTCCGCTTTCCGACAACATGCACTGTTTGACGCACACAACAACAACAAAAAAGAAAAAAACAAAAACTATGAACAATCGACGACGAAATAATTCCGGAATCCGGCTGCCGAGCGAAAAGGTTGGAGGGCACAACTTGAGAAATTCGCGACGGATATTTGACCGTTTCCGTTTGTGCGGAATATCCTTCCGAAATTCAGCGCTGAGTGAGTATCTGCGGCGAAACGTTGCTGAACGAGTGAGCGGCGAGCATGTGATGTGTTGTGACGGATGGATGAGCGAGAGGGCGGGGAAGGAACAATAACAATAACACAACCGACACTGAGATGTGCACACGTGAGTGAACAGCGGATCTCCTTCAATTCGTGTGAAGCCAGAGTACGAACTCTTTGGGAATCCAACAAGAACTAAAACGGAAAAACCAGTCCTGCGGCCCAAGGGCGAGTTTCATTTTACACAATTCCAATCGGCAGTCCGTCCTCCTTGTCCGGTTTCGGGGAAACACCGCGCGGCCCTCTCCCGGCAGTGAGACAGAGACCCAAGATCTGGCTACCTGTGCGCCGCGTGCCGGCCGTGTGCGAGAGCAGGCCCGCCAACTGACGTTCTCATTGGTGGGAGGTTACTTGCGCCTGGAAGGGTGTGCGGACCGCACGCGGAATCGAAACAGTGCTCGCTGGAAGAGTGCCATTCTGTGGAGAGGTTGAAGCGGGACAACTGCTGGCCACCGATGGCGAGGGGTGGAGCCTCGTGCGCGGCAATTAGAAAAGCTCTGGAAACCGAAAAATGTATCTATGAGACATCATGTTCTAATTGGAGTGCCGGATGGAGTGGGATCCGAGTGGAAAGTGAAAGTTTCCAGAGTGGCGGCGGCGTGAGTGTGTGTCAAGCAAAATGACACACAATCGCCGCGTACGTCAATCTAATTTCGGTTTCTTCGGCTCCCTCCGGTTTTTGTTATTTGCGCAATTGCCTTAGATGTGAGCTGCCAAGGTGAGCCGCTGACGGCGTAACCGCACGACGACTGCATGTCACGCATGAGCACAACAAAGATTTTTCCCATTTCTCTCAGCTCGATTTTCGGTCAACATGACGTCAGCTTGCTGGCTTGCGTGCGCGATGATGCCGGGGGAGAGGAACAGAGCTTTCCTATCTCGCGTATGCGTCCCCCTCTCAGGATAAAATGTTGCAATCAGCACGAGAGATGCTGCGGTATGCCCAGGCTCGCATTGGCTGAACGGTGACGCTATCGCTGCATATTGTCGCCATACGTCGGGGGCCATTGGCAGCGGTGACGTTTTGTTGGTCGCACACATCCACGGCACTTACGAGCGCGCACGTTTAATTTGTCAGTTCATTTTGCCTGAGTGCCCGACTAAGCCGTGCCTGCTGCGGCTACGGTTATCCTACTGGAATTCCGTCACGGAATAGGTTTGTGTGTGTGTGTGTGTGTGTGTGCAGGCAATTTACTTGTCAAGTCAAAAAGTCAGGAATTTTGACATGACAAAGCAGGTGGCGGTGTTTAATTGGGGCCAGTGTAGAGGTTTTCAAGCAGAAGTTGAATTCGATGTATTGCAGCTTTTTCAATCGGTCTTGCAGAACGAGGCGAAGGAGCTGCTATTCGCAATGTGGCGTGTGCAGGGACATATGCTCGTTGAAATGAGCGGTGATCGCTTGACGTCAGTTTATCGAGTGTCAACAGTGGTGTTCGTTAGCCCGCAGAGGGGAAACGATGACATATGATTGTACTGTCCTTCGCGTCACTTTGGGGGATCTTGATCTGAACCAATTTTAAGTACTTTGAAGGTACAGCATTGTACAAACTAATAGCACTGTGTTCAAACTTAAAACAATTTTGTCACTATTTTGCAAATAACTTTTTCCTACCGTCATGTAAACACGTCATATTTATGGCACAATATCCTTATTTTATTAGCAATAAAGCAATAAACAAGACAAGACAAGAGTGCATTCTGAACTTAGAAAAGTTGCGTTATCCGGAACAACACCGAGTTTCGGTGTGTGCAAAATAATTGCACCAAGATGATAAAATCCATAAATATGAAGCAAAAGTCAATGGAATAGTAAAGTTTTTTGTTTTACTTTTTTTTATTTAAGAATTGGTATTGTATAACCTTTATTTTTAAAACAGCGTCGCAACGTCGTGGCATAGAGTCGATTAAGGCCTGACATCGCTGAACAGGGATATTACATATCCACGCAACCTGTACAATATCCCATAGCTGTTTTGTATTTTTCGGTTTTCCGTCATATACAGCTTTTATAACGTCTGTCCAAAGATTTTCAATGAGATTCAGGACCGGAGACTGAGGCGGCAACTCCATCACTTGAACTCTATTGCTTTGGAAAAAATCGTTAGCCAGGTTACTCGTATGTTTGGGGACATTGTATTGCTGTAATCCATCTAAGCGGCATATTCTACTTTGCGTAGGGTAGCATGGTTTTTCTCAATATGCTGACATAAACCCAGGCGGTCATCACCGGTTTTATCAAAAAAATTGGACCATTGGAGTACCACAATAAGAAAAGCATCCCCATACATTAATTTTTGCTCCACCGTGCTTAACAGTCTTTACACGTTGAAACTCTTGGTTTTTTTCACCTGCGACATATGTCGTGTCAAAAAAGGTTTTAGACAAGGCAAAGCACTGTCATGTGACTTCTTTAGCATCACCCTCGAGAAGATCGTGCTTAACTCACAAGTCAACACCAGAGGCACGATCTTCCAGAAATCAGTTCAATTGCTAGCATACGCTGATGACATTGACGTGATTGGACGAACACAGCGAGCCGTCAGTGAGGCGTTTGCTGGCATTGAAGCGGAAGCGGCTAAAATGGGTCTGGCGGTAAATGAGGGCAAAACTAAGTACATGCTGTCAACAAGGAAGGACACACAACATCGATGTCTCGGACGGAGCGTCACACTAGGCAGCAGAAACTTCGAGGTAGTTAAGGACTTCGTCTACCTCGGCTCCGCGGTAAACAGTGACAGCAACATCAGTACCGAAATCAAACGCAGAATCACTCTTGCCAATCGCTGTTTCTTTGGGCTCAAGAGGCAATTGAGTAATAAAGCCATCTCTCGAAAGACGAAGCTCGCTTTAAATAACAGCTTGATCATCCCCGTCCTACTTTATGGCGCGGAATCTTGGACGTTAGCAAAGGCGAATGAGGAAGCCCTTAGTCTCCTCGAGAGAAAAGTTCTGCGTGCGACTTTTGGTCCTGTTTGCGTTGATGGCATCTGGAGGAGAAAATTTAACGACGAACTCTATTTGCTGTATAGCGACATGGTCTGTTCAAGCGCCTGGTCAAGCGTCTACGGGTACAACGCTTAAGATGGCTAGGCCATATAGAGCGTATGGACACCATTGCTCCGGCCTGAAAAGTCTTTGAATCCGTGCCATTGGGACAACGCAACAGAGGACGACCTAGACTAAAGTGGCGCACCCATGTGGAGAAGGACCTCAACCAACTTGGAGTGCGCAACTGGAGACAGCTGGCGAAAGATCGTGCTGGCTGGAGAGGCATGTTGGTTGAGGCCCAGGTCCATCCCGGACTTTAGCTCCACAAGAAGAAGAAGAAGAAGACATATGTCCTGGTGCTAGGAGCACCAAATAAAACTATTTTGGATTCGTCCATCCATAATATGGTATATTGCGCCCTTTAGAAGGTTCCCAGTTCAGGTGTCACTGTGGCATGAGAAGGCCTCCGACTCATCTTTAAACTCAAATTAATGAGATTTCCCTCTAACCTCATCGCAATCATCCACAGTTTTCTTGAAGCCAGGAGATTCTATGTGGAAATAGAAGGAAGTAAATCAAGAACAAGGAACATCCAGGCAGGCGTTGCACAGGCATCGCGACTGGGACCTATACTGTTAAACATCTACAAAGGAGACCAACCACAATTATCACCATCTGTTAACTGTTGCCTGTTTGCGGACGACTCGTTAACATATTCAACGTCGCCGTCACCGCAGATAGCAGCGCGGAGGATCGAACAACAAATGGAGAAGCTCTCCTTCTACTATCAGAAGTGGGGCATCCGCATCAATACCAACAAATCGGTCCTCATGTGTCTACGGAGACCAACACGACGAGGTTCCCGAACAGCCGGAAAATGCCGGAGCATTAAGGCAGTGCTACCCAACGGGACAACACTAACGACAACGGACAAGACGAAGTATCTTGGAGTGAACTTCACTGAGAGGTTGAAGTTCAATCCTCATTTCAAAGTGACCCTTCAAAAAGGCAGTTTCGCTTTCCATCGCATCTACCCATTAATGCGACGTGAGAACGGACTTGCCGAGAAGACGAAGCTATTACTGTACAAGCAGCTCATACGATCCATTATAGCATATGGCTTCCCTGTATGGTACAGCATCTCCAAGACCAGCATGGAGAAACTATCGGTCTTCGAAAGGAAGGTACTACGAATCTGCACCGGTCTCACCTTTGACAAGGACCGGATGAAACATCATAGCAACAAGAAGGTCTACGAAAAATCGCGTCATCCCCCTGCAACAGTTCTTGGTGCAACTTTCCAAGAACCAGTTATACGAAACTGAAGTCCATCCTAATCCAATCGTCAGGAACTTAAGGAGCTCAGTCCCTGGACAACGATTTCTCAATGCACACAACATGTTAAACGAAGAGATTTTCCCCCCGACATCTTCTGCTTGCGAGCCGTATCACTTCTTCTCCAGCAGTGATACAACCTATCATCTAGGTTGACCCTCAAAACAACCCCCACCCCCACCACTACAAAAGAACACACGTATCTGAACACCCCGATGTTAAGACAGGACATCGTTACATTGTAAATAATTCACTTGTACACACCCAAACTATGTTAGATGTTCATCCGTCGGGCCCCTATTGTTGAGCCGACACATATATATGTATATTCACTGTAGTCTTAAGCTTAAAAATTTTGAAATTGTAAATACTTGGTTCAATAAAGAAAAATTGAAAAATTGAAATTGATTAGTTTATAACCAAAAACAGTTCAAAAGACTGGTGTACACTTCGAAAATGCTCCTCAGAATGATGTGGTGCTATTACTTTGCACTTTATATTTGACTGCATTTCCGCTAACAGGACCTTTCTTAATGACAAGATGCATTTTTTATTGTCTTGTATATGGTATTTATGACTGATATAATAAGGAAGTGGTGCAAAAAATATGAGACTCCTGTCTGTCCATAGGAAAAAGTATTTTGGAATAATAGTGACAAAGTCGAACACAGTGCCATTATTTTGCACAGTACTGTTGATGAAGGTCGCCGTGGCGTAGTGGGTAGAGTGTGACGCTCACACGCCGAAGGGTCTAGGTTCGACTCCCAGTTCAACACCAATTTTTCTAATATTTCACTGCAGGCTCCTTCTACTCGTGAGAGAACAGTAGCGCGCACAACACGAGTAGTTGATGAGCAAGCTAGGCCCTGGTCCCCCTTTGGACTGTAGCGCCAACAATTATTATTATTACTGTAGATGAAAAAACTCTTTCGATGCACAAGCAATTACAGTTTTGCATTAATCGTTCTGCTTGACTAGTTAAAAAGGCATTCGAAGATATTAAAGAGCAGATACACATTGGAGTGGAATTCATCAGGTGAAGCTAGCAAAGCTATGAAGAGAAGGTGGTCTAAATTGTTCTTATGGTAAAAACGAGCAAAACGCAGAATATGTTGCCATCTTGAAAGGAGACTATATACGGTGTTGCGGAGAGAGCGACACAAATGAAGGCAAAAACTTTAAAGTCATCGAAAATGCTGCAAAAATCAAGACGGCCATCTATATTCTTTACGATAAAAGGTCGTAATACGAGATTTAGTCTCGACAGCAAGGTGTCTGAAACATAGCTAGTAACAACGTCAAGTCACAAGTCAGAGGCCCTAAACTCAATTCATCAACTAATTGAATGAACGAGGTGCTCGAAGGCACACAATAATTGAATATTGTCTAAAAAGAGTTTCTCGTGAAGGTATTAAAACTTTTCACTGCTGTATGAAAAAAAGTTGCGAGAAGCACTTACAGTCACGGTGTTTTTTAACAAGATTTAAAGATGTAACAAATACATCATGACTGGAAATACTTTTACTTGAATGACACTTAAGCTCAGCCTTCCCACTCAGCGGACCTTATTTTGCTCCAAGTTGAAATAGAGTGGCTAATAATTCATCCACAGACTTTTTACGTTTTTTATTTAATTGAATCGTGAGATCATTCATGACGTTTCGTGGCTATGTGCATCGGATCCATGCTGTATTGAAGAACATTATCACATGGAGGATTTGACAAATTATTCCCTGCTGGTGTGAAGTTTCTCCATGTCCATGTTATCGTCCATTCTACCCTCTTCTTTTTCTAAATCAGACCTGCGGCCCATGAAGGGTCTGAGCCTGAGCTAAAGCTGGTTTTCAATCTTGACAGTCTACTTCCAGTTGCCAAGACCAATTCATCTAGCGTCCGCAATCATTTGCTCTCTGTACCGGAGGTTCGGCCTTCCTCTCATTCTCGAATCCGGAGGTTGGGATTCGAAGACCCTCCTAGCTGGGGCGTTGTTGTCAATTTGCTCAATATGGCCGAGCCACTGTAGTCGAAAGATTTTTACCTTTCGAACTATATTCACTTCTTGGTACAGCACATAGAGTTCGCGGTTGTGTCTTCTGATCCATTCGCTTTCTTCGCAGACAGGAACATGTATTCGTCGCAGTATAAATAGCTTTATTGTCTCTCAAAATATTCTCCATTAAGATCTATATACTTTTGCATGCGCTTGAGCCAGTTGTCGAAGCACTTTTGCCACTCTGATTGAGGTATCGCCAAAACATGCATTCCTGAACGCATCAACCGCTTCTTCGTGCCGAAAAACGTTGACCTCTCATTTTATTTTTAACGTACGGGAATAAAAAGAAGTCATTCGGTGCCAAGTCAGGACTATACGGTGGATGACTCATCAAATCGATGTTTTAGGTGCTCAAAAATTCAGTTGTTTGAGCCGATGTGTGAGAGCTAGCTTTGTCGCGGTGAAGAGTTATCCGTCTTCGGCGGTTCCTGATTTTTTGGAAGACAACTGGCAAACAAATGGTCTTGTATCATTTAGAATTGACTGTTTTGCGTCGTTCTAGTGGTGCGGTTGCGACATGTCCAGTTTTTCCGAAGAAACAGGCGACCATTTGCTTGAAAGTTCTTCGTGCGCGAGTAAATTTTGTTGGATTTGGCTCAATTTGAAACACCCATACAGTCGACTGCTGTTTACTTTCGGGCTCCTACGCAAAAATCCACAATTCATCATTTGTCATGATGTCATAGACGTGTTTTGAAGCACAGCGATCGTATTTTTGGAGCAATTCTTTCGACTAATCGACACGAGCTTTTTTTTGAGCGATTGACAATTTGTGTGGGATCCAACGCGAACAAATTTTTTTGACGGTCAAGTGTGCATGCAATATTGAATGTATGCTGGTCCCACTAATGTCTAAGGTTGTCTCAATCTCTCATAGGTCCCACGACGATCTTGCAATATCAGTTGGCGCACAGCATCAATGGTTTCCGGAACAACAACTGATTTTGGACGACCTTCACGAAATTCGTCTTGGAGTGAACTACGACCTCGGTTGAATTCACCATACCCTCGATAAACACTGCTCCTTGATGGAGCTTCATGTTGAGTTAATGTTGTTGAGTTAATCCACGTCGAAAATTGTAAAAAGTAATCGCACGGAAATCTTCACGATTTAATTCCATTTGTGGGCGAGATGAATCTTTTAAGTTAATGTAAACGACACAAATAGCGCCCGTATGTCAAAACGTTCTGAGTACGTATGTATAAGCCAGATTGCAACACTAGGGTTGCCCAACCCCGAAATATAAAAGGCAGCCTTCGTATGAATTGGGGTTTTGCGCAGTTTCTGAAACATAGTAGGTAACTGCGTCATCTCACATGTCAGAAGTCCCAGACTCAATTCTTTGAATCAACGCTGGTACCGCATTTCTTCCAAGTCCCCCCTGAAAACACTCAATAGCAACTTATTGTTTAAAAGAAGTTTCTCGAAGCAAGCACCACGTGCAAGTATTAAAACTCTTCATTCTGTAAAAAGTCAGAAGTCACGGGATGTTTAAGCTTAAAAGATGCCACAAGTGCATCATGTCGCCATCATCCGGCAATTCTTGTTGGTTAGATCTGAATCTTGCTTAGTACGACACATAATTTAAGTCATCCCAGTTAAAAGAAAGCTGGAGGTGAATCATTAAGTGTTTTTTTTTATGTAGGTATGTAAGTGGAAAGGGGGTCGATATGACCACCGTCGGAACTGCATCTAGAACAAGAAAATTCATTTTGCCCTGAAGTGTGCTTCATTTTATGACTTTGCGAACGTCCCCCTCGTTTGTTTTTTAGGTAACTTCGAAACTCCGCTAACCTAGAATTATCGCATTTTATGTGCAGATCTCAGAAAACCCAAGATCCGTGTGTGCCAGATTAACTAGTATTTCGTGTTAAGTCCAGAAGTGTTAAATGTTGGTAAATGTTGAACTTTGGGTTCACTAACTCGGGTCAATGGTATAACAGGTACATTTCAAGTCTTCTTAAGCCCTACAGATTTTACAGAAGTCGATGTGAAGTACACCCACCTAAAGCGAATGAGTTTCGATAACACGATGGCTATTCAAATTCAAAAAAAAGTTACTACGGCGTGTAAAATCTACAGCATCTTTCACATTTCTTTTTACGTCAAATTTGATGTCCAAACATTCATGAGCATCTGTAGATAAGTCTTCTTTTTAAAGGGTCCTAGGTGTATTTTTTCTGTTTGTTAAGACTTTCAAAACGTTGAAGAAAACCTCTTTCTTTGTGGAAAACGAAATGTTCAAGCAAGGTCCACAAAGCTTTAAGGAACGGCCTTTAACATGGCACCGCGCCTAGAAAAAATTGCTGCTCAAAAATATTTTATTTAAAATTTAAGACCCCTTGTCTTCTTGTTGTGGTGCTACAATCCTGGGTGGACCTGGGTTTTAATCAACATGCCTCTCCACCCAGCACGTTATTTCGTTAGCTGCCTTCAGTTGTGGACTTCAAGTTGGTTGAGGTCTTTCTCCATTTGTGTTCGCCACCTTAGGCTAGGCCGTCCTTTGTTGCGATTTGCCAAGGGCTCAGATTCAAAGTCTTTTCGGGCCGGAGCAGTGGTGCTCATACGCCTAGCCATCTTAAGTGTTGTATCCGAAGAACCTTCACCAGGCACATGTCCCTGTACAGCCCATAGAGTTCGTCGTTAAGTCTTCTCCTTCAGTGTCTGTATAAGAAGCTTCTTAAACTTTGTCGTTCAGAGTCGGCGAAAAATGTAGGTCCCTTCTACTCGTGAGAGAACAGTAGCGCGCAGAACACAAGTAGTTGATGAGCAAGTTAGGCCTTGGTCCTCCTCTGAACTGTAGCGCCATCCAATAATTATTATTATTATAATGCTCCTCAGCATCGCCGTAGTTTGAAAACATCCTTGAACGTCAATCGCCTATCGGTTGTATTCCTGAAAGGTTCAAGTATCAATCGTAATAAGAATGCAAGTGGGACACAAGGGAGAAAAGTACTAAATGACATAGGATCTTGTCTAGCCAGTTAACCAACATAATCATTGCATTTGATCCTAAGGTGGACGCAATGTTGGGCTTCAGAAACTATCTACAATCCTCAACTATTTGTAAAGTGGGTGCAGGTATGAACGAGGCACAGTTTTACTTCCGCCAAGGTACCTATTCCTCATTGGTTGGAATGATGACACATCTCACTTAAATTACCTTAAAAGGCATATAGGCTGTTGTAGAGTCCTCCACTAAGGCACCCACAATCCTTTCTTGGTTTTGAAGCCATCTGGAAAGGCTTAAGCACGTTCCTTTCCTTGACCAGAATCTGAATAGAACCAAACATAAGTATATAAATCGACCACTTTGTGTGCTCTTCAGAACTGAATTACTAATGTCCTTCAGTCGACCGACATGACCACGATCAAGGAAAAATCATCACGGACCCGGCATAAGATGAAGCAAGAACGGAAGACGAAATTTTAAGTGCAACCCATGGCTGACTTGAAACATTGTTAAGCAGATAAGCTTCTCTATTGCTGCATTTGTTGCTACTTCATGGACCAGATAAGGGTAACATCAGACTACGGCGCCCATCATTTGTTGTTGAAGTACTCTTCCTCCGCTACGTCCCTAATTAAACGAAAAACCGGCAATGTCGCCTAACGTAGCACTTAAATGACGCTGCACTCCGTTCGTCTATGGCAGCAACTTGTCCGCAGTATACCCCAAACTTTGCCGTTTATGAAACTTCCGTCACTTTAAGCTAAGCTCTCTGTCTTCTCAGTCAGGTCTTAAGTCATTCGGCGGTGTAAACCTGCGCAAAGCACCAATATCCCGTATCAGCCTTTTCGACAGTCATGGTTCTTGTGAGACTTTTGCCTGTAGCTTTGTCTTCATCACGGACTGTCGGCCACATGGGATTAGGTGAACATTCTCCAAATGGTAAAGGCATTGCCCGCTATTCAAAAATCGCAGCAACGAAAATCAATTTGTAAAAGAACCGCCTGTTCATTCTTGGTCACAAGGGCATGCATCCTGTTGCCCAGCGGAATAGATTTCGCGCCCACAAAACCACGTTTGTTCACAAAACTGATTCCAAGCTGGCCTCCTAACTTCTGCCTTCGTTTTCGGCCCCACACCCACGCAGCTCAAATCGAATTCCTGTCGGCAGGCGACACAAAGCGCAACAACCTCGCGCAAGGGATCAACGCAACGTATCGTACGTCATCCGATCGACGCCGATTATAAAATATTTCCACTGCTTTCCACAGAGAGTCGGCCCCATCCACCGAGAAGGGCACAGATAAGAGATTCGCTAAGACCGCGAGATGGGCGCACATTAACACACCACCAGCACTCCCGCCTTCGCCGCCACCGAATCCGCAAGCACTGCCGCTGCCGCCGTTGTACGGGAACAGTCAGGCTGCGAAACATCACATTTTGAAATATCATGACTCCCCATTGAGGCAGACATCCGATATGTAATTAATTTCGTTTGCAGTGTTTAAAGGCCAAAACATTCGTAAGTCCCGAGACGATCTGGAAGGCGCCCTGCCAACCCCGTCAACCGACCGCAACCCGCGCTCAGCACCCTCTCCTGCTCCGTCGACTGGATGGCGCAGCGGCGACGCGTTGCACCGCGGCTATTTATGTCGGCAACTACCGAATAATTTTCGACCACAGAAAGAACAAACGCTGAAATCAATACCCAGGGCAATAAATTGTGGAAAAATGTTCATTAAATTATGATTCGTCTCTCGCGGCCTCTCTCGGACGCCCGCCGTGCGGTGCGGCAGCGCGGGGAGCAGCCGATCCACTCGCCTGGCCCATGGATCGTGCTTCATCGGCTCTCGCCGCGATGGCGCAGTAGTCCAGAAAATTTGCCTCGAACGAGGGATGCCCCTAATCTTTGGCTGGAAATTATGACACCGACATGTTGAAAAAATGTTGTAAGTCCGGGCTGCAGCGTCTAGAAAGACAGCCGCTGAGCGCGAGTGGGGGCGCCGACTACATGCAGCGGGGCGGCGCGGGACGCGCATGCGAGTAAATCAGCTTCTGGCGGAGAAAGAAGTCACCACGAGTACGGCTGGGTTAGGAGGAGCGTCCCGGTTGGTGGCTCGTTTGGAAGCTCTACACACATTAAATTTGTACCGCGGTATGATGATCATCGCCGCGCCGATCGGATTCGTGTTGTTGTTCTGCGGAATGTCGAATGCGTTGTTTTCTGTGTCGAGCCGCTGGTGGGGAGAAATCGCACTGACACCGATGAGCGGCGTTTGTTGTGAGTCCGCGTTTGCTGCCGCAGTCGCACGGCCGCAACCGCATCCTATTGGAGCGTGCAAGTAGCAAATTAATTGCCCTTGTGCGCGACCAGTGATCTGGAGATGGAAACTCAACGCACAAGTGAGATGAATCAATCAATTAAAGACGCTCGGTATCTGATCTAGTTTATCGCGATAAGATTGGAGTGGGCCGGAGTGGCCGACGGCGATGGACGCACGGATGCGGCTGCTGCATGGTATGCGGAGCCCATCCCTCGTCGTGGTGGTAGGTGTGTTTGCGAGTGGAATTATGGGCATGCAGTGCGGGGAAGCACTTACGCAGATGACCATTAATTTTGCGACGGGCTGAGCTTCGATGGAGGTAGACGGGGCTCTGTACCAGGGTGCCAAGAAATACGTTTTGCTGTATTTAGAAGGAAATCTGGTGTGGGACAGTTGGTTGGGAGAATTTGAGGACTTGCAACAGCCAAGTGGATTCCTTGTTAGAAATCCACTTGGCTGTCATTTCCCTATTCAGAGGCCGGAACAACTACAAGAAGGAAGAGTCGGTGTCCGGTTTGTCAAGCGACAGAGGAATGAAAACGATTTCCTTAATCCAGAAGGATCAGTGGGTGTGAAGAAAATTTGAACAACCGATAGTTGGGGTACTTGTGCTGCCAAGACGCAAGAAGAAAGTGTCACGATGCAACCATCGACGGACCTGGGATGCGGGTTAGAACGTTGATTTTGACTTTTTTGGAGGTGCTGGCAGCACTCAACGGACACTAGCTGTCCATAAAATGTTTCCCAAATTTGGCTGTTAACGAGGCTCTCTCTACAAATGCAGACCAATAGTGCGCACAACATAATTAGAGACAGAAGAACCTAAGACGCCTCCTGGTAACAGAAAGCCCTCTTATACGACGTCCGCGGGACTGCAACCTAGTTCCGGTCAAGGTCTATAAGCGGCATTTGTCCATCTTATCATATTTAGGATGTAACTGTCCTTGTGGAGTGGGCGGTACTAAGCAAAGATGATTCCAGTGCAGGTAAAGTTCAAGAATGATCTTAAGCTAAGCTAAAAATTTCCCGATGTGATCAATGTAAGAGCGTAAAGAAGCGTCAAGGATACTCACAGAGCAGAATAAATGACTCTGCTTATTGAATCCATGTGAAAATGGAAAAAGTCTCAATTCCAAAGCTCCACTCAAAAGCCTGGATTCATTACCCTGAACTCCATGTTGAAAAAGAGAATGGAGGCACCAACGATCATCAAGTTGTAACTGTAGCCATGGAATGGTGCTGGACTCAAGAAATGGTGCTGGACCCATGGAATTGTGCTAGACCCAAGGAACGGTTCTAGACTGCGAACTGCTGAACAAGAACTGTCCCTCAGAAATTTTTAGCAGACGTCGTCAACTTAGCGTCTATTTAAAATAGTTGACGTTATTCAAGCACATAAGACAGGGGCAGAAGCAGGCTCACGAACAAGCTTAGAAAGGGCAAACAAAAGCATGATGGTTCTGTCTGAAAGGAGGCTACCGAATTGAAAGAAGTAAGACTCCTTCAGAAGCAATAAAGGAACTTCAAGCCCTATTCATCGCAGGAACGTTTTAACATGCTTTTTACCGCCGGTTAGACGTTGAATGTTTGAGGACCTCTAAGCGATCAACCATAATGTCAAAACAACGGGCGGTTTAATACCTCACAGTGTTCGCCGTTGGCTGCACCCCGTTTCCCACAATTGAGTCTAAATCGCAAGCTTCGACATCCATACCAAAACCAAAAAAATACCAAAACAACATCCGTGTGTCAAACACGCTGGATGTACTCGAGCGCGACAGTCCACAGGGGACCAGGGCCTAGCTTACTCATCAACTACTCGTGTTGTGCGCGCTACTATTCTCTCACGAGGGCCCTACAGTTTTTTGTCGACTCCGAACGGCGAAATTTGAAAAGCTTTCATAGACAGTTATTACCCTTTGAGTGTTGTCAGCAGCTCGAAAGAGGTGGTGCCGTGAAAAATTCGAAAAATTGGTGTTGAACTGGGAGTGGAACCTAGACTCTTCGGCGTGTGAGCGCCGCACTCTACCCACTACGCCACGGCGGCCACGTTTGTACGTTTGATTAGCATTAGCAAAACCAAGACATCTGCAGTGCGTGGCAAATTGGCAGCAACATCAGTCACCTGAATAATAGTCTCAGGAAAGGACTTCAAGCACAACAATCAATGGAGCTGCTCACTGTTGAAGGAACAGAAAACCCGCCAACACCCCAAAGTCGATATTTTCAGACATTTAAGCTTCACCGTTCGTTCAACTCTAAACTTGTCGTCAAACACGACAAAAATCTGAATAAACTGATTTTCGGTGGGTGAACATGCAAGCTTTCTAAAAGTAGGAAGAAAGGCTGACACTCAAGCACATCTAGCCTCTATGGTTCAAACGACAAATCAAGCGGAAACTGACAGGTAGACAAGTAGATTGTCAGTGAAACAAATAAGTTGTGCGTCCAGAACTTCGTGGAGCCATCCGCCGAGACCTAGACGCTGAATTAAATAAAACTGATCCAAGACAGTATGCGAGGGGCGGTCAGTATATTCTAGGTGAAGCTGTGGTTATAACTGGTGTCCCAACAAGAAAGCAAGATTTAAATTTGGCGCCATTCGAATTGTCTTTGTTTGACATATGATTGTTTGTTAGTAGAAGGTATAAGGTTAATAAAAATGGAGCGCTACACGAATGAACAACGCATTCTCATTGTGAAATTGTTTTACCAAAATGGTGAAAGTCTTGCGCCTACAGTTCGCAAATTGCAATCAATTTGGGGTTACAATAATGCTCCAAAAGAGTCAACTGTTAAGCGATTTATGGAAAAATTCACTGAAACTGGGTCTGTAACTGAAGTAAAGACAACAACGCACCTTCGACCAGGTGGATCGACCGAAAATATCGCAGCAGTACGTGATGATGTCGCTCAAACTCCATCCACCTCAGTTCAACACCGAGCTCAGAAAATTAGTGTTTCCAAATCCACTATGCAACGAATTTTGACAAAAGATTTCAGGCATACAAAGTTCAATTGACTCAGGAACTGAAGCCAGCTGACCATGCACAGCGAAGGGAGTTCGTTAATTGGGTATTGAAGGAACAACATGCAAATGCTGATTTTGCCGATAAAATCATCTTTGGTGACGAGGATCATTTCCATCTTGGTGGCTTCGTCAATGGGCAGAATTGTCGCATTTGGGGCGAGGAAAATCCTCGAGTGATTCACGAGAAGCAAATGCATCCTGAACGGGTCACTGTGTGGTAAGGATTTTGCGCTGGTGGAATCATTGGACCTTTTTTTATGAAAACGAGACAGGTCAAGTGTTTATCAGCATTTATGCAAAACGGTCATTGAAGCGGTTGTACGACTTTAAAATGGTATTTCTCGCTGTTTAAAAAAATTCTACTTGCTTCGATAGCCGTCTGTGAATGATTGGTTAACTGGTACAAATTGATCCTCACGAACGAACGTCAATAAGAGGAATAGTGATGCATTCTGTTACCTACAAGTTACAACGTGTGCCCAGCACTGGCCATCAGAAGGAAAAAATTGCCAGAGTGCCCTTCTGTGGCAAATTTCGACACTGAATTGAAAAAGAAACGACCAAGCGTTCAGAGCTTTCATCGACAGTTGGGCACTCGGCAGGTGGATCATTCGGCAGTTGGGTCGCTCGACAGTTGGGTCTCTCGACAGTTGTGTCACTCGACAGTTGGGTGTCTCGACAGTTGTGTCCCTCGACAGTTGGGTCACTCGACAGCTGTGTTTCTCGACAGTTGGGTCTCCCGACAGTTGTGTCCCTCGAAATGTTGGTCTCTCAACAGAACACCCAGAGATGCTATAGCTCTCCAGGATGGAAGCTCATCCAGCGCATGCTTTCAAACGTCAACAAAAAATACACGGCATTTCTGTCATTTCTAGACTAGGAATAAATGCAGACGGCTCATTGGCTTACCAGCAGGAGACTTAAAATTCGTTTCGCACTTTAGTGTGTGTTTGGGTTTAGTTACGAAATTCCCTGCGACGCCTGTAGAGACAATGAAGACACTGCAGGGCTCTCCCTATGACAATGTCCCGCCTTTGCTCGAATCGTGTTGCGGTGCTTATGTGGTTCAAGCTGAAAAGCTCGCAGAAGTTCTGACTGGTATAACTCCGGAAGACCAAGAAACTACAGCAAATGTAAGAGTAGTGGTGAAATGGACCAGTTTTTGTGTCTCCATTTTCAAACTTTCGATAAACAAAACAAAAAACTCATCCGTCACCAGCACTCTGCATCCACTCTTTTTTGATACTCGGCCCTGTGTGCCTTCTTTTCCAACCTTAAAAGATAATCGACGTTCAGATATTTGAGCCAAGAATTTTAAGGCTCTTCATGTAAAGGGTGTCCCAACAAGAACGTAAAATTTAAATAACTGATACATTGAATTGATTTTCTGGCTGTATGAGATGTGGCGCCGTCTTGTTGAAACCACATAGCCTCCACATTAATTTCAATTCGATTCTAGTCACGAAAAAATTGGTTATCATTTCACCATACCGAACACCATTGACTGTTTGCGCCTGTCCTGTCTCATTTTCATAAAAAAAGGTAAAATTATTCAACCAGCCAAAAATCCACACCACACAGTGACACATTGAGGATGCATTTGCTTCTCGTGAATCACTCGAGAATTTGCCACGCCCCAAATGCGACAATTCTGCCCATTGACGAAGCCATCAAGATGGAAATGATCCTCGTCACCAAAGATGATTTTATCGGCAAAATCAGCATTTGCATGTTGTTCCTTCAATACCCATTGAACGAACTCCCCTTCGCCGTGCATGGTCAGCTGGCTTCAGTTCCTGAGTCAATTGAACTTTGTATGCCTGAAATCTTTTGTCAAAATTCGTTGCATAGTGAATTTGGAAACACCAATTTTCTGAGCTCGGTGTCGAATTGAGGTGGATGGAGTTTGAGCGACATCAGTCAAGCGATATTTTCAGTCGATCGACCTGGTCAAAGGCGCGTTGTTGTCTTTATATCAGTTACAGACCCAGTTTCAGTGAATTTTTCCACTAATCGCTTAACAGTTGACTCTTTTGGAGCATTATTGTAACCCCAAATTGATTGCAATTTGCGAACTGTAGGCGCAAGACTTTCACCATTTTGGTAAAACAATTTCACAATGAGAATGCGTTGTTCATTCGTGTAGCGCTCCATTTTTATTAACTTTATACCTTCTACTAACAAACAATAATAATTGTTCAAATGCCAAGCAATGACAATACGAATGGCACCAAGTTTAAGTCTTGCGTTCTTGATGGAACATATTCTATATATGTATATCTTGGATGAGAAATATTTAACACAACCGTAGTCATTCCAAAACTCTACTTGTTATGAGGGACGACAAGTCCTCTCTTCTTTGTGACTTTCGTTGATTGCTGACAGTACGGAGATTTTCGGAGGTTTTAGTTTAAACTATTACGTAGTCAATCTCTGACTGATACTGGACCTCAACCAACATGTTTCTTTGCCAGCTAGCTCTAATTTCACACAAAATTGTCAATTGTCTTCGCTATCCCAAATGAAACCTTCCTCTATTGTCAAATGACTCAAAATATCCTTCTTATCCTTCCTCCCTGCGTAGCCAAGCCCTCTGTTGACTAGGCCCATTGTGGTGAACAGCCTATGGAGTTCATCGTTACGCCGTCACCTTCAGGTGCCATCAACGCAAATGGGACCAAAACTCACACGATGAACTTTTCATTAAAAAAAACTTCAGAAAAACTTCATTCAGCCAAGGAAGCAGCGCATGGCAAACGAAATTCTACGCTTGAATTCGGTACTAGTGTTATAGTCCCTGCATACTCCAAACATGAGTTAGACAAAGATATTCACTTCCTCACACTTTCTGCTGCCCAGGCATGTCGGCGACGCCGGTATTTTGCCTTCATCCTAGATGAGAGTATGCACTTTCTATTGCACTCTCTCAGGACTAGACTCATTTTAACCGCTTCCATTTTGATTCTAGCTAACACCTTACTGACATCTTGTTGTGATCAATGCCGTCCCCTCAGGCAAGCATCTGATCGGACTTTTGGAGGATTGATGCACTGGAATTGACATTTGAAGCTTCACAGGAAACAGAAGATGTAATGGCAGCGAACTTTCTCTAAAACCTCTTCAGGCATTTAAGGTCTCCGTGAGTTCGTTACTGAGCTTGATAGAGCGACTAGAGCTCTCCATCGTCATTCTACACAACCTGACGACTTGGGCAGGAATGGTCAACCCAGACACGGGATTCTGTAGATCACCTCTATGTACGCTGCCATAGGCGTGCCGGAAATCAACGACTAGGCAGTGGGTGTTGACCTGTTACGGGATCGGCTGCAGCGTGAAGATTTCGTCGAATTCATTTGGTTCAGAAATTCGCACAATACGGCTTGTATGCAATGCAAAGACGACTGATCAGCTGTTTGTTGGCGCAGTTTAAGAGGTCTCCTTTCTTGTGGGCCGAACAAACTACGATGAAATTGAACTTATCGGGCGTGCTTTCCTTTGATCATGAGGTAGATCATGAAGTGGATTATAAAGTGCATCATGCCCCAGTTGCTTTGAGAAGTTCCGCTGACAATCCGTCTTTTCCATTAACTTTATTCGGCGGCAACTTACATACTGCTTGACCTCTTGACCTCGTCTATGTCGGAAGGTTGGAATTCTTCTTCATCTTCGTCTTAATTTAACTAAGCCTAGGTAGACAAGGTCTTCGATAGCCTCAAGGTTTTTGCTGCGCATTGTGAACTCCTGCCCGAGACGAGCGACATGTCTTGATGCCACCAATCCTCCGTCTACAGAAAGATTCCTTTTAGCCGCTTGTACTTCAAGAGAACTCTGAACACGGCATTTTACATCCATTTTTCAATTCCGTCATTTTCACTTAACTTAGTGTGCAACCTTTATCGGCGTGGCCCTAATGTATCACCCACAGGCTTCGTCGAAACTTGAGATAGCCTTAAAAGCGATCTTGACTCAATTTACCCCAAGAACCAATTTGATGCCTGGCAGCTTTCTTCTTTACTCCGGGCCCACGTTTAACAGTGTTGGGGTTTCCCGCATTCCGCTACTTCATTGCAACTCCCACAAAGTACTGCTTCCCAGTTCAAATCTGTATCCCAGGAGTCCAGCATCCACCAATTGAATCCACCTCTGCCCATACCCACCCGCCATCTCTCCAAACGATGCAAGTTATGGGAAACACGCCGGAAAGTGCTTCCCTCACGGTGAGCAGTGATTTTGAATGCTTCTGGAAGCCCCCTTAAGACGCCCATCATTTAGGCGGAATTCACCTGTTTCTTATCGCAGATCGGATCACTGGACGCATCCGCCCAGTGGACAGCCGCGATGGATGTCCGCCATCACCACGGTGGCAATTTCAGCAGTCCCGCGGCAATAAATTCTCGGCAAAGCCAAGTTGTCGCGCACACGCACAGTGTCCCGCTGCCGTGTGTCAGCGGACTTAATGCCACACCATCCAAATTGCCCCTAAAGACCATATTTTAGCCAAAATTCGATGGGAATCATCACTACCGTCAGCCACACGGCCGTGTCAGGATAGTTATCTTAATCTCTGCGTTGTCGTCCGTCGTCGTCGTTGCACACACTCTGGATGCGACACTTTGACAACGGCCGGGTAATGTGACACCGCCGCAGGATCCTCCCCGCCTCCCTGTGACCGCAAGAGATGAATTAATGACAGTGCAAGGCACTTCTTGCTAATTGCAGGCCAACCTGCGCTCGCAAAGGTTAATTAATCCCGTTTTGCGGGGGCCAGCGGTCGCCGGCGTCGGATGCACCGTCGGATCGATTTCAGCGAGGGTGGATCTTGGCTCGGTTTCGCACGTCTCCGGAGATGACCGCAAAATTCCGTCGCACACGTCAGACGGTGGCTGGTTGGCGGAGCGCTGTCTACGGCGTCGCTTGTGGGGCTTTGCATATCACACGGCCCATTACCCAATTAGATATCGGGTGTCGCTGGCCGTGTGTGGGAGTGTGGGGATGCCGTCGCCATGTCGCGATGTGTTCTGCGGTTTGTCGGATTGGTTTCAGTGCGGTTGCGAAACGCAATATCTTCGGATGCGGTTTTCGGACAGAACGGTACTTCGGTTTGCGCCCACACAGCGCGGATCTAAGCAGTCACTGGACTGTGAGCCGTCGCCCGTCAGTGCAGGCAGCTCGGGAACCAGTCGAACAGGCTCTCGGCGAGCACAGCGACATCTCGGAAAGATCTCAAATTAATTAAAGCCCCACGGAGGGGGGAATTATAATTTGAATTCCGAAATAATTAGGAGGACCTATCGAAAATGAGGGTGACTGGAATGCACTTAAGGCGAACAGCTCACGAGAGCTGTGACTGCGACGTCCACTCGATAAGCGTCTCACAGTGCTCGTGGCTGGCTGCGACCGCGCCACGCCGATTGAGTGGCCGCAGCAGTGGTCGTCGCCAGGATCATTGCAGTTGCTGTGTGTTCGACAGACGTAATGCAATTGGCATTGGGCCCAGTCGGCCCAGTCGGCCCGGTGTGCCTGGCCGAGGA
The DNA here is from genome assembly GCA_955652365.1 of Eristalinus aeneus. Classification (NCBI taxonomy): domain Eukaryota; kingdom Metazoa; phylum Arthropoda; class Insecta; order Diptera; family Syrphidae; genus Eristalinus; species Eristalinus aeneus. The sequence goes on along the minus strand of OY019130.1, from coordinate 6,917,166 downwards.
GCTGCCTGCAAAATTTATATCTTCCTCAATGAATGTGGAAGCCAATTAATTTTTTGTTGCAACCTTTTTAACCCGAATCGAAGTAAACGATGTCGTCGATGTGTACCTCTCAGCTGCTGGAACATAGCCAGCATCGCCAATACTTCGTTCCTTCTCCCACGACACGGCGGCTGTGGCGGTGGCGGTGGCGTAGAGGTGATGGTGATGGCGATGATGATGTGGCTCCAAAGTGCTTTGTGCCATCTCTTGTGGATGGACAGCGAGAGGGGCTCCGGCATTGGTTTGTTTTGCTTGTGGTTGGTGTTTTGAGGGATTTATGGAAAAAAAAGCAGAAACGAGGAGGAACTCTTCGGGGATTTGTTTATCTATCGAAGAAGTGGTCACGTGTTGCGGTTGCGCGCATGCCTTATGAATTTTTGTGAATTTTGAGAAGGGTTACATGCCTCAAGTTGTCGTTGATTGTCGGGATTCTTGTTGGCATTTGAGCAGGTTCATGGAATTACTTGAAGGCAGGGGGATGTGAGGGAAGAGGATCCATTACGAAGGTGCGCAAAATGTGCATGTACTGCATGCTGAGGCTCATGAGTGGAGTTCCGGGAGATTTGACGGCGGCTCTATTGTATATTATGAACTTTCCATTAAAATGCTTTCTCGTCGGTGAGCATATAATTCACTAATGACCTGGACTTTAGGTGTAATACAAAATAGAGCTGCCCGGAGGGGAATGCTTTGTCGCTTGCGTATACCCTTTGAAATTTTAAGGCATGCCGTATTTATGCCTTCAGGCAGTCGGCATTGGTTAGATGTCTCGAGGCCTTAAGCGCTTTTAACTTTCAAAAAGCCAGCAAGTGCTGTCGCCAGTAAGTGCTGGAGTTGATTAAAAATTCATTCCTGTTGGCTGATGTAATTAGGATCATGGGCGGCGGAATGAATTTTCAATCAACGCCAGCACTTACTGGCGACAGCACTTGCTGGCTTTTTGAAAGTCATGGGCGGCGGTCGGTACGTAGGCGCACTTACTCCTACGAATTCGTCCAGAATGCCACGGACGGCTTCCCTTTTACTTGAGTGTTCCTCTTGAAGTGTTCCGAGTAAACATATCGTCGACTCTGCATGCTCATAGACATGATCTTATTATCGCCTACGATTCAGAGCACAGGCTTGCTCCATCAACCGGATAGAATTCTTTTTTCTGCCCGTTCGTTCGTTCCATGGAGAGTGATACCTTGAGCAAGCAGGCCTTGCTCTACACCACCGCCGCACCGCTGTGATCTTTTCATATCAAAATCTGTCTTCTTTGCATGGATATAAACCAAGCTCTTAAATACGTACTAAGGTCTAAGTAGGTCCTAACTTAAGTTACTTGGGGACGTTGGGAAAGGCGCCTTCTTTTTGTTCGCACAACAGATTTTTGGCGCTTTGCAAATGGTCGTCCCATGTCAAGTTCGGTTTTCCTCAACTGAATGGTCACTCCCTATGTCTTGTTAATGCGATGTTGGTACACTTTGCTTGCTTCTGTCACATATAACCAGTAGGTTATCAACTTATCATGAGTTTGCTGCGCTGTCTAATTCCGTAACAAAAATAATATCCCTGTATGCTCGCACTGAACATTTTGCGTTATTGCGGCGGAATTCAATGTTCACCATTCTGGCACGAATGTCTTCCTGGTTTCGACATTCGGGACAGACAACACCCCAAGGAAGGGTTGCTGAGATCCTGGCTGACACACAAACACCTAACATTACAAATCATACCACCAATACCTTGGTCCTGTTTCTCATATCTCATTCTGAGAAATATTCAGTTGACATACTGTCACGTCTATGCTCCTCAGACCACTGTCACACATTTCTCGTACTCCCCTCTTATAAATATCTCCCTTCCGCTTTTTTGCTCTTCTGAATGCAAAGTGTGAATGAAAAGTGTTACAATGACCGGATTTAGTTTAAATATGAGCCCTCCCTCGTAGAAGCCCCCTTCGTAGAAGCCCCCCCCCCGCCGTTGAAGCACGCTCGTAGAAGCCCCTGCCGTCGTAGAAGCCCCTCTCGTTGAAGCCCCCCTCCTAGAAGACCCCTCGTTGAAGCCCGCTCGTAGAAGCCCCTGCCGTCGTAGAAGCCCCCCTCGTAGAAGCCCCCCCCTCGTAGAAGCCTCCCTCGTAGAAGCCCTCCCTCGCAGAAGCCCCCTCGCAGAAGCCCCCTCGTAGAATCCCCCTCGTAGAAGCCCCCCTCTCTCCTTATTTGCGAAGAACTCGGACAGACACTTTTCACAAGCCTCTTTTGAATTCAACTTCACACCACCAAGAGCGTTCGCTATGGACAGGAAATGGTGGTAATCACGATGCGCTATGTCCGGGCTACATGGTGGATGCGAGAAAACCTCCCATCCGAGCTCCCGCAGCTTCTGACGAGTCATCAACGAAGTGTGTCGTCTGGTGTTGTCCCGGTGGAAAACTACACGCATCATGTTGGCCAATTCTGGACGCTTCTGGTCGTTTGCCTGCTTCAAGCGGTCAATTTTGGACGCTTCTGGTCGATCGACTGCTTCAAGCGGTCAATTCTGGAAGCTTGTGGTCGATTGCCTGCTTCAAGTGGTCCAGTTGTTAGCAGTAGATGGTAGAATTAAGCGTCTGGCCATATGGTAGCAGCTCATAGTGGATGATTCCCTCCAAATCCCACCAAACACACAGAAAAACCTTCCTGGCCGTCAATCGCGGCTTGGTCACTATTTGGGACGGTTCACCGGCTTTGAATCGTCGAAACCATTCCTCCGCAGTTCGAAGTAATAGAGTACCATCCCCCAAAATACCATTAAGCTCTCGGAACGTTTTTCTAGCGGATTTGCCTTTAACGAAGGAAAGCTTTAAAATAACGCGAATTCCGGCGTTAATGAACTCCATGTTTACACGTCTATAACTGTTGAACTCAATATCCAAACTAATCATGCATAGCATCGTTTTGTAGGTTATGCCAAGACCTTTCAAATGATGTATAGTATAGCCAGATACAGCCTCTGTAGCGCTTTGTACATAGCCGAAAAATTCAAAAGACAAAAAGGAGTAAAGGGTATTTGACAACCTTATAGTAAGAGAGCGAGAAACCAGTATGAACGTAAAAAAAAGTCAACTGGAGCTGAATAAGTATCTTCTTAAGAAATCCCGCTTAGAGTCCCTATGCTTCCTCGATGGTGACGTAGATGGAGCTGCCAATGTTGTCACAAACATTATTGTGCTAGGAATCATTCCTTAAAGAGTGAAGAGCGTTGATTCTGGGACAAACGCGTTGTATGACTCGAGTTGCGAAAAGACTATCAAGTTGAAAGAAACAAGCATTATGGAATTAAGATCCGGACTTTGGGGTGTATGCGGCAACGCCTTTTTTATGTTCCAAATACACCAATCTTCTGTTATACCGGCTGTGTATTTGCATCCAGCGGTAGTCCCAATGTTTTCTTTGGTTTCGGAGATACAACGTTTTGGGATATCAACGTATCCAAACTTTGTTCAATTTCCTTCAATTACATGAAGAGAACCAACTCCGTTTGTTGCCATTGAACCCGGAACCAATTTGTTCCCACCACCGTGCTTAACTGTAGAAGTGACATTTTTGGGATCCAAAGCAGTTCCGTCCCTCCTCCACACAAAGCGTCGACCATCAATACGGAAAATGTTAAGTTTTGATTCGTCGCAAAAAATTACTTGATTCCAGAACTCATCCATCTTCTGCACGTACTCCTTGTCATACTCCTCTCTTCTTCGCTTTTTTATGTTTCTTTTTGATAAGGCTAGCTTCTTGCGAAGTGTGCGGGCTTTTACGTCTGTTTATTTTCCATTTTTTCAACAACAAATTATAATTACATAAATATGCAACTTGACAGAATAGCGGAGGTAATCTTTGATCAAAGATAAGGACTTAAAAGCAACGGTACATTGTTTCTGGTCTTGGAAAACAAGTGTCCCATTTTTTTTGCCGATGAATTTGCACTATTTTTGATTTGAACTTTTAGTTGCTAAAATTAAAAAATTAACAATAAATGTGTGGATTACTGAAACCGTATTAAAGTGCAGTTTGAGATGCAATTGATTTCGTTTTAAAATATAAAAAAATGGCTGAGTAATTTCAAGCTGAATTTGAAAGTAATAAATGATCCAGTTTTTTTGGTTCACTGTATGTAGCCCGCGAAATATTTAAATTTCTTTTAATTTTTTGAACAGAACTCATAATAATATTTACTTCTGCTGTTCTTCTGTGTTTTGTCTATCATTTGAACTTTTTCTTCTTCATCCTCTTTTTCTTCTTCTTTTTCTGCTTCTTCTTCTTCTTTTTTTTCATCTTCTTCTGCTTCGTCTTCTTCTTCTTCTTCTTCTTCTTCTTCTTCTTCTTCTTCTTCTTCTTCTTCTTCTTCTTCTGCTTCTGCTTCTTCTGCTTCTTCTTCTTTTTTTTCTTCTTCTTCTTCTTCTTCTACTTCTGCTTCTTCTGCTGCTTCTTCTTCTTCTTCTTCTTCTTATTTTTATTCTTCTTCTCCTTCTTCTTCTTCTTATTCTTCTTCTTCTTCTTTTTTTTTCTTCTTCTTCTGCTTCTTCTTTTGCATCTTTTTCTTCTTCTGCTTATTCTGCTTCTTCTGCTTCGTCTCCTTCTCCTTCTTCTTCTTATTCTTCTGCTTCTTCTTCTTTTTCTTTTTCTTCTTCTTCTTCTCCTTCTTCTCCTTATTCTTCTTCTTCTTCTTCTACATCTTCTGCTTCTTCTTCTTCTAGTTCTTCTTCTTGTGGCGTTAGAGACTGGGATAAATCAGCGTCTCAACCAACATGTCAGCCAGCCAGCACGATCTTTTGCCGTTCTTCACTTGTGTGCGCCGCCGTAGCCTAGACCGTCCTCTGTTGCGTTGGACTTGCTAAATTTAAAACTCACATTGAAACTGTTTTTTTTATTAATTTTGAAAGCACCAAGGAGGGTTTCGCCATAAATTTCCGTTTCCTTTCGTTAAAAGTGCAGCCTTAGTTGGTGCTACTTAAGATTCAACAGAGAAGTGTCTTGAACTGCCTCTAAACTCGCTCACTATGCTTATTAAAGTCCTCCTCCTTTCGAATTGTTCGCACAAATCCATGCACAGCAGTCGAATCTGGTGTTTTTTTCGACCGAAATGCTTTCCTAAAAAAACTCCCGACATTGCCAAGGCTAAAAGCAACTCAATTCATTCTCCAAAGGAATGCTTCTGGTTTTCTGTCATCTGGTTTCTGCAGATCTCAACAACTAGTATCTGTGCCATCCTTCGTTGTTTTGTTAACGCATGAATCGTGTCACCGATTTGGTCCCACCGTCTTTGTTGCTGCTAGAAATCTCCTCTCCAAGCGTTCTCGAGCGCATGCGCTCTCTTCCTTGAAGCGGTAGTGTTCTATTCTTTGGCAGATATTAAACAAACCTCTGAGGTTTGGTTACTTGCTGATAACTGAAGCACGAAGCTGTTAATCAAATTCTCCCCATGCACCTTAATCTAGCTTAAAAACCGCAGTTGGCGCCCAATCAACAGCTTTAGACCACGTTTTCTTATTTCCTGACGACTACCGGCAGGTTTGTGACCTATCCCTCCACATTTTTATCAAGCTATCGTAGTTTATTAGTGGAAAACATAAAATTTACATTTACTTCATACCGCCCAGGCTTTTAACTCCCCGCAACAGGCCTCCGTTTGGCCCCGAAACAACGGCGAAACGCTCTTAAGTTCATTACAAGATATTCCTGTCCTCATCCGACTTGAATTAAATACCTGATTACAAGGGCCCAAGCGCACGGCTGAAACCCTCGCCAGTCCCTTTGATTATCCCTCCTCCCGGTCCGTCCCAATTCGATGCAGTTGCAGCAAAATGCAAAATTAGCACCGTCAAGCCAAGAAGTTAATGCAATCCCCCTCCTTCGCGTTGAACGCAAGCAACCATCTTGGCGGCAAAACATCGTTATCAATGTCAAGTCGCGTTGCACACAGGCGACGATTTGCATAAAGAGACGGCTAGTTTAGCCGCCGCCGTCGCCGCAAAGCGGAGAGCGGATCCGCAATCTACGAAATTCCACGTCTCAAATATATCATTACTCGGCGCGGCCAATTTGCATTTTTGCACTTCAATCAGAGTCCCATGCTCGATGCTTAAAGTGTTTTAATCTGACACTGATTCGCCGAGCAAGGCCCTCCATCAAAGTGGCGTCCGATAAAACCGAAAAAACAAAAACCAGCAAAAAACACAGGCAACCGCTGCACGACATAATCGCTCGCCCACCCTCGGCTCCTTCGCTTTTCAAGTGCATTTACATGAGGCAAAAACCGAAATCCTAGCCACAGCACGGTCCTGATTTAGAGTGCAGGCCAGTGGTGCAGTCCTGGGAGCCCACCTGAACACACGCTCGTGTGTACGGGCCGTGCACAAATGTGCGTGCTCAGTGATTCATTTCCGCATCGGGCATACCGAGTTGCAATTTCTGTCACGTCACCACATCCCAGAGCCGCCGCAGTGGGTGGCAGAGGCGGCCGTTGCATGGTGTCCTTCTATTGTTACACCTCGCTGGTGTGTAACGTGAGCAGCACCGAGACCAGAGATTTATGATGGACACACATCAAACACATGATTTCCCATGCGATGGTGGCTCGCAGAAGCACGGTGCTAGGGGGAGTCCTTGGGCAGAGTTAATCACGACAATTCGACTGTGGCCCATCACCACCGACGCAGACCGACGAAAATTACTGGAAGATCATCGAAATTCGGCGAAAGACAGCAGAAGAAGCCAATTTTGTATTTAAGCTGTCAATCAGACAACTCGCTGAGGGTCCTGTCGAAATTTGTTCGGGGAACAGGAATTCATTACCCTTACGGTTGTTTTGAAGGGGTCTGTGATCAGATTGATTCGAAAATTATACCCCCATATGCGCCTGTCGGAGGGCTTTGACGGCCGTTCCCGGAATGAGCTGAGTGTCCTTGGTCACTTCGAAGTAAACCGCTGCGAGATGGCCGGTCGGTCGATCGGTGTTTGAGTGAAATTAAGGTTTATTGAGTGTTTCAATTGAGTGTCAAGGAACACACAGGGATCAGGAGGAAGGAGGTGCAGCTTGAGTTCATTGGAATCTATGGAGAGTGATGGGGATTGCCGATGATGCTCGATTTGGGCGCCATTTCTTTCAAGTGCTAGAATCACTTCAAATTCGTTGTAGCTTGTGTATCTCTAATTTGCGTGGTCACTTGCCTTTGAGGTGGTTGCCGTGGCGTAGTGGGTAGAGTGCGACGCTCACACGCCGAAGGGTCTAGGTTCGATTCCCAGCTCAACACCAATTTTTCGAATTTTTCACGGCACCACCTCTTTCGAGCTGCTGACAACACTCAGAGAGTAATAACTGTCTAAGAAAGCTTCTCAAATTTCGCCGTTCGGAGTCGGCAAAAACTGTAGGACCCTTCTACTCGTGAGAGAACAGTAGCGCGCACATGAGTAGTTGGTGAGCAAGTAGAAGGGAACTACAGTTTTTTGCCGAACGAAGAAGATAGAGTAGCTTTTTCTTAGACAGTTAATACGCTTTGAGTGTTGTCAGAAACTCGAAAGAGGTGGTGTCGTAAAAAAATTCAAGGTGTTGAGCCAGGAATCGAAACTAGACCCTTCGGCCTGTGAACGTCGCACTCTACCCACTACGCCACGGCGGCCATAATATTAACATGTAAACGAAAATTTTCGTATACGAATGTCACTCGTACTTGCCCAAGTACAACAATTCGTAATACACATAGATAACTCCCCATTATCTTCAACACAAGGTTAATTTTATTTAATATGTTTGTGGACAGTTTAAGTCCTTCAGAAGAGCTATTAAAAAATAGCGTGGTAGAAGCAAATGGGACAAAAGAACCTTCAATCAAACCACTGAGTCTGAGGTAAAGTACTACAAGTGCCTGTGCTGTACTTTATAACTGCGTCCCATACCCTAGCGAAATGCTCTGCTGGTATAAAGGTTAAGATCGTCCCTTCTTCACAGTCAATCCACAAGACACAGAATATCATCTTCTCAAAAAAACACAAAAACATAACAAAAAGCAGCTATGATCTTTGTCTAACTCTGCTTCGAAATTAACAGTACCAACATCATTCCTCCAACCCTGCCAAGCGTTGTTTTTTTTGAGCTAAGAACTCGAATAAGTGGAACAAACTTAACTGTCATTCCTTTCACCGATCGTTAAATAATCAAAACTCTCACCGAAGACCGGAACCTTTCACAATTCCGTCACGTCCCAAACAAGGTCCACACATGTTCCAGGCTCCCTCTCTGCCTCTTTCTCCAGCCCTCTCAGATCATGGCAAAGACATGTGTAAACGTTCCCATTTTGATGGTTTTATCGGTTGCTCGCATCTCCACCTTCACCGCCACCACAGAACACAACTCGCGGAGCTTCCTGTTAACAACATTCACAGCTGAACGGAATCGGCAAGCAGAGCCCTGCTGCTTGCTGCCCCATGTACCCGAGGAACATCCATTGTTGTTAGCCACTGAGAGAGGCAATCGTTCGCGGAGCAACGACAACCACGTCTCCGCAGATCTCCTCCGATTGATATGACATTTAAATGGTTTTCCCCACGACTGCTCACACTTTGACGGTGCATCCTGCGTCCTGCGCGATTGGTCTCGGCCATGGAAGAAGAGGTGTGATTTTGCGACGAGTCCACGTACGGCGAGCGCGGCCAGCTACTGTATTGCGCTCGTAGTAGAGTATCTGATAAGTGCTCCAGACATTGCCGTACCGCCTCATCCCGGCTGCGCCACAGCTGATGAGGTGCTGATGAATGAATGAATCCGGTCTGCCGTGGATTGAATTTGAATAAACGGCGGCTCGCTCTGGTGTCGAACAAATTCGAATGCAGTAAAGCAAAAATGTTTCCAGATCGCTCACCCGCGATACCCGGCACCGAGGCAATTTCGTTCCTTCCCCGTGTTTTCCTGTATATTAATCAAATCTCTAATTAATCGGACACAACCCCCTCAGCGGCCGAGACTGGCGGCTGTATCAGATGGAGCCAAGAGGTCTGCGTTGATCCATCGCCGCTCCCCACCCGGTGCACGGGGAGCACGACAGACGTGTATGCGCGCACTGCGAGTTGGGTCGAGGGACGCCGAAGAAGAAGCCCACTGCCATCTGATAAGGAAACGTGGAATTATTTCCTCGGCCCGGACGGAAAGATCTTGCGCACATGGGGCGCGAGCGGCGGCAACGCTGCGGAGTCACTAAACGATCCGTGAGACTGATTAAATTACGGTACGCTCATAAAACGCGCTCGCTCCCTCTGCGGTCGGCCGCTGTGGGCCAGCTCTTGTTGCCTATGACACATTTGGGGCAGTTTAGCAAGCGTGGAGCGGAGAGCGCCCAGCGGATGGGATGTGATCGTGAACATAACGCAACCTAAATTGAACACCATTTGTCCTGGGGCAGCGACACAATACGGAAACTAGACTGTGCTTGGCGCAATGTATCAATAAACCACAAGCCGGCGCGGGCAAACCTCGGTGCACCGCCGTGCCTTCCTGAAGCTGGCTAGCTGGACGCGGCCTGGATTAAATCAGTTGCTGGGCACTTCGGTTATTACACCTTGTACAGTGTGAGAGCGCGCAGTTGAAACCCGATGTGGTGCGGGAGTCAGAGGATGGAAACCTTTGTACCAAGGACTTTCAATTGACGTTTGTTCAAGTCGAGGATAGAGTTCGTCAAGCAGAACCAATTCGAAGCGGACTAGGAAAGAGATTTGATTCCTGGACGACAACGCTTATTTTGGACGCTGCTAATAGCAACGGACTTCTCGAAAAACTCTTAAAGCTGAAGACGATTTGATTGGGAGCTCTCATCAGCTTATCAGCAAATTATGGTCAATGAAGGTCAGATGAGCCAAATCTCAGGCCCGTTTGGCACCCAACATGAGTGAAAAGGAATAAGCTGCCTCAATATCGCAAACATGATTCTCTCCTTTCTAGGAACGATTTAAGCCATTCGTCAGCAAGCCGATGGGTGTCAGTGTGGTAAGAGGCCAGAAATTCGGTGCTAAATCAGCACCAATCAACTTTTATCCGACTTTAAAGCCGCATGTGATAGCTTGCATAGACACGAGGCATAGCAGTGCCATAAGTCACTTTCGCATTCCTATGGAATTCATTTATGTGCTTAGCTGTGTGGCAGGATGAAGGACTCGTTTTAATGCATCGGGATCCCTAGCGACGCGTTGTTATGTGACTCTTTGAAACAAGAGACACGATCTTGCAAAAGTTCGTTCAACTGCTGGCGAATGTAGGTGACTGGGATGTAATTGGAGATACCCAGCGAGCCGTCAATAAGTCGTTTGCAGGCATTGAACAAGGCAACCAAGGAAGAGGTTAAGTACAAAATTCTATAATCTATAATGGCGCACACACAACAAGAACCCCCACGGAATGGGGGGCGTTTTGCAAAAAGTTGGCAATATCTGCAGGGACATGGTTTTTGTTGGTCGAGTTAATTACAATATGTTGCACCAATCCAAACATAAGAAGAAATTCCTGAAAAAAATCAAATTGAAGGGATTGCGATTTCTAACGGAGGTCAAATTGAGGGCATTAAAGGCCACGCACAATATTATAACTGTGAAATCTGTAAGAACGAATATGAAACATTGAGGATACGAATTCGATTTTTTTTCAAAAGATGGCGCCACCAGCAAATTATGAATTGACACTGGAAGCGATTGCGTTCTTCGTTGGAAAGTTGTAACATTTGCCAGCAATAGGTAGTGTGTATCAGCGTCTGTTGTACAACGACATCGTTTTTGGCTCTTCAATGCCCGGATATGTCACAAGTAAACAATATTTGCCGGAAGTTTTGATTTTCTTTTTTAATTTTATCATCATCAAATGCTTTCACATCAAATGCTTTCACAAGATTATGAGATTATGGTGAATCCGCCCAAACGATAAATAATGCAGGACCTGCCTTCGTCGCTTCAAAAGTGATGATTTGAGCGTCGATGAGTAAGAGCGTCTCGGGCAGCCCAAAAACATTGAAGATGAGGAAACGGAGGCTTTACGGGATTATAACCTGTGTCACATTCAAAGTAAACTCACAGAATGGTTAGGAGTCAGTCAGGTAATATGAATTTGGGATTTCTAAATCTAAATGCAAGAAAATTGGGTGCGGTATGAATTACAACCGTGGCGCAGTGAGTAGAGTGCCCTTAAGGTCTAGGTTGTATTTCCGGCTCAACACCTCGAATTTTGTACGGGACCACATCTTTGGAGCTGCTGACAATACTCAAAGAGTAATAACTCTTTGAGAAAAAGCTTCTCAAGCTTCACCGTTCAGAGTCGGCAAAAAACTTATGGTGCCTTCTACTCATGAGAGGGCAGTAGCGCGAACAACATGAGTAGTTGATGAGCAAGCTGGGCCCTAGTCCCTCTGTCTATCGCGCCATACAATTGTTTATGAGTTAAAACCGAAATTAGCCAAAGGCAATTTTTCACATCGGAACTACTTCTTGAAAGATATGAAAGGAAGGTGTTTGTGCACCGGATCGTGACTGAAGATATAAAGTGAATCTTTGGAAATTTTTGGCATAAAGCGTGTGGAAGCAAAGTTCATTCCAAAATTGCTGAATTGTGAGCAAACAAATGTCCAATGGGTATCGCTCAGGAATTTTGCATTGACGTCAACCGCGAACCAGATTTGCTAAAACGGGTTGTAACTGTAACGAACTATGGGTGTATGGTTATGACATCGAAACCAAAGTCCAATCGTCCCAATGGAAGAGCTCAGCAGAGCCAAGGATAAAAAAGGCACGCTAAATTCAATCAAATGTAAAGATTTTGATGACTGTTTGTTTTTCGATAACCGTGATGTAATGGATCAGGATTTCTTTCCTCATGGTTGTACGGTCAATAAGGAGTATTATCTTGAAGCTATGCGCCGCTTGCAAAAAACAATACGAAGAAAATGTCCGGAACTATGGAAATTTTGGAAAAACAATTCCTCCATGGGCTGTACAGCGACATACACCTGGTCAAGCGTCTTCGGGTACAACGCTCACGATGGCTACGCCATGAAGAGCGTATGGACAACAATGCTCCGGCCCAAAAGTCTTCGAATGCTAACCCTCGAGTCAACGCAATAGAGGATGGTCTAGACTAAGGTGGCGCATTCAGTGGAGAAGGGCCTCAATCAAGATCGAAAGATCGTGCTGGCTGAAAAGACATCTTTTGTTTAGGCCCAGGTTTACAACGGACTGTAGTGCCACAAGAAGAAACAGAAGACGGGTGTGGTGCACTATAATAATAATAATAGTTGGCGCTACAGTCCACAGGGGGACTAGGGCCTAGCTTGCTCATCAACTACTCGTGTTGTGCGCGCTACTGTTCTCTCACGAGTAGAAGGGACCTACAGTTTTTTGCCGATTCCGAACGGCAAAATTTGAGAAGCTTTCTTAGCCAGTTATTACTTTCTGAGTGTTGTCAGCAGCTCGAAAGAGGTGGTGCCGTGAAATATTCGAAAAATTGGTGTTGAGCTGGGGATCGAACCTAGACCCTTCGGCGTGTGAGCGTCGCACTCTACCCACTACGCCACGGCGGCCACGGTGTGGTGCACTATGAGCTGCTAAATGCTGCTAAACGTTTTCTACTACAACTTATGCATTTGAGCCATATCATACATTGCGAAAAAACGGCCAGAAACGACCGAAAGGCATGATAAGGTGATTTTACGACATTATAGCCCTTGGACGCACGGGGTGTAGTGGTCGAAACTGCCTGAAAGCGCTGAAATGGGTGGTCTTTCCTCATCTCCTGTTATCTGCGGACCTTGCTCCTTTCGCCTACTGGCTTTTTCAACGGAAGCAAAACGTTTTGAGGGAACACCAGTTCGAGTCTTTTGAAGAAATCGAAGAATGGCTCATTGATTGAATCGCTTCCCTAGAGGAATCATGTTTTAGGGATGGAACACGAAAATTTGGAGAAAGATGGCAAAAAGTAGTCGGTTGCTATGAACAATGCTTTGAGTGATGTATATTTTTCGTTGTGGAATAAAAAATATTTTTTGAGGCAAAAAAACAGACCAAATTAGTTCGTACTCCATGAGGTCCGCTCACTCTCACCAGTCTGTGCTACCATCCGCAAAATTGGCATTTCCAGGAAATGTCGTGAAACAGAAGACAGTACCAACACCGACTTGAGTGACATTCAAAAATTCTTACACAAATCTGGATAATTGCAGCGGTCTCAAAATAGTCAGAAAGGTTCATACACCATACCTTTAATCATGCAGCAGAGTGGACGACTTCAGTTAGTTTCAGTGAGCGCTGCTTAGTTTCCTTGTATGTGAAAGGCAGAAATAAATTCGTAACTTTTAAACCCGTTGACTGATCTAAATGAAATGGAATATAGTATCAGTGTCATAAAATCCTCCTGCTGTCAAGAAATGGTTGATATAGCATGAAGGATAAGTAATCTTAAGTGAACAAATTGAAAAATCGTTTTATTTTTGTTTGATTGCATAAAAAGAATATTTAGTGACAATTTTTGACATTAAGTTTAGGCTCAAAATAAAGCTGGAATTCATACCTATACAAAAAAATTAGATTTAATGTCATTATACTAACACACTTTCGTTGTAAAAAATTGTAAATTTGAATTTAGTGTAATAAATTTAGTGAAATAAGGTTTGTGCATCACTTCTTACTGGTTCATGCCCATGGTATTTTTGAATTAAGTGTAATAAGGCTTTTGGTTCACTACTTAGTGGTTCATGCCCACGGTATTTGCGCAATACGATCATTAGAAGGGAAATCGTAGGGAAATTTAAAAAAAGTGCCGAAAAATGTTCAAGATTGCTTTACTTAAACGGCTCGTTCTCCCAAAGTGCTAAAAAATGAATTTTTATTTTTACACAATCGATAGAAAATATATCAGGCTTTCAAGAAAATATGGTTTTCCGTTGAAACTTCTTGGAGGACTTTTATAATGCTCCACAAAACATGAAAGTACTTCTCCCAAAAAACGGCCTTAACCAAAAGCCTGGCCTAGAAAACTGGTGGTCAAAATGAAAAATTGATGATGCAGCTTAAAGGTTAAATGTAAGCCCTTTCAAATAAATATAAAGTTTTATTCCAAGGTAGCTTATTTTAAAAAATATGTCACATCGAAATTTCTTGGAAAAAACGTCAAACTTTTTAAATTTCCAAAGTCCTTTGAGCTAGTCGTACACTGAAACGGCTTATTTGAAGCCAACAATATTTTGACTTTCTAGGTTTTCAAAAACGTAGAATTGAAAAACCAACACCACTTGGCCAAGAAATTTCCTTAATTTTCTGCTCGGGCTCATCATCAGCATCAACGTCAAGACCACCATATCTACCCAGATGTGTTTGGAGTTGGCACTTTCCGTCTTCGAGGAAGTATGAAAAAAGTCTTCTGTCAACAAATTACGCTGGGCTAAGGTTCGACTACCGAAAGTGAGTTCAGGTCTTGTGGCCACATTTAACGCCGTGAGTCAGAAGGCGTCACTTGTATGTTTTGATAGGCGTCCAACCTTCCAACGAGGCTCTCCCTTCTCAATGAGACACTGCCTTTAACTGCAATTTTGGTTACATACCTAGAGAGGCTTCAAGTCAAAAGTTAATAACAGCCTTGACTTGGAAATGTTCACAGGGTACTCTTGCCAACCGACTGTAGGTTTACTCCTTCATCCAAACTGCACTTTTGTGGAAGCACTTCCAAATCAAAGTCCTTTCATACGCTCGCGCACATGCCCACAACCGATCACCTTCGAACATCATCGCCACCAGTCCGCATTGAAAGTGTTGCGCACCCCGGCCACTTGCGTTAGCATTCATTGGCCGGCCGAAACACATGCATCTCTCTGGGCGCCGGCAATCGCGATTTGTCGGGTTATTTATGACTCATTGTTTGCACAAGAGCCACGGACCGATCGCTCCATCCGTCGGTGGTGGTTAACTGATTTTGGTGGCGCAACTCGCACCACACCAGCAGCGCGCCGCACCAACGCCGGCCGCGATTCACCTTACCGACAAATCTCCAGCGCTTAATGGCATTTGTGGCGATATGATGAGACCATTTGGCTGGGAACCACTTCGATTTCAAAAGAAGATGTTTCTGTGTGTTTAAGTTGGGTTAACTGCACCGGTCTACGCAGCGCACTCGTGGCCGCGGCGCAGCGGTCCATAAATCATCCACCTCATCCATCCAGATATTGCCTTTAACCTCTCGGCCGGACGGCTGGCTGAATTGGATTCCGGCCGCGGACCCGTGTTTGCGCGGCTAACTGCCTAGACGACCGTAGATCGATCCGTTTGTTGGTTCTGTGCGAGTCCATCGCTCGCGCTGGCTGACCGGCCAGATTTCGTAATAGAAATGCAGTTCCTGGCCGCTTTATCGGATTCCCATGATGCACTTCCACCACCATCGCAAACGAGGGACGCGCGCCTGCGCACTCTGGAAATTAAGAAATCTCCATTTGCAGATCAGTGCGCGTTCGCATCGCCAATTGACCTTCGGGGTGGAAAACAACCGCCGCACTCGACGTGGTTACACGTTTGCCAAGTGTACCATTAGCCAGCGAGCTCGTGATTAGATATCTAGGTAATAGCAGTGCGGCTCAACCCCCCTGCGCTGCAGCGTCAAGCGATACAATTTGATAGATACCCTCTGCGGTGCGGCGTCCCCCGAGCGGCGTGCTGGTTAAGTGAGACAAATGCTCGCCGACGACGATGACGACCACGACCACCGCCGCCGTCGCCGCTGCTGCTGCTGTGGATGATTTAATTGTCAGTTCTTTGGAAAGGAATCCGCTGGCGCTGGTGGTGGCGATGTGACAAACGTTTGCCCGCTCGGCTAATTACCGGCGGTCAGCGCCGCAGTCGTATTGACCAACAAAGACGGTCGCCGCCACCGTCATCGCCACCGCGAAGCTTCATCCCGTCCGCTCTCTGAGACGCCGCAGAACAAAGATTAATTATTATGATATACTGTGGGAAGAGCGATAAATCATTTTGATTGACAGTGCGGCGCATTGGCTGCTGTCGCAGCGCATCCCTTTCATTTACTTGTCATTCGACGGGTGGCGGCTTGTGATGATTATGATGACTGAAGGGGTAGGGGCAGAATTTTGGGGCGAAATCGTCTCGGCATTGAGATGCACTTGTGCTCCCTCTGACAACGCTGACGGAAGACGACTTGAATGGCGCTTATTTTCATTCTGTCGATTGCCTGCGGTTGTCAGTCAGTCAGTTCATAATTACAGGGTGTGCACGTACTCGTTTCTACGAGGTTCAGAGGTTCGCGTCATATGGCCGAGGGAGGCGTGCATTCTGATGGAATGACAGATTGGATGCTGGTTCCGATTAAAAACGCAGTTAATTCCCGACGAGGACAGGGACGGGAAATTGAGAATAATTATTCTGTATTCTTGCAGCGCGCAGGACGTGCTTGTCGTTGCTGGAGGTGGTGGTCGGCAAAGCTCACAGAAATTCCGATAGATTAAGTTGCATTCTGAACTTTAAGTGTGATGTTGCTTATTCGGGAAGGAATTTGAGAGAGTTCCAATGATGTTCCCTAGAGGCGTGCATTTTCGGCTTGTTCATCTGCGTTGTTGACGTTCAAAGTCTCAAATGGCAACACCTATCGCAGTCACCTGTTTTCAGCGACGGCAAAAATCAAGACTTTGTTTAAGGATACCACGCCTAGGTACACCTAGGTACAGAGACTGTGGTGGCGTTGATGGTGCGTCAAGATTAGCAAGAATTCAGAAGAAAGCGCTGCAAAAAGACGTCCAAAGAAGCCAATGAAGCTAAAAATGTAGGAAGTGATCCCAAATGATTGTTAAATGAAGTTGATCAAGACAAGAATTTGAATATTTTGGTATGCACACCCTCTGCGCAAATTGGTTCTTGTTCCATGATCAAACAATAAGACCGAATTTACTATGTGACCAGATTTGTAAACCAAACAGCGATTTGAGGCGAGGTCCCAACCACTTTTCCCATTGTCAGGACCAAAGCGAATGCTGTCTGGAAAGGATTTGACATTCGATCAGGAGAAATTTCAAAACCTAAAAGGAGTTTAGAGGTATACAACATTAAGTTGGCAACACTTTTTTAACTAACGGCCATTTTGTCAAGTGGTAAGTGATTTATTTTGGGTTTGATTTGACATTTCATTATATACAAGGGTTGCCTTTTATATTTCGGGATTAGAGAACAGAAACAAATATTAATCATCGAAAATAGCTTTATTGTTTTTCAAAATATTCCCCATTAGGATCTATACACTTTTGCATGCGTTTGAACCAATTGTCGAAGCACTTTTGCCACTCTGATTGAGGTATCTCCAAAACGCGCATTCTGAACGCATCAACCACTTCTTCAGGTGTAGAAAAACGTTGACCTCTCGTTTTAGTTTTTACGTACGGAAATAAAAAGAAGTCATTCGGTGCCAAGTCAGGACTATACTATCAAAAATGCAGTTGTTCGAGTCAATGTGTGAGAGCTCGCATTGTCGTGGTAAAGAGTGATCTGTCTGCGCGGATTGGTTTTCCTGATTTCTTGGAATGTCTGTTTACCACTCAGAATTGACTGTTCTGCGTTGTTTTAGTGGTACGGTTGCGACATGTCCAGGTTTTCCCAAGAAACGGGCGACCATTTGCTTGAAAGTGCTTCGTGCGCGAGCAACTTTTGTTGGATTTGGCTTAATTTGAAACACCCATACAGTCGACTACGGTGTACTTTCGGGCTCGTACGCATAAGTCCAAGATTCATCACCTGTCACGGTGTCATAGACGTGTTTCGAAGCACCGCGATCGTATTTTTGGAGCGTTTCTTTCGACCAATCGACACGAGCGATTGACAAATTGTGTGGGATCCAACGCGAACAAATTTTTTTGACGGTCAAATGTTCATGCAATGTTGAATGTATGCTGGTCCCACTAATGTCTAAGGTTGTCTCAATCTCACGATATGTCACTTGACGATCTTGCAATATCAGTTGGCGCACAGCATCAATGGTTTCCGGAACAACGTCTTGGAGTGAACAATGACCTCGGTTGAATTTACAAATCCATCGATAAAAACTGGTTCTTGATGGAGCTTCATCGCCAAAAATTGATCTAAGTTCATCGATGCCCTGTTGTTGAGTTAATCCACGTCGAAAGTTGTAAAAAATTATCGCACGAAAATTTTCACAATTTAATCCCATTTCTTGAGCGAGATGAATCTTTGTTTGTTTTAGTTACTGCAAACAACGCAAATAGCGCTCGAATATCAAAAAAATCTGAATACCTACGTACTACTAGGGTTGCCCAATCCCGAAATATGAAAGTCAACCATCGAAAAGACTGGCATTGGTAATACATTCAAATTATACCCAAAACTAGATTGCCATTGATTTTCATGAGCGCTTGTTTATGCATTGGAGCTCACTTTTGGTTGAATTCTTCATTTGGCGCTACAGTCCGGGGTGGACCTGGGCCTCAACCAACATGCCTCTCCAGCCAGCACGATCTTTCGACAACTGTCTCCAGTTGCGCACTCCAAGTTGGTTGAGGTCTTTCTCCACTTGTGTGCGCCACCTAAGTCTAGGTCGCCCTCTGTTGGGTTGTCCCAATGGCTCGGTATCAAAGACTTTTCGGCTCGGAGCAGTGGTGTCCATACGCTCTACATGGCCTAGGCATCTTAAGTGTAGTATCCGAAGACGCTTGACCAGGCGGATGTCCCTGTACAGCCCATAGAGCTCGTCGTTAAATCTTCTCCTCCAGATGCCATCAACGCAAACAGGACCAAAAATTTCACGCAAAACTTTTCTCTCGAACAGACTAGCAGCTTCCTCATCCTCATTGAATGCATGTGTCAATGAACACATTTGGAGTGATGATAATTCTCAAGTGGAAATTTAGACACCGTTACGTCTACAAAAACTGAATGTTTGGTGTACTTTATGGGTTGGTGAAATAATTGATATGTAAGTCCTTAAAGCTAGGATGTAGGCTGACGATAAAGAACTTTCGCTGCTCCGTCATGGTTGATAACGCACTGTCCCAGACCTTCAATGTCAAGAAAGATTTCAGACAAGTCGAAGCATTATCATGTGACTTCTTTAACATCATTCTTGAGAGGATCGTGCATAACTCACAAGTCGACACCAGAGGCGCAATCTTCCAAATTCTGCTTAACTGCTTGCTTACGTGGATGACACTGAGTTGATTGGACGATCACAGCGAGACGCCAATAAGGCGTTTGCTGGTGTTAAAGCGAAATACATGCTGTCGTCTAAGAAAGGCACATAACATCGACGTCTTGGCCAAAACGTCATGCGTGGCAGCAGTAACTTTGAGGTAGTCAAGGACTTCGTCTACCTCAGCTTCGAGACAGCATCGGAGAATCACTCTTCCCAATCCTTGATTCTTTGGGTTCAAGAGGTAATTGAATAACACAGCCCTCCCACGATAGACTGAGCTGGCCTAGTATAACAGCTTGATCATTCCAGTTCTGCTTTACGACACTGAAACTTGGACTTTACGAAAAACGAACTAGTCTTTTCGAAAGAAAAGTTTTTCTTGCGACTTTTGGTCTTGTTTGCGTTGTTGGCATTAGGAGGTGAAAACTCAATAACGAACTTTAGAGAGAAGGAGACCGCAACCAACCTAGAGTGCACAACTGAAGGCAGGTGGTGAAAGATCGTGAAAAGGCATGTATGTTAAGGCCCAGATCCACACTGAACTGTAGCACCACACGAAGAAGATGAAGAAGTCTTTAAAAACAATGCTGACTAGAAAGTTACAGCCAATGGTGACCGCTGCGAGACATTATAACAGATATTTCCTACCATCAATCAAACAATCACAATGTGCAAAAACTGTGTTATCAAACAGTGGGCGCCACATGTAACATGGCCCAGGGAATTATAGAAGGAAACGTATGGCTGGCGGAAAGTGTCATGTCACGAAACTCTGAATTGACCTCTAGAATCATATTATTAAGCGCCACTTGTCTAGTAAATGAGGGGATATTTGAAGTCGCACAATCTATGCACAAATGCCTGAAATGATTTGCCACTTAATAATTGTATGGCGCGACAGTCCACATGGGGCCAGGGCCTAGCTTCCTCATCAACTTCTTGTGTTGTGCGCACTACTGTTCACTCACGAGTAGAAGAGATGTACGGTTAGTTGCAGACTTCGAACAGAGGTGTACAGAAGAGATGTAAAGTTTATTCCGGACTTCGAACAGCAAATTTTGAGAAAGTTTTTCTTAGACAGTTTTAACTCTTTGAGTGCTGTCAGCAGCTCAAAAGAGGTGGTGCCATAAGCAATTCGAGGTGTTTACTCAGGAATCGAACCTAGACCTGTGGTGTATGTGTGTCGCACTCTACCCGCTACAACACGTCGGCCACACTTGGATGACAATATTCTCGTCGTCAGTGCCGATAAACGGCTACAAATAATGGAAGAAGTCATCGAATACATTGACACACAGACCTGACTTGGGAATTATTTGTCCAAAATTATATTGATTTAAAAATGACAAAAGGGTATCTGTCGAACGTTGTAAATTTGATGTCAACATTTAAATACCGTTATTATTTTACTTCCTCTTAAAGTTCTGTAGCTCTAAGAAAAACGCTTCTAGTATTAAAAATATGTTTATCTGAATAGTTGAAGAATTATTTCACTCACTGCATGGTCCTTGTAAGCTTTTCAAAACTGCCGTTTCCTTAAAAACTTTCTGAAATTTTCATTCGAAGGAAGGAATCTCCTACAGATCGCAACAGATTGCCGTCCAAATGAAGAAAACACATGGAGACATAATGATGAATCAAACAGACTTCAGCAAACCCTTCTAAAAATTTTTATGGAAAGCCTTTAAGGAGTGATAATTTGAAATGTGACAAAAATTAATAATAAAAGAAGGAATCAACAGAAAGTAAGGTTTTGTTTCAAATTCTGTCATTCAAGAACCATTCAAGAACCAAACCGTGGTGAAGCGAGGCAGTGTGTGGACAAATACTCTGCTTGCCCCAGGTTCGAGTCTTAGAATTGACGGTAAATCTCTCTCGCAGAATATAAATCATCTGTAAAGCTTCTTCCCGTATAAGTCGATGAGTTACAGATGTACAAGCGCATCTAGCCTATACTACGCTGGTTGAAACGAAGGACTTCAAGCCTGATGGATTTTGGAATGACAACAACGAGTGTAGAGTCATCATGTAACGTTGACAAAAGTCAACTAGGTAGTTTCTCTACACAAGGTCTAAATTAAACAGTGACAAGTCCTCCTGAGATCATTTACATTTTCATTGAATTTAGTGATTAAGCCGCGACACTGGCACGTCAACTTTCCCAGGTTCGTTTCCTAAACTGAACTCCTCGCATTTTTTTACGCCACTTATACGCTGGCCGCCGTGGCGTAGTGCGTAGAGTGCGACGCTCAAACGCCAAAGGGTCTAGATTCGATTCCGAGCTCAACACCAATTTTTCGAATATTTCACGGCACCACCTCTTTCGAGCTGCTGACAACACTCAAAGAGTAATAACTGTCTAAGAAAGCTTCTCAAATTTCGCCGTTCGGAATCGGCAAAAAACTGTAGGTCCCTTCTACTCGTGAGAGAACAGTAACGCGCACAACACGAGTAGTTAATGAGCAAGCTAGGCCCTGGCCCCCCTCTGGACTGTAGCGCCAACAATTATTATCATTATACGCTGAAGGGATCAGGTCAGGTTTCCCATTTTAGAACTTCTTTCGAACTGATGATGACACTCAAAGAGAACTAACTGTTTACGAAGAGCCTAATCAAATCCAAAATTTCATATTTCCAACAACTAACCTCCCACATAATTCGTCAACTTGCAGCCCCTTAGCTATCACCGTCTCACAATCATTGTCGATGTCACATCACGTGGCAACTGTCTCTGCCTCTGAAGGTCTTGCTGAAAGCAGTTGAACGTCCCACGTTACCTTCACACAGAAACGCTCTCATCGAGAAAATTATCGGTTACCGCCAGCGAGCACACACATTTCACTTGTTAAAAGCAGTGGACCCCTGTCATCTATTTGTTGCTTGGCGACATTCAAACAATGACAATGAGACCACAGCCCGGTCAAGCGAGACCCGACCACCCATCCACCCACATTGAGGCGAAGGTCTGGGGAACACTGTTTTCTTTGCTTCAAGACCATCACAGTCGTCGGTTCTGGCCGCCATTCGGCGGGGGCGGATATCTGATGTTACATCAGCGAGGCGAACATTTAATTTTCATAGTCCATTACTTGTGCACGGTTTATGTAAGAGCTGTTCAGTCCACTGTCATTACAGCGACAGACGGCATTCGGTACAAACACTGCCAATTGAGTGGTCACCTGTTCGACTTTGAATTGTGGGTTGTTGAGAAACCTTAAACTGATAACTGATGTTTAACTGTCGATAAGCCCTGCAATTCGAAATCGATACAATGTGCGAAACAAAGGAATTTAAATGCTGGTCTCTGTCGGTGTCCTCAACAGGTGTGGGCTGTGATTTGGAAATTTTATTGATTATCTATTGACGCAAATGGTTTTTAATGAGAAACGAGTGTTTAGGGAGACGATAACTTGCAAGTTTGATTGATTTGTTGATATTCTTTTCTAGAAATAACGAAAGTTTCTTATATCAGTGGTTTTGGTAAAGTCCCTGAATGTGTAAGTACGGCTGAATATTAGAAATCGTTATTGAAACCTTGAAATCATTATATTCTCATACAAACTCGTTGAATTAAGCGAATTTGTTTAATTGTTTTTTAACTCGCTGGTTTTGAATTTAAATTTGAATTCTTTGAGCCCCTTGTCAGAAACTCTCTATCATCAGCCATATAAAAGTAACAGTTTTTAAATTTTATGAACTCGTTGAACTCATTAACTTTTTAAAAATCATCGAATTCGATGAATAACTTCAAATCAACGAACTGCGAATACTTTAAACTCGTTAAATTATTTAAACTTGTTTAGCTCGTTACATTATTTTAACTAGTTGATTATATAACTAATAGTAATTGCAATTTCTTTGAACTTGTAGAATTTCTAAAAATATTCGAATTCGATGAATAACTTCAAATCAACGAATTGCGGATACTTTAAATTCGTTAAATTATTTAAACTTGTTTTGCTCGTTACATTATTTTAACTAGTTGATTATATAACTAATAGTAATTGCAATTTCTTTGAACTTGTAGAATTTCTAAAAATCATCGAATAACTTCAAATCAACGAGCTGCGAATACTTTAAATATTTCAAACTCTTTGACCTTATTAAATTCGTAGCATTAGCTTAACTCGTTGATTCTCTAATTCTTATAGTAATTGTTCTAAAAATTATTGATGAAGTTCTTCAGAAAATTCTTTACTCCATTAAATTAAAGTTCGTTCAACTCGATGTTTTCATTAAATCGTTGTTTAGAATGGAACTCGTTGTTCGCTCATTGAACTTATTTTCTCATCAAACTCGTTATTCCTTGAACTCGATAGTTTTTTGAACTCGCTATAGTTGCTGATTTTATTGTACATTCAGTCATAAATGTGAACCATGTCCATCGCGACTGCATTTACTGACATCTTTAAGCCCCGTCGATGTGGATTATTTTAAATTTGAGTCGATTCGGGGACGAAAGTTTTTAACAAAAGCCAACCCCCAATTCAGACAATGTCAAGACAAATGAAAACGGAATATTTATCATCTCATCATCGTACATTGACTTCAACATTAGTCGCCTTCATCGTAATGACGCTGCCAAGTACCACTCTGTGTTGTGTCCATAAATCATCACTTTATGTCAATTTCAAGAATTTCACTTGTTGACAGTAGATTACTTTTAACTTGTCTCGCGCCCAATGAGTACAAAGTGACATTTGATGCGATGATTGATGCACTGAATCCAGCATTTCTATGATAATTCCCCAGCTTACTGCACCAAGCTTATCGCCTTCCCTCAGGCTAGAACTTAATCCAAATGTTGTTCTCCTTAATCTCGCCATTTTATAATTAGATTCCATAATTTTTCATCATAACCAAACCTAACGAAGGCAAAAATCACTTCAACGTGACCATCCTTGCCCGTCCCACCTCCGCAGCCCAGTGCAACGGGGTGGTCCCGTGTGCAGTAATTCTGAATAATTTGATAAGATCTTGGCAACTCACATAATTTAGCAACAAATTATGAGCTACAAAACCAGCCAACCAGAGCACTGCTCTTCCTCTTAAGTCCGTCAGCGGTGGCGGCTCTCGGTTCAAGGGCGCTGCCAGCCCGCCACACACTTGTTCCCTCCATCATCAAAAATTCAAATTGCTTCAAACCTTTTTTGATTCTTCTTTTTCTGCCGCTGTCCATTTTCATTTTGATTTGTTGCCTCGGTTGGCAATTTCGAAAATTACCACAGCATCCATCCATCTCTCGGTAGCAGTTTATTTGCTACTGTCTGCAGCGTCGCCATTTTTTCCGCCTCCTCAGTCGGTCTCTTACAAAACTCAGCCGCCACTAATTGGTCAGATACATCAACGATGACTGATGAAAAACACACCAAAAAGGCAAAAAAACAAAAAACAAAACAAATCACGAAAAGGAACTGAAAACAATAAGAACTCCGTGCTCTGTCATATCGGAATCGAACGAGCGGCGATGATGCGCGATGTGCGCGTCTCCATGTTTGTTTGGCTTTCCGATTGGAAACGGAAAACGGTTATTTTAATTGCGGTGATTATTTCATTTGATGCAGCAGTGGCATGTGTTTTGTTTTTGTGGCGCGACGCGACGCGGTTCACCTTTTACATACAATAGGCCGACTCTGTACATATGTGGGCCTCGTATAGACGTCACGCGATGCATCGAATCTAACCACATTGGCGGTCAGTGGAATACATGGAAGGCAATTTTCCAGGCATTCCGCCGTCGCAGATGATGGCGGTGGCGGCGGTTTTGATATGGCAATTATCGGTATTTTTTTTTTGCTTTTCTGATCAAATTAAAAGAACAACGAAAATATTCGGTGTTTTGTGTGATCTGGTTGATGGCATTGGGGATCACAGAGGTTGGCGAACGGAGCTTGAACTGGTCGCTGCCGGGGTTGTGGGAAAGCTTTGGCCAGTAGCTGGCCGAGTGGATGTGTGTAATTTAAGCGGCTTTTATTTAAATATATGCTGAGCGAAGTGATGGATTAGTTATTCAGCGTTGTTTGCGTTTTCAGTCTCTGGCGGGGCGTGCTGTGCATTTGTTTGGACACATTACCGTTTAAGGTGATTTAGCTTGAAGGATATCATTCATCAAAAGCGAGTTATGGTTAGTGCCAAGGGGCGGGTGCTGTGTTTGCTTAATTTGAACGAGAATTGCAGTGCCAACATTGGCGTCTTCTAAAATGTGCTCCGCAGTTTCAAATATTTTCAACGTTTAAACATATGGAAAGGCTTAGCAAAAAAGCTGCTGCTCAAGGTTCGTTTGTTTTGGAATTCTTAAGACAATATTGAGTGTAAGACTAAAACAAAAACAAAGAGGACTTTGTATATAAAAGAAACTCTTGAAAAAAGTTGCATCGACCCAGTATTTTAGCTTGATACGCAGGGACATTCGCGATTCCAATTTCTTTAAGGAGGATTTTACCGACAAACATGTTCGCCGAATTTGGTGGTGCTCACCGAACTTTCTCGCCGATCTTAGTCGTGCTCGCCGAACGTAATCTTGCTTGGTGAAAACTTGATGGTCACCGAACTTGGTCGTGCTCCCCGAACTTGATCATACTCGCTAAGCTTAGTCGTATTCGCTAAACTTTTTCGTGCTCGCCGAACTTGGTCGTGAACGCTGAACTCGGTCGTGCTCGCCGAACTTGGTCGTACTCGCTGAACTTGATCGTGCTCGCTGAATGTGGTGGTGCTCGCCGAACTTGGTTGTGCTCACCGAACTTTCTCGCCGATCCTGGTCGTGCTCGCCGAACGTAACCTTGCTTGGTGTGAACTTGATGGTCACCGAACTTGGTTGTGCTCGCCGTACCTGGTCGTGCTCCCCGAACTTGATCATACTCATACATACTAATTTTTGTCGTATTCGCTAAGCTTGGTCGTGCTCGCCGAACTTGGTCATGCCCGCCGAACTTGGTCCCTCTCGCCGAACTTGGTCGTACTCGCTGAACTTGATCGTGCTCGCTGAATGTGGTCGTGCTCGCCGAACTTGGTTGTGCTCACCGAACTTGGTCGTGCTCGCCGAACTTGTTCATGCCCGCCGAACTTGGTCCCGTTCGCCGAACTTGGTCGTACTCGCTGAACTTGGTCGTACTCGCTGAACTTGGTCGTGCTCACCGAACTTGTTCAAACTCGCTGCTTCTGGTCATGCTCGCCGAACTTGGTCATGGTCGCCGAACTTGGTCGGGCTCGCCGAAGTTGGTCGTGCTTGCAGAACTTGGTTGTGCTTACCGAACTTGGTTGTGCTCGCCGAACTTGGTCGTACTTGCCGAATGTGGTCGTGCTCGCCGAACCTGGTTGTGCTCGCCGAACTTGGTTGTGCTCGCCGAACTTGGTCGTGCTCGCCGAACTTGGTCGTGCTCGCCGAACTTGGTCGTACTCGCCGAACTTGATCGTGGTCGCCGAACTTGATTGTGTTCGCCGAACTTGATTGTGTTCGCCGAACTTGAGACTGGTTCAAGAATCGCTCGCGAATAATTTCGATTTAATCAGGTTCTTTGACGTTAATCTTTGGCGTATCGTCGCCAAATCCATGCCGCGGATAAATCACAATCTCAAAAGTTTGCCACGGCTGGATGGCGCAATAATTCACATGAAGCTTTCTCATAAGCTAGTCGCAGCTCGAAAGAGAATGTGCCTTGAAAAATGCGAGGTGTTCAGTCTGGGAACCGACTTCGGTATGTGAGTGTCGCACTTTACCCACTACGCCACGGTGGTCACGATTTTATTTAAGAATGAAATTAAAAAAACAATTAAATCATTTAAATATTTGTTGTTGTTGTAAATATATATGGATATTGCCATACGCGCAATTATGGCACACGTTGACGGTTTGAAGAAAGAACGCTAAATGAATGTCCGCTCAATGTGAATGCCGTGTAGGTGAGCGAGCAAACGAGCAAGTTTAGTGAGTGAGTTCATCGCTTAGAGCTACCTTTGGACGGCTTGTAATATAAATTTTCTGTAGGACAGCAAATTTTCTGTCACCAGATATTTGCTCGTCGAGTAACCTTCAGAAGTTTGGGAACAAAACTGGAGTCACACGAAACCAGTTCTTAACAAAATTCAATCAATATGGCGGTGACAGCAGTTGTGTGATTCTTATTTTCCCCTAATCCTGTATCCATGCAGATAAATACGAAAATGGTGACCAGTTTGGTAATTGATGATAAGCACACATGGTGATCCCAACAACGATAGCCTTCGACTTCTTCTACGAACACAATCGACGGACATTGTTGAATTGATACAAAAAAGTATAGTTTTGCGAATAAGTTTTTTGAATGGAGTCCACTGTTTCCACTACTAATCGGCCTCTGTTGTTCAAAGTCTGGAATCCACGTTTTATCAAGCGTAACGAAACGCCGCAAAAACTCTTTCGGATTGCATCTTAACGGCGCTAATGAGTGGTTTAGAGTCTGAAATTGCATGTGCATTGTATTGTATGCAGGGCACTATCCATGCCATCGGAGTCTTTCTAACATGTGCTATCGCCGTTTGAAGAATAAACGGGACTTACACGTTTTTGTTAACTCTGAACAACGAAGCTTTTATTGTCACTTATTGGTCTTTAACTTTGTTGTCAAATTCAAAAGTGACCACGCCGCAATTATGCAGCATGAAGTTTCACGCGCAAGATTTGAATCTTCTGTGAGTCCAAGCACCCACTTACCCACATTGACTTGACAACTGCATTCGCCGCAATCCAAACCCTCATTTGCACTTATTAGCTTACAGTTTTTGTTTTATGAATGTAAGCAACTAATGAAAGAAAGCTTCTCAAATTTCGCCGTTCGGAGTCGGCAAAAAACTGTAGGTCTCTTCTACTCATGAGAGAACAGTAGCGCGCACAACACGAGTAGTTGCTGAGCAAGCTAGGCCCTGGTCCCCCTGCGGACTGTCGCGCCAACAATTATTATTATTAAGTAACTAATGAGTCACAAAACAAATAATTACGACATCAGACAAACTTTCAGGCAAATGACTAGAGCTCATTGGTGCCTTTAATAATTTTCTTCTGAGTTTATGGCACTTCTGTAATCAAAAACATCTCATAAACCACGTCTAAAGCTCTTCTCGTCTTAAGGCACAGTCGTTTCTATCCACACGTCGATTTATGATCCACGATCCACAAGACTCCATAAATGCATTGAGTATTTATCAATCCAACAACAGCTTCGTCATTCGTCAGCAACTCAACTAAAAAACGAGAACGTCAGCCCTCCATATCAAACGTTTTACTTCTTAGCAATTATGTCAGCACGCAGTATAGAGAGCGCCTCATAAAAACGGACCGTGAGCTTCCATCAATCTGTCACCTGAACGTCATAAAATTTCAACCGACACTTGCACACTTCCAGCGCTCCCTCGAACCGCGTTCCCTTCGCAGTTTCCCTGCTCAAAAACAGCTTCACACACTTATTGCTCCGTGCAGCGCGCACCCCATTAATTATTAATTTTTTCTTTATTACCCAAACATGCATACATTACCTGAAGAAAAAAAAAACCAGCAAACTCCACGAACATGTCAGCCGTCTATTCGCACAGCCTCGGGTTTCGTCTCAGGCCTAGGCAGTTTTGAGTTGAGAATTCCCTATAAATCAAAAGCAATACAACAACCTACTTACCGCTAATTCACGATGAATGGGCACCCTTCCTTCACAGCCCTGGGGCCCTTATGGCGGACAATAAATATTGGCTAACCGGAGTGGTGTCATCTCGCTGGAACTGCCAAAAGTCCAGAGATTGTGTGCTCGTTGGCTGGCGGAGTTGAAGAACAAAAAACACTCGCATTCCAAATGCAACGCAGTTGCCGCTGCCTGGAAGTGCAGCGAACACGCAGCGGAACGGTTGCGAATGAGAACACACAACACACTGCACTTCCTTGCTTCCAGTGGTGTGCTGTTCTCTACGCTCACACTTGGAATTAATCATTTCCCAGGGGAGGAGTTGCTTCCTCAACTATGGCGAACGGAAGGCGTTTCCTCTTGCGCGCTCCCTCCATGAAGAATTTTCTCTATTTTCACTTGTATTTTGTACAGTTGTTGCTGTATTTGAGAGAGAGAGAGAGGGGGAAATCTATTATTCCCTGGTGTTTGTGTATGTGTGTGGCGGGTTGGTGTTTGCGGGATTTTGGGAAGTGATAAGAAACTATTATGGCTGCCGTCTGTGTTTTTTTTTTATGGAGGGTGGATGAAACAACGGTCGACAATCGGCGCGAGAGCACACAATCGAAATGGTTTTTGTCGCATTTGTGAATAGCGAGAAGCGCCTGAATAATGCGGTTGCGCCGTTACGTCGGTTTGTTATTTTTTCGTGAATTTTTGCGGAGAACGTGAATACAAATGGCTGGACGGAAGGCGGATGAATCTGATTTGCTTGCGCGTGCCTGCTTTCTGATTAAGCTGCCAAAGTGAAACAAAAAATGAATAAATGTGTGTTTTAATGCATTTGGCAATTAGTATGAATTGGGAATGCAAATGCGGAGTTTGGTCGTTTTTCAAAAGGTCGTTACCATTTAATGGACGCAGTGGGTTGCGAAGAATTACACTGTAGTTGCAGCTAAAGTTCTGACTGAATTGAATCACTAATGCCCAATCAAATGTGAAATATCTTCTGTCAAATATTCGTTGAATGCTGAGATTTTTTGATTAGTTTTTGTGGGGTCGGTTTTAATGATTTGCAAGTTTCTTGCCAGTCATGGAAAAGAGCTTGCAGGAAAAATGGATTTTTTGCACATTTGAGTGGAAATTTTGAAATCCATGCTAAAAGCCAACTTTTTGAATTCATTTAAAATACTGTTGTGACGTTAATACATTTATCTTTGCACAGCGGGCAGTGAGCAATGTTCTTTATTTTACTTTTTGCACACATGCCGCTTAAGTCACGTCAAAGGAGCGTTCATGTTAGTGATTCTCAAATTGCTTTCAAGGCAAATTAAATTGTTAATATAACCTTGCTTTCAAATATTAATTTACTGGCTTACTTATGGCCAAAGAGTTGTTATCCCATATACAATATTCCTAACTTCCAACCCTTCCTTGCATGCTACGAGGATCGGTGGGAAATTCGTTTTCTCGCACTTTACCCATTTATGGGTATTCATTTAATATGCAAAAATGATGTGAAACCCAACTCGACTTGATACTCAACTTCTTCTATTGTCTTTTTGAATGACATTACAGTCCGAAGTGAACCTAAACCATCATGTTTCGTTTCTTTAAGTCGCATGCTCTCTCACCAGCATGGGAGCTATCGATCCAGTCTACATTGTCACGGCATCTTAACCTTTAAGTCCGCAGACGTTTAACAAGATGCATGCCGTGGTGCAGCCTTAAAAGTGCGTCGTTGAGTTTTCTCCTCTTAACGTCAATAATAATAATTAATAATTGTTGGTGCGACAGTCCACGGAGGACCAGGGCCTAGCTTGCTCATCAACTACTCGTGTTGTGCGCGCTACTGTTCTCTCACGAGTAGAAGGGACCTAAATTTTTTTGCTGACTCCGAACGGCGAAGTTTGAGAAGCTTTCTTAGACAGTTATTACTCTTTGAGTGTTGACAGCAACTCAAAAGAGGTGGTGCAGTGAGAAATTCGAAAGATTCGTTTTGAGCTGGGAATCGAATCTAGGCCTTTCGGCGTGTGAGCGTCGCACTCTACCCACCACGCCACGGCTGTCACCAACGTTAATTAGACTAATGAATAAACACACAAGTCTTTCCTCGAATACATGACTTCCTTCCTCGTCCGGATTTAATATTAATCTATGATCTTGTATTAATCTATGTTTCCGTTCCACGAATGAGGTTGTCATTGTCTGAGCTTGATCCTTTGATAGAGAGCTTGGTACTCGTGCTCTCTTATGTCTTTTAAGTGCATTAAAAACAAAAATGAACCTAATAATTTCAAGGTTGCTTTTAGTACTGATGTTTTTTTTTTAAATTTAAAATTTTTGATCAAAAGCGAAGGTAGAAAAAAGCCTGACAGCTTATAATTTCCTTCCGAAAGTCCATGTAAACGCCAAATGAGATGCGTAGGAATGGAAAAATTATACTGTACGACTGCACCAGCCAATTACTTAGGGTCAGTCAAATATTCCATTAAAGGTTTGAGTCTCAGGTTTAACCGCATTCTAAGTAAAGGGCGTTTTTTTTAGAGGTATACAACTTTAAAGTGAAATAAGGAGATGATATTTGAAATTGAAATATATAAAATTTACATTATTAAAAAGATAGTTTTTTGGCATTACAATTGATATATGACAAATAATTACTTGGGCTGTTTTGGACATGGTGTCGTCTGAATTTCAAATTTCAACGACTTTTTCCATCATGTATTTATTCGACAATGAGGCCAAGTGGTATATCATTTCGGGCTTATCGGCGATGACTATCGACGTCACACATCCTTACAGGATATAGTTAAGTGGTCTTGAATCGCACGATATTGGTTTCCAAACAATTCCTTAGAAACATTTATTATGGTCCGAGGCGTCAGAGTGCTGCCAACTAGAAATGCTATACCTCTTAAAAAACACAATTTATAGGAAAGCTATAAAATGCGAATCGACTTACAAAAATTTGACTGGACGTTGGAAAATGAGAGCAACAGCGTGTGAGTTTTATTGGCATTTCTTGGGCTTCTTTAGAGCCAGCTTAAACAACCACGTTATCTTCTAAATGTTCAACAAAGCAGCAAGATTTGCTATACGTTTGCTTTGAACATTCTATACGCTTTGAACTTTCTATACGTTGCAACAGTTGTCTCGATCAGTATATCAATATATATTGATGAGCCACAGTCCCAAACCTATTCTTATGACAACAAATTACTGTAGAACATTCTCAGTGACGTGCAAGTCGACACACTTATTCACTTTACCACATTCAACGATAATTGGAAGAAGACGAAGGCACATTTCTATTCTTTTATAGGGTTAGTAGCCACACACGTGCATCATTATTAGGATACACAAGCACAACATACATTTAATTTTTATTTTTGATTCACTTAGGGCATATTTTTCTAAGTATCCACAAATTGTGGCCGCCGTGGCGTAGTGGGTAGAGTGCAACACTCACTCGCCGAAGGTCCAGATTCGATTTCCGGCTGAACACCTCGAACTTTTCATGGCACCCACTCTTTGGAGTTGCTGACAACACTCAAAGAGTAATAACTGTCTAAAAAAGCTTCTTAAAAACTTCGCCGTTCGAAGTCGACAAAATACTGTAGGTCCCTTCTACTCGTGGAAGAACAGTAGCGCTCACAACTCGAGTAGTAGAGGAGCAAGTTAGGCCCTGGTCTCCCAGTGGAATATCACGCCTACAATTATTATTATTATTATTATCCACAAATTGCTGCTCAAGATTTTTGCTGGTGGCCACCGTGATGTAATGACTAAAGTGCGACACTCAAACGCTAAAGATCCCAGGTTCGGTTCCTGAACTGAACACCTCGCACAATTCACGGCACCATAACTTTCAGGACTGTACAGTGACATGCGCCTGATCAAGCACCTTCGGATACAACGCTAGGCCAAGTGAAGCATATGGACACCACTGCTCCGGCCAGAAAAGTCTTCGAGTCAGAGCCATTGGGACAACGCAACAGAGGACGGCCTAGGCTAAGTTGGCATACACAAGTAGAGAAGGACCTCAACCAATTTGTAGTGCGCAATTGAGGCAGCTGAGGCGTAGCGGGTAGAGTCCGACGCTCACACGCCGAAGAGTCTAGGTTCGACTCCCGGCACCACCTCCACGGCACCACTTCTTTAGAGCTGCTGACAACACTCAAAGAGCAATAACGATCTAAGAAAGCTTCTCAAATTTCGTCGTTCGGAGTCGGCAAAAAACAGTAGGTCCCTTCTCACACAGTGCGCACAACACGAGTAGTTGATGAGCAAGCTAGGCCCTGGTCCCCCTTTGGACTGTTACGCCAACAATTATTATTATTATACGGAACGTCAGTCGTCGCAAAACCAAAAGGTCGCAACTTTTCAGAGTTATCAAAGCAATGCCTGGCTCGAATAAGTGTCAATCGTATGTGCTGCGTAAAAGTCACTTATTTTCGCATGCATTTTAAGTCTACTTTTTTGAAGAACGTCCTTGACTCGAAGTTCACACTGATAGTCCCTCAAGACATCGCCCAGTTGTCAATGGAAAGTGCATCAAGTCTGCTCACTTGAAGTGGGCACTGAACATGAATACTGATTTCGTGTTTGAATATTCGCTCAGTTCCGGTGATCAGCTCTGCTTGCTGTTCCAGGGGCCCATGGTGAATCCTTTTAAGTGACCGGCTCTTTTGGTATCGCCCGTGTGCACTGAAAGCTTCAACCAACTCATTTATGTTCATTTGACTCCACTGAATAGCGCCTTACACGTTTTTGATTCGTTTCTGTGCAAAAATATGTTCCCAACGACTAACGACTGATGCGACGTCTCTGCACGCCAAGAAATATGTGTGTCCTAAGGTGTGCTCTCAATTTGCAAAAATATTTCCTCGAAGTCATTGTGAAACAAAAACAACCACATACGACTTAAATGAAGGTAAACAAAAAAATTCCGAGGCGCCAATGAGACCCCCTCTGTGTGTCGAGTTCAGAGCTTCTCACACGAAATGCCACAGGCGTCCAGGAAAAAGTCACAAAAAAGATGCAACAAGAAAATTCGCCAGAGAAGCGCTTTGTCCAGGCCACATGTGTTTTGCTCGAAACCATCTACCAGGTCATATGACAAACATTTTCAAAGCAACGCTCGCATCTCCTCGGGAACAGCACAACAAGCCACTAAATAAGCCGTAAGGACTCCGGCCATGTTTTAGCTGTCCTGTAAATTAGCAGAAAACAAGTTTATCCCAGGCAGAGCGCCCAGTCCGGCTGGCAACATGTGGATAAGCACAACGTGTCATGTCTTAACCTCTCGCATACATAATGCCAAGGAATTTAGTCTCTTGCTTTATGTACGCGACGTGCAATCGGTTTTCCTTTTTCTTTTATTCAGCGGGATGAGGGGATGGGATGCCAGCTAGAGTGCAGCTCCTTTTGCGGGGAATATCCTTCGCAGGCCTAGTTGTCGCATATTGCCGTCGCGCAGATGATGAAGGTCCATTGGTCCGCCCCTTCAGAGCACACAGCATATTGATTGATCATAATTGCAAGAGCTGTCCGTGTCCTGCCGATTGATCGGATTAACGTTTCACGCCATCTGTGCGGTGTGCAGACGCTCCTCTAATTGAGGCGATCTGTGATCCACCACCCGTCGGGTTGCGAGTAATTGTGTTCTCTTGACGCACTATCAAGTCGTGGCATCACGTGCAAGGTACATGCGCTGGGCCTTGTGAAGAAGTTTGGATTTATGTTGTATGACTTTGATCATGAACGAAGATTGATATTGCGGTTAAGTGCGACAGAAAAGAGTTCCCGGCGGAAAGTTAGCTGTGATGAACTGCCAACTGTCGACAAGAAAGATTTCCTAGAAACTGAGGACTCTTCTTCTGTCCTTGAATTGGCGAACGCTTGATCCACATGAAACTCGTTTCACAGTTTGAGATAAAGTAAAGTGCTTGAATGGCTACATACATAAATTGCAGGTGCATTGAGATGAGTGGAATCTATTCCAATAACCAGACAACGATCGAAGATCAGTCACATATTTTATTGAAGGTTTGAGTCTCAGGTTCAACTGCATTCTGGTATAAGTGATAGGTGTTTTTCTTAAAGGTATATAACTTTGAAATAAAATAGAGGGATTATTATTTACATTAAAATACATACCATTTACTTTTGCGAAAAGATAATTCTTTGGCATTATAAATTGTATACTAGCGTATTCACATTTTAAATCATATTTCCGGTTCAACGAATATTATCCTCCAAGTGATAAATCATTTCAAGCTTATACGCTTTGACTAGCGACTTCTCGCATCCTCACAGCAGATAGTCAAGCGGCATTAAATCGCACTATAATGGAGACTCTGAACGTGAAAACATGCGATTACCAAACGTTTCCTTCGAAAAATCAATTATGGTCCGAGCTGACATATTAAAATAATGTTGCCAACTTTTTACTTTTTACTTCTGAAAAAAACACCGCTTAGGAGAACTATAAAATGCTGACTTACAAAATGACCTACAATTTCATTTTAAAAAAGGACTGATTTGTTACAAAACATTCGATTTCATGGATAATGCAATCATCTATATTCTTTGTCTTATCACTTCACTTTGCAATGAACATAAAGTTCATTCTTGCACTTACTTCAAATCATATATGCGGCGGAGGAAAGGCCTGTTTCAGGGTCCAAACAAGGGGCGAATGCCTAATTTCTTTAGGAACAGTTTGTGTGGTGCGTGCATGTGTTGTTTTGCCATGAGTAAGCGTTTGTTACCGACTACGAACGTCGAAATTTTAGCAGCCCTTTAAAAGACAGTTTGTATTTCTTGGGGTGTTCAGTGTAGAAGTCGAACCTGGGACCTTCAGTGAGTATCGCACGTTATCCACTGCAACACAGCGTCTAAAAAGATTTAAAGTACAAGAAATGTTTTGATGTGTGCTGCCTAAAGTCTTTCAAAGTTCTGAAATTGATTAATTGTTTTTTAACGACAAGAAAAACTTCCCTCAGTTTCTATCAATCATATTGACAAACAATTTGTCAATACGTCCAGGTATGTGCCACAAACAGGAGACATACACTTCGATACTTAAAACGAAAAAACAGAAATATAAGAGTACCTGCATAGGGCCAAGAAAATGTTTTTTTTTATTCTAAATTTTATAACTAGTTTAAGTGTTTTTATAGCTAGATGGAAGAAATTATTTATTTATTTATCTATTTATTCATCAATGGATTTACAATCTGCTGATTATAATATTTTGTTTCTTAGCAACAAAATAAAAAAACAAAGTAAGAAACATAATTCTATGTAGATTCAGATTTCATAAGTTTATGAATTTAATTGAATAGATTGTGAAAAATGTTTTTGATAATATTTTTAAAAGAGTCTCTGCTCATTGAAATGTCAACTTCAGACGAAACAAAATTAAATAACATTAAAGTCCGACTAATTGGATTACTTTGACCATAATTCGTACGGTGAATGGGATGATAGAAAACTTCATCTCTATGTCTTAAGCTCACGTTTGGGACGTACAAAGAAATTAAGGCGAGTAGCTCTTTAGATTTTATATTGCAACTTAAAATGTCTTTGATAAGTAAAACACATTGAACTTGTCTTCTACTTTCAAGATTTTTTAAGCCCAAAAGAGCACAGCTTGCTGTATATTCGGGTAAAACGTGAGACCACCTCAGATTTCTCAAAGCAAAACGAGTGAATCTTTTTTGAATTCTTTCAATTCTAAATACGCTATTCTCATAATATGGTGTCCAAATTACACATGAATACTCTAATATAGGGAGTACCAGTGATGAAAAAATTGACTTAAGCGTATAGGGATCCTTAAAGACACTTGATGTTCTCTTAAGGAAACCTTACATAGAGTTTGCTTTACATATAATAAAGTCATAATGTGCCGAAAAAGTAAATCTTGTATCAAAGTAGATACCGAGATCCTTCACTTCTTTGACTTGTAGTAGTAATTCGTTTCCAATTCTATAGTTAAAAGTCACCGTCGACAACTTTCTATAAGCGCTAAGTGTCATGCACTTCGCTATATTAAGTTCAAGGTGATTATATTTACACCAATTACCAAATAAGTCAAGATCAATTTGTAATTTTAAACAATCAATAAATAATTTAATTATAATAATTTATAATAATTTAATTTAATATCGTCTACATACACTAGAATTTCCGCAAATCTAAAAAGTTTGGGAATATCATTCACGAAAAAACAAACAAAAGTGGGCCTAAATGACTTCCCTGAGGAAGACCAGATATTGCGTCTATATATGATTAGATCTGAAACCATTTATTAGGACGACTTGTTTCCGATTTGATAAATAGGAACTCAGCCATGTTAAAAAGCTAGGGTTAAAACCTAGTTTTTGGGGTTTTTGTAATAATAGTCCATGAGGAACTATGTCAAACGCTTTGTCAGTGTATATAACATCAACTTGCATTCGCTTCTCCATGGAGTTCAAACAGAAATGCGAAAATATACAGAAATTTGTTGCTGTTGAACGACCGCTTATTAAACCATGCTGTTTCGATGTAATGGAGTTTTTAATAACAAAGAAAGGTCTTTGAGTAACAAGTTTTTCAAAAAGTTAAGGTATTATAGACCGCTTCGATATCGGTCTGTAATTTTTAATAAGGTGCTTATA
The DNA here is from genome assembly GCA_955652365.1 of Eristalinus aeneus. Classification (NCBI taxonomy): domain Eukaryota; kingdom Metazoa; phylum Arthropoda; class Insecta; order Diptera; family Syrphidae; genus Eristalinus; species Eristalinus aeneus. The sequence goes on along the minus strand of OY019130.1, from coordinate 6,879,656 downwards.
TACGCTTTTAAGAGCTGGAGTTATAAAGAAGATTTTCCACTTATCTAAGAATACTCCAGTTGATAAGGATTTGTTAAATAAAGCTTTTAACGGGGAGCAAAGTAATGATGCACAATTCTTTAACAATAATGGGGTAATTTGGTCCAAACCAGCATTTTTGGTTGAATCTAAGCCGATAAAACCATTGTAGATGTCCTCATCTGAGAGTGATATTAAGTTAAAATAATAATAAACAAATAACAATAAACAAATAAAATTATAAAATAATAAACAAATAATAATAGACAAATAAAAAATAAAAAAAATTAAAAAGAATTAGAAAAATTACAAAATAAAAAAAAGTTTCAAAACAAAACAAAGCACTGTTCTTCTTCGTTGGAATGGGTTAATAACTGATCATTCATCAAAAGTGTTCTTTGTTGTCTGAGAGGCACTGGTCAATATCAACGAACACGATTTGTCAATACTGTTGAGCATGTGAAAGGTGAGAACTTAGTGTCCATTTTGTTAGAAGGTGTTACTTAAATTAAATTTCTCTATGGTAAAATATTTCTGTTTTAAAATGAATAAATAACCCGTACCTTAGTTCCTCTATTAAAAAGCAACATCAAGTTGGTTTGCCGATTTAAGCGTATTCCCTATATATCGAAGATGCGCCTTGTTTTAGTTCATCAGTTAATAAGAAGTTATGTAAACTCATGAAGAAAATATAAGAACGAAGGTTTTAAGACCAAGCATTTATAAAAACGAAAATTGATGTAAAATAAAAAAAAAGGTCGATTTTCAACAATTTTAAAAGCATCGAAAAGTGTTTTTAAACGTAATCAACCGATACCACTATAAGACAGTTGAACTTAAGTTGAATTGAGAAGTAAATTTACATTGAATCATATGCTGTAAAGGTATCTTTCGTTTTTGCAATGATCATGTCATTTCTTGACTGTAAAATATTTTCATTGTACCATTCATTCCTGTAAAAAACTCCAAAGAATAAAGATAGAAAAGCTAAACGCTTCTCCCTCTTTCTTATCGAAAACTATGTCGAGCTACTACGGTTCAAACTGAAAGAAAATTAATCCGTTCTAAGCAAAACGATAAGTGGATCACGTTCGACAATATGAATTTAATAAAAACAAATAAAAAATTAAACATTTTAATATTCCCAATTCTCGCCTATTTTTAAAATACAAAAGCTTTTTATGGATTTTTTTTATTTGAAACTAAGACGTCACTAGCGGTCGCCGTGGCATAGTGGGTAGAGTGCGACGCTCACACGCCGAAAAGTCTAGGTTGCAGTCCCAGCTCAACACGAATTTTTCGAATTTTTCACGGCACCACCTCTTTCGAGCTGCTGACAACACTCAAAGAGTAATAACTGTCTAAGAAAGCTTCTCAAATTTCGCCGTTCGGAGTCGGCTAAGAACTGTAAGTCCCTTCTACTCGTGAGAGAACAGTAGCGCACCAAACACGATTAGTTGATGAGCAAGCTAGGCCCTGGTCCCCCATTCGACTGTAGCGCCAACAATTATTATTATTAAGACGTCACTTTCTGCACTGGCTATAGCGCTGTCAGATGAAAGCACGATTTACTACAGACGTTTTTGGAAACCCCTAAGATTGATGTTTTTTGTAGGAGGTGCTCAACATTTTACCAGATTTCTAATTTTCTGTAAGTAAACTAGAATTCTTGAACGTACGCATTTAGTGGTTTGTTAAATGATTTTTATTTCCTGTGTATTCTAAAGGAAACACCTTAATGTGTGTGGGGAGAGCACATTTTTTTTGCACATACAAAAATATATTTGAAAACATTTTTACATAATGATAACAATTTATGTAATTCCACAATTAGGTTATCGAAAAACACGTATCGATCATGAAGTAATAGCCATCTGTTACTATAAAAAGTGATGTCAAGCTGTTGGGATATGTTTTTGGAGGTTGGGATGTGCTGCACTGGAGCGCTCAGACTCAAATACTGGTCCATTGTCCTACCAGGCAGTAACTTTCATTTATTGTAATTTCTTGATTTACCGAAGAAAAACCAAGAGGCGCTTCTGTTATTTAGAGCTGGGGTTTTCGGTTCCCACCACATCAGCGTTAAAAAGCCGCCACCTGATACGAGCAAAGGTGGGCCACTGACAGAGAAAGTGTTCTGAAGTGCCTTCACCTTCTCCACAGGCGTCGCAAAGGGTGACATCACTAAGCCCAAGCCGACTTAGGTGCATAGCGAAGGTAAAGTGTCTCGTTAGTACGCCGACCAGTCGTCTGCACTCGTTTCTGTCTATAGACAGCAGAAAAGACCAAGCTGCTTACTCGAGTTGAGAAAAGTGAAAATGAGGTATTAAGCTTGATGAGAAAAACTTTAGAAGGTATTTCTTTGTCGGCTTAACAAAAACGGCAAAATTTTCTTCCTAGTTGAGTATTTTTTTCCGGGGAGAAGATAACAATTAAAAATATATTTTATATTCTTATACGTATCGAAAAACGAACGCTAATGGGGAAATGTGCATTTTGAACAGCGAATGGGGTGTTTTAATATATACTGGTAAACCTAACTACACTTAACATACATATGGGGCTCAACCTGTACGGCACGCACGATTTATTAAAAAGCTATCTTGTATAAAAATGACAATAATAAACAATTACTACTTATTTTATCAGTAAACAAAAATACCCCCCCCCCCCCACGAATTTAAGGGAAAAGCTTTTGTTCTGATAGAAATTCGTCTTGAAGATAATTAGCTCATCAAAGGGGACGATCCAACTGATTTTTTTTTTTGATTTAGGTCAAAACAACACTTATAAAAGAAAAAAGAAAGTTTGGCATCACTGACATGGCATATTCTCCTATGAAATCATAAGAGTGCATTAGCAGCTTTTCGTTCATAGCAAGAAAACTAAACTGTAATTTATTTTGTTCTAATTTGATGTATGTACAACAGAATACAATGATTTTTGCTTCCATACGCACAAAATGACGAAAGTGAGCTACAACATTAAATTGCGCTCTGGAGATGAATAATTATTGAATTTGATTTCAACAAAAGTGACACATCCGTTGTGTTGCTAAACGGTTTGTTATGATAGATATAAGGCACGCAAGTGACTCTGTGATTGCTTTTTAAATTTCCAAACAACATGCAGTGAAGTCGAGGAATGTACATAATAAAGGGCACGTTCGACTTCAATATGTACTTAGTCAAAATTAATGAAACTTGTGAATCAATTGAGTCATGGGTTGTGAATGTTGGACAGTTTTTACAACCCCTCAGGGAGCCCATGAAACATTTAACTAGAAAAACAAACTGCGAATTCAACAAATATATGTATTTGAAATAAAATGAATACTTTTTGGACTGAACTACTGGACATGGACATACTTTTCTAACCTCAATTCCGTACGATCTATTTCTCTTCTTATTCTTATTTCTTTTTTTGTTTCAGCCATCTTTTTCAAGCTATTTTAATCTGCTTGCCAATTATTTCAGAAGTAATAAACAATTGCGCAGTATAACGTCCTCTTAACTTACTTTAATATCTGGTACAGTCTTTATGGTCATTGAATCTTTTAAATGACAAGAACTTTAGGATCGCCTATAACTTGTACATATACGTATTTGGCCAAATATGGATTCCTAAAAGTTGGTGTCTTTGTATCCGTTTTTATCTGACATATTCTTTGTATGTCCGTTCTTGTGACATAAAAGTCAAAAAACTGCCGAAATCGAGGTTCTTTCAGTGGGCCTACCAGCTCTTTCTACTCAAGCTTTAAAAATGCGAAGCCCTTAGAGAGTTTAGCATCTTATTCCTTTTGCAAATGGCGTTTTCCAATTACCGTCCACGTAATTCAACAATAATAGATAAAAAAAAACCTAATAATCTCTTTATTCCAACTCCGTCTCCCACAAGACGCTAATTTGTGTAATTACAGAACAATGCAACGATAATTTCCAAAAACACAATAATAACATCTCCTCTCACCATCTTTCAGACCGTCGTCGTCTCCCATTTCCCCCTCCAGACAATTTCAGTTTTAATCCGCTTTTCGGTCGTACAATCCCTTTGTCATGCTTGTCCGCTTCGAAGAAAAGGCCAACCCACACAACAACAACAACAACAGCAACGATCACAGGAAAACAAAAGAAACAACAAATTACCAAAGTAATAACAAGTTGTATCTCTTACAAGCGTTCCCGGGTGTCCGTTGGGTTGTTGTATCGCCGACACCAGCTCGCAGCACTTATGATTGACAGCTTAAGGAACGGTTTCGATTTCGTAAACTTCCAAGGACCGATCGAAATCCAATTTGTTTCATCCGCTGTTGCGTCGCTGTCGCTGCCGCTTCCCAGGCCGACCGCAAACGATCGTTGCTGTCGATGGGGATGATGAATAATTATATCGTCGCCATCGGTGGTGGTGGTGGCGGCTTGGTGGCCTTTTCCCATTTCATAACGACAAAATGTGTCAATCTTCCTCAAACAGCAGACACGGCGCGTTTGCGCGCCTCCTCTCGATTGATCCTTTTTGCTGGTTGAAGCAGCAGAAGCAGCAGCACCTTGAATACTCGAGACGCCCGCCAGCCGACTGATCGTTGATCGTCGGCACCGCCGTCGGAGCCCTACACTTTGTTTCATTGCCAGCTTATTAGGGGCAATTACGGGGCGATTGCTTTGACTGGTAAACGCTGCTCGCTTAGGAATCCAATCTGGTTTCTGCTGAAGTTTGCTGCTGCTGCTGTTCGCCATGACGTTTGCTCGACAATGCTTGTGGCGATTCTGAGGTACAATTGACGGAGAGGGTTTCCTTGTTTGACAGAGAGGTTTACAGGCTTTAGGTAAGGAAAGGTGCCTACTATGCACATCGAAATGGGACAAACAGAGCTGAGGAGAGCAAAACTCAAGTTTGTAGGCAAATGGAACTGAGGAGAGCGAAAGTCTGGTATATAACTTATATAGAGAACAGTGGCTCCTTATTGCATTTAATTAAATTTTTATTCAAACCTTTTCGATGTCGGAGTTGATCCTTTTTCCAGCAACGTGGCGATTAAAACCTCAAAAATATGGTTTAACGACACCTCAAGCATACAATCCGAAACAAACTTTAATTTGGGGATATAATGGTGCATCACGAAGCTCAAGTGAACTACTGTCTGCCTTATAACGCATGGAAGAAAGGTTTGCAGTTTTAACAACTTGTGGCCATCACACATTCAGAACAGGGGGATAAATATGAGACTGGGCGAATCAGGTCTACTCCGATGAAATTTGTTTTGCACACACACATTGAATAGAGGAGCGGGATACCAGTATACCGGTATGAAAAGAGCGTCAAGATACAAATGTCTCGATAGGGAACATTTGTTGTGAACGAACCCTTTTTTTTTGTTTGTTTGCTATGACATCTGTGAAAAATATTTAGTATACATCAAGTCATTGAACAGACAACATCACATTTTTTATCGTGTTAAAAATGTCGAATTTTGTACCAGAAAGTGATGATTTGCGGAAAGTATTAATTTGTTGTTTTCATTTGAAGAAAAGTGCTGCAGAGTCGCATCGAATGCTTGTCGAGGCATATGGTGATCATGCTCTATCAGAAGCAAAAGATGGTTTCAACGGTTCAGACATAATGATTTTGATGTGAGAAATGAAGAACGTGGAAGACCACCACGTGGAAGTTTGAAGACGCCGAATTGCAAACGATATTGGATGGAGATGCCATTTTGAGTCAAAAGCAAATGGAAGCAATGTTAAATGTTGCACAACAAACAATTTCTGACCGTTTAAAAGCTATGGGAAAGATCCAAAAGTGTGGAAAATGGGTGCCACATGAATTGAATGAAAGACAGATGGAAAACCGAAAAAACACTTGTGAAATTTTGCTTCAAAGACACGAAAGAAATTCGGGTTTTGTATCGGATTGTAACTGGCGATGAAAAATGGATTTATTTTAAGAATCCTAAACGGAAAAAATCATGGATTAATCTGGGACAACCATCAACATCGACTGCAAAACCAGATCGATTCGGCAAGAAGACAATGCTGTGTGTTTGGTGGGACCAGAAAGGTATGCTGTACCACGAGCTCCTAAAACCTGGTGAAACTGTTAATACTGATCTCTACCGACAACAAATGATCAATTTGAACCATGCATTGATCGAGGAACGACCAGAATGGGCCAGAAGACACGACAAGGTAATTTTGCTCCATGACAATGCACCTGCACACAAAGCAAAACCGGTTCAGGATACAATCAAAACACTTGGCTGGAAGCAGCCGTATTCACCAGGCTTAGCTCCTTCCGACTACCATTTGTTTTCATCGATGGAACACGCATTAGCTGAGCAGCACTTTGATTCCTACGAGGAGGTCGAAAATTGGGCGTCTGATTGGTTTGCTTTAAAAGACGAACAATTTTATTGGCGTGGTATTCACAAATTGCCAGAAAGGTTGTCAAAATGTATAGAAAACAATGGCCAATACTTTGAATAAAATGTTTTTACTTTCCCATAAGTAATTAGTGTTTTATTTTCATTCTCATTTCATACCGGTATAAATGGTATATTAACAACTTTTAAAATTTCGCTTAAAATCTTTCCTTCAAATCAGGATTTAACTTGTTTTGACTTCCCATTTATTCTCATATGAAAATAAGGCCGTTGTACGGAGAATTTTGGACCTTGTGTATATATTTTTTTTTGTAAGCTTCCACCTTGAAGGTATATGAAGCAGGATGATCCCACTTTCTAAGAGTGAGTCTTAGAGTGAATTTATTCAGAGGCTCGCATAGCTTCATCGACAAATGTATATTATCGTTTTTAATCTTACACAAAGTAATACATAAGGTCCTTATTGGAGAATTGTGTACAAACACTTTTTATTAAAGGAAATTCACATCGCTCAGAGTGTTGTACATTAGAAGCTGCAACTTTCTTAAATCTCTCTGGTAATACCATCTCTTTAAATTAGTGCACTCTGGCATTGATCCAGGCAGTCGTCTGAAGGTTCAGGTTCTGGAAAATGCGGCGAGTGGGGTAAGACTTCTCATTTCAGCGTTTCCTGGGGCCCTAAAATATCCACATTTCATCTCCAGTCGGGATTTAATACAAAAATCCCTTCCTTTGAAATCCTTTAAAAGGTTTCAACTCATACGGCAACCAATTTACTTGCTTTTGAATAAATCACGTTTCATACGAATCTTCATCCAGTAAATGTTCAGATTCCTCATCCTTCAAGTTTTTCGCGTGCTCATTTCTAAAGCGTCGAAATCATTTTCTGCATGATTTAACCAAAAAAAAAAAAACTGGGACACTTATTACCTTCAAATTCAGAATGAAATTATTCAGCCATTTCTTAATATATTAAAACGAAATAAATTGCATATGAAACTGCAGTTTAATACGGTTTCAGTAATCCAAACACATTAATTGTCAATTTTTTAATTTTATCAACTAAAGGCTTAAATCAAAAATAGTGCAAATTCATCGGCCAAGAAAAACTGGGACACTTGTTTTCAAAGACCAGAAATAATGTACCGTTGCTTTTATATCCTTATCTTTGATCGAAGAATACCTCCGCTATTCCGTCAAGTTGTTTACAATTGCATATTTATGTAATTAAATTTTGTTTTGTTGTTGGAAAATAAACAGACGTCCCATGAAATAAAAGCTTTAATAATTGATTATTTTGAACAAAATTATAGTATTCGCGAAATTTCTTCAGTGGTTAACAAACTTAAGTCACAATCTTCAATATTATAAAGTCTTTTAAAGATAACGGTTTTCTTCATCGCGTTTCGGGAAGTGGAAGGCTTTTCAAAATTTCTACGGATCAAAGTAAACCAAGAATTTTAAGGGTAGTAAATAGAAACCCGCAGAAATCAAATTGAAATTGCCAAAACTTTGAAGAAAGAAAAAATTGCAGAAGTTCATCCGCAGACAGTGCGCAATTTTTTACATAAAAATTATCTAAAAGCCCGCACACTTCGCAAGAAGCCAGCCTTATCAAAATGAAACATAAAAAAGCGATTGGAGTATGCCAAGGTGTACGCGCAGAAGATGGATGAGTTCTGGAATCAAGTAATTTCTCTTTTAGAAAAGGAAGTTCAAAAAGAACCATTTGTACCAGAGAAAAGTTAAGGACAGCATGTATGAAGAATGGCAAAAAATTTCATCGGCTGTAACAAAAAACCTTTTCGGATCGATGAACAGAAGATTGGAGGACGTTATAAAGGCAAAAGGACAACACACAAAATATTTAAAAAATTATTATTTTCAGTTTTTGTAATTGTCCCATTTTTTTGGCCGATGAATTTGCACTATTTCTTATTTAAACCTTTAGTTGCTAAAATTAAAAAAATTAATAATAAATGTGTTTGGCTTACTGAAACCGTTTTGAACTGTAGTTTCATACGCAATTTATTTCATTTTAGTTCGCCGTGGCGTAGTGGGTAGAGTGTGACGCTCACACGCCGAAGGGTCTAGGTTCGACACCAATTTTTCGAATTTTTCATGGCACCACCTCTATCGAGCTGCTGGCAACGCTCAGAGTAATAACTGTCTTAGAAGGCTTCTCAAATTTCGCCGTTCAGAGTCGGCAAAAAACTGTAGGTCCCTTCTCTTGTAAGTAGCGCGAATAACACGAGTAGATTATGAGCAAGCTAGGCCCTGGTACCTCTTTGGACTGCAGCGCGAACAATTATTATTATTATTAATTATTATATTAAAAAATGGCTGAGATATTTCAAGCTAAATTTGAACGTGATAAGTGTCCTAGTTTTTGTTTTGGTTCACTGTATTTTTAGCCAATTTCGATTTGCTTTGGTTTCTCTTCAAACACAACGTGGTCACCAAAGTCATCCAATGAGGGGCCTCATCTCATATCCTGCTTTAAATTCCCCCCATTCCCATTACTTTTTTCCATGTTGATGCCCATAAGCAGAATACTTCGAGTGTCGGAATATTCTTTTAAAATCAATTCTTTCAGTTACTCATTCTTATAAACCTGAAATCAAATAAATTTCGGTTTGTCTTCACTAATTATGAAATTAAACCATCATCACCACTTCCCAAACGTCACCCCACAAAAATTCTTTTTCAATTTATAGAACTGTTTTTTTTTTTTTTTTGTTAAAATAAATCCTAAATAAACTTGCCTTTACAACACCTAAGGGACCTATAATTATTACCCTGGCCATGTAATTTTGTCATAAAAATAAATACCTCTAATAATTTTTTCATATACATGTCTGACGTCACTATGCCATTTAAAGCAATCTGAACAAGAAAGCTTTTTTCAGGAAAGCTTTGCGAAAGTGCTAAACTATGGCATGAACAATAACGGAATTCGTGGGGCGCCGTGGCTTAGTTGGTTAAAGCGCCTGTCTAGTAAACAGGAGATCGTGAGTTCGAATCTCGCCGGGGCCTTCCGCTTGTGCGGTTTATTTTTTAATTTTTTCACAGACTTTTCATGTTTTTCAATAAAAATGTCCCTATTCCTGGGCCTGTATGCACGAGGCATTTGTGTGCACAGGTGACGTTGATATACAGGCTCCTCGCTGCGACCTCTGGGTAGCCATCCGTTTAAATTGTTTTTGTTTTTCTAAATTTAAAATATAGTGAGTGAACATTCTTCTAAGAAGATGAAGAGTATTAACTCTTTGATGTCCAAGTACAATGGTACATTATAGAAGACATGCTTTAAAAGACTTTGGCCACTTTAAATCTGTCATGTGACGTCACGAAAATCACGAGCTCGTATATTGAGACGCATTTTCCAGTCTATTCATTTGATAAGTGTAATTTTAGATCACGTCAAAGATTAATCCCATAGTCGCCATAGCTCATGAAAGAAGAAGAGAGCAACTCAACTCAAAACTCATCCCGTGGAGAAGGTACCAGCTCAACAAAAACCCAACCCGTGGAGAAGAAAGCAGCTCATCCAGCTTACACTCAATGCATTAACATCGCCTACTGCAATCCGCTGCCGAAGACCGAGCGCCCGATTGTTATTTGGATACAACAATGAAATAGCAGTTGAACCTTTCTGAAGTCAGCTATGACGTAGCAAGCAGAAAATAAAATAAAAGCACACAAATGTCCACTTCGAATTTTTCCATTTGGGTTAAGAAATAACCAATAAATAGTTTACGGAAGTTAAATTGTATTTCAACCGAATTACGAATGTTGCCTTTTATATATCGGGATTGGGCAACCCCAGTGTTGCAATCTAGCAACTGTCAGCTCTATCGTAAAGTTTGACAGTTTTGAGGTTATACGTACTCAGGACGTTCTGACATACGGGCGCTATTTGTGTTGTTTACAGTAACTTAAAAGATTCATCTCGCCCAAAAAATGTAATTAAATCGTGAAAATTTTCGTGCTATTATTTTTTACAACTTTCGACGTGGATTCACTCAACAACAGGGCATCGATGAACTTAGTTCAATTTTTGGCGATGAAGCTCAATCAAGGACCAGTGTTTATCGATGGCTTTGTGAATTCAACCGAGATCATAGTTCACTCCAAGACGAAATTTGCAAAGGTCGTCCGAAATCAGTTGTTGTTCCGGAAACCATTGATGCTGTGCGCCAACTGATATTGCAAGATCGTCGTGGGACCTATCGTGAGATTGAGACAACCTTAAGCATTAATGGGACCAGCATACATTCAATATTGCATGGACATTTGACCGTCAAAAAAATTTGTTCGCGTTGGATCCCACACAATTTGTCAATCGCTCGTGTCGATTGATCGAAAGAAATGCTCCAAAAATACGATCGCGGTGCTTCGAAATATGTCTATGACACCGTGACAGGTGATGAATCGTGGATTTATGCATATAAGCCCGAAAGGTAACATCAGTCGACTGTATGAGTGTTGAGCCAAATCCAACAAAAGTTGCTCGCGCACGAAGCACTTACAAGCAAATGGTCGCCTGTTTCTTGCGAAAAACTAGACATGTCGCAACAGTACCACTAAAACAACGCAGCACAGTCAATTCTGAGTGGTGCACAACCATTTGTTTGCCAGTTGTCTTTCAAGAAATCAGGAAAACCAACCGCCGAAGACGGATCACTCTTCACCACGACAATGCGAACCCTCACACATCGGCTCAAACAACTGCATTTTTGAGCACTCAAAACATCGATTTGATGAGTCATCCGCCGTATAGCCCTGACTTGGCACCGAATGACTTCTTTTTATCCCCGTACGTAAAAAATAAAATGAGAGGTCAACGTTTTTCGACACCTGAAGAAGCGGTTGATGCGTTCAGGAATTCATGTTTTGGAGATACCTCAATCAGAGTGGCAAAAGTGCTTCGACATTTGGTTGAAACGCATGCAAAAGGATATAGATCTTAATAGGAAATATTTTGATAAACAATAAAGCTATTTTCGATGATTAATATTGATTTTTGTACTCTAATCCCGAAATAAAAAAGGCAAACCTCGTATGATTGTTAAAACACAACACTCTATCAATAGCAACACTTATCTACTTAATTTAACATTTTCAACCTTCTTATTACCTATTACGACATTTAAATCCGTGTAGCCATTTATGTACATACATTTAGTTTTACTAAAATTTAGACTTACTTTGTTCATCTTAAACCATTCAATTAGGTTGCGTAGATCCTGATTTAATTTATTAAACCCTCATTTATATCTTTACATGCAACAAAGATAAGACCATCGTCAGCAAATAACTTCGTCTTCTTCTTCTTCATGTTATTAACATAAGTTATAAAAAATAATTGTAAAAAATTAATTATTCTTTTTTTTTAATTAATTATTAAAAATAATGCTCCTTAAACAGATCCCTGTGGTACATCTAAATTCACATTTTTTGCACTTGGTATTTTGTTGGTCGCCGTGGGGTAGTGGGTAGAGTGCGAAGCTCACATGTATTTTTCAAATTTTTCACGGCACCACCTCTATCGAGCTGCTGACAACACTCAAAGAAAATAACTGTCTAAGAAATATTTTCAAAACTTCGCCGTTCGGAGTCGGCACAAAACTGTAGGTCCCTTCTCTCGTAAGTAGCACGCATATCACGAGTAGTTGATGAGCAAGCTAGCCCCTGGTCCCTCAGTGGACTGTCGCGTCATACAAATATAAATTATTATTTTATTGCCCACTTTAGATTTTTGAGTGCTTCCTTCAAAATATGATGTGATCCAAGTCAGCTCTCTTCCTGTGACACCACACTTCTCCAATTTATCAACTAATATGTTCCTGTCAACTGTCTCGACAGCTTCCCTCAGATCGATGAACACTGCAGCAATCTTAAAATTATTCTGCACTGCATTCTTCAAGTCGACAATAACTAGATCCAAAACTGATTCGCAACTATGCCCGCCTCTAAATCCAAATTGACATTTCACATACAGCTATTTATTGGCATTTGACAAATATCTCACTTCCGCTTTTTTACTCTTCATTCAATGCTTCATAAAAAGTGTTACAGTGATCGGATTTAGTTCGAATATGCGCCATTTTGTTCGATAATCTGTTTCCATCTAAACGGCAACTTCATAATACTCCCCTCGTAGAAGCCCCCCTCGTAGAAGCCCCCCTCGTAGAAGCCCCCCTCGTAGAAGCCCCCCTCGTAGAAGCCCCCCTCGTAGAAGCCCCCCTCGTAGAAGCCCCCCTCGTAGAAGCCCCCCTCGTAGAAGCCCCCCTCGTAGAAGCCCCCCTCGTAGAAGCCCCCCTCGTAGAAGCCCTCCCTCGCAGAAGCCCCTCGCAGAAGCCCCCTCGTAGAATCCCCCTCGTAGAAGCCCCCCTCGTAGAAGCCCCCCTCGTAGAAGCCCCCCTCGTAGAAGCCCTCCCTCGCAGAAGCCCCTCGCAGAAGCCCCCTCGTAGAATCCCCCTCGTAGAAGCCCCCCTCGTAGAAGCCCTCCTCCTTATTTGCGAAGAACTCGGACAACCACTCTTTACAAACCTCTTTTGAATTCAACTTCACACCACCAAGAGCGTTCGCTATGGACAGGGAATGGTTGTAATCACGATGCGCTATGTGCGGGCTATATGGTAGATGCGAGAAAACCTCCCATTCGAGCTCCAGTAGGTTCTGACGAGACATCAACGAAGTGCGTCGTCTGGCGTTGTCCCGGTAGAACACTACACTCATCATGTTGGCCAATTCTGGACGCTTCTGGTCGATCGCGTGCTTCAAGCGGTCAATTCTGGACCCTTCTGCTCGATCGCCTGCTTCAAGCGGTCCAGTTGTTCGCAGTAGATGGTAGATCATACAGCTCATAGTGGATGATTCCCTTCCAATCCCACCAAGCACACAGCAAAATCTTCCTGGCCGTCAGTTCCGACTTGGCCACTGTTTGGGACGATTCAGCGGCCTTCAACCACGTACCGTTTTCACTTGATATTGTCGTATGTGATGCATTTATCGTCGCCAGTCACCATCCGTTTCAAAAGTTGGTCGGGTTCGTTCCGTTTCAGGAGCATATTGCAGGCGTTGATTCGGTCCAGGAGGGTTTTTTGCGTCAAATCATGTGGCACCCAAACATCAAGTTTTTTTTCTTGTATCCAGCCTTCTGCAGATGGTTTAAAATGGTTTGGGGAATAAATCCCATCTCCTGGGCGATGTCAAGAGATGCCACATGCCGGTCTAACTCGATGATTTCCATGATTCGATCGGTATTCGTCGTCACAGGTCTTCCGCCGGATGGCTTATCCATGGTTTCGTTTTCATCGGCTCTGAATCGTCAAAACCATTCCTCCGCGGTTCGAAGTGATAGAATACCATTCCCCAAAACACCATTAATTTTACGGAACGTTTCATTAGCGGATTTGCCTTTAACGAAGGAAAGCTTTAAAACATTGCGAATTTCGGCGTTAGTGAACTCCATGTTTACACGTCTATAACTGTTGAACGCAATATCCAAGCTAATCATGCATAGTGTCGTTTTGTAGGCTATGTCAAGACCTTTCAAATAATGTATGCCAGATACGAGCTCTGTACCGCTTTGTACATAGCCGGAAAATTCAAAAGACAAAAAGGCGGATAGATATAGATATTTGACAACCTTATATTACTCTCGACTCTTTCCACGCTTGAGGAAAATTTCCAAAGGTTAATTAGGGACAGATGTGGGATTTGGTTTTACTGCCTATATCACGGGGAACCTTTTTCCCAAGAGTCGTAAGTAACGCAAGACTAGACGCCTTAGTTACCCAAGTACCAAACTGAGACCATGCTTGAGGAGCAATCAGCCCACCTTGGTTTGATGCGAAGCCTTTCTAAAACCTCTTCCGCTCTCTGGGTCGCAGCGCCCGGTTGAGAATGCAACTCCACACTGAGAAGGGATTGTCCCTTAACCGTCTTGCCTAGTTGTGGGAGTACAATCAACTAGACAAGTCAGCACAGTACACTATCCTTGACTCTACCCGCGATGTTAGGTGGTAAACCACAGCCACCACGAAACTCCCACAAGGGGGCCTACCGCAATGGTCAGGCTGGAACCGAAGTTCCAGGGGCCCCTGACCTCCCGTGGCACCAGAATATAGCTTCTGGTCAAGCTGTCACTACCAGTCAGGTTCCCTCAAAGCCTGGGTCTGTTAGCCGACATCCGTAGATTGTCTTTTCTCCGTCAGTGATTCCGTTGACACTATAAATAGTGATACGGATGTGATTTTGAATCATGTGATTCATAAATCCAGTCACATCATCTGGGTTAATTAGAGACAACGGAAAACACTTTAAAATTTTAAAATTTTAACTTTAAAATTCGACAAAGGTTAGCTGCATGTGTATTGTAAGGATTCCTTCTCCCAAAATTTACAGATAATTTGGTGAATAGCTCAACGCTGCTTTCAATTTTTCAGAGATGTGGTCTCAGATCATGTCATTAAATTTCTTATTTTTTTTCCAAAAAAAATTAATTTATTTGTCTCCAAGTAAAAATAAAAAAAATTGATTTAAAAGACGATACAATTTAGATATTTAAAAAAAGAAATGCCGAGCGCAACTGGGCCATCCAAGGACTGGGCCGTCTAAGGACTGGTCCGTCCAAGGACTGAGCCGTCCAAGGACTGAGCCGTCCAAGGACTGAGCCGTCCAAGGACTGAGCCGTCCAAGGACTGAGCCGTCCAAGGACTGAGCCGTCCAAGGACTGAGCCGTCCAAGAACTGGGCCGTCCAAGGACTGGGCCGTCCAAGGACTGGGCCGTCTTAGGACTGGTCCGTCCAAGGACTGAGCCGTCCAAGGACTGGGCCGTCCAAGGACTGGACCGTCCAAGGACTGGGCCGCCCATGGACTGGGCCGTCCAAGGACTGGACCGTCCAAGAACTGGGCCGTCCGAGGACTGGGCCGTCCAAGGTTTGGGCCGTCCAAGGTCTGGGCCGTCCAAGGGCCGGGCCGTCTAAGGGCCGGGCCGTCCAAGGGCCGGGCCGTCCAAGGACTCGGCCGTCCAAGGACTGGACCGTCCAAGGACTGGGCCGTCCAAGGACTGGACCGTCCAAGGACTGGGCCGTCCAAGGACTGGGCCGTCTAAGGACTGGTCCGTCCAAGGACTGAGCCGTCCAAGGACTGGGCCGTCCAAGGACTGGGCCGCCCAAGGACTGGACCGTCCAAGGACTGGGCCGCCCATGGACTGGGCCGTCCAAGTACTGGACCGTCCAAGAACTGGGCCGTCCTAGGTCTGGGCCGTCCAAGGGCCGGGCCGTCCAAGGACTGGACCGTCCAAGGACTGGGCCGTCCAAGGACTGGACCGTCCAAGGACTGGGCCGTCCAAGGACTGGACCGTCCAACGACTGGATTTCGATGACTGGACCGTTCGACGTCTGGATCTCGTAACGTTTTGTAGGATGCTGCTCGGATTAATTCACCTCGGTATTCTTAATCGGACGTGTTATGGGTTTGAAATGTGAACCGATGCACATGTTTGAAGATCATTCCGATATTCAAGTGGTTTCTTGGAATTTAGGATCGCTTGGGTTATAAACAATAATGTTTATGAATTGCAGATTGTATTGTTTGTCCAGTGTATTTTAGGATTGGATCGAAGTTTTAACTTGCAATATACGGCCTCATTTATAAGTACACATGCAGCTAACCTTTGTCGAGTCGTGGTGTTTGTGCTGTCTGAGCAAACCCAGATATCTGTGCAACAAGTTGAATGCGATATCCAAATATAATCGTTCGAAAAATATGTCTCCAAAAACCCTCCAGCATGACAATGTTCTAAAATGTTGTGCGCCGCAAGTCGGCACGTACAACTGACAAATTGCTAGAAGACCACATTTTCATTAACTTTTGCGCTGGATATTACATCGACCGCCTTTGATCAGA
The DNA here is from genome assembly GCA_955652365.1 of Eristalinus aeneus. Classification (NCBI taxonomy): domain Eukaryota; kingdom Metazoa; phylum Arthropoda; class Insecta; order Diptera; family Syrphidae; genus Eristalinus; species Eristalinus aeneus. The sequence goes on along the minus strand of OY019130.1, from coordinate 6,863,341 downwards.
TGCCCGACTTCAAGATGCCACCAAACTGTCCAAACCATTTGAAAACTGTGAATTTCGGCTACGTAGGTGACACTGTATTTCTTCTGTTGTTGCGAAAGAAAAAGAGCAAAACAGAAACAACCACACAGACCACTTTGATGAAGTGAAACGTGCTTGTCCTTAAACGGAGGACTCAGTTTGATTCTTTTAAGTATTTGATTCAACCAACTTGTCTCTGATACACAATGGTGCCAAGTTGTCCCTACGTGCCCTTTTGCTCCAAATGTCCCTCTCCAATCACGCCGGCTTACCAATAAACAGACTCATATGTACACACAACCAACTTAATGGGTTCATTGGAACCTGACTCCCCGACCATTTCGGAGGTGTCTATTATGGCATGCTTTGGAAAGAAATCATTTCATTGCACTTCGCTAGTAAAATACATAAACAGCTCTCCCTCATGCACACGTCGAACAGAGAACTGTCATTTCCAAAACAACCCAACCGCACAGCAGTACCAAAAGAAACACGTACTTTCCTTATCTGAAAATATTTACCCAGACCGATATTTAAGCACATGCAAAGTATTTTCAGTTTGACATTCGCTGTCACTGTGTTTACAGATCGGAATCATCTGTCAGTGGGAAACCTTCAATCAGGTGTGTAAATTATTCTAATTTCATGTGCAGTCCACCACATTTCACAACATGAACAGCGAACAAGCCTACAGCACAGGACGTGCAGGATGCCTCGTCAATTTTCCCAACCTGCTTAACCGCTTTTGCGCCTGCAGTGAAAACAAAATAGACTAATTAATTGCCGTTATTACCACCTCAATAATGTGCAAAATAAATACGAGCAATCACCAGTTGTGACAACGAAGCGAACAGAAATAGAGCTAAAAAAATGGCGTCTGACAAGGGATCTTTACATTGTACTGGACTGGAAAAATATTCAGTTCTGCTTTTATGCGGCAAACTGGGCGTTGTGCGGTGTCCTGTGAACTGCAGAATTATTCTCCCCTTTAATCTGCATACAATCATCTAATGCAAACAGTGACGGCCAATGTAACGGGCGCCCAATTAAGGGTAATTATTGCGATAAAAAACATGGAAGTCGGACATATTTTAGGTATTGTTCCACCCCAGCCCCAATGGCGCGCACAGGACATTAGGAAAGAGAGAGAGAGAGTGTGTGTACGTGTGCCACGGTTTTGGTGAGGTATTCCCAGAGTAACTGTGTCCGAGGGTGGTGGACATGCCACCAGGGGGTGGGACATTTAGTTTATTCCCATTTTAAGTATTCATTGTGGCATATTTCAGATTAATTGGCCGCGATAAGCTGCAGTAACAAGTATTAGTTGGTAATCGAAATCGAAAGGGCGGGTGCGCTACTTTTTTTGGCGGCTGCTTTGGATTGGATCGCCGCCACCGGTCAGTGGACAGTGAGTGCAAGTGAAATAGAGTGCTTTGACGGAAAATGCTTCTCTCCTGATGACAAGTAGATAGAGCCTTAGAGTGCGGGCAGTGCCGGTTCTTTTCATCTTTGAAACGGATATTTTCTTCAGCTCAGCAAATACCACTACTACGCACTGAGTAACAACCTTTCCACTTACCGCTGGCTGCAACAAATGAACACATTCATATTCCAAGACTTACTTCACAGACATGCGTGATGAAATTCAATATTTATGCTATGCGCATAGTTATGCCTAGCTGGGCGGCCATAATTAAGCTATTCAGCAAACCGCATTGCAATGAGATGATCCACCAAAAAGCGCTCATTCGTCGTAGCCCGTTGTCGGTCGTCGTCTCCAGTTGGCTGGAATAAAAAATTCGAATAATTAATTTTCTTCATTCGCATTAATAGAAACTTCCCCCGATGCCGATGCCGATGCCGCCGAACACACAGCACACAGCACAGTAGCATGAGAAAAGGAAAGCAAAACGACACACGAAGCAAGCAAATCCGCAAATCTTTTCGCACCATCTCAAATTGCTCATTAACATTTTGTGTTTCCATATCACCTGTGAAAATCGTCTTGCGCGAGTCTGTCGAGTCTGCTGAGTCGTCCAACACCGGAGCTGTGGTTTCCCATCCCATCCCATTCCATCTGCGGGTCCGAAGACACTGCGGTGTCCTCCTCGCCTTCCGCCGTTTTAGAGGTCGTCCTCTCGCCGACCACATGCTCTCCGTCTGCTGCCGAGCAGAGATCAGTGAGGCAGGCCGGACCCTTCCGTCGTCGTTTCTCAATGAAAACGATTCCCTCGTTTGGACGGTCTGTCGCATCGCGACTAGTCCTCGTCCTACTCCAGTCAAGTGGCAACGATTTATGTTAAATATTAAAATCGTTTAAATGGCAAATCTTCAACTCCCAGTAGTCAAAGTGTCCGCTGTCCGCGCCCCTCTCCCGACAATACGATCGCCTGGTACCGGGTGAGGATGAGCAGCAGCAGCAGCAGAAGCACCGGCCAGAGCAGCACTGTGGAAAAGGAAATGTGCATGAAATCGCGAAAACAGATTTCTTAATTTAATTGGCTACTGGTTGGACGAGCAGCACTAGGACGTGTGTAGTAAGCCACCACCAGCCAGCCAAACTGTCTGAAGAGGAGTCTGAGCCCGACTCTGAGTCTGAGCGACTGGCTTATGCCACAACCATCGGACCATCGCACTTCGTGTGCGCAAACCGAACCAAATAAAATGCCAAATAGATGGATATCTGTGAATTGCTGCTGCTTCGGAATTTTGAGAAGCCCGTCACCCAGCTCAACGACGACAACGGCAAAGAGGACTGTGCCGTGCATTGCCGTGCGATTATGTAGGTGTCCCTACACACATCAAGCTTTTGTATCTACATACGGATAAGTGTGTCGTATCTGTTCTCGTTTCGCGGATGTTTCTTCTCTTTTCTTGTTTTTGAATCTTCTCGCGACCGAACGTGGGAATAAATGCGATGGGACGAGTGCGATTACATTTTTTGTGATCATATTTGTTTTATTAATTACTAATGAAATTCGTTCCTAGGCACTGGATGGCTAGTGCGAGTGTTCATTTCTGCTCTGGCTGAAGTTGTTCACTTGTCTGGCCTGTCAAAGGGAACTTGACACGCTGACAGATGCGATCACTGCGTCAAAGTGGCACGAGGTGACAGGTGATTAGGGGCATGTAGGAAATCTGTTGTAAGCGACTGTGGGATGGCATTTGATTCTGTTGGCGCCTTGGGTTCACACTATTTTGCAAGTCAAACGAGATGAGATCAAGAGATGAGTGGGTGTACCAAGCATCGGCAGATGTCATGCGTTGTTCTGTAACGAGTTCAGCATGTTTGTTGTCTTCCGTTGGCGTATTCTCGAATTTGGCAGCACTGTTTATAGTTTGAGGCAATTGGAAACCGATTCGTAGCAGACAGACATCTAATTACGCTGCGAAATACGTGTAATACAAAGTCTGTTCCAATTAATTTGTGCACACAAATTCGTAGTTGAGTAGTGGGAGTAAATATCTCTCTGCTGAAATTTGTGAAACGGCATTTTGTAGAAATTTACAGAATCTGTGACACGTCAAAAGAATTAAATGTTAACAGCTATCAAATATATGAAATGTCAGAGGTTTTCTGTTTTCAATATGACAGTCATCTGCTCCCCACAGATTTTCTTCAGCAGAAATTTGTAGGGAGGGGAAATATTTTACTGTTTTCTCCAAAAAAAAAATCAGGAAATGGAACGCCGTTTGACAGTTTTTTGGTGAATTTTGGTGCCATTCTCTACATTTCAAAGCAATTGGAACATACCTTTGAGCATCTACAGAGCTGGAAAACATCACTGCTTGATTCATAAGTTTCTTAACAAAGAAGAATGCATTCTCGCACTGTTCGAGGTAAGTTTATTCACTGCAGAACAGGATATGATTGTATGGGTCGTTAGAATAGAAGGTTTCAACACGTTTTTCGAGGCCATAGCCCTCGTAAAATGCCTTACAACCATAATTGCTTCATTACACAAGACACTATTGCAACAAACTTTCTTTTGTATGCATTTTTTTAGACATTCTTTACATCATTAAGGCATTCCTAAGTCACTACCTGTCGAATACGCTCTTTTTTAACAACTAGGACAAACAGAAGTTGAACCGCATGCGACATGTGATTTCTTCAACATCTTTCTTGAGAAGATCGTGGGTAACTCACAAGTCAACACCAGAGGCAACCCCTTCCAAAACTAAATTCAACTGTTACCTTAGCCAGACGACATAGACATGATTGGACAAACCCAGCATGCCGTCAATAAGGCGTTTGCTGGCATTGAAGCAGAAATGACTAAAATGAGTCTGGCGTTTAAGAAAGGCAAAGCGAGGTACATGCTGTCGTCAAGGGTGGACACACAAAATCAACGTCTCGAACAGAGCCTTACACTATGAAGCAGAAAAGTCGAGGTAGCAAAGGAATTCGTCTACCTCGGCACCGCAGTAAATATGGACAATGACATCAGTACTGAATTCAAACGCGAAATCACTCTTGACAGATGGCTGGTACTTTAGGGTCAAGTGGCAATAGAGAACTCTCTCTCGAAACATTAAGCTGGCTTTGTATAACAGCTTAATCAGTCCTGCTATATAGAGCGAAAACTCGCACTAACTAAAAGTGGATAAGGAAGCCCTTAGTCATTCTGAGAGGAAAGTTCTGCGTGCGATTTTTGGCTCTGGTTGTGTTGATGCGCATTTGGAGGAGAAGATACAACAACAAAGCGTCTTCGGATAAAAAAGGGTGCTCGCCGAAAAGAAATAAAAAACGTCTTCGGATACAAGATGGCTAGACCATGTGTTCACACGAGGTAACGTTGTTGATCAACACACAACACTTAATTTCATTTGTGATTATATCTTAAATTGTAAAATGAAATAAATTAAATAAACAATACAATACACTCGCATCCTCGTTCGTGCACAAGGCAAGTTGTCACACAGCCACTTCGCGGCGCCTTCTGGATAGCCATCACAACACCCGTTGTGAGGTGAACCAATGTATGCAGCGAACGTATGGAACCTACTGCTCCGGCCCGAGATCAATGGTAATCAATCAATTGCGATATTTGTCACAATTTTTCTCCTGAACTAGTAGGAGCTTAAACATTTTAAAGCACTTTACATATGGCAAGGAAATATGATGAGAATCCAAGCGCTCCCCAAAAAGGACAATGATTCTACCCTTTAAAAACTGTTTGACTGTTAAGGGTTTTTCCTTGAATAAAAAATTCCTTGAATTGAACATTTTTAATAGAACTCTGATCCCGGGAGCTAAGGATAAGAAATTATTGCGAATCAATCGATTTGTGTTTAGGTCATGATATGATTCCCTACATACAAATTCAACATTGATTTCAGGGTCACAAGAACAAGGATAGCTTTGTAGAAAAAAACGTTCAACGTGATTCGGCTTAGAGGGGAGCTGATGTAAGCAAGGAACTTCTTGACACTGTATACAAGAGAACAAGAAGCTAGCATTCTTCTGTTTAAAAGGACAACAAAACTTTAGCTGGTATTTTAAAAATCAAAAATGTGGCTTAATTTCTTAGTCAAATAATTGATTGGTGCCACACAGTACTTGAGGTCACACTCTGACCACTAAGTATCGAACAGGATAGGGTAGATGATTGAGATCAGTAATATCAGGAGGATGGCGTCGCGAATATCGACACCACTGGAAGCTTAAGCTTAGTTTTCACTCATTTTTCATTTTTAAATAGCAGCAATTCGCAATGAAGTGGTCGCCGTGCCGTAGTGGGTAGAGTGCGACGCTCACACGCCGAAGGTCCAGGTTCAATTCGGCAAAAATCTGTAGATCCCTTCTGCTCGTGAGAGAACAGTAGCGTGCACAACACGAGTAGTTGATGAGCAAGCTAGGCCCTGGTCCCCCTATGGACTGTAGCGCCACCCAATTATTATTATTATTATTAATAATAATTTATTACTATTTTTAATTAATAATTCATAAACAAGTGGTTGCCGTGACGCAGTGGCAAACTCGACAGCCGTATACTGCGAAGGACCAAACTAGGTCAAGAAAGACGTTGAAGAAAACACAACAGTGTGCATCCTCTTGTCTACAACCATTGTGAGTTCGTTACCGACCTTGACGAAGCAGCGAGGGTTCTCTATCGCCATCTTACACAATTTTAAAAGTTTGGTAGGAATGCCAAAATTCGACAAAGCCTTGTATGGCTTGTTCCTATGCAGCCTTAAAACCAACGAATAGGTGGTGAGTGTTGATCTGTACGTCATGGGTCTTACCAGAATATGTCGTAAAGTGAAGATCTGGTATATTGTGGATTTTCTTGGACTAAAACCAGGTCGTTGACATACGGCGCACACGGGATTTGGCAGAGAGTATCTTCTGGACGTTGATATAGGTTCTGATACCTCGATTATTTCAGAAGTCAAGGGCCTCACCAGCCTTGTAAACCGGACGAACCACGCTGATATTCCAATGATCGAATATGTTTTCCTCCAACCATATCTTATAGATGAGCTGGTGCATGCGGCAAACCAGATCATTTTCAGCTAGTTTAAATAGCTCTGCGGACAGTCCGTTCGCTTGATATAGATAGAATTATGGTCTATCATCGTCCATACGAAGATTGCCTTTTATATTTCGGGATTGGGCAACCCTAGTATTGCAATCTGGCAACTCCGAGCTCTATCGTAAAGTTTGACATTTTTGAGGTTATACGTACTAAGAACGTTTTGACATTCGAGCGCTATTTGCGTTGTTTACAGTAACTTAAAAGATTCATCTCGCTCAAAAAATGGGATTAAATCGAGAAAATTTTCGTGTGATTATTTTTTACAACTTTGGACGTGGATTCACTCAACAGCAGGGCATCGATGAACTTAATTCAATTTTTGACGATGAAGCTCTATCAAGGACCAGTGTTTATCGATGGTTTTGTGAATCCAACCGAGGTCATAGTTCACTCCAAGACGAATTTCGTAAAGGTCGTCCGAAATCAGTTGTTGTTCCGGAAACCATTGATGCTGTGCGCCAACTGATATTGCAAGATCGTCGTGGGACCTATCGTGAGATTGAGACAACCTTAGGCATTAGTGGGACCAGCATACATTCAATATTGCATGGACATTTGACCGTCAAAGAAATTTGTTCGCGTTGGATCCCACACAATTTGTTAATCGCTCGTGTCGATTGGTCGAATGAAATGCTCCAAAAATACGATCGCGGTGCTTCGAAATACGTCTATGACAAGTGACAGGTGATGAATCTTGGGTTAAGTTAACAGCAGTATGGGTGCTTCAAATTGAGCCAAATCCAACAAATGGTTTGATAGTTTAATAAATTTCATTCGAAGGTTTGGAATTGTTGCATCTGATTCAATGCTAATGACACTTTTCTGACCATTGAATATTTCATTAGCATTACTATTTGAAAGTTAGAGGTTAAGTAAATAATTAAATAATTACCACCAATAATCTGTTAATCACTAATCTGTTCAAGTCAAGGAGCAATGTTTAATAGTTCGTTACTTTCGATTAAAAAAACAAATTCAACAAGAAACTTTGAACTCTGCCATCTTAAAGAAACCTTCAGGTGGCAACCCCATCTAGAGTATGCAAAGTTTCATGTTTAACAACCAAAAAAGCCAATAAGTCATTTAAATTTTAGGGTCACTAGGGCGAGGAAAATTAATTCCGTTTCTGAATTCCAATTTGCTTTTTACAGCAATTGCCGCTGACCGCGTAACAATAACGATTTTATTGCACATTTTATCCGATCACGCTCAGTGACACGCCATAACAACAGTCGTTCGGCTGGCGTAATCAAACAGGACTGCGACTCTTGAACCGAAACGTTTCCGGAACAGATGAACCTAATTAACACTCCTTAGCAATAATTGCAAAAAAAGACACAAAAAACACAGAAAAATAACAATATCAACGAGTTCACCTGCATTTCAGGTATTCCAAGTGCAAACGCGCTCCCCATGGATACACCTTTCCCATGTTCCAACGTCGCCGCCACAACGCCGCACGGCGCACAGTCCAGGGCAGTAAATTAATCCCATCAGTCTTAACATCGAGAAGAGTAATTTTAATATTTTATGGCAATAAAATTACCAGCCTCGGAATCCACCACTGACATGTCAAACCGTGACCGGTATTTGAGTGATATTAATGATTGAGTTTAAGGTAATGGCTCTGAAGGTCCACGAGTCCGTGGCCAACGGGCCGGTGCGATCGCGCTTTTGCAGACTGCTTCCCTTGTCGAGCAAGGACAATTAAGAATGTAAATATTTTGGGGTTCAATTTGTTGGCACGACAAGAGTTCAAGTTCGACATATCGATGCCACATCGAAATCCAGCCGGTCGACAAGTGGACACAATGTAGTTGCATTATACAAAGCAGTTGGGCAAATCGAGGGCGCATTTAGCGAGCTGATCTGAATTTGCATGGAAGGGGTGGAGGACAATGTAGGGCGCTTCGGGTTTAACCCGAAAGACTAATTAGAGTTAAATTACCAAAGTCAGAACGCCCCAAAGTTGTTCTGCGTCCGTACGTATGTACGAACATGAAGGCGAGGACTGGCCCAGTGGCATAGGGCACTCATTGGTGGAGGATTATCCATTGGTGGTGGCAGCTAGCCAGCAGTGGCGGGAGGAATGACTGAAATGAAAATGCAAAACAGGTAGGGCACATGTCAGAATCTTATCACGGCAACGAGATCTCCCAATGATACCATTGGCCAAGAATGAAAGTGTGGTATTAATGTAATGGGTTCTGGGCAGTTGGGCAGTGCCGTAGCAATTGCCGGGGTCGGCGGTGCTTAGAGAGGCTAAATTATTCAGACTTTGGTTGAGCTCCAATGAAATATGCGGGGAGTGAACTGGGTTATGAGTATGAAACTTTGATTTACAGCACATTATTTTTCTCAGAAGTTTCAGACTGAAAGATTAGCCCTTGCACCTAAAACTGGAAGAATATTGTAAAAAAGTTCCAAACATTTAGCTTGAAATTGTCTGAAAAGTGGAAAATGACTGTGAAGAGAAAACAAGCCAAACAATGCTCGACCTTGTCACCACTGCGCCTCTTTCGCAATAGAATGCACTATCATGAAGTATAAAGGCAGTCTGTAACTATCGGCTACTGACGAATCGGATTCTTGGATTCGCGTTGACCGCACGTGGAAGGGGGGGTTCGTTGGATCAAAGTAAAGAATGAGTAAATTGAGTCGTTTTTTCGATTTTTGCCGACGAAAATTCAATGAACAGCTTCCACGAAGGGTCTACTTTTAAGTACTGACAGACCAACTCAAAAGACGTCATGAGACATATCCTGCATGTTATGATATGCTGGAAAAGATAGAGCTTTTTGCGCGATGTATACATATAAGGAAACGATAAGGGAACCAGGGTCTAGCTTCCTCGTCAACTACTCGTGTTGTGCGCGCGTCTGTTCTCTGACAAGTAAAAGGGGCCTACAGTTCCATGCCGACTCCGAACAGCGGAGTTTGGAAAGGTTTTTCATAGAAAGTTGTCAGTAGCTTTAAAGAGCTGTGAAAAGTTGAACGTGTTCAGTCTGGGAATGGAACCTGAGACTTTTTGCCTGTGAGTGTTGTACCGTACCCATAACACATTGTCGGTAAGCACGATGGTTCCCTTCTTTTTTTGAAGGCGCAATCATAAGACAACTTTAAATCAATGTTTATCGCTGTTTCAACGCAATCCGAGGGAGTTTCTTCATCGTGTCATGAACGCCATTCAAACATTGATTCAGAAAGAAAAAACATTGAAAGAAATGAACTTCTTTCAACGAATATGCTCCGAGGAAAGTAAAGTCCAACGTACCCCAAAGAAAGTGAATGCTGTCCGTGATGGCATTCCTTTTCAAAAACTATGATCCAGATCTGAGATCTAAGATACAGAAGACGAATGCCATCACCAAAAAACGGTCAGAATGCATTTCGGAAATTATTAGGCCTACTTTCTCCATACGACCAAAACTTCAAATAAGCTCAGCCATAGTCTGAATAATTTAGTCTCTCTAAGCACTTCTTTCTTTGAAAAATGGAATCGTTTTCTCCACACGAGCTCATTTTGTCAAAGAAAGTTCTTAGAGAGACTAAATTATTCAGACTATGGCTGAGCTTATTTAAAGTTTTGATCGTATGGAGAAAACGATTCTTCTGCTAAAAAAAGAAGTGCTCTCCCACCATGATGATGTGCCGGTTTGCGTCTTTACTATTGGTACTAGCAGCTATGCCCACTTAAGCCAAATAGAGCCCACATTAATTTCCGTCTACAATCTTCGAAAAATTCACTCGCTGGGCAGTTTAATTTGCAAATTGAGGTTTTCCCTTTTATCTTCAAATTCTGGTCGTTCGTTAGAACACTTGCAATCATTGATTGGCAATCATGTGTAATTTACTTCGTGTGCGGAAGCACGCACATTATCTTAAAGTCAGAAGTGACACATCTGTCAAATGAGCGCATATCATGCATCAAACACACCCGCCCGCCAATCAACAGAGCTTCTCCTCCCAGCAGCTAATTAAATTTCCACTCAATAAACTCAGTTTTTCTCATTTTTTGTGCGAAACAAGTTTTTCTGCTTCTCTAGGCACCACCACCGCAATAGAGCTGCAAATGATATTGCCCGGCAGGCTTCAACGTTTACGGGCTATAACCTGTGAATTGTTTTTGTGAAAAGGAATTGCCTGCCCATGCCCACTGGGAAACTCCCCGCCTATTCGAGTATTATTCGTTTTTGTTGTAGTGCTTCCTTTCTCCGTTCGCATTCAGTTTTATGAAAACATTTGCGATTAAATTTCCACTTTTCACTTCTCTGACTCCAGTGTTGACGCTGGCTAGGGCACAGAGCAGCAAGTAGCAGCAGCATTCACCAGAGCTATCCCTACACACCACAGTTCCATGGCGTCGTTTCTATTGTTCTGCACCACCACAACCACCAGCGGGGTGATTAAGCAATATAAAGCGTCGTGCACTCCATTTTTATTGTGCTCGTACGCTAGACCCTGTAAGGGAAATGCTACAGAGAAGGCGCGCAGCGCAGCCTGCCCGCAACTACCGCCTGTGCGGCCTCAAGGTGAGATGCCAGCGGTGCACAGGAGGGGCGTTGTATATCCACCTTAGAATGAGAAGAGAGCATATAAAATGAAGTCATAATTCATTAATGATTTATGAAATGAAAGAGAGAGAAGTGATTAACATATCAACTCACGCACGGGGTTCTTAAAATGTTGTTTCTCCGTTTTTTTTTTTCTTTTTTTGTTTCGTAAACATTTTTTGTTTTGCTCCTTTTGTGCAAAATGAAAAGCGAGGAAAAAACAGAGAGCCTACGGTTTTAGGTGAGCTTGCTATTGCTGTTTCGTTATCAAGCGTGCGTTTAGCATAATCATGCAATAAACATGCATTTGTGCCTAGACCCCGCTGCAGTCGTTGTCGAATGGCATTTGCTGGATGGATTTAATTCGAAAATGAGTGCAATAATTGGTTTTATTGGTCAGCAGTTGGATTCACGTGCCCGCCTGGTATTGTTTGTATGTGAGTTTTGCAAATTGTTTGCAATTAATTCATCTCAATTAAGCAACGGCGAGCAGCATTAAAAGATGATTGCAAGGTAGCAGAAAATGGTTTTTCGAAAACGTTTTAGACCCCGGTTGTTGGTTTTTATTTAATCAGCCTTTATGAGGAGTGCTGCCCGAACTGATTCTCTTTTATTTTTATTTCAGATTTGTTTTAAATGAATTCAATATATGTATATATATATACTATACAATTTTTTTAAACTAGCTTAGCAATTCCTTTTCTTATATCTATCTTACTGATCCTATGCGGGTGCTCTTAGTTAATATAAACATAACATATCCAACTGCCTTCGGGATCTTTATTTTTGTTTATTCTCTCAATCTTAATCTAAACTTAAATTATGCTTAGATTAAGATTAAAAGAAAAAAAAAAGATTCCCTTTACATCAACTGTTGTTGTTCAATGCCAAACCTGAGTGACTGGAGGAGTTTAGAGGCAAGACTTTTTCGTATTATCCACTGCAAGCCTATCATTGGCCTTATTGTGGAGGGCTTAACATTTTTATCGGACCAAAGTATACATTTACCGCGAATGTTGGTGCTTCAAGTAAGGAAATAATCCCAAAGATTTAATTTCGGCAGCAAACGATGAAATTTGGGATTTTTTTAAATATTTGAGGCTAAGAACTTTAAGTAAACTAAGAACAAGTACCATGCGTTAAATCATAGCGGCCCGTGCTGTGACTTAATTCCAGTTACTTAAGGGTATAAACAATCCCTATAGTGCGCGCAAATTATAAAAAACAAAAAAAAAATGCTATTTGTTCTCTGACGTTGTGATGTGCTATCTTCAAAGAATGAAAATGAAAAAACTTTTGAAGAAAGTTAGTACTCTCTGAATATTGTCAGGTTTTAAAACAGGCGGTCTCGCGGATATATGTATGTGTACGTTCAAGCACTGGAATCGAATCTAGAACATAGGTCGGAACAGGAAGCGCCAATGATCTTAAGTGAAATTTTATCTGCATGCTGAGGAAAAGGAGAGGTTACAAAATGGTCACAAGAATTTCGTTTCTTGCACCTGTTTTTTAACATGTCTTTGTACCATATATATATACCCGGTATATATAAATCGCATTTAGTGAATGGAATTGAAGCGACGAGTTCATGTATTAATTGTCTATGCAAAGAAATCTTTTAGTTCAAAATTAAAAAAGACATATGGGCGTGAAATGGGGTTCTAAAAATATTTCCTGCGAAACACGGTTCGGTTTGAATTCGAAGATTTCCGAATTCACACCAATTTGCTTTTAGTTTTTTCGAACATGACAACAGAATACGGTTTCATCTAAGATGACAACCACCAGCGAAAAGGACAAACAACCTTTGAGAGAACGTGCCAGTTGATATTGTTTTGCTTAAGACACAAATCCAACACTGAATCAATCAAATTTAATCAAGAGTTGTAAGCAGCTGAGCAAAAACAGAAGTCTCTTCAACCGTTTTTCTGTGCAACATGTAGCCTGATTTTATTGTAAAGCCAAATCACAACTAAGCGCGCCTGTGGCCTATCCTTGGTAAGAATTGTTTAACATTCTTCTTTTTCTTATGGCAATCAACATTATCTCAACCAACATGCCTCTCCAGAACGATCTTTCCCCAGCTGCCTCTAGTTGCGCACTCCAAGTTGGTTGAGGTCCTTCTCCACTTTTGTGCGCCACCTTAGAATAGGCCGTCCTCTGTTGCGTTGTCTCAATGGCTCGGATTCTAAGAATTTTCGGGCCAAAGCAGTGGTGTCCATACGCTCTACATTTCCTAGCCCTCTTAAGCGTTGTATCCGTAGACGCTTGAGCAGGCGCATGTCACTGTATAGCCCATAGAGTTCACCGTTAAATCTTCTCCTCCAGATGTCATCAACGTAAACAGGACCAAAAATCGAGCGCAATCGTCTTTTCTATCGAAAAGACTAACTAAGGCCTTCCTCATCCGCCTTTGGTAAAGTCAAAGATTCCGCACCATAAAGTAGGACTGGGATGATCAACCTCCGTCAAGAGAGGGCTTTATTACTCAATTGCCTCTTGAGCCCAAAGAAACAGCGATTGGCAAGGGTGATTCTGCGTTTAATTTCGGTACTGACATTGTTGTCTCTATTAATCGCGGAGCCGAGGTAGACGAAGTCCTTGAGCACCTCAAAGTTTTGCTGCCTAGTGTGACGCTCTGTCCAAGACGTCGACTTTATTTTGCCCTCATTAACCGCAACACCCATTTTAGCCGCTTCCGCTTCATTGCCAGCAAACGCCTCAATGACAGCTCGCTGTTTTTGTCCAATCACATCAATGTCATCTGCGTAAGCTAGCAATTGAACTGACTTTTGGAAGATCGTGACTTGTGAGTTACGCACGATCTTCTCGTGGAAAATGTTAAAAAAGTTACATGACAGTCCCTTGTCTAAAACTTTTTTTGACTTTCTCGGCGAGTTCGTTACCGACCTTAACGGAGCAGCGAGAGTTCTCCATCATTATCCTTCACAATCTGACGAATTTGGTAGGAATGCCAAAACTAGGCATGGCACTGTATACCTCATCTCTATGCACACTGTAATATAGGGTCTTAAAATTGACGAATAGGTGGGGAGTGTCGATTTGCACTTCCTGTGTCTTTTCCAGAATCTGCCGTAAAGTGAAGATCTGGTCTATCGTGGAATTCTCTGGCCTGAAACCACACTGATAGGGACCTAGCATTTCATGGACAAACGGTTTCAGACGATCACACAATATGGCAGAGATGACCTTGTAGGCGATGTTAAGAAGACTGATCCCTCGCGCAGTCAAAGAGGTCTCCTTTCTTGTGAACCGGGCAAACGACGCTGAGATTCCACTCATTGGGCATGCTTTCCTCCGACCATATCTTACAAAGGAGCATGCGCCCAACCATCTCATCTCCAGCTGCTTTAAATAGTTCTGCCGGCAGTCCATCCGCTCCAGCAGCTTTTTTCGACTTCAGCTTGGATATTGCTATCTTCACCTCGTTTTAGTCGGAGGGACGGAATTCTTGTCTATCATCGTTCAATTTGAGTGGAACTTTCTGTCTAATAGCGAAATTGTAGCCGTCATTGCCGTTAAGGAGTCTGCAGAGATGATCATTCCAGATTCTCAGCACAGACCGCGACTCCAACACGAGTTCTTCATATTGGTCCCGGCAGGATTCGATCCGAGCCTTGTATCCTTCAGATAGCTGTTTTACTTTTCGGTAAACTTTCGGACTTCATTTCTGCCATAACACCTTTCCATTTCCTCGACAACTCGCTTCTCATTCTTCTTCTTCTCTTTCTTGTTCTCTCTCTCTCTTCCTTCTTCTCTCACGCTCACGAACGGCCCTCGTTGTTCGATGCAGTGTTGCCTTATAGGCGTCTTGTTTGGTTGCATGTGCTTGCCTGCAATTGTCATCAAACCATAGTTTCCTTCTGGGTGGTGACGTGAAACCCAGCACATCAGTGGCAGCTTCTTTGATGGCTTCTTGACAATGTTTCCAATCTTTTTCTATGGTAAGTGCAGGCAGCATCTCTTGAAATTGTTGGCATGAATTTCAGCCGTTATTGCTTTCCATATGATATGTTGGGAAAATCGTGGGGGAATCTAATTCGAAAAGAAAATATGCGAAATCTTAAGGCCACTCATTAAGGACTTCATTTACTGACATCACTGACTTCTATCTACAAGGATATATTGCCCTCCATAAGCTAAAACAAAGTTTTAATTTTTGCTCTTGTTGTCGTTCGAGATTCGAAAAATTACGTCAGAAACACAGTTTAATGTGTTAATTTCTATAGGACTATAATACTTTGCATTGATTTAATACTTACCGCGGTTTGCACCTCTCCCAGGCTTTGACAAACGACTACAGAATGTCAGAGCCAACAATGGTAACCTTCCTTGAAGAGGTGCCAACCGCAGAATAAGTACCGCCTCGCTATCTATGCGTTCCTAGATGGCGCTTTAAGGTTTAGGGATTTTCCACAGCTCTTAATAAAATACTTTATTCGGGGTGACCATAAAACGTATTATTTTTTTCTGTCAATTATACAATAAAACAAAATAATATTTAGTTTGGCCTTGCGTCGTCTGCCCAAAAATTAAAAGAAGAGACAAAAGACTTCTCACTTTGTCCCTATTTAGTCTCTATGACAGCGGAGTAAATGGTCCTTGATCACCTCCTGTCGGAAAACTGTGTGTCCTGCGTTGATGAAGGCATTTCCGTTTTAGTCTCTTTCAAGCACAAAACCATTTTATTTTTCTGAAATCCTGCCATGCACTGTTAGACTTGTTTAAGTGTATAGTAGCTCCCTGGAATATAGCACTCGATTAAAAACTTTGATGGACCGAAAGCGAGACAAAAGACACTGTGTCTCGTACACCCTCATTTTTCTTTATCAAAGAAACTCATTCCTCATACCAGAAAGACACGCTTATCCTTCTGCGGAGAACGACGACTAGGAGGACTGCCCTTGAAACTGTTTTCTGGCCTCCTGTTCGTACCAGTATCCAAATATTTGTATTTAGTCCAAACCCATGATACGGCACAGAAGATTCATTTGACTGCACTTTAACATAGAGATGAGTAATTTTTGCGATAGCACTAGCCGCTGTGTCATGAGATGCTTTAAATTTCAGTATCTCCTGTACGGTACTTCTTTTTCTTCTTCTTCTTGTGGCACTACAGTCCGGGGTGGACTTGGACCTCAACCATCATGCCTCTCCAGCTAGCACGATCTCTTGCCAGCTGCCTCCAATTGCGCACTACAAGTTGGTTGAGATCCTTTTCCACTTGTGTACCCCATCTCAGTCTAGGACATCCTCTGTTGCGTTGCTCCTGTGGTTCGGATTCGAAGACTCTTCGGGCCGGTGCAGTGCTGTCCATACGCTCTACATGGCCTATCCGCTTTAAGCGTTGTATCCGTAGACGCTTGACTAGGCTCATGTGGTTGAATCTTCTCCTCCAGATGCCTTCAACGCAAACAGGACCAAAAAACAGAACCTGTACGGTACTACGAGAACTTTTATTTTTGCCACGATATCCTCTGTGCCACAAAACACATAAAAACAATTGTTTTAACTTGCATCAACTACAAATCCAATCTGCGAAGCAGAAGGGAGGCTAAAGGAACAACACGCCCAACCCTGGGCTAGTGACTTTTGTGGATTAGTGTTGCTCCAAAATGGGGCAAACGTCCATTATGAACTTATGAATCGTGGCTCTATATCCCAATATACCAGGTTGGTAAAGGAAATTCAAAAGGGATGAGAAGTTAGTTTGTTTAACATTCCTAAGTTCAAAAAGTCATGGGACCAAACTTTACAATGTAAACCAACCAAGACCAAATCGCTTCCACAGAAAGACGCTGCTGTCTATAGAATGAGATTATTGGAGCAGAGTTTGTAATGCGGTTTTAAAACGTACTCAACATTAACAACAAAATTCCGCTACTTGAAAACAAGCCAGAAAATCTAAAGCGGCGACATGAAGTCAACATCTAAAATTTAGAAAACAAACTTGAAAAACCTATTACAACTTAATAACGAGCAGAATTATGTCTAAAGGTTTTACTAGGCACTACGCACATCATATCATACGGCTGTACGGACCTGCAGTCCTAAGTTATTAGAAGAACCAAATTTGCACCTTTTTTTCTACAAACAGATTAAGTGTTTCATTCGACTGTTGACCATTTCTGAACCCGTTTCATGAAGGATTCCTCATCCATTTATCTCCTTCGGTCTTCATAGCACTACATCTCCTCATAAATGATTTCCGGCAAAAATTATTGTGCCACCACGTAAGGAGAACAGACAAAGCTCTTACCCGACACACGTACATGTGACATCGAGAACACAACAGCTCACACAATGTCATTCACCTTTCCAATCAACGATTCCCACTGCTCCAACTATCCTTATCGGTCTGTTTATCTTTTAATTTGTCTCCTCGGCGATCACTTACCTTCGCGTCTTGTTGAAAAAGTTCATAAATAAAATGCTTAATATGCATTCGATTTTTATCGCCAGCTTCTGGGTCTCGCAAAACCATTCGTCCCCCCTTGTGCGGCGCGGCGTCTGGCTAGAGGGCACTGTGTCGCTCTCATCTAATTATCATTTTCCTAACTGAACATGTCCCCTGTAATTACCTCAACAAAAACCGGAAACAAGCCTCCTGTCGCAATGACAATCTAGATGGTCGTCGATGCCGATGCCCGTCTCTGCGCGCAAAAAGAGACCTAAAATTGCACTTTAATTAAATGGACAACTATTAGTGGCAAAATTTGACATTCATCCGTCAAGGGGGACACACTGCCATCGATGCGCATTGTGCATATTAATTGCGTCAAACGGAACCCCAACTGCAGGCCGCGCACACAGAACGTGTCAAGCAGGCAGGGGTGTGCTCCGCCAAGGAGAGGACTCAAAAAAAGGGATCCTTTGGGTGAGTTTGGTGTTTTTTGTTCTGGATTTCACAAGCAACTTCTGTAGTGTGCGCGATTTTCGTTCATCCTGCGGTGGGGAACGGGTCGCTGCAGGACGGATTCTTCTGTGGCAGTGCCTTGGCTGTGCATATGCGCTACGTGTGCGTGCGCGGACACTTTTTCTGGAATGGTAATCGGTGGCAGGTGACCGCTTGCGCTCCATCCGACCGCGATAGTTGATTTAAATTAATTAAAATTGGTTCGAAATGTGAAATATACACGTGTGTAGACTTCCAGTTGAACAAGTCCGACGAAGGCAATGCAAACAAGATATCGTCCAGAGTTCCGAGTTGAATTTGCGCCAGTTTTTCGAATTGCCTCAAATCCACTTTGGCATGGTAATTTCAGGAGCCCAACAGGAATATCGCGTATAATTACATGAAAAGGGATGAGGTCGCCCTACCAAAGGCCAAAGATAAGGGACTTAATCAATTTAATAATTTCGCAGTGCGATGAGTGCCGAAGTAGAGCATTCGCCGGAGTACGCCGGAATGGGTCAGATGCACCTGTCGGCGGAGCGCTTGTCGCTGCTAGATAGATTACGCTTAAGTTTAAAGTTTAAACGGTTTGCTTTCAGTTTAGGTGTAAAAACAAAGCCGATGAGCACGCAGCAGCAGCGGCACTTAAGCGCAGAAGTTAAGGGCGACTCTCCGAAAGGCACGTAATTGAAATTGAAATGGAAAGAGTTTTCTGCCTTTTACCAATTAAGACATAATTGCCAGCTCACATGAAAGAATTAACTATTGAAGGGGGCTTCCAGGTCAATAATTAGTCAAATTGTATTTGTGGTCTGTTGGATAACTGGCCTGCCGCCGTCAGCGCCGCTAAAGTCGTCGTCAGGAATAATGACCTTTAAATATTTCTGCGTCCCACTGGGAAATGTGAACTTGTGAACTGACACATGTAATTAACGAGACACGAAAATAAGTTTTCTCAAACTAATCTCAAGGTATGGCCTGGCGGGAAATGCAAAAGCGTAAATGCAAAAGCGTACGGTCCTTGACGGAATTGGGTGAGGAGGGATTTGGAAAAACGGGGAGGTAGTGAAAAACATAAAAAAATCAAACAGACCTTATAATCAATGGAATCAATGGCAAGTTATCGGAGTGACAAAAATGTTAAAAGTACTTAAGTCAAGGTTAGGAAGCTTTTGATTGTTCAACGAAATATGGCATAGATGATTTTGGGGCTTGGACACTGTTGTTGCGCAGTTCCAAGATCAGCCACAAATATCGTTAACAGGATTCCACCTATTTCCAAATCCCAAAGGAAAACAACACCAATAGTGGAATAACGATTTTATTTTCTACAAAGGAATTCAATATGAGTTTTTAAGTGTTTGTTCTTAAATTAACTTACATCCCTAAAATTGTCCTACTGCCAACAACGTTATCTGCGATTCAAAAAAAAACTCTTTCTTCTCAAACAAACTTATGACACGCTAGTAGGTACAAACATTCAAAAAACAAAAATCAAATTCAACTTCATCTTGGTGAATATCCGGGCCTACGTTCTGTCACACATAGATGTCGGAGACAAGTCACAGGGACGATATCCTTATTTTAATTTTCTGGCTCGATGACAGTCACAATATTACCAACAATACGTGTTTTTCTTCTTCGTTTATGCGTTTGTTTGATATCCTTCTCCACTGTTGTGAGCCTTCTCAGCTAAAGCTTTTCTCTGTTGCGTTACCCCAATGACTTCGTATACGCAGACTTTTCAGTTTGTAGCAGTGACCCATACGCTCAACATGTCTTAGCAATCTTAAACACTGTAATCGAAGACGCTTTACAAGGTGCATGCCGCCGTACAGCCGATAAAGTTCGTCATTGAATCTTCTCCTCCAAGTGCTAAAAGAACCAAAATTCGCACGCCGAACTAATCTCTTGAAAAGACTAAAGGCTTCCTCATCCGCTTTAAGTAATATCCAAGTAACACAAATAGATAAACCCTTAGATCTGTTGAAGAAAACATAAACGTCACTAGGTAAAACGGATGAACAAATCTACTTAAAAAAACCAACCGCCCAGAAAAGAGGTTCATCTAAATCAACAAACAGTTCTGCACTTCCGTAGGAAATCGGAAAGACTCCTTTACATGCAGATGCTGTCACTAAAGTGCGTATGTAAATGATGCAGAGACAACTCGAAGGGGCACACATAAATTAGTACCTGGGTAAGTGCGAGTAGCCGCCGTGGCGTAGTGGGTAGAGTGCGACGCTCACACGCCGAAGGGTCTAGATTCGATTCCCGGCAGAACGAATTTTTCACGGCACCACCTCTTTTGAGCTGCTGACAACACTCAAAGAGTAATAACTGTCTAAGAAAGCTTCTCAAACTTCGCCGTTCGGAGTTGGCAAAAAACTGTAGGTCCTTTCTACTCGTGAGAGAACAATAGCACGCACAAAACGAGTAGTTGATGAGCAAGCTAAGCCGTGGTCCCCCTGTGGACTGTCGCGCCAACAATTATTATTATTCAAGTGCGAGTTAAGCCCGATCACAAAAGGTTTCGTTTATTTTTTGTTTTTATTTTATTTTGGAATTTTATTTGGAATAAATATACTTAAATACTTGTGGCGGAACGATGCGATGGTATAAAAAAGGAGGGGTTACCAATTCACATAAGTTTTAGATGCCTTAATTGTAATGGGAAGAAAACGTAATTGAATTGTCTCTTAATTTAATTGTATATAGACATATGAAGCGGGCTCAATGATGAACTGTTCGGCCTTACTCGCAAAACTTATATAGTGGGTAAGCTCTTGAAGTGAAAGAATGCAGTTGGCTTTTGTTTTGTTTGACGATCTAACCAACAAAACACAAATCAAGAATGCTGACTTGACCCTCAAATATGAATTTCGAAAATATTTAAAATTCAACTCATGTTTTTTATCGAAGTAAAAGTTGACTACTGCTGCTTTTGCCAAGTTCTGAGAAAGGAGACATCTTTGTTGAAAAAAAAAACAAAATTCGCACGGATCAAATGGTTTAAAAGTCATCTTCACTGGTAGCAGCGAAAAGACCAGCGGATATATTCGGATGCCATGAGAGGTCAGAGAGGTCACGGGGTCCATTTTCCCAAGATTCGTAGATAACTTAAGACTTGACGCCTTGGTTACTTAATCACCAAATTAAGATCATGCTTGAGGGACAATCACCCTACCTTGGTTTGATGCGAGGCCTTCCTAAATCCTCTTCCACTCTCTGGGTCGCAGCGCCGGGCTTAGAATGCAACTCCACACTGAGCAGGGATAGTCCCCTAAGCGTCTTACCTAGCCCAGGATAAACAAAAAATAGACAAGTCAACACAGTACACTATTCTCCACTCTACCCGCGATGTTAGGTGGTAAACCACAGGTCACCACGATACTCCCTCAAAAGGGCTTACCGCTCGGTCAGGCTAAAACCGAAGTTCCAAAGGCTTCTAACCTATCGTGTGACCAGAACATAGCCTCTGAGACGGAGGTCAGGAAGCCAAAGAACATTATTTAACGTCTGGAAGGTTCCTTTTTGGGTTTTCATGATTTCATCTACTTCAGCAAGTCCACCATCGGGACTTTTTCTGCTATCAATGGATTTGCACTGCAGTCGGCCAATGTTGATGATTTTCCACCCCCCCAGCACAAATTAGAGTCCTGCTGTCAGCTGTTAACTGAAATCAACGCTGCAGCAGCAAAAGAGAGAATGGGATTGTCAACACAAACATTTCAAGAGGTCATCTCTGTATCTTTGCACATACAACGGCATAGGAAAGAAAACACACATTAGCTGCGGCTTAAAATCTTTCTCGCACTCTGCAGTGAATCACAGGAATATGTCAACAAAGCGCATTTTCCCTCCAATCTGGGGGAGTGGTAAACAATTTTGTAAACTTCGCAAGGCACGACACCCCTGCTTGCAACACATTTTCACGGCTCAATTTGGACAGAACACATGTACACATAAGCCACATTCTGACCCTTGGAAAAAAACAGTAACAATCTTCAGTTCTATTTCTCATTGTTAGAAAGATGTCAGACCTCGCTCCCTGAAAACGTGAAATGCATTAGCTCATAAGAGATAAAAGCAAGCATAAGGATTTCAAAACCTTAAAAGACTCCATCCTGCAGACTCACATATTTCGCACAAGAAGTGCAGAAATCCTTGTGGTTGATTATACAGCGAAAGCATCCAAAACAAATTAAGGACGGGTGCAACACAAAGTATGTGTCATCGAGAAAAGACGCAGAACACTGACGACAGGGTCAGATTGTCACTGCACAGAGCAATAACCTTGAAGCAATGAAGGGTTTCATCTACATCGGATTTCAACGATATAGAACGAACAACAGCAGAACCGAGACTAAAAGCAAAATAACTCTTAGGTTGAAGAGGCAATTGAAATAGTATGCCGTGTTTATACTACATAACAACGTTTAAGAAAGTGAAGCATATTAAAAGCATATAGGGAAGTCCTTGGTTTATTCGTAAGGAAATATCTGCATTCGTGTAGAAAATTCAACAACGAATTTTGTAATTGAGTGTCTAAGGATGCAGCGTTTAAAATGGTTTAGTGGATCACAAGGTCATGCAGAATATATGGACACCACTGCTCCGTCTCGAAAAGTCTTTGTATCCGAACCATTGAAACAACGCAAGGGAGGACAGTCTAGGTTAAGATGATCTCAACCAACTTCGAGTGCATAATGGCAAACACCTGACGAAAGATCGTGCTGGCTATAGAGGCATGTTGATTGATGCCTAGGTCTACCCCGGACTAAAGCACCAATCAAAGAAAAAGGAGAGGAAGAATAGAGCACACGGAAATAAGCTTCAACGTACTTTTCGAATCCAGACCAGTGGGACAACGGAAAAAGGAAGACTACGAAGCCAACGGCACTCATAAGTTTAGAAAGATCTGAACCAACCTGGTTTGCGACACTGAAGGCTGCTGGCAAGCCCCAACGGAATTGCTTGAATTGTGTCAATGCTCACCTCGGACTAAAGGCGACACCAAGAATCTTCTTTGGGGTTTCGCAAATACCATAAAGTGTTCGTGTCTGTTGGAGAAAACTGTTTCAAAATAGAAAACAGTTCGCCCAGGCGTAAGTTAGGAGATTTTGTGTGGAGAAGTAAAAAAAATACATTTTTTCAGGATAACCTGAATCTGTTGTCTGAAAATAAATCTTAATCTAAGGTTTCATCAATTTATATATTTCAAGTTTCAGCGCAAGTCTTGGCAACTACGAACAATTGTCAGTGCTTTCTGCAGTCAGGACGATTTGTGGTTGAAGCTGGAGAAGGTCGTAAATACAGCGCGCTGCTATCGCTCTTTATAGCTGATGTCAATGTAAAATATTTCTTAAAAGAAATCGCGAAACTTTACGAACAGACCTCGTATTTAACACAAATTTGCAAAGAAAAATACGCCCGACAAAACTTGTCGCGTGAGTAATATCTCATTTCAAACAGCCTGTGCAAAAATTGCACATTCCCCGTTCTTTTCCCCCTCTACCTCCTGTACAACCTGATCTACAATTCGTAAATCACATTTTGTTTTCATTTCGCGGGATCTTATTCATGATCTCAATTTAGTTCATATATTGTATCACATTTCCAGGAAGCAATAAGCGTAACAGCACTTAGCACTCAATTAAAAAATGCTACCATACAGAAGATAAGACTCAAAATTTATTTCCCAACTTAAAGATTCAGTTCATAGCACAATAAATTCTCAGCGGCAGCACCTATTAAATTATCCCACTAAAGTACAGTACCGTCGCACCGCTGAAACAAGAGAAACAAAAAAAAAACAGGGAAATACCGGGCGGAGAGTCTCAGCAGCCCAAACCTGGGCGGACGATGATTTCATTGCCATTTTTGATTAGATGCACCGTTGATGATACGACTAGCAGCTAGATGCCACGGAAACCAATCGAACCGCAACGCCGACAAGCATAAATCTTCCTCAAATGTGGCAACTGCGCAACCAGCTAAAAGGGGCGTTGAGTTGAGCAATAATTAACCAACTCTGTAATTATGCATTCTCATTTATTAACCAATTAAAAGTGGACAAGATACTGCAACAAAAACAAGAGTTGTTCCCTGGGATGTGAGGGGGTTGATTCAAGATCGAACTGAGACTTTGTTTACAAGGAGGAAGACAACAAAGCACACACCTGTGTAGAGGAGGATTGTTGCAAAGACCTACGGGGGAGAAGAATGAAATTTTTAAGAGGCATTTTTTTATGGTTTTGCTTACCACGCCCAAGATGTTAAGGGCGTAATGCCATACTGTTACTGTTTCGATTGGTGAGTGCTTAAGGATGTACTTTTCATCCGGATCTTGGAACTCTGGATGCTCAACTTCCTGAAATGAAGAGCGTTTAGAAAGAAAATAAGTCAATAGGGGTAGTGCGAGAACTGGACAAATGTAAAGAGAATCATCATAGTTAAGTGTACACGCACACGATTTGCGTATAGTCTCAGAACACATTTTACAAACAGTGTAAAAAGTAATTAAATGGGGTGCCATAATATAATAAAGGGTAGGAGCGGTAGATTTCTACTCTATGGGGTGGAGACCTGAACCTTCCTAAAAGCGGATGAGGAAGCCCTTAGTCTTTTCGAGAGAAAAGTTTTGCGTGCGAATTCTGGTCCTGTTTGTGTTGATGGCATCCGGAGGAAAAGATACAATGACGAACTCTATGGGCTGAACAAAGACATGCGCCTGATCAAGCGTCTTCGGTTACAACCCTAACGATGGCTGGGCCATGTAGAGCGTATGGACACCACTGCTCCGGGAGCCATTGGGACAACACAACAGAGGACGGCCTAGGCTAAGATGGCACACACAAATGGAAGAAGGACCTTAACCAACTTGGAGACAGATAGCGAAATATCGTACTGGCTGGAGAGGCATGGTGGTTTAGGCCAAGGTCCATTTCGAACCCATTTCGGCCGATTTTTTTTCTCTTAAAATAATTGACATATAAATCTAAAGACAATCTGCCTCTTGACTGTGGGCGATTATCTACACCCGACTTAACGTGCGATGAGAGCAGGGAGCAGGGATTCTCATTAGAAAATAACCTTCTTTACTGGATAAGTGCTTCACTAAGTGGTGGCTTACAGTATCATATAAAGCGGAATAATTTTTGAGAAAGATTTCTTCTCTGCTAGATGTGATCGAAAGGTTCAAATATAACACACAGAACCCTTTTCGATTTCCGATTTCAGCAAAGTCTTAAAGCAAGACAGACATCGACAGAACATGACGGGGATATTGAAAGCTGGTTGTACAGACACAGTTTGGCTCCTCCAGAGAGGGATCTATTGTTGAACTGCCGCTCCAGCCCAAAGCGACGTTAAAAATGATATCAGTGTCACAATTTACAGCGGATATTAAGGATGTTCTTCTCAAGCATGACGTTACAGGACAATAAGTGATCTTTTCTTTAACCTTTGTTGACAGTGAAAGACTTCAGTGAGTTACTGACTTTGACAAGAACTCACGTCGTCCCATACAATCTGAATAGTTTGTTAGGTGCCAGAATTAAACGGCCAAACAACCTGCGATTCCAATCACCGGACATACCTTCTTCCGACCATGTCTAGGAGGTAGGCGCATGCGCCCAACTAGATTAGCTTGCACGGGGATCAAAAATATATCCATGGAAGCGTTAAGAGAAAATACCACCAACAGTAATGGCATCCGACATATGCATGCTTTTGTGAATCCCACGCACCAAAGAATAAAGCAAACAAAAGAATGCGTTAACGTAATGCATTAATACTATCGCGCAGCTTGCAGCGATGCATGAAGGAATGCGTGTGCAACAGATTTGAGCTTTTGCTCCAATTCATATAGAAAGCCGTTAAGTAGTGGAATTCAATTAATTTCTCCAGAAAAAAAAACTTGCAAATGATGGCAATAATATGATATGCAAAAATATATGTGCCATTTATGAAGTTAACTATTTAAATATTTAGCTGCACATTTTTTTGCCGATTTATTTCTCATAACGACTTTAGCCGTCTAAAGAATAGAAAACGTATTCATGCCTACAAAGTCAGCGTCCATTTTGGCGACAAACATCTCATTTGGACGTAATTTCATCCACTGTCATGGGACCGCGGTGGAAATATTTCTTACTTTAAAAAAGGGGTAAAATACTTCAACGTTTTCCAGCTGATATATGCTATTTCGATCTTTCCTTATTCTATACCCTAGACCCTAGTATATCAAAAAAAATCATTGATCAATCGAATTTCACCAAACAACAAAGAAGCTTCAAAAGAATTCGCTTCAACAGCTTTGAATCAGGCTCATGGTTGTGCTCCTTGTCCGGAATAAGCAAATTCTACGACCCAGGCGCAGACAACTTTTATGTACCCAAAATTTTTTTACAGGTTCTGAAAAATACAACCTTTTCAGTGCCCTTCTACCTCAGTATATTTGCGAACCTTTATAATACAAGAGCGCAGAGTTCGACATAAAAGCTCCGGCTCCTGGGCGTGGTTGATCAAATCCAAACTTATGTTCAAAATTTTAAACCAATTCTCAACACTATTCATCGATGGAGCAAAACTTAGCATAGGCAGCTTTCTGGCGCTTACTAATTTTTGTTTTTTAAAAGAACAAGCATTTTTAAGTTTTATATATTTTCTAAAATGGACGAAAACGTCGCGGTGGCCTTCTACGAAATGGTAGATTTCTATTGATACGACATCGAGCGATCGCTCCGTACTTGTTGTACCAGCAAAGTTGATTTGTGAAATTAGCTGACACTGTTTTGCTGAAATGACACGAATCACTCATGGCTTTCAAAATTTGTACAAATTACTACAGTACTCACGAAGAACTTCCTACAATGCATTGTAAGTACATACAAACAATGCAAATATCTGAGCCTTAAAAGCATTGAGAGAGTAAAATAAAAAAGATACTTTGTTTTATAAATTAAAAAAAGTCAAACGTGCTTCCGCACTAGGCCCCGGCGAGATTCGAACTCACGATCTCCTGTTTACTAGACAGGCGCTTTAACCAACTAAGCCACGGCGCCGTGAAATTTAGTTTACCAAGTTCCTTCTTAACCCACCTTAGCATATCTACGATAATATAATCAATAAACGATACTAAATTCACACGGTCCTCCTCGGAAGACATTTCAAAATCTTCTAAAAATACTTTCATCACCTACCAATGTTGTGAATTTGAGTTCCAACTTCTTTTTATCGCCCGTTTCATGTTTGATGTCATCAATTTCTCGAGCTGACAGCTTGGTAATCCAATTTGTGCATTCGTTTGAATAAACGTCATAAATCTGAAATGATTTGTGGAGAAAGAAAGTAAATGGTCTATCAGGTGGAATGCTATATATAACAATGGAAGCAAGAATATTTATTTAGTAAGGCGGGCTGTTTAATAATCCTCGCGAAGACATTAAGCAAATTCTTTCCTGCGTTGGTCAAAAAATTACGAGATAAATTTTAAAAAAGAGTTTGCAGTCTTTGTAGTGACAAGTTCTCTTAGGTGTGTTCCAGTACTTTCTGTACTTAATTCTGAAGTCTGTCATTTCTTAAGGTGTGGGGATAAATCTCTATCGAAGTAAAGTACGGGAACGCATCTAAACCAAATGTGTAAAGTACGGTGTGTGTGTGTGTAAGTGTGTAAGTATGGAATGTTTTTCGATACAGAAAACAAAACCAGCAACAAAATTTGAAACACATAGACAGAAATAATGGGTCAATGCTCACTTAATTCTGTACGCACGCTAGTTAATTTGACAGAAAACCAACAATCTACCCACAAAAACTTCTTGTGTTAAAATGGTCAGGGTGGAGAAATATTTCACTCCCGAGAGAGAGTGCTCATTTGACGTAAAACCCATTTTTTTCGGAATACGGGAACGGACATTGCGTTGGTTTGTGTTGTTTTGTACTGTTTCGTTTTGTTTGTTTCTGGTACGGGAACACACCTAATACATATGGTTCTGTTCATGAATGAACAAACTAGGTCTGTTCCAATTGATTTGTGTACAGAAATTCGTAGTTGGGTACTTTGGGTAAAAATCTCTATTGCAGAGAGTAACTCTACCGAAAATTGTGAAACGACTTTTCGTAGAAATTCGTAAATAGTTATCAGACATATGAAATGTCAGAGGTTTTTTTATTTTCGATTTGACAGCTATCTGCTGCCGAGCTGCTGCCCGCAGTTTTATCTTCAGCAGAAATTCGTAGAGAGGGGAAATATTTTGCTCTCTCGCGAGCTCTCTCTTCTACGAAAAAATCAGCTAATAAAACGCTTTTTCGTAGGTTTTCGGGTAAATTCGTAGACATTCGTAGCAATTTAGAGCGATTGGAACAGACCTACTATGTCAATATAGTTTGGTGAGGGATTGGATTGACTTCCGTTACTTCCTCGTTGTTACAACATGGAATTCTTATGATTTCTGTAGAAACCAACGTAACGGTGCAAGAGACTCAAAAGACAACGTGTTGCACAAAAGTTAAAGGTGAATGTAGTGAATTTTAACGCAATGGACATGCGATCTTACTTGATCTTTTCCGAGGCATTTTGGCACTTCTTCGCATTGCTTGGAGGTGCGATTAAAAAAGCTTCTCTTCCCTAGATACTTTTCTTCACAGTTGATAGGGGAACAGTTTTTGAAATAATTCAAATCCCAGTTTCTACAATTCACATAACCAGATCCTTTAAATAATGGAGGGAATAGATGCGCATTTATAAACTTAATAAATCTAACGTTTTGTGAAAGATCCTCCACTTGCATCGATTGTCTCGAATCTTGTGTCAAAGTGTATCCTTTGTGAGAACTCCTTTGTTTCTTGTTTGGCATTGGACGATCTAATAAATACGTCGCAATATCCAACGCGATTGAAAATTACCTAAACGTTTTGATAATGAAGTTTCCCTTTTAGAATTTCTTTTTTAAGATATTTCATAAAAGCCTTACAGTAGTAGGCCAAATGACAGAAACAGTTTTTACTGCTCCTGTTTCGATGTGACCGAATGAGCCTCCAAGAACTTTACCTGCCTATAAAATAATTTGAATTTGAAAATTAATGATCCCGGCAGCAAACTAAGCCTTACCTTAAAAGTACCACCAGATGTGGATACATTGACACAGCACTCCCCGTCAGGACGAATGCGACATCCTAACATTTGTTTTTCCTCTCCAGCAGCATTAAAAATGTTTATATCTAAAATTAGAATCAAGAGTGTCGTCGAGCTTGTTGAAAAACAAAAAAGTTACCGAAAATTAACCCAATATCGCCCTCTTTGGGAGTACGAACAATTATTTTGGTGACTGCCAGCATACACAAAGCATGTTCAATGGTGCTTACCAAATACATCCACACAATTTTTCTAGAATAAAATATTAAATTTCTACATTTAAAAGACAAATGATCATTTAAAACAAACAGAGCTTTTTACGATACGATTTTGCGAAAGCAAACAAAAGAAAACAACAAAAATAAGTGCCGTCACATTTGACACATTAATTCAACAACTGTTATACTCCATCCAAAGGCAAATTTAATCCAAATAAGAAAAATATTTGTTTCTTTTATTTTCCATTATTTTCATTTCAATTAAGACATGGAGGTCCAAGTTCGTGATTATAATGAATTGAAAAATTTCAAATTTGATGACGAAAGAGTGTCAACAATCACCTCTCGGGAACAGGTAACAGCAGAGACCACAAACAAGATCATTATCATAGAGACTGACTCACTACCGAAATTGTTTGCCATGCTCCTCTGCCTACATGTTTTCCCTAATTTTAGCAAAAAACCGAAAGCAGTGTGGAAAAGTGTTTCGACAGATACCAACAGCTACAGTATCTGTGTCCAAAAGTGGCAAAGTTCTTTCGGGAGGAGCATCAACGTTATGTGGACACCTACCTTCGGCATTTACCAACCAACTATGAATGCCTAGACTCAAGCCGTCCGTGGAATGTCTATTGGATATTGAATGCTGCACATCTGCTTGGTTCAAATTTTTCCGATGATACCTTAAATCACGTTGTTGACTTCTTGATAAAGTATAAAGTATTCTCGAACGCTAAAATTTGAATTTTGCTAAAGCATTGATTCGATTTTTAGGTGCCGATCACCGAATGGTGGTTTTGCCGGTGGCCCGGGACAATATCCACACCTGGCACCAACATATGCAGCAGTCAATAGCCTGTGTATGATTGGAACGCAAAGAGCGTACAATGCAATCGATAGGGAATCCTTGGTAAAATTTCTTTGGGCAATCCGTGAACCAGACGGTTCATTTAGACTACATGTGGATGGGGAGACTGATGTAAGGGGGGCATATTGTGCGGTATCGTGTGCAAAACTCACAAACGTTCCTGAGGAAGAGATGAGCAAACTGTTTGCTGGCACGGGGGATTGGATTGCTGGCTGTCAGACGTACGAGGGAGGTTTTGGCGGTGCTCCAGACCTGGAAGCGCATGGAGGATATACGTTTTGTGCGATTTCCGCTCTGGCACTACTCAATGAAGGTCATAAATGTGATACTGAACTACTTTTGGTAAGCTGAAGCGAATCGATTTCAGAGAAGCTTTCGTAATTTAAAAATCTACTTTTTTCTGTAAGAAATGGGCCCTAGGCCGACAGATGCCCTTTGAAGGCGGATTTCAGGGAAGAACTAACAAACTGGTGGACGGATGCTATTCGTTTTGGGTTGGTGCCATTCTTCCTATTGTTGAAGCAATAATTTCCAAAGAAGGTAACATCTACTTGCTTGAAATGTCTCCTCTTTGGTAACAGCTTGTGTGTTTGTTTCAGGCCATCCTATAAAGAAGTCCCTGTTCGACAGCGTCGCTCTGCAGGAGTACATTTTGCTGTGCTGTCAAAGACCCAATGGTGGATTGATTGACAAACCGGGCAAGTATGTCATCTAATTATCTTATCTCGTACACATTGAAATTATTGAATATTTGCAGACCACAAGACCTCTATCACACATGCTACACCCTAAGTGGCGTTTCAATAGCGCAGCACTGTGAGTCAAGCCTGCACCCGACAATTCTTGGTGATCCCTGCAATGAGCTCCTACCCACTCATCCGCTCTTCAATGTTCCACCGCAAAGTGTAATGAAATCATTTCAGCATTTCGCCGAGATCAATGCATTTCACGCAGCCGATCGATCTACTCGTTCCGAATCGGCTGAGAGCACATCAAAGTCAAAGGAGGAGACACCTTTCGAGTCGGAAGACAACACTGAAGACATCTCATCAACCACCCCATCGTCAGTCAGCTCGTATTAAATGCACCCGGGAAGTGAACATGAAAATCCTACACATCTACGTATAACAGTTACCTGTACCTGCTGTTTGTTATTCCCATGATTGTCGTCTGCCCCCCAAAGTGAACGCGTCGTCTTCGTCGAGAAGTGAAAACAAATTTCTCCTTTTTTTCCAGATTTTTTGTAAAAGATTCTTGAGACTGTGTTGCGCCTGGATAGAAATTATATATTTTATGTAAATCTTTCAAAGATCTAAAGAGAAACTAAACAAAGAACAGATTTTTCTATGGAGACGTTTTAAATTACACTTATGCGATAGCTTTATCAGTGAATATGATGTTTTTTTAATAATATACTCTACACGACTGTAACTTCGTATGTGACTTATTTTGCACTGCCAGGGTCGTGGCCGGCTTCTTTGTTTTCAAGATTTGTCTTTGCCTCTCGCTGCTGATGTATGATTGTCAACAAGTGCTGCTTCAGTTGATGCATTCGGGAAAATGTCTTGTTGCATACTTCGCACCTACATTATAAGTTTCGTCAGCGAAAAATCCACAAAGAAAGAAAGCACTCACTTGAATCGTTTCTCCCCGGTATGCGTCAGCATGTGATTTTTCAAGACATTCGAGTAGGTGAATGCTTTGCCGCAAGTGGCGCACTCAAACGGTCGCTCATTTGTGTGCGTCCGCTCGTGTTTTATGTTCGTACTGCGATCACTAAATTTTCTATCACAATATTTGCACTTGAACGGTCGCATTCCTGTATGCACTCGCATGTGCCGGTTGATCTCTGACTGGCAGGTGAATTTTTTCTTGCATATCCTTAAACACAGACATCATTCAGTGAATTTTCAAATTTGAAAGGCACGTTTCTTACTCGCAGCTATACGGTTTCTCGGCAGCATGTCGCCTCATATGCAGCATTAGAAGGCTTGGTCGAGAGTAGACGTTACCACAGAGTTCACAGATTTGCACTTCCTTCGGTTTGGGTTGCTTCCCTACTCTCACCTGCAATGACGGTGTCTTTTTGCTTGTCCTATTTTTCGCGGGGTATTTAATTTCTTCTTTAATTTTCTCTGCAGGTTCGTTGAAAACGCTCGAATGATTGGAGAGGTCCGATAAGAAAACTGTTTCCGGAGACGGCAGCAGTGAAGTGCGTTCCGACTGTGGTTCATCTTTTATTTCAACCTTAAAGCAGTCCAACGAATAAGGTGAATGCTTGTGTAGTTTTCTTACTTACCTTCTCTTTTATATTTCGAAGCTTTAAGTCATTGGCTTGACATAGCTTACGAAAATCATAAGAAATATTCAGAGAAAAGAGGCACTGGCTGCATATATTTCTGGGCAAGTCATCTCGGATTTCCAACTTCAAATGTAAATATTTTTATAACTGACTCCACAAATTTGAGGATTTGTTTACCTTTATTCCTCCACAGAGCTCGATTTTTTGTATAATTGTGCTCTCCTCGGGGAAGTCTTTAAAGAGCGGTTGCATATCGCAGTGTTCGTCTGTCAGTAAACATATTCGACATGTACCTAATGGGTTCATATTCTACACTTTGCAAATACAATTCCCAAATTGTCCAAATCAAATCAGTCCAGTTTATATAAATTTATGCCTAAAAGGAGTTCAAAGCAAAACAAATGTCTTCCAAGTGACTGCTTGTTGTTGACGTTTGAAAATTTCAGTAAGCAGTTCTGTTCGCTCATATTAAGAGATGTTTGTCGAGCACACTCATACTACGGTTACACTCAAGTACTAGATTTTCTGAAAATTATATAAACTTGAATGAAGAATAAGCTATTGAGCTATGGACATTTCTCATGTCAGGGCACGAAGTTAACTCTAATTCCAGATGATTTCGAATTTCTTCAAAGAACTGAGATATGGAGGGTAGGCAATACAAGTATATATAGACATTTCAAACTTTATTCAATTGCATTGCATAAAGAAAATTAGGTTACAGTGAGAGGTTACATAACTGGATGTTTATAAATGAAAAGCATAACTTCTAAATATTGAGACTCATACTGATATCAGTTCTTACTTTGTGAACTAACAACGCCAGCTCTTCTCTGAATTTAATCTTCTCTTCTAGTTCTTTCTTTTCGATTTTAAGACGTTCCTCTTCAATTTTCGTCATCCTTTGCAAGTATTTATGCGTTTCTTCTTGTATTTTCAGAATAGTATCTTTGGCAGATTGAGGTATTTTCGGGGGTAGCTTTGCTGCGAAAAATTCTTCAGCAGCATTTACCTTTATCCTATATTGCGTTCCATTCGCTTGATCTGCGGAAATGGTTGAAGCATTTTCCGCTGTTGCCGGTGAAGGCGTTGGAATATCGTAATTTCTTGGGTTCAGGATTTGGGCAACATTTTTCTCCAAATCTGTGAATTTGACTGACTTCTCTATAGGTATCGAGCTTTTTTGAATTTTGTTCATTATGAAAAACTTATGTTCGTTCCACATCTGTCAAAAGACAAGCAAGTTAGATTTATATATTTACGGCAAGTGTTGCAAAGTGCTACCTTTTGCCATCCCGCTGCGGTGCGATTAAGAGGACCGATTTTGTTTAATATCCCAGCAAGATTTTCCCAAAAATCTTTCAGATCTTCTGGTTCTGGACTGCCGATAGCTATGTGAAGATTTTCTTCCATTGTTGTATACAAATATTCAAATTGCTTTTTCTCTGTAAATTTGCTGTTATAAGAAAACACATGATTCATTAATAAGTCATTTTTGTATATATTCAATATGAACTTACTATGGCTTACTTTCCATGTTCTGCTCTCTCTTTCTCTCTCTCTCTATAACGATCTGAAATAAGACTAAAATAAATCAGGATTTGTTGAATATTTATACTGAACTGAAGGTAATTAGCGTTAATTACCTTTACCTATAGAAAAGTGATTTGTCATTAGTTTTATTGGGGTATATATCAATATATATTTTATTGTGTTACCACCCTTAATAGCATACATTTTTAAATTATTCGATTCTCGGAGCGGACGCATCCATCAACGTTTGACAATTAACCAAAGACATTTGGCAACCTTAAAATTTTAGTAAACATTCAGTTTTTTTTAATAAATACCCGAAATAAATATTATTTCCACCAATAAAGAATCTTAAAGAATAAATAAAAATAATTTTCGAAGAAAAATGGAAATATGCATAAAGTGGAATGTTTGTCGGATATGTCTAGAAGAAGAGAACGGCAATGTTACAATGATTCCAATATTTGGAGATGCCAAGCTTCCCAATGATATTTATGACTGTTCCGGAGTTGAGGTAACTTATCGGTTTTTCAATGCCAGCTAAAGCGATTATTTATGATCATCTCATGCAGCTTAAACCAACAGACAATTTGCCTGAAAAAATATGTAGAAAATGTTTGGTTACGTTGAAGTACGCCCAAAAATTCCGAACGACTTGTCGGAAATCTACAGAATACCTTCAATCGATTGTAATGAAAACGCAATCAGCTTCAAGCATATTCAAACCTGCAAAAACGATAGAAGAAGAAGTGCCATTTGAGAGCATTGACTTTCTGGACGAAGAACAGCCAATTGAAATAGAAAATTCATCCGAAAGCAATATGATGAACTATATTATTGAAGATGTTGACATTACCCCAGCAGAGACTGCGTCATCGACAAAGAACAACAGTGAAGTCGATGAAAACCCAGACAATGAGGAGCTCTTCTACATGTCGGAGAGTGAAATTAAGCAGGAAGTCGAAGAGGTCGAAGAGGATGATTTGCAAAGCCAAAGTGAAAAGCTTGATCAAATTGATGAGTTCATCATAACGGAAGAATCATTGACAAGGACCAGTGACGATGAGCAAAAGGTCGCCCTACGAAGGTTCGGAAGACGACCTGCTTCAAAGAATCCAGTTGAGTTCATATGCCATGTTTGTGGCAATCACTTTCAAAAGAGGGGCTTACTCAATTTCCACATGAAGATCCATCGAAATGAGAAGAACTACATATGCGAGTAAGTACACGGAATAATGTTGGAAGTCTTAATTTATTGCTGTTTTCTATAGAATCTGCAGCAAGCGATTCAATTCACCGTGCAATCTGAGAGCCCATATAAGAGTACATACGGGAGAAAAACCATTTCAGTGTCAGTATTGCCAGCGGAAGTTCGCCGATCGAAGTACTCAAATAAAGCATGAAAGGTGAACTTCACTTTCTGATTTGTAGATTGTATGTTTAACTGATTCTGTTTGGTTGCAGGATACATACGAACGAAAAGCCATATAATTGTGGAACCTGTGGCAAAGCTTTTTCATTGTCTACCTCGTTAAAGGCTCACGAGAAAATGCACACTGGCGAGAAACCCTACAAGTCCGTTTGTGCATTTATGTGGTTTAAAGTGGTTTAGATGGCATGTCTTTGTTTTTTATTTTTTCAGATGTGAACCGTGTTCCAAGGCCTTCACGTTACCTCATCAACTCAAAGCTCATCTTCTGACGAATTTGCACCGTGTTTTGGAGAAATTAGAGCAATAACATAGAACTCAGAGAAATCGTATAAATGTAATTAAACTTTAAAAAAGTTATGTTTTCTTTTGTTATGGAAATCATGTAATTCTGCCGATCAAGACGCATTTTTTTAGAGAATGGCCTATAAGCTCCCCATACTGTAGGGGTCCTGAAAATATGTTTAAGGGTCTTTTTCTTTTAGGACATCTTGATTGATGTTGGAACGCATTGTAGTCGCTCGTTTTCCTCATTTATGTAGAATAGAATTCTTTTGAGGAAACATCGTACGTTCTGTTTATTTGTTACTACGCTGTTTTGCATAAATGTGTGTGTTTCCATCTGAGGTAATTCGATTGACATCTGTATACGATTTCCTCCATTTGCTTTGTGACCATATTTGTGAATGCATTTGGAACAAACCTCTACCAAGTCTAATACTTTTTGGGTTTTCAGTTCTCATGGGAGACATGCCAAAAGTTCGTCGTGGTTCTAAACTGCCTACGAATGAAGAAGTAACTTTTAAAAACTTTCACATTACGTTTTTAAAAGTTACTTCTTCATGGCAGTTTAGAACCACGACAAACTTTGCATGTCTCCCATAAGAAATCCGGCGCTGAAGTTAGTTTAGAGCGTTGTTCGTCTCTTAACTAACTTCACCGCCGGAAAGTGTTTTGACTTCTTGGTCACAGATTTGATTTGGGAAACCTGCAAGATGAGGTGCATATGGCGGCCTGAACCTAATCGGAACGTATTCCAAATATTATTTAAGGTTATATTTACTTTACATCGTGTATGTGATCGTGCCTTCGTTAATAATGTCAATATTTAAGGAGCATTTGCAATGTTTGAGATTGATCTGTTAACCCGATTGTGTAGTGACTTATATTGGCTGTTGCTTCTCGGGATGTATTTGCCTCATCCCAAAATTCTGCTTTGTGTCCAATTTTTAAAGGGAAATCCTTCTAGGACCAAGTAGCCGTTGGGGAGTATATATTTAATGAAAGTTTCGTGCGATTCACCAACGATTGCCAAGATTAACTATTTGATGAAACTTTTCTTCAATTTGTTATGGGAGTATGTCTGTTAGTCTACAAGCATTGATAGTATCTCTTATTTACTTAGTGAGAACGAAAGTCTTAGAAATTTTACGTCTTACGAACGATCTTTTGTGACTGATTTCTGTATTTGGTGTACAAATGAAATTTTGGCATATTTTCTGTGCTTATCGACTGTTTTGGATAAGATAGCGACTACTATCAAGTTCTGGGTTCTAACTCTACACAGATTTTTGACAAATAAGCCAAATAATTTGGTGTGATTCTTTCAAACATATGAGAGCTCAAAGCAGAGTTACTGCACCGATACAAATGATGTCACAGTTCTGGCAATTTCTCCTTATCACTGAGTTTCTTACTCTCCTTAATAAACTATGTACTCTGAATTCCATTCAATTTGAAACGCTCCTTCTCCAGAAATAAACGATGCAGACATAATCTCGCTTCATGAAACATAAAAACTTTTTCACAGCCCTTAAAGTTCCCTGAATTAAGTTTCCTTTGAATTAATCAAAACAGAAGTTTTCAATTTTCAAATACGAGCACAACTTTATTTTGATCACTAGCCATTTCTCTGTGCCGAATTGTGGTGAGGTGCGCCTTCAATTGATGCTGTTCCGAGAACTGCTTGTTACATATCATGCACTTAAATGGCTTTTCACCCGTATGAACACGTTCGTGTTTCTTGAGAGTTGCTGAATAGGTGAAGTGTGCACCGCATATTGAGCACCCGAATGGTCTTTCATTTGTGTGAGTTCTGAAAGAGAAAAGAATTAATTTAAATTCGCCTGACTTCTTCATCTTGAAGGTAAACAAACCTTTCGTGTCGTGTGACTCCGCTTCTATCGCGAAACTTTCGATCACAATAAGTGCATTTGAACGGCTTCTCACCCGTATGTGTGCGGATATGTGCTCGCAACTCACAAGTTTGCATAAAGCGCTTTTTACAAATTCTGTCGAAAGCACAGTGAACACAGAGGAACAAAAGAAAATTAATTTCAAATTATACTTACTCGCATTCGTATTTCTTGTCATTTCTGTGCAACTTCATGTGATAATTAAAAGCCGCTTTATTTTTGTACAGATTTCCGCAGATATTACACATAAATGTTTGAGGAGGTTTCGGCTTTTTTGGCGCTCTCGATTTAAACTCCTTCCATCGTTGCAAATGATTGTCTTCCTCCACACTATTTCCTTTACCATCGGACTCACTTTTGTCATCTTCGTCACTTTTTTCCTCGCCATCACTCTTGGTGGTACTCGGGCTTTTTTCAATGGATTTTGTATTTTCGTGTTGACTTTGCTCTTGTAAGATTTCATCATTTTCTTCCACATCCTCTTCTTCATTATTTCCATATTTGGTATCATACTGGACATATTCGATAACATCTTCATCTATGGAAATGTATGGAGCTAAGTCAATTTCTGATAGACTTGGCTTGCGCTCTACAAAATCTGTGGCCGATTGCTGATGAGTTAGATACTCTTGTGACCGTTGACAAAGTACCCGGAAATCATAGGCAACGTTTAAAATATCAAAGCATTTTTTGCAGATTTTACCAGGCAGGTTTGGAATGTTTACAATCTGTAGAAAAACAAGTAATTTTCAATTTGAATAGTTTTAACAGAGAAAATACGCACTTCTACACCACAACATTGTTCGAGCTTAAATGTTGCTAGCTTGTCGTCAAATAAGTTCAACATTATTTCATCGTATTCCAAACAAATTCTGCATTGATTTATGCACTTTGAGTCCATGTTCTCTGGTTACTTTTAATGAATTTAATGTGTATTAAACATTCTATTGAAGAAGTTTTTTTTGTATAAACACTCATGACATTTTGCAAAATGTCAAGTCTTTTCAAATTCAATTGACAGTTTCGAGACTCGAACCTCATTGATGACCGTATTCAGTTAGTTCTCATACAAAATTGAAATTTTCGAAGTTTAAAAAGAACAGTTGTGGCTAAATACGAAATAATTATTAGCTTCCTTTTTTTGTAGATATTAACCTAAACAAAAAAATGGGCCTGTAGTGTAGTCATAACGCAAGTTCCTTTATCATTTCTGCCAAATCAGACACTTTATGCATGTAGGTCTCAAACCCTTAAACTTGGAAGCAAAGTAGTGTAATTCTCGCACAGCTCAATGTATTTTTCTTTTTATATGTACAAATAAAACCACAGCTATACAATTATTAGGAAACTTCCTTTCTACCCTTCTTTATACAAATATTTCTCTGATGATAGATTGATTTCATGTGAGTTGTTAAATTGTGCATGCGTCCAAATGATTTATCACAGACTTCACACCTTAAAGAGAATAAGTCTATTGATCAATTGAACAGTCACGGAAACGTTTTCATACCTAAATGCTCTTTCACCGGTATGAGTTAGCATATGATTTTTTAACACAAATGTACAAGAGAAGGATTTCTCACATTGATTGCACGCAAAAGGCCGATCATTAGTGTGCGTTCTATAAAACTACTTTATAAAAGTGATTGAATCTTCCATTTTTTTACCAACCAACCTAATGTGCTTTGTGAGCGTCCCGTAGTCAGAAAACTTCCGGTGACAGTGAGGGCATTCATAGGGTTTTTCACCAGTGTGCCTTCGCATATGCCGCTTTAATTCAGAGTTCGTATAAAATCTACTGGAGCACAATCTAAAAAGGAAAATAAATGGAATGATATCCATTATCTAGACTGCTTCAAAAACTTACTCGCAATCATAAGGCTTATTGTTGCTATGCCTTCGTGAATGCAAGGCAAAAACATGCCTCGACTTGAAAACATTCCCGCAAATGTCGCAAATAATTGGCGCTGCAGACTTCTCCTTTTTCTGCTCCCGACCTGACACAAACGCTGCAGTTTTTTCTCGCCTTCTCTTTTGTCTACTGTCTGAAGTACTGTCTGGATCGGTTGCGCGTTTTGATAGTTCTTCTACTTCCACTTTATCAATATGGTCTTGAGAAGTACTTTTCTTGACTGTCATGGTTAATTCATCCTCACTTGAACCCCTTTCTTTCTTCTGCAAGCGTAAATTTGAATACAATATTTCTTTGCGTCATGACTTACATCGTCTATTGCACATTCCAAAGGTGTCGCTGTTTTCGTATCCCAGTCCTGCAGATTTGAATCAAACAACTTTGTCTCCTCTGAGCCGCTGATGTCGTTTGCTCCATTATTAATGACAAATATCAGCTCATACAATTTATTTGAGCGAATGCATTTCTGTCGGAACTTTTGTGCATTCTCTAGTGAAGTAATACATTCCTGGCACACATACGTTGATGTTTTCGGACCTACTAGGATCTGTAAATAGAGATTTTTAAGCGACACCTTTTGGGAAAATTTTATCTTACCTCTATACCAAACGTTTCTCGTATGTCCGCAACTATATTTGGGAACGAATAAACAGATTCAATGGATACTCCTGATGTGTCCCTACAATCGTTGCATATTCTACAGACAATATCGGAGCCACTTTTTGCCATTTGTTAAAGTTTCACCATACAAGTCGTTAAAACTAAATTCTTTCAATCAACAAGTTAAGTAAATAAATAGATGAAATGTCAAATCTGGGTGTGTTCCATCAAACCTTAACATGTTGCCATGTTGCTTGAAAACTTTACATGTTGCCATGTTACTAGGACAGCTTTATAAGTACGAGAAAAGTTAAAACAATGAAATATACATGTACAGCAGATGATATACTCCAGGACGTTATTTTATTTTCCTTCAACAAACTTCGAGATCTTGATTTTTTGTAGTATTCGACTTAACTGCTTGATAAGAGTTCTCAAATGACCTCTAGGGTCAGTTTTGAACACCCATTTTTTTTGTACCTGCAAATAATTTTTTATTTCTTTTCGCTTTGAGAAATTAGTGCAT
This sequence comes from Eristalinus aeneus, assembly GCA_955652365.1. NCBI lineage: Eukaryota > Metazoa > Arthropoda > Insecta > Diptera > Syrphidae > Eristalinus > Eristalinus aeneus. The sequence continues at coordinate 6,822,589 of OY019130.1, read as the reverse complement.
TCCCTTTCATTGCTGTTGAGTTCGCAAGGAGCTTTCGTCATTTTATGCAGTGGTATCGTAAAATCTTTCAAATCAGTGCAGCTTCTTTGACAACGTTCCTAGTTTTTTTTAAACAATAAGTGCAAGCAACCTCAATTTTCCAATTCAAGCACTTTGTTTCTAACACTGCTCAAATATATCTGTTTGATTAATGTAACCATAACCTGAATTAGATTTACCGCATTTGAAATCGAAACAGAAAACAGTTAATTTATTAAAAATGTAATGCGGATCAATGGCCACACATGACAAGAAATGCTGTTGTGAAATGTATTATCAAATATTCAATTTAAGATTAAAGTTTAAAGTTTATTTAGTCAAAAAAAATCTTCCATTTATAACATTGGGAACATTTACATACAACTGTTCATTTTGAACACATTTTCCTCTTCCTCTTCCATCAACAATACCTCCTGGCGCCTGTGATACAAAGATTTCAAATGAGTGGTCAGATGACCCAGATGTTTGAAACATCTCTTACAAAGATCGCATCTGCAAAATAGGTTTTCAAAAAGCCAAGATACATATGTAGTCAAGTACGCTTCCCACCTAAAACGCCGTTTGTCCGAGTGCGCCAACATGTGGTTTTTCAAGATGTACGCGTTGGTAAATGCCTTGTCACATATCTTGCAAGCATATGGGCGTTCGTTAACATGTGCTCTGTGAAGAAGGCAATCGAATACACTGTCTATACATTTATCCCTTCACAGGGAGAATAATGAACAAACCTTTCATGTTTCTTATTGGTGCCGTAGTCGGAAAACGTCTGCTTACAATATCGGCACTCGTACGGCTTTTCACCAGTATGTTTCCTCAGGTGACACTTTAGTTCGGTATTTGTACAAAATTTATCTGAGCAGATTCTATTTGAATACTAATCAGCTATCGAACACTCGCAAATATATAACTTCACTTACTCACACACAAATGTCTTCTCGTTTTTGTGGCGGCGAACGTGTATCAGCAGTTTGCCCTTTTCCTTAAAACACTTACCGCAAAACTCGCAAATATTTGAATTTCCACAAATTTCAATTTTTAATTTCAAGAGTTGACCAGGCTGCAAGCAATACTGAATCTTTTATGAATTAAACTTGCGCTCTTATAAACTTGTACCTTTTCCGATTCCAACATTATGGACACTTCGTTTGGACTTAGTTCTTAACATTCGGCAGTCTATTTTAATAACCTTAGGCTTTGGCAGAGTGACAGAGAGAAGCTGTACCAAATCGAGTGTTAATCTGAACTAGAACTTGCTTGGATCAGAACTGCTGCCAGATGTGATTGCATTCGAATTTTACTTGAATCGTTGTTCTCCTTTTATCTCTACACGTTTCGCATCAAAGGCACTTCAAGTTGCGAACATTTATAAATAGATACATAATAAGACTTAAAATGCTGAACTCGGAAGAAGTAAAAAAAATGAACTGCTAATAAAGCATTAAGGAAATTATTGCGTTTAATCGAAGTGCATACAGTGGACATAAGAAGTTTGTTTTCGGTAAGGAATTCCATCTCATGCAATGCGATTAATTCACATCTTTGTAGATTTTTAGAGCCTTGTGTAAAGCTACCTCGTCCATTCACCTTCCACGCAGAAAGGACTATATGTTCTACCCGAACTTATTGCTTCTAAAGAATCTGGTTTACTGTTTTGCTTTAATTTTGATATCTTGCAGAAAGTGAATTCCAAGCGTTTGTTGAGACACCGTTAAATTGGAATGATTGCTTCGTACATTCTTAAAATCAATGCGGGCCATACAGTTGTTGTCAATGGCGACTGCTATTGAATTACGATTACCTTTTCATTCATGAACTACCCTAAACAACCATGATGTGTGGGAGCTGGGGATTCAACAAGTCGGCGTAACATGTTTCACAATTTGTGCCACAAATAATTTATTGAAGGAACAATTTTGTAACATAAACTTTTGTAGAAATTGTTCTAGCACAGGAACTGGACTAGTCGAATATTTGACATTTCTTTTACACATCGAAAAAAGCTCAGTCAGAATTGATTGCAAAACATTTAGAAATTTTGATTTTTTGTCGATTTCAAATTCTGTTTACTCTTCACACACAAAAGAAGACTGTCACACTGTCACAAAATCGCATTTGTATAAAATATAAATTTTCCCACTCAGATCACCCTGTTCATGTTATTAACAAAAACATCAAAAGTCAAATTTCTGTCACAACCATCAGCCGATAATTCACAATTTTATAATCACTAATCATTTTCTCGTTATTTTGTGTAAACAATTATATATTTTATAAAACCAAAATTCAAACCGTTTTGAAAATGAACAAAATATTATCTATGTTCATTCAACGCCACATGACGCTGCGTAATTTTTCCTATAAGGCAGTCAAAAGACCGGATTTGTCCAATAAACAAAAACTTACGGCTCCAAAAATTGCTCGAGATTCCAACAGCAAGAAAGATCCGAATCTAACTGCCCACATTCAAGCTCGCATCAAAGCCAGCGGTCCCATAACAGTCGCTGAATATATGAAAGAAGTCCTAACGAACCCATACGCTGGATATTACATGAATCGTGATGTCTTTGGAAAAGAGGGTGATTTCATTACCTCACCCGAAATTTGTCAAATATTTGGAGAGGTAAGCTTCAAATATGAACCCTCTTTAAGTTTTTAAATTATTCAAGTTGGCAGCTCGTTGGAATTTGGTGCTTGAATGAATGGCGAAAACTGGGATCACCTTCTCCGTTTCAACTTGTTGAACTTGGACCTGGTCGAGGAACGTTGTCGTTAGATGTGTTGAAAATTCTAACACACTTCAAACTGGGTGGACAGTTTTCTTTACATATGGTTGAAGTTAGTCCGTATTTGAGTAAAATTCAAGCCTCTAGAATTTGCTTTAAACACACACCTGTTGAAGACGCCCCTCACTATCTGATGGGTGAAACTGGTTCTGGTGTAAAGGTGTTTTGGTATAAACGCATTGAGGATGTGCCAAGGGAGTTCTCAATAGTGCTTGCTCATGAATTCTTCGATGCACTGCCAGTTCATAAGCTGCAAAAGGAGGATGGCGTGTGGAAGGAGGTGCTTGTTGACGTTGACTCGAAAAACGAGAAAAGATTTCGGTTTGTTATGTCTAAATCTGAAACACCAATATCAAAAGTATTTGAGCCAATTCCTGGTGATAAGAGGGATTGTTTAGAGTACTCCTTGGAGGCAGACGGGATTATCCGGTTTATCGCAGATAGATTTGAAGAGAATGGGGGGATTGGTCTTATTATGGATTATGGACATTTCGGGGAGAAAAACGATACACTTAGGGTAATATAGATCTGAATCAAATACAGTAGACTTACAGAAATCATATTGCAGGCATTCAAAAATCACAAACTTCACGATCCGCTTGTAGACCCCGGAACCGCGGATCTCACTGCAGATGTGGACTTCAAACGAATTAAGTATGTTTCTGAAAAGGACGGAAAACTTATGACTGTTGGTCCTGTCGAACAAGGCGTCTTTCTCAAGAACATGGAAGGAGAAGCTCGACTAAAAGTAAATCGCTATTTGCCGACTCGTCCTTGAATATACACTTATTGCACTTTCTTTTTTCCAGATTTTACTCGACAATGCGCTCCCGGAGAACCAAGAAACAATTCAGTCCGGGTACACAATGCTCACAGACCCCAAGCAAATGGGTTCGCGTTTTAAATTTATTGCGCTCTTTCCGTCTGTGATGAAGGATCATCTGACAAAGTTTCCCGTTTCAGGGTTCAATCACAACTAAGTGAAGCTTTAAATAATTAAAATATTTATTTTCTCAAACACTTAACACGCCCAGCTCCTTTATAATACTTAGTCCGGCAACAAAAAAGGTCCTCTTCGCCTGCGCTGGTTACTTTTTATGGAATGCATTATTGATTGTCTGAATCTCCGCTGGAGTAAATTGCAGAACAGCACCAATGGCGTTGACCATGTGTCGCTTGCCTTCAATGCTCTTGGTCGACAGGAAGCTTATGAAAACATTTTTCAGATATTCCAAATTGGCTCCTTCTCTTGTCTTACACCGTTCTAACCTAAAATTAAATTCATTATTTCTGCAGATCGCATGACTTCTTAGCACCAGAACGTACCTATCAACTTGCTGTTCTAACGAGGCGATTTGTTCTCGCAACTCCTCTTCGGACGTGGCTTTATCCTGTAAAGCCTTACGAAGGGCTGTTTCGGCAGCGTACTTTGTCTTTCTAAGGCCTGCAATTTCGATGTCCTTGCGGGCAATTTCGTTGGCATAGTGCAGCATATGACAGTTTTCACTTACACCAATGCCTTTGTTGCTGGAAGACATCTTTCTCTCGGGAGGATGGGGAGCTTCGGCCGACTGTGCGTTTGCATCGTCGGTCAACGGTCTTTCGCTGGCAATGTTTCTCGGCTGTGCAAACACTTCAAACGAAGTCTGCAGCGTCTTAATTTCATTTTCCTTCTCATCTAGAAGTTGGAGAGAGCGAACCCTTTGCTTTTGCAGTTGCTGTTCCATCTCGTTTAGCTTGGAACGGCACTCATTTTCCATGTCATTCAAGGCGTTCTTCCATTTATCTCGCTCCTCCTTTACAGCTTGGCGCAGACGCTCTTCCTGGTGCTTTAGTTCTGCTTCCTGTTCATCAATGTTTCGATTGAGGACTTTCACCTTCTCTTGAAGAGTGGCGATGTGCGATTTCTGGACACTGATTACTTCGTGCAGCTTTTCGCAATCAATGCGAGCTGCATCCAACTGTGTCTGCAATTTGCTGGCATCCTCCTCACACTGCCTGTGATTTGAACCGACGGTGAAAATCTTTGAAATGTCTATCGGATTGGAGGAGTTCGCGTTCTCTGCCAACAAAAGTTTCTTCAGGTGCATGATCTCATCCACAACGGAAGTCATATCATTGATCGAACTCCTCGACGGCCGTCTGGTTTCAATAGGACTGTCCACCGTGCCATTAGGGTGAACCAAGTTTTGAAGTTTTCTTTTGAGAGCCTGAATACTTTCTTGGTCTTGTTGACGCAGTCGGTCATAGGTACCTACTGTTGCAGAAAGCTCAGCAAGACGAGCTTCTAAATTGGCGACACGGTCTTCATGAATAGCGGCTAACTTTTTGTTTCTCTCTTCTGCCAAGTGGGCACGTTTCTGTTCACTCTTTATCGCAACTGTATGTTGGTCCTTAAGTTGTGCCATCTCATTTTGCAGCTGCTGCAGAATTGCGGCATTGTCTTGAGCGGCAAATGATTCCTTTTTAGATTCTAGTTGCTTTATTTTTGTTTTAGCTTCTTTAAGCTGAAATTGAAGATCTTTTATGCGTCCATCTGCATTGTCATTCGATGCAAATTGTGTCTTAAGATTATTCAATTGCATTTCAATGTTTTCTTTAAGATGACGTTCGTCTCCGTACAGTTTCTGAAGTTCTCTAATCATCAGCATCTGATTGTTTGTTTCCTTTTCATGCTCTTGACGTTCGATAATTAGTTTCGCTTTGTAGTTTTCCAGGTCTAAAGCCGCCTGATTTGCCGCTAATTTAATTTTTTCCTGTAGCTCAGCAATATATTGGTCTTTTTGAGCAATTTGTGAACGCAATTGCTTCTTGTCAGCTTGAAATGATGCCTCCATCCGGGACTTTTCGGCAGAGAGCGTTGCCAACGAGTTCATCAAGGTCATGACTTGTGTTGGTGTCGCGTTTTCTGCCCCATTCTCGTTTTTTGCTGGGACAGGTGTTGCTTGTTCATTTTTCTCAGCTGGAGTGTCAACAGGATCCTTCGCTGCTGTAACAGCTGCTAGACTGGATTCCAGAGCCTCTTTTTCCTTGAGAAGACCTTTGTAAGCCGTAACAACGTCTAAAATGATTCTTATTAGATAAAGTAAATTTTATGGATGTCGGGAGGAATGTATACCTTTTAATCGTGTTTCATATCGCGTAAGCTGCTCCTTTTGTGAGGCAACTAACGACTCAAGATCTCGTTTTGGTCGTTCCATAATGAATAATAAAATCGCCAGTTATATATCACTTAAACAACAGAAGGAATCATTGCGAAAGGCTTTTATAATTACTTTAAATTTGCGAATTATTTTCGTGGCATATAAGTATATGACAATTTGTTTGAGTTTGACATATGTCACCCTGAATGAAATCAAGGGTGTGTTCAGCAATGTTGAAGCCTGAAACGAATATTTTTTTCATTCCTTCTTGGTTGAAGCATCGGAAGAAACTGGATGATATGTATATAATTCTGTAACAATAGTTTTTCATAAATCTTACTTCTACTTGCACATATCCATTAGTTCCGAAGCCATATTGTAGGTAAAATAAGATGCGCTTGACTACTGAACAACGGTGCGATTTTGTTATCTTACGAAATAAATATAGTTTAATGGCGAGGCGGAAAATCTTTTAACAGAGAACTGGTTTCTTCAAAGATTTTTTTGGATAAAGAATAAAACAACACACTAGTACGACGTACTACTATTAAATATTCATACATTCTGAAAATTTACCTGCGTTTATACAGAGGAAAGCAATGAAAATTGATAATTTAAGGAAGAAATACTTAGAAGATTATTTCAAAAGATATCCCACATCTAGTCAATTGACCAATAAATGTACGTGTCAGAGACCAATGAGGTTTCTTGCCCTTATTAGATTCTGGTACGTGTGTAAAAAACGATTAAAATAAAAATTCATTCTGAATGCTTCAATAATTTGAAGTTTTTATATTTCTTATTTTAAAAACTCCTCTTCGTTCAAACACAACGCACATAAAGGATTACGAAGTTATTAAAGATGAGGTGGCGAGTTTGTTAGTTGCTCATTCACACCTTGAGAATGATCCAGTATGGACAAAACAAATAAGGTATGGCTGACCTTATTGATCGTCCGATTTGAAAGTCAATAAATAAAAAAACTATTAGATTTTTCAAAAAATTTACATTTTCGTGTTTATTTACGTTTATTATTCAGTTTTTCCATTGTTTGTTTTTCTTAAAATTTATTAAATAGCATTTTCTCGTTTTCATTTATTTTACTTTTTATATTTTTCATTACTTTGTTTATATCATTTATCATGTTTGTTTTTCCTTTTCATACATAGACTTAGAATTAGACATCATTTCATCTGCTTCATTATCGTTTAATTTTTTTTTTGTTCTTCTTTTATTTATTATAATTATTCTCTTTTATAATTTAAAACTTTCTTTACAGAGTTGCGGTGTATGCGTTTGTATTCTGAATGATAACTATGTGAATAATGTGTGTTTATCTTTCCACTTTTCATTTCACATTTTACTGTGTTTCATTTCTGTTGCAGTGTTCTTTTGTTTTCTATTACATAACTATGTTGCTTAGAAACTATATATTCTTAAGATTAGATTCTTCTTTTCCTTCTCTCAATTATGTCTAGAATAATAATCATATTTTATCAATTATAGCGGTTTTTTGCTATTAATTTTCTCTTGTTATTCTTTACTTCCCATTCTTATTGGTTTATTTTTTTTAATTACATACATATATATACTTACAGTGAAATTTAAAAATTAAAAATTATTATTTCTGTTCATTTTATATGCATATAATTACATTAATTAATAAAGTATGATCATTTTTGTTTTCTTTGCTTTTGTTTCATCTTGTTATATAATTGTCGACAAAAATGTAAAATATGTAGTACATAATATTTTGTTTTCCTGCGCTTCTTAAATATATATATATATATATATATATATATATATATATATAGAATTTGTTTTTAAATTACTTTTTTGAGTTCTGTGGATATACAATTGTTGGTATTTAATATTCAAAATTAATTGAAATGATAGATTACGTTAAATATTGTGTAAATAGAAACAGCGTGCTTGTTTTTTTTTTTGTAGCCGCGAATAGAAGGAGAGCAAGGAAGTGGAATCCTGTATCATATAATACTTGGACATTTTTGAAACTGAAACATTTGGGAAACAATCTGTTGGGGTAAATTCGAGCATATATTTAGAGTTGTCTACGAATTTGTGTAGCCCCGATAATTATTGTCCTTGCTAAGATCTCAAATCATCTGATATGATTTTTTTAGATTTAAAGGACATTAAAATCATTAAATACGTCATCGATCATTCAACTGAATTAAGACATTTCACATGGCTAGCCGTTGTCCATTTCGGAGCAACATACCCGAAAGCCTAGCATAAGATCGTTGTTGTATATTTCACAAAGATTGACACGGTAAACTACATCGTCTGCGGAGCCACAATGAAGGAATGACAAAAGCTAAACCATATGAACGCCTTTAATAACTTTCATTCATAGACATGTTGCGAGTGGATATATTTTAATTTGAAGTTTTAAAGCACAATGAACATGTCAGTTATTTTAATGAAAATGCGACTTTTATGTCTTATCGGAAAAGAATGCTTAAGGTGAATCAAATGTTTAAACAATGTCACTAACAAATTGACAAGTCAATAGCGTCCACCGTCCATTAAATTCGATTAGAGATGTAAATTTTATATTTTGATAAAAACCAAGGCAAGGCACCTGCATATGCATCTGCATCTGCATTTGCTATGATAGAGAAGAGATTGCAGACAAAGAACAATAATTATATACGGTTAGTCATTTGAGTTCAGTAACTATACTAGTTTATATGAAAAATGTATAGAGAATAGTTTTAATATTTACTCGTTTTCTGTTTTAACATATCTCATTATGCAATAAACAAATTGCAATACTACCAAATTTTCCCCGTTGATTCCGTTTTCAGAGCTCGCATCCATTCTAGGCTACAGTGAATAGTTTTTCTTTCTTAGTCTGATTCAAATTACATACTCTTCAATTAAAATGTTTGTATCACAAGATGTGTGTGTTTTGAATTTTTTTTTTTGTTTGTTTTTTGTGTGCACTAATATCCACATAATTTCTCAGTTTACAACTAATTACTATGAAACAGTTAATAATGTTTTCTTTTTTTCTTTATATCTCCACTTCGTCATCCCTTCTCTTTTGTCACTTATAAACGTAATTTATTCACTTACATAGTTAAGATGTACATGGTTTTGTTTTTTGTGTGTTTTAATTTCTCAAAAAGAAATGCATTAACATTAACTTTGACATTTTTTTCGTTTCTCATTTATTTATTTTTGCAATAAATGTGTTTTTTTGTTTCTCTTAATAAAAGGTTATAAAAGTATTGGTAAAAAATGAAACAATGATCAATATATATATATATATAAGGAAACAAGAAAATTTCTAATATATTCATATATTTCTTCTTCTCAAAAAAAAACTTTACTTCTTTCATCCTTTACGAGTTTTTTTTTATATTTTTTGTTATTTTTTCCTCAATACAATAATTTTTATTTACAATTCTTATTCTTAGTTTTAAAACGAAGTGAAATAATTTATATGTAAATTATATTTAGAGACAAAAAAAAATTATTTCTCTCTCTATGTTTTCTAAATTACAAAAAAAAAAAAAAAACGTTACAAGTAATAACTTAACGACATGCGAGCGACAAACGCAAAATCATCACTTTCGAGTTCGAAACTGTGCTAATGTCGATTTGATTTGTTAAATTGAAATTTCTTAAATTTGTTGTTGTTATTGTGGTTGATTTGTTGTAATTTGATTTTTTTGTTTTGTTTTCATTTATTTTTCTCTTATCGATTCGATTTGTTTTGTTAAGGAATAAATTATTACAAATACAAGTTAGCAAACAAAAGTAAGAAATTAAGACAATATATAAAATCCCTGAAATAAAATATAAAAAAATAAGAAAGTTTTAAAATTAATGAAATGAAAAAAAAAAATATTAATAGTTATAAAAACATGTGTATGTGTACGAGAGTTTATAAAACAAATACACTTTGTTTCATTGTCGACGACACTAGGATTTCTCTGCCCATTATCGCTGGATGGTGATTCAACGACATATGAATTGATTTTGTCTTAGTATATGACTTCGTAGACGGTGGCTTTTTTGTCTCCAGATCCAGTAACGATGTATTTGTCATCGGTTGATATGTCGCAACTAAGCACTGACGAGGTTTCTTTGGACTGAAATTGCAAAGGAAAAAAATATGTTAGAGTAAAAGTACGTGACTAGGTGATCTGGTTTCATATGGATGTTATCTTGCAAGGAGTTGATTCAAGTTTTTTAGAGGGCGAACCAGAAAAGTTATTAGCTTATACATATATTCAATGCGAGAGTTATTCATTAGAAGGTATAAGGTATTTCCTCTAATTTACTTTTGTTGCCCAAACTGTTTGCGCACCTAAGTTTAATTTTAATTATTCTTGCTCATCTTTGATAGACATAGTGTGTTGTTGTCTAAACGGCTAAGTGACACCGATATCGCCTACCTTTGCGTACCCGTTTGGAAAGCGACACTCAGCTGACCCTGCAACACAATGACTTATAAACGATATATTTAAAACAAAAGTCGGCATCTTCTGTTATTTGTTGCTTTATTAGAAACTGATGCAGGGAACATAAGAACCTCTAATTGAATAATTCTTTAAATATACCTTGCTGCAATCATGTGTCCCCACAAATTCAGCATTAAACACACGCAACGGTTCAATAATTCATAATTCGAGTCATTCGCTTAAAAACTACTAACCACGAAGGGGACGAGAATAGTTTAAAAATTCTCACCCATAATCCGCTAATAGATTGGAACGGTATGATACGTAATGAAAGCCTTTCGCATACATAACTTATTCATTTATTACGGCCGCGAAGCGGTGATTATATGAACATTAGCTTGAAACCAATAGCCTACTCGCAAATAACAGGTCACTTCATAGCTGTTTAAATAAAGAATTCTTGATACTTACTTGGAATATGCTTGCGCCATACGGTGTCCTCCATGCATTAAGCAAATTGTCCTTTCCAGTTGACACAAACCATTTGCCACATGTCGCGAATCTCAGCGACAGCACACAGCTCTCGTGCAGATGCAACTGGTATTTATCGGGTTTCGTTGCGTGCAATACTTCCACGTGTGAGTTCTCCATACCCACAGCCAGCCATTCTCCTAGGAAAGTGAAAGGATCAATTAGTAAGTTGTCTGCGAAGCAATTAAACGCGTGGGATACATACCTGTTGGACAATAACCCAGAGAGAAGATCTGCGAACTGAAATCATGCTGTTGCAGTTGTCTGCCTTCTCGCAAGTCCCACGATCTAACAGTGTTGTCCAGACCGCCAGTCCATAAGCGTGAACCGTCGGGACTGATGTCAATGCAAGATGCACCGTCTGTGTGACCTTGGAATTGCCGCACAAGTGTCTCATTGTGCAGATCCCAGACGGCAATGTTGCCGTCACTGCAGCACGAGAAGCAGACCTTCGAGTCGGGACTGATGGCCAGTGCGTAGCAGGCTGGGGCTGCAGATGTGAGTTCCGCTTTGATTCTTGGTGTCGGACTAGCAAGATCCCATATTGACAAGTTTGATGCTTCTCCACCGACAATTAATGTTCGTCCATCCGGCAGTAGTTTGACCGAGCGAATGTAGTTGTCACGTTGTAGGCAGTCTAATTGACTGATTGGTGTCATGCTGCCTTGTCGCGCGATATCCCAGACCTTGACACATCCTTTGCCACCGGTGTAGACGTATTTCGTTGGATTCGAGATCGTTACTGCGCACACAACTTCTCCGTGCGATAAAGTGCTCATCTGGCGTGCATGCCGTGGGATGCCCGAACCCACTAGGGCATCTGGCGGAAAGGGCACCGGCTGTAAAGTACCTTCTCCGTTCATGTGGAAGGAGTAGGCTCTACAAAAAAAAAAATAAGAAATTCGTTTAAAGTTCTCTTTAAAAGGAGACATTGAATGGACTTACGGTTTTCCGCCGGCTAGTCCACCCGCGTGTGGCATGCCGTTGGCGCGCACATGAGCGTGAGGGTCATAGCCCATTGGGGGTCGTCCATACGCAGGGTCTGGTGGGGGACGTTGGTAGGGATCTGCTGGCCTTTGATATGGGGAGTTTGGATAGCCCGCTGGCGGAACCTGTGGAAGTACTTGCTTTGGATTTACCGGCATCGGGACATTCGGTGTTGGGGTTCTGGCCTTAGCACCTGGAGTTCCAGGTTTATCGAGCTACAATTTTAAGGTAAATGTTATTTAAAATGAGCCTTCAAAAATGTTGAGATGTAAGCTTACATCTTTAGTTTTAAGGCTGGGCGTTGATCGTGACGAGCTCGAGCCCGATCGTGATGGTGGTCTGTCGCTTGGCTTTGAATTGCTGCCTCCGGGTTTATCGGATCGATCTCCATTCAGACCGATGCTGTCACGATCGCGATCGCGTGAATCTATCGAGATGTGATCGCCATTTGGTCGTGGGGATGGTGATTCCTGAAACAAAACGCAATATCGCATCGTTAAAACTCGACTTCATTCAAGCAACGAACAGATTAACGCAGAGATATTTGGATGGCATTTTGTAAGATTGTTTCACTCACACACTCACGGAAACATCAACAAGAACTACACTACACTACGACTACAGATACATTCTACGTGGTAAAACTCAACTCACCATTTCATTTGATACATCTACGACTAAATCCTGATCGCTTTTCTCGCCATCATCGTCCTGCAATAAAAAATTAAACAAAAACAATTTTGAAAAAAAAATTCGTGATCATTTTGAGAATTGAGTTTTGTTTGTTTATTTTGTTTGTTTGTTGTAGTTGCTGTTGCTGAAGTCGCCACCTGCTTGTGAACATGGTTTGCTTTAATTACAGATAGTGCTGCGGTTTAGTTCGATTTTCAAACGAGAGAACGAAAGCTAAGCCCTAGTATGGTGAGTTGAGTTTACGATTTTTTTCTTCTTTTTTTTTTACACACGTACAAACACGCAATTCAATCAAATCAATAAAACGGCATAACAATCAGACTGCAGCACTAGTGGTGGCACATCCTCGCATTCGTTCACACACAAAAAACACGCCCACACATAGAGGTTAGCTTAATCGAAAGTGAGATGCGTTAAAACAATTCTTTGCTGAAGACAAACACTTGCACTATGATTGTGGTTGGTGCGGAGGTACATGGGCAAAATTCATGAGATATGATGAAGTGGAGATTTGTGTAAAATGGACGATAAGTACTTACATGGGCCAGTTTGTCTTCTTTTCTTCGCTTGGCATCGTTCTCGATATCAAGAGGTGATCGGGTACGATATTTCTCGCGTTCAGCTGGCGACACAGAATTTCTCTAAAAGTAGAAAATACAAAATTTTCCAAATTAATTGAGAAGAAAAACTTGGGAATGAAAAGAGTCTCGATTAAAGGATGTGTTTGGTCACCCGCAGGGAAGGAAGTGTGAACACTTGGTTAAGAGGTTGGGTAAACCGGTTTTAGAAGTTAATTCTCAAGATGAAAGTTCAAAGACTGAGTTATGTTACGAATAAAAGAAGTAGCCAAATTGTGGACGGCCGTAAGGTAAGTTAATGGTGCTGTGATAAGTTTCTTCTTTCCTACATAATTTTTCCGGCAGAGAGAATCAAAGAACACAAAATTCACAATTTTGTTGAAGGGAGAATTTAAGAACAGATAGTTTTGTCTCGCAGACAAAATTGTCGCGGACAAAGTGTAGTGTGTATTCCACAGTGTTTTACAAAGTAATTGTTAACTACTTACCAGTCTCTCCTCAGCAGAGGGTCCATCCAAGTTGCTTTTCATTTCTGGTCGATGATGATCTGGTGGCGCTTTAAGAAGACTCTGTGGTGCATGTGGCAATCCCATTGGTCCACCGAATGGTCCTAGTGCTCCTAATGCTCCAAGACTTGGCATCGGTTGTGGTGGTCCGCCGGGGACTTGTTGCGCATGAATCTGTTGCTGCAAAAATTTGTATGAAACAAAATGAAAATCAATACAAAACATTGCACATTAATAGACGTCACTATAAAGAGACACATAAATTTTGCAAAATTTCATTTTATTTTTTGTTTTTTTTTAACAATTTATTGCGTTAAACAAAAGCAAAACAAAAACAAAACGAATCACAAAAACACAGTCAAGAACATGAAACGAAATGCGAAAAAAATGACAGAAATGAAATGACAAGAAAATGTTCGTCACACTCATACGGGCGACAGATATTCAAGGTTTGCGAAGCACAGCAGGAGAGCGACAGGAAGGAAATAGAGGATATCACCGCAACCGCATTCTGACTTCCGACGGCAGACGGATCGATTCAACACACACAATCGAGCAGCTATTCGTTGTTGGCGTTACCTCTGTCGTTGCCGTAGTCGGTGAAATATCAAAAATCCAATTGATCAATGGTTTCGCGTCTAGCCAGAACGGAATGCAGCACACAGGCGGCGGACTTATACTAGCCTGCGCTTGAATTTCACGGTTTCGCGGCTTCCAAATGAACATTTTCGACAAATGGCAAATAATCATAACCGAATTATAAGTCCACCCCCGCTCCATGCCGCACCGCGCCTCTCTACCTTCTGTGTCACAGATGCAGTTGTGGCTTTTTCCTATATTGGGGATTTGATTCAGTTTTGAATTTGCTTCGTTGCAAATCACCACAAGCCACCGCAGCACCGCCGTCCCGCTGTCCCATTGCCTCCCCTCGCTGCCAATGGTCATGAACAGGCGGTGGCGGCGTTCCCCTGCAGCTTGATTTTATGTGATTATTCCGGCTCTTTGCATTGGGGGGAAAGCTCACTCGTTCGGTTGTCTCCCCCACTGCACTGCTTTTTTGGGTAGAATATTTGGTCACAACGACTGACCGTGTATGAAACCTAAAACCACAGCACAGTCCCCTCCTCCCGACCTCATGTCCACTCATACCAGAAATTCCAAACCAAACCAATTCTCTCCGATTTGCTACCAGTTTTTGGTTAGTACGCCACTCTTACCGCAGCGAATGCGGTAATTAACCGGCTGCAGCAAGATAATTTTAATCAGCTTGCAGGTACTTTTGGTTTGGGAAAGGGGAAGCGAGACAGGGGCGGTGGGCCCACCATGACAGTGGCTACATGCTCATCGTATGGCAGTGCACATTCCTTAGCAGCCACCTCACCATTATTTGTCTCTACGCCCTGCCGCCTGTCTCTCGAAGGCTATTTGACCTTCATTAAAGAATGAAGCATCCACTAGCCATCGCTGTTCCATGTGCTGGTAACTCGTGCTGTCCCTTTGGTGTTCCCTGGCGGTGTAGTGAATGGCACGGTGGTCCGGTGTTTTGCGTTGGAATGTAAAATAGCTCTCTCTCTCGCTGTATGTTCCTGTGTGCACTCGAACGTCGTTCCAACTGTTGTCCAATGACCGCAACCACGAAAAAGTGGTCGAATTTCAATACAGATTAACACTCCACAGTGCATTCGCTGGTAAAGAGAAAATTTGTCGGACTAAGGACTGGGAAAGGCATTTTCTGAACAATGTTTCATGTGGAGTCTTCGTGATTACAACACTGCGGAACTGAGCCGTTTTGGCACGAATTTATTGCACTCTGTGAAAACTACAGCTTCGCTTAATCAAATTGCTTAACCATCGATTTGGACAAAAAGCCTCCACAGGAAGGAATGAGAGCATGAGAAGAGGCTTTGTCCGTTGGGAATGCTGCAAAGGACAAAGATATGATAAACTTGCCTTAAAGCATGAATAAAACTTTGATTATAACTCGAACAGGAAAATTGGAATAAGTCTGACCATTACCAGTAAACTTAACTGAGTATCCGAATGGACGAAATCAATGGAAAGTGAAATCTTAGACTGCCCTTGAATAAAAGTAACTTGTGCCTGAGAAAAATCTTCCCTAAATTGAACTGCTTCAGTCTTAAGCAGGCTGACTGCGGACATAGCCTTGTAGTTCCTAATATATGTACAGCCTAAAAGTATGCAATATTCAAAATAAATGAAATTATTTTAAACTAACACTTGTTTGAGAGAAGATGCCTAATATTGGAGAAGCGGACAAGTCGAACGAAACAAGAGTCTGATCTAGTCTCGCGTTCCTACCTGAATTTTCGGTTTTTAAAAAAATATTGTGTTTCGACCACAGCTCAAAATCAAAGTTTAATCTTGTTGGCCATGGTTTCCTTTTTCTTTGATATTTCCTTTTAATCTGTTTTCGGTCATTTTACGGTTCTCTTAAAGCCGTGAATATAAATTAATTTCAAAGATATAGGGAATGCGTATCAAACGTGTCACAAAAGCTCAGCATGTGATCACAATTTCCCGTCAATTCCGTCCACTTCCGTTTCTACCCAGTCAAGCACTGTTAATTTAATGGTTTAAAAGTTCAACCACACATCCCAATTACACACTTTGATGCCGATGATCTGACAGCCAGTGACACCCTTAGTCTCCACGCGTGGCCACAAACAGGAAAACGCCGCACACTCTTTCAATTTTCCCCAAAATCAGTCTATCTGTTGTTCGTCGGAGCCTCAGCAATATTAACCATCCGGCGCACATGATATCATGTCACTTTTTGTTCCAGCCGAACAATGACAACCACTAAAACCACACGCACAATGCTTTCATGCAGACAGACACCCCGTCCTCCATTGTCCGCATTAACAGCATACAGAATCCAAGGATTTCATCAATAAAAATACAGAATTCAATAATCACACAGTCCACAGAGTTGCGAAACCATAGCATTGTGTTGTCTACTAAAATCACTGCAATTGACCACATAATTAAAAGGACAATGTGGCGCCATAACACCCCTACAACACATTGGTTTGACCGTCAGGAGAATGAAACAAAAAACACACAAGAAAAATCGCAAAAAAAAACGAACCAAAAAACGATTTCAAACCACACCGTATGGGACCACATATCCAGGAGAAATTATTTAAATTGTGAAACTGGAGTGCGGTAACGGTGGTGGCGACGCGGTAGCGCTGGTCGGCGCTGACGCTGTTGCGGGGTGTTGATATTTAGTGTGGCACCAAATTATTTATGCACGAGCTCATGGTGTTTTCGAATTAATATCAAAAACGAGCACATGGGCGCCACTAGCTGGGCAATGATGAGGGTAATAATTCACAGACACACACACTCCGCTCAAAAACGTCGCACCGCGCACCGTCAAAACAGAGATCTGACAATCACGCACCAACAAAATGCGGTTAAACAATACATATAATCGCTTGAAAACTCATTCTGAAACCGAATTCAATTGATTGTCATGCCTGGGTGCTGCGGTTTTTCCACACGAGCATGGAGTACCTATGGGTGGGGGCGTTGGACTTCCACTTTTTTGCGCATTCTATTTGCTTGTTTTCTGTTGTTTGCAAGGTCAGTTAATACAATTTTAATTTGATTTTCTGTTTTTATCAATTTCACACCACGTTCACACTAAATGAAATGATACATGAACTGAACAGTTAGAAAATAAAAAAACACCAAAAGTTAAAGCAACAGAAAAACAGATGTAAACAAAATGAAAACAAATCTTTGTGTACAATTATTAGTCTATGATTGGCAGCAAAAGCGTAGCGGTTGCAGATGATAAGTTATACAAGTTTCACATTAATACGCAAAATTAAAATCACAAACAAATTTAATGAACTAACCAACAAAATGAAATATACGGTTACAAAGTGAATGAAAACAAAAGAGAATTGAAAACCCAAAGAGAATTGACAAATCAAAATGAAACGAAGTTTGTTTGTTTAACGAAATGAAAGAAACAAAGCGTAAAAAGGACGACTTTTATTCAAAGAATTGAAAAAAAGTAAACATCAGAACAAAATTAAAATGAAAAAAAAACGAGTAAGAGAAGATAGAAGAGAGAGAGAGAGAAGAAGAAGAAGAGAGATTGTTTCTTCAAAACTTACTAAAAGCTGTTGAATTCCCTGTTGTTGGTGGTTCTGCATTTTACGAATTAAATTGTTTTTGGTTTTTTAATTTTTCGTTTGTTTGTTTTTTTGTTTTCGTTTTGTTTTGATTGTAAATTCAAAAAGGGGGTTGGAGAAAAGGAGAAACGAAAAAGAGAACAGAATAAAAGAAAAAAATGTAAGTAAATAATATTTTGATTTGTTTATGTAAACAGCGAACAAAAACAAAGAAAACAATTATCTTTTTTTTTTTCTTATTTTCTTTTTTTCTCAGTTTGAATACAAAGTATGGCAAAATACAATCAATATTGCATGAACATTGAAAGTATTTTCTTATATTTTTGTTTTTACTTTAGTTTATATCAGTTTCAACGTTCTATACTGATGTTTTATTTTATTTTATTTTTTTTTTTTTTTGCAGAACACCACAAACATTCAAATCGGAACTCAATTCTAAGAGGAACTACCATGAATTTGATTTTAATTTTTGTTTCGACAATTAGTAAACTACGTTTCGTTTTCGTTCAAACATAAATAAATTTTGAAAAATAAAATCAACTGTAAATTCAGTATAGAACGACAAAGGAATTTTGTAATTAATGGGTCAATTTGATACGAGATCTTAAGAATGGCGACCTTAAGTTGATGCAGTTAAACTATTTGCAAAAGAAAATTAAACAAACGATTTGCAAGAAAATCGAGTTGGAAATTGAAGAACAGAGTGAAGTCAAGTAAGGACTTCTTAGTGTTCAGATATTAGATATCAGATATCCGATATTTAAAACAAAGTTTTCCTGTAGAAACAATTTTTGAAAACTCATTTGAAAATGAGTAGGATCTGAGAAAAATGGATGGACACAGAATCGATCTAATATCGACGAAGGGTCCAAACAATAACTTTTTGACTATTTGACAGATTTTCCCAATCAATAAATTAATGAAATTGCAGAAATATGCTCTGCAAAATATTCAAATTCACAGTTAGTTAGGAAAGATAAATTTGTTGATTCCTGTTTAATTATAAAATATTCTGTCAAACTGGAAACTAAACATTTTACCAAGCAATGCCATCGAAGTATGTTGTGATACCATCTGACAGAAGACAACTCTCTTTGACCCATTAATAAAATTCCTCATGACCGAATGTGCATAAAAATCATTAAATTAAAAAAAATAACGTAACCATATAAGTTCGAAAAAAAACTCATAAATATAAAAATAAAGGAAACTAAAAACCAATACAAGAAACATTCCAATTATTTAAGTGAAACTAAACTAAATGAAAAGAAAATGTTTCCTTACACAAAAAAAATTAAATAAAATAACCACTTTACATATAGAAAACCAAAAAATTAATTCAAAAAATACAAAAAATATTATATACCAATGCAATATCGTTTTGATTCAAATTAATTTTTTTGACAAAAAAAAAGAAACACGAAAATATTCAAAAGTCTACAAGATACAAATGTTTTGGTGTCATTTTCCAATAAAACAAAAATAACAAACAAATTCCAACAAAAACAAAATATAGAAAATAAATATACTTTATATAAAAAAAAAAGAAAAAAAAAACGAAAGAACAAAATATTTATTTTTTTTGTTGCATAAATTGCAAAATAAACAAAACATACATATTTAATTTTTATTTTGTTTTTGTTAAAACTTATACAAGAAGAAAAAGATATAGTGAGAGAAAGAAAGAAAACAGAAAGAATTTGTTTCGAAATTTCAAAATTCAATTTGAACTTACCCCGATTATTAGATTTAGCTCAGGCATCGTGACTTGTTTGGCCCGTTCGACAGCCTGTAACACTTGTTGCTGATGATCAGCTTGTAGAAATGGCAGAAGCTGACTGATGAGGGTATTTAACCGTTTCGCAATTTCTGTCTGTAATTGAGAATCGGAAGGGAAATGATAAATTTTTAATAATTTTTTATTTGAATATTTTGTTATTGTTGTGTATGAATATAAAATTTTTCAAATTGTCAAAGCGGGATATGCCTAAGTGATGGGCCTTCAAAATATATGTTCTACTGAAGAACTTTCGTTGGAAAACTATTTTAGGAAGGTGTTTGTTGGTCTTCCGCCGAACAGTTTGTCTACAAAATAGCGAAAAGAAAATGGGAACCTTTATTTTTTTTTTTAAGTCAGGAAAAAATTACTTTTTTTGCCATGAAGTCAAAAATGAATGTTGATGTTCTATAAGAAGTATTGAGACATTCTATTAATACTATATACCATTCTGTTCCAAATCGGCCAATTCATGAACTTTTTGAGTTTTCGTAGATGGCGGCTAAACTCTGTCGATCTGGCATATGGTATACATATGCCATATGGTAGACAAGATGGCTTATTACTCACAGAAAAAAAATCAGCCTCAACAATGGTAACTTATTGTTGGGCAGTGAAATACTATCAGTAACGAACTATATATTGCTCGTACGCTCTTCCAGACTTCTTGCGCCACACGAAGGACTAAATAGTGATCATCAAAAACGTCTGACATTGCTGGGTCATTTATTAGAGCACTTCGTCTAACTCAAATTGTCGGTATAACCCTTATCTTACCACTGGGACTGTAGAATTTTGAAGAGCTCACAAAGATGCACCTCAAATGAGGCTTCCAAGCTCATGGTTGCTTTCGCAGCCGCTGGCGCACAGTTCAATTTCACGTTCTCCCCCCTTCCTACAGCGACTTCATCAGCATCGAGGAAAACGACAAGCGTGATGGAAAGGCCTATCAGGACGACGCAAATGACAATGACGGAGCAGTGGTTATGGTGGCGGCGATGGCTACGGTGACGTTGGAGCACCTGTCCCACAGAAAACTGACACAAAAGCAATTTGGTAGCCGATCCCAGTGACCGCAACATAGAAACCCCAAACTCGGAACTCTTCATGACATTCCCGCTCTCTCTGATGCACAGTAGTGGCATATTGATCGAACTCGGCCTGTCAGGGGCCAATGCCGTTTCACTGTCTTTCATTCATATCGTCGCCACAAACGACGCAAGGCATGGTCATGCTCCTTTTTCCCTCGCATTACCGCAGCCACCGTTCCCGTCACCATCACAGTCACCTTTATCGACTTCCTGGTGTTCGTTCCCTTAGCCATCGCAGGCATTGCCATTCCGTTTCCTCAGTGCACCTGACCTCGATGTCGTAAGTGCATTGGAAATTAGGTTTGTGGCGGATGACAATGACGTCTCTCTAATTTCCATACGTGATCCTACGGCGAAGTGAGCACCCACCTCTTCCTGACAGTCCCCGACGTCAATTTATAAACCAAAAGCCCTGCTCTTTTGTGCGGCATCTGTCTGAATTTCGTGTGTCGTGTGCCCCCACTTGGGCGCACTCAACGCCCTCTCATCAGGCTGTGTGCGCACTGGCAAAACTCATTTTGGGCCGGGGCCAATCAATTGTTCAATTTTTCAACGAACTTCAGCTCCGGCTCTGATTCCCTTCACACAGGCACTCTCTGAATGTGAATTCGGTTAGATTGGGAATTGGGCAGTTAGGTTACTTATTTGCAACTCAATTCCTCAGTGCAAGCCTCGTCCTCTATCCTCTCGAGAGGGACTCTTCTCCCTCACGGTCCCTCGCCTGATACTTGCTTGCTTTTGGCGTCGTTGTCGTCGTCACCGTTATCGTGCACGGCAGCAATGGCAGGGAAACGCAATACCAAAAGTGAATTTCAGATGTCAGTTGGGCTTTTGTGGCAGGTCCACTGCTGGTCGTAGCTGCCCGGCGTGACTGGCGGTGCTGGGGATCGTGGTGCCGGTGCATGGTGGCAGCAGTGGCGGTGGTTGGCCATCCCTTCTCGAATACAGGAAAGGAAATTAACATCATTCGAGGCGTTACTGTACGCACGCACTCTCTCAAATGAAAGTCCCAAACTATTGACACACTAATGCTTGTCAGGGTCCCAGGAGTCCTCGGTCCTGGCAGTTGGTTGCAGTGGTAGTTCTTCATGCATGCATGCGTGTATATGTGTGTGAGCTTGGTTTACGCAATTACCGAACCAGTGGACGTTGATGGGCTCACATTTTGCGAACTCTTTTCGAACGAGGAGACGCCGTCGCCGCCATCACCGCGTCGAGTCAATGGTATGTCCTGGAGCAGCAGCGGCATAGCGAGAAGAGGCTCTCTGTAATTTGCTTAAGCTTACTCGTGTGGAATCCTGTGTACTGTCGTTTGAATCATGCCTCGGACAATGTGCAGTAGGCGTGAAATTCTCTAGGACCCGAAGGTGATTTACATACACACTCATGCATACGGTATCCACAGACGCCCGAACGAGTGAGTGGGATATAGGCGTTGTACAGTGTTAATTTTTTTCCCACTGAGATATGTGAACAATGACACTAGGGACTCATCAATGGTGGACGCTGGGGGTTTTTGTGACTGACGCTGGACGCCGAAAGCTTGATTTCAAAAGGATTTCTAACAAGCATCCTGGAATGAGTAACACGCTCTGCAGAGCAGCCAAATGGGAAGACAACCGATCGACGTTTGACAGCATGAAGGATATGACTGTCACTAGCCTAAAAAGTGTAGATGTCAACGGGGAGGATAAGGGTGGGATAGTCAGCGCCTAAAATCTAGTCCTATCTAATCTGATTTTAATTTTCAAAAGGCTGACATTGAGCATTTGCACTATTATTTCAATAAATCCGAGATCTTTGATTTGGTGTAAGAATTGAATGAATGGCTTTGGAAAAAATTAAACTTAATCGGCAACAGTGTTCTGAGGAGAAACCTTATTCATAAGCTGTTGCTTATTTTGTTCAACATTTAAAATTCCAAACATCCGAGCACCCTAACAGAACACCGTGAGATTTAATGTTTTAAACATTTTTGACAGTTTTTACCAATTGTAAGCAATTAAAAAAAATCCAAGATACTTTGCACATTGTCTATAGTCTGGAGTCAATCTTAAGCATTGCTTACTTTAAATGGGTCTTAATTTGAATAACAAGAATAATTTCCAACTTTTATGAAATTATGAAATTCCTGACCATCGCATAACCTCGGATAAGCAACTCTTAATGATCCGTCAAAACCTTTGCTTCTCTTACTTTACTGAACCTTCTGCCCAGCGTCGTTCTAGGAAGTGACATTTCAAAAGGGGTTTCCATTCTTTTTTTCGTAATTTTATTAACGCCTTTCTACCTTTTTTGAAGGATGACTTCAGCGAAAAGGAAAATTTTTCTCTGTCACGTATAATTACTCCCTAGTCCTTTTTACATCATTTTTTTCGTTTTGTTTTGCCGCATTTTTTCTTGCCTCTTGCGCAGGGGTTTACATTTTCACTGAGGGAGGTGAAGAGAATTTCAATTCGAACACCCCGCCGAAGGACTAATTACATCAACACACCGGGGGAAACAGGGTGCATATTAACAAACAGCATTCGTCGGTCGGTAGGAGGCAACGAAAGAACGGTTGTCGTGCCATCGCCCTCATTTTTCTTCCGTTATTTTTTTTTGTTTTGTGTTTTTGTCGCTTTTGAAATGTCAACGGTTCGTTTGATCTAGGAAGGGGGAAAATATTTTTCCTTCGCTTTCCAACATGTCCGCAGCATTATTTTCTTTTTTGTTCGCTCATTTTCTTCGAGTTTTTGCTTCGGCGTTTTTCTTTTCGCAAAAATTAAGGTCATTTTTATAATTAAATTTTGTAAAATACACGAAACGATGAGAATAGAGGAAGTTTAGGAGATAGATTTCCAGAGGATTGGGATGTCGACTTACCTGCTTGTGCATTTCTACATTAAGGCCATAGGACATTTCATAGTACTGCAATGAAAAAGGAAAGAAAACAATAAATAAGTTGCAATTTCATTAAAAATGCATAAAATTAGTTAATTTTAGAATAATAAATAATTTCATTTAATGCCAAACACAACACAGTTACCAGGCAAACTTTCGAATGGCAACTATAAAAATATAGAATCAACTTTTCCTGCTCAAAAAGCTATAGTTTTGACTGTCCTCCTAATTAATTAGTAAACACTTTTTTCCTACTCTTTATAATCATATAGATTGCGAAATGTGATCGCCCCATTAGCGTGTGATATCTCCACAGGTTCAACTGAATTCTCGCAGCCACCCCAGAGAATACTTTCAATTGAAAACGCTCCGACAACTGCTCATTCATCTGGTGACACCATTGTCGCCAACAACAAACACCGACGAAGAAAGAAATAAAGGTATGGGACAACTCTTTGCAATTCAATTAAATTAATTCACTCAGCAATCATGCGGCAACCGTGGCGGTCTCGTCGAACACAAGAACGCAATGGGGACGCACCATTTTGAATTTTGCAAATCCGTAAATTGTGCACCCAACCTGGAGGAGAATGCATCTACAAAAGTGGAGTGACAGAGAGGGAGAGGGAGAGAGAGAGAGAGAGAGAGAGAAATAGCAAAATCCCTCGTCTGCCATGGCACCCGACTGGTAGTTAGCAGTCGTCGCATTACCGTTGCATGACGATGATGGCGATGAAGCGCACACACGCACAGAGAGGCCTTGTTTAACAAGAGAAGATGAATGCAAATGGTGTCTGTCTCCCTTCGAACTCATGCTCTCTGCTCTGTCTGTTGGCACAGGACAAATCATGGAATCGTCATCCCCCTCATGGTTGTCACAAGAACGAAGAGGAAAGCTGACACTGAGTCAATACGAGGCGGCACACACTCTGAAATTTGCTCAGGAACCGAAAGGCGGTGGCGGAATGAGTGAAATCGAATTTTTAATCGAGGGCGTGACGGGGATATCGATGAGTGTAGGGAGATGTATACGGCATGTGACCATGGTTTCCAATCTAACAACTGTCAAGCTAACGATGTTGTCGGATGTGACCAAGCATTAGAATCATGAGAGGTTGCTTGAAGGTGGTGTAGGGTGAACTGCTCAATTTTTTTTTTTCGTTTCGTCTCTTCTTATTGCTAAGTGGTTGGGGTTAACAATGCGACAGAGGTGTTATTGTGAATTCGAAGAGAAAGGTTAAATTTAAAGTGAATTGTTTTTAGTTAGAATTTTGGAATCTAACAGATGTGACAGCGATTTGACAACACTTTGACTACTCTACTCATTTGAGAGGCTTTCTTTCTGACAAATTAAAATTTGGATCCTGCTTTTTTTTATAAATTTTTTGCATGTTTATTTTGCAGGTTGTTTGAATGAAGATGACAGTTGGCAGTTTAAATTAAGTACGTTAAAATTAAAAGCTTATGTAAGAGTAGATAGAAAGCCGCTCAAGAGCTGTCTGTCGCAGTGGGGAAAGTGAAATTTGTTATAGTTTAATGGTCGCTGGCAGTTGAATGTTTGATTAGTCAAAGTTCTCGGTTAAGCTGTCAGGCGTGTTGAGCTTCTCAACAATGTCTAAGTTAAGTTCAAACAATGAATGATTTCAATGTCTTTTGAAAGAAAATGTATTATCTTTATTTGAGCACTAAACAACAAATCTTCAATACGCACAACCCCAAAACACTGAAAACCTCTCTACTAAAAATACGACAAAAATTAAAATTCAGTGAACTTTTAACACACCGCACTTCAAACGCTCAAATTCCAAAGAACATTATTTTCCCAATGTCACATCGTTAACCTTGACATAAAAGTGACATTCATTGAACTTCAGAGAGAGAGAGAGAGGAAAAAAAACACATAAAACGAACTAACCTCAAAGACAACGAACCACTTGAATGAAATGTTCTTCATTCATTTGTCTTCGTTGTGTGCAAAAAGTGGAAGCAAGGAAAATGAACAATCACAACAAACCACCTCTTCATCGCACCATCACCCCGCTTGAGTTATCCAGCAGCGCACCACACCCACCGGCGTCACCATCGCCACCACCATTCACCACTGACATCCGAAGCGTCTAACAAATTAAATGGCTCCATCTCAAATTACCTTCCCTCAATTAACGTGACTCCACGGATAAACTTTGAATTATCTCTTTCCTCACACTCGTCGTCCCGCATACAATCCAACCTCCCCCAGGCCAGCACCCATCCTCGAGAGTCAACCCGGACCAGACCAAACCAAACCAAACCAGAGCAGAAAGCGAGAAGTAGATGAAGAAGACGTAGACACAGCCATCCTCATGTCACAACGGAAACCATAAAACGAACGAAATATAATGAAACGTCTACCCCCATAGTAATTCATTTAAAACCCACCGAGGGTTAGCGGGGGGATCAGAAAGAGGGCCCGTCACCCCTGGCGCCCCGCACGGCATACACACATACCCACACTGAAGTGAGAGTCTATGGAGTACACTCTGCACATCCACTCAACCGTGATCTGTCAATGGTGGCAGCGGCATTCGAGGAAGCAGCAGTGGGGGAGGGGCGGGCGAACGACGACGACGGAGAACAGTAGCAGAAGTGTAATCAACAATTAAATTCAATTTAGTTACACACAAAACTGGAAACCCCAGACATAAAAAGCACACCAACCGGGGAGAGCCGAGAGGCTGGGGGGACAGGAGAGAGCAAGCGCTGGCTTGACAGGAATGAAGGCAGCAGACAACTGAAGCAGGGAGGGAGGCATCAGGCGCAGCATCAGCGATGCTGTGTTGTGCCACTGTTTGGTTATGGCATGCTCAAGGATATGGATTGTGTGTACGAATCAGAGAGTGTGTAAAGGAGGGAGACGGAAAATGCTTATTGTCACTTGTTCAGCATCGGGCAAAGTGCGGTTTGTTTAAAGACAGGGGTCGGGGTGAAGCTGATGGATTTTGCCAGAAGGGGATGAAGGAGGCACCCGACTCAAATGGAATGCTTTATTGTTATTTATCCAAAGTTACGGGCGGCGATATTGGCCCTCGCCCGCTACCCGATGTGCCCGTGCGCCAGGAATGACATCGGACACGACTTCGAATTGTGCTCGGCACAGAGTCGCGAACGCGTGTACACCGCAAACACCGCAGTCGACATGGGTGGTGCAGAAACTTGAATTAGACACGGAACACTCAGTACACACAGGCTACAACAACTGAGGCCGACACTGCTGCTGCCACTGCTTCTGCCGTTGTTGGGGGCTGTTGACGCTGCTGGCTGTCACGGGTGGTGCCACCGGAGGAGCTGGGAGAGAAGGCGGTGGTGGTGGTGTTGGTGGTGATGTTGGAAAATGAGGAAGACCCGGAATGAATGGTGAAACGCGACCGGCCGGTCGTTGGCATGACATCGCTATTGTCTTTGACGTTCAACTTTGCACTTCTCGTTGGCTGTGTGTGCTATGTCAGGTGCGATGGGAATGTGAGGTTAAATTGCTCTTGGGACACGCCAAACAGTCTTGTCAATGGTTTTCGGTGTCGCACAGTGAAGGGGGACTGATAATTCTGAGGGAAGTTTTGTTGGCGAAATGACATCAAACTAACGTCAAGGCAACGTGCAAACGTTGGGTCATGGCTCTTGGTGGCGTATTCTCTCTCAAAATCAAAATGGATGCTTGGATGTGGGATGGGATATTTCCACAGTGGGAAGGGGAGTGGTGGGGGAGATAGTTGCGGAGAATGACGACATTTGACAGCAAATGACGTGTGTCGAGATTGACTGGAAAGGGAATGAACCATTATGTGAAGAGGTATTTTGAAGATTTGAAAAGAGCATGAGGTTTTGGAAATAAGGATATTTTTATTGAAGGGAAACTACCTTCTTAGGATCAATTTCTGACCAAGTCTGTCCTAAAATCTTTAGCGAATAGAGATCTAAATTATTAAAGAAACAGAGATAGATCCAAATTATTAAAGAAACAGAACAAGTGACCATCTAAATGAAATTGAAAAAGAAACGAAAAACTTTCATTCTAAAAGCAATCCAAGTTCCACTGTTCACTTTTGCATCGCCTCTACTGTGCATCCTGTGCCCAGTTGCGAAATGATGACAAAATCCACCCAAGCTTCGGCGAGAAGCACAAATTCAAACTCATCTCATTCATGAAACGGAAACGAAGGGCACACACTAACCGCCCGACGAGATACAATCTGATGTGTTCGGTGCGAGGATGAGAAGGATTCAGCTGCTGTATCCCCCCCCCCCCACGTCGTTCACCCTCACGTCGTACCGTTAGCAATCATTTGTCGTAGGACTGAAAGGTGAAACGCAAGATGGGAAGGGGATGAGAAGCGACTTCAACAGCCATATGCACTCGAACACCAGTGAGCAGAACGATACCGATGACGGTGCTGACGACCACGACGACGCTGAGGGCACCGGTGAGAACGACGGAGAGGATGATGCGCGAGTGCACCCCGTTAGGGGATCGTTGTGGGTGGATGGAGATGGGAGATGGCAGAGTGTCGGGCGGAGACGAGCGATGGGGCACACCACACACCGGAACAGCACACAACAACCAGTGCTAGCTTGAGGGTATCGAAACGAGTTTGAGGATTTTATAAAGTGGTCGTTTTGTGATGATGCGGTTTTCTTTCGACGTGAACCAACACCACATGGTGCACACTCTCACATACCCGCAGCACACCGATCCCTCTCTTGTGGGCTGGTGTTGCTACTCTATATATAGGACATAAGTGTGTGTGTGTGGATGGCGGGGAGGAGAGGGTGGAACAAGCCAAAGGATGTTGTGCTCCATCAACACAGCGTCTGTTTTATTTGCTTTCTGATAGCAAGAGCAGTTAATCTGGCTGAAGAGCTAACCCATCTCCCTCTGTGCTAGCACCCGCCTTCGCCCCACTTCGCTGAGCGGGTCTGTAGTGGTTGTGGAAAATTGTCGGCATCATAAATGCAACCAAGCAGTGTACCACCATCACCACCTCCATGCCTCCTACCCGCCAGCCATGCACAAGCTTTGCCGACTTATGTACGTGCTGTGCGCTCTGATGCTGGTTTTGTTAGTTGCAGGCTGACTACTGCTGCTCCTCCATGCATGGATGCCATCTGAGAAGGCAGCAGTAGCAACAGCAAAACCAAGACCAACAAGATGCAACACAAAAAATTAAAAAATATTTCTCAAGAGAGGGCGCGCGCAGAGCGGAAAGAGATTTCATGTTGTGCTATGTGCTGTGCTTCGTTTTGTATTGACCAACTTCCAGGGCGTAGGTGAGAGCACCCTTACCGCACCATCCGCCACCACAGGAGTGAGGATGTGCTGTGTCTAACAGATTTTTCGTTGCACCCTTCGGAGAGAGGGGCTTAAGTGTTTGCCGATGTGCAAATGCATAAAAACACACAAAAACACAAGTTTCACATTTATTCCCTCTTCCCACTCGCTTTCCACCGCTCGAAGGAAAGAGATTGAATCTTAAGCTTATTTTTCGCCAACCGCACACACTCACATATACCCTTTGCTCTCTCTCTTTCTCCGCCATTTCAGAAGGAGCAGCAGCAAAAGCAGCAGTCAGATGCATTTTAATAGAGTTAAAAAGTTTTCCACCAGACCTCTGAGTGCAGGACAACGATGATGCTGCTTGAGGTGGCTGAGAGGGATATGCCGAGCGATGGTGGTGGAGAGACTCAGGAGCTACTGGTGGTGCATGTAGTCTGTAATATGTTCTCCATGTCGTTGTCGTGTAGAACGAACGACGGAGCGCCTGCTAAAAACACACAAGAAGAACAAATATTCTCAGCTTAGATATGCGCTGCTTCTGCTGTGGCAATGGAATGGAGGGTAACCTTCTGCTTGGGGTGCAGAATGGAGGATGCTTTTGTGGTTGCAATCTGAAAAGCTGGCAAAGGGGCAGTCGGCAGAGAGCAATGGGGGAGACGCGCGGCGAGAATAAACATGGGAAACACATTCGATGGTGAGATTGACTTTTCTAGCTGTTACCTCCCTCCTTTCTTCATTCGTGGTGGTATGCGGGATAAATATTGATGATGTGGTTAGGCTAGGAATATCCTTGTTTTGCTCTTTTTTTTACTTCTTCTCTGTGGTTGGTGGTTGTGGAGAAGGGATGATTTCAAAAGGATAATCCACGGCAGTGTCACCGATTAGTTCCGCTCCTTGGAGCATAAAATGATTTGGCAGAGAACAGAGAAGGGAATACAATGGAATCAAACATTTATGGAATTATGGGGCAGCGGCACTTTGAAGGGCTGTGAATAAAAGTTTATCACCAGACAGATGAAGTTGGATGGATTTTCAAAACGAACAGTTCGAAAGAACGTATTGAACTTGTGAATAAGAAGCAAAACATGCAAAATTAATTTTTGAGGGTTGTTCATTTAGTAGGTGAAGACTGTAAGTAAGAAAGGTGACACATATATTCAAAATAATTTTAAATTGAAATACATAGAAGTAAAATAACAATGATTATAGATGTCATTGAAGTCCACATTTGATTTTTGAAGGACTGTTGATTTTTTAATACATACAGTGATGAACAAAACAAGATGACCAGTACGGTAAACATCGAATATTTACCATATTCTCAATGAGATAAAATGTAATTAACGTTTGTTTGCATAAATCTCTTTGTTAATAGTTGTACTTCCTGCCCAACAAAAAAAAAAAAAATACAAGGAAACAAGGCACATTTAAAGAACATTTGTCCTTAAATGTGAAGGAGCTGCCTTAACGTTCGGACAAAATAATAAGACCAGCTTAATTGTTTTTCGTTTTTTAGTGTAAATAATTGTTTCTTATATTAGTTTTAAGCCAATTCACTGTGAGTACAGAAATAACGATATCTGTGTGTTAAAATGCATCATCATGTAATTATTCATGAAAGCAGATAAAATGGACCGCAGTGTGCACTGCTCTGCAACCGAAAGGGGCTTGATCTGAAAATTTACACAGGAAGGAAAGTCACAGCGGGAGGTGTCCAGACTAGGTATCAAGGACATTTCTTTTTTATGCGCTACAGACGCAAAAATCTCACATGCCAACAGGTCGTCCATGAAAAACATTTCCAAAAGAAGACGCCAACATTAAGCGCTTGCGAAAAAAGGCCCGTTTTTGTCAGCTGCAGACATCAAACGTGAACTGGACTTACCTGTTTGTTCTAAAACAGTGCGCGGGAGGCTAGAAGAACAAAATCACTTTGGAAAAAGCCCCAGAGAGGTACCACTTCTTACCATAAAACATAGGAAAAGTAGAATCCAATTTGCTAAAAAACATTTCAAATGGATAGCTCCAGAAAACGAAAGAAAAATGGCGAATTATTCTTTGATCTGATGAAAGTAAGATCAGTTCGGTGGGATCAGATGGTAAGAGGTGGGTTAGACGTCCAAAAAATGTAGCATACCAGCCTCAGTACAAGCAGTACAAGCAAAAAAACATGGAGGCGGAAATGTTATGGTTTGGGGATGCTTCTCTTGGTATGGTGTTGGTTCATTATATTGAATAAATGAATACCATGTACGAGAATTTGTACACCAGAATATTGGAAGACATAATGCTTCCGTATGCTGAGTGGGAAATACCACTAAAGTGGCAGTTCATGCACGATAACAACCCGAAGCATACGGCTGGCAAAGTAAAGAGGTGGTTGGAAGAGCATCGATCGATGTCGATCTCATGACCTGGACCTTCCAATCTCCAGACCTTAATCCCCTGAGAAATTTGTGTGGAATCGTGAAAAAGCCCCTTGGAGTTAAAAAAGTAAAAAATAAAGAAGAGTTGCGGAGTAAAATTCAATCGGCTTGGTACGCCACACCGACAAGCACTTGCCGCAGATTGGTCGAGTTCATGCCCCGAAGAGTGCGTCCTGTGATAAAAAAATAAAGGATATTCCACTAAATACTAAGAAAAGTTAAAGAACATTGTACATAAGCTATGAACTTAATTTGTAATAATAATTATATGGCGCGACAGTCCACAGGGGACCAGGTCCTAGCTTGCTCATGAACTACTCGTGTTGTGCGCGCTACTTTTCTCTTACGAATAGAACGGACCTACAGTTTTTTCCGACTCTGAGCGGTAAAATTTAAGGTTTTTCTTAGACTGTTATTACTCTTTGAGTGTCGTCAGTAGCTCGAAAGAGCCACCTCTTTTGAACGGTAAAATGTAAGGTTTTTCTTAGACTGTTATTACTCTTTGAGTGTCCACCAACTCTTTTGAGCTACTGACGACACTGTAGTCTTGAAAAATGCGAGGTGTTCAGTCGGGAATCGAAACTAGACCTTCTGCGTGTGAGAGTCGCACTCTATCCACTACGCAACAGCAAATACTATAAATTTACTACATTTTTTATGGTGGTCTTATTGTTTTGTAAACTTTCTATTCACTCTTTTTATAGAAACAAATATTTTTTTGTTATGACCTGAATACTTTTCAACTTTCTATGATTTATTTTTATTTTAATTTTATTCAAGCAATAATAAAATGAAATAAAAATTGTAGAAGATACAAAGTCCTTTTAGTTTATGAAAGTTAAAATGATATTCAGTGGTCCTTTTGTTTTGTCCGTAACTGTACATATGTACATATATTGATTAAGATCATCGACATATTCCGATTTTGAATCATTTCTGATCACATATGTTCCACAATGAATTTCGGTGAATTTATGTTAATAAGTTTGGATTGTAAACATTATTAAATGAACGAGAGTCAAAAATCGAATGAACATATGAGTTATAATTATTTACAGGTCATATAGAGGTAAAGGCATTTAAGACCATATAAAAGTCTAAACGCAGAAAAATGAATTGTGGATCCATTTTGAAAAATTGTGGAATGAAATGGAGAAAGTGATTGTAAAAAGTTGAATCAGTGCCGAATCTGTAGTAAACTGTGGGCAAATTTTTGCAATAAATTCTAATGGAATGTGGATTTCTCTATTTAAAATTAGCACATTTGATAAGATTTATGAAACAATGGGTTCTGTTCTAATTACCGCCACAAATTGTATAAGCACATATTGAAATATGTACCTTCATCAATAATTTGCTTCGTATTTCTACATTTTACTTACAGAATCACACTATTTCTTTATTAATAAATAATATACAATATTAAATTGTATTTCTGTGAATGAAAGAATCGATTTTGTTTTTAAATCTCAAACTTGAGCTGCTGGCAATTTTTTGTTAATGTTGGAAATTAATTATGGAACCCAATGCAGCTATCCTAACAGTTTTGTAGGCTGGCTCCAATCCACAAAGATCTTGCTACCTGAGCAACTCGAGTTGGACCTACATTTTTTGCTGAATTCGAGCAGCGAAATATGAGAAGCTGTTTCATTGATAGAGACAACACTCATAGAGTTTTGTCAACAACTGTAAAGAAGTTTTATCGTGAAAAAATGCGTAATTCTAAAATGCGTTAGTCTAGGATTGGAAGTAAAACTCGTTATTTTCTATAATTTTTAATTAAGTCAAAAAAGAAGACGTTAAAACAATTTCATCATGTGGATTGAAAGAAGTTATGATGACAAAGAATTTAAAGCTTAATTCATTTGATTAAAACTGAACATTCACAATGAAGGACCAATACTCAGAAAAACCACATAAAAACCGTTTCTATGAGACCGGTCCACGCGCTGTGACATTAACAGTTTTACCGCCTTAATTAAGTACACACCGTCACATAATAGTAAAGCTAAACGAACAAATTTTATTAGCCACTTAACAAGAGTCAAACATTTTATCGCCACCACTGTGTGAGACCACACACTCATTCCACTGCCGGAACACTTTGTGTAAACAAACAAAAAAAATGGAGCATACGGCAAATAACTGAAGATGTACATACACACCGCATAAACAACGAACAAGTACAACAGTGAAGGAGAAGCAAGAAACGAAAATGCATTTCGAGGCAAATACAAAACACAAGATGAAATGGAAACACATTCTATGCCAACGGAACCACCCCGAAAATCCAAACGATGCCGTCGTCATCGTCGTAGTTGTTCCATGACTTTGCACAGCACCCCACCATTATCCATCCTCCAGATCCACCTTACGAGCCCCCGTGTGTGCTTCAAAAGAATCACTGTGCACACACGAAGTTTGCCAATTGGGATTTGTGCAAATGTGCAAATAAACTCGGGTGCAGCACTTGGTCTGGCAGCACACACAAAACTAACAGCCCCGAGAGGTAGCCACCATCCCCCTTGCGTTGATCCCTTGTCCGACCCCTGTCACAGCAAAGAAAACGGGACAAAAAGAAAGTACACCACTGAAATGGTTGCTCGCTGTGAGTGACTTTGGGGTGAAAGCATTTTATGTGGGGAGAGGTCGACGGCTGGGGGTCTGCAACGCGACCCAGGGCAATTCATTCAACTGCAATGGGAGCGTGGTCTGCAGAAGAGAAACAGGCAACCATTGAATAGCCCATTGGAAACCGTAGATAGAAGTTAAGGTCGAGCCAGTCTATTGGGTGCCTCCGCCCAAGCACAGACCAAAACCACTAGAACTGCGCAACACCAAAGTGATCCAGTCGTCTAACCCAATCCATGACCTACCCCTCCCAGAGCACACAGACAAACCATCCTCAACCAGGCAGGCAGGAACCAACCAACCAAGCAACCAACAGAGCCCGGCAGTCAGTCAGCCATGCACTCGGCTCGAAGGTTGTTTGCGGTTAACCAAAATAATAGAGGAAGCCTTTACAATTTTATTCAAGTTGGAGGAGCTGGTGGTGCTGGGAGCTGGGTGCCAGCTGGCGGTGGTGGTGGTGATGGTTAGTGGTGGCTGGTGAACCGGAGTGCAGCAGTGTTTTGCCATCTCCTGCCATTTCATCATCATCTGCAGCCACCCAGGCGGCAAACAGCCCACAGAACATAACTACCGACAGCAGCAACCACCGCCAGAGCACCATCACAACGACTTCACCTTTCCCGCCGTCAGGTCAGGTGTTGGGTGGTGGCGGTGTCGGTTTGGGGCTGCACCGGCATTCCAATTGTGCATGTTGGAGTCTCCTCTGGCAGCCTTATGGAAAATTATAAATCTCCCCGGAGTGCATAAAAGAAGAAAAAGACGCAGGAGAAGAGAAAGATGATAACTACAACGAGAACGAGAACCACGACTGCGAGGATGAAGGAAGCAGTGTAAACCGCAGGTTGTTCAGTCGAACTGAACTTTCATGGCTCACATGGGGTGTGTTGGTGAAGGATGTGGTCGAAGAGTGTGTGGAACAGAGGGGGTGAGCAGAGAAACGGAAGTGTTTAATGGAGCTTGGACAAGAGTTTTCCTTTTTGATGTATTTCCATCTCGCCACAGACACAGAAACTCACACACGCTGGCATAAATGGCTCATCTGGGAAAGTGACTCACTAGGGGTGTACCCAAGTTTGGACATTTTTGACGAAATTAAATTGTGATTGAGACGAATGATGAGAGGGGGAGAAATAAATCATGGACTGTAGGGCAGAGGTTAAAATGATGACTCATTCAGAAAGTACAATGTAAATAAGAGTGCAGAAGTTTGCGGTTTTGGGAAAGTGCATCATTTTAAGGAGAGCCATATTTTAGTTAAAAACTCCAAAAGAATCTAAGAACATATTATTTTATCTTACATACCAGAAGTAAGTAGGTAGATGATATTGAGTATATTCAGATCAAGCAAAATAATTTAATTTTTTTAACATTCCGAAAAACAACAATCGAAGCAGTAGGAAGATAAAAGTATACAAAATCATATGTGGAAGAATATTTATTTGCAATATTATACAGATATAAAGATTTATTTAGAAACAACCAACTCCGAAAATTTTGGAAAAGTTCTTTTGTTACGTTAAGGTAAAGTGAAGCAAAAAATTTACTTAAAGACAGGTAACTATAACTTTAAATGCAAAAAAATTAACTCCGAAAAAACTCCGAAAATATATTTTCGTATAAATTTTCCAAAACATGAAAGTATTTAAGCTAAACGACCTATATTGATGAATAAAAACTGTTGGGACAACAGAAACAGGACTCCGAAAAATTCGAAGCACAACAAATGGCGCGATAGAAAAATGTAGATGATTTTTAGGAAGCTAGTCTACAGAAAACCTTGTTAATTTCATTCGCACTCGTAGATTTCCCGTCGGAATGCTATCCGAAAGGACTCCGAAAAAATCATTTCATAAAATCTAAAAAGTAATAATTATATATGATAGGTACAAAGAAACCTTCAAGTCTCTGCTTCAAAAAACTAGTAACAACCACAATGACATCAATTTCAATTTTACAGAAACCGGTAACTTATGGTAACCCCCTTCTTCTTTGCTATTAGCTTCAGCACTTCGAAAAATTTCAACTACTTCAGGGGTGTCAAATTAATGAACAACTGTCTCAGTTCGGAAAACTAATCCCAACCCATCCACTTCACAACCCTCACAAATCCCATGCATCCTTCCTCCGACAACAGCCACCTTTCATAACGACATAAATCATTTGTCAAACGAACGTCTAACCGCACACGTCTCACTGCCACTGAACGCTAAATTGAAAGGAAGGCGAAAAATATACGTTTCCACACCTTACCCTGCCACCTCTCACCCGGAGAAAAACCAAAATTAACATACTTCGCCATAAAAATGTCGCTCCGACATAAGGGTGATGATATACTAGACCAGGATAAGGTCATTAATGTACATACATGTGCGCACAAGAAAATAAAAAACGTAAATACACCCCCTCCACAGTTCGGCAGGGGGTTGACTCGGAAACTTGATGACTCTGATCAACATGCCGACTGGTGGGCGGCTTTAATTCTATTAAAATCCATTTTGAGGATGAGAAGGCAGGCGCACATCAAATCACCAACTACCACCCGTCGTCGTCGGCGACGGCGGCGTCATCGGCACTCCGGGGGTGGAGGTAACAGCTGGAATGAGCTTATAATTTTATTACCAACCGTACACTGCGGCGCATATGAGGGGTTCAAAACACACGCGACGGATATTATACGGAGATTCTCGCCCTCCCTATGAGCGGGTGCTTTTCACCCTCTGCCACTCTCCCCTCTCTATCACTAACCTCAAATTCGACAGTCGTCGACGCAGCCGGTGACCGGACTTAAGACGAAGACCGAAGGGGGAAGTGATTGTGTTTGCAGTGCTCTGCCACAAGCGTAAGGGTCGAAAGTGAAATGAGTTTTTAATTCGCTTCAGCTATTAGGGGGTGAAAATGAAAACATTCCACGAGGGTGTGCAGCACAGACTGTGTCTCTGCTTGGAACAGTGGCGGAGAGCGGGAAGGAAACGTCGAGTTTGCCTCTGGCGTTCATGGACTTTTGATTTTGGAGATCATGATATCCGTTACCTCCGTGGAAGGGGATGCATTTTTCGGTTTCTCTACAGACCCTCGTGTGTGACTGAAAACGCTAAGCAGTTGAAGGCAGAGGGAAGGAAATAAATTGTTTCCGCTTCTTTAGTATCAAAAAATGCTGAATTTCCCTTATATCCTTTGTAGTCGTCGGCAGCTACTAGTGGCTTGGGTTTCAGTAATTTGCTAGGGGATGGAAGAAAGGGGGCGAGATTTCCGTGTGGAATGTTAAGCAGATGGCGGGCTAACATGACAAGGATAAAGTTTAATTATAACATCACAAGCGCGGCAAGTGTGAACCACCGATAGAGCTACATCAGGGCGGAGTGCACTCTGTAACATGACGGATGAGGGTGAGTATAATGGTGGTAGTTGGTGGATGGTGAATGATTTGATGAATGTTCATGGCAGAAATTATTATTTGTTTCGATGACCCCACTCCCCAACGCTGACGACCACGCCGGCAACAGTGGTGGTAATTTGAATGCGATGCACGTGACCCGATAAGAAGGGTGAAGGATTTGATGAGATTTTGGCACCCCTGCGTCGCGTTTGAAGTGGTTTTTGAAGAGATTTTCAAGGTTGTCTGAGTTTACATACTGTATTGAGTGATAGAAGAGGGAGATTAACGTGTCGAGTAAGACGTCATAAATCACAATAAGCCGAGGTTTCTCCGATTAGAGGAGTCTTGTGTTAGGACACGTGTGTGACTTTTGTCTGATTGTTAGATAATGTGTTTAACAGATGGTTGAGTAATAATAAATGTCCACAGGGGAACCAGGGCCTAGCTGGCTCATCAACTACTCGTGTTGTGCGTGCTACTGTTCTCTCACGAGTAGAAAGGACCTACAGTTTTTGGCCGACTCCGAACGGCGAAGTTTAAGAAGCTTTCTTAGGCAGTTATTACTCTTTGAGTGTTGTCAGCAGCTCGAAAAAGGTGGTGCGTGAAAAGTTCGAAGTGTGCAGCCGGGAATTGAACCTAGACCCTTCGGCGTGTGAACGTCACACTCTACCGACTTCGCCACGGCGGCCACTAGATGAAAAATTCAGATCAAGATTTATGATTTAAATAATCTATAATTGTCTTATAAGGTTTTAAAGAAAAAATCTGAACTAAGGCTAAAAAATGTAGATTTGTTAGTACAATATTTGGAGCAAACAATTTTCTGGCAACTGAATCTTTTGGAACAAGTCAAATTTTGATAAAATATTTTTAAGGGGTTTGGAGTGAAAGTCTAAATTTGAATTCATAAAATAAATTGAGTGTTACCGGAACCCAACTTCTTTAGGAACTTTTCGTTTGCTTGAAACTTAAAAAGAATCGTAACAAAAATTTTTGTCTACAAGAGACGAAACTTTAACTCTGCGTCGCGGTGGACTTTGATTTTAAACGAAAAAGGAATTTTTGGAAGATAGCCTTTGCTACATGCATTATATCACAACAGTAGACATTTCTTTTAGTTAAAAGATTTTGGCACAAATTTGAAATTGGATCAAAATTCTCTTTGAATTTTTGTAATTGAGTAGGATAAACGCTGCTTTGCTTATATTAATTCAAAATGTAAATTTGAATTTACCAAAAATCTGACCAAAAGTCTGGAAATCAGTCTTAACTCACAGGCCTAAAATGTACAAAAAAAAGTTTAGAAATACACGAAATACAGTTCAAAATGCTGTTATATGGAAACAACAAAATTAAGGCAAAAATTTAACTAACGCCAGCATAACAAGCAAATTAAGTAAGAGACATATGTACATACTTTTGCTCCAAATTTTGTTGCTTCTCTTTTATGCTCCAAATTTCATATCAGATAAAATTTAAAAGAAGACACAAAAAAAAAACAACCTAAATTATAACTCTGATTAAGTAGCAAAGAATTTCCAGTAAATCAAATATGAAATCAGACATTCCAATTTAAAGTGTACATCCTCAGACTAAACGTAATTGAACTTGTCACAGTTTTAATAAGATGCGAAAGATTACGTTCCAAATTTCGATCTCATGCAAATTTCTTAAGGAACACTGTATACTTTCAAAGTTCAGAACTAAACCGTAAATGCAATGAAAAATAAAGGCATAGTTGACACACCCAATGACTCAAAATGAATCTTCCAATTGACCCTCATCCTCAATCCCATCAATCTCAACCCCAGCTCAACCGCAAAGTTCATTTTACTCCGAACTTCATATCCCCAGCCTTGAAATGGTATTCAACCACCACAGACTTAAAGGGGATTTAACATTAAATTAGGACTTCAAACCGCAGCGCATTTTGCTGATAGCCCTCAAAAACTCCTTTTGACTTCCCCCCAAATTCATGCCTTTGCTCAGTTTCCTTTCATTTCTCCGCAAGCCCTTATGAACTTTTTTCACCATTCAAATACCCTTCACCGAATGCAACCTCTTTGCGTTTTTTTTTTCACGCTTCTCAAGAGTTCTTACGATTCTCCTCTTGGCAAAGAATGCAACTCTTCAAGGACTTCAGTCAACAATCTTCTCTTTTTGCATTCGATTTTTCGACTCATTTTCCACTCGAGTTCTCTCCCCTCTTTCCACTTTTCAACTCAAGCCCGCATGCACACACAATCGATGTGAATCCGTCAAATGATCCTTACGATCTATCCATCACAGATTTTCTTGTTGCCCCCTTTTTCCATTCATCCTGCACTAATCTCCGCCTCTTAGCAACCATCTGTCTGAGGGAAGGGACGATCCCATCTAAAAGAAAAGAGTTTCAGGCCAAAACAAACGACAGTTGTAGAGCCAGCATTTTATTTACACCCCTCCTGCTGTTGCCGCTGCGTTTGCATGGCGCTTCTGCACAGGATAAGGGTTGGACGGTAAAACGAGACACAAACAGACGCTTAACCGCTCCGTCCGCCATTCGAATTTGCCATCGGGCATCCACCATCCGCCATCCGCCATTGCCACAAGCAACGACTGTCAGTCAGTCGAGATACTTCATAAATAAGAGCAAATCACCGTACGCGCAGTGGGTTTGTCCTCTCCACTCCTCTACCTCCTCCTCGTCCTGCTTTCTGTGGAGTGTGCCACAACTCCTGCATTACGAGTAATAATCATTTTTACCCCTGATTATACAGTGGTTCAGTGGATTTTTTTTCCCTTTTGTGTGTACGGTGTTGTCCCTCCCTGCCATTGCCACCCCATCTGCCGGAGGACGACGGCGAGTGTTTGTGTGCGTGTGCTCGGATTTAATAAAAGTTCCTCCGGCAGCAGGGAACTCTCCACTGCCACTCCCTGGGCTGTACAACATCCGCGTGTATTGCCTTCAATTTCCGGCTGACAAGTTCCTCCGGTCTTTCCCTGCTTTTTTTTCCCTGCGCTGGCTGTTGGACGAGTGTGTATGTATGTGTGTAGCTTCCTCTGCCTCTGCTGTCGCCTGCTTGCCTACCTTCTGGCGATGTTTAGCTGCATGGCTGAAGTGCTGATGATGTTGACGGCGGCAACGGCGGCGGTTGCGAAAGTGGTGTGGCGGTGTCATGGCTGTTCTCCCCTGTCCTTTTAAGGATGTATATATGAGTGAGTGTAGAACTGCTATGATCCTCGTCCTTGTCGCTGCTCTCTCGGTCTGAATTAATTGCAAATTGTGTTACACCCATTTAATCTTCGAGGGATTATGGTGTTGAAAGCAGCAGCAGCGGCAGCAGCAGCAGATCGGCCGAGGGCTGGGGGTGAACAACATTCCTGCGAAAACAACTCTGAAAAGGGGACGACAGCCAGCAAAACAACAAAGACGACGGCGACTACATCGACCGTCAAAGGAGGGCGACACAAAGGCGAGGCAAGGATACGGTGAGTAATCCCTAATGAAGACGCGAAAAAGGGGCCGCTGCCACCGCCGCACAAGCTCGAGTGGCAACGCGCAAAGGAGTGCCGGCAATTGGAATGGTGGTGGGTTCTGGCGAAATGCGAGAGGTTTTTCAATTTAATGGTTGCTACGATTTTGGTGTTGTTTTGTCGGTGTTTTTTTTTTCTTTGTGTGTTTTGCGTCGATGTCGCCCTCACGCTCCATGCGTTTTGCGACGACATCGATTTGGTGTCTATTTGTAAAAGGAAGCCCTTGCATTGTGTTAAGGGGTCACACTGCTTTTCCCTAATGCCGAATAATGGGATTTGGCCGTGGCCATCACCGACAGAATGGGCGAATCATTTTGACAGTTGATGCGCGTACATGTGCGTGTCTGTGTGGAAATGATTGACCGAATTGTTATGGTTTGCTTGTGACTTTTCCTCCCATCAATCACCGCAACACCCTCCGCAGGGAATGGAACAGAAGGCCGGCATGTGTCGTTTATTGTTTGGCGACACAGACAAGATGACACTCCGGTTTCAGTCCCGTGAGCAATCACACTAATTAGTTGCGACAAGGGATCATAATTGGGGTTACGCTGCTACCCTTCGCCAAATATGCACCCCAATCAATGCCGTGGACGAACTGTGGTGGGTGGGTGAAGACGAGCGTTGCGATTTGAAATTAAGTGAAATTCAATCAAGGGTCGGTGTTCGTTGTGAACAGAGAGGAATAGCGGGTGCAGCCCTCGTTTGTTGACAGAAAGTGCTGATTAAATCCTTTGTAGAGGGAGTGGCGAAGGGTATAAATTGAGGGCGATGGAATGATTTTTATCATTTAATAAGTGAGTTGTCTTGACACACACGTGCCCAATGAAAAGTACAAGTATAATCCTCCCTCACTTGCGTGGAACGGAAGCTTTTTGTCTGTGAATGGGTATTATGCAGATTTTGTTTAGGAGTTGTCATACAAATCGAGGGCATTTAAACAGCCAGTGGAGAGGAGATGTGTGAGATTCGGGTTCAGTTGGTTTTTGGATTGATGACAGTGATTTTGGAGTGGCAGGAACAGTTAAGTCCGCATGAATGCATTCACTTTTGACAGATACGATTCA
Source organism: Eristalinus aeneus (assembly GCA_955652365.1). Taxonomy (NCBI): domain Eukaryota; kingdom Metazoa; phylum Arthropoda; class Insecta; order Diptera; family Syrphidae; genus Eristalinus; species Eristalinus aeneus. Next base: position 6,780,649 of record OY019130.1, on the reverse strand, counting down.
ACAGTCACGTCCCACTTTTTTTAAAAATATTTTTTTCATTTTGGGACTGGCCTAAATTTGGAGCAGAAAAATGTCAACGCTTTGCCCCGAAAAATGTTTTTTTTTTATGTTGTGGTCGAAATTTTTGTGATTAGTCAGAATCCGATTGTATATTGTTGCAAAGTTTTCCACGAGATTTGTCAAAATGGAGTTTTATAGAAATTTTGTAAGCAAATATTGATCCAAATTTAATAAGAGGTATAGAAACGCAATAAATAATTTTACACTGATCAAAATTTGCTTAAAACTTGCCTTCGTTAAATAGATTAGTGGAAACTTGAACTTCTGATCAAAATTTAAATTTTGATATTCTTAATTTTTGAAGGTTAAATGTTGCCCAACGGTTGACACTAAATTAAAATTGAATCAAAGTACGTTTAATAATGTTTGTGATATGGCCTTAAATTTGAAGTTTTTCAACACAATTTCAAAATTTACGATCAAAATTGTGATTTCCAAATTCTCAATAAGAATCAATATAAAGCTAGTTAACATACTTTTACTTGAACCCGCCTTTTGGGTTAGAATTTTTCTGTGTCAAAAGAAAAACAAAATTTTGGTACAAAATTTTCTCCATCTTCATACAAACGAAAAACACGTGCACGTTGGTTTTTCTGGGCATCCCCATGTAGAAAACTACAGAAAAGTCAACAATTTATTTCCGAGCTCAAAGTTTGTTGTCTTCTTTGCTAAAATAAAAAGTCCAAAACCAAATACAAAAACACATTCTCACAGAAAGCATCGGCGAAGATTGTGGTAGCGGTGATGCCAGCTTCACGACGACAACGAAAAGCGCCAATTATCGTTCGTCCTTCAACCGAAGCGCAACCCATTCCTCATCGTTAGCGAATCCTCTCGGATGCGAGTATAACGCGACAGCGGTAACCGTATTTACCCCGTTGAAAATCACTCATTAACCCATTCAACCTCATTCTACGTTTGCCGAAGGACGGAAGCGAAAATATTATAATTCCCTCCCGATGCAAAATTTTATTAAAATCCTCCACCTCCTCCATTCCGGTCCCCACCGCCCCAACTCACACATCATCGTCGACATCGTCTATGTCCTCCCTCTGCCGGATATTGTTTCTCTTTCTCCACCCTCCGCAAACACCAGTGAATTCCCGTTCTTCCACCCCATCCACGTTTGTTCAGCCACCACCGTGCCGGCATAATTATTTTAATCAGTTAATTCCACACCGACAACGCCACCGCATTAACCACCACCAGCACCGCCATCGACGCGACCGATACCACGTCGTTCCTGAGCCTCACCACATCGCTACGCCAACGCTGGCTGCCATCGTCGCCGCCATTGCCACCAAACTAACCAAACTTTTGCAAATCAACCCGAACGAATTTTCCATACCCAAAGCCGCCGCCACCCCCATCATTCTCTGCTCCAATGTGGCAAGTCAAACTTTTCCCACTCATTGCAGAGTACAGCAGTTTTTGCTGAGGGCTGCCGTGTTGGGTGCGAGGGTGGTGTGAAATGATTTTCCACCTCCCATATCTCGGAACAACGAAAACAGAAATTTCACGCGCGAAAAACCCGAGGGAAAAATTTAGAACTACCAAAATGTGATTATTAACTGTTCTGCCGCCTGCCATCCCGCAGGCGATATAAAGGGTGCTGCTGCTGGTAATAGGGGCGGCTGAGCAACTGCTTCTGTGGGTTGGCAATAAACGGTAAAAGCTAAGACGACTCGAGTGCAAACATAAATTTCCCGCCTAAAAGGAAATTTCCCCCAAATTACGAGAACTGAGTTGGGGGTGCCTCAATAAACATGTCTACGCCAAACCTACCCCCTCCTCCCCAGAAGAGGTTTGTGTGTATGTGTGTGTGTGTAGGTAAGTCAATTAGGGTTGTAAGCCGGGGATTGGATGGAATTATGGCGGTGTGGGTGTAGTTTTTCTTCCCCCTATCGTTTGGGCCTTAATTTTCCAGAAATTATGTGTCACACACGGTGCACGAGGTAAGTTTGTGTAAAAGCAATTACCACATCCCCTCACTCAACGCCACCACCTCGCCCCCCAATTCCTTAGGATGTCGACGACGACGGCAACGGCAACGATGTTAATGACGAAATCCAGCGCCGGTTGGGAGGTGCGCGTCGGGCGTCTGAATTAAAAAATTACCACGCAATTAAACACGCAAACTGAAGAAACTACGAGAACCATTATTATTCTGCAAGTGTCATTACGCACAATAGGGGCGAAGAGACTACAGAGAGAGAGAGAGAGAAAGAGAGAGGGGACTGCGGTAGGGGATCGTCACAAGTGGGACTTGTGTGTGCACACGTTTCCCGCTTGACGGGTGCCATACCGTACATTCACGAGGGGACAACTGCGCCGCACACACGACTTGTTTTCCTCTCATTTTTATCAATTAGTACAAGTACACACATATAACATCGTTTAGGTGATCAAAAGGGCAGTTAATTGCGAGCGTGGGAGGTTTGTCATAAATGCAGGCGAAGCCACCGTTGACGGAAGCGGTCTCGCGCCAGGTGGTCGTGGTTTGAGGTTATGAATAATAAAAAGCCTCGAAGTGGAGCAGAGGCCCCCAACCAATACCAGTCAGTACCACTATAGCGGCAGCAGCGGTACCGACACACAAGAGGGTGTAAGTTTTGTGTTTGTGAAGAGCAACGGCGCGGCGGCTAAGTGGCAATTACGTTGAACGCTAATGTCATCAAGTTCAACATTTGTTTTGCATGACAAGTAGGCATTTGCGGTTGCGACACAGGGGACGCTTCGGCTTTGGTCGTCGCTTGATTTATTGAAGAGCGATTAGCGGTGGAATCGATCGGGCAAATTCTCTTTTTCCAGTGTGAACGGCAGAGGTTTACAAAGCTGGTACTAAATTTGTTTGATGAGCAAGCGTGTAAATGATGAAAGATTGAGCTATGAAGGAACAACGTTTTAGAACAACTTTACTAAACTCTTTTAAAACCTGCTCAAAGGAGCTCGTTAAAAGAAACTAAGCGCAGAGAGTTTGAAAAGCACTGCGCACAACGGCTTAAATGACTTGAAAGAATTTGGAAATAGCATCCAAACAGACCCTAAATCGCCCTTGGACATAAAATTGTAAGAGCTCCTTCCATTAACGACAATTAAAAAAACATTGTCCGGATGAACAACAATTGCCTCTCACCTTGGCTTCACTGTGATGAACTACAGCGATTCCTTTGACTGTCACACTACAGCCGCCGCTCCTACCCCCTCAGCGCCATCACACAAAAGGGTAACACTGCAGACGTGTCCCACTTCCAGTTGAAGTACCTCTTATTTCATATCAAACACGAAGTGGTAAGGGGGAGGAAAAGCAACGACAATCAGAAGAAAGAAAAAAAAAACAGACGACGACTTGAAAGTTTTCCTTTAACTTAGCCTTTCATTAGAGAAAAGGCGGTGTCCGTCGTCGTTGTCGTTTGCCTTTCTTGTTTGCCGTTGTAGTCAGCGTCATCGTCGTCGTTGTTGTCATCTCCTTTTCAAGTACACGACCACCACCAGAAGCCCACACAGACCCGCCCACACCCAACCCCTCCGTCCCACAAACCACTTTGCTAATTTCGAATGCAGAAACTTTCTCCACCACGGGGGATTGCCAAGTACAACTTTATTGTTGCGCTTCACTTAAAGTTAATTACAACGGCACTCGCTTGTTGTTTCTCTTTTTCTTTTTTTTGTTGTCACGTTGGCCGTTGCTTCTCCTTTCGGTGTCGGTGTTGTCCTGTTATCCATTTTGCTCGTGTTTCTTTTTCGGTGTGTTCTTTTGTTGTTTCGTTTGCACATTTCCCAGCAGCGGTTGGGTTTTTGCGGCGGGGAAGGGTGAAAGATTTGTCCTCGTCCAGCAGCGCACAGGCGAAAGTTAATAAAGTAATGGCAACGACGACGGCTACGGGGAGGACGTAAAAGGGGACACCACAAAAAGAAAAATACACACTCAAAAACAAAAAAGAAAAACCTCCTCACATCAGAACGCGGCGGAGGTTTGAAGGCAGTGAGACGGGTTAAGGACGACAGCGCCGAGTCGAGTAGAATGCCGCTCCGTACGGGGTGAATGTAAAGTGCAAGTATACAAATTTGTTGATGGTCATGCCTGGATGGATGGATGGGTGGCATCTGGTCGGGGGAATCGCGGGTATTTTGTTTAACTCTGTGTGCCCGCCACCCATTCTCAGCCCTTATTCACCCAGTCCCTGTTTCTTTATCATTTATTCAAGAGGAGGTCGTTTTTTCCTTCTTTTGTCGCTGTCAAGAGAGGTGAAACCCGAGAGGAGTTCCATGGAAATTGCTCAGTAAATAGAAAACCGTGCCGTGGTGGACGCCATGAGGGTGGTGAAGATGGGGGAAATTTGCATATTTAAATCACTTTGCGCGTGAACGGTTGATTTATTTTTTGCGTCTTTTTATTTGTCCTTTTTTTTGGGCAAAATTTGAAAGAGAAGGACAAGCATGGCACCTAAACTGCCTTCCTGTGGCGCGTCATTTAATTATTCAATTTTTTTTTTTTGTTTTTTGGTTGGCAAATTGAGGAGAAGGCATCGGCTGATTTGATTCCAGCCTCGGGAGTGAGGTGAAAAATGTTCTCTTCAATTTGTCGGCTCTGCAACCAGACTACAGAAGTTCACAGTTCAGAGAATTCATTTTCGTAAATAAATCCAACACCGGTTTCGATTAGTGTCTGAAATTTTTTTTAATTGCTTAGAAAAGGATGGGTAATTTATAAGCCATCAACTAGTCAAAAGTTCACAAGAAATCGAACACTTTGGGTCTTTTCGTCGTCATCCACCATCACACGATCAGAAATCAATGATCCACATCAATTGGTAACGAATCAATTGATTGTGCAACGCAGCAGAGGCAGTAATCTCACGTAGCATCCTCCTCTAATTGAGCAACAAATCCTCTACCCTCACACGGCGCCTCTTACCAGCAGGACCAAACCAAGTGATCACTTATTTACCACCACCCTAAATCCTCTCTCGTCCTCTTTCACTGCCTGGGTTGTTGCCATCGAATGTTTGCACAGAAAGAAATTACCCACACCCACGAGTTTTTTGCCCTAATCCTTGAAGTGCTTGCCATACTAATTCACCCCCTTCTTTACCACCCACCTACCACACACACATTTCTATAGGGACAGCATCAGTGACTCGACTAAACCGCAAGCATGAAGAAACTCAAGGGAGAGAAGGACAAACGAAAATAAAAAAAAATGTTCGGCTTTCTCTTTTGCAACACCTCATCGTGTGGGTGCACATGTGAATGAACGTCCTGTTTTCATCCTTCCACTCTCTGACATACACACACTGTTGCTATTCATGTTCCTTTAACTACCTGAACCTGGTACGTAATTAAGTAATTTCTTTTCACCAGATCAGAAGGACTTTTCTTCGTTTTACTCGTACATACACACATACATTTTCCATCGTTCTCTCTGCCACAAAGCAAGCTCGTCACTCCCGTATTTCTTCTTTTCAATGTAAGCACTACCCCTCCACACAGCGCTGGAGTACCGAGTTAAGCACCAGCAATAAAGGACGAACAAGCAGCGAGCAAAAAGATGAAAATAAAATCAGAACAAAAAAAAATTGGAAGGAAAAAAGGACTCTCGTGAGAAAGAGAGAAGTTTACCACTTGACTGTGGGGATATGCTTGCATGGATATATGTGGGTGTGTGTGTATTCAGAGGTTTGAAAAAGCTAACAGCTACCAAAGGACGACGACGACTAAAAGGAATAAAAGAAAACGACGACGAAAAATGAAAGCAAAATTGAGCACGAAGCATAGGAAGGATATGAGTGCTCTAAAAGTGGTGGGGGCATAGAGAAAGATGGTGTGGTGGCGGCAAGTGCTGCTGGTGTTTGTACACTTTTGGAATCAGTCAAGCAACCACTTTGTCACACAGTGCCCTTCAGATTCTTTTTTGTGTTTGTCGTCCTTCTCCTTGTCGTCGCCCCTTAAGTATACTTTTTCTTAAAGTTTTTCTTTTTTCGTTTTGCATATTTTTGTTCTTTCACGACTTCTGTATTTTCTTTGTTCTATGCTCTGAGCCTTTGTAAGAATAAGGACTTTTCTACGACACCCACCTCCCCCAACCCACCACAATCGACACCTTGTCCATGCTTTTGGTTTTCACCCCCCAACGATCTCCTTTCAGAGTGGAGCGGGGTATCATCGTATACGGCAGAAATAATAGCAGCACCTCGAACAACAGGAGCAAGGGAGGAGCGCAGCGAGCAACCCTCTTGTGTGTTTCTTGATTTCAAATTTTAATTCAAATTAAATTTTCACGGAATGGAAGGATAATGATGCCAAGGGAGTTGAAGGGGCAAAAAATGGATGGAATTTCTTGTTGTTGGTGTTTTCTTTTTTTTTCCGGCACCTCCCCCTCTCCCTTTTCACACTGGATGATGATCTAGAAGTGAATTCAGTGTAACATGGCCCTTAAGCAGTCGAGGACATCGTCAAGAATGAGTGAAACTCTTCGTGGGTGTGAGCGTGTCCTTTTTATTTCATTATATAATGTTTTCAACGTTCTTTTCGTCGTTTCACAAACCCAGCGGCGGGTTAGAGTTGAAGTGAGTGATCCTTAAAAGGGTATAATTGAAAGGAAAGTGATACAAAATTGTATTTAGAAGGATGTTGTCTCGTTTTGTGTCGTCTTATTGGTGTCGTGTGACCTTTTTGCTCTTTGTGAGATGATGTGAGATGACGCGAATGTATCCAATTTTCTTTCGACTTTCACAAAAACGAATAAGATTTGATTAGGAATGCAAGTTTCAATTTTATTTTCGAGTATACAAGAAACTATAATGTTGCCTAATTTATAAATCGGGTGAGGGTTATGTATTCCTGAAACTAATTAAGTAGAACAGCCATACCAATCATGGAGACTGTTTGAATCTGATCTAAGTTCTGAAAAATTAGGCCGCACCGTAATCTTATATTTTGGAACAAATACTTCTTTCTGTCAGATTCGCGTTTTCGACTTTTTTGATCAACATTTTTGTAGTAGAACAGACTTCTCAGTTTGTTGTATTTTGAATGTTCGAAAAATATATATTTTGAACTGAAGGCAAATTTTTGTTCAAATAATTTTGGTACTATGAATATTTCTTTTTGGTACGATAATAATAAATCTCGGGACTAAATGATTGACCGATAGGAGGCGCCACTAATAAAAAATTCCATATTATTTTTAGGAAGTGCACTTTTTGTTAGTGGCGCCATCTATAAGTCAGTTATGGGACTTATTGAGTTATGTGTTACATATATTGGTTTTTAGAATCATAAAAAATGTTTATCCTATTTAATGAATAAAATTTTGTCTGCCACAAATTTTTTCTTTTTAAACTTCACTCCTCAGGAACTCCGATCAAAGCTTCTATTTACCTACGAAATTTTCTTTTATCAAATTTTACATTCAACAAATAAATCTGAAGCCCGAAAATTCTTACATCAAATTTGGCTTAAAATGAGTCAAATATTTACAAAACACCCAAATTTTAGTAACTCTTAAAAACATGATTTGTCAAAACACAAATTCAATGTAAACTCACCATAACATAATGACGTTGCATTTCTGTCTTTTCATTTGCTAATTTTTCGCATTCTAGTTTTAATCTGCAAAAAAAAGGAAAAAGAGAAAATATGATAAAACTTTTCAATGGACAGCTTGTCGGATACATTATCAATTTCAGACGTAAATAAATGCCCCGCTACATTCCCCCATGTATGGTTGACAAATGTAAACATAATTATTGAAATCATGGTTCCGATAACGGTGACATTTTATATTCACTTGCCGGTTTCAACATCAACGGTAATGCTAATTAAATCGGTAAAACATAACAACAAAAAGACTGTGCTCCTGCTACCTCCAAGACCCATCGGGGATTTAAAAAAAAAACACAAAAACAGCAACAATATGATTAAATTGCATGTTTATCCATTTTATTTTATTTTCCCCACCCGTATCAGTTGTTACCAATCATCTGACGTTAGTTCGTGAACACTGCTTCTGCTGCGGTATCGACAGACCAGCATTGAATGTCATATTGAAACTGTGTGTCTTGTGTGGCGACATGAAAGTCCTGCTGGGAGGACGTGTTTGTATGCCATCTCGTTTGAATTAATTTTTATTTGATGATTATTGATATTTTCAGTTTTTTTTCTGTTTTGTTGTTTCGCACTGAATTGCATAAAACATATGACAAATGCGCACACGTATCACGTACACACGCTCATTTAGTTTTGTTGGCATAGCAAAAGGATTAATGTCGACAAGGTTCGCACTGTACAAGGGTGTGAAAACGATATGGTGAGGCTACAATTAGGTTAAGTGAAATTGTTTGTTGATTATGGCGGATGGATGACAGGGCATGTCAAACTTGACAGGTGTCAGAGTCATTAGGGAGAGTACTTTGAAAAATTATTTTTGCTCTTTAATTTGAAGACATATTCTGTAGTTTTTGCGTCAGACGTTGTTTTAAAGGGTGACAAAATTTGACAAGTAACTTAAGCCATCATTTCCGCTTTTTTATTTCAAACCTTGACGTCCATCACACTCTCTTTAAGAAACAAACAACGCAGGCTCTAAAGGCGGCCTTTCAAGAAATTAAAAAATTGTGGTGAAATAATTTCAATTGAAGGTTAGAAGGAACTTTTACTGCGCAGGTTTGGGCAACAGCGCAGTAAAATTTAGATTTGTCCAAAAATTGAAATTTGTTTTCAAAACATTGTCAGCCGCAGTAAGAAAAACAGTATTTTGGAGCAATTAAATTAAACTTACTCTCGTCTTGTTTCATCGTATGGACGTGGAATTTCTTCAAATGATTTTCGAAACACATGCAGCAGCACCCTATGCCACTGATCCTCATCGTACAGCCTATAGCCTTCAGAGAACGGTGATAGGCGTCTAGCAGTTGGGATGATTTTATAATTATTTGCCGGTATTCAATTTTTTATTAAACAACAATCATTTCATATGTACACACACCACCGACAGACCAATCCTTTCCCATAACAGCCGTAACGGTATTCGGATTGCAATTAAATGATTATCAATTGACCGTCCTCCGTCATCCAGCATCACCCCTAAAACGGACGCCGTCACCAGCTCCCGCCATGAGGCGATCATCCCCCATCACCAGTCCCTGTTAAAGCAAAAAGCAAATCCCGTTCGCAGCAAACCAACCGCCAATCGACACACACTTCTCATCGGAAACAATAATTGCCGTTATAACTGAAATTTATTTATTTTTATTAATTGGCCACTCTTTCTGCTGCTGTCCACGCGTGTGTGTGCGTGTTATGTTGGCGCTCTCGCAACCCCATCGTCGATTATGCGTGAAACGTGTGTCCACGTTTTCCTCCCGCCTGTGCGTCAGTTTGGCGAAAAATCCCATAACGAGGTTCCATATGCGTAAAATTGCGTCCCATTGTCACGAGCTGTGACCGTGTGGCGCCGCCGTTGACGATGCCAATGGGCTGCAGTCAGAGGGTGGGAACTGGGGGATTGAACAACAATAATAATATTCAATTCGGAGTAAACCAACGGCGAAAAAGAGTCATCACGATTTCCGCCGCATTAACTGTGCGGCGACATAATGTGCTTTTGCAGCGACACACCATCGACGATGACGACTACGAGTGGCGTTGGGCGTTTTCTGTGGGTGACGCAGGAGAACGGAGTCAGACCGTGAACCGCGTGTAAAAGGTAGACACGTACGCACCAGTAAACCGCAAACCAACCACCGAAAAGCATCAAACAACGCACAAAAAAAAAAACGCACAAGTAACCCGCAAACGAAGAGACGACCGACGCCACACAACAACGGCACACGCCCACATGCGCTCGCATAAACAGGGAACACATCTGAATGGAGTTCAACAGCGATCCGTGAAACAGTTGTTGTTTGTGGAGGGGATGGCGGATGGCGGGTGCAGTGGGTGGTTGGGGCTTGAAAGTGAGATTTAATGTGAGTTTTGTGTTGCGCTGCCCATCTCATGGAACGATGCGAAGTAGGCGATAGCCAGGATTGTGTGTTGATGAGAGGGAGTGAGACGGTGCCCTCGTTGGGAATGGAGTGGCATTTAAGGGTCATTTGGAGGCAATGGGAGTGGTGTTGGGTAGCTGAATGGATGGAATTTCAATGGCAATCAGAGGTTTATTGGCTCGTGGCAACGAACGCATGACGCCGTAGGGCTGTGGGGTCTATGATAAGTGAGGGCGGTTGTGAAGTTAAATGTCTTAAGGAGATTTGAAGGAGTGCGGTGAATGAAATGATACGTTGATAGCTTTCTGATACAGGGGTGAAAGGCGAATGTTCGAGTTGACGTCTGAATGATGTATTGCGTTTGAAGTTTTTCGTTTAACAATTACTGACACCATTGATGTGCGTTTAGAGTTCGTAAGACCGTAAAGGAGGACACAAATTGAACAAAGCAACAAGGGACAGCTGAATTTAAGGACAAAAGGGAAACCATTGGCAGGTTTCTGATCAAAAGGATGTCTTCTATTCTTGTTACTAGGAGGAATTGAAAAAAACATCGAAAACCGATCTGAAGTCCTTTAAAGAAGTCTGACTTCGGGTCTCGAGGTTTGTTTTCTTAAAATTTAGACCACAAAACAGAAATAATTTTAAAAAATAATTATATGCGCGTCCAATGAAGTAGCATATCTTCGACAGAAAGGTGACGGACATCCTTATCTTACATCCAGGGCGATAGATATTCATTTAAGGTTTGACTGTATAACAAGCCCCTCTGCCTACGCCATCAGGGAAAAGTTCAAGACGACACAATGACACCCCTCATGCCAGGGCAGCATCACATCATTGACCCCTCTCGCTGCCATCTCGCACAAAGCTGCACAGCGGCGCAATGTCCACCACCATTTTCAGTCCACCCATCGTTTCGTTAATTTAATTTCATTTTTGTTACCGTTGCGTTTCACCAGGCAATTACCCTCGATAATGAGATGTGAATCTCATTACTGCGAGTAATCGTTCCATTGGACAACACCAGAGCACCCTCTCGTATCCCGTCTCCTCCTCCCGCCGCCATGAAAGCATCTCACCGCTCGGATGTAAATGATTCTGTATCCGCGCTGCGGTTTGGTTGCGTCGGCATGGTCGAAACGGAGGCAGAAAATAGCCTTCAATCCGCACAACCAAAAATATTTGCGTGCATCACATGTGCGTGTGGCAGTGCAAACGAATGTGGGAGAGGTAGGATTTTAATTGCAACCACCCTCACGCACAAAGGGGCAACACCCACTGTCATTGGAATGCGTTCAGTGCATAATTACCTTGCGATGGAGGATCTCTTTTTACGCCTCACTGCCGGTGAATGGCCGCAGAACGCACAGAGGGAATGGGGCGTCATCGGCAACCAGCCGGTGATGCTTTATTCATTTGGAAAAATATTTTAAAATAATTTTCACTGCCAGACGGATAAGGGGAAGTGGGACGATATGGTTAAGCTGGTAACTGTCGACGATTTATGAGCTTACACAAAAAAAAAAAAAAAATACAAAATATAAACAACTCCCTCTTGGCCTACGGTGTGCAGGCAGTGCTCATGCAGATAATTAAGTAATCAACTGACAGTTGGCCGCCAACGTAGGGGTCTGGTCGTGTGGATGAAGAGTTGAAGTGCTCAATGGAGTGGAATCGTGAGGGGCCTTCATTGTGATAAATTGGATATAAGAGTGCCTTCTGGGTAACTGGAAAATATGTCCTGATGGTTTTAGGGGATGCCAGAGGGGTGAACCTTGAGGAAATGACAGCTCGATTCAAACTGCCGTGAATTTACGATCAGGGAGAAAAACAAGACGTTACTTCTGCAACCTAGACCTAAATTTCTTACAACTTTGGAACATTCTGACCAAATATGACAAATTTCGATCAGTACGGTGATCAAAAATTTGGAGACAATGCTCAATTTCTGATAAATTCCATAAATGAGGTCTGTCGTGAATTCTTAAGGTTTGCACTTTAGTAATAATCGCACGCTTCTGACCTAAAATTGATCCAAAATCAACCCACTCGATTCAAACTAAACAACATTGAATTTGCGAACAGAAGGAAGTCAAGACGTTACTTCTACATCCTAGACCTAAATTTTTTACAATTTTTTAACATTCTGATCAAATACGACAAATTTCGATCAGTACGGCAATCAAAAATTTGGAGACAAAGCTCAATTTCTGGTGAATTCCAGAAATTAGGTCTGTCGTGAATTCATAACGTTTGCACTTTAGTAACAATCACACGCTTTTGACCTAAATCTGATCCAAAATATATATATAACAAACATACATATATAACAAAATTGACTAAAAATATAAATATTTTAACAAAAAATCAACTTACGTGTGATATTGTGCTTGTAAAAAATTGAACTCCTCCTTTATCCTTTCCAATGTGTCGACTATTGTGAATTTGAGTGGCCCCTGTGGAGGAGGACCCTGAAAAGAGAAAGAGAAAAAAAAACAGAACAAACATTAGTATCATTTTCAATCTTCACTAAGAGGCATTCATCTTCAAGAACAGACAGCCACAGAAGGGGGCTGCGTAATCAGACCAAATTCAAAGTAATTGCATGTCATAAATACCCTCTCGGGGAAGAGGGCGAGAGGGTCTACTGGCAGACACCTGTAATCAGTTCAAAGATTGCTGGACATTCCAATGGAAACCCAACTGCCTAAATTGGAAACGATTTGGGCCTCCTCCCTGCCCTATTTGAAACTAACTGACCTCCCCCAGACAGGGACACGCGGGGGTGCTGAAGCAGCAGGCTAGGAAAGATTCCAAGTGATGCGGCAGCACAGAGAGTATGAGGTGACGCTCAGAGAGATTGCAGGCACAGGAAGCCCAATTAATTTCCTACTAATAAACAGATTTTAATTGGATCAACATCCTGTTTACATGCGCCAGGATTATGCATGCACACAGCCGCATACAGGCCAAGTGAGAGATCCAAGTGCAGGAGCGGTATCGAGCACAGCCCGTGCACAGCACACGACGAATTAAATTAATTTCCATCGTCGTCCTCTCTCTAGTTCCTCGTCATCATCATCATCGTCGTGGCGGTTGTCAGGTTCAGTGGATGGGACATGCTTCCGCCCTCACACTCTGCTCTCGCCGAGCTCGACGAGCAGCATCCGTCTACATGCATCTTGAGAGAGTAATTCAATTCGAAAGACGCACGTTTGAAGCCAACCCCGCCCCTGCACACGTGTGAATTGCAATGTACACCATCTTTCGTCCCCACCAATTCAGTCTGCCCCACCCTACCGTCACCACTTGGTTTGCATTAAGGTCAATTGATCAGTGGGTGGGCGGTGCTGGATCCAGCGACAAGAACGAGGATGATGTTGATGCTGCCTCGCTACTTGTGCTTCGTCTGCGTCTACTACTCCTTCGGCTGCTTCCATTGCTTCAGCTGCTGATGGTGACGACGACGATGATGGTGATGTTATTCAATTTGTAAACACTCGCATTACGCATATGAAATTAATTTCACAGCCAAACTGAGGGTGCGTGCGACGTTAAGGATACCCACTCGCCCCTGTCGTCATTTACAAAGTTAATTATCGTATTTAGTTTGGTTCTTACATGTGAACTCTAGGTATTAGTTAAATTCACACATTCTGTCGATGCACAACACCAGGACATGTCATCTGACAAACGGATCCGGAGCGGGGGCGAGTTTACACACCTGACTGCATGTTGTTTGTGATACTCGATGCACGAGTGTGTGCACAGAGCTTGTGAGTGACACACAACGACGTAACGGAGGCGGAGGGCGCTGTCGTTTAAATTGAGGTTATGCTTACAACCTCTCCCCCTTCCACACACACATCTGGGAATGTAACTTGAGAACTAAGTGATTAAGTGAGCAAACATATCGAGAGCTGGAGAGAGTGAGTTGCTGCAGGGCTCAGAGGTCGAGTGCATTTTGAATTGGAGTAGGCTCTCGGATGACAGGGATGAATGGTGATCGGTATCACTCCCTTGTGGATCATCAGAGGGCGACCAAGGATTTACTGGATTCCAACTGAGGGGGTTCAGTTTCATATTTCGAAAGATTTTCATTCTTGAACCTGCTGCACTGGACTGAGAGGCTGGGGGTGTTGGTGACTTTTTGGAAATTCTTGTGTGAATTTTGGTTCACTTACTGCATTTGTGTGTACTGTTGAAAGAGGCAGTAATTTAAGGAAACTAAGCCAGTGGCTCAGACGGTATAAGTCTAAGGGGTGACTAATTTGAAATTGATGGTAGGTTGGGCCGGTTGAGGTTTTGAAGAAAATTGTGGAGTATTTCTGGTTTCAATTCAAATTTCGATTTTCGTTTTAGCAAGCACATGTGTCCGTCGCAAGCAAGGACTCACATTTTTTAGGGATTTCACAACTGCTTGGAAGTCTTCTTAAAAATCTGTTTTTCTTTTCGAGAAGTCTACTTCCACTAAGGGACACTTTTGTAAAAAAAAAAACAGACAGAATGTCTTCTGATTGCTTAGAAAATTACCTCATGTTATCAACCCTTAACGTGTTGACAATATTTCCAATTCTCCTACACCTACATAAAGGAGAATTCACTCTTTGAGTACAACCTCACATTAATTGACTTCTTCCCCCATCTGCAATTCGACTCCTTTCAGCTGCCATTACTAAAGTCCTCTGTCAACTTAGCAGTCCTTCTTCCGCCTCACTCATGAGCCACAGAGAAACAACTTCCATGGAACCAACCGATTAGCACTTGACTCGCAGCTACTTCATCAGAGTGCCACTTGAGGAAATGCAAACCATTACATGTTTCCTTTCATCCACGCCCTTCCCACTTAACTCCAACACCCTCATAAAACAATCCTCCCCGTCAACTTCAGCCACAAGGACTGAGAGTCGTTCATGCACACCCACATACAGAACAGAAACCAGACCAGACCACAAATTAATTTTCTCCGCAACTGTCGTCGTCGAAATATTCAACGCCACCCACCACCAACCACGCAGTGGATGATGATGACATCGTGTGTTTGCTCGTATCCCAGTTCCAGTTTCCCGTAATTTCATTCAATTTACTCAATCATTTCCGACAACAAAAGCGAAGCGCCCGGGTGGTTGCAGACAAAAGTGACTCCTCATACCAGGGGATGATCACCGCCAGTCCCCAGTCGGTTTTGAAATCAATGAGAATCTCACTCTCTGCCACAAGTAATCGTCTCCTGTCATCAGTCAGCGTTAACCATCTTCATCCTTGCAAGTAGAAAATCCTTCCATTGTCCCTCACACTTTTGGGAGCTGTGACGCTTGTGAGAATAACACCGTTAGACAATCGCACACACACATTGATAACATTGGTATTCCTTCTCCTTGTTTTATAATCCCGATGACGGCAAGGGGAATGGCGCAGGATGACGTTCGATCTCTATCCCCCGCGTTTTCTCGCGCGGAAATCTACTCTTCAAGGTTTATCGTCGTCATATTACTCACATCTGCAGCAGACTGCTCTCTCGTGCAGCTGCCGCCGTTCGCCCACAGATCGTCCTGCAGCGCTTCGCCTTTGAATGCCACTTTCACCTTCACTCAGCCATTACTCGTGGCCATCTTGTAGCTTGCAGTTGGCAAATCCCACCTACCCACCCCACAGCAGGCCATCCATAGCTGTCATCTTTGTTGTTCAAGTACTGCTGCTGGTGCTGCTGCCGCTGCCACCGCCACCATCGCCATTCATCTATCGCTGCTGCACCACAGCGCTACTCTGTGTTGTGGTCCTTTTAATTCTGCTCCGCTCAACTTGTTTCGCCCTCCTTCTGCTACCCTCCACTTGCCTCCACGTTGTCCTCCATCTTTCAGGGCTCTCGGTGGATCCATTCGACGGACTACGCTGCGCTATCGTCGCTACGGCGAGAGCAGCAGGAGGGGCAGAAGTCCTTCATATCCGCCGCTGCCATTGCCTTTACTGTTGCCCTCGTGCCACCACCATTTCATTCGCTTTGCCTTATCACTGCTGCACCAACATACTCCTCTGGGTCCACCGACCCTCGCCAGCCGTCACCATCTTCCCAACCCCATTCGTTTCCATGGCACATTTTTTTCAACCCATGCCTTCTTCGTCCTTTTTTTTAATTCAAACACCGGAAGTTGATGGCGTACGGAAATTTCTCATCCAACTCCCCTCCCACGCCATCGCCACTGCGAGGGGGATAACATAACTTTTTCATATACACCCACGTTTTTTGCTTTTTTCCCAGTTTTGTCGGTGTTGCTTATGTTGTGTGCTGGCGTCCATGCCGCAGGGTCCTTGCTTCTCCATCTCTCCCGCTTGGTTTCGTACTCCCCACCCCCTTAGGCGGGTGGTTGCGAAGAGTGGCAAGCGAACACACATAATATCATGATAAACTTATTTGAAGCATCATTCATCCCCCGCACTAGAGGGAGGGGTGGCAGTGTGTGCACACAACACAGCAGAGCTCAGCGATGCGGCGGAATGAGTGGGGGTTTGGGGCCACTGAGGGATGGGGCGGCACGGATGGTGTTGTCGGCTGCCATGGTTGCTGTGCGGCAACGGTGGTTTGAGTGTGTATCATGGAACTTAGTTTAAGTTTCCTTGTCGAGGAGTCGAATCGGGGTTTCTTGTCGTCCTTTTTCTCCCCAAGGGCTTGTTTTTCCTTTTTTTCAAGTACCACCATCCTGCATGCCACCCGTGTTATTCCCTCAGCAATTCACAGTCTGTGTGCTTAGGGTTTTAGGAACCGCCATCACCTTGTTGAAGCGGCTGTAGCAGTGGCAACGGGGCAGAGTGGAATTATTTTTCCCCTGCTCCTCGTTGTGTTGTGTGCACCATATCTCGTCGTGGTATTTAAGAGATTTGATTCAACGATCCAATGGCACTGGGTGGAGACCTTCGGGGACGCTCTGATGTAATAAACTGCAGTCTCCACACACATACACACCCATTCTTGTGAGGGGATGAGGAGTGGGATTAAGTATTCGCCTTGATTGATTTTGGTGTAGTGGGGGATGGTGGCATATGGTGATTGATGTGGGGCGAGGGGATGATTTTGTCGCGACAAGCAGATGGATTTACGTTGACATAATAATTGCAGGCGGGAAGCGGAAAGTAGAGCTGATGACAGGTGCTGATGGTGCGAGGTAATCTCTTGTGGATTAACTTGCCTCTAGGCGATGGGACGTGTATGTGAGCGAGATGGGGAACATCTAGTCACCTTAATCACAGTTTGTGTTGCAGAAGAGGGACGGGAAGGAAGAACCGCTTTTGACCTGTCATCAAATTTTAGGTGGTGGACTCTCTACGTGACGAACGTCTTTGTCCTTCAAAATTGAATTAGTATTCGAAGTGAATGATTAGACGGGGAAAGCAGGGTGAAAAGCATTAAGAGTTGTAATAAACTTGAAGGACAATTTTTGAACTCCTTAAATTGTTCAAAAATGAATTTATGAACATTTTAGGTTCTCGTTAAAAAATCGATAAAACTAAAGAAAACTTTTGAAGTCATGTCGGGACAATTTGAAATTTTCGGTAAAAAACAGAAACTGTACCAAAATTTGTTTGAACATTAAAGGACATAAGGAATCCTCATTTGACTTGTACAAACTAAGATTTTAAAAATTCGGTCCAGAAAAATTTTGTACAAAAATGCAATCAGAAGTGAAGACAAATTCTTTTGATAAGGATTTCGACTTTAATACAAGAGATGAATAATCTCTGAAATTCCATATTGGAAAAATGCCAAGTTCCAAATTTGCAAAATTTGTTACTGAACTAAGACTGAGGTAAAAAGTGTAACAAATTGGACCTCTGCTGGACCAAAGAAAAGTTGAAAAATAAATCATTTCGATAAGAAATTCGGTACATAAAAGAAATTCGGTACAGAAAATTTGGTACACAAATGCAATCAGAAGTGAAGACAAATCCTTTTGATTCAGAAATAAGGATTTCGACTTTAATACAAGAGATGAATAATCTCTGAAATTCCATATTAGAAAAATTCCAAGTTCAAAATTTATAAAATTTGTTACTGAACTAAGACTGAGGTAAAAAGAGAAACAAATTGGACCTCTGCTCGACCAAAGAACAGTTGAACAATAAATAATTTCAAAAGGATGGAGCCTCATTATCAATCATTACATTCCAAATTCAGTGATAGTGAGCCTAAAATTTGAAAGAAATCAAATTCTGACTTGAATCCCACAATTTAGGCCACTTTTTTTTCGAAAATATTTCTCAGGCGATTATGTAGGTGGACATTAAATTCAATGAAATTGTAGTTCCATGTTTTCGAAACACTTTCAGAATCCATGTCTTCGAAACAATTCTTCCCTTTAAGTAGCCTTTCATTTGTTTGTTATTTCCCCCTCTCTCACGACAGACATCGCACGGACATCGTATGCCAAGCAAGACTCTTCCATTCCAACCAACTCCCCCCGCACTCGTTATCACATGCAAATCTGATCAAATTTCTTTCATCGCCCTCCCCCCTTCCGTTACCACCTCCACACTTTTTTCAAAAACAACCAAAGGCCAACCAATCAGTCCCAAAGAACCTTTTTTTCAACACCCCCTCTCTCGTCTCCCCACCCGTCGCTGTTATATTTCAATATTCTACTTCAGTGGAATACAAATTTTCCTTCCCATCCCCAAGCGCACACAGGCAGCGGGCGCTCGCAACCCCCCAATTTCAAATCATTAGACGGAATCATCTCCTCAAATCAGACTTCTCAACCCTGACGCTTCATCAGGGTGCGGTGGGGGAGGGGAGAATTCCCTTCAAATCATCTTCCATTTATGATGGCGGCTTCAAGCCCAAAAGCATCCAGTTCACCCGACAACACTCCACCCCATCGCCCGTCAGCTCCTCTCTGCGGCTCACGAGAATAGCACAACAAAAGGAGGACACACAACAAAGTGCGGCGGACAAGGGAGACAGGCAGGCATGCAGGCAGGCAACAAAAAAAAGACGAATAATCATCATCATTCGCTTCCTTGCCTGTGCGACGCCCCCTTTCCCCAGCCCACTCCTTCCGACCCACTCATGCCTGAGACGAAGTCAAATGAATAAAAGAAGCAGAGTCAATTTCCATTTCCACTTGGCTGCTCATTTTGGCTCTTATTTCCCTTTTGTCCTTGATGCTGCCACAGACACACTCTCACACGTGCGCGTTTCGGAACTGGGATAGGAGGCCAGTGGCGGGGATTTGGGGGATACGGTTGATTCTCTCCCTAACCAGAGGTCATCATCGTGCTAAATTCGAAAATCTTTTCCAATTGCCAAACCGAAAGGAAGCGAGATTCCCTCCGACATGGCGCCTTTTTTTGCCTCTTTTGCTCTCGTCCCCCACGCTGTTGGGGAGACGTCAATTGGATTCTGGGGCCGATCCTTCGTTCGTTTCTCTGTTATTTATGACCCACATGTGTGCGCTCGAACGACGGTGCGGCATTGATGGGGGGAGTTGCTTTCCGATACAAGGACACGTATGTTGTCGGCTGTGGTGTGCAGGGTTTTATCTATTATTGACAGGAACAAGAATAAGATCCAAGGGGTTGATTCGGAAGCGGTTCGTGTGTGTGGGCTTTTTTTACGGCATGAGAGGAATTCCTCAGGATTCGTATCCCTCGTTAAGCCACAACAAAACAGTCAAAGGATACACAGGAAAACACGTCGAGATAGCGCAGTTATCTTTTCACGCCGTGTGACATGCGAGAGAAGACAACAGACGTACTCACACGCACACATCCACGGGCGGAGTGAGTGATTTAAATTACCCTGACATAACCCTTCAAAATGGGTTGCCACCGGAAGGTGGGGACGACCCTTGTGTGTAAACCTGTGTGTCGGTGGGAAGGGTGACGGAGAGCAAGGGATGTTCGATGAATGAATTGGGTTGTTGCTGGTCATGAATATTTAACCAAGAGGAAGGGTGTTCGTTTCACGATTTATTGCCCTAAGGGTTTGGTTGGTTATCCTTTTTTTATACCCTCACATTCTCTTTTTTCCTTTTTTTTTTTTGTTGGTTGTGCGTGGACGTGTGTGACGGAACCCTAAAGTAATTTACATTCCTCAGCATATCAGCGTGGCGATATGACGAAATCTCACAGATCACCCGACGGGGGGTGGGGATAGGGTTTTGTGTGTTTGGAAAATCCTGGATTAGATGACGTCTCAGATGATGTGTGGATATGCTTGACAGGCGGCTTAGGCCACGGCGCCTTGAGCAGGGGATAAATGCCCATGGTTGAGTGGGAATGCGAAGGGACGCGTAATTTGACTGGTGGCAGATGCGCAATCGGCTTTGTCAGCGGTTACAGATGCGTCAAGCGGAAGCGTCTCGTTAACGGCGACAGTGGTTCGTGTCTAATGCGGTCGCGACGGACAAAGGGGATTACCACCGCTAACATGCGACGCAGCTTGAAAGGAATATCTGTCAGAGAGTGAGTGACTGGGTGAGAGAAAGGGAGAGTACAAGCCATGGGATTTGCATATTTTTAACTTTTCGAAGATTTTCAAATTCTTCTCGATAACTAATCGCGATTAACCCAAAATTTGGGCAGAAAGTGCGTGGAAGAAAACAGGAGTTCAAAATTTGGGAAAAAACATGGAAGACCACAGGATGTGCCGCAAGTAACCGATGAACAAACTTTGAATCAAAAGCCAAAGACAACTCCAAAGTGCAGTTAAAATTGGTACAAGACTATGGCAGACAAATTTTGAATTCGGACCATCAGTTAAAAACTTGATCTGCACAAACTGGTAGCCTAACAGCAGTCAAACTAAATTGACTTTCACAATCGTTTCTGAAATTTTGGCTTAAAATTTGGATTCGATCTAAGTTTCTGAACGGCAATCGAAATTTAAAATTCTGACCATCGCTTCAAAACTTGATCTGTACAAGCTGGGAGCTAAACAGCAGTCAAACTAAATTGACTTTCACAATGGTTTCTGAAATGTTGGCCTAAAATTTGGATTCGAGCTAAGTTTCTGAACGGCAATCGAACTTTAAAATTCTGGCCATCGCTTCAAAACTTGATCTATACAAGCTGGGAACTTAACAGCAGTCAAACTAAATTGACTTTCACAATCGTTTCTGAAATGTTGGCCTAAAATTTGGATTCGAGCTAAGTTTCTGAACGGCAATCGAAATTTAAAATTTTAGCCATCGCTTCAAAACTTGATCTATACAAGCTGGGAACTTAACAGCAGTCAAACTAAATCATGTTTCACAAACATATCTGAAATGTTTGGAACGACGATCGAAATTTCATTTCCTTTCATTATGTGCAAACTCGAGAAAAATTTATGAACACTGATCCAAAGTTGTGAACACTGATTCAAATTGGTGAAAATTGAACCAAATTTTGTTCCTCTTTATGCGCCTGCTGGGACAAAATTTCTGAACACCGATAAAAATTTAATTTCTCTTCATTGCGTCCAAAAGGCAAAAATTAGAAAACAATGATTTTTCCAGCATACTCGTACGCAAAAAGCCTTCGAGAAAATCTCTGCTTTGAAAATAAAATGTTAACATATACATATGTACATATGTAGATGTGTATATTCCCAACATTCCAATCTCTTGCATCAGAGGTTCTCCTGCTCTGGTATCCTGCAATGGATCAAATTATGCATCGTCTGTGTGTTCCCTCAGCTCTCAGTGCACAGTCATTCATCTCAACGAAAATCCCCGCATCGTATCATTCTGTCATGTTTTTCTTCTTGCTATATGTCTGTGCTCACTCTTAGCCTTAATACACTGGGCTCAAGTGAGAAAGAAAACTTATATCAACCACCTCACCCTGCCCATCACCCCATTAGTCTGAAGTGAAGGAAAACTACGGAAAAACATTCAAGAAACTTGTTGTTGCATGACGGGAGAGCAAAGTATCCCCAAAGTCGTTGTACCTCATCTATCCAAACGGGCACACACACATACAGAACAGATTCTGGTGGCACTTGGAACATCACCAGAAGCATCGTGTCGCTCGTGCTTATCTTGTGTTTGTTGTGTGCGTCACACGATGATGTACAAAAGCTTCGACGTGAAGATGAAGAATGTTGTTTGTGTCTTCCCCCCTTTCAGCTTTGCACTCCACCGCAGCGATTGCATTTAAACCAGGACTCAACCAAGAACCTAACCCCAAACCACAAATCGCTGCAACAATGAATCCTTGAAGAGCAGAAAAGCATTTCGTTATGAAGTGTGATAATGAGGACATGACTGGGCGGATTTCTTTGCCATCCCCCACGACTGGTGATGACTGCTCAAACATAAACCGCCACCGCCATTGCCGCCATTCATCTCCGCCAGCAACTAACCATCCACCTCAGCCCAACCGTACCACACAGCCAGTCCCCAGCCAACAGAAGCAATCTCCCCTCGAGCTATCGACTTGGTGAGTGTGCTTATTTTTCTTTAGTCGCTGGCTGCCTCTGACGCTTGCCAGTGAGGCTGCTGCTCCTGTGCTCCAGCCCAACTCCCGCGTGGAGGGCGCAACGACAAGTCCTCTGTGCCTCGAGGGCAGACCATAATAACGCTTGGAAAAGTTTCTCCTTGGCACAGCGTGCACCTAATATTGTCTCAGAGGAGAGGATATTTTTCTGCGCTCGCTCGCATTGTTATTGGTGTAATTCCATTTTATGTCCTTTTTGTGTGAGAATCGAGTGTTAAACATCGCATCGTACGACGGAGGCAATGTGCCATATATTCTCCGCCGACAGCGCTTCCTTTGTTCGACGTCATGTGTGTGTGTGGAGAGCGCTTTAGGCTTTGGTGATTTGGGGCGGGAAAGGAAACATTTTACGCTAGCTAACGTGAATTTCGATTGGGAGCGTAATCCTCAGGAACCGGGCGGCCACAGCGTCAAGTGTCATGTTCAAGGCAACTTGTGTAAAATGGCGTAACGATGAAGCGATGAGTCTCCCGAGTGGCGAAGCGCGCCAATCCCACAGACACACTCGCACATTCACACAAAAACAGCAACACGCAAAGGAGTCAAAGCGGTGGTTGCTTAACTGCAGTTCAAGGATGTAGATAATCCCGCAAAGCTACGAGAAGCGGCTAACCTTTGTCTTTAAGTGGATGATTTAAGATGGCACTTAGCTATCGATTCGGTCTGGGTTGGCAGTTGGTTGAGAAGGGAAGGGAGAGCGAGTCGATAAGCAATGATTTCGAAGCGCTTTATCTTTTGATAATCCGTGACTTTTCGGCGGAGATCACAAAGTCGTTGATCGAAATCGTAAGGAACATAATCTTAAGTGTCGCCAAAAAAAGATTTCAAAGTTTGTTTTTTTGATGTTATCGATAAATAATTACTTTTATCGATAACATTTTCGAGATTTGATGCCTGTACTCACTCCGGAATAACTGGGATTAAGCGGTTAATCTCTTAATCAGCTCAGAATGACCTGATACCTATTTTTGGTTTGGCGACTAGATTTTTAAAGTATCGATAGCATTTGATTAATCGAACGAGTTTCACGCCCATATTTTGATAAGAAACTGAAGACGTGCGTAGAACGCACGTAATCAAATTCATTCAGTTCTCACGCAATCATAATTAGTCAAACTCAAGGTTATTCTGTTATCGATAACATACGCTATCAATTGAAAATATGTTGTGAAAAAATTGAAGCAACACGCTATCGGCAAAATTTAAGAATGGTGAATTGCAAAATTATACAATTCACATACCAACATAAATAAAAGTATCAAATGTTATCGATAAGTTCAAAGTCAACTATTGACTTCTGAATGGAAGTTTGTTATGAGTATGTTTTTAATTTATAGCAAAAGGTCATTTGTGTGTAACTTAAGCATTCGGAGATCATCGAATGCATATGCAAAGATATCGATTACATACAAAACAAAATTATCAAACCGTTTGCATTATTAATTAATTCTATAAATGACCATTTTCGGAGTTTATCACTTAGCTTTGAAAGCATATTACATCCATCGTGAAAAACGAAAAAATAATGATGTGAAATCGATAACAAAGTGAAAAAAAAAATAAATAAATGATAAACAATTTCTGGTAAAATGTTTTCTCTATGATTCTCTATTTGCGACACTGAATGATTTGAGTCTTGAAAAAATTAAAAATCTTCTATGAAGTTTTGTGTTATCGATAACTTTTTAACGGATTTAAATGTGGGAGGATTTATTTGAGCTGTAGATTATGTATACAGCATAGCACACCTTATACTAGTTGCCAAAACATTATATAATATTAAAATGATATGTTATCGATAAATCAAATAACAAAATTTACAGAAAAATAAAATATTTGTATAAGAAATTTTAGACAGTTGTTTGTTGAACTCGAAACAATAGTCAAAGAGAAAACTGTTCAATGTGATATCGATAGCATACATATCGATATTCTCAAATTTCGTACAAATATTTACCGACTCTAATAAATCGGCATAGTAAGACATTGTTTAGGCTCCAAGCCTAAAGGGGAATTGCAAAATTTACTGTTATCGATTAATTGGCCTTGAGAGGATCTTCTCATTACACATGGACCCCTGCTGAATCTATTCAATTAAGGAAATGCGGTTCAATTCTTAAGCAAACATCTTCCCCTACTCAAAGTCCAGCGGAAAACGATTTGCCATCGCCTAGGGCGAAGGAACAAAAATGCACCCAAGCTAGAACCGTACTCCACGTGGACTGCTTGGCTTGGCATCGATTCTTAATTCAGATTAAATGCGGAACATCTGGTACCCTCATACCCAGCCGTCACTCAATGAGTGCGTCTCTTTGCTATTTTATTCCGTTCTGTTTTGCTACCTTCTCGAATCGTGCTCATTCTCAGAAGAACCCAAGCGATTTTCTTGGTTCCTCTCGAGGGATTCCTCGAATGCAGGGATACCCTTGGAACTTCTACCTGAAACGCTTAATAAATTAACAAGGTTGAAGGATACCCGAGAAGACCTAACTGCTGCACCAGACCACTGCATATGGATTCATACCTACAAATCTCCGTCGTCACCGTAGCTATTTGTCTCCCTCTCTACCATCCAAAAGAACAAACAACACAAAATGCTTTGTTCCACGACAGATTGCGCGCTTCCTTTATGCCACAATTTCTACCTCTCTCTGCCTCCTTCGTTGGTTGTGCTCTATAAAATTTACAAAAAAAAAAAAAAATAGAACTACGTTCCAAAAAGGACCACAAGAGAAAACAAAAACAACAAAACGCGCTGAAAAAATAGGAATAGAACCAAACCAGAACCTCTAGAGACGAGATAAATCCCCTATGAAGTGCACAAACCGTGCAGATAAAAGGAACGAACGACTGAGCAAAACAACAACACAACGAGGACAACAAAACCCCACACCTCACAAGCACACACACTCGCCGAAATGATGAAATACGGAAAAAAAGGACGAGAAACCCAAATGTAGTCTCTCATGTCCGCTGGACTACAAAACGACTCAAAAAAAAAAAAAAGAAAACTATATGTATGTATGGCGGCAGCAAACATAACAACAAACAACCCACCGCCACCGAACTAGGACTCGTCCACCTCGCGCGAGCACACTCAGAACGTGAAAAATAAATCCCAGATCCTTCTCATGTGCGCGGGTGTGTGTATATGTGCGACAGGCAAAGAGTTAGGAAGGAAAAATAATGCACAACAAAACAAAAACTAAGAGCTCGCGATAAAAACCAGAAGCGCACCCATCATCTCCCTAAAAGTCCGGACAACACACACAGATCATGCTTCATGTACTGCTGCTGTACTTTAAAAGTGGGTGGCTGTTTGAGATTGCGAGAGTGAGCGGCGCTGAGGTGACGGCGAGGGTGGCGGTAAAGGCTTTAGCAAATGGGCGTGCATTGTAGGTGGGCTGCCCGGCAGCTGCCGACACAAAAGGAAAAATAAACGCTTGAAATGCACTCATAAAGAAGAAAAAGAAAAACACTCGAGGTGCTGGCGGAGGAAGAGAAGGATGAAAAATATTCGACGCTTTTCCAACAATGAAAACAGGACTTTTCCTGTCTAGGTGATGTGCAGCAACGCGGCAGATGTGGCGACGACGAGGAGGAGGATGGGGGTATTGCGGTGATGGTTGGGAGAGAGAGGGTGTATTGCCATTTATTTTTTGCGCCCACTTTCAAGGGAGGATGATGTCCCACTCAGAGAGAAGTGAGAAAAGCGGAGAACCAAGGGGTGAGTTCAAGGATTCACTGAAGCTGGAATTTTGCAAGCCCGAGGGAAGCGAAGGCTTGAGTTTGTCAATATATCATTTCAAACAACCGGCAGCTAAAGTCCCACACCCAGCAACCAGCAGTAGATAAACAACGCTAGTCAGGTGTGAAAAGTCAATAATTAGCAGTCAATAAACGACGGAAGAGTGTCAACTGTAAGCCGTAAGCTGTCATCGATCGACGGGCGACAAGAACCGCTTAAATGTGAGTCAAACAAATCATTTATAGAGATCAACAGTTGGCAAACAGAAAACGTAAAATAACCGCCAAGTGACAGCACGGTCAGTCGATTTTATCTATGTAAGTTGAATGCGGAAAAGTGGAATGTTTTGAGAGCTAGTAGGATGTCTAATGCAAGCTGTCAATTTTCCAAAGTTAACATTCGACACAAGACAATCAAGAAAAAACAAACGCGCAGATTCGAACGCAGAGGCAAAATGCTGTCAAAAGCGAAGACAGGCGATTGTGCCACCAGTCGACGTAACAATTGATGTCCAACAGATCCAAAACTGTGGCGACAAATCAACCGTCAACCGATTGTCACTTAATTTTTTTGACAGCCAGCAGTCAGTAATGACAGTTATTCCTTGCTGTCAAATGATTTTAAATTTTGAAGTCGTTGGGAGTTGGAGTGGAGAGTGCCTGATTATGAATATTTCTTCTGACACAAGGACCTACGTACGTGGAACTAAGTTTGTCTGACAATTCGGCACGAAAGTGTCATTCTACCCGAACACGGACTTGCTTGTCAAGGAAATGAAAGAAATAAGGCGTGCTCGCTTCAAGTGAAAATCTGCATAGGATTACAGATACATTGTTTCGTGGGCGCAAAATATACGCAAGTTAGATCTACTAATCGTTCTGAAATTTTTGATGCGATTTGAATCAACAAAGATTTTGGTCAAATTTTTGAACTTTAATACGGCATTCCATCTTGGTAGATATTCTCCTCCACAAGAAATGACCCTGACAGACAAAATCTTTTTAAAGTACAAACCAAATATGGAGTCAATTTCGCCTTCTGGTACTCTTTGAAGATGATCAATTCGAGATTTACGGGCAGCTACAAGTCAGGGATTTTTGAAAAATCCTCAGTTTAACAGCGAAGTTGTTTTACACTTATTAAATGAAAAGTGGTCATATCTCATCAAGGAAGTTGTTGATGATCAAGTCTGACTTTTGTTTCAGTGAATCTCTGATTATGTTAGGGCAATCTTTGTCGCATATCAGAAGTGTAAGCTGTCTCAGAATTGATACATTTATGGGAATACTATTTTTTTCGACTGAAACACATTTGAACTTGTGAAATCTGAATTCGACTGAAACACATTTGAACTTGTGAAATCTGAATTTCTAATTTAATTAAACTTGAAAAAAATAATATTCAGTGTACAAACATGTGGACTCTCAGTGACGTGAAGAAAACAATGTTTGAGCGGATGAATCCTCTGTTGCACCAACACTAGCGTCAATTCCTTAATATTCCCCGATGTTAAAACGATCTATCCACACTGAACAGACAATTTAATAAGTGGATGAGTGTTAGGGTGTGCAAGTCTTCAAACTTTTCGCTCGATTTTGCCAAACAACAAATGAATGTTAGAGTCTAGGACACCAACTCTTAAAACTTTTTGCTCGATTTTGACAAAGATCAAACGAGTATTAGGGTATAAGACGGCAACTCTTAAAACTTTTCGCTCAATTTTGACAGCAAAACAAATGCGCATACATCCATATGTACGTAAAGAGTTGGATTAATACTTCGATAATGCAATAAATTGTTTTTCTGAATTTGACATTAAATTAATGGCCAGGTGCGACAGTCAAATGCCAGACCTTCTACGTACGACTCCAGGATTGAACATATTCCACTTTATTACGACATTAGCAATTTGTTGTTCGCAACACGCAATGAGTCCTAACTGTGCCGCACAATAAAAGTGTCTTAAGATAATAATTGAAAATATAATTAGTCTAGGCACTTATTTGGGCACCTACGATCTACTACATTATCGACATTTCTGTAATCGAGACTCGGAACCAATGAGTTACATCAACTGTCGCTGAACTAAAATGCAAACACTTGCACACACGTGTTGGTTGATTCCCAGGTCCACCCCGGACTGTAGCGCCACAAGAAGAAGAAGAAGACTTGCACACACGACACCATTTAAGAGACATGAATAAAATTCTACATACGACAGAAGTCTGTTTTTTTTTTTTTTGAAACAAATATTTTAATATATTACATTTTAATTTATTTTTACTTTTTATTTTATTAAACTACCAATCGCTATAAAACAGCCCAAATTATGTCATATGAAGCCGGCAAAATATGTAGATCCCCTCTATTTGTGACAGCACAGTAAAATTTATAAATGCGTAGTTCTAACCCCCGTTACTTAAAAATTCTTCTTCTCACATACAAAATGTGTCTCGTCGTGTGTGAGTTGTGTGAACAATTGGAAACAAGTCTTAAAGTTCAGAAGCGTTTTGAAAATTTAAATAGGTACAAATATTTGTGAACTGCAGCAAAGTACTGATGTATTCTTAGCAGGAATACCATTCTTATCACAGAACACTTGTGCAAACGTTTTCCAAAATTCTCTAAAACATGTTGTAAAGTGCTCTTCTGGAATTGCGTTAGACAAACCAGCATAGCGAAAATTTATAATAACAAAGCGAAATTTGATACTAATACTGAATAGACCTTTTCAAGTTCTAGTGAAAATAGTCTTAATTTCCAAAAAGTGTTATAAATGCCTTTACAACGAAATCTCAGATATGATAATCCGCTTAAGGCAATCTCCAACCCTAACACCACACAGTCAGCATTCCAAACTTCACGTCAAAACCTTCCAAGGAATTCCTTAATTACTTGGAAGACCTCTGAGCACCACCCCTATCACTGACACTGACACCCCACGTGGAGTTCATGAAATGAGTAGATTACCGACAAGAAACCACTCAACATGCCCGTAAATTTTCAAAAATCCCCTCGCTCCGACGGTGTGGTGCGGCTCACACCAATTCATCTTGATTTCAACTCAACAACAACAATAACAGTGGCAAGCGCGGAAAAAAGGAAAGGGGCAGCAAAAATCCTTCACACACAAATTAAAGGATAATTGGGTAGAGAAAACGAAGGAGAGTACGAAAATAATTTTCCCAGCTGTTAGCAATTACATTTCGTGCGGACACCGTGTCACCTTTTTTTCTGAAATTCGCTTCATCCCTTAAAGGGATGAGGGGTTGGACAGGAATTTAACAGACGAGCTAAACATAAAGAAATGTGACAAGGGGAGAGGAGAAAAAAAACAAGATTTACGTAAACATGCAACGTACGAGTATACGCGAGGCGCCGCGCCGTGGAATTTGAATAAGAGTGTCTCCTACCTTTTTGACATTCATTTATCCGGTTTTATTGTTATCCCAGGGTAATCCGAAAAATTTTGTTGACGATTTTGTTCTCTTCGTTTTGATTTTGTTTTAACTTTAAATTTTTTTCTTGTTTGCGTGACGCAATTATCCAGGGAAAATATTGAGGTACTACACAGACAAACACAGAATTTTATTCTTTTTCTTTGAAATTATCACATTCCGATGTAAGCACTTGAATTTTTGGATTTTTTGATGAAGAAATCATGCAATCACTGAAACGAGAAAGGGGACAGATGGTGGAGGCTCACTTTTAGCACTTTCATTCGTTAATTTTGCACCCCTCAGAACCGACGCACGTACACAGATTGCTTATTCAAGTTTCCCTTTTCCATTCCACCCCCGCCAAGTCACAAGCGAAATGAAATAAAATGGGAACCGGCAAAGATGGAGTGAGAGGAGGCGGAAGAGAAAGAAGAAAAAAATGTCCACAAAAGCTCTTAAGACCAATTACCATTTAATTAAATTTCCACTTCCACCTCCATCACCCTGCATCCCCTGGCACAAGATTTTCACCCTATGCTCGCCACACCACGTCGAATTTCCTTAATTTATGTGGAAGGCAACGTACAAGAAGGAGGAAGAAGTTTTTCTTCTTTTTCGAATTCCCCCGCGACAACTCACCACCCCCACACGATGCCTAATTTCAAACCAAAACGACACAAGGCGAGAGCGGGGTGCGACTTAACCGGAAAGTCCTGGCAGTCAAGTCAGTTAGTCAAGTGCGAGAAGGTGGAACAATGAAAGGCGAGCAAGGAAAGCGACAAAGAAAAATAAAATACGAAGGCCCACCCCTGGCGACGTCGACAGCGGTAGCGGTGGCGGCAGGAACGGAATAACACTACAAATCATTTCTGCACTGACGGGCCACTTTACTACTGCCAATCCTCCTCCTCCACACCAACACCGACGGTGGCTTGGAGAAAAGAAAATGAAAAAGAAAACCCCGTCGGGGGTAATGATAGGGAGCAAGGGATCGGATAAGGTTTAACCTCTTCCTCCCTCATCCCTCAATCCGAAAGGACGAAGGAGCAGCAACAGAAAAAACAAAAAGAAAAACATTATCATTGTTGTAGCTGGGTTTTGTTAACAACGACGACGATGAGGACAATTTTTTTTTCTTTTGCTTCTTCTTCGCCATTTTACATATTTATGTGAGAGGATGGCGGAAAATACACAACCACCCAACCCCCAAAGTGAATTCTTTCACCACCTCCTCGCGACTCAATTCAGGGAAGGCAAAACCTGCCGCCACCAGTTCTCGCGCAGCGGAACGGTAAACTCTCTATGTGAAACCTTCATTTACAATCTGCTCGATTATCCTTCGCTGGGTAGGAGAAGGAGAGCCTTGAAATCAGAGGGTGTTTGTGCTGTTGAAGAGTAACAAGAGCGAGGGAGTACTAGAGAGAGAGTGAGAGGGAGAAAAATTTTACACACAACAAGTTGTTTTTCCTTTTGATTCCGCAAACTCTCACATTTCGATTGCATTTGGACGTGGGTGCATGTATGTGTGAGGACTGCATTTTTTTGTGCAACGCGCCCCTCGTTTACACCTCACCAAGGGTTGGTGCACACAGAAAACGCGCACACAACTCGCAATCAACCACATATACCGCCACCGCCAGCGCCACCAAAGCGACTTTCACACACTAGAAACTGCAAATGGGGGTCTCACGACCCCCTCTTCCTTCTCTGTGGAGAATGGTTTTACAGATGATTTTTTATTTCTACACCGGGGTGGGTGATGGAACAAAAACAAGCAAACAAAAGTGTCCCACAACAAATTGTTTGCACTGGCGCGTGCGGTGGGAAGTGGAAACAGGACGAGTCCTGCCTTGGACTGGGCAAAACTGGTGCAAAACTTTGCGAGATGTTGACAGGAACTAGGAGCAAATAATGAGTGTCTTAGTTTGCTATTCTGACTTTTTTTTTCCAAGGACACGAAGCGGATTCACGCAGAGGCAAGATAAAATAAACAATCTGTGTCGTCTCGATTGGAATCGCAATTACCGCTCCCCGACTGAAAAAAAAAGGTGATCTCACAGCACGCGGGATGTTCCGAGAAGTACACTTTCAAATCACAGGGGCAACAAAACACACACCACACGCAGGAGAAAGGACAATAACTTCATACACTGAACCGGATATTGTCGGAGGAGCGGTAATCTTTTGGACATTCGAAACTAACCTTCACGTCACTTGAAAAAAAAAACACACACAAAACACAACAATCTCCCAGCTGACGCGCTGTGTGGGACAATGTGCAGCAGCAGAAGCAGAGATATCCTTACACAAAAAATTTTTCGACGCTGACAATGAATGTTGGCGACGCGCTCTACGAACCGAATAGGACGACGGACAAAATATGAGTAAGAGTAAGCGCGGTGTTTGAGCCAGCTGAAGAAAAAAGGACTCACTCACCACTCATCAGTGCGTTCGAAGGACCTCTCACTGAAGAGAGCGCCGCGTACACAGAGAAAATCTCATTTAAGGGATGAACCATCGCAGCCAAAAGAGAGTGAAAGAGTACACTGGACTACATCGAATGTCCTCGTCTCTGTCGCTCCCTTCCTTTAATGGTCAGCCGCCTCTGCGGTTCATCCTCCTCGTGCACACCAGGAGGAGGAGGTGTGATCCTGGGGATCCAAGGGAAACCGTATTATTCAATTTATTGAAAATGAGAACACCACATTGTAATGTGTAAATAAATTAAATTTATTTTGGTTTGTCAGTTTGAAATGTGTTGTGTGTGCGTGTGTGTGGCTTTGGTTGATCGGCATTGGCCAAAGAGATGGGGGTGCAGAGAGGACCAGTAAGTGCTCCTGACTACCGCTTGGGCGATGATGATGATGATGGTAGTGGTGGTGGTGGCGGTGGTAGGAGATGTTGGTGAACGTGGCGGCGGCGGCGGCACATGAGCACGTGATTAATGTGTAGTTAAGCGGAAATTGTGGTTGGGAGAACCCAGAATGAGAGGAGGAGAACGAGAAGGAAACAATTTATTTTTTTCGTTGCCGTCATGTTTTTTTTTTGTACAAACATTTAGTGGTAACAAGTGGCGGCGGTGGTGATGGCCGGAATGTGTGTGTGGAACACGAGAATGACTGGCGAAATTAGTTAATTCATGAGGGAGCAGCGGCAGGGGCCGATTTCAAGGGCATCACGCCGCGCAAACACACGTACGCACTCGACTGCTGGTTCGTGGCAGCGGTCAAGAAGGGGCCATGAATGGAGAGATCATTTTGAAATGTGGTTTTGTGGCGAGTAAATGAGTGTGTGCCGCCGGAATGGGAGGAAGGATATATCGGAAGCGGCTTTTTTTTGGTGTTGCATTACAGTCTATGTTGTCAAGTGCATAAACTGATTGAGTATTCATGGAAGCAAGAGGAAAGGGATTGGTGTTTGGAACTGGTAGGAGATCTGATCTGTTCCAAAGGACTTGCACTTCGATCGGAGACTGAATCACAGTCTCACTCGAAATATGCTTCAGATGCCTTAAAAAGTTAATCATTCGTTGGTTGTGGCGCGTCAAGTGAATGTGATTTTGTTGAATTTTTGCAAACTTTTCAAGTTAACTCAAGGAAAGATGCTTGGTTCTGGTTGCGTTGTTGACGTAGGAAAGGGGAACACGAACTCTACATGCTGCACAGCAAATGTAACACACAGAACGAAGGGGGGAAATTACGGCAACACAACAGAGCCTGCATCACATTTCAGAAGGATCACAACAAATTTGGAGACAGCGTGTTTACCAGCTAAAGAGGCGTTTGGTCTAGGTTTACGATCACTACAGACCGTGGGGCAAGCCGAAGAAAATGGACGAACTCTGTCTAAAAGGTGGGAAATGTATCAATTTTCTAAATTTTTCCAGAAGGAAGAAACACATAAGTGCTGAGTAACAACATCAGTAGAAAACCTGGTAAAATACTGTGGCGCGGTGTTTATTTCATCAATAGACATAGTAGCATGCATTTAATGAAATTTTGTCATTCTTGAAAAGATTACGCAAACACCACAGGATCAAGTTTCAAAAAGTTCGCTGACAGTAACGTAATTTTTGGAGAATGGTAAAGTACCATTGACCATTGGCCAATGTTTCGACGTTTCATAAGAGGTGAGTTTAATAATTATATGGCGCGACAGTCAACAGGGGGACCAGGCCTAGCTTCCTCACCAACTACTCGTGTTGTGCGCGCTACTGTTCTCTCACGAGTAGAAGGGACCTACAGTTTTTTGCCGACTCCGAACGGCGAAGTTAAAGAAAGCTTTCTTGGACTGTTACTCTTTGAGTGTTGTCAGCAGTTCGAAAGAAGTGGTGCCGTAAAAAATTCGAGGTGTTGAGCCGGGAATCGAACCTAAACCTTCGGCGTGTGAGCGTCGAACTCTACCCACTATGCCACGGCGTTCACGAAGAGTGATGAGTAATGTGGTGAACTAATTATTTTTTAATTATCAAAGGCCTTTAATCCGATTTATTTAAAGGGGTATTTGATCATACTGTCGAAAAGGAGCATTTTTTTGTAAACACCTCACTACGAGACTGGTTTCCAACTTCACATTGAAATATTATAACGCTTTAGTTCAATGGACCAGTTTTTGAATCGGCGGGCTCCAGTGCAATGCTTCTTAAGTTCCAACAGAAAAAATCTACAAACAAATCTATGATTGAGCATCAACCACTAAGGATCTCTCATCTCTATCAATGAAGCTGCAACTACCGAAATATCCCTAACGCGTGATCGGACGTGATCCTTGAGTTGCTATCGAATATAGAATCTGGTCAGGTTAGTCACTTTTGTTAACACCAAGAGCTTGAAACTAGCTACTGCCTTGAATACTTTACGGGTTCACCAGCATCGAAAAAAGACAACCCCTCCATCAATGCAACTTATCCAATGCGAAACAGAAAGTAGTTCACATCTGATAAGGTTCGCTGGCTTGGCAAGAGAATCCAAGCCTTTTGGATGAGCTGCCTTTATTCTAATAGATAAGGTTTCCACTCTAGATCCTTGCAAATGAATGTTAACACAACTGGATATATATTCCAGCCAAATTGTAAAATTAATTAAAAGCAGCCACGCACTCAATTTTCATTTTTACAAATTTCAAAAGAAAAAAAAAAACACAATCCTTTGACAGAAAAACAAAAAAGAAGCAAAACAAAACTTCTCCTCTTCACTCTAGCCATCGACGCTTTGGCTATGTGCAGAGAGCCCACGGCAACAGCATTCTGCAGCCCATATCAGAGTCACAAGGTAAACGACGAACGGCCAGTGGACACTGTTCTAGAAATCATTTCATTTTTGTGCGACAAAAAATACTGTGAACACATTTTTGCTTCACACAAAAGAAAGAATTTGTTCCCGCCTCCTCTCCCCTTAACACACATCATCCTCGGCAGAAACAAAGCCACCCAAAAACCAACCCGACAGAGAAAAAAACACGCCACATCAACTGCACGGCGATACCATAGGCATCACTGATGCAACGGACATATTTCTGCATTTATGATTCGTCCCAGAAACAAAAAGAGAAAAAAAAAAGGAAACCATCGAAGTGAAGCTTATGTAAAGCCAGCCTACGGGAGTCGTGTACATTCCCCGACGAACGAGTCGGCCCCCGAGGTTTTTGTTTTGAGAGCACTCATGCAGCAATGGATGACAGACAGGCTACAGGTACCTCTTCCGAATCGTTCAGAGCGCAGACTGAGTTAGATTTCCGATACCGTGTGCAAACACAGGGTGTGCCCCACTCATCCTTTGTGTAGATCCCCTCTTGGTTCTTTTTTTTTTCTATTTTTTTGATTTCGATTCTAAACCCATCCGGGCCATGGAACGTATATTCGTTCATCCTTTTGACATTAAGAGCAGGAAATGGATGGATTTTTAGAGGTTCTCCCTGATCTCCGCCCCCTCTCTCATTCAGCACACACTCGGCTGCCAGTGCTCTAGATTCTTGTCCAGCAGTGAAGTTGGCGTCCGGTTTCATTTTTTGTTTCGCAATCACTGGTTTTGTTTGACTATTTTTTGCGTTGCTTTCTGTCTCGTATCCTTTTCGGTTTTAATTTGTCCGTTTGATGGGGCGGATCATGGAGCGGTAGTGGTGGCGTTGCCGTCCTGTGATCTCATCTACTCTCATGGTATGAACTCTCGAGGCAGTGTACAAGTCGAGAAATGGAATGCTAGTGAATTTTTAACGAATGTGCTCACAGTTTGTGTCAAATGGATAAATTGAAGGGGTGAATTGAAGCGAGGGTCGATAGAGAACGACTAACAATGGAGGAATGCGGTTCAAATCGGTGTGGAACGTGGAGGCTCAATTTATACAATTTTGACAGCACCTAGATTCTAATCTAATTTTGAAACAGACGTTTTAAGAGACGTGCCAGCATAAGAAGAATTCAAGCGATTGTTGTGTGGACAGTCAGAAAGTTATTTAACAGATGTTTAGCGTGCAGAGTTACCATACATTTTTTTGAATTCGGATATTGTGAAAAGTTCAAATTTTAAAATATGTACACAATTTTTCAAAAGCAGAAATTTCGAAATGCTTAATCCCAAAATCCATGAAGTTAAATATCCTAAAATGACCAAATGATTAAAATACTCAAAATCCGACTCCCAAATTGTTCAAAATTTCCAAATGCCTAAAATTCTGAAAGCTAAAAACCCAAATGGCCTACATTTCTAGAACATTGTAAGCTCTAAATCAGGTTTATACGGAAAAAGGAGCGTTGGACAGGTCTTTGAATCGCGTTTATAGGAAAAAAGAAGCATTGGACAGAGACTATAACCCTGAGGCATTTCATTTCAGAAAAGTTTGTGTGTAAGCAATTTAAAAAAAAAAAAAAATATGATCAACCCACTCACAAACGTCGAACGTACATATGTGACATACAATTCTAGCCATTAAGTGTCCCAATCTGACTTCAGATTTGTAAAGAGCACAAGATCACGCCGCATGGCCGTACAGAAACTTGCTCCGGGAGGCAGTTGGGAAACACCATCATAGCACAAATATAGGGATACAGTGCGAATTGTTGCATTACTGGTCTCCTAAACAAATTTCCAAGAAATGCCGCACGCTTTGGCCCTATTTTCTGTCATCAAAACCCACAAATCCACAAAAGAACAAAACAAAGGCCATCAACACAATCCATTAAAGTCGGACCGTAGTAAAGCGAACCAAAGTAATCCTTACATCCGTGTCCGTTCACAGAAATGATGAGAGACAGATCCATTTTAAGCACACTCTCGTCTTCGAGGGGACGAAGCAACGTAAAAACCAATCTCAACTCAAAGGCTCGAAGATGATTGAAAAAAAAAAAAATTATCACAAGACCACTCAGATTTCAAGAATTTGCTCTTGAACTTCTGCTCCGCACCCGGGTGCAACCACCGCCGAACCCCCACTGCGACCACGGAGCAATGAGCAATAAGGAGAAAATACAAAATGCAAAGCAAAAAATTAATCGCGCCTAGCAACTTAACCTAAATACTCTTGTCTCGTTCTCATCATCGTTATGGAGGATGGAGGGGTGGAGCGGATTTCTCCCGCCCCCTGTCTCGTCCGGCGTCCTCCCTCGTTTTTTTTTTGTGACGAGGAAACGTGCCTAATTCAATCATTTCCAAATCAGATGAATCTACGATAATTTATTCCCCCTCTCTCAGTCGAGTGTGCAATTTCCACTTGAAGCCTCAAATTCACCATGGAACCACACACAAGATGACTCTTCTCCCACAGCACCCTCCGCCTCTGTCCGTTCTCCGTTCAGGATTCGTGTCTCCATGACTATCAGGCAGCGCCATCACTGACATCCGTGTGCGTTCAACAGCAAATGGAGAGATGCCTTGCCTGCTTGGCTGCATGCTTTGGCATCCTCTCCCCTCCCCCTCTATCATCGCCGTCATCTTCATCATCATCATCACATCACACTCAAATCGTACTTCACCCACATCCGATATAATATCCTGCCTCCGACAACGGCAACGACTACGACGACGATGGCGATGATGTCGACGGCGCTAGGGGATGCCATTTTTTGTTCCATCTCCCTTCCTTTTCCTCATCCCCATCTGAAGCTTCTCTCGGGTTCGGGGTTTTCCTTTTTTTGATTTTTTTGGATTTCATTTTATTTGCAGCCCCCGCCGCACGCTCTCGCAGTCACCCTTCGAGGGCGCACATCGACAGAAGAGTTCATCTTTATCGTCGCAGCAGAGTAGTCATCGTCGTCGTCATTCACGTCCTTTACGTCTGCCACCGCTCTCCTCTCGCCATCGTTCCCGTTGCTGGTGATGTTGCTGGCTTGGCTGGTTGGTGTAGTCATCGTCCCAAGGGTCGTCGTTGTCGGTTGGTTGGTTGTCTGAATTGGCAGCACAGAGTCCTTGTGAAAGTTTTTTCCCTCCTTTTGACGCCCTGCAGGCACAGCTGCCTTCCTTAGTCACCGCCCCCGCCCACTCGCCGATTCGTTGTTCTCAACTG
This sequence comes from Eristalinus aeneus, assembly GCA_955652365.1. Lineage (NCBI taxonomy): Eukaryota > Metazoa > Arthropoda > Insecta > Diptera > Syrphidae > Eristalinus > Eristalinus aeneus. Next base: position 6,742,439 of record OY019130.1, on the reverse strand, counting down.
AAGTGTGATGTGATGATGATTTCCTTTTTTCCCTCTCCACTCCCTCTTTTTTTTTCTGTTCCTTCGCGCGGACCAACCAACCACCCCTTCATCCCTGAGCGTCACCTTTCCACTTTCTAAGGATTTAATTTTTTTTCCTTCCTTTTTTTCGCCAAGCTTCTCAGTCCTCTTCGGTGCTTCTGCTTAATGAGAGTTCTTCGTCGTCGTCGTTGACGCTTGGGTTTCGACATTTTTTTTTGTGCCTCTCGCCCTCGGATCCTTTTTCCTTTTTATTACCCCAAGGACGAGGGAGCGCGCACAGTCGTGTGATCCCATAACGGGCGGTCTGGGGGTTGGTTTGGAATTCTGTTTTTTTTCTTTGGTTTTGCCTGCCGACGACGATGTTGACGAGAGAACTTCATCCCTTGACGGAATATAATTCGCAAAAGATGCTCAGGGGTTGTTCGTGGGGGACACGTTTGATATATCTGTGTATCTATGTGTCACTCAGTCATCGAGCAAACACACACACGCACACACAGCACGTGAGGGACAAAGTTTATGATCGGACGTGCTCATGAAGAAAGGCGATAAATCCCCGGCGCAGTTTCAATCCACAGGAAAAAGAAGAAAAATTGTGGGGGCGGGGGTGGGGGATACATCCCCAGAAGTAGTATCTGTCTCAGCAATCTCTGGTGTTGTGTGCGGTATCTGGGCGAAAAACTCAATAGAGAGGACAAATGTGCGGCAATAAGACAAGGGGATGCGGTATTTCATTCAACGCGACGAAGGGATGAGGCTTGGGGTCGCCGCTGGAATGGTCGTTGGGAGTGAGAACAGATCTGAACTTATGGCACATGTGAGAGAAGGCATTTCTGACTGAAAGGGCAAAGGGTTGAAAATCAGAGATTACCGATGAGCAAGGGGTGGCAACGGGTGGGGACGGGTTGGGGTGGCCAATTTCATTCACCACAATCCTTGATGGCCACATGGAACAAATGAAACCATTTTACACGGAGCGGGAATATAAAATCAAACAAACAACCAAGAGAGTGGGAGGGAGGAATAAAGGATTACCGGAATATGGGTCGTCCTCCCTTTCTATGTCTGTGTCTGTGTGTGTTTATTGAGAAAAAAGGCACGTGAAGGACACACACTGTACGGTAACGACGACGACGACGACGACGGCGGCGGTGGCGATGGCAACGGTCGTGTGGGACGTGTGCATGACCCTCGCTCACCACATACTCACCCCCTGGTGTCGGACGTGCGGAGAGATGGTCATTGATTTCTTTTAAGTGATCAGTCATGTGTACAATGGATTGATTGTTGGTAATCTTATTTGATCAATAGCCAAGGATTGGAACGACCATCCCACACACCCACACACACGGACGAACGGACGCACACAGTTCTCATCGTTATTGTTTCACCCCATGGAAGACATTGCAGAGCAGAGAGACCTCCCCGAAGGCGGTGGGATGAAGTGGAAGGTCGGAATGGATCGGTTGAATAAGGAAAGTGGGATTTAGTGTAATTTATAAGAGGCTGGGTGCGGTGTGGACGGGTGAGGAGGCGGAAGAAATGGTTTCATTTTCTGTTGCGACAAGGACACGAGGGGGGTTGAGGTGGGATGCTTGGGTGAAGAAGAAAACCGACAAGGACTGCTCTGCCGTTGATGTGCCCCGATGCTGGGTGTGCTCGAGCTGTGTCTTGTGTGTTCGTAAATTGAGGATTTATTTCCAACGATAGACCACAAGAGGGTGATGGTGTTAAGTATTTGCTAACAGTTCCCCTTCTCTTCCCTCGCCATTCCACCCCTTTTTTAGACATTCTTCCTCTGTCTCGGTTCTCTCTCTCTCTCTATGGCTGCCCCGTTGTCTAGTGTCGTGTCCTTGTGCTTGTGTTGATTGTTTGTTTGATCCTGGGGCGGGTGCTGCTGCTGCTGCTGCTATTGTGTTGTTTGGCGTAAGGGAATTTTTATGTGATTTTGATGAAGAGGCGGCAAAGTGTGAGACGTCCGGTGGGTCCATGGCAGAAAAGTTGTGATTGGGATAAATTGGATTGGATGATGTGTTCTTTTGTGGCGGTTGGAGCTTAACTGAGCTTGATGTGAATCGGTTACAGTGGAAGTAGACGGTGAGGTGTGTACGAAACGATAGATTTTGGGGAATGTTGGATTGGCTGTAGGTCTTTGGGGAACTTTTTGATTGGAAAGATGTAAAGGCATACATCATCTGGGGATTTGAGCATAAGCCTCCGCCCTCTGTTGTGCGGTTTGAAGAGATTCTCTTTGGAATGGAAGTAAAGAGATGAAATTTTGAACGGATTTCGGGGGGATGTACAACAGTTTCCGATTTTAATTTAAGGGAAATTCAAATATTTTTTGCATGACGCTTATGAATCAATAGATGAAGAACACGCCAGTGCGCCAGCTATTTGATGCCACAGAGGAAATGTATTCTCTGCTCTTGCCAATGTATAATGCACCTACCATCCACTTTAGCGATACCCACGGTTTTATTGCATGACGCAGATAATCAGTGGTAAAACAATGTTGTAGTTTCCGAAAGTATGTCAAGAAACGCACCAGAAATGAGTGTTGAAATCGCCGTGCTTTGTACATAAGACATAAAACGAGTTAACAAATGTCTGAGATGCTTTTAAGAGTATCGAATGTAGCCGAAACGTGAATCACAAAATTTGAAATCAACAGTCACATGACGGTGAATGTCGGCACCGATTTTGGGGGTCCACCGTTCTTCACCGAAGATTCCGAAAAACAGACGCTGAAGTCGTATTTGATGAATTTCATGTGTGCGGCAGTTCGCGCGGTTCATTTGGAGCTAGTAACCAACATGTAGGGTTTCTGATGACTCTTCGATGTGTTAAATTTCGAAGAGGAGTTTCATCTCCTGACATGTAAAAACTTTTCGTCGAGCTGCAATTGATTTAGGGGAGACCATGGTATTGCCGCCTTGGCGTAGTGGATAGAGTGCAACACTCACACGCCGAATGTCTAGGTTCGATTTCCGGCTAAACACGGCTTAAGTCTCTCTAAGAAAAGGCTTCTCAAACTTAGTGGTTTAGAGCCGGCAAAAAAACCGAAGGTCTCTTTAACTCGCGAGAGAACAGTAGCTCGCACAACACGAGTAGTTGATGAGTAAACTAGGACCTGAAATCCTACAGTTGTGTTCATAAAAATGGGAGTAGTTATAGGACTTAGATAATTAGCAACATATTTCTAAGAAGATCTTTTTTCCAAATGTATATCCGGTTTTATTGTATTTTTCTGTAACTAAGAAACCCTACCAGAAGTAAGAAATAAAGGCTTACTTTCTCCTTTTTTTCACTCATTCATTGAAATCTGTTGATTGAAGCCTGCCCATAAAAATAGCATTGCTTTTTTATTTTTACCATAAAGTGTCTCAGAAATTGTTGTTTAGAGTTTAAAAAATATTTGTGTATTCTTGTTTGGTAAGTGAATGTTTTTGTATATGTTGTCTTTTATTAACATTCTTTAAAGTCAGAAATATGAGGAAGATATGCGGAATTTGATCAAAAAATTGCGTTCGGAGGGAAACACATATGCTTCAATCTAGGAAATCATAGAATAATAATTGTTGGCGCTACAGTCCAATGGGGGACCAGGGCCTAGCTTGCTCATCAACTGCTCGTGTTGTGCGCGCTACTGTTCTCTCAAAAATCAAATCAAATCAAGCAAAATCTTAGTTTGATGAAAATGAATAACCGTTATGGAGTGGCCAGCACAATCCCCTGATCTTAACCCCATTAAGAACTTGTGGGGCGATGTTAAAAATTCTGTCCATAAGACCAAACCAAAAAACGCCAAGGAATTGTGGGAGGTAGTGCGAGACTCATGGCAAGCTATACCAGTTGAGAGATGTCGGAGTCTGGTGGACTCAATACCACGAAGATGAAGCGCAGTAGCTTTGCTACAAAGTACTAATGGTAAGCTGTCAAAAATAATCATTTTATATTGTTTCATTGATTTCTATTGTCTAGGCACAGCATAATTCTAAACACTGCTATTTTTATGAACAACTGCGAAATATTACTACGACCAAAAAAATAGTTAAAAGTTATGAACAACGTTTATTTTGTGATATACCTGTTACTGAATACTTGAAATACTTTACTTTTGTATACGTTTTTTGAAAAAATAATAAAACAATGTGAATTAATAGAAAATTATTTGTCTTTTTTGATATTTTTATGCACACAACTGTACGATTATGACATCGAAAGATCAATGAAAGGGCTTTGTTTTGCACCGAAGAGCTTAAAAATAATAATTGTTGGCGCTACAGTCCAAAGGTTTACCAGGGCCTACCTTGCTCATCAACTACCCGTGTTGTGCGCACTACTGTTCTCTCACGAGTATAAGGGACCTACAGTTTTTTGCCGACTCCGAACGGCGAAATTTGAGAAGCTTTCTTAGACAGTTATTACTCTTTGAGTGTTGTCAGCAGCTCGAAAGAGGTGGTGACGTGAAAAATTCGAAAAATTGGTGTTGAGCTGGGAATCGAACCTACAACCTTCGGCGTGTTAGCGTCGCGCTCTACCCACTACGCCACGGCGAGCACCACAAGATTAAGGGCATACTAAAAAGTGCATATCAAAACTGCTTTGAGCATTGTAATAGATGCTGACACAATTTTATTATAACTGAAGGAGACCTCTTCAGAAGGACATAACATAGTTTTTTTGAGAAAAATAATAATTCGGCCTATTTTTTGATCTCGTATTTTTTGCCTTAAAGCAGTTTAAGCTTGTTTGTAAAAGCCGACTTCTGGGGACAGTTAAACGATGGTCAAAATATACTAACTCCTAACGCGTCACAGTTCTGTGATGCAATTGGATTTTTTTGACTTTGAAAACATTTTTTGACTTTGAAAACATTTTTTGACTTTCAAAACATTTTTTGACTTTCAAAACATTTTTTGACTTTCAGAAAATAAGATCAAATTCCTTCAAGAAACTTATAGTTGGCTTATCATACAATTATGTAACCATCCTTTAGATTGATTACGGATCAATTGCAACGACGATCGTAGTGGACCATTGAGTGTCTTGACTAACTTTCCCTAAAACATGTTCATCATATGAATTCGATTCGAAGCCTTTTCGGGGCGGGTAGTGTAATCTAATTCTGAAGGCGCATGAAAAGTTCGCCGTTGAGCTTTCTTTTCCAAGTAACGTCAAGGCAAGCAGGACCAAAAATTCGAAAGCAGAACTTTGATTAGATTTAGTATGAGCTAGACCGTGAATCCTACTTAAGAAAGTTCGAAGTTTTCATTCCAAAAATAAGCTGCCTCTATGTGTTTTCATCGCATATCGAAGGCAAGCAAAGTTAACTCTGCCTAAGCAAAGCTAAAAAATCGAGCGGGTCACTGATCCTTAAAAAAATATCGAAACTGCATTGAAAACAATGTCCAGTCTCATCGCTGCTCGGACACAGCCGTGTTATCCTTCGTTAGTTAAAACGTTGACAGTGGCAACAACATACTTCACCAGTCGCACTCCAGTTTCAACCTAATTCGAATAGTTGTCAAGGATACATCCACTTTGCATAAAGCCTCCAACCAACCACTTGTCAAGTGCAGCAGCAGTCTTCGGCAAATCCTGACCTCATTTCAATTCCATTAGTCGCTCAGCAGTTCATTTAAGCCGATGATTTGTTCCTATCCATTGAACCCTTAGCAATTCCTAACCCCCTTCGCAACCATTCACAAAGTCACTTCAGGGAATAGTTTTCCGGTGGGGATTATCCATCCGACCAACCAACCAACTGCCACCCACAAATGCCTTCAGAACTTTTCCATTCCGCTACGGGAGGGACACATTCTCTCTCCTTTCCCCCCAATCCCCTCCTGGAAATCAAGAACTTAATACTTTCAACTTTCACAGGCAACTTTTCCACTTCTTGCCGTCGTCTTTGCCTCCATCTGCCCCTCCTCCTCCTAGCCGGCAAGTCAAGACAACTCTGACCATAGGAACATGAAAGAGAAACTAAATTATATCCGTGGATGTGTTGGAGCGCAGTGTGCTGCTGTGAATTCCTTTCCACACGAATGGGTAAACACAAAAAAGGAAGAAAATATGGGGGGCAGGGAAGGAAAAAAAAGAAACCCCTCCAATCGTGGAACAACGAAATACCGAACCACAGCGCAGACCAATCATCCAGACCACCCCCATCACACTGTGCCTCTGCCCCACCCACACACTGGGGCAAAACCCGACTCAATTTTCACTTTGCCGTCCGCACAGGTCCCCATCTCCATCATCTCGTCCTCTCCACCGCCCCAGCAAATCCTTTCACAGCACAGTACTCTCAACCCTAACTCCCAGTCAAACTAATCCTTAACCAATTCACCACCAACACAGCAGATGTGCCCTGTTACACTCGACAACAACAACAACACCAGCAGTAGCAGAAGCAGTGGCAGCAAAAAAATCCTGATCCTTATTTCCACGAGTTCGTCCTTTTTCTCATTTTTATCCGAAGCACACAAATTTATATTCATTCCCTTATTTTTTCTGCAGTGCCCACGGTGGTGAAGGCGGATCGGGGGAGGTTGTTAGGCAACTCAAAACGAAGGCAAAGACAATCCACGAGGAAAAAAATCACACAAAAGAGCTCATGTTCACAGTTTGGAATGCAAAAAAAAGGCGCAAAGAGGGAGAGACAGGACACGGACGGACGGGTGCGAGGAAAGCGAAAAAGACTTCACTTCACTCCTTTCAACCCATTTGTTAAAGTCACCCTCTACAGCCATGGGAATTAGGCTGAGGAGAGTCCGGAATCAGACTGCTGTTGGAGGTGGTGGCAGTCGGGCGGCAATTTGAAAGGTTTCGGGCGGTGGCGGCGGCGTCGGTGATGTGATGGTATTTTCGCAACCACCATCCCATGCACATCTCAGCAGCAGAAGCAGCAGCAGCCCTCAGCAAACACCGCACTCGTTTCCAGAAACCGCCATGGATGGGGGTGGAGATATTTGCAGACGATGTCGACGACGACGCCGACGACGATGGCGATGATGATGATGGCGGGGTCGAGGAGGCGATTGGGGAACGGTCGGTTGGCTGGCTGACTGGCTGGTTGGTTGGTTGGATGGTTGGTCGGTCGGACGGTTGCTTGGATGGTTGGCATGGTTGGTATGGATAAATTCTCGGTATCACAGGAACAATAAAAACCAAAGGAACGACAAGAGGAGGAATGAGTTCTTGGCTCCTGCTGCTGCCACAAATGCTGTGAGCGAATCGGGGCGCAGGGTGCAAAGCAACGTTGCGGATGTTTGAAGTTCCCTCTCACTCTTCGGAGTGTGATTTGCAAAATGTAGTCCAAAGTCCTTGGGATGAATTGGACAGATGGATGGATGGATGGATAGATGGATGGATGGATGGTGAGGCGACCCCAACCACCAACAACAACATGAACGTCAGCAGGATTCAATGTGCTGGTGACGCTGCCGCCGTCGATGATGAGATGACTGCGATGATGGCTTGACGGGAAGAACCAGAGGGGAGGGACAAGCAACTGCTCCTACTTCTGCTGCTGCGGGGTCGCTAGTTCAAGTTGAGTGAACACGAATAAATACACCGAAGCAGAAGGAGCAGCAGGACGACGGTGATTCCTGCAGGAGTTTTTCTTTTCCAATTTTGTCGGGTATTAATTCCGTTTTTCCTTTTGCTTCACTTTTTTTTGCTGCTTTCTCGTACCCAAGGATACACCTTGGCTGTTGTGCGGCATCGAAAAGGACCAATCGTCCTGTGTACACACCAGTTCTCTCATTTGTTGAGTATTTTTCTTTTTCCCTTCCATTCCTGACGATGTTTACTGCCCTTCAGTGGGGGGTGGATGAGTGCTCGACGTGGCATTTGCTGCCTTTTCACAGAATGGCCCCGTCGGGTGTGGATGGCAGGTAGAAATCACACACTGATTGTGTCCATTTGCAAATGATTCCTCCCCACTCCCCCGGCGCAACTTTGATGCAAGTTGAAATTGCGCGAGGGTGCGCCAGTTTACACCGAACTTCTGCATCCAATGGCCCCGACAAGGAAACTTTCGATAAACGATCGAAATAAGAATAAATATGAAATAAGTGCTTCGCCCTTTGCCACTAGCCACAACGTCTCACTCCCACGTCCACCCACTCGTTGATGAACACAAATTCGAATCAATACAGGGCGGGGGATGTTGAATGCGGTGACTCCGTATTCATTCGAGGCAAAGTATGAATCAACAAAAACGGAAAAATACGAATTATTGGATGAATGCCACGCTTTATGTTGTTGTTGCTATCGGTTCAAGGACATTACAGAGTCAGAGGACTCCAGTTGGGGTTGTGGAAGACGGTGAAATGATTTGGGAGCAGGCGGGGGAGGTGAGTGATGATGTTTGATTTTACGCTTTGTTGGACATTGGTGGATGGCGTGAAGTTCTTTGTTTGAATGATATCCTTCGGAGGGAAGGAGGCAGAGAGATCGAAAAAGAATTTTGTCGTCTTTTTTTTTTTCAATATAAGCGGAAAGTCAAATAAATGTCTTGAAGGGGGCGTCAGAGTGTTTATGTCGCCGAAGAAACAAAGGCTTGCGCCCACGAATATTTCCGCAAAGTGGGGGAGGATTTTTGAAGGAAAAATTTTGCAACCATATTTGTCATCAAGTCCTGTGGTTTCTTTGAAAAGAAGCAGGGAAATAACTTCTTGAGTACTTGTTGTGTTTTATCGCGCGTTATTTCTTTGTAGAATATTAATGCCTCCATGTGATTCATTCGAGTTTGAAAAATATCCTCGATGACGTCAAGTCACGAGACGAAAATAATCTGCTAGAATGCAAACGAAACGATGTGGAATTATGTTGAAGTAAAATAAGAGCCAGATCAAGATAAGCTGCCAATGACATGTTTGTGACTCTCTTTGATGAAATCCCTTCTATTATTCCGATAAGTGATAAGAAGGAACAACAAAAGAGATTATTTTCGTGACGATACTTTCTTCATTTTACCAAAGAGTGGTGCCAGTTAAATTGCATTGCAAAAAAATTCAAATGCGAGCGTTATGTAGGCAAACATTTTTAGATATAAAGTGCTTTATTTAACACCACTGTAAACTATGTACCTAACATGTACATAGATGTAAAGTGCTTTTTTAACATCACTGTAAACTATGTACCTAACAATCTGTTTCATCCTATCGTATGATCTATTCGAAGCGGTGTCATTCCAATGGATTAACCATATAAAAGTCATGTGAATGTATATACTGTTGTGCAGTTCCTTTAATAAAGCGAAACGAAACTTTGAGTCTGTCTTTCCTTTTTTTTTTGTTCGGGAGTTCCTACAGTTATTAAATGTTTTTCTAAGAAGACAATCGAATTACAATGAACATTAGACTGAGGTCGCCACGGCGAAATAGGTAGAGTGCGACACTGAAGGTTAAAAATTCGATTCCCAGGGTGAACACCTCGCGTTTTTCGCGCCAACACCTCTTTCAAACTTCTGACAACACTCAAAATGTAATAATTGTCTATAGAAAACCTTCTCAAACTTCGCCGTCCGGAGTCGACAAAAAACCTGTAGATCTCTTCTCCTCGTGGAAGAACAGTAGCGCGCACAACAAGAGCAGTTGATGAGGAAGCCAGGCCATGGTCCCTTACGGACTGTCGCACAAACAAAATATAAGACCCATATTTTATGTCATTGAATACAGCAACAACTTTTCAAACGTCCCTCTTGTTACAAGCGGCGTTTGCATTATCGATTCTCGTTAACTATCGATAAAATCGTTCATATGTACACTTCGCATCGAAAATTTGAAACAAATTTTTATCACGTTTTTTTAAGCACAGTATTCAGTTTATATGCGCTGTTTGATTTGTTTCCAGAACCTGTCAGTTGACCTGAACCAACTTGGTGTGCACAATTAGAGGCTGTTGGCGTGAGATCGTGTTGGCTGGAAAGGTCTTTTGGTCGGTCCACCTCGGACTGTAGCTCCACACCAAATAGAAGAAGATTGCTTATGGGATGCGATATTAAGCTCAATCGTCACGCTATCTTTGTGACAAAAACTTCATCCTTCATAACACAGCAACAAAAAATACATGTAACAGACCACTCAATTAATCGATGGACATATAGGGGGCGCCACTAACAAAAAAAAAATTAAATTAAAAATGTTTGTTTGTGGCGCCCCCTATATGTCCCCAAACTTATTGAGTAATCTGTTACATGTAGTTTTGGTTGCCTTCATATTCATTTTCTTCTAAATTTTGTACGCTGGAAATATGAAATTATTTGTTCCATTACGCATTCGTGGCACATTTAGGGAGGACAGTCTTCAATTTTTTGTTTCCTAACGGGCGATGTCTCCATTTGTTGCCACCGAATGCCAAAGACCAAAGAGGTGACCCAAATACACAAATTTGCTCCCTGAAAATGATGCACTTTTCATCCTTATCTGTACAGAAGGGTTGACTGAAACAAGAAATCCGTTTCCTTTGACCACGAGTGTGAAATGTTCGTAAGGCTAGGGGTATGGTTACTAATCTCTTGTGCGATCATCTCGGATCGCATTTTTCCTCTCCTTCTGTTCGTATTACAATTACAGTCAAACCTGGATTTTAACATCACGTCGGCAACAAAATAATGTGACACTGAGCGGGTTTTAGACAAGGCGACGCACTGTCATGTGACTTCTTTAACATCATCGAGAAGATCGTGCGTAAGTCACAAGTCAACACCAAAGACAGAAGTCCAGAAGTCAGTTCAATTGCTAGCATACGCTGATGACATTGACGTGATTGGACGAACACAGCGAGCCGTCAATGAGGCGTTTGCTGGCATTGAAGCGGAAGCGGCTAAAATGGGTCTAGCGGTAAATGAGGGCAAAACTAAGTACATGCTGTCATCAATTAAGGACACACAACATCGACGTCTCGGACGGAGCGTCACACTAGGCAGCAGAAACTTCAAGGTAATCAAGGACTTCGTCTATCTCGGCTCCGCGGTAAATAGGGACAACAACACCAGTACCGAAATCAAATGCAGAATCACTCTTGCCAATCGCTGTTTCTTTGGGCTGAAGAGGCAATTGAGTAATAAAGCCCTCTCTCGAAGGACTAAGCTCGCTTTATATAACAGCTTGATCATCCCAGTCCTACTTTATGGCGCGGAAACTTGGACGTTAGCAAAAGCAGATGAGAAAGCCCTTAGTCTCTTCGAGAGAAAAGTTCTGCGTGCGATTTTTTTGGTCCTTTTTGCGTTGATGGCATCTGGAGGAGAAGATTTAATGACGAACTGTATGGGCTGTACAGCGACATGCGCCTGGTCAAGCGTCTACGGATACAACGCCTAAGATGGCTAGGCCATATAGAGCGTATGGACACCACTGCTCCGACCCGAAGAGTCTTTGAATCCGTGCCATTGGGACAACGCAACAGAGGACGACCTAGACTAAAGTGGCACATACAAGTGGAGAAGGACATCAACCAACTTGGAGTGCGCAACTGGAGACAGCTGGCGGAAGATCGTGGCCCAGGTCCACCCCGGACTGTAGCACCACAAGAAGAAGAAGAAGAGCGGGTTGTGACGAAATCCTTTCTGTCATCTGTCTGAAAAAGCAAGTGGCTGGATAACATTATGCCATAAACTGATTTGTCCTAATAAGTGATGTGACTATACCCTGGTTGGACTGTATCACATCGAGCAAACAATGATTTTTCGGTGAAGGCTGACCAAATTTTTTAAGATGACTGCTTTGCTTCACCCCTTAGAATCTGGGGTTTAAGCACAGAACGTGATTGCATTCTGTGACAGGGGCTTAGATGCAGGAAGCACAAAATGTTAATTTTTGAAAGCGACATATGAAACGACTTCAGAAACCACACCTGGTCTCAAAGCAAAAATATATGTCATTGCAGAGAGTTGCACAAGCTTGTGCATATTGCTTTGAAAAGGACACACTTCTACACACATGTTTTGTGTTTTTATTGCCAGAAGCTGTTGGCTAATTGGGAAAACGATTCGAAAATCACACTAATCATCAATCGTGTGACTTTCGTAACATTTGTTACGGTAAAGTAGGTAAAGCAATCTCTTTCCCAAACCCTTTACAATTTTTAATGGAAATCATCAAATGGAATGTGTTACAATATTCATCAAAATCTATTTCTGGCGTTCAAAGAAAAAAAAAACGCCAACTTTAAAGAATTGTTTGCGTTGTGTTGCAAATTCTCGTAAAATTGGTGATAAACGGTTTTCCAACAGGACCTTGAAACCTTGACTTGGCTCCTTCACTTCGCCCTCTATCAAACTGTCACTATAAATTTATTCAGTAAGCATAACATTTTCCTCATATTAAAAAAACTAACAAGCAACGTCTGCAAATCGTCAAAATTTAATTAAATAAGAAGCCAAATCCGTAATGGAAAACCCTTTACATCAATCGTACGTTACTTTCGTTACGCTATCCAAAGGAAACTCTTACCAGATTGCGACTAACGCCAATGATTTGATGACTTACCTAAAAAGAAAAAGAAAAAATCGTTGAATTTCATTCTAAAACACTATTTATGCAAATAAGAAAAAAAATGAAAACAAAAAACAACACAATAAAGGTACAAATTGATTCGGTTCGTTTTCAAGAGATGGCGCCATCTGCAAGTTGTGGCTGATTTTGGAAGCGATTACATATTTCGTTGGAAAGGTGTGACATTTGTCAGCAGTTATAAGTGCGCATCACCGTCTGTTTTAGACAACAACATTCTTTTTTGCCTCTTCGAAAATGTCAGGAATTGTTTTAAATAAACAGCATTTGGCGAAAGTTTAGATTTTCTTTTTCAATTGGAAGAATAGTGAGCTTGTGTCTAGAAGTAGAAGTTTGTGGGGAACCTTCTCCGACCGATAAATCATGCAGACAGTGGTTTCGACGTTTGAAAAATTGTGATTTTAGAATCGAAAGTAAAGAGTGTCGCTTTAAAAGTGGGGATTTTAGCAAAGAAAAGCAAGACCGTCGTGATCAAAAAAGTTTTAAGTTAAAGAAATAGACCAAAACTTGAACCAAATAGAAAAGGAACTCGCGGAATCGTTGGAATCGGAATTTCCGATCCGATGAAGAAATTTCGATTTGTTGTAGGGAAACTGGGTGCCGCACGATTTGAAACCATGTGATGCGAAAGGCAACTTTTCACCTCTTCTTGAAAGCGCTCAAAGGAAGGAATTTTTGGACGGGATCGTGAAAAATGATTAAGAGTGGGAGATCATCGGTTCGAGTCGTTTGAACAAATAAATTATCGGATCGAGTCAGGAGAGTATTCAATTTAGAGATGGAAATTAGCAGGTGACTTCCGTGACGTTGTGGGTAGAGTTCGACTCGTGAGGGAACAAAAGCGCGCACAACACGAGTAGCTGATGAGCAAGCTCGGCCCTGGTTCCCTGTAGGCTGTCGCGCTATACACTTAGTAATTATTAATTAGCACAAAGTCGGAAAAGGGAACCCCTAAACAATTGCTTCTTAGAACCCCCAGGCATGTCCTTTTTCGTACCAACAACGTACATGTTTTTCAATTTTCAAATTCAAGACTTACGAACAAAGAATCGCCATGCAGGAGCAAAAAGAATATACGAGGGAACGGAAAAGAAAACCGTAATCATCAATCACATATCACCCATGACGGTGATTGTCAGAAATCAAAATGTCAAAGGACCATAGTCCGTTACGAACAACCTCTGCCCATCCTCGCCACCAATCAGTGGCGAAAGTGAATTAGCTCACTCCCAACTTCCACTTGACTTGATGCACATTTCATTTCGGACCTTTTACACTTTCCGGTGCCAACAACAATACCCGCCAACCCCTACGACCCCGTTTCCTGCTCACTTCGTTCTCCCAAGGGCATGGGTGTAAGCAAACACCAAACAACAGCGCAAAAAAAATTATTCAATCAAAAATTCAATATGGTTAATTTAACTCAAGAGAGCGGGAACAAGATACAAATTTCCACAACAATAACTCATAACCCACCCCCCTCCAGTCTACGCTCGAAAGGGAAACACAAACACAAGCCACCCCCGCCTTAGTCACTTCTGCCCTGCGCGCAAAAAAATTTATATTAGAATCCCACTCTCGATTGTTTTCTAAAAGCAAATCATTAATCCCAATCCGCAGCAGCACAAAACTCGACCTCGACACCAGCCCCCGCTCCGACCGGCCATTCGACGCATTGCAAATACCATTTATTTATTCTCCATTGACTTGTAAGAGAGGGCACACAGCACACAACACCCTCCTCCCTCCCATTATCGGAGCATACGCCATTCACATCAACGACCAACCAACCAACCATTCAACTGACAGACCAGACCAACCATCCAACGACCGTCCGACCGACGCACACCAGAGTGAAAAAAAGAACACAAACGCGGGGGACGGATGGGAGAAAAAACCTCGAGAAGAATAATCCATTTACCCTCGATGGATTCACGAGTGGAAGGACGACGAAACGAATAAAAATAATCAACAACAACGATGCGGGGATGTGGGTGGAAGGAGCGGCGGGGTGCCAGCAGCAGAAAGGAACGTAGAATGTTTTTACATTCTTTTATGATAGTCCCATTAGATACATTTAATCTTTCTCTCAGCAAGGCAGTGCGGAAGGGAGTGGGAGGGGGGGGGGGGGAGTTTCCAAGAAGAAGGAGGATCCACACGAAAGCCGAAAACTACCCTCAACGCATCATCATCATCAAATCGGTATCCTCCTTCATCTGAGCGGGGAGCAATCGAGGGGATGAAAGATACGAATAAGTGTCAAATGCTTTGCCATCATCCCCAACCATACTCTCCACCCCCTGCTGCCTCTCCTTGAAAAGAAGGTGAATAAAACTTGAATTGGATAACAGACATAACCCGAGGACTTCCTTTCTGGTTTCTTTATGCCACCCGTCTCTGTCTCCCTCGCTTCCCAGGATATACGACTTTATCCGTCGCCATCATCCATTCTCTGTGCCAAACCAATCCACCACCTCCACCAGTCCTTCTGCCAGTTTCCTTAACTGCTGCTGGCTCCGGCATCAGTTCTGGTTCTGCTTCAGTCTCTTCCTCCTTCGCCTCCTCATCGCCCGCCGCCACTCTCAAGGATACAACAGATTAACGTCAAAGGCGACGGAGTGTGTGGGTGCACGGCAGGCGGCGTCGGCAGCAGCGACGACCAAATGTGGGTGGGTGTCATGAAAACACAGAAATAAAGGACCACAAGAGCTACCGCCAAAAGAGCATCATCATCTATTCAACGGAGCGTAAAGAGGTCCGTCGACCCACACGTAGCGCCATCGTTGTCGTCGTCGTCGTCGCCGCCAAGGAAGACATGAAGTACCACCACCCGCCGCTCAGCCTCTCCGCCATATCCAGCACTTGAGCGGGAAAAAGGAAGAAGGATCAAACACATAACAAAGGGGGCGACGGTTGTTTTTTTTTTCCGTTTTTTGTCATTCACTTTCTTCCCGCATCCTTCTCAGTTCCCGTTGTGAATTGTGTTTTCTTGGGAAAATAGATTTTCATTTCCCATCCATCGCGCAACAATTTTGCCAAGCCATCGTGGTGGTGGTGGTTCGTCATCATCCTCGTCCACGTCGTCGTTGTCGTTGTTGCTTCGGCTTTAGATTTGGCTTTGCTTTCTGCGTTCTTTTTGGTATCAGATCATGTCCCTGCCCTCTCCCTTCGGTGTGTCCTTTGTGTTTTCCCCAGAGGGGGTGGTGGGTTCATTGGAGAGGAAATTGTTATACCTTTGGCTTTGGCGTTGCGAAAGAGCTCAATTTTCATAACACGACGACGGATGACGGCGAACCAATTGCTTGTGGGGGAGGGAGGCGGTGGATGGAGTGGTATTTGTGGAAGAAATTGATTGGGGGAAATGTGAAGTTGTGGGCGACGATAATGATTATGATGGGGTTGCAGCTCACGTTCGACGCACGGCGCTCTAGTGGCCGTTCAAGTTAACGCTCGTAAATACAACTCCCCAGAGTGTACCTTGCGTTCGACGTGCCGGTGGGGCGAGGGCGACGTTTGGTTCCTTTTCATTAAACGCGTGCACGATGGAGACTGAAAGTTTATTATTTTTTTTTTTTGGGTCAGATTGTCGTAAAAATTCAAAATGAAATTGGTTTGATCTTTGAGCGAAGGCGGCGGCGGTGAAGGGTGGCGACACACAAGGCAACACAAATTAGGGACAAATTATGGACGAGACTTGGGGTGGATTTGCAGGAGCGACGAGGGTTGAATGGGGATGGTGTTGTTGCTGCAGTTGTGCGTTGATGAGGCAGCCGGAAAACTGTCCTGAAAATTAGGAAGGGAAATGAACTCGTTTCGGAGTTTATGCAAATCTTAAGGACACTTCGGCACTTCTTGTGGGTGAAATAATTTGATGCGGCGGGGGAGGGTTAGCAGGATGCTTTGGTGCTCGTTTTAATTGAGGTCGCAGGGCGTGTAATGAATTTTGAAAGTCAGTGTGATTTGATCTGTCTTCGGGTGATTTAGTTTGATGCTACTGGAAGTCATTGAGCCCCGCTGTGAAGGGGGTTGGAAGTCAAGAGAGACCAACTGGAATATAATAAGAATGCGTTTGATAATCTTTGATTTAGTTGTAATCAGCATAAGAACAAACACCTGGTGGACATGAACTTGTCTAGGGACGAACAGATTCACCATTTTGGAAAAAAATATTTTTTCTCGCACAAAATATGATGACAAAGTATGGTGTCTGCGACACTTTTGTTGTAAAATTTATTGATGATCAGGACAAAATATCGCTTTTGTTCATGAAATTTGTGTAATGAGCGAAGGAATAAGATCGAGAATAAAAGTTGCCTTGAAGTGATATCTATCCATTTTGATGAAAGTAACGCAATGGGACAAAGTTAGGAGTAAGAATTTGTCGAGTCTAACCAGCTACTTCTTTATACGACTCAGCTTCGATAATTCGAAGTTAAGGCACGATGCTTGACTTGAATTCTTTGCCATCAGGGAATTTTCCACCATCGATATAAGATCATGAGGACATATGTACAGCAGAAAATACCACTTTTGGGCATATGTACACATGTCCTCATGATTTTATATCGATGGTGGAAAATTGAGTTACCAGAGCATCTCGCGTTTGTATATTGCCTCGCGGACATACTGAAGATCATAGTAATAGACAACGTGCTTATGTACAGTGACGGACAAATGAACAGGACCACTGAATATCATTTTAGCTTTCATAGAAAAATTTAAAGGATTTTGTAAATTTTGTCATTACCCTCGTGTTGCAAAAAGCTGGCAACTGCCAGCTCTTTCGTAAAGTTTGACATTTTTGAGGTTATACGTACTCAGACCGTTTTGACATACGACTGCTTTTTGTGTTGTTTACAGTAACTCAAAAAATTCATCTCGCCCAAAAAAGTAAATAAATCGTGAAAATTTTAGTGCCATTATTTTTTACAACTTTCGACGTGGATTAACTCAAAAACAGTCCATCGATGAACTTAATACAATTTTTGGCGATGAAGCTCCATCAAGGACCAGTGTTTATCGATGGTATGGTGGCCGCCGTGGCGTAGTGGTTAGAGTGCTCACACGCCGAAGGGTCTAGGTTCGATTCCCAGCTTAAAACCAATTTTTCGAATTTTTCACGGCACCACCTCTTTCGAGCTGCTGACAACACTCAAAGAGTAATAGCTGTCTAAGAAAGCTTCTCAAATTTCGCCGTTCGGAGTCGGCAAAAAACTGTAAGTCCCTTCTTCTCGTGAGAGAATAGTAGCGCGCACAACACGAGCAGTTATTGAGCAAGCTAGGCCCTGGTCCGCTTTTGGACTGTCGCGCCAACAATTATTATTATTATTATTATTATGGTGAATTCAACCGAGGTCGTAGTTCACTCCAAGACGAATTTCGTGAAGGCCATCCAAAATCAGTTGTTGTTCCGGGAACCATTGATGCTGCGCGCCAACTGATATTGCAAGATCGTCATGTGACCTATCGTGAGATTGAGACAACCTTAGGCATTAGTTGGACCAGCATACTTTCAATATTCCATTAACATTTGACCTTCAAATAAGATTGTTCGCGGTGGATCCCACACAAATTGTCAATCGCTCAAAGAAAGGACCGTGTCGATTGGTCGAAAGAAATGCTCCACAAATACGATCGCGGTGCTTCGAAACACGTCTATGACATCGTGACAGGTGGTGAATCGTGGATTTACACGTATAAGCCCGAAAGTAAACAGCAGTCGACTGTATGGATGTTTCAAATTGAGCCAAATCCAACAAAAGTTGGTCCCGCATGAAGCCCTTCCAAGCAAATGGTCGCCTTTTTCTTTCGGAAGAACTGGACATGTCGCAACTGTTCCACTAGAACAATGCAGAACAGTCAATTCTGAGTGGTACAAAACCATTTGTTTGCCAGTTGTCTTCCAAGGAATCAGGAAAGCCAACCGCCGAAGACGGATCACTCTTCACCACGAAAATGCGAGCTCTCACACATCCGCTTCAACAACTGAATTTGTGAGCACTCAAAACATCGATTTGATCAGTCATCCACCGTTTAGTCCTGACTTGGCACCGAATGACTTCATTTTATTCCTGTTCGTAAAAAATAAAATGACAGGTCAACGTTTTTCGACACCTTAAGAAGCAGTCGATGCGTTCAGAATGCATGATTTGGAGATTCCTTCCATCAGAGTGGCAAAAGTGCTTCGACAATTGGTTCAAATACATGCAAAACTGTATAGATCTCAATGTGAGTATTTTGAAAACCAATAAAGCTGTTTTCGATGATTAATATTTGTTTTTGTTCTCTAATAAAAGGCAACCCTCGTATTTCATTTTATAATTGTTTCAAAAAATAATAAATAAATAATAAAATAAAAAATAAAATAAATCATGAAAAGTTGAAAAGTATTCAGGTGATAGCAAGAACTATTTTTTTTTTTTCTATAAAAGGCGTGAATAGAAAGGTGACAAAACAATATGATCATCATAGTAAATGTAATAAATTCATAGTGGCCGCCGTGGCGTAGTGGGTAGAGTGCGACGCTCACACGCCGAAGGGACTAGGTTCGATTCCCGGCTGAACACCTCGAATTTTTCACGGCTCCACCTCTTTCGAGCTGCTGACAACACTCAAAGAGTAATAACTGTCTGAAAAAGCTTCTCAAACTTCGCCATTCGGAGTCGGCAAAAAACTGTAGGTCCCTTCTACTCGTGAGAGAACAGTAGCACACACAACACGAGTAGTTGATGAGCAAGCTAGGCCCTGTGGACTGTCGCGCCATATCACACAAATTTACAGTTAATGTACGATATTCTTTAACTTTTCTTAGTATTTAGTGGAATATCCTTTAGTGGCATTTTTCATCACAACATCACTCTTCGGGGCATGGATTCGACCAGACTGCGGCAAATGCTTGTCGGTATGGCGTACCAAGCTGATTGAATTTTGCTGTACTGCTCCTCTTCTTTTTTTTTTTCACTTTTTCAGCTCCAAGGGACGATTCCCCACAAGTTTTCCAGTGGATTAAGGTCTGGAGATCGATCCGTTGTTGGTCACACAATTCATCTTCTTCGTGTTGAGCTAAGATCCAGGGTGGACCTGGACCTGGAACTCACTCATCATGGCTCCCTAGCCAGCGCGAACTCTCGTCAGCTGCCATATAATCCACTACTAGTGATAACAATCCGAAAAACGTCGATAACACCATTAGCTCCAAATTCAGAGCAAAAAAAATATTGAAGTTCATGACACAATATTGACATGATCACAACACTTATCGTTATCGACCCATTGCTGAAGATGACGATCCGCGAAAAGCAAAGTCAATTTCTAAAATTTCTGCAAACAAATTTATCCCACCGATAAATTTTCTGAAAACCTGAATGTTTATACGGCGCATGGTCCAATGAAATGAAGGAGAATTTATAACTCTGTCGACGATAAAGAGAAAAATTCAGTGACGCGAAAACGACTAGAACACTAAACTTCTCCTACGTGACCGAGTGAAGGACAGTGAGACGGTTACCAGGTCCTTTAAATGCTGGCTCATTTCTGGATCTTCAAGCTCAAGTTAATCTACCGCACAGTGAACAGTAGGTCGCTTACGAAAGACTGAAATTTGTTAAAATTGGTGGAATTGCTTGTTGCTCGAGCAGGCCATACATTTTGGAAAATTTAACAGTTGTTGATTTAGCATTAGTCTACGGTGATTAAGTCCAAAAAATTGAATAAACAAGAACCTAATGTAACTTCAATTAAAGCGCCGCTGAGCCAACAAATTTCGTTATAACGTATTCATTCGCACTGTACAAAACAATTATTTGGCAGCGCTATCCCAGTGCCGAGTTGTATTTTTTTGTTTCATCAATTAGTCTGACCGTCAATCAACCTGAACATAATCTCTGACAAACCTCACGGTGGATTTGAAATCGGTTATTGCTAAAATCAAAGAGAAAACTACAAAAATCAATTCACTGCACATGAAATTAGCACCGTATTCAATAGCTCTCACGGCAAACAATCCCTCTCTGACACTGTATCCAATTTCCAATGCAAAAAAAAGAATAATCAAAATCAATTTATTAATTCATACAAACGATAGTGATCCCTACAGGCACATACTCACAAACACAGAGCCTCAACAGAATCGTCATCACATTTGTGCATTTTGTACTGACCGAACTGTAGCAGGTTTTGCAACAGCAAAGATCAACATGAACATACCATCCAGACGTGGAAAAGGGGGAGTTGTGAGTTTTACTGCCAACTGACACAACAACAACATCGAAAAGATGAGGCAAAACTATGAGTCCCCCGTGGCAGGGGAGCGATATAACTGGAAACAAACAGCCACGAGCTTCAAATTCGCCACAGTCACCATCCCAGAAGAGGTTGGAACCTGGTGGGGTTGGTTGACGACAATAATAAACCAAAACCATTCAATTTGTTTTTATTTTATAGATTCTTGTTGTGTTTTTTCAATATTTTTTTTGTTCCATTTTTCAACCCTCGACTGTGTGTGTGGGACAGCAAAAGAAAGAGGAAACAAAAATTACTTTTTCTGCCATTCAGGACTCCGGTTTTGTTTTTGCAAAAAGAAAGCTACCATCCCTGTGTGTACATTCTTTTTTTGGCAGCGACCAAAACAAACAAACACACAGACAGAGACTTAAATGCAAGACAAGGCATACGCAAAAGAATAAAAATGGGGACACAGCAGACAACCACACACAGGAGGAGCTTTCCTGATTGTTGGCTGCTCCCGTGGGTATCTGTCGAGCAGGAGCCCCCAAAAATTATTATACAATTGTATTGCGTGTGCTGATGAGAGGATAAACGGCGGCGGAGTGGAATGGGGGTGGACTGAATTAAGGCGGCTTCGTCCTGCTTGTTTTTTTTTTATTCTTTTTCGGTACCTTTTTGTTGACAGTTGAAGAGGGTTGTGTGCAAAGAATATCCTTCTCCACAGAGAAGTGAGAAGTGATACCATAATGCAGTGGGAGCAAAATTGAGGCAAGGACTAAACGAAAGAGATTCAATTGAAAAGTAGGCTACTTATGACATTGTTTATGGGAGCCTGTGATGGAAAAAGGAGCCTACAGGACAAGAATGAAAATCAAAACAACAACAAAAGTATCGGTGCTGTGAGATTGCTCCATTCGAAAAGAGACGGAGAATGAAAACTGTCGTTTTTGAGTCCTTTGCTGCTGAGCAACCCTCGAAAACGAGCAACAGCACATGATGGAAGGAAGGGAAGGTGAGGAAGACCAGACAAGATGACAATGCTGATTTCGATGGCGACACCGAAAGCGGCCAGTGAGATGGAAAAGAAGGGATAAGTGGTTAAACTAGAGATGGAGGGGTACAGTTTGAAGAGAAACTTAACAATGGATTTAACTTAATTGGGTTTATTCATGATATTGTTTCCTTTTTGCGGTCGACGAAGGGGAGGGAAGAGTAAGACAATTAGTGAGTGAAGGGGGCGGATATCGTTTGGATGTGATGGCAAAGAAGGGACGCAGCTGGAATTTGATGAACAAATTTTCAAGGACTTTTGTTTGGTTAATGATGATAATTGATGACACTCAGGACATCCTCGGGGGAGCTTGCCATTATGAAATAAAAGCACTTATCCTTAGGATAAGCCGCCGTGGCATAGTGGATAGAGTGCGACGCTCACACGCCGAAGGGTCCAGGTTCGATTCCCGGCTGAATACTTCGAATTTTTCACGGCACCACCTCTTTCGAGCTGCTGACAACACTCAAAGGGTAATAACTGTCTAAGAAAGCTTTCCTAAACTTCGCCGTTCGGTGTCGGAAAAAAACGGTGGGTCCCTTCTACTCGGGAGGCAACAGTACCGCGCACAACACGAGTAGTTGATGAGCAAGCTAGGCTTTGGTCCCCCTGTGGTCTGTCGCGCCAACAATTATTATTACTATCCTTAGGATAAGGCCAGTGGCGGTGTGCTGAAGGTCTGTTTGCTTATTGGCTTCACTAAATTCTTTATATACAATTGCACAGCGACTTACTAACGCGAGGGTGACACGACATATGACAGTCTGCATTTCACTTAGTCGACTTGGACGTTATGGAGCTACAAATCAAAGATCTCGTATTAGCCATGGCGTCACCTTTCATTACCTTCGTGGTAAACAATTTCGAAACGTTTCGAATCGCTTCCAAGGACAATTTTGTAAGTTCAAAATTATACAGCCTCCCTGGTGAATTAATATCCCGTTCTCAGCAAAATCTCTATTTTCAAATTTCGTCTGTCACCCTTTATTTCCTCTCCAGTCACTCCCCTCGAATTCCAAATCATTTACGCAGCATCTACTCAAACTCGCAATTTATGACCTAAGGGGCAATGAGGCAAAGTCCATTAAACCGAATTTCATAAGTCAAAAACCCCTTTTCCACTGAAATTGCCTGCAATTTAAGAAGCTTCCGCTTCCCAACAAGACTCCATCACCCAACCACTTGGCGTACGAAAACCATCAAGCCCCCAGAGCAGCAGCGTGGTGGTGATCCCTCCTCAAATCAGTACACAACCAAATCCACTCCACCACTCGAGCTCAGCAACACATTGTGTGCCCATGCTCAAAAATACAAGAAAAACAATCTTCCTCCTTGCGCATCCACCACCATCCATCGCCCCCGCCTTCTGTTTTGTGTGTTTGTCAAATCAAAGCGAATGATCCTTAATGTGTCTGGCTGCCGACCTCGTTGCCCTCTTGCCACCATCACCACCGGCGCTTCGTCATCACTTAATCACTTATTTTCATCTAAACCATGCCACCCATCACCAGAGCGCCATTTCATCCATCCACCATCATCTCCCTGCCCACCGGGGGCCCACTGCTGCCGACTGCCATCCTCTTGTCGACAACATGATGAAATGAATTATCTTCCCGGGATTTCATGCGAATTACATTTCTTTCCCTCGTTCTCAATACCCCACACACCCGCAGTGCACCCCGCCACAACCGCACAACAACCCTGAAATTATTTTCCCTTCCGTTCGCTGCTGCCACAACTCTCACCCTTGTTCGTCCTCCGCCCCTGTCTCCGTCCCCCATCCTCCAACCGCCAAACATTTTAATTGTATCTCGAACCTAAAACCTGAACATTGTCAACATGACCTCAATTTGGCAGAAACGAAACACCACCACCAGCACCCCGCACCAACATCCACCGCCTCTCACACATTGACCGGCCCACCGACATCGCACCATCCCCCAAGAGTAATTTAAATCTAAATGTTTTCCTCTTCGTTTTTTGCCTCACCCTGTCGAGTCCCCGTGGGTATGGGATATAGACTAACAAGGCAAAGAAGCAGGAGCACAAGTCGGAATAGCAGTACTGCCTCAGATGCTAGCGGTGGTGGCGGTGGTGGTGGTGTTGGGTAAATTAAAATTAAGAGGAAGTAGCGTTAAATAAAATATTCGTGTACAACACTAAGTGGCCAACACGCCATGCCACATGGAAAGGAAGCGCCTCGCCAATGACTTCCTTCGCTGCGGGCGAGTGAATGCGCTGCTCACACAAGAGAGTGAATGCCTTCTCTCTTCTGGTGGTCTCTTGCCTAAGAGTATCGGCGAGGATGACTGGCACATGCTCAGAAGCAGACGACGCTCAACGACAAAAACCGTCTCCCTCTCTTCGGCGCTGCTACCGACACATGAGAGGTTGCGCGCTCCTTCGTCCTTGCGTCCCTTTTGCTCACATATTTCAAAATATTATTCCACCCGAGCTCTGACATCTAAATTATTGGAGCGATTAAGTGGTTTGATATCAGAATGGATAACGGTTCCTCTGCCGCCCCCAACCACCCACACACCAATCCGTTGCCATTTTCGGATCCATTGCTCATGTGAGCCACAAACTGATGTCACCTCACAGTCTTTGCAGCCCGTCGCGCATCCAACCGCTCCCCCTCTCCACGTCACATATCCGTCGCAAGGAAAATAGACTCGTGCACACAGATTTTCAACCGTCGATGTCGACGATGTGGGGGCCAAAGGATACGGAAAATGAAAAACGAAGAACGAAATGATGTGGCTCTGGAGCACACACACCCACTCTGGGGCAGGCTGCTGTCTCTGTTTGGCATCCCAAAGGGCGCACGGATGGATAGATGGATGGATGGATGGATGGATGGATGAATGTATGGATGAACGGGTGGTTGGATGGGTGGAAGGATATACACTCGTGTATCGCTGTACAAGTTTGTTGTGGATTCTACATCAATGTGAGGGGATCTACGGTAAGTGGTTGTTGGAGTGATGGTAGTGATGGCAGTGGTGGGAGTGATGCTCGTGAGGGAGGAATGGGATGGTTTCTGGTTTGGCAGATAGCAGTGGCAACGGATTAGGAGTTGTGAAGCAGTGTACTTTGTCGGTTTGAAGTTGCGGTGAGAGCTGTGAGTGTTAATATAAAAGGGAGGTGGACGGTGAGGCAACGAGTTAGGGTGGCTGCTTCATTTTGTAAATGAGTGTTCTAGGCAAATCCAAGTCAGCTCATTGGGGACCTGCAAGATTTTCCGGAAATCGCGTATCTGATTGCAAGGGGGAGTAGTTGAATGGTAATTGCTGGCCCTACCCACGAAGATAAGAGATTTTTGATGATATTCGTAGATTGCGGGAGAGAGGTTAAAATAAAACTTACTTTTAGACAGACCTAAGACGTTGGAGTGTCGACAAGGTGTGTGTACAGTGAGTGTACGACGAATTCTATTGCGAATATGAAATGGCAATATGAGCGCTTCAGGCTGGTGTAAAAATTCCAAAGATTCTCAGTACATCGCAGCATTGGTTCCTACGTAAAACCGTAACCTCTAATTCAATCTGAATATTTGGATGAAATGGACTGAGCTGCTGTTGGGATGGCAGGCGAGCTGTGTCTTTCCACATCAGGTAGACACAGTCTAATGTCACACGGATCGTGGATCTAGTTTCCATGATCTGTAAGCAGATGAAGCTTCTAAAGAAATTGTTAACTGATTTTTATTCTGCCCAAGTTGAGGTGAAACTACGCGTTCCTGTGGGGCATGGAGGAATGTTTACTTCTTTTTATCACGTGCGCAAGTCTTCATAGCCTATGTTCAACAGAGGCATTCGTAGGCCCGAACCCACCTTGGCCAGGGACTCCGTCTATGGTTGGTTTTCCCTGCAGCACAACCAGAGATGGAGCGACTCTCCAGGATACAGGCTGATCTAGAGCATGCTCTCAAACGTCAGCAAGAAATTCGCGTCTTTTCTGCTATCTCTATACAGAAACGAGTGCAAACGACATATCGGCGTACTAACGGAGCACTCTACCTTCGTTATGCACCTGGGTCGGCTTGAGCTTAGTGATGTCACACTCTGCGACGCCTGTGGAGAAGGTGAAAACACTTCAGAGCACGTTCTCGCTTCCGCTCGTATCAGGTGGCGGTTTTTTTTTTTTTTTTTTTTTATAATTGACGCGTGCAAAAGGGGTTGCGAGTACCCTTAAGTGACCGGATCAAGTCACAGCACGGGCCGAAGGTATAGAGGAAGAGAGGGAGAGGAGGTACCGATGCACATTGGTTTTAAATGCCTGTGGATTGTAATGAGGAGCAAAAATCGAGCTGGGAAGAGCATTCCAGATTCGTGTAGTGCGGCTAAAGAACGAGTCTCTGAATTTGACTGTACGTCCGAAAGAGGGCTTGAGGGTGAATTGATGGGCATTCCTAGCGAGACGTGTATTGCGGGTGAATTCTTGAAGGGGAGGAATGCAACTGGCTAATTCATCTGAGCATTTCTTGTTAAAATAGCGATAAAAGAGTGACAACGACGCGACATTACGTCGGTGTTCTAACGAGTCAATCGACTTCGCAATGTTACTGTCACCTATAAGTTTTATCGCTCGCTTTTGAATTCTATCCAGCAGGTGCAGGGAGGTCTTAGGAGCACCTGACCAGATAGGAGCGTTATACTCAAGTTTTGGGCGTATGTATGCCTTGTATATTGTAGCCAGATCAGAGGGGGTGAAGTACTTCTTGCATCGTTTAAGGAAACCTAGACATTTCGCAGCATTTTTGGCGACCTCAAATATGTGATCGTTCCAACTAATTGTTGGGTTGATACACATACCGAGGATGGAAAGTCCTTCGGTTTCAACAACGCAAGTGCCGTCCATGGATAACGGCTGATTATTTTGTAATCGCTTTAACGACAGTAGACAGCACTGTGTTTTGGAAGCATTAAATTCCACTCTATTCTTATTTCCCCAATCGATTATGCTGTCAAGGTTGGAATTTAATGTGCTTAACATACGCTGCCGTTCCGAGTGTAAGGCCGAAGTGGAGGGACGTGATCCAAGGAACGAATATGAAAAGCTGAGAAAATGAGAAAGAGTGTCGGAGACAAAACAGAGCCCTGGGGAACACCAGCATTAATATGGTGAATATCAGACTTGAATCCATCCAAAACGACTTGTATTGAACGATTCGAAAGGTAATTTCTAATCCATTGAAGAAGAGACTCATCGATCCCAAAAGCACGCATTTTCGACAAGAGAGCCTGGTGCCAGACCCTGTCAAATGCCTTAGAAATATCAAGCGCAACAATCTTGCTTTCTCCTGCATTGTGCAAAGATTGGTTCCACTTTGCAGTGAGATATGCCATCAGATCACCAGTGGAACGGTGATGTTTGGAATTTGGCGCTGATGTGGTGGGAACCGAAAACCTAAGTTCTATATCACAGAAGCGCATCTTGGTATTTCTTCGGAAAACCAATAAATTACATTAAATGAAGGTTACTGCCTGGTGTTACAATGGACCAGTATTTGAGTCTGGGCACTCCAGTGCAGTTTATCCCAATCTCCAACAAAAAAACAAAAAAAAGTCTTTAAACATGCCTTTCAACTTATGAAACGGTCCCATGTTTTACTTTCAGGATGTCTGAAAAAAATTTTTAAATTTTTACCAAAAAAGAATGTCACCTGAGCTCAAGAATTGTTAAAAGACATCAACGGCAATCCTGGTGACGAATCATCGGTATATGGTTATGACATCGAAACCAAAGTCCAACCGTCCCAATGGAAGAACCCAAGAGAGTCAAGGCCACGCCAAGTTCTGTCAAATATTAAAAGTTTTGTAGACTGTAGACCATGGCGTAGTGCGTCAGGAGTTCATACCACACGGTCGTACGATCAATAAGGAGTATGATCATCAAGGTATGGGCCGCTTGCGAGATGCATTACGAAGAAAATGTCCGAAATTCTGGAAAAATAATTCTCGGCTTTTGCATCAGAATAATGCACCTGCTCACCAGAGACCCATGAAAGGACGGCGTTTTGCGACGATTAAGGCGATACAAACCGAATTGCTGAGTTAGCTCAAGGGCATACCTAAAAGTGCACATTAGAACTGCTTCGAGGATTGAAAAGCGGGGGCACAAGTGCATTATATCTAATATCTGAAATTAACAGGATCACAGTCGCGGGACTAACATATACTCGATATTATTTTTAGAAATTATAAACGCTCGTTACCGACCTTGACGGAGCAGCAAGCGTCTCTCTCCGTTTGGTTACAGTATGTAACAGGCTGGATAGGAATGTCACGACTAGACATGGCAGTGTTTTTTTCATCTCAATGCACGTTGTCATATGTGAGCGTAAATTCAATGAACAAGTTATTCATGTTAATTTACACTTCCTGGGTTGTTTTAGACATTCCGAGGCTGAGTGAAGCTTTCATCCATCCTGGACGGATCATCTGAAGCCTGAAGAACTTGTATGAAATGTTACAGAGGCTGCCCATCCTCACAACACCGGCGAACGAGTCTGAGATTCCACATATCGAGCATTCGCTTAATTGCCAGACGATCTACTCCGCTAGCATCATTTGAATCCAGTCTGGAATCTCACTCTGTATCTTAGTGATTAATGGAATGTCGTCTGCGTGGCAGGAAATATTGTTGATAGTTCAAGAGTTCACAAAAGCTAAGCTTTGCTCGCCAGATCCTAAATAAGTCAGTTAAGACGATTAAAATATAAATTCATTAAAATTATAAAGAAACGCCGTTCGTTATGTAATTGGGCCAAAAGAGAAAAGTCAAACATCTTCAAAAACTAGTGAAATGACAGAGCGATGCTGCTCCCGTCTGGTGAATAACACATCACTCAATAAGTCCCGGATCTGACGTATAGAGGGCGGCACTAAAAAAGTCTATATTATTTTTAGGAAGTACAAATATTCAAATGAGACCTGTCAAATTATCATGACAATCTGATTATTAGGTTACAAGTTACAGTGCTTCAAGTGACGCTACTTTTGCGTTTTTTAAAACAATGGAAAAGACAGAATTTCGTGTGTTGATTAAACACTGCTTTTTGATGAGCAAAAATAACGTGCAAACTCAGCAATGACTTGAAAAGTGTTACAGGAACTCCATCAAAAACAACTACATATTTATTGCTCTGTGGCTGTACAGATAAGATGCGCACGAAATTTTATTCTTCGCCTTTCTTGAGAAAGGCAAAAGGATCAACAGGGAATAGTACATGGAATAGTACATTGGTGCATTTGAAGGAAGAAATTACAAAAAACGGTCCCACATGAAAAAGAAACAAATTACCTTCCAACGAGACAATGCACCGTGTCCCAAGTCGTTGACCAAATTGCACAAATTGGGCTTTGAATTGCTTCTGCACCTTCCGTATTCTCCAGATCTGGCCCCCAGATTTAGTTAATTAGAATGTGTTACTTTGAGGGTTATTTCTTTGAGGGAGATTTTTTTTTTTAAATTAAAATTCGCCTTATTTTTTGCCCAGACCTCGAAGTGGTAAATTGTATTTAAATTATTTAATGCCAAGATACAGAAACAAATTGTGTATCAAGTGTGCAAACAAATTGTGGGGCACTGTTCGAAATAAAAAAAGAAAATTGACGCGACACACTAGGTGAAGTAACAGAGAGAGTTTATTGAAGAAAACAATTTGCTTTTATAGACATTCGTAAGCAACGTTAGTGGAAAGTTTTCAGTACGATTAACCCATCATAACCTGCAATATTTTAACAGTGCGAGACACTAGCTCACACAAAAGTAAATGACATAGTATGCAAGTACAGTGGGGCACACAACTTATGGGCAGAGAATTCAAAACCAAATAAGCCTACAGAATACAAGTTAATAGGATTTATTTTAATAATAATAATTGTTGGCGCTACAAACCAAAAGGGGACTAGGGCCTAGCTTGCTCATCAACTATTCGTGTTGTGCGCGCTACTGTTCTATCACGAGTAGAAGAGACCTACAGTTTTTTGCCGACTACGAACGGCGAAATTTGAGAAGTTTTCTTAGACAGTTATTACTTTCTGAGTGTTGTCAACAGCTTGAAAGAGGTGGTGCCGTGAAAAATTCGAAAAATTGGTGTTGAGCTGGAGGTCGAACCTAGACCCTTCGGCATGTGAGCGTCGCACTCTACCCACTACGCTACGGCGACCACTTACGTGTTCTGTCAATGCAAAAATTTCGGAAATTGACGGCGGCCACTATTGGGTTTATTTTATGATTCAAAATTCAATGATTAGATGAATAGGTCAGGCCTAGTTGACTATTTTATATCCAATGTCGCTTATAATTAAAACAATTGATCGCAGACCTCACTGGCGGTGACAATGAAGTTAATATAGCCAAGATTCCTGATTATTAAATACTTTGCTAAAGCCCTTCGCATCCATTTCAATTCGAAATGGCAATAACTTTTGATCTATTCACAAGGGTCAAAATGCAGATAATTTCCTCCGAGTGACTACGACCTCCTTCCCCCTTCTCAATTATTTTAAGTAGAAGTGGTGGTTTCACTCTTCATAAGACTGTAAAAAGAATTGATTCCCAAGTCACTAACATACAGACACTCGGACAAGAATTAAACAAAAGTGAACGTCAAATCTGTCATGTCCTCAAACTCCATTCTGGACCTGTCAAAAATCCTCCTCGCATCCTCAATGACACATCGATTCGCTCCTCAACAGACGTTCTAGAATTTCAGAAGAAGCTAACACCCCATGCACACACAAAACTGCGGAAAAATGTTTCGACTTTTGTTATCCTCACCTTTCTCCTGCATCACCTGCACCAGCACATGCGATCCTAGCTTTCATCCTTGAAAACATAAAATCCCATAAACTTCTGATTACCTTACACCCTCCCCCACACCCAACTCCACCTCAGCCGATCTCCACACGTCTTAGTCTGCCACGGTTTGTGATACAGAGGCAAATGTGTGTCTGTGTGTGTGCCTATCATACTTTATTGGAAAGAACAACGACATGCAGGATACATTTGACTATGAATTCTGTGAACCATCGAACACCAGCTCGTGCGTGGTGAGGTTGATTGTGACGGCGTGGGAGGATGTCATGTATTTCAGGATATTTCATAGAAATTTTCCTTATCGTTTCTGTCATCCACAACACCACTCCCCACACCCATACACTCTTCTACTATCCGATGGATCCTTGTGCCATGTCCCTTAATATTTGCACAGCATAGTGTTTGGTTTATTTGGTACTCAATCCCTGCCACACTGGCAAACGGCGGCAACTTCGGCACCGCTCTCCTCTTCGATTATACTCTTTTGAATGCGGGCGCATAGGGCTCATGTCGGCGACGACCGGATGGGACCAACTCTCCTCTCAGGCAAGGTTCAGGAATAAACTACCGGGGTGTAGGAGGAAGAGGATGTAATGTCCTCCCATCCCAAAATGACGGAAAGAAGGAAACCGGGAACTGGATAGTGGATATATGCTCTGCCATGGTATAAAATTTAACATCCTTAACCATCATAGCACCTTTTGATCCTTGTGCACACTCACACACTCGGCGATAGAGAGAGCTATGACAACCCTAGTGTATCGTCTGCTTCGTTTTTTCCTTGTTTGTCTTCATCTTTCGTCCCTCTCTCTTGCTCCTGGTTCCCATGTGCCACGAGGGACGAACCTCCCTCCATTCCGAAAGCACGATGACGATGATGATGGCGGTGCTGGAAAGGACGAGTGCAAAACAACCTTCGCATGGGGGCATGTACGGGAAAAAGAAGACATTGTCGGCAAGCCCTCGTCCCGCCCATGTGAACCAACAAGCACAGTGGTGAGGGGCCGTGCAGGAAGGACATGCGAGGAGGGTTTATAAGGATTTTATTATCGGATTATGGTGTGCAGATGATTTTTCGGTTCAGGTATGGACCTGGGGGCTAAGCTGAGAACATACGTGAACTGTTTCCACAAGCACCAGAACGAAGGGTGTCACCCCACTCCACCAGCCTCCACACCCACATGTTATTTCTCTATCTCCGACGACGGGGACCGTGTGGATGGACCTCTGGAAAATAAAGTACTTAACTGATTGCTACTGTTTGGTTTTTCTTAAAGTTAATTTCAGTTCCAGACAACTTGAGGGGATCGCATGACGGGCGGTCAAACTGGTGGAGGAGGATTTTTGTAGCCCAGGCATCAACAATCCCTTTTGTCTCTCTGGCTCTCGGAAAGGGATTAAATGTGCAAATCGTGCGCCATCACGTTGCGCCCTCCCTCTTGACACACACACTCTTTGCTGGAGTGTGTGGTTGCCACATGCGGGTGGAGTTTCCACACAAAACAAGGATTTTCTTTCGTTTTTCTGTTTGCCAAGTTCTGTGCCTGTGAGTGAGTGTTGGACGAAAGGACACAGAGGTCCCTTTGTTTAGACAGCATCCATCTTCACCCCTTGCCCAATAGGGGAGGGGACAATTTAGTCTCACAAACCGAAGCGTGTGCAGGACACACAGGGAGGCAAAAAAAGCAAACAGGACACAGGCAGATTGTAGCTGGATATAAATTGATACGGCAAAAATGGATGAGACACCCCTGCCTTGCTGTGCACACACGCACACGATTTTTCCACACACTCAGTCACCCTCAGAACTACAGAAGGACTCGGACCGGGGTGCCAGGGCAGCCAGAGAAGAGCCACTCAATGCGGAACGAATTGCTTAGCCAAGCAGACATAAAAACCCAAATTCGATGGGATAAAGCAAAGGATCAACGACGAGGACCAGCATTGATGCCAGTAACACACACGCACACCCATGTATACCGCCGCACCCAGTGAGCGGCAGCATGAAGAGGCGGGCTGCAGCCCTCGTGTACTTAAAATGAAAACATATGATATCGCATGTTGAAGACGATTGGGAATTAATTCAATAGGGGTTGTGTGTGCGGGACTGGTATCCTGTGTCAGTCAATTCCAGGTGAACGCCGTAACCCACACTCACACACGTCCATTCCCCGGCGGAGTCAGGGAACGACAACGCTGATGCTAGGTGACGGTATCTCTTTGGTTTCTGGTCCATCAGGACTCACGAGTAATTATTTAACGACGCACTTGGGGAGGGGATGTGTGAATTCTTTTCTCCGTCTCACATGTTTTGTTGCCCGGGCAACAATCGTACGTGCGTAGTCAGAGAAGGGTTGTTTCGTTACGGTTGCTGGTGGTGCTGCTGAAGATGACCCCATGTGGCCGACCAGCCAGGGGGATGTGTTAATTAAAAGAGGGAAAAAAACGTTTTGTGGTTAATCGCTTCTTTGCGCTCGAAGTCATGTCGAATTGATGATGGAACGGGGGATAGTGAGAGACAGGCCGGCTTGGGTCTGTTTGTTGGGACTGCTGTTAGCACATCACGCCTCGATTCGATACGCCGGCACCAGACTTTATTGCGGCATGACGGATTTTTAAGTGTTTTTTGTTTTCTTCTTTGATTGTTGTGGATGGGAGACGGGACTGGAGGAGTGAGGATCGGAGAATTGTTTTGGGACGACGGTGGGTTGTGGATAATTTATGTCCACAATATGATAAGGCATTTATGTGGACTTAAATTTGTGGGTATTTTCTGAATACGTACTGAAGCATACAATTTTTCAAGGAGACAAGCAACTTGTGATGCGTCGATCTCGAGAGAGAGTGATTTTAGACAATAGGAACATTGTAATACTTTGAGGAGCTTTTTAAGTTGTTTCCGAAGCTTTAAGCATATGTTAAGGCGGAAAACAGTGAAGTCGTTAGCAGACGCCTGGGAGCGAGGGGATGGGCACTGCTGAGTTGTACTTTATGTAGTTTATGAGCATGTAATTTTATTCTTCCGGCACTGTGCCAGTGTAAGAGGACATGGAGGGACAAATGGTCTCACAATCCAATGGAACACTGTAACGACATTCAAATTTCGACAGACGATCCTAAAATCGTCAGCTTTTCCTTGAAGTTGATTGAATTTTGTACGCTTAAGGTTGACGACGCCTCTTCCAACTCCTACGCACTCCTTTGCATCTGCCAATATAAATGATGCTGCAATGGTGACGAAGTAAGAACATGAAGAGTTGGGCACTATCGCGACTTCAGTTGTCCGTATTTTGTCAAATCTTAAAAAAATGTTGAACTTATCCAACAAAGATTGACTTGTAATCGAGAAAAACTTGATAGAGACTTTTCATGGGCAACAATTACTGTGCCGGTAACTCGAAAAAGGGAGTGCGGTGAAGTGAACACTTCTAGAACCGAACCTAGAAGAAAGTGTCAAGCAAAAAAGGATCGAGAAAAAAATCGACTCTAACGTGTTAAGTTACAAGCACCCCAAATTCCAATCCATTAGGTTTGAGAAAATTTGCGGTTAAGAAATATATATGTACATCTAGACAGGACAAAGCAAGACGCTTTTAAGGCAAGAGCTGCTCGTGAACTTAACGTACAGAGAAGAAGGGAAGCAACTTCTTCCAAGAGGAAAAAAGGAAAAAAAAATTGAGAAGCGTCGAGGAGATGGAGAGCTGTTATGCCATGTTTGAAAGTTTTACCGAAAGGTAAATATAATGTTCGGATTTAAGCCCGCCGGGATCAAAATGGACAATAAGTAATAGAGTCGCAATCGGTGCTGAGAATCAAATGGCTTCTGCAGACTTTTAAATGCCGATGACGGTCGAAATCCTGCTGTAAATCAATTTTACTCATTTCACGATTGTAGACAAGAATTCTGTGACCACAACTTAGAAGTAGAAGGTCAAGGCTGAAAGAGATCGAGCAAGGCTATTGGAGCGGACGGAATGTCCACGGAGCAGATGAAGATGATCCGGAAAGGCACATGAGCTGGTATCTGTAAGATATGGTCGGAGGAAAGCATGCCTGAAGATGAACTGGAAAGGCACATGAGCTGCTATCTTTAAGATATGGTCGGAGGAAAGCATGACTGAAGATGAACCGAAAAGGCGCATGAGCTGGTATCTTCAAGATATGGTCGGAGGAAAGCATGCCCGATGAATGGTATCTCAGTGTCGTCTGTCCGGTCCATAAGAAAGGAGACCCCTTTTACTGCACTAATTAACGTTGGACCAGCCTTCTCCACATCACCTACAAGACCTGATCTGTCGTTTTGTGTGAGCACCTGAAACCGTTTGTCCGCTTACTGATAGGTCCTTCTCAGTGTGGTTTCAGGTCAGGGAAGTCCACGATAGATCAGATCATCACCTGGCAGATCCTGGAAAAGAGCCAAGAAGTACAAATCCACACGCCACGCCTGTTCGTCGATTTTAAGACCGCATATAAAAGCATAGTGACGAGCTATACAGTGCCATATTTACGTTTGGCATTCCTACCAAACTCGTCAGATGGTGCAGGTGGAGAACTGTCGCTGTTCAGTCAAGATCAATGAAGGAATCACCGAGACCTTCAATGTCAAAAAAAAAATTTAGGCGACGCACTGCCATGTTATTTCTTTAAAATCATTCTTTACAAGATCGTTGGTAACCCTCAAGTCAGCAAAAGAGACACGATCTTCCAAAACGGAGTTTAAGTGCTAGCTTGCGGCAATAACTTTGACGTGATTGGACGAAGACAGCGAGCCGTCAATGAGGCGTTTGCCTGCATTGAAGTGGAAGCGGTAAAAATGAATAAGGCGGCTAATGAAGAACGTAGAATAAGGAAGGACGCACAACATCTAACTGATCGTCACATTAGGCAGCAACAACTTTGAGGTACTCAGAAATTCGTCTACTTCGATTATGTGGTAAACAGAGAGAACATCAAAACCGAAATCATAGGCATATTGCTATTTCTTTGGGCTAAAAAGGCAACTAACTAAGTTTGCACAAACAACAATTTTAATATTAAATTATAATTTTTGTTAGTGGCGCCCCCTATACAACCGTCGGTAACTAATTAGACAAGAGAGCAGTATTGCGGCATTTGTTCATATTCCGATTAATGTTAATAATATAACGGTAAACTTTTTGCTTGAGTTACTTCTGCTTTTATTCCCCTTTAAAAAATATGCATTCCCATTTTGCCAGTTTGTATGGTTTGCATAACAGTAATATTTTAGTTGATCATGATGGAGTTCTTGAGTTGACAGCTAATTAGAAACGAGTCTTTATTAACTAAAATACATAAATATTTAAGAATTTTACTCAAATATTTTGATAAGAAACCACTGGCTTACATGAGTAAAATAAGAAAATTGATATATTTAACACGTTCCTTGCCGCGAGTACCGAAAACAGTACACGCTTAGCTTCATTTCTACGTCAACGTGTTTTTTTTTTTCAAATTAAATTTTTTTTTTCTAATTGATTGTTTTATGTTATTTAGTGAAGTTTAGAGGAATTTTTGCATCGTGCACTGATAACGGTACATGCGGCGTGGTGATTAGTCATTAGTTAGCAAAGCAAAGCTAAGCAATAAGAATTTATACAAAATTATTAAAGCGCTTACCGTGTACTGTTTTCGGTACACGCGGCGTAGAAATGACACCTAGTGTCAAACAGCTTGGCAGGGAACGTGTTAAATTAAAAAGAAAAGAGAGAAATGGACAAAGGAAAGAGCTGTTCACCTGACACGCGGAAGGCTATTGTTGAGTTAAACAAAGCGGGTCAGTCATATGAATGCATTGCAACGCATTGCAACGAATTGTAACGCATTGTAGCGCATTGCAACGCACTTAAACTGTTTCAAAAAGATGGTATTTAATGCAATTTCCCATTTTCGTAAATATGGCACCACGGAAAATGTTCCTCGCAAAAAAGACCCCACAAAACTACCCAGCACATTGACAGAAAAATTGACCGGCTATAATAAGTCGATCCCAAAATAAGTGCCAAAGTGATCCAGCGTGAAATAATGGATGAAACGGGCATCAATGTGTCTAAGAGGACTGTTGCTCGTCGTTTGACGGAAGCCGGACTTCACGGAAGAATTGCGCGAATGAAACCGCTGGTTAAATTGGCATAAAGAAAACGTTGTATCAACTTTGCCAAGACCCATGCTGCTTGGACGGCAAATGAGTTGAAATTTGTACTATGGAGCGATGAAACAAAGATAAATAGGATTGGTCCGGATGGTAGAATGTACGTCCGACGACCAAGAGGCAAACAACTCGATCCCAGGTACACCTCTCCAGTAGTTAAACATGGCGGCGGCTAAATTTTTTTGGTGATGTTTTTCGTGGAACGGCGTTGGACCAATTCATCGTATTGTGGGAATAATGAATAAGGAGCAGGACGTTGACATATTGAAAAATGTAATGCTACCATGGGCGGAGGAAAATATGCCGCTTATTTGGTCATTCCAGCAAGACAATGACCCTAAACATACCGCAAAGCTCACAAAAGCATTTTTTGACCAAAACTCCATGCGTGTACTTGACTGGCCATCACAAAGTCCAGACTTAAATCCTATAGAACATCTTTGAAGTGATGTTAAGAATGCCGTCAGAACTCACAACATTTCCAATTTGCATGTTTTATATGAAAAGGTGAAGGAAGCGTGGTACGCTATTCCAGTGGAGAGATGTCGAGGCCTAATCAGTCCGATGCAGAATCGTCGTGGAGTCGTGTTGAAGCAAAGGGGCTTTCCGTTCTAGATACTAGTCTTAATAAGAAATTATAGTAATTTTCAAGATTATTTGTAAAGATTGTCTTACATTTTTGTTACAATTTTTCTAGCGTTTCTAATTAGTTAGGAGTTTTAGAACAAGCCATATTTTCCAAAAATAAACTGAATGAATTGTATTTTTCTTGTCTTTTTAAGTTCAAAAGATTATTTAAGAAAAAAAATTAAAATAAAAAAATTATGAAATAAAACAGAAAAAACTGACATCTTGAGTTAAAACTATCGTTTCTAATTAATTGTCAACGGCTGTATGTTCCGGGGATTTTTGAGTCATCTGTTATGACAAATCGCACCCCAGTCATGCATTGTGGCGCGAAAATTTGGACGTTTCCAAAAGCCGAGGAGGAATCCCTTACTTTTTTTTTTGGAAGAAAAGGTTCTGTGTATAATTTTTGGTCAAATTTTCGTTAATGGCATTTAGAGCAGAAGATTGAACGAAGATAGGTGGCATGCGCCTGGTTTTCGGGTACAACTCTTAAGACAGTAAGGCCATGTAGACCCAATGGACACCACTGCTCAAGTAACAGAGTTCGGCCTAGGTTAAGATGGCGCACGCAAGTGGAGAAGAGACTTAATCAAATAAGAGTTCGTAATTGCAAGCAGATGACGTATCGTGCTGGTTGGAAAGGCAAGTTGGTTGAAACCTAAGTCCATCCCGGATTGTAATGACACACGAAAAAGAGGAAGAAGACAGGAACATTCGTTCAATTTCTGCAAACGGGTGACGTGAAGAGCAGCCAAACTTTAGACGGGATTATATCGCAATCCTTTCAGTAAAGCAGTTAAAGATTTCTCTTTTGCTATATTCTGCATATCAGACTTCGCATTAGTTAAGTCGAAAACACGTAAAAGAGTCCTTCAAAGGCGACAGTGGAGAAATAGCTTCAAGATGCAAACCTGTTTCATTGCCCTAATGGCGACGTAGATCGTATTAAGAAACTTACTGTGCAAAGGTGGTTTCCAGAGGAACGGAGAAGAGAACAGACTCTCTGTTTTCTCATTCCAATGTCCTACCTTATTTAAAAAATTTATATAATCGAATCGGCAAGAAACTGTAGGTTCCGACTACTCGTGCACAACACGAGTAGTTGATGAGCAAGCTAGACCCTCGTCCCTTTGTGGACTATCGCGCCACATAATTATTATTATTATTATGTTCTTGTTGATATTAAAATTATTTTGTATACTTACTGACCGCCATTAAAAATATTCCTCAAGACTGAAACTTACCTGCAAAAGAAAAGAAAAGCGAATTAAAATTTGAATACAAAAACCAGATTTATTTTTTAAGTTTATCTTAATTAAATTTACAGTTTGATATTATCCCTGACACACAGCTGGGTCCGGTCACCTTGTCCGACCTACTTAAATTTCCTCATCAGCTTTAAACTTCACAACCCTGCCGGCTTTCATTCTGACTCGCCAGCATCCCAGTCAGGGATTATCTCCAAAGCAAAAGCCTTCGCCTTCAATAGGAACAAAAAGAAAAGAAACCAAATCCCCTTCACGGTGTTGTAGCAATTTCCCTGAAACCTTCCCCCCTCAGCATCGCACACTCGTCAACTATAGCATCGTGTCACTCTTCTTCTCAATCCACTTGCAGAATCCTTCCCCATCTTCCGTCGCAAATCCCACTTGCGCCCTGTTAAAAAATTCATTTCATTAAATTAAAACCATGATACCCTCGAGATGAAAACATTTGCTAGCACACAGCCTATTCGCCCTCGCCATTGCACCCCCCACGCATCGGCAGACACACACAGCGGCGTACCGAAGTAAGCACCAGAGAAAAGAAAAAGGTTAGAAAAAGGGTTGAATGGGATTGAGATAAGATCCCCTAACCCGTGTCACCATTTCATCGCGCACACAAAAAAAGGGAAAACCCAACCATCTACCTAACCAAGCATTCATCCATCCATCCATCTATCTATCCATCCATCTATCCATTCATCCTCATCCATCCCATCTCATTTCAACTCCTCTGCCAGACCGCCCTCCATCCCTGGACGTGGTGGTTGGGTCCCAAGTGTATCCTCGGGTACTCCACCCTTCCGATGGCAATTCCCGAAATCATTTACACGCTTTGTTCACCTGTCTTGTTTGCTAAGGCGCCATAGGAATGACAACAATTTTCCCAAGTTAGCATTCCCGTCCGCCTCACCGTCACACACTCCCAAGGGCTAACGCTTTTGTTTGTCTTCCCCTCACGAGTTTTTTCTGTTTATCCTAGCCACCAACGCCACCTTTACTGAGGAGATGCTATCGCACAAAGAAGGGGGTGGACTCGAGCCCACCTACCCGTCCCCCGAAGACCTTTGAGTTTCTCGTGTCATAAAAGTTCGGCTGCTTTCCCGGCTGGGCTCGGGGAATGATGGAATGATTTGTGGGTGTTTGTGTATTTACTTGCCTACAGCTGCGCTCGGCAGGGCGGCGTGTCGACGCGGAGAGGGGGAAGCTGAATGATGCCACCAACAACACCTTTCCCATCAAATTTATTCAACGGAAAATGAGAAACAAAAAAACGGAGTAAACAGGAAATGAGTTACGGTGCGGGAGAGAGGAGGGGCAGAGAAATGAGATCACACGCTTTCGCATTTTTCATTTTGTCGTCTGCTTATGAATTTTCCTTTTTTTCGGTCGTCAGATTTTGTGACAGTTTCGCCATGTGTGAAGGAGGGTTTGAGTTCGGAGGAATTTTCCAGGAAAATGCGGTTTGTGGCTGCCTAGACGCATAGTCTCGTACGTGTGTGAATTGTGCTCGACGGTGAGAGTATGCGGGTATGTGGCAGTGCGACTTTATTCGCCTCGTAAAACTCGCTGATGCGAAGAAGTTCGCAAAGGTTACTGAATGAGACATCAGATGACTACGGTTCCACAATATCAGTCAACTTTGATGGGGAAATTTTTTTCGGTTATTGCGAAAAACATGTGCCCGAAGCAGTGGTGCAGAGTTGAGAGGGGGGACGGTTTTTACGACGATAGTGCCTTAAAGTTTATGGAAATGCCACAGCAGCAAGGTTATTTTCCCCGAGTGTCGTTTGCGGCAGGATATGTGACCATCGCTAAGATGGGACACGGCTTTTGAGAAACGTGTGCAGTTTTGTCTCCGAAATTGTGTTTTTTTTTTTTCTGAATGACATCAATTTGAGCAGTTTTTTTTAAAGCAATTTAAATGCCGTAAATGAAACTTTACAAATTTTGTGTTAAAATTTCC
Organism: Eristalinus aeneus; assembly: GCA_955652365.1. NCBI lineage: Eukaryota > Metazoa > Arthropoda > Insecta > Diptera > Syrphidae > Eristalinus > Eristalinus aeneus. The sequence goes on along the minus strand of OY019130.1, from coordinate 6,701,758 downwards.
GACAAACATGCACCTTGCCGCGGGTACTTTGCTCCTGTAGCAATTCGGAAACTATGAGGCTGCGGTTTACTGTCGAATTTAACAAGTTTTGTTGTAAAAAACTCTAAACAACGACTATGATGTAGAACTTGATAGCATTCAAATTTCAAAAACATAAAGAATATACGAATCTCTGAATATTTAATAATAATAATTGTTGGCGCGAAAGTCCACAGGGGAATCAGGGCCTAGCTTGCTCATCAACTACTCGTGTTGTGCACGCTACTGTTCTCTCACGAGTAGAGGGGACCTACAGTTTTTTGCCGACTCCGAACGGCGAAGTTTGAGAAGCTTTCTTAGATAGTTATTACTATTTGAGTTTTGTCAGCTGCTCGAAAGAGGTGATGCCGTGAAAAATTCCAAAAATTGGTGTTGAGCTAGAGGTCGAACCTAGACCCTTCAGCGTGTGAGCGTCGCACTCTACCCATTACGCTACGGCGACCACTTACCTAATCTGTCAATGCAAAAATTTCGGAAATTGACAAATGAGCGTCTGCCACTGACCTGACCGACTTAATTTGAGTTCAGACGACTAAACATTTGAGTCAATTTTTAAAGTGACAATACAGACAATATTTGCAGATCTGGCAATCGTCTGAATACAGCTTTGCGACCAAGCTGGACCTAATAGCCTGTATGCCTTAGATTAAGGCATCAACTCAAGAACTTACTAATAAGAACGAGTGTCATCTGATCGAGATCTGGGAAACAGACAATGTCACAAATTTGGTGAAGGCATAATCCAAAGGAACAAATCGCAGTTTAGCAATTTCGCAGGTTAAGCCCGACCTTGTACTGTTTAATAGCTTAGCGTCTCACATTCCTTGATGTTAGAAGATTCCATCGGAATGCAATGACTTTTTTTTTTACATTGATCTAGCGCGTGAATTTGTAGGAGAACAATTTTTGCGCCACTCTTTAGTGCGCTGTGAATTTGCCAGCAAACAGAGTTTGCATAGCTCTGCAACCTAGAAGTCGTTCAACACAGAAATTGGCCACATTTTTTCTTCTGCCTGAATAAAACTAAAAAAAAGGCAAAGTACTGGTTGGCCCTTATTTGCAAATTTATCAGGAACGCTGAATTAGTTGTTCTTAAATATAATTCAGGGAAAGCAAAAATATCACAAGAAAGCTGACCTTTTATTCAGGTACGCCTCAGTTTTAATATTTCAAGCATTCATTTCGAATTCTTTTTAAGAATTTCCCATTTCAGTTGAAGTCATTGCCAAAAATCCCTCCAAGACGAGTATCAACAATACCCCTCGTAAATTACCACAAAATTCGACCTACCTCCCGAAATTTTCCGAAATCATAAAGCTGAAGGTTTATTGCTTAAGCGGGCATGATTTTGACGAGGTCATTGTTGGCAAATGCTATAAACTTGAAATTCTTTTGGAAAGATTTTCAGAAATTCCACGAAAACGTACCTGGCGGTTGCCCCCTCTTTTAAGCACGGAAACATCAAGCAATTGCTCAAACCCTCACACATACGCACCATTTATTTATTCAACAGTATCGCCGACCACGTCCATCAAAACGCCCTCAATCCGACCCCGGGACGACTGACATATTGCCGAAGATGCCATAAACTATCACCGAATCCACCCTTTTGAATGAGACGTTCACCCTCGCGTGGAGGCCGTGTAAGCGCATAACTTCCAATTATCCCAAATTGCCCTGTCGGATATTCAGACAGGAAGGGCACTGCCGCAAGGGCTCCCGCACATTTGTTTTATTTTTTTTCCTCCTGCCATGCCAGTTCACTGTAGCGTGCCCTTCCTTAATTACACTCCCGCCTTCGCGAGCTAACATCGCCCGGGGCACGAGGCACACACAGGCCACACGCATTCACGAATCCAAACAACGGCGCACAGATCAATTAAATAAACTCGAGCGACAGCCGGCGCTCTACTCACAAGCGTTTTGTTTCCTAATCAACAAACATTAGCCGGCCTATCTGTCTATCTGCTCTGTCGGGTTCTGTTCTCTGTTTTCTTTTTCCTCCACTCTCCCTCTGTGCACACACAGAGGGCTCCTGCACAAAGGACACACAAAGAGGGCAGCATTAATTTATTTACTCAATAAAATTCGCCGCGTCCGAAGCCAGAGGCATGACCGGAATACCTCACTGGCGACGTCGACGACTTTTGCTCGGGTGCTGCGCGGTGACACAGGGAAATGAAATTACACGAATCAAGCAGCCAACCGACCATCCGCCCAGTGTGGATGGGGATCAAACCCCCGATGTTGCGCGATTGCCTTGGGGGACGCACTGAAAACAATTTTATTAGCTCCACACGGTGTATTACCGTTAAATCACCAATTACTCCAAATATAGCCGCCACCGCAACAGCCATCCACTTCCCCCGTCTCCCTGCTGTCATCGAGAGGAGGTTGGTCGAAAAAAAAAATAAGAGAACACAAGACCGCGCCACCCCTGAGTCCACAAGAAGGGGCGCACACGGGTCATGGGGTGTCGTGAATAATTGACGACTTGAAACGAGTTCACGCCATCAGACATTAAACTCACCCCCAACTGGGTCGAACTGCTATCCTTTATTACAATCGCATCCCCGCCCAACCGCCTCCATCGTCGTCCACCCTCGAGTCAATGGCAGCAATCAGTCGTCAGCCATTCAACGGCTTCTATTGTCGCCCGCTCCCGGAGGGGGAAAAAAGCCAAAACTTCCGACGCCGTTATTATTTCCGACTTTAACAATTTTCTTCAGGAGGGGGCTCCGACTTGGAAAACCATTACATCACCACTCACCACCCCACGCTCTGTTTTGACGTGTCCATCAGCAGCGGCGTATTAGGCAACCCTTCCCCCTCCATTGGCACCCGTCGCCGCAGAGTCATAAATAGTCAGAGTGTCTTCCGGAGCGCAACCGTCACATTCTGCCCAAAAAACCCCAGCAATCTTCCACCCCCGGCCGTTCCCTTGGGGCTTTCGTGTCTCAGTCTCACATGGACGTCATTTTCACGTCCGTCCATCCGCCCTTAACCCGCCCACCCGCTACCACCGCCCCGCAGCACTTTCCGCTTCCGATTGTACGGACGAACGACAGTCGATTAATTTTGCAAGAGTTTCCTTCAATTTTTCCTTTTAGTGCCGCGCCACCAGCCACCCTCACCCTCAGCGCACTTCACTTCACATTGGCCTCTGCCATTCTTCCTCCCCCTGCGAGTGTCCGCACCGGCAAGTCAACGACGAACTTCTCTCTCTCAACAGTCCACCAACCAAGCAGGCAACCTCTTTCTCCTTCCTCCACAAAGTTCCCCCAGGCTTGGCGAGTCCTTTCGCACACGCGAAAACAATGTTATGCGGCGTTGGCGCTGTGCTGCGGAATGAGCACCGATCCGTGCCGAGGGGGGTTTCAATGAAAATTATATCCCGACTCGCCCTTTCCTCCTTGACCTCGTTGCTGCCACCCTCTGTTTGCCGCCGTCATGAGATGGTGGTGTGCGCTTACACAAACGGCTGCCGTCGGCCGCCGCCGACAAACAGTCAACCGTCGTCCATCCACCCGACAGCCGTGTCATCCACCAACTCCACCCCCGAGCACCCTTCATCGAGAAAAACTTCCCTATCGTGCGCAGCATTTTAAGTGATGCCTCCTGGTTTTTGTGCGCTTCCCCCTGCCCGCGCGCTTCAATTGTGTTCGGAATCAACCCGTACTCCGCTGTTGCTGTTAATTTGCTGCTACCGCTGTTGCCGCTGCCACAACAGTCAATGTGTGTATGTATGGAAGAGTTTGTGCGCCGCACCCTGCTATGGAATAACCAACCCCAGCACGGTACCGTGGTGGTACCGCCATCATCATCATCATAGTCGTCGTCGTCGTAGTCGGCGTCATCATCATCCTTGGTGTTGTCGTTGTCCTTTTCCTTCACACCTTCTCGCTGTCTCTCTCGCTTTCTCCCCCCGCAGATTCAGATTCAAGTAAACTCTTCGTCGTTGTATGGTCATGGAATCTGATGAAAGTGCGGCCTTAGCGGTAGGTGGTTGTTTGTTACTTGCTTCCACTGTAGAGAGCCATCAAATGCTGGGAGGATGTGTGCGGCTGTGAGAATTTGCTGCGGCACAGTGGTGCCGAGCGAAGTTTTACAAATAATTTCGAAACGATGAAGTTCTAAAAATTTATTTTTTACTTTTAGATTATTCATTTGTTTCTTCAAAGTTTTAAGTTATGAGTAAAATATTGATTGAACGAACGCACTAGACACAATCGGTACAGTTTTCATAAAAAACTGTGACTATAATTTTTTGGACATTTTAAAGACCACGAAATTTCACCAAATAACTTTTCACTAATTTTGCTCCAAATCTGAGATCGATGAAAATGTTGTAATTGATTCCTGCGAATATTTAAACTTTCTGACTCTAGGATTTTTTTTCTAAAAGCCTTTTAACAATGTTAAATTTTTCTGACCTGGTTCAATCGGGATTTGATTTCAATTCAAAACTAAAGCCAAACTCCGCGGATTTAGAGCTAACGGAGCTAACGGATTGACATATAGGGGACGCCACTTACAAAAAATCCATTTAATTTTAAGGAAGTACAAACATTAAAGTGATACCTGTCAATTTTTTATGAGAATCTGAATAGGTGTGTTCCCGTACCCTAAAAAAACAACGCAAAACAATACAATATCCGTTCCCGTATTCAAAAAAAAATGGGTTTTACGTCAAATGAGCGCTCACTTGAGAGACTTAAACATTTCTTCACCCTGCCGATTTTAGCACAAACAATTTTTGTGGATAGGTTGTTGGTTTTCTGTCAAATTAATTGGTGTGCGTGCAGGGATAAGTGAATATTAACCCATTATCTCTGTGTGTGACTCAAATCTTGTTGTTGTTTTTCGTTTTCTGTATCGAAAAGGGAATTTGATATTTTTTTATAACATACTTTTACACTTTAGATGCGTTCCCGTACTTTCCCATTTTCTGAGAGAGATTTACCCCCACCCCTTAACAAATGACAGGCTTAAGAGTTTAGTACAGAAAGTACTGGAACACACTTGTAATTAGGTTACAAGTTACAGTGCTTAAAGTGACGCTACTTTTGCGATTTTTAAAACAATAAAATGGAATGGAATTTTGTGTGTTTCGTAAACACTGCTTTTTATAATAATTGTTGGCGCGACAGTCCACAGGGCGACCAGGGCCTAACTTGCTCATCAACTACCCGTGTTGTGCGCGCTACTGTTCTCTCACGAGTAGAAGGGACACCTACAGTTTTTTGCCGACTCCGAACGGCGAAATTTGAGAAGCTTTCTTAGACAGTTACTCTTTGAGTGTTGTCAGCAGCTCGAAAGAGGTGGTGCCGTGAAAAATTCGAAAAATAGGTGTTGACTCGAACCTATACCCTTCGGCGTGTGAGCGTCGCACTCTACACACTATACCACGGCGACCACGCTGGTTTTTGATAGGAAAAAATACCATACAAGCTCAGTAATGGCTTGAAAACTGTTACAGAATCCCTGCTCCATCAAAAACAACGATTTGTCGGTGGTATGCTGACTTTAAACGTGCCCATACAGACACAAACAACGCTGAACGCTCTGGAAGGCCCATTGAGGTGGTTACACCTGAAAATGTCAAAAAAGTACATAAAATCGTTTTGGAAAACCGCAAAGTAAAATTGCATGAGATAGCTCACACCTTAGAAATATCAGAAGGGAGTGTGTTCACTATTTGGAATGAACATTTGTTCATGAAAAAACTGTCTTCGAAATAGGTGCCGCGTTTGTTCAGAATGGAACAACAACGTATCGATGATTCTAAGAGCTGTTTGGAGCTGCTTCGCCAGAATAAACACGACTTTTTGCGTCGGTATGTGGCCGCCGTGGCGTAGTGAGTAGAGTGCGATGCTCACACGCAGCTGGTCAACGTTCGATTCCCGGCTGAACATCTCGAATTTTTCACTGCACCACCTTTTTCGAGCTGTGGCCGCCGTGGCGTAGTGGGTAGAGTGCGACGCTCATACGCAGAAGGGTCTAGGTTCGATTCCCGGCTGAACACCTTGAATTTTCCACGGCACCACCTCTTTCAAGCTGCTGACATCAGTCAAAGAGTAATAACTGTCTAAGAAAGCTTCTCAAACTTCGCCGTACGGATTCGGCAAAAAAAACTGAAGAACCCTTCTACTTATGAAAGAAAAGTAATGCGCACAACACGAGTAAGTTGATAAGCAAGCTAGACCCTGGTCGCCCTGTGGACTGTCGCGCCAACAATTACCTTTTTCGAGCTGCAAACAACACTCAAAGATTCTCAAATCCCGCCGTTCGGAGTTGGCAAAACATTGTAGGACCCTTCTACTCATGAGAGAACAGTACGAACGAGTAGTTGATGAACAAGTTAGGCCCTGGTCCCTTGTGGACTGTCGCGCCATTGAATTATTATTATTAATTATTATTCCACAATGGATGAAACATAGATCCACCACTACACTCCAGCATCAATTCGACAGTCAGCCAGTCAGCGGAGTAGACAGCAGCCAGTGAACCAGTGCCAAACGGCCAAAGACACAAAGGTCGGCTGGCAAGGGATGCGCATGGAATTTTATTCATCGACTGTCTTGAGAAAGGATCAACACCGTGTACTAAATGGCATTATTAGTGCATTCGAAGGAAGAAATTGCAAAAAATCGGTCCCATATGAAGAAGAAAAATTTCTCTTCCACCAATTCTGCACTGCACGAATTGGGCTTTGAATTGCTTCCGCACCCACCCTATTCTCCAGATCTGATCCCAGCGACTTCTACCTCTTTTCAGACTTCAAAAAGATGCTCGCCGGAAAAAAATGTGGCTTGAATGAGGAGGTGATCCCCGAAACTGAAGCCAAAGTTAAATCGTTCTATAAAGCAGGTATCCAAATAGTTGAGCGGCGTTGGACGGTTTGTATCACTCTTGAAAGAAATTATGTTGATGAAAAGAGTCGAATTTTGTCTAGAAAATGTGTATTCATTGGCTAGCCCTGGGACTTATTGTTAGGAGGAGATGCTTTCAAGAAACCCGGACGCTGACAACCCTAAAGTCGATTGAAGTGTACCTCCTCTTATCTTCTCATACCAAGTTCATAGTCGATCTCTTTTCGAGGGACCTCTCGGAGTTCTACGACATAAATGAATCAAGAAAATCAAGGTTACTTTAAAGTTCAGAGTACACTTGAATACCTCACCTGTCTTGGATGTGGTTAAAAGGCTTCAACACAAACTTGAGAAATGTCTCGTCCCTTAAACTAGTTCTCAACAACAAAGTCATACAAAAAATTACCTAAAGAGCCGACTAATGTTGACGTCCACCTAAGCGCCACAGCGCCTAACCCTCTTTTTATCTTGCAAGCCTTTCGTGAAGATTCAACTCCTTTCCGTATGCGTCGCAAGTTGATTGTTACCGCCTGTGTGCCAGACGCGACTTGAATTTAATTTTTTTACGCACAAATCCCGAAGCACAATGACACGCATGACTGTTCGAGCTTTAAAAGGCTTTGAGACTTGGTTACAACTTTCGATTTTTTCTGTTTTTTTTTTTCTGACACTTCACTGATTTCCATTTTATTCCGCTTCTGGAATGGAACTGGAACTGGGACGTCGGTATGCATTGGGAACGAAAGTGGCAGTAGAAGTGTCAGTGGAACTGAAGCTTAAGCTAGATGTGGAACTAAGGTTAGAGTGTATTGGAAAGTGGATTGAAATTGTGACAAAGATATGATATATTATGAAAATTTGTTCTTTATTCATTTTTGAGTCTAAATTTATGAAAATAAATTTTCATAATAAACTCAATGATTCCGGTACATCGAACTTGTTTCTTTATCTTTATCCTTTAGAAATTCGACAACTGTTTGGTGATGAATGCGTAGTTCTCCGTGCAAGATTCACAAAACCCAGGACTTGCTTTATTTCCTTGACTCATGGATTGATCGGGTAAATGGCTGCACCCAAAGTGGACAAACTCTTGAACAGCCTAAAACCTTAAATAAAATTCTGAAAACAAAGTCCAATATTACGAGTGCTCACACTTTGCAGTTTTACAGATTTGTTTAGGGATCTTTTTTTATCAAATAACGAGAACTGTGTGTCTTTGCAGATTAATTTCGACAGTGACAATGTCGTTTGATGCATTTCAACAACCAACAGTAGCTTCCGAGACTTTTTGCATTTAAATTTTCGGGTTTTATTTTTACCGACGCCACTGTACCATTCCATTACGGCAGAGCCAGATAACCAGGAGAAGAGAGCAGAAAAAAAAATAGAAAATCGGAATGCCCTCAAATATTAAACGCCACACAGTCGGTCGAAAGAGGGGGCGACTTACTGCTTACATACATTATTTTCCATTTTCATTTGTTTAGACATTTCACGTTCCATTGCGGTGTGGAGTGTGGCACAAGCATGCCATGGTTGTGCGGCACGGCGCTCTCGATTAATTCTCTTTGCCTCATATGCACACACGCGTACACGGGGTCTCACACAGACGCCCCCTGTCATTGTTCAACCGCGGGCACCCCTAGGGGATAAAGTTCAATGATAATGCAGTAAATAACCTAAAACGTCGGAATAGATATGCGTGTGTGTGGTGCCCTGTTGTTTGTCAGTTAGAGAAGCGATCCACCGCTGCCACTACCGCCGCCATCACCCCATCACCATCCCCTATAAATAAATACACAAATAATAGCAGTCACGCAAGACATTTCACCGCTAAATGAGTGCGTAATTAACAGAGTGAACAGCACACAAAACGTGAAATCATCACACGACCGTAATGCTACGGGCGGTGGCGGCGGTGGTAGAGGCGACGGTGGCGTGGTGATGGTGGTGGTGGCAGCGGCTGCTTGCTTTCCGTTGGCCCACAAGAGCAGGCAGGTACACGTCAAAAGGCGACGATTGCCAGGGCGGAAGGACGAGCGTAGAGGACGAGAGATAATGGAGCGAATGAGGGTGCGGATCGGGTTGCGGTGTGGGGCTGATGGGGTGATGACTCTTCCAAATGATACCATTCTCTCTCTCTCCCCAGTCCGTCCCTCAGCGGGTGTTCGTGGCCCCAAGGGGACGCAGTGGGGGCATAATATTCTATGACTGTCGACTTTGCGTCGTTCCCTGAAACACGATTTTATTTTTATTCCCTAGAGAGGGAGCAGGTGCGGCACGGGAGAGACGGGCGACAGTGCCGAGGAGGTGTGGAATAGAAAATGAGTTGCTGCCTGTGTGTCGAAGCGGTGCGCTTTCGCTCTACTACTTCTGCTGTTAGCGGTTGAATATAAAATTGGTTTCCGACTCCGATCACCCTCTGCACAGCGCCCACTTGCCCCGATACAATAGCGCCGCCTCACCCGCCACTGTGTGTCGGTATTTCGTTTTGGGAATGCGATTGCGGTGGATGATGGTTGTTCGGTGTGAATTACTTGTATTAGGTGAGGTTAGTTGCGGTACACTTGCTCGTCCGTAGGTTGAGTGGCTTGTCTGTGCTCTGGTGCCGGCATGTGGGTGGATGGGCGTGTGTATGTGTTTGCGTGGCTCCCGCCGTAGTTCAGATCGGAACTGCGTTCGAATGTGCTATTGGCTGCGGTGCGGTGTGGCGTGGTGCGCTCGTGGTGTGTGCTGGTGGAGCTGGTTAGAACCAGTGGCATTGGCGGCGGTGGATGGTGGTGCTGGCGGTTCGAGGATAATGGCAGTGCGGTGTCGGATAGCATGACAACCATTTCGGAAGATTTTCAACTCGCTGGGGGATTGGAGGAGCGGATATTTTTGATTAATTAGTTGCGGCGGTGATGTGCGCTACAACCAACCGGCGCTGCTGCTGCTACTGTTACGACACGATTACTGCCACAAGGGGTGGTGGTGGTGGTGGTTTTCTATTGCCTGCATGTGCCAGTGCCAGTGAGTATGGCATGCGGGTATGTTGGTTGACGAGCTGGTTTGGGATATGAGTTTCTTGGTGGATGGTCCCATGGCTAAAGGGTATAAATCACTCAAGGTCGACACTGACTGTTTCCGTTCACCCGCCCTACACCTTACTCCCCTCTCCGCACCTCAAGTGTAGCGTGGACTTTGATAAATGAAGTGCGAGACCCCAGGAACCGTGCCAGCCACACAGAGGACACGACATGGTTGAGCTAAATGAAATTATTCCCCAACCGACCGACTTGGGTGGGTCGTGGTCGGGCTGGGAAATTTGTGACAGTACATGGCAAGCACACCGTCATGTGTACAACTACCTGGGTACGATAATTTGGAATAGTGCAAAAAAGAACACAAAACAAAAACCCCGGCACATTAGGTGGTTAACCAGTGCCAGTTAAGTGGGCGGTGCAAAGTGACAACATTAGGCGTCGATGACGGTAGGTCCATGGGGAAAAGGTGAAAAATGTCCGGAGACTCCTTGCGCGAACCATCATCCCTTTCGATGTGCTAGCGAGTCAACCACACTGCTAATGAGTTCGCTCTAAATTTGCCATAATTGGGGGGCAGTTATTTTGTGGTTGACACGAATTTAGTGTTCGTTTGGATGGAAATATTGGTGAAGAGTCTGCCTGTGCAGAGAAAGAGCGGTTCAATGTGATGCGTGCGTGCTGAATTCCGTGCTGTTTTGTCCCAAATGAGGAGGTGCTGTTAATGTGTACAAGTTTGACGGAAATTGGAAGCGGAAGTTGGTGGACAGACGCAGTCAAATCAATTGAAATTTTGGTTACAAATTAATCAAGTTCGAATAAGTACAATTTTCTCGACTTTTGAGCAGATGACAGTCGTGGCCTAAAATGTTCCTCAAAGTTGGAAAAAGCCTAAAAGGGTCGCAACCAAAAATATTTAAAATCAATCTTTGGAGAGAAAAGGAATATTGCCAAAGATTGAAACGACCGTTTGGTATCTCCATATTTTGTACATAAACCCACACAAGGCCTAAAATTTTTGTTGAAATTCAAAATTGGGACTTAAGTCCAAATATTTGCGTCGGTTAGTCCAAAAATCGACCAGTGTGTCTTTTGGAGTTCTAGGATTGGAATTATGATAGGATATTTTGAACCAAAGCCTAAAAGCCTGAACCAGAATTCGAAGCCAGAAATATTTAAGATCAATTTTTGGAAATGAAAAGAAAATTGAAAAAGACTTAAAGGACAGTTCGATGTTTCCAAATTTTTCAACAAACACCCACATAAGGCAAAAAATGTTTGATTGGAATTCAAATTAAGACTAAAATTCAAAAAAACTGACCGGTGTGTAGGGTTTCTCCACTGGAATTATAGGATTGGAATTGTCGATCGGAAATTTAGGCCTAATTCTTTTTGAATCTTTCTTTCTGATCACTAACTGATTTTTTTTTCTTTTATCTTCTTTGGGCCTCTGTCTGTACCTAGACATTTTGTGGGTAACCTGTTGTTGATTTTTGTTTGGATTTACATTTTTTACTTTTTTAATCAAGTTTCTAAAACTTGCTCTCCTCTAGACTAATTTGCAAACTTATCAAACTTCTCTTCCTTTCTATCAACATTATGAACCTGACAAACTGTAATTGACAAATGTCTGATATGATAAAAAAGCACAATTTGGTACAAAATTGATATGTTTCAGATCTCTCACAAAAACTTGAATTCGTAAATTATAATTTGTAACATATTTAATTTTTTGACTTTTTGTTTAGAATCTGTATTTATCTGTCGTCTGTTTCTTTTTTCAAAAAAAAACCCCTTAGACCCTCCAAAAAAACAAAAAGTCAATCCGCTGTCCACACAGGATACAAATGAACGCGAGGAAGTTAGGAATTCTGAAACAATACCCCGCAATCAAAAACAAATTACAATTGCTTCCAGCTTCCTTCTGATTCATCCGCCGTGATACACCGCAGCGCCCACACATCGCATGTCCATGACCCACCTCCAAAACCATATTTCATTCAATCGAACTGACAACCACACACGCACCCCACTCTCTCTCTCTCTCTGTCTCCTCCCTGAAGTACCACAATCAACCGCCAGAGAGATGGAAGGTAGAGATTTCCTTTCACTCCCCGAGCGCTCTCTATGTCAAAGCCCAACCCAATTTAGTTCTTCGTTTCATATTCATACAAAACACAAAAAAGAACAACCTTGACATGGGTGTGTGCTCTGCCGGCACCTCTGGCACCCCCTGCACCCGTCGAAAGATCACATACAGCCATGGAGAGGCAAAAGAGCGGCAAAAAATTTGCAGAATTAAACAATAAATCGGCACGCTTGCGAATGTCCCTGTGTGTAGATCTGCAACGGGCTGTGTGTGTGAACCAGAAAACCGAAGTCAAAGCCGGCCCAAATCATAAAAAACACAACTCACGGAGTAAATTCGTTTTATATTCCTCCCACGTACCTTCCCATCCGGGTCCATGGTGTGTGCCTCGCACCCCCTCCAGAGGGAACGGCGGCACAAAAAAAAAAAAAAGAACGGAAACACAGAAGTGAACAGGGGCGTCAGGGGGTGACTGGATGAAACCTGTTATGTGCGGTGTGTTTTTCTTTCCACCGTCACCTCGGGGGGTTTCCAATTCCGAACTCCGGCAAGTCCTGCTGAATCTCTGAGCGACTGAGCCCCACCCCCGACAGCACTTCCTTTCCGTAGCCATGTCGTGTGTCGTTTGTTGTCAATTTGATTCTTTTTCGTCTTTTTTTGTGAGCGCGCACTCCTCCTGACTCCGACACACAACACGCTGGGCCCCGGCTCTGTGCATCGCATGTCATAAATAAAATTCTATGCAAATCTCATTTGAAGTAGAAGACACCGACGGCAGGCGGCAGCAGTCGGGCGCACAAACGCTGATGGCTGCGGGACTTCCGAGTGGGTGGAGAGGGAAGCGACACAGTCTGACGATGGATGTAATCCCCGTTCCCACACCGACAGTGAGCTGCCCCCCTCGCAGTGTTGTGCGGGCCATGTGAACAAGTTTTGAGGCCCGCTGTGCCCCGAGGGGGAGGCAATTTTTTTGTTTTTTGCTTTCCACCGTTTCCCACCCGCCCCTGACGGGAAGTTATATTTTATTTGGCAAACACATTGTCAATGTGACAGGAGTGTCGCGGTGGTGGAGCTCCTGCTGCTGTTGCTGCTCTCCGTCGTCGTTTGTACTCATCGTTTCGGGAGAGGCGTGTAGGGGTGACACGGTTGGGGTGTGTCTCTCTGTGTTTTACTTTCCTTCTTTTGTTTTCTCATTTCTTTTTTGTGCTTCTGCGAAAGACTCAGAAATCATGGAAATTGTGAAAAATAGAAACATGCTCGCCCTCTCCTCAGGGCCTAAGGATAAGTAAGACTCCCGTCGCTACCGTGCTGCTATCGTGCAGCAACGCAAAAGTTCTTCAAAAACGATTATTTCTTTTTGCTTTAGTTTCGTTTTTTTTTTGTCCTCGCTGTGGACGTTATTCTCGCTTCTCTGACATCCGTTACGGAACATGACATGAGAAGAGACACTCAAATAAAAAACAAAGGGCACTAAGGATGGGACCTTCACTACCAAACTGGAGCTGAGATCAAGTGAAACCAAGTTTCGAGATATAAGAGCTTTCAGAGATTATTGATATTATTAGTTTGGCAGCTTCTAGAACTTCATTTCACCATCTGACAATTTCAAGCGTTAAAAATGTATTTCGAGTCGCCCCTTAAATCGAGCACCACTTGATGCCAGTCGCTCTAATGACTGCCTCTCTAAACGATTTGGTTAATCAATAAGTCACTTGTAATCAGGTGCCGAAGATACTGTCAAGTGTCAGCACATGGCAAGTGTCAAAATGTAAGTGATCTCGAGGAGATACAAGACGAAGTTCGAAAGGTGGTGAAATCGGAAGTCACTTGAAGAACAGCAGAGATTTTGAAAATTTCATTGAATTTATTAAACAACGGAAAGATTTTTTGAATGGAGTCGAAATAATAAAATTAATAATTTCAAAACAAATTGGAAGTGAATTCCAAATCCTGGACGGGAAATTCCTTGATCTTTCAGTATCTGCCGTCCATCACTGAATAAGGAATACGCTTAAAATTAGACGTAAGCAAGAAACTACCTCCCCTTAGGATTGAAAAAGGGAAACTACACAAATCAGTGTGGATCACTGACTTGTTAAAAAACTGTTATGAAAGGTAGGTCATAATTTTTCCTTTATACGTATAAAAAGAAACATCATGAAAGAATTCAAAACAAAAACAAAAACTCAAGAAATATGTGAAGCTCAGTGGTAAGCCCGGCTGAACACATCGAATTTTTCACGGCACCACCTTTTTCAAGCTGCTGACAACACTCAACTGTCTAAGAAAAAGCTTTTCAAAATGTAGAGGAATTTGAATGAACGAATACTTTTGTACACCACTATTTGTTCCAGTCAGTTATTTGCTGTATTGTATTCGATCATCTGACTAGGTGAACGACCTGAGAACTCTCCACTCTTTTGTTCAAGAAATATATAAATTCTCTGCTTACCGAGAAGCGGTGCTCAGTAAACGGATAACCACACTCTCGATTGTTTTTTTCCTCCTACAAAAACTTCGTCATTCGAAGACGGCAATAAACTGTAGGTCTCTTTTACTCGGGAGTGAACAGTAGCGTGCACAACACGAGTAGTTAATAAGCAAGCTAGGCCCTGGTCCCGTGTATTGTCGCGCCATACAATTATTATTATTAAGTGGTAAGCCTCTTCGACACCTTTAAGTGATCCTAGGTAGATCGCTTACAATATTGGCACAATAAACCGCAGACAGAAGGTATTCTAAGCTGGAGAGTGGGCCTTTAGTTCAATTAGTTAAGATTTTAATTCGAAGCCAAGGCTTTATGGAAATGAGTTTGTGATTGGAAATTCCTAGAAGGAAAACATTTTTTTCTAAACGACTTAATGCACATTTAAAATCGACAGAGGTGGTACGAAGGAAATTTAAATCATCAATTATTAAGAGCAAGGATACTAGGCAATAAGAATCAAAAGACCAAACATTCTAATCTACTCAAAATGGCATCGACAACTTTAAGGCCCTAAACTTGATGTTGACCGCTTTTACGATTGTGGAAATCCACAATGTTTCTAAATGCCAATTTAAGAATGACTTTTTATTTTTAAGGTTTATAAGATAAAAGCTCGCGGTCGCCGTGGCGTATTGGGTAGAGTGCGACGCTCACACGCCGAAGGGTCTAGATTCGATTCCCAGCTCAGCACCAATTTTTCGAATTTTTCACGGCACCACCTCTTTCGAGTTGCTGACAACTCTCAAAGAGTAATAACTGTCTAAGAAAGCTTCTCAAATTTCGCCGTTCGGAGTCGGCAAAAAACTGTTGGTCCCTTCTACTCGTGAGAAAACAGTAGCGCGCATAACATGAGTAGTTGATGAGTAAGCTAGGCCCTGGTCCCCTGCGGACTGTAGCGCCAACAATTATTATTATTATAAGGTAAAAGCTACCTTTTCAAGTAGACTACTGAGAACCCTGTGGGACCCAACGTCAAAGTGTGTCCCCTTGAATCGGCGATAATTGGCCATTGGCCAGTTACAATTGCAAGGCAACGAATAAGCAAGGCAACAACAGCCCCTTTTGGACCTAGGCAATTAACAGTTCAAACGAACAGGTCTTTAAGCACGGAGACAAGTCCATACAAACAAACTACAATTAGGACACCCAGTCCCTTAGGTGGAGAATTTCTACAGTTGAGACCCTCAAATGAGGGAAATATCGACGAGACTAGGAGACTTAAGACAACCCTTAGACCCTTAAAAAAAACCCTTTAAGACGGACCCTTAATGCGGAGATCCTGTAACGAAGACAAATCATAACGTGGGTAACCCATTTGATCGTCAGATTTTAATGTGAACAAGTACGAAACCACAAGTCTATAACCCTGTAGATAAGCAATCGTTAAGATAAAAAATCGTGGTCGCCGTGGGATAGTGGGTAGAGTGCGACACTCACACGTCAAAGGTTCAGATGTCAAGCTTTAATGGAAAATTTCGGCCCGGAATCGGCAAAAACCTGTAGGATCCTTCTACTCGTGAGAGATCAGTAGTGCGCACAATAAGAGTAATTGATGAGCAATTTGGGCCCGGTTCCCGGTAAACTGTCGCGCCATCAAATATTTACGTAAGGTAAAAAATGTTGTCCGCACCGTTTTGAGGATGAAGATATAAAGCAATCTTTAATGAAATGAAATTGTATCTTCGCAGAGCTAAATTCGAGCTCGAGTTAAGACGTCAGGTTCAATAAGTCAAGTCCAAGGAATGGCGGTCATCCGATAACTCCAGAAAATCCATAATGCTTTCGAAAAACACGCTTTGACACAAGAATTCGACGGAAATTATTTGCACGGTGAAACTCAACAGAGTTGTGCAGTTGCAAGAAAAGAAGTGGATAATGATTCTGCCATACTTCAATTCAATTAAATAACGACTATCTGCCCTAATCCACAAATGAATCATTTCTACATTCCGTGAGTTTTGACGACCCCAATAAAACTCCAAATTCCCTGACACCGAAATCCTACTCAATGTCTGTCATAAAACAAACAAAAAATAACTCGAACAGCTTGAAACCCCCAAAGTTTCCCTCACTCTCCCCCACGAGGACGATATACACAATTGTCGTCCTCGTGGTTTGTACAGCTTTCTCCCCTCTCTTACGTTCACTCGGTAGCATATCTCATTCATCATCACAACTATTCGTAAAAATAATTTGCTTTGCCACAGGAATACTTAACCCGACCACTTTCTGGTCGGCGACCCAAACAAATCCGTCTCACCCGCACCTTAATATCCTTATTATGAAACTTAACGGTTTAAGAGATTGATCAAAAGCTTTCTCTCACAAACGGCTCTGCGCATGATTGATGAAGCGAGCTTTTGGTTTGCTCTTTGACGGTGAAAAGAGAGTCAGTCGAGATGGATTGAGGCGGATTTCCGAGGAGAAAGTGAGAAAAAAAATATAAACTTAAGAGAATTGAAAGCTCTTTTTGTTAAATTTAAGAGAATCTCCTAGAAGGAGATGGCTAGATTGAAAGTGTATGTAAACGAGTGAGACACGAGTAGCGAAAGAGAGAAAAGCTTTTAGGAAATCCTGACCACCATCAAACCAAACGGACGAAGCTTTTCTCACATCCTTCTGCCACCGCGATACCAATTTACCGTCATGATACTCGGGCCCACACAAAAAAAAAACAAACGCAAAATAAAACCCCACCGGAGAGGAGGACCCTGCGCTCGGGGTTAAAGCTGACAACAGGAATCCAGAGTATAGGGAGTCAACCCTCCCTATAATCACTGCCGGCGCGTTATTATTATCATCATTACTGGTTGCTGCTGCTGCCTGCTCCCGTGTCGCTCCACCCTCGCCTGTGGTCGAGCGGCAAGCGGCGTGGCGGCATTGAAATTGGTTGGGTTGGGCGCCGATGATGATGATGACAGTGACGGCCGGCATACATATACAGGGGGTGATTTTAATTTTTATTACAGGCAACGTTGACTATGAGAACCACGGATGGGGTGGAGCGGCTCACCATAAAATAATTCCCCACTCAGCGGTGACGCCTGGCGTTGGGGCAGAGGGAACGTGTTTCGATTGAATTTTTTCTCCGCTCTCCGCACTCGCTCTCTTCCACTCTATATAAGCGTGGGGACGCGGGTTGATGTTGTGGTTCGAAACTTGGCTTGGCTTTCCCTCTGCGACACTGCTTGCCCTTATCATTACCCACACCACGCCACGATGAGGTTTTCGTTTCGTGTTACGATTTTTTTTTGTCCTTTTGTTGGATCCACTTCTGTTTTCCGCTCTTCGCCTACCGCCTCCCGTCTCCCGTCCGTCGCCTCACCACAAACCACTTTAGAGGGATTCTCTTCGGTTTGCTTTTCATCCTCCCGCCACAGAACCTACGAGTTTCTGGATCGAATGTGGGGTACACCACAAGCTCACTGTGTGCACCGAAGGCTGCTGCTGAGAGGTCGGGGTGGCCAGTTGGGGCTGCTGTTGGTGCTGGTGCGGATGGTTGGTTGGTGGAAAATTTCGTATTCAGGAAATGTCTTACGATAACTTATTCGAGAGGAAATTATACTTGCACCAGCATCGTTGACGGCACAAGGAGCGGGGACTCCGGGCGCACAGGCACAAGCCAGGCGAATAACACGAAAACGTGTTCCCAGTGAATTTATGCAGAAGTGGTGCTCTGCTACTGCTGTCGAATGGCGAGAGGAAGATGAAGGTACGCTCTTTCGTGCTACTTCTAGAGGACTCTTACCCTCTTAACCTCCTACCGCCCACATTTTTTTCCCTTTGCTCGATGTGCCAACCAACCAACCAGTATGTGCACCGCCGCTCCCTTTGTGTTCCGTGCCTTGACGCAAGGGATAGGTCGCTTGGCTGTGGCGGGATAATAAAAAATGTGTTTTTACCCTCTTCACACTTTCACACTCCAAAAACTTTGTCCTCGGCATCGTGTTGGCTTTAGTCGTGTCGCCCCCGTGTAGATGTCGCGTTCGTCCCTAGCAGCGACGTCGGTAGAGCACGACTGCTCCCGATTATGTGCGTGTGTCTGATGGAATTCATTCGTTCATCTGAGGAGTAAGTAGGCACAACATGGTTTTTCATTTTTTTTTCTCCCTTCCATCCATCTCCCTCTCCACACACCCCCTTCACCAATTGTTCACCCTTCAATGAGCAGCCAGCAAGCCCGCCCCAGTCGTTCCACATTCTCGCTCGTTCAGCTGCTGCTCGTCGTCGATTGAATAGCGAATAGGGGGATGAATGATGATGTGAGGGGTGTATTCCTGCCGCTGCTGGTGCTGCTACTACTGCTGCTGTTGCTGTTGATGGTGGCGATGGCAATGGTGATGGTGGCAATATGGAATTTCTATTGTTCTCTGCGAGAGAGAGTTAAGTGGATCATTTGGATGTGTGTACGAGTACTAATGGGACACACACTTGGTGGGATTGAGTCGAATTGAATGAAACGAGGGTGGAGCGTACGCGGGGGGGGCTGACTGGCTGGCCGGTGAATAAGGGCGCGGGCGGTGGAGCAATTTAAATTCATTTATTAATGACAGGTGTGTGCGAGAAGTGGTTGAGAGTGGTTGAGTTTAAGTGGATTAAGGACTGGATTCGATTTTATGTTGACATCCAGAGGAAGCAAGCAGATGGGGATAAGCTTACTTCCGGGAAAATGTCTGCATTTTGGTACTTTGATGGTGTTGAAAGCAACAGTAGGGGGGTTTTACGGGAGATCGTCAAATTGTACGTGTGGGCATTGTTGGTTTTGCCGGTCGAGACATGAAGTGTTACCTTTTTTGTAGGTTTCTACGAACTGAATGATTATTGAAGCCTGATTGACACGACTATTAAAAGGAATTTGGGGCTTCCGAGGTTGCATCTTCACTGACAAGGTCTTTCACTTGAGTTCCTTATGATCATAATTGACAATAATAATAATTGTATGGCGCGATAGTCCGTAGGGAACAAGGGCCTAGCTTACTCGTTAACTACTCGTGTTGTGCGCGCTACTGTTCTCTCACGAGTAGAAAGGACCTATAGTTTTTTTCCGACTCCGAGCGGCGAATGATGAGAAGTTGTCTTAGACAGTTATTACTCTTTGAGTGTTGTCAGCAGCTCGAAAGAGGTGGTGCCGTGAAAAATTCGAGGTGTTCAGCCGGGAATCGAACCTAGACCCTTCGGCGTGAGAGCGTTGCACTCTTACCCACTACGCCAGTGCGGCCGTCATGATTGACAATAATCTCCCAGATATGGCGAAAAAGTGATGTCAAAGAATTTGAAGAAGCTGTGGGCGAAATCCTGACGCGGGGTAATGTAAATAACATCTGGACCACAATGTTGGCTGGAGAAGCGTTGTACAACAACAACTCGAAGAACTTCAAGGCTTGCGCTGGTATGACGTGTCTCTTCGGTCCTGAGGATGGTCGTGGAAGGAAAAGTTCCTGCAAAGCGAAGGTTCTTTTGATTGTCACAACGAGAACAACGCCCGCTTAACCTCTGAAAGTAACCTACGCAGACGTGCTACATCTTTTAGTTTCTATAAAATTTCGGCTGGTTGCGAGATATAGGAAAACGTCAACAATAAGACGGAAAAAATGATCTTCGTGTTATTCAAATATATATACCCGTTCTATGCAGGCCATGGCCAATTTTTTCTAATAAAAATAGGATTGAAGTCGTTTACATTTTCTTTACAAAAAAGGGGTCCTCTAAAACAGTAAAAGTTTTGCGAATATTTCACGTTAATCCGACTGTTACAACGCTAAATACTTCCACCATGCGCCATCCAAACTCAACACTCAGCCATTCGCGACCAATTTCAAATTTCAATTTCAAAGAGTAGGTGTTGAATCAATTTATGATTGATTATCCCCCACAGCCGCGAACGACACCGAAGCAAAGATGCGCTCAGCGAAATTGAATTCAATTACCCAGACCTCACCTCTTTCCGGTTCAGACTCACAAATCCCTCCACCGGTGTGCGGTACACACACACACACACACATACACGACTATAGGACGACGACACAGCAATAATCGCACCCATAATCTGGTGTGGTGTCTACCAATCAAAAAATATGCTCCAAGGACCCACGAAAAACCATTCAAAGAGGAACCACCGAACACCGAAAAAAAAAATAACCTGTTCTGCCATCCGAACATACGATGTAGACACACACCGACAATCCCCCACTAAACCTATAACTTCCCTGGAAATCCCAAAAAAGGAAAATCCGTCCTCTTCTCATGGCAACCAACGTCGTTGTCGACGGCAACAACAGCAGCGGCAACGGCGGTGACGACGACGACGACTCCACGTGGAGAGCAGCACAAGCCTCACCATCGTACGCAGGATACAAGAAATTCTCCACATTCAACCGTGTTGCCAGATGGAGGGGCATACAAAATCCCAAACACTGACACACCCACACACACACGTGCAAGCAGAAGGAAGCGCAAAAACTACGAAAAAAAAGGAAAGAAGAGCGAATTGGTCGGTCTCGGAAAGTTGGAAAGTTCTGTCCGTGGATTAATTAGAAAAGGGAAATGGAGTCGTCATACTTTCCGGCAGGACGAGGAGGGGGATCTCCTTAAGGGGCACAATCAGATGACGACGACGCGGGCTTGTGTTGTAAGGAGTTACTGCTGCGGATGGCCCGCCACAACATCCTCGTCGAAAAGTCATATCACAGCGTCCTGATTCCCGGCATCTTCAATTAATCCCTTCCCGTCTTCTAGTAGTCTCCCTTCCGACTTCGAGTCCTCAATGAGGTCACAACTTTATTGCTTTGCTGCGCTTCAATTCGGGCACTTCGTTGGGCAACTTAAACACGGAGAGAGGATCATCGCCGTCGACCTTTTTGCCCCCAATCATCCCTGTCATGCTCCCTCACTCACCCAGCCACTCACCCATCCATCCGTTCGGTGTCCACTTCATTTTCATGAAGTCCCGCAAACGCACATAGTCTCACCACCCTCACCCCAGCTCGCCATCGATGGCGTCCGCCCCTTCCCCGTCGTCACACTCACCAAGCGTCAAGCGTCGTCGTCGTCGTCATTTTAATCGGAATCAATGGCGATGAAACGTCATTGAGGGTTGATATCCTCTATTACCGTTGTGAACGTGAACGATACGGATGGGGGAGCAACAGCGACAAACGCAAAAAAAAAGTATCCGGCACCTTCCCCCACTCACAAATTCGGGTTTCAAGGGTACACTTTGCCTTCACATCCGTCGTTATTTTGGATTCGCCTCTGCCGGATTATCAATGTCCCCCACACGCCCCGCATCCAAACCCGTGTGGCTGTGTGTGTGTTAATGGCTTCGGGACGGATAGATGTGGGATCCTGGAGTTCGGTTGCGCTGTCAGAATTTCTGATTTGAAAATAAGCACACACCCAACCAGCCGCACACATTTGAGCGGCAGTCGAGTGAATAAAACGAGGTGGGTGGAGGACAACCGTAGCGGACGAAGGACGAAGGGCGGAGAACGAGCGATGACAACCAGAGGGAGGAGCAGGAGAAGCAGAGGGAGGAGGAAGAGGATGACGACGACAAGTGGGAGTGGAAAGAAGACTTAAGTGGTGTATTGGGTTGGGTTTTTTGTCGAGATTGTGGAGGCGGTGGCGGCGGCGGTGGCGGTTGTGCGGAGGCGGCGGGCTTGTGAGAAATAAGGATAAGAGCAAAGAACGTTGAGCATGAAAAGTGGAACTGTCTCTGGCGATAAATGTGGGAAACAGCTTTCGTTGTTCGACTCCAGGGCGCGTCATTGCCAGGGGGGTAGGTTTTGTGGCAATCTCCTTCTCCCCCTTCGAATGCCACCACCAAGCGGGGGCGATTACTGATGTGGGTGTGTGCGCTGTTGGGTGTGGGATGTAGGACTTCCAAGGACTAAATTAACAGAATTAAACGAGTGGGTGAGTGATTTAATGAGTGTTTCAGCGGGGTGTTAAGCAGCAGGAGAGTGTTGGCAATGACGATGGTGGTTGGTTGGAAAAAACAAAATCCGAAAAGACGTCGACTACAGGAAGCGCGACGGCTGAATGAATTTCCCTCTAAATGCTGTGGCTGTGGAGTTGGTTATTCAATCTCGCACCGAAGCCGAATTGAGGATAAAAAGGTAGAAGGGGATGAGAATTTTCACACAATTATCGGATGAAACTAGGATCGTTAAGTGGATTTCTCGACCGTGTGCATAGAGGCGTGGAAAATGTGAGGTTGAAGTGAAATGTGGGGTTGGTTGGTGAGGCAAAAATTCAATTCACATTGGCAGGGGTCTGACAGTGACAGAGTCAAAATGTCAAACTCTTGATCAGAAATCGAATGATTTTCAGAATGTTAATTCAGTCAAGTCTGCTGAATGTTTGTCACTTCGGAAAGTTTTGGCTGACCAAAGTATAAATGTTTTGCGAGACGTACATACAAGAGATACACTTTTTTAAATTATTTTTATTAAATTGAAAGCTACAAGAAATGCAAATTCAAGTTTAGAGCGATGTGAAGGGCGAATTGAATGAAAGTGAAGCGTGAATTGAAGTGAAGTGTGAATTGAAACGAAGGATGAATTGAAGTGAAGTGTGAATTGAACGAAGATGAATTGAAGTGAAGTGTGAATTGAAGTGTGAATTAAAGTGAAGTGTGAATTGAAGTGAAATGTGAATTGAAGTGAAGTGTGAATTGAAGCAAATTGTGAATCGACGCAAAGCGTGAATCGAAAAAAAGTTTGAATTGTAGTAAAGTATGAATGAGAACGACTTAAGATTAGCTAAATTCTAAAACTAATTTGTAAATGGAAATGAAATGCAAATCGAAGTAAAGCAGAATATTAGTAAAGTATGAATTATGGAACAAACTGATTCGTACAGCGTAGAGTCTGAGCTAATAATAAAGGGGCCATGTATCGGGGACCTCCTCAAACTATGAGAAAACGGAAAAATAATTTAAACATAAAAGGTGCAAAGAATTGGGCGGAGAATATAGGACAAGTCATTTTACTGACTGAAAAAACAAGGAAGAAGTTTTTCACAACCTTTGAGAACTTTGAGGGAAAGTGTGATTCACTGCTGGAATTTCTTAAATCTCAAGGGATTAACCTTGCCTCATTTAGCCATCAGAGAACGTCAAAGCAAGTCCCAGTCTGATAGAACTTTAGGCAAGAATCCTGATTGGTTTAAGTGGCTGTTCCAAATCAAACAGAAGTAAAAAAATAAGATGCCGATTAAATGTGGCGTATCATTGTATTATTTAAGAACGAAATAAAAATCTAAAACAAATATTTTGTGTTCAACCAAAGGAAATATTCTTATTTTCTTTTTGCAGAATCTGCTTATTTCCTCGGCGAATGTTACACTCGTTTCAAAATCAATTCGTTTTTAGAAGAAATAATTTCCGATGGAAGTCTTCTTAAATACTTCTAAAAGTAGGTAACTTCCTAGGTAGTCGAGAACCATTTCTTTCTTCTGACTCGCTCGGCAACTTCTACAAAAGTCATGACTTAGATTGTCAAACTGCATGTTTACTTAAGGACTGTGTCCAATAGGTACACTTGAAATTAGACCATCTTCACCTTTATTTTATTTGATGAGGCCTGTTGTCCATGCTAGACTAATTTTGCCCTGTACCCCAAGTTTCAAGTTAATTTTCGCTGTGGATTGCAATTTTATTGGATTCTTTAACAGGCTTGTTTGGAGTTGAAAAAAAGACTTTAGAGCAGATCTTCTAAGACAGGAAATGAGAAGCCTACTGCTTGTTCTGCCTATTAACCACTGCAATCTAAGACAGAAATTGAGCAGCCTCTTGAAGTAATGTGGCGTCTACCTATTAGCCACTGCAATCTTTAAAAAGTTGAAGTTTCAATGGAATAATTGGAAACTTTATAAACTTTATCTACAAAGTACTTCCCTTTAATCTACTTTTCCGTGCCTGAATGTAACTTTTCAGATTTTTGTCCCTCCTATTGCAAGTGCCTCAGTCTGGTTCACGTCAAACTGCTCCGCTTCAGTTTTCATGTATCCACATCGATGCGGCAATTCTTACCGCAAATAACTTTTTAATTTCCAGCCGAACAGGCCATTATTATTCAGCACTTGATACTATTATATTTTTAAAGCAGATATTGTTATGCACGCACAATGTACGCATTAACCGTGGGCGACCAGGATCTACTTTCTTCAACGAACACTCCTGTTGTGCGTTAACCCTCATTCACCTTGACACTTTAGGTTTCTCACCACATCTTCTATTATGGACACATGTGAAACTTATTTTAAGCATGGACTAAAACCGTAACAGACCAAGACATCGCTTGCATCTTTTTAAAATTTTCTGTGCCACGATTCCGAATTCATCACGGAAGTGGGCAGAGGCCGTGAAATTTCATGAGTGCATGTCTTCTTCTTCTTGTGACGCTACAGTCCGGGGTGGACCTGGGCCTCAACCAACATGCCTCTCCAGCCAGCACGATCTTTCGCCAGCTGTCTCCAGTTGTGAACTCCAAGTTGGTTGAAGTCCTTCTCCACTTGTGTGCGCCACTTTAGTCCAGATCGTCATGAGTGCATGTATGTTCCAGAAATTAAAAACGTCTACAATTTTATCCCTTAACCACGCGTCGCCTGCAAATCAATCTCACACCCTGCCTTAAGCTTCAAGACAATGCCATCACTTATCCGATCAAAGAGACTTTATGGTTCGATTCAAGTTTTTAAAATTAAACTGATAACCGCCAGCAATTTCCCTTGGTATGTCATGAGCTCCTTGTCTCCCCTTTCTGATCCCGCAGCCCACAGGTGGAAGGGGAGCGATTTAAGGTCGTTTTAATAAAAGCAAAAACTTTTCACCAGAATCAATAAAACCGCCGCCACACACATCTCTCCACGCCACTCCCTCCCGTGAAAGCAACCCCTCCACTCAAGTCGACCTCTTTAACATCAAAGTGAATATGCCGAGAGACAAAGAAAACCAAAAGAAGACATGACGAAGGACCAAGAAGGATACACACACAGAAGACAAAAAAAAATGCAAACAACGTCTCGTTCGGCATTTCATTTCAAACCTTTTTCCCTGTTCTCGTTCCCCTTCACAGCCATACTCCCTCAATGACCACACGCACACACACACATGCACGCACAATATCTCAAAGACTCCTCCACTGCCATGGCATACATTTCAACCCCATTAGCAACCACTACAAAATGTGTTTGCGGTTTTCGCTTAAAACTTCGTCCCACCAGAGGATTCACAGCACCGCCGCTCCCTCCAACAACGGCTGCCAGAAAGCTGGTGGTGTGGTGTGGTGGAGCCGACGTAATAGATTTATGAGAATTTCTTGAGAAACCATAAAACCACCAGTCAAACAGAAACAGGTCCCGGCGACGTGGAGTGGCTCCTTTTGAGCAACCGCACACCAACCGCACCATTAACCGTCACTTAAATTAATATTAGCAATGATTTCTGTGAGGAAGGACGGAGGGACGGAAACCGCTCGCTCCCCCCCCCCCCCCCCATGCCACATTAGATGACTGATTAACAGGCCTCTGGGTGGGGTCTGGGAAACGAGGGCGAGGTGCGCATCCAATTAAAATGTTGTGCTCGCCCCCCACTCAGAAAAGGCAGAAGACACCCGACTCGCCCACACGAAAGGATAATCGGTCAGACCACTCCACCGATGGGGGATTATAATGTGCATAAGCATCAGGACGTAGGGGGGAGAACGTGAGCAGTGGGTGACTTAATCCCGCAATTAGAGTCGAAGAATATAAATTCCCTCATCGCACATCACCACCACACTTTGCCGCCAACAAAAAGCCAAGGATGTAATGAAAATCGTTCCGGTTAGAAGGGCACACATACACACACGCACACACAACCACCATTCTACATCCGGCGCCTCGCGGTGGCGCTGCCATTTAAAGTAGCGCAAACAAATCCGAGCAATCAGCACATTTACGCCAACAAACCCTCTGTCGGTTGATGGTTGCTGCTGCTCTGAGGGCCTGGTGCACATGGCCAGGAACCATTTGTACAGCAATTTCCGCACCACCACCAGACCAACTTCTAAACTTCTCTCTCCCGCCACACCACTTTATCATTCGTTAGGCAGCAGCAGAAGGGAGGGAGAGAGCGAGGAAATAGCAGAAACCAACAAAAAACTGCGGGGCAAGGGGAGACAAACTAAAGGAAACTCATAGTGAACTTCTAACAAAGTTGAATCCACAGTCCCTGGGCGGCTCCGCTTGTCCTCGCACTCGTTTAATGCCGCTGATGCCGCCAACGCCGCCGACGTCTGTGGTGATAGCGGTGTGTGTGGAAAGGCATCATAAACCGCACAAATATTCATACAAGTCTAAGGCCGGTAGAGGTAGCAGTGGCGGTGGTTTCTAGGTTTCTAGCGCGCCCTCGGTACACACACAGCGGCCATCCACCCACAGGTCCTTCACTGAAATTTCCCATAACCCAGGAAACGAGTGGGTGGTCGGTTGAGGGTTAAATTTCGTCCATACCGCAGAAACCCCAAGAGTAAAAGTTCCTTTGTCAAACTCATCCGAAACCATATTTACCCAGCTCCAAGTCCAAACCATCTCAACCATCCATGCCTTCTCCCACCCTCAACCGCACCGCAGCCGACCGACGACGAAACCAAACCAAACCGACCAACAACAACTGCCAGCCACTGTGCCACCCTCGATTTTAATGCCTTTAGTCGCTCGGAGGTTTTGGTTTCGGTAGTTTCTACTGCTCCCTCTTTCCTTCTCCTCACCCGCTTTGCACATCATCATCTCAACGTTGTCGTCCTAGCCGCCGTCGTCGTCGTCGTCGTCGACGTCCTCGTCACAGTCAGTAGTCGGAGTCCTTGGCGGGTTAGTTGTGGCTTTCCTCCACAGAGTT
The DNA here is from genome assembly GCA_955652365.1 of Eristalinus aeneus. Taxonomy (NCBI): domain Eukaryota; kingdom Metazoa; phylum Arthropoda; class Insecta; order Diptera; family Syrphidae; genus Eristalinus; species Eristalinus aeneus. Next base: position 6,674,367 of record OY019130.1, on the reverse strand, counting down.
TCCACCTCGGTGTGTAGGGTCGATTGGTTGAGCAGGGTGGTGCGGGGAACTGAATGCGGTTACGTTCGTTGCTTGGTTGGGTGACTATTGCCATGTCAAGCCACAGACCCAAGGAGGAAAAGAACCACTTTAACTCTGTACTTCACCATTCCTTCGTTCCTAGAGCGACGACCATCATCAGCACACCATCAGGAACCGTTGTCATACCCCACCGACCAAGCCGACGACGACGCCAACAACAACAACGACTGCGACATAGACCAATCCGATCCCACTTTTAACCGCAGGGTCTCGCTCTTCTTAGAGAACCGTGAGGTCGTCGTCATCGTCGTCGCTCCTGCTGTAGCCCTCGTTGTCATCGTCCTCCTCCATCTCGACATCCTCGCCCAATCGCCCTATATGTTGTTGCTTCCCGTCGACTGAAGCTCGAAACCGTAGGGAATTGAACGGTAAGACACAGGCGGAGAGAGGAGGGACACAGAGAGAGCAAGCGTATTGGAGTGGAATTAAGCTCTTTTACACACAGAAATTGTGAGATTTTCGGTGATTTAGGGGATGTACCCGTTCGTAGATGTGCACGAGGCGAGGCCGGCAAATGGGGTGGATGGGTACGGTTCGAGTGGATAGCTCGGTATAATGGTCTGACTTAGTGGAGTCCGTTTCGCAAGAAGGACGGAGAAGTTAATTGAAATGAAAACGTTGAAGACACCGACTTCGGTGAAACGATGTACGGGGGATGAGAGATGGTTTTCTGGTTTCCTTTCGGTCGAGAGTGAGGGTAAATGAGTTCTCTCGCAAAACGGAAACAAGGAGACTTCAGTCTGGAAAGCCATCATCTGAAGGATGGGGCACAGAAGGTGTGAAACTTTTCTTTGACGCAACCACACATACCTTCCTATTCTTCATCACAGAGTCCACATTTCATCCATCTGCTCCACGGTCGATGTCGTCGTCATAGTCAAGGAAGTAGACTTAACCCCAAAAGACTATAATGGAGGCTGCGGTGGGGGAGGGAACGGTTTAAATTGTATTATGAACCCACCAGTGGTTTGGTGGTAATTCATGTGAACATATGATAAGGGTTGGTGTGTTGCGTTTATGTTTTTCTTGTACGATGACAGCCTGGTGGCGAATGACGACACAGAGGGGGATATGAAAAGGCAGAGATTCGTCGATTCCGATGTAGGAGGGGATATTCTGAATGTGTGTCACATGCATTACCGATATGAGGATTTTGATTTTCTACCCACAGCCTAGAAATATGCAATGGGATTGATTGTTTATGCTTAAATGTCACGAACAGGTGGCGGTTTTATATAATTTGCGGTTTAATGACAGTGGCGAAGGATTTCGTTTTCCAGTGCGGCAATTAACCAGGAAAGCTCGATTTTGATATTTTGGAATCATAGTAACTGCGGGTTGCCGTTGATGCGCAGCTTCTTCTGGTGATTACTTACGTAACCTGGTCAAGATTGTTGAATTATGAACTTACCTGAAAAACAAACAGAAAAAATTTGGTTACAAAAAGTTGTAAAAATAAGAAAGAGGAAAAAGAAATGAAAATAAGGTGAAAACTAAAGGAAGTTCTGTTGTAAAATTTGTAGCATCATCGTTCTCAATGTCGTTCCACGGTTGAAAGCATTTAAAAATTAAAAAATAGATTGAAGTAAGATTATTTAGGAAGTGAAACCCATAACCTATATAGCGAGCTGAATTCACTGCGTATACCAGCTGTGCAGTGGACTGTTGAAAAAGCCTGACTCTGTTGCTGACAATAGGGTTTCGCACAATCATCGCAAGTGTAACATTGAAACAGAAACTTGACAACAAGTATTCTTTCTTTCTTTTTTGGCTGAGACTTCAGCCATAGGTAGACTTTCCGGTTGAAACGATATCCTAACAGGGCATCGCAGTATTCGCAAACTATTTTTTTCTCATGAACGACTTCAAACAATTTTCAAACGAACAGAGAAGAAGGAAAGAGCACCGGCTTCTCAGAAGAAAAAAGAAGGAGCATGCGAAGCGCACGGTCGAGGAAATGGAAAAGTGTTATGGCAGGAATGAAGTCCGAAAGTTTTATCGAGAGGTAAAACAACTATCCGGAGGATACAAGGTTCGGACCGAAGCCTTCAGGGATCAAAATGGACCTCAAAAAGATGCTCGCCGGACAAAAACGGTTCTAACAAGGAGGTGGGTGATCACGGATAAATCTTTCTATGTACCCACATAAATATGTCTCCATATCCAGTTCAATTTCTAAACTGTCAAAGTAAACATCACAAGTCTCAAGAGTCAAGAAGCATAGCCGCAATGCTGTATATTAAAATATTAGGGGTTTGGAAGAGTTATTAGTCAAAGTAAAATAACTCTTTCAAACCCCTAATGTTTTACAAATTACGAATAGTTAGGGTAAAAGTCAGGAAAATGAAGAGTTTCTGAATTCTGAAAGTCTAGTCTCTAAATTTTCATCATTCCAGACGCGTATGATCAATTACTCCATATCCAACAAAAGCTTCAGAAACGTCCCGTTCGAGGTCGGTATTAAATTGTGGGAGTTCTCCACTTCCAAAATTTTGAAATTAATTCTAGTTACTCCACATTTACAAACCACTTCTATAAACACACATTTTCAACGCCAAACAAAATAAACACAGATCTAAATTCGTTATGAAATATACAACAAGGCTGAGAAGGCATATTCCGAAAAGCTAAATTAATACCCCGCCAGAAGTTGAAATAATATTTGCTGATAAGTCAGCAAGAGTTTAAACCTGTTAAAAGCTGTGCAATCATGCTCTGTCAATAAATGTAACCGAAGCTAGTAAGTGTACCGCAGCAGGAGTGTACTGTGATCATTGTATGATCAGTCAAGTGTTTACAGAGCTGTTCACATGCAAATATTTGCATTGCCTGTGACAGAAAAATGCTTTTGGGCCGCACACATGATGTATGAGAGTGGAATGACATGAATGGTATTTGAAAGGAAGGGGGGAAAAGCAGGCAGCTGATATAAGACTGACGAACAGACATATAATGGATGTGATGGAAATTAGATCATGTGACAACTTTTGAATTCTCTGTAAATGCTTGACAAAAAGGATCGGTTTTCATTTGAAACAATGGTATTTGCGTTCAAAGTTTTACAACGAACAAAGCCGATGGCGCCACTTACACGATATACGAGTATGTACGTTCCCCATATTTAGTGTTAGTTGGTGGATTTTAGAAAACAACAGCCAACGATCAACATTCGTCAATGATTTGATTTAATTTTTGGGAAGGGAAATTGGGAAAAGGGAACAGAAGTTAATTAACATAGTCGAACGTTGGCTTTCGATGAGCCAGATATCCTGAAAGTAAAACATAAGTAAAAAAAAAAAACTAAGGCGAACCGTTTCATAAGTTGAAGGGCATGTTGAAAGACTTTTTTTTTTTGTTGGAGGTTGGAATCAACTGCACTGGAGCCCTCAGACTTAAATACTGGTCCATTGTACTACCAGACAGAAACCTTCATTTAATGTAATTTCTTGGTTTTCCGCGCTTCTGTGATAAAGAACTTAGGTTTTCAGTTCCCACCACATCAGCGCCAAAGAACCGCCACCTGATACGAGCGAAAGCATGACACTGACAGAGAAAGTGCTTTGAAGTGTCTTCACCTTCTCCAGAAGAGTGTGACATCACTAAGCCCAATCCGACTCATGTGCATAGCGAAGGTAAAGTGTCCCGTTAGTACGCCGACAAGTCGTCTGCACTCGTTTCTATCTAGAGATAGCAGAAAAGACGCGGAATTCTTGCTGACGTTTGGGAGCATACTCTTGATCACCCTACATCCTGGAGAGTCACGCCATCTCTGGTTGTGCTGCAGGGAGACCCAACCATCGACGGAGGCCCTGACCAGGACGCGGGTAGTCCCAAGGTAGGTTCGGGCCCTACGAATGCCTCTGCTGAACCTAGCTTAGCTACTTCATCGGCAGTTTTGTTTCCCAGGATCCCGTGATGACCAGGGACCCAGACAAGTCTTAGCGAATTCATCCTGCCGACCGAATTAAGGGAAGACTTGCATTCCTGAACTATCTTGCAAGTGGTTAAAGGGTTGAGTAAGGCCTTGAGCACAGCTTGACTGTCGCTGCAGACGCAGATACTTCTTCCCTTCCACCTATTCTTCACAATGTAGTTGGTGGTCATTAAGATCGCGAAGGCTTCCGCCTGGAAGACCGACGCGAAGTTTCCTAAGGAGGCGTGAAGTCTGATGTTATCGTTTTCCACGAAGACTCCAGCTCCAGAACCCTCCGTTGTCTTGGAGCCGTCCGTGAAAATCCGACTACACTCCTTTCCCGGTTCAGTTTCTGGCCACAGCCAGTCCAGGACACGGAGAAAGTCGACTTTGTATAAGCGTCGCAACTGTATTATTGGGAACCTCACATCAGACGGCATGTCTATGAGAGTAGTATCACAGGAGATGCGGTGTGCGAGGTCATCAAAGCTCCAGTGCGAGTGGAACCAAAGATCATTCCTTTTTAATCGAGAGATGGCCTTGAGTGTACATCCCATGATGTGGAGATGAAGGGGTGGAAATTAATCAGAGAATCAGGAGTAGAGCCAGGCGTGCTGTTTAAAGACTTGGTGGGTTATATTCTGCTCAAACTATTTCATTCGAGAAAACTATATTTAGTCAGAAGATTTAAAGTTTGATCTGTAGGACACTTGCGAAGGGACCTTTCAGAACAGCGTTCTACGAACTGTTTTAATCAGCTGTGCAAAAGTTTTTAAGAACGACATCATGTCGATCATTCATTTTTGATCATCCTGCCCACCCTACTAATCGTCTTCACATTGCAGAAAGGCCTTAACAAGCCTCCGCAGGAATATATAGCAATTGTAAATGAGTTATCTGAACAAAAGAAAAAGTCTTAAATGCCAAAAATTGGCTTGTAGGGGAGAAGAAACTTTATTCCTAAGCCACAGCGAAGGCAGGGAAAGTTAAGTTTTGACTTTGATAATGATAGAGTTTTACAACGGAGAGCATTTTTGATTGAAATGAAACATGCAACGAATACAGCCAAGGGACTCCTTTCAAAATTGAGGGTAGAAGGCTAGACATCGAACATAAGGCAAGGGCTTCTTAAGCTTAACAATATTTGGATGGCGCGGCAGTCTACAGGGGACCAGGACCTAGCTTGCTCAGCAATTACTCGTGTTGTGCACGCTACTGTTCTCTCACGAGTAGAAGGGACCTACAATTTTTTGCTGACTCCGAACGGCGAAGTTTGAGACTTTTTTTTTAGACAGTTATTACTCTTTGAATGTTGTCAGCAACTCGAAAGAGGAGATACAGTGAAAAATTCGAGGTGTTCAGCTGGTAATCGAAACTGGATCTTACTCGTGTGAGTGTCGCACTCTACCCACTAAATCACGGCGCTTTTAAAGCTTACAAAGGTGAATTATTGAATAAATCTATTGATGCTCTATGTCACGAGAAGAGAGAATTTAAATGTGGACACGAGAAGAGCAAAAAGAAATAAATGGCGCCGTTCAAGGTCTGCTTATCTGAGTGATTCCCAAACAAAATCTAATCGTCTTTGTTTAAATTGTGCACACAGAAGGATATTGAGCCGGCTGCAATTGAAATTGTTTCGATTTCAGTGACAATGCCAACATTCAACAATTTAATTCAATCCTTCAGAATGAAGATAATTGATACACTCAAGAGAATACTCAACTGATTTATTTAACTGCATCTTTATACACCCTGAGTTAGATTTTAGATAAGCACTCTAACAAATGAATGCTCCAGAGAATAGGATCTACCTCAAAGATAATCGATCGGAATCCCAAATAAGACTTCGACAGAAAGCCTTCCGAAACCATGGGTGACTCCAAGTGACACAAAAGTAGCTCACCGTAATAAGACATATATCAGAATTACAAGATCAGACGAACGTGGACGATCAAATTCTGATGATGATCGAGTAAGCTCATTCGTCAGTCGCAAGACAATTGAAGAATGCCCTCTTGTAAACTACGTTCGTTAAAGCTAACTCAAATATTTAAATTGTAAACCTTTAAAGATTAATAATTTGAATTGAGATCACGAAGTAACTTCATCGAGTTGGTCATCCTCAACTTTCTAGATGTCCTTTGCGTCTTAAAATGACGATTTGCAAACAAATTGGTTTCACCAGACACCATCAAATGCATATATAGATTAAGAAAAATGTAACATTAAACCGGCCTTCCCCAACACTTCATCAAACTACGAAACCAGGCAACAACACACGACTCTACAAGTGAATTGTTGCACAATCTGTCATCAATTGACAAATAACCCCTCGACCGCAGATCCCTGCAAGCACCCCTTGCTTCAATCAGAAAAAACCGAAGCTTGACTCGACGACATCTAGGGAATTCCTCACAATGACATCACGCTCACACAAGCGCGAACCGCAGCAATTCCATCTAATTGACTCTAAATGTCATTGTCATTCCGTGTCCCCCCTCTTTCAACACCCCATTGCTTCCCCATCGTGAAACAAGAAATAAATGAATCTCATTTAAAATTTTCTCGAAAGGAAACAAGGAATAAAAGAAAAAAAAACGACAACGACAGAAAACTTGTTTCAACTCAAGTCAACTAATTCATTCCGTTCGGTCAATTTGTTATTTACTCACATGCCAGACTCTGTGTGTGGCTCCGAAACCCCCACCTCCTGCCGTCCGTCTGTCCTCTATGACGGTTCAGAAAATTAAAAATATTTCGAAGCGTTAAATGAATGTTTAAATCAAACAAAAAACACCAGCCAACGAAAATTATGACAGCGATAGGCATCAGTGGAATGTGTTAGCGCAGCGCGCTCGAAAACCGACGAGAACAACGCATAAATAAAGGCGTCCCAAGCCAAAGATTTGCCGCATGAGCAGCCTACACACGCGATCATCAAACGTATCCCAGTCACCGCTCTCTCGTATCGCCGCAACACCTCATCGACCGCGTTTTATGACAAACAGTCGTGTCTTTCTAAATCATACGTCGCTGCCACACGGCCGTCGCCGTCGCCGCCGCCGCCTCCGCCGTAGCCTCTGCCGTCGATCTGCTTCCCACAGTTAGATCAATTCAATTTGCTTGAATCGCACTCATTAATTAGTTATGATTAATTCTTTAGACCCCCCCTCCACACTGTAGGCCCGACAGAACCCTCCCTTCGGTGTCTGGTCCCTGTGGTCTACCCGTCTCTGACTGCTTTTCTTTGAAATGTTAATTTAGCGATTATGATGATAAGTTGTGGTGGCAGCCGAGAAGCGTCAGATGATGAATCCCCATTGAATATTCATTCGCCTCGTAATGGGGGGCGCTCTGCTCTGTCATGGCGCTTCAGGCGGAGACGCAGACGCTGAAGGAGGAGGTGACCTCGGCTCGTGATTGATTGAGTTTTCGGTTTCAAATGTGGGCACCACTCACTAAATCTGCCACGAGCGTCATTAACAATTGACACACGGGACGCATACAAAAGGGCAGAGATGACAGGTCAGACAGAAAATTGTCAGATTCCCAGAATCTTTCAAACATCAATCATTCAGTAATTTGCCCTTCAATCTGTTTTCATTCTCCCCTCGGTTGTCATCTAGACCTCATCTCACTTATCGGGGGAGAAGGTTTTCCATACAAGATCATAGAATGAAATTCTGGCAGCCTCCCGCAATAAATTCCCATTTGCGCAGAACTATGTACCCTCCTGTGAAGCGTGTGACGCACAGGGGCAACAGGAAGGAATTTGGAAACTCAAACAACCAAAATGACAATCATGTGATACAACAGAACGCACATCCCATGATATGTGCCAATGTGGTGGTTTATAATTCCCTCGCTTCTGTTGACTTAAACAATTTCACAATTTTCTCTATTCGCTCAGCCGGCTCGTCGAACCGCGCGGCTTTACAGCGCCAATAAAACTTCTCTTATTCACCTTTATATCCCGAGCAAATATTTGACAACAAACGCTGTCAACAGCGCCCTATAACACAAGCGCTTCACCTCTCGCGTATCGCGCGCAGCTCTATTGTCAGCAAACAACCAACGCATACAGTCAATCCAACACAAACACACACACACACGTAGTCCGCTCTCCCTGTCGCCCGGCCTGCTGTGTCAACAATTAACGTTTCAAATAATTTACTTTTGCCTCTGCACACATCACCGCTGCCGCCCCTGAGATGGGCTCTCGTTTTCCGCGCCTCACCACGCCTGTCACACGCTCGTTGTCGGGGTATTTGTTAATAATAAACAATTTATTTTATGCGAGGGGTGGAAATGTTACCCATTTTGAAATTTTTGGGAACACCACACCACCGCCATTGGCACCGATGCCAGCGTTGCTCCTCCGCTGCTGCTGCTGCCGACAGGCGAGTGTTTGAACGGGCGAGTGACGTCTGTCTGGTGTGTGTCGTCATGTGACGAAAATACAATTTGGCATTTCACACTATATTTGAATTGGAAAATTGAGTGGGCCCCAAGAACATGTGTGTGGTGTCCCCGATCCCTCGTTCTCCCCCCACAGATCACCCACTGTCTCTCGATGGATGTTCAGTAGTTCGATGAGCCAGCAAATATTCAATGACATTTGAATTGAGTTCCTGTCAGTTTGAGGATATTTAGTTCGTTTGTGTAATTTGTTGTTCAATTATAACTGTGAAGTTTGAAAAATAATTAAATTTTTGCAGACTTTTGGATGGAAGTCAATATTTTCTTCATTTTGACATTTGAGCTGTCGATGCCGTTAGGTCCGTTCGTTTCGGGTGCCAAAGTTTGACATTTTTGTGAGATATTGTTATAGGATCTAGGATTGGATATTGTTGCAAAATCGAGCAGCATTTATTAAATGACCTAACAATTACGCTCGGGACATATGGAAAAAAATATTAAAATAAAATTAATAATTTTTGTTAGTTGCGCCCCCTATATATCTTGGGACTTATTAAGTGATCCTTTAGAACTGCTTAGACGAGAAGCCATTTAAAGATGACACATATTTATATCCCAACGTTCATATTCAATAAGCAAGAGGAGAAGTTGCATGTCGTCCTATATGTTGACGGCAACCAACACCCAATGATTTTACAAAAGAACACAGAACAGATCAGCCATTAAGTCCCGAGACATACATATAGGGGGCGCCACTAACAAAATTTATTAATTTTATATTAATTTTTTATTTTTTAGTGGCGCCCCCTACATGTTCTGGGTTTTGTTGAGTGATGTGTTACAAGAGGGATGGGTTACATTTAAAGAATATGATTTCCAGCGACACCATCATAATATAACCAGCACAGACATTGCTTGTGATCATGGACCCAAACTTATGTGCTGCCAGCTTAATCTTTATAGCATCCCATCAGTGGAAGTACAATCAAGGCCATCTCTCGACTAGAAAGCAATGGTCTTTTGTTCAACTCGCACTGGAGCTTTGATGACAATAGTTCTATGACAATAGTCTTATTTACATACCGGCAGATGCGTGTCCAAGATTGGCTCTGGCCAGAAACTGAAATGGGAATGGAATGCAGTCAAATTTTCACAGATGGTTCCAAGACGACAGAGGGTTCTGGAGCTGGAGCCTTCCTGGAAGACGACAGAATGTTCTGGAGCTGGAGCCTTCCTGGAAGACGACAGACTGTTCTGGAGCTGGAGCCTTCCTGGAAGACGACAGAGGGTTCTGGAAGACGACAACGTTAAGCTTCATACCTCTCTAGGCGATTTCACGACGGTTTTCCAGGCGGAACCTGCGAAGAATAGGTGGAAGTGGCGAACTATCTGCGCCTGTAGCGAGAGCCAAACTGTGCTTAAGTCCTAGCTCAACCCTTTAACCACTTCGAAGATACTCCACGAATGCAAATCTTCCCTTAACTTGGTCGGCAGACTGAATTCGCTTAGATTTGTCGGGGTCCCAGGACATCACGGGACCATGCGAAACGAGATTGTCGATGAACTAGCTAGACTAGGTGCAAAAGAGGTATTCGTAGGGCCCGAACCCACCCTGGGACTACGCGCATCGTTGGTTAGGGTTTCCGTTGACGGTTGGGTCACCTAACAGCAAAACCAGAGATCGCATGACTCTCCAAGATGCAGGTTGACCAAGTTTATGTCCCCGAATGTCAGGAAGAAATCCGCGGCTTCTCTGTTATCTTAAGACATAAAAGGGTGCATACGGCTAGTCGGCGTACAAATGGGAACTTCACCTTCGCTAAACACCTAGGTCTGCTTGGGCTTAATGATGGCACCCTTTTCGACGCATGTGAAGAAGGTGATGACACTTCAGCACACTTCTTCTGACAATGTCCCGCCTTTGTATCAGGTGGCGGCTGCTAGTCGAGGACGTGGTGGATGCTGCATACCTTCATCAATCAGCGTTTCATCAAAGAAGCGTCTTCTGGTTTTTCTTTGGAAAACCAAGAATTCACATCAAATGAAGACAGTGGACCAGTTTTTGAGTCTGAACGCTCCAGTGCAGTGTATCCTAACCTCCAACAAACGAAAACAAAAACTTTATTACAAACTTCCATAAACTATAATAACACATCACTCAATAAGTCGTGGGCCATATAGGGGTCGCCACTAACAAAAAAGGGTTAATATTAAATTATTAATTTCTGTTAGTGTCGCCCCGTATGTTCCGGGACTTATTGAGTGATCTGTAAAATAGTTTAACAAAAGACCACTTTACAAGAGTATTCAAATATCCTTCGGGACAAAGCAATGGTGTCCCTAGGCTTCATAATTCATACAGTTCGTCGTTCAAAAGGAATTGCCATGGCACCACATAACCAAATTACAACCAAAACTTGTTTTTAAAAAGATTACGAACTTTTTGCAGTGGTTTTCGATATTGTCCACATTTTGGAACATGATCCAAAATTTCCTTAAATTCCTAGAGATTTCCTGACCAGTGTGAAACATTTACTGTATTTCAATTCTTCTTACAATCACGCTTATCAAATCCACATCCGTTTACCCAATCAATAAGTTTTCGTACACATTGGTTCCAAATTTGGAACAATCTTTTGATAAAGTGTAATCTTTGTCCCACCTAAAATAAATACTCCAGTAGGCTTGCCGACAATGACGTCTCCCACCAATCAATTGAATTTCCTTTCGATTTAGATAAAAGATAATTTGGAACATCAATAAAACTTCATTAACTTCTGTCAAATTTAGCACAAAATTCCAAAATAACACCACCAATCACCGTCCAATAAATTGTGTAATCAGCTCACCAATAAAACACATTCTCCCCTCCGCTCCTTATCTTTCCCTGCGACAAACAGATGTCATTTGTCAGAGAGAAATCTAATATCCCCTAATACACACACTTGAGGATCTAAGTTAAATTTGCGCCTCATCCAAAATGGTTTCGCCGAACAAAAACGTCTCGGAGCATGTGTTGCTCAAATGACAACGGGGAAAAAACCAACAAACAATTTTTGGGGCAAAACAAAAAAAGATTAAGCAGCTTGTGGATTGGTTTCTTTGAAGTGTCATCGATCGTCTGGTGAGTCGAAAAAAAAGGCCACCAAAAAGCACTTGAGAGTGTTGCTTGGCACTTTGGTTCATTCTATTGCGCGCTCTTTTAATTAGCACCATTGAACGGGCTATAAACGATCGCCAGCAATCCATCAGACACGTAATCGTCTGGGACAAGGCGAACGAACAGTGTGTTGTTTGTTGTTGATCACTTTGGTGTTCTTGCGGCTTTAAAAATGTTCGAGTACACCACTTGTTTCGATAAGGTTTATTAGACGTTTTGAGCTTACTTGACATTTCTAAGATTATGACAGCAAGCCATAAAATGAAACAGGAATTGAGAACTTTTCCAAAAGCCTTCAAATCTCTAGAACTCTGAACAGATTCAACTGAAAGTAAACATTCATGATGACAAAGCAACAGTAGCGAAAACTACACTATCGACATCCGTTTTTCACCCATTTTACGGCACCCAATCCTTGTGTCGTAGCCTGCGTGTACATCGACGCTTCTAAAAGTATCACCACTTCATCAATTTATTGCTACACATTAAGACTCGTGTGGATGGAAGGTAAACAAGCACCTCGTCTCTATGAACAGTGTCTTGCTCAACGCTTCCCGTTGCCGACCGGCTGTCGACGGACCGGACGTTCTTTCTGGCATTCCCATGTGGTAAGAGTCACTCTCAATCAAACCGTAAGTTCAATAAAAGGCGAAAAAACGCATAAAAGAAAAACAAACGCGAATGAAACGAATTCCTCGCCAGTCCATCAGAGAGTTCGTGATGCTGGGTGCTGTCTGCTTTAACGCAGGAAACGCATCCACTATCGACCATCATCACAGCCATTGCCACCACACCACACCACGCGGCTACTCAGCAGCTCAGCATCATGGCGATCAGAGGAGGTCGTTTCGATTCGGTTTGTGCATCCCCACTTGCTCGTGGTTCTGTTTATTTATACTTGCGTCGCCCTCTAGTTTTAGGCATGGCAGCGGGACGGCCATCAATGACGGCTGCGGGTGAAAGGAATGAGAGTTCGACAGAAAAACAACCCGACGCTCAATGGGAAGACAACAAAGAAAAACGAAGATCGAAACCAAAAATCAACTCAAAGTGAAAAGTTCGCTTCGGAGAGACCGAATTATTTCTTCTTTCTGTTGGGCGCTGTTTGTATTGTGATTTCGCTGAATAAATTTTACGAAGGAAAATAAATAACTGTATGTGTGTATAAACCATAAATTGAGATGGTTTATTTTGTGACAGTAGAGGGGAGAAGTTTTGTGTCACTTTTGAGGTCCGACCGTTTAACTTGATAATTCCAATCCGTCTTACTTAGCGATGGTACGAAACATCAATCAAACTTGATCTTCTGCGACAAACCGACGTTTAACTGATCACGGCAGGAATAATCCGACATGGTGTTCAAAGGCGGGTCTTCCTCCATCATACACAGGGGACCACAACACTTTCCAGAACAACGCGTTGCAAAATCCGAGAATAAAACTGCATACGAAACTCATCCCCACTTTTCACCACCACTGTACGCATGCACAGTTTGCACATTTGTGGGCACACACATGATAAATAATTGCGCCACAGACAGAACCACAAATGGAGAGCGGCGCACAGCCGCTCCGAGGAAAGAACCTAGCCACGAAATCAAAAGCGAAAAAAAACGAATGACTGTTTACACGTGAATGCAAGACGACCGACCATAAGCGACCAACATGGCGAACATAGTGTCTGATGCCCCTGCAAGATGGCAAAACACAAGCAGACGACCGATGCTCAGCACAGAGAGAGCTGTCTTGATTACCGATGCCGCCGCGGTTGATGCTGATGCCGATGGTGCTGGCGTTGAGGATGCTGCTGCTGGTGGGCCTGGTGATGGTGAGCTGGTTGCTGCCGCATCGCACCGCCAGACGGCATGGGTATGTAGATGATATGTTTGGCTTGTGTTTATTTTGTTGCACACTAAGTGTGCAAGTGCCATGGGGGACTGCTGTGCAAGGCCCCGTAAGGCCACCGCAAAGTGAGACCGAAGCCGACAAAACCACGACCGGGGCATGTGCGCCACACAACCGCCGTCTCGTGGGGCACCACACATTCGCTTGGTGAGCGCAAGCGATGTCACCTAATTGCATAGCCACCGAAGTTGTCGTCGGCTTTGGTGCTGCTGTTGTTGTTGTTGTTGACGACGCCGCTGCTTTTCTCCTCATGGTCGTCGGAGCCAGCGCGCAAACTCCGCCGGTGCTGTGCACTGCACTGCTTGGTTTGTGTTTATGTTAACATGCACTCGCGAACGTAAATTGGCGCAAGTTGAAGTTTATTGCAGCGTCAAAGGCCTGCTGCTTTTTTGTCTGCGGCTCCCCTTCTGATGGCGTGTCCGCCAGCCGCCTTTGGCAAGCTTCCATCGACATTTCATCTGTGTCCCACGGATGCTGAGCACCAAGTCGAGCCAAGACATTTGCTCGGTTGTTTGCTTGTTTAATCGCCGCGATCGGTTCCTGCAATCAACTCGCGGCCCCCTCCGCCAACCGGATCGTCGTCGCGCCGTAGACTGATTGATTGATTTATTGCCTGATACAGAGAGAGGGTCGTTCGGCTCGGTTGACATTTTACGGAATTCTGTCGGTCGCGCTGTGAGCGCGACGCGGTGCCGCTGAATTATGTAAATTAGCGGTTACCCTGCCATCATTGGCATAGCGGAACCATCCTAACGTTGCTGGTGGAGAGGAGCATTTAGCGTTTCGGTTGCTGTATATGTCTAAGTGTCCCATCACCGCTGGGTGCGCTTCTTTGGCAGGAAATGTCAAAAGTGACTGCACACACCGCACTGATGATGGATGGCAGCGGAAGAGATGTCATCAATCATCGTTTTTTTTTTTCTCTTCGGGTTTCCACCCATTGTTTGATTTCGAGAGGAGCGCAAAGACACCGAGAAATCGGAAAAAAGACACGCAGGGTGATGGGAGAATTGTGCGCAGCCTTCGACAAACCAGTCGCAAGAAGAGCGGACAAAACAGATTGGAGTGTGATTAGAGGCCATTAGAGAGACGGGTTTGAATGGAGGTATTAATCAAGATCTTCTCGCCGACCAACAACCGTGGGATTGGGGATTTGCTTAATGACACAACACTTTGCTGTGCAGTGACAACTGTCATGGGTTTGACATTTTGTTGAGAGCAAGAAGAGAAAGAGTGTTGGACATGTTTATTTTTATTTACTTAAGGAGTATTTTGTTGGGCACAAATATGACAATATGGCGCAAAATTTGACAGATTTGAGAGCTAGGGTGCTACCAACATTTCGCTTCAACAAACAAGCTTTGAACTTTTGCAGCACTCATGTGGCTGTAAAATGCACTGAATTTGTGCACTTTTCTGAGCCTTCTTCTTGACATCTAACAAGTTTAGACAAAAATTCGCACAGTTTAGAGACTGATTCTATTTCTGCACATTCCCCCAAATTTGACGCCCAGGCTCTCAAAAGTTTAGCACTTCAACAAACAAAAGCTTGAATTTTGCTTAAAATTCCCTTCAGTAGTTATTTCTATTCCGTGCTTAGGTGAAAAATCGAAGATTTTGAGTATCAGCTGAACCAAATATTTATACAAATCGACAAGGAGGAGTTTCTCGTAGAACATCTTATCTGCGTTCTCGTGACGCTCCTTATCTGGCGTCTAATAAATTCCAAAAATTGTTTACGCATTCAGTGACAACCCGTCGACAATCTAAGCCATATCTAAGCTCATCTAATCTCAGCCAGATTTCGCATTTAATTTCCGAACAAACGAACCACCGCCGCCTAAATCCCCTTATCTAATGCAACAATTTCATTGACTACCCAGCGAAATAAAAAACAAAACCGACACAACGCACACTCCCTAAGCGTGTGTCCTGTATGCGACCACAAAACTACACCTATCTGTACACATTTGCCTTGCTACCCGCGGCAAAAATGAAATATTAAAAAAAAAAGCGCGAATGGTTTTGCCCCAAAGATGGAGGCTATTAATTATTCGAGAGCGTGTCTGCCTACCCACTTCCCACAAAACGACACACCGCGCCGCACGTCGAAGCGCACACACTGCAGCCCGCCGCCAATCGCGAGGAGGTGTAGGCCGCAGAGCACCACCAGCAGCACAGGCAAAACGAAGAAAAACGAAGACGACTGACAGCAGGGGGCACCCCGAAGCTCATTCACTCATTAACTGGCGTAAATTACGCGCCAGCAGCCGGGGAGGATGTGCACGGGTGAGCAATCGCGGCCCCGTCATCGGAAGAGGGCGACTGCGGGCTGCGGCTGGAATGACGGAGTGCTGCTGCTGCTGTCGCTGCCGGTTCTGGTCGTGCTGGTTGGTGGTGACGGTGTGTTCGTGTGCGGATTTCCTCCTCCTGACAAATGATATGCGACCGTGGGGGGAATAATAAATGAGCACTGCCCGAGATGATAATTATCAACAATGAGAGGAGGGAAGCAGGCGCGCAGGCAGGCAACAAAGAAAAAGAAAAAAAAATTGCAGCGAATTGAACTGCAGATGTTCCATGTGGAGTCGTCGAGTCACAGAGTCGCACACAGACGTTGCTGGGCTCATTTTTCATAACTGCGGTTTTGTATTCGTCGGATCCCCACGAATTTTTCAACTTTTTTCTTAGTTCTTTTCACCCGCTCGTCAGTTTTTTTTTTCCTTTTCTCCTCTTTCTCTTGTGAGCATTGTCCCGCCTTTTTGAATAATGTCTTCCAAGTGGAACCCCACCCCCCGTCGCTGGTGAGATGGTGCTTGTAGTGCTCACCTCAACCTGCTCCTGCCACCCGGGCGACTTTCACGACTCCAGAAGGTGTGCAATTAATCTTGTTCACACACAATTCATACCGAGGAGCCATACAAATGTGGTTCCGCCGAAGAAAAATTACGAAGAGCGACACACTGCGACGATGACGGACCTGAACACGCGGAGGGAGCACGGGCACAGACAACGAGCATTGCGTGAAAGCAAAGCACAGTGATGATGATGAAGATGACGGCAACTCAAATCCCTGGTAATCGGAGGTGTAATGGAAGATTTTACGTTTCACAAAGGCGAGTAAAATTGGACGCGAAGAGCGCGAGGTAATGCTTCTTCAGCGCTGCTGCCGTCGTCGAGGTGAAGCAGGCGACGATGTGAATGGACCAGCAAAGTGGTGCTGGAGCAACGATGGAAGCCAACAACAACAACAAAAAATTATGGAATGTATGACTTATTGTTACAGAGACGAGCGACGGCGGCGGCAGCAGTGTAACGCCTCAACTCTCGAGTTTGAGGTTAGTAAACTGCTGCGGGCAATTGATCTTCTCTCAGATGCGGACACAAACTCGATTGCGGAAAGTCAGATACCCCGGCCAAGGGGTAGAGGTTATACTTTTGTAATTATGACTCAATAAAGGGAATGGACGAGGCGATTATGATGGACGATGGAGATCTCCGCCTTGTTACAGAAATTTTGTTGCTTTCCCCTTCGCTTCACTCGTGCGCTTGCTGGTGCGGCACGACTTTCAAAAGACGACGAGGAGTTGAAGTTGAGTTGGGATTTTGTGAAGCAGAATAAGTTTGAAGCGGTTGACTCTTGTGCGAGGCGGAAGTGTACAATGAATCGCTGATTTGTGTTTCGGTAGCGATGTGTAGATAAAAAGGCATGAAATGGTGGAAAAAAAAACTCTTGGAAATCTTTGGTGAAGTGGTTCTTTTGCATAACGGGTTTATTTGCGACAAGATGACAGTCTCATGTAAAGGAAGTTCGAACGGAAATACCTTTTGGTTTGTGGATGAATTTTAATGCAAGATACATATGCTGATTCTTTTTTCTTCCCTTTAACCGATTTAAATGTTTGCCGTCGGCTTTTGTCAGTAGTTTGGGTTTGTTAAAACGACAATTAATTATACAAATGATGACGCATGAAAGTTTTTTAAAGGCGGCTACGAGATGAAACTATTTTAAAATCATAAAATCATACTTGTAACATTTGCCTTAAAAATTGCTTTGCTTAACTTCTGCCACTTTCTAGAAGAAGAAAGAAACTAGCTGAGTGGCAGAAAGCGACAGTGAATTTATTACGATAATAATTCGTAATAAGTGACTGCAAGATTTGGGCATTATGAAGTATGCACCCAAGTTTTCTAACCAAGCTCCAGCAATTTATTTTGCTTGTGGCACGAAGAAAGATACCATTTTGTTGGTTAGTAATTTTCTAATTGCATTTGTGGTCTTGTGGACAGTTTAAACTAGACTTTCCCACGTTTCCTTTCCAAATCCAACACTAAAAAAATTTCGTTTTGAATCAATCCAAACTTTTCTAAGCATTACCGGTCTTTGCCTCGAATTACATGCATTGAACACACATTTGGTCCATTTTTCCGTCATTTCCTTCAATGATGGATCCTTTTTGTAGTGTTTCAGCAGAGCTTCAATGGACATTCAGCAAATTCTGACTTTTTTTTATTGTTTTTCATGTAACAGCCAAACTTAGAGCTTTTTTCCGTGTCCTATTAGTTTTAGATCATTCCAAACTTTGATATGGTTAATCCTTCATGCCTGCACTGTGGCAGTTAGTATCGTGGACCAGTATTTAAGTCTGAGAGTTTTGTTTTGCTATGAACTTAGTGAAGAATTTTCCTCTAGCCTTGTTTTTAGCCCGTTTCGTTCTGTTGACTTCTTTGAAGAAACCTTCTTCTTCCTCATTACGTGGTGCTATAGTCCGAAATGAACCTAGGCCCTAACGAACATGTCTCTCTAGCCAGCATGCCTGTTCGCCAGCTGCCTCCTAATTTGCACTCTAAGTTGGTTAAGATTCTCCTCTACTTCTGTGCGTCTTCTCACACTAGACCGCACTGTCTTGCGTTGACCCAATGGATCGGATTAGTAAACTTTTCCGCCCGGAGCTGTGGATGTCCATAGGCTGTACATTGGCTAGCGTTGTATCGGAAGACGCTTGCTCAGGCGTATGGTGCTGTACAGCCTATTTAGTTCGTCATTGAATAATCTCCTCCATATGACATCAACGCAAACAGGACCAAAAATCGCACGAGGTAGTGTGAAATTAAGTTTTTTTTTATAGTCAGAAAGTAAGGGGCACTTTATAACTTTGGCTATTACTTTTAAATAATAATAATAATAATAATAATTGGATGGTGCTTCAGTCCACGAGAGGACCAAGACCTAGTTTGCTCATCAGCTACTCGTGTTGTGCGCGCTACAGTTGTACAGGCGAAGACCTACCTACAGGCGAAGTTTGAGAAGCTTATTCTTAGGCAGTAATTACTCTTTGAGTGTTGTCAGCAGCTCGAAAAATGGTGGTGACATAAAATATGCGAAATGTTTAGCTGGTGATCGAACCCGGACTTTCAGCTTTCGAGTGTCACACTTTGCCCACTACGCCACGGCGGCCACTATTAAATGCTGAATTTAATTTATCATAGACAGTAGTAAAAACTTAGGAAAATCGGTAGGTTGGTTGACTTACAAGCCAAAGTTTCAAGCCTCAAATAATTTACGATGCAACCACTTTGTGATTTGACGACCACACTCACTTACAATCAATGAAACATTCTCATGTGTTGTAGTTCGGAATTAAGCGTTAGTTATCTTATACTAGGGAGAATGAAAAGCCCTAGTTTGTGTGAAAGAATGTCGATTGAAATCTGTGGACTCCTTTTACTCCTTTTACTCATAGACCGGTTGCCCGCCCAAACTGAAAACTGATTAGGCAGCAAGGCCCTGGTTTCTTATGATTTCAAACCGGCATGATTTAAATTCGTGATCGCCGTGGCGTAGTGGGTAGAGTGCAACGCTCACATGCAGAAGGGTTTAGGTTCGATTCCCGGGTGAACACCTCGAATTTTTCACGGCATCACATCTTCCGAGATGCAGACAACACTCAAAGAGTAAAAACTGTCTAAGAAAAAGCTTCTCAAACCTCGAATTTTTCACGGCATCACATCTTCCGAGATGCAGACAACACTCAAAGAGTAAAAACTGTCTAAGAAAAAGCTTCTCAAACTTCGCCTACTCGTGAGAGAAAAGTAGCGCGCACAACACGTGTAAGTTGATGAGCAAGCTAGGCCCTGGTCCCACTGTGGACTGTTGCGCCAACAATTATTATTATTGTTTTAAATTCTAAATGCAGCTCATCCGTTGGTTGTTAGGGATGCTTTTGGCCGACTGGAATTAATCCAATTCATTAAAGCGAGGGATAAGTACACTAAAATAACAGTAACTGAAAGAAGAACTGGTGAAAATGCAACCAGTAATGCCTTGAATTGGTCATTGTAGATTTTTTTTAAATTGGCAAGGGAAACTCTATCACTCGCTTCCAAAAGTAGAAAATGTAATTTTGTCAATCACTGACACTTTGCCCTTCAAAGAAGAAAAATGAAGCAAAAACAACCGTGAGTTCTATGGCGTAATAGCTTGTGGACTCGTAGTATTTACGCAAAACAAATAAATAAGAATAAGAATAAGAATCAAACAAAACCACGTCACTTCCTAAAAAATGGAGAGTGTCACGTACGGCAAACAACTGGACAAGAAATACAATGTCGGACAAAACAATAGCACCGAATTACACCTCGCAATATTTTGCCCAAAAAAACTGTCTAAAAGTAAATCAATTTAAATGAATTTTATTTATGTTACTAAGGTAAACAACAGATCTTAAAATATTAAAAAACAAACTATGCAGCTTCAACACTTAAAAAAATATAATAAAAAATAAAGAAATTCAACAAAATCAAACGCGACAAAACTAAAGCACGAACATATTGCGCCATCTACATTCGATTATTCCCTTGATTTTTTTTTTGATTTATTTATTTCTATATTAAAGTAAATTAACTGTTACATTTTCTGCGATCGTGCTATGCTACAAATTAAGTTCATTTGCCAGTTATTAGTGACCAAAAGGCGAAAGACTGAATCCACGATTTACAAGAGGGATAGTAAAACATGGGGCAGGTAGTATTATGGTCTGAGGATGCTTTTCCAGCCAGGGAATCGGGCCAATTCATAAAATTAATGGAATAATGGATCGTTTCATGTACAAGGAATTTCTTCAAAACATATTGTTTCCATGTGCTGAAGAAGAGATGCCCTTGAGATGGATATTCCAACATGATCGATCCGAAGCAAACGGCGAAAATTGTGCAAAAATGGTTTTCCGATAACAAAATCAATGTTTTGAAGATCTTAACCCCATAGAGATTGTTAACCAAAGAATTCAACGGCAAGGATTCGCTTTTTGGTCAAACTGAAATTGCTTGGAAGAATATCCCCGCAGATATCATAAATAATTTAACTGAGTCAATGCCCCGGAGATGTGAAGCAGTTATTCAAAATAATGGGTTTGCTACAAAATATTAATAAAAAAAATATGTTTACAAGAAAATTGAAATAAGTGCTTTAGTTTTGTCGCGTTTAATTTTGTTGAATTTCTTTAGTTTTTATTATTTGTTTTTTTAAGTGTTGAAGTTGCATAGTTTGTTTTTTAATATTTTAAGATCTGTTGTTTACCTAAGTAACATAAATAAAATTCATTTAAATTTATTTACTTTTAGACAGTTTTTTTGGGCAAAATATTGCGAGGTGTAATTCGGTGCTATTGTTTTGTCCGACACTGTATTTTCGGTGACAGATAGTCCACGCAAGACCTAACGCCTATTGCTATTTGATATCCCAAGAAATCACCACACAAGCTCCTCGCAAAGCCTTTTCTCAGAGCAAATCTTATCAAAAAAAATGTTAAAAAGTTGACTCATTGCAGCCCCTAAGTGAATACCTAAAAGTGCATTCACTTGTTATTCCTACACACCATCTTATCTCGCCGTAGCGCACAATTAGAACCGTCACGAACTGTGAAGATACACACGCAAGCGTTCGGCGTTTGAATTTCTCAAGCGAAAACAAATGTTTCCTCTCATTCATTGATGCAATGCTCTTTTCTTCGATCTCTCCTCTACATGTGTTTGCACACTTTGTCTTGAGTAAACATTTTCGGCGCTAAACAATTTTTGCACCATACACGGTTTAAATATTTCACAAATATTTACTTCTCCAGCGTTTCACGTTCACATTCAAGTGTAAATACAAATAAATGGTTGTTGTGTTTTTGTTTGAACGCTTTTTCGTGTATCCTTTTCTGTTTCTCTTTGCTTTTGTACCTGTCAAACTTCGAAAGGGGTAGACGTCAAATGTAACCGTTGTTAATATGTAGCTCATGTCTCCAAATATAAAAAAAAGTCTACAAATGACGAGTTTCCCATTTGATAGATCTGTTACTGTCGAGGAGCTTTACATTCTTAGCAAAATCATTCAAACGTTGGCAAATTTCCATTTATAGCTCTAAAAGTGGCAGACAAACAACCGTCATCATGACACATGTCACTCACGAACAAGCACCAATCTCAAGTCGCGGCCTGTCTAAGTCGACAGATACCTCAATGACGTTCACAACAAGCAGTGACCCCAAAGTCGAAGCCACTATCCCTCAATTGACAATTAAATGCCCCTCACTTCACATCGGGCCCGCTGAACCGATGCACATCTGTCAAAAGGTCAGGAACACCGTCGGATGTGAGAAGCAATTACAAGTCGATTTCTACGACTCGATTAAGCGGAAACCACCTCCTCTCGCCCGCATCCTTGTCTCGTCTTATTTGCATTTCAAGCCAAAGCAGAGGAGCAAAAGACAAAAAACCCTCAAAAGTTCGACAATAAGTGCACACGATCGTTAAGAGACAAAATGAAACAAGACAACAAAAACGATCCTAAGCGATAAAGCAACAACAAATAAGAGAGAGAAAAAAACACAAATACGAGCGCTGTGTTGGGCCCAGAGCGGGGGACGAACGAGACCAAAGGGGAGGCAGCAAAACAAACGGTAGTGGCTTTTTAATTGGTATGACAAGGTGTTACAACTTGTCTCTGGCTCGCTGTCGCGACTTTTCCACTCCACAAGCAGCGAGAACGCCGGGCGGCATGACGCGGCCACAGTCGCAGTCGCACATACAAACCATGACAAAAAAAAAAAACTAGCACAACAGACAAATGCTACAAGTAACACGTTTAGTGCGATTGAACAAGCCAGACACAGCGACCCGATGCATGTACACACATCGAAATGAAGCACAGAGAGACAAGGCGCAGGGACGAGGCGCAAAAAGAAGGATTGGGCGAGCGAGGGCACACTGAGCTCGGCACGCCGCTGATGGCAATTAACGACATCTCACAGCACACACCGAGCTCCGGCCGCGACCGGCATCCGGGGTGCAACGAGTGAGACACTCTATATGCGGCACTCGAGTTGGATACGTTGCCGCCGCCGGTACCTCCAACGTCTATCGCGATCGCAGTCATCATCAACATCACCGTCATCGTTGTCGTCGTCGTCGTCGCGCTGGGCTGCATAAGAGCCTCCTCTCAACCGTGATTACGGGCGCCGCCACCGTCGAAGCCGCGCGTCCATCAACAACAACAAGGCGGAGGTTTCCAGCTGCCGTGTGCGCGGCTGAATGTGCAAGCAACGAAGACTTGACTTGGGAGTTCAACCTCGTCTGCCGTTCGTCCCTCTGTGCCTCACTCAGTCACTCACTCTCTGTGTGCCAATGAGCCTCGTGCCAGTACACTGAACAACGTCCGCATTTCGTTATTATCTCGTGACTCTTGATTGCAGGCCGATGCCGATGCTGTCGGCGTCACTATCTCACCAAACCGCCAAACCACCGCCGAGTACGGTATCTGTTTCGTTTTTTTTTTTTTTTTTGCTGCTCCCTTCTCATCCTCCGACCCCGCCGCCAGCAGCTTAGGCACCTACACGCTCCAGCGAGTTTCTGTGTGTTCCGTTTTCTTTACGAGTTCAATCCCACCCCGGGCCGTTCCTCATGGCAGTTTGTCTACCCGCACCGCACATTGCCATTCACCGCTGCCGCAGCCGTCGACAAAATTCCCCCCCGTCGCCTTGCTTTCGCTCTGTCGCCCCTGTCATGAGCATTAATCTAGCAAAGTAATCATGATTGCTGTGTGCCCCTATATCATCATTATTGGGTCTCGGCTAAGTTTGGCTTGGTTTTGTTGTAAGCGGTGTGCCGCGGCGCTCTCGCATGTACGTCGCCTAGTCTCGTTTCACCAAGTCCACTGGACTGGAACACACTCCGCTGCGACCGAAGGGGGTAATCGTTTATTAAATTACGCTCACTCGCCTTCATCGTCACAGTCGCAGTCGTTGTGGTCGTTCCCCGTTGTCGTCTTCGTTGTCGCCACCGCTGTGCTCGTCGAGCTCTGCGGGCAACAAATTGAAGGCTCATGAAGTGCGGAGGAGGGCGATAAGTTTTAGAATTCCTCTTCAATTCTTTGCTCGATTTTTTGTTTTATTTTGTTGCTGCCGCGCCGTTGCCTTCGTTATTGTTGTTGTTGTCGAGACTGTGGTGTTCCTTGGTCGTTGGTTAGGATGTCGGATGTGGTTTTAATTTCCTCATCCCCTGCACTCTGTGTGTGATGTTTCTTGCTCGTCGATCGTCGACGACAGAGAGCACACGGACGCCCTAAACCGAAGGAGGGAAAGAGCTTGGATTATTGAAATGTAGACACAGAGACATGGGGAGCAAGCAAAAGGGTCAAGAGGAGAGATTGCACACAAGCCACTGCTTGCCTGCCTGCCTGACAGACTGAGTGCTTGTGCCACAGCCTTCCGAGAATTTTAAGGCGCAGGAGGTGGTGTGGCGTTTAATTGATGGGTTTGCATTCGAAATGAGATTGGGGTCTCTGCTTCTTATTACTACCGGGAACCCGAAGAATGAACGAGCAACTCGGGGTTGAAGTTTTTTTTCTGTTTTTTTTTTTTCCTTTCATTCGCTGCCCACTGTGTGCCCAGTTGAAACGAGTTCCAGTTGATTATGGTTTTGCTGGTGTTTCTTGATCCTATTTGTAATGCGAAATGATTTAGATTTAGACCGACATGGGCAGAGAAATGCCGCTGCCGCCAAGGCGGATGTTGGTGGGGCGGGGCGGATTTGATGGGGAATAGGATTAGAGAAGCGAGCTTTACCCTATTATTTAGAGCGGCGACGCCGCGCAAAAATTACGACGTTTTGCAGTTGTGAGCATGAGGGGAACGCTGCCGCTCCGATTTTTTTTTCAGACGAATTTCACTTGAGAAGGGAATTGATTTACAGCTAGGCTACAGCTTTAAATGGAGGACTTGTTTTAAACCAAAGTGATTCACCGAGTTGAGGCAACCAACAGTCGGGTCCAGGAAGTGAGTCAAATGCTTGTGGTTTCTTGATAAGGCAAACGCAGGCAATGATTATAAGCAACACGAACAAACTGACAGATATTTTAATCCTTCTGAAGAAATTTAGTGTTTGCGGGCTATGAGTCAACTGGGAGTGAGTTTCGCACACACATTTTTACACTTTTAAGAAGTCTACACTTGAGTGTTTCTGATCAAGTGTTCAAAGTTCAAGTATCGAACTGTCAAGCACCGCTTGAAAAATAAGAACATGTTTGATTTGAAAAAAGGCAAATTTAAGTGCTTGTGAGAACACAATTTGTCGGTTTTGAATTGTTTCATTAATTTGCGGTTTGTCACACTTGAGTGCGGTGTACTGACTGGTCACATCAGAAGTTCCTTCATTTCATGAACTCATGTGAAATCATTTGTTAAGTGAGGCAGGCGGTTTAAATTGAGATTGACAGAATTGTTTCTTGTCTTGGTGTTGCTCCTTTAGTTCGTAGATTGCAGATTGTGCAACTAGACAAATGTCAGAGTGTTTGTCAACAAAATGAAATGTTTCATTTGCAAGCGCTTTGACAGAGAACATAAATAGGGGATCATTTGGAACCAATTTAACAAAACAAGTTGGTATTACTGAATGCATAAACCAAGAAGGAACATATCCTTTTTCCTATTCAAAGAGATCATGCATGGATTTCAAGCACTTCGCTGTTAATAATAATGATTGTATGGCGCGACAGTCCACAGAGGGACCAAGGCCTAACTTGCTTATCAATTATTCGTGCTGTGCGCTTTTTTACCGACTCCGAGCGGCAGTTATTACTCTTTGAGTGTTGTCAGCAGCTCGAAAGAGGTGGTGCCGTGAAAAATTCGAGGTGTTCAGCCGGGAATCGAACCCAGACCCTTTGGCGTGTGAGCATCGCAACTCAACCCACTACGCCACGGCGGCTACCACTTCCCTGTTATGGACAGAAAAAATGTTTCATTTATGTCCACTGGTCGCTATACATAAGTCACTGAAAGTTACGAAGAACGAAGACAAACTTCATTGTGCACTTGCTTTTCTGAAGATCCTCTATAGCTTGGGATACACTGCACTGGAGAGCTCAGACTAAAAGACTGGTCCATTGTACCTTAATAACTTAGTTGGTCCTCCATGGGGTTTAAGAACAGAGAACAGGTTGTCACGGGATGCCAGAGTGTGCCAGTTGCATCAGGTTCAGCGTGAAATCGTTGGGTACCAGGTAACAATTTATTCGCAGAGTGAAGGTGACCTAGGATGTAAGTATCAAGGCAAAAGTTAAAGTTAAACCTTAAAAATTTCCAGGTTTTGCAGAGTGGTGCAAAGTTTCATAAATTTTTAAGTTCTTCTTCTTCTCTGTTTGGTACAACAGTCTGGGTTGGACCTGGATCTCAAAAAACCAGTCTCTTCAGGCAGCACAATATCTCGCCAGCTACCTCCAAATACGCACTCCAAGTTGATTGAGGTCCTTTAGCTTCTTCAGCTTAGCCACCCTCTCTTGCGTTGCTTCAATGACTTGGATTTGAAAACTTGTCAGGCCGCAAAACTGCTGCCCTCTATATTCCCTAGCCATTTGAAGCGTTGAATCCAAAGACGCGCATGCCACCGTAAAGCTCGTAAGGTTCGTCGTACAACCTTCTCCTTCAAATACCGCCAAACAGAAGCGACGCGCAGACCTTTTCTATCGAATAGACTAAGAGCTCATCCACTTTTAGAAATGTCCAAGTTTCAGGGCCATAAATCAGGGCCACGACCAAGCTGTCATATAAAAACAACTTAGTTTTTCGAAAAGTGGATCTTTAACTCAGTTGCGTCTTGAGTCCAAAGAATTAGCAACTGACAAGAACGGTTTTGCGTTTGATTTCTGTGTTGAAGTTTCTCTCCCTAGAAGTTTCATTATAATAATAATTGTTGGCGCGACAGTCCACAGGGGGACCAGGGCCTAGCTTGCTCATCAACTACTTGTGTTGTGCGCGCTACTGTTCTCTCACGAGTAGAAGGGACCTACAGTTTTTTGCCGACTCTGAACGGCGAAGTTTGAGAGGTGGGACAAGAAAGGTGTGCTGTACCACGAGCTACTTAAACCTGGTGAAACGGTTAATACTGATCGTTACCGACAACAAATGATCAACCAGAATGGGCCAGAAGACACGGCAAGGTAATTTTGCTCCCTGACAATGCACCTGCACACAAAGCAAAACCGGTTCAGGATACAAGCAAGACACTTGGCTGGGAGCAGCTACCCCACCCGCCGTATTCACCAGACTTGGCTCCTTCCGACTACCACTTGTTTTCATCGATGGGACACGCATTGGCTGAGCAGCACTTTGAGTCCTACGAGGAGGTCGAAAATTGGGTGTCTGATTGGTTTGCTTTAAAAGAGGAACAATTTTATTGGCGTGGTATTCACAAATTGCCAGAAAGGTGGTCAAAATGTGTAGAAAACAATGGCCAATACTTTGAATAAAATGTTTTTACTTTCCCATTAATAGTTAGTATTTTATTTAAAAACACTAATTTTCATACCGGTATAGCTGGTAAGTGGTAGAAGGAAATGCAGGAAATGCAGGAAATGCAGGAAATGATAACACGTACGATGTTAGGTAACATATCGCTCATACGACTGACATATAGGGGCGCCACTAATAAACTCCAAATTATTTTCAAAAAGAACGAACATTCAAATGATACCTGTAAAATTTTCATGACATTCTGACATTTTGATTGCTTCTTAATTGAACGATTTATTTTTACCCTCAAAATGGGCTTCAGTTTCGGCGATAACCTCCTCATCAGAGCCATATTTTTTTCCGACGAGCAGCTTTTTGTGGATGGTCGCCGTGGCGTAGTGATGAGAGTGCGAAGCTCACACGCAGAAGGTCTAGGTTCGATTCTTTTTTTCTAGCTTGCTCATAAGACTCAAAAAGTAATAACTGTTTGAGAAAAAGCTTCTCAAACTTCGCCATTCGGAGTCGGCATAAGACTTTAGGTCCCTTCTGCCCGTAAGAGAACAGTAGCGCGCACAACACGAGTGGTTGATGAGCAACCTAGACCCTGGCCCCCTTGTGGACTGTCGCCCCATACAATTATTATTATCTTTTTGAGGACTGAAAAGAAATAGAAGTCGCTGGGGGCCAGGTCTTCAGAATACGTTGGTTGAGGAAGCGATTGAAAGCCCAATTCGTGCAATTTTCCCATGTTAGCCAACGACTTAGGACACGGTGCATTGTCCTGGTGGAAGAGAATTTTTTTCTTCTTCATTTGGGATCGGTTTTTGCAATTTCTTCCTTCAAATGCATCAATAATGCCATGTAGTTTTCACTGTTGATCCAGTTGCCTTTCCCAAAGTAGTCGATAAATAAAATTCAGTGCGCATCCCAAAGTACGGACGCCATAGGCTTGCAAGCCGACCTTTGTGTTTTTGGACGCTTTGGGCGTGGTTCGCCGCTGTCCACTTCGCTGACTGCCGATTTGAGTCTGGGGTGTAGTGGTTGATCCATGTTTCATCCATTGTGACATACTGACGCAGAAAGTTCTATTTAATAATAATAATTGTATGGCGCGACAGTTCACAAAGGCCTAGCTGACTCATCAACTAATCGTGTTGTGCGCGCTACAGTTCTCTCACGAGTAGAAGGGACCTACAGTTTTTTGCCGACTCTGAACGGCAAAGTTTGAGAGGCTTTCTTAGACAGTTATTACTCTTTGAGTGTTGTCTGCAACTCGGAAGATGTGGTGCCGTGTGTTCGAGGTGTTCAGCCGGGAATCGAACCCAGACCCTTTGGCGTGTGAGCGTCGCAACTCAATCCACTACGCCAAGGCGGCCACCGAAGTTTCATTATCGTGCTTAAAACTCCAGCCAGGTATTATGCACACATATACATACATACATATGTCCAATTTCATCGTCAATGCATCTTAAATAAAGTACAGTCGCTGTGTCTGAAGGTCTGATGTTCTATTCCCCTTTTCCATTGCGCTACCTTCATCGTGAAAAATTTAGTGTCGAAGGTCGCTCTCAGTTAAGAGAACAAAAGCAAGCAAAGTGCTCACGCCTCGCTTGCTACAGGTACCCGAAGTCATTGTTCGAAGAAAGAATCTTCAAGAAATACCCTTATAGCAATTTTTAATTTTATGTCGTAAATCCTGTATCCAGCTTACATCAAAGTGTTTCTACCTGTTACACATACGGTCGGTTAAACAAAAGTTTTACCCATGTCCTTGCCGATTTTTGACAACTTACCTAAAAAGAAAAAAAAAAATAACGAATTAAAAAAAAAATTTTAAATGGTGCCATCTAGAAATATATATATATATATTTTTTTTTTTTGACACACATTTAACACATGTACAGAAATATGAGGTTGCGACGATATTTAAGAAAATATGACTCGGTGTTTTGAAACCGAATAAACACAGTTACAGCTCTGAGGCCGCAGTGAGTATAGTGAGACATACATACGCCGAACATCCCAGGTTCGATTCCTGGACTGAACGCCTCGCATTTTTCACGGCACCACCACTTCCGAGCAGCTGACAACACTCGAAGTGTTATAACTGTCTATAAAAAGACTTCTCAAACAAAAAGTGCACACAAAATGATTAATTGATTAAGAAATTAAGCTCTGGTCTCCCAGTAGACGGTCGGCCTTGACTGTTATACAATACATCATTTTGACCTTCAAATTTTAATTTCACACGGCGCCTATAATATGTATCATCTAGATCAACTTCTAAGCAACTGTTCTCAAAATGCCTGAATTTGCTTTTTACGAGTAAAGGGTTCTTCACCTCCAAACAGCGAAATTTGTAGAAGCTTTGTTTATTGACACTTTGAATTCTGCGAGGGTTTAGAGCAACTTAAAAGGTTATGGTGACAAAATAGCTCGTGTTGTGACAAAAGACGTTGTATTCAGACCACGAATCGCATTACACTTCCCGACTACCCCAAATTTTGCAAGCGAGATTCGTGTCACAAACTTAAAGACATTGAATTTCCTAAAGGCAAATTCTGCTCGTTCTTCGGTAACAGCATGAGAATCGGCATAAAAACATTTCAATGTACAGAAAAAAATGAGAAAGGCACTTTACCCGAGATTTTCGTAATAAAAAAAAATTCCATAGACATGACAACAGAAATTCACCATAGACATGATAACGAAGTATTCTTAATGGACACAGTTGAGTGAGAAATATTTGGACATTGAACGTTTGCAATCGAAAACATGTTGTTATAAAATTTACGCCAGCCTTCAATCGATTTCCTAGAAATTCCATAGAAAACCCATCCAAAGCACATTCAGCAAAGATTCCAAACACACTCGATTCGATTGTCGCCCCTCATCTGTGCCCAGAAGCTACAACTTTTGCCACTCCAAGAGACCTCCGGTGCACGTCTTTATTTGCATTGCACGGGGATACACTCGTAGCCATGGCAGCAGTGCAAACATAAAAGTCAAACAAGGATTATACCTACGTACCTTATCCGCCGTGCCAACGACGTCTCAAAGAATGGGTTTCCTAGAGTAAACAACAACGGCCGAACCGAAAAAAAAACAGAACGAGACGAAACGAGAAAAAAAGAGGTAAGGAATTGGGAATGTAGCTCAAGCGGATAGTGCTGAAGAACATACACTGCCAAAGCAAACAGAGCTAGAGCTGTTCAAACATAAACCGTGCTCGTTCGTCGCTGTAAACATTGAAAGACACGAGAGTTGTCGTCGTAGCCGTAGTCGCATCGTCCCAATCACTCTACCTCGCCTCTGGCCCTCTGCAATCCACAATCCATATGTGTCATAGAGTTGAGAGTGTGAGTGGGAGTTATCTTTGGCAAACAACTTAACCTATATACAAAAAAAAAAGACGACAACCTCCCTCTCAGCAGAGACAAATCCTCTGTCAACAACTGGTCAGGCAAACAAAACACCACTCACTCAGGGTATCTAACCCCTTCAATGCGAAGGATTAAGCAGTGTCCTCGTTTTTTCTTATTTGCCGGGTGCCACTGACAGTCGGTCGATAGATTTATGTTATATCGAACATACCCCCAACCATTGGAAGTGCTCTGATCTAGTCCATTATCTCAGTGACAGGGGAATGTAAAGGAATTTCCGCCGGCCAAGCAAATTTAAATTCCTTCTTTCATTCACCGAGGTGACGGCGGGCAGCGGTAAAACGCTGACGAGGGCATCAGCGGCATCAGGCCAAGGAAATCGACAAAAAAAACACACACCACACAAAAACCAACGATCCAACAGAGCTCCGGGGGAGTAATTTGAAAATCCATCATAATTTTCTACATAAAAGATTATTACACAAGGAGAAAGATACGGGAACGGCGATCGCCCCACAAAAAACCGAAAAAAAAATCCCAAAATGAAACACCAAAGTCAGAATAAGAAAAAAACAAAAACAATTCGAAGGGTGTGAGAGGAAACCGAAGCAGAGAGCACGGCAAAACAACAACAAAAAGGAAAAACGAAGCAGCGGCACATTGTGTGTGTTCGCCCGTCGTATTACCAGATAAATAGATACAGATACAGATAGACGCGCGGCGCAACCATGTCATACCGTGCCGCCGACCGCCACTGCGCCATGCCATGCTTATCCATTATTACCGGTTGCAAATATACCTACACACACGAATATAAACACTCTCAGCACACGCTTCCACCCTCAATCGCCTCTTCTTCATCATCTTCGTCTCGGCCGCACCCCCCCACTTTCCACTCCCCTCTGACACTTAAGTAGTCAGAACAGAAGAAGGAAAAAAAACCACGTGAAACCAAACGAAACGAAGCGACGCAGGAAAAAAATGCAAGGGGAGAGCAGCAACAAAAAAAATAAACAACAAAAATTTGAGAACTTACTGGGGTCTAAAAACCCCAACGCGCGCAAACACACTCTCTTTCCCACTCCACTCCTCCTCTGTGCGATTCCCACACACCGCAGACGACCATCGTCGTCGACGGCGTCGTATACTACTCATACCCTGCGCCAACACACTGTGAGAGCCAGGAGTGTGTTTGTGTGCGAGTGTGCAGGCCAAAAACCATCCAACTATTCAACCATCCATCTAAACTGCCGCCTCGCTGCTGCTTCTGCTGCTTCCACTGTGAACCGACCACCGCCGAGTGTGTGTGTACGCCGCCATCGTCTCTCCCATCACCGCTGTGAACCACACACAATCTCCACCCTGCCTGCCGCCAGCAGTCGCCTTCTCTTCTGTTCGCCTCTATCGGCCAGCCGTTGGCTTTTACACAATCCCTTTCGCACACTCTCCCTCTCGGTGTCACACCAACCGCACCAAGCCCGAGCCGAACCAAACCAACCAACGACCGACCGAGCCCCGATCCGACTGTCGTCATCGTCGGCCGTCTGTCCCTCTGTCCGTCTGCCGTGCCGTTGTTCAGTCGCATTAGGGGAACTGTTTATTGACCACAGTCACACTCCACGTGGAGTGTATGCCGCAGCCCTGGTATGTTAGCCATTATAGCCAAACAGAATTTCATTAAAAATGAACAAGCAAAGGCGAAGAATGAAATGTGCGGGGCAACGGGAACAGACCGACGTTGACGACGACGGCGACGGCGGCAGAGCGGCGGTGACGATGAGCGAGCAGGGCGAGGACACACAGCAAAGCACTGGCACTGGCACTGGAAAGGTGAAGCAGCGCGCTGCGGGAGCGGGAGGCGGTTGACTACCCTCATTCTGCCGTCGTCGTCGTCGTCGTTGCCGTTGCCGCTGCTCTGTACTCCGCTGCTGAGTGCCGACGATGATTCTAGCTGCCAGTGGCTTGGGTGATGGTGCTTGTGCTTGTGCTGGTTGATGGTGGCGGTGCTGCTGCTGCTGCCGTTGGGACTGTGACTGAAGAGATTGGGGGGCTGCTGCTCTGCTTTGCTTTGGTTAGGTTTGGTTTCGCTTCATCGTCATAGTCATCGTCGTCGTCGTCGCAGCAGCAGTCTCGTTGTCATTTCGTTTACGTTTCTTGTGGTGCTTGCTCGGCGGCAGTAGTGGCGGTGGTGGTAGCGGCGGCGGCGTCGATGGTGTGGCGTTGGTCGTGATGGAGGTTGAGTGCCAATGCAGAGGAGGGGCGGCATTTGAGTTGTGAGGATGGATGCTCGGTTTGATGGGACGACAACGACGACACAGATATACACACAATCCCCATGGGATGGGTGATTGGCGCGAGGAAGGTGGATTGAGGCGGGAGGGTGCGGCTAGGTTTGAAGGGTTGCGAAAGCAGCGACACCAGTGCGGCGATGGTAATGTAGATGACGACGATGACAGTGCTGATGGTTGGGGACTCGATTTTGTATGCGCTTCCTTCCTCCATTCCACCGATGACTCCCAGGCAGCTCATTCCCTTCCCTTAGCGCCCCTATCGCCACCCTTTGGCATTGACGACGGCGACAGCGACAGCGGCTGTGGCAACGGCGACAGCGGTGGCGGGATAATGTAGTCTTATCTCACTCAATTTAATGAATTTTCGATGTTTTTTGTTTCACGTTGCGTTTAAAAAGCAATATATTTAGACTTGGGGCCACCCCACTCTTCACCTGTCGATAACTTGTGCAGCGAAGGGAAATGTGCATTTTTTCCTTGCCTCTGCGCACGCCGCTGTGATTCAAATTTTGGTTCTGCCATGACAAAGGATAAAGGAAGATGGTGTGTGTGCGTGACGAAGTACACGAAGATGGTGAAGGCAACGCAAGGAGAGTGAGAGAGAGAGGAGGGAACAGAAAAAGGCAAACGAACGCGCCGCAGCTGCCTTTCGAAGTGTGAAAATGTACAAGTCCCATCTGAAAGGGATACACACAACCAGACACCGTCACCGTTCACCGTCGTCATCGTCGTCTTCTTCAGAGGCGCATTAAGTTTTCCCGCCGCAAGGGGATACACGGCGACGAAGGCTGCCTGTGCCATTACAGATTGCCTTTCTTAATAGAAATTGAAGGACTGCTGGCCCTGTCTGTCACAGATGGATTGTGCGACACAGGAGGAGGGCTCACCGGGTTGTGCTTCAGAGGAAATTTCATCTCAGTCATCAGGAGAATGGGGAGTGTGGGGTGACAATTGAGAATTGGGTGAGAGGGAGACTGAGAGGCCTTAAAAAGGTCGGCATCTTGATGATTGTAATTGATTTCGGTTCGTAGTCGGGGTTGACGAATGTCTCACTGATGTGGTGTGCAGCTCGGCTATTTCAAGTGCCTTTAAGTGTGCCCTTGTCGACTGAGGAGAATTGGTTTAAGTATTGTGACGATTTAGGGTTGTCATGCAATGACGGATCGGATGAGTGGTGTCTGAGGTGGCCTATTGACTGGTCGGCAAGTTACAAATGATTCTGTGAGAATAGGTATCCCAGGATCTAAGACTCGATGGCATAATTGTTTTTCCAGTTTTCGTAAAAAAAAACAGTTCAAAATACTTCATTGCTTTTCCTTGTTTCTTTAGAAAGTCCTTGCAGTTCATTTAGTGTGTGAAAAACGTTTAAACATTGGTTCTGTACAGATAATGTGTACAGATGACAATTTTCTTGACACCATTTTGTAAAGAGACGGAATTTTAATATTCGTCAATTCACTAATGCAAAATCGAACAAGTTCAAAGACGAAGTTGCTCTTACAAAAAAATGTGAAAGACATGTAGATTCTGGATCTGTTCGATTTGGACGTTAAAGATCTCCTCATTTAATGTGTCAATAATGATTAGAGAATTACAATCAAAGCTTTGTTATTTATTTTGAAGTACTCAAGCAGAAATTGTTGTTTGTAAATTGTAAAAATTAACAAAAATAATGCGGAAATACCAAAAATCATCCATTACACTGAACACACAATAGAAAAAATAAATTTATCCATAAAGTTGCGAACAAACTCATATAACAATGAGTCAAAGAGAACCATGAGATACTGCTTGCTAGAAAAGGTTGGCTATAGAATCCACCGTGGAGATCAGATTCAACTAGGTCTGTCTCTATGGAGATTTACAGTAGAACTCTTCAGAAAGCTAATGTACGTACAGAGCTGTTCAAAGTAACAGGGGTGATCATGCATAATCGATATGTCTACTTATTTTCACATTTTTGTTCAACTTTTCGCATCTGTATGCGGTACCATTATTTGCACAGTAGCATTGCCTTTACTATGCATGTACATAATGTCAGCTATTAATTCATGTAAGTGGTGCAGTAGTGCAATTACAGAAAAAGTCTTTTCTTGAGTGTTCAAAATAATAAAGAATTGTGTTTTCTCCTTGATATCTTTATTCAGAAAAAGTCAAAAGGTATGTGTTTGTGTTTGTTGTGTTTTCTGTATGTAAGAACTTTAGTTAATTTTACGAATACCTCTGTAGATTTATTACAAAATGGGAGAAAACAGGGAAAGGCTTTAAAATTTATTGCTGACGAGTTGAGAAGATCGGTTAATTTTGTTTCCAGTGCACTTTTCTTTACCCTAGCGAAAGAAACAGGTGGTAGACCAAGAAAAATGACTTCAACTGACGACTTCCGTATAGTTTAACCAGCCAAAAAGATTCCCTTTATATCGTCAAAGGCAATTGCAGCAGAAATAAACAACATTCCGGTCCGGGGGAAATTACTGGAAAAATCAAATACCAGAAAGGATCGCTCGCAAGGTTCCTTTTCTGAGTAAACAGAATGTAAAAGCAAGAAAAGATTAAGTTTCAGAAACCATTCCAAAAAGATGTTACGTAACATTCTCTGGAATGATGAAACCAAAATAAATTTGTTTGGTTTCGACAGTTGTAGAAACTCAGGGAAGAGCGTTCCACTTTCGAATCACAAAAAAAAAAAAAAAAAAACGTAAAGTATGAAGGTGGAAGTGTCATTGTGGGGGACTGTTTTTCTTGGTTTGGTGTTGGACCCATATTTCAATAAAGAAGGTTATCGTGATATCTTAAATTATGTAATGCTACCATACGCTGAATTGACGACAATGATCAAAAGCACTCATCGAAATTAGTGAGTGCTTGGTTAAGGAACCATAAATTGTCGGTATTACCATGGCCCCAGATCTCAATCCTATCGAAAATTTATTGGCGGATCTGAAAAAAATATTTGACTACACAGACGTTCCATAATAAAACTCACATTTTAACCGAAATTGAGAAACATTGGAATGCCTTTTCGTTGATTAAGTGCCAGAAACTTATAGAGTCCATGCCAGGTCGGATAAGTGCTGTGCTAAACAACAAGGGCGGTCATTCGGGACACTAATGATAACTAATGATAATATTTTATTTTTATGTGAAATAAAGGGTGATTTTTTGACTATTATCTTTTTGGCAACACTGGTTTAAAAAAACTGACGCACGTTTCGTGTTTTGTTTCACTGTCAAACATCTTCAGTTTGGTCTATAATTTAACCATGAATCGTCTTACAAACGAACAACGCTTGCAAATTATTTAATTTTATTATCAAAATGCGTGCTCTGTTAAGTTCATAGCGCCCTTCTTCCATTTTATGGTCAGTTTAATTTTTGGCTCAATGAGTACGTAAATAAGCATAATTGTCGATTTTGGAGTGAATATCAGGCAGACGCATTACAAGAGCTACCAATGCATCCAGAAAAAGTCACAGTTTGGTGCGGTTTATGGGCTGGTGGCATGATTGAACCGTACTTCTTCAAAGATGATGCGAATCGTCACGCAACTGTGAATGGTGAGCGCTACTGTGAGATGATATCCAACTTTTTTTTGTCAAAATGTAAGAGCTTGACTTGCATGACACAAGCCACACAGCACGCGAAACAACGGACTTATTGAGAAGCGATTTCGGTGAACATTTTATTTCACGTTCGGCACTGGTCAATTGGTTGCCTAGATCGTGCGATTTAAAGCCTTAGACTATTTTTTGTGGGACTATGTTAAAGCTCATAGAGAAGCCCGCTTCAATTGACGCATTGGAGGACAACATTGAAACATTTATTCGGGAGATACCGGCCGAAATGTTGAAAAGAGTATGCCAAAAATTGGACTAAGCGAATGGACCATTTGAGGCGCAGTCAAGGTCAACATTTGCATGAAAAATTTTCAAACAATCAATTATATGGACCGTACTATGGATTTAAATAAAGATTTCATGCACTTTTCTGAATTGTATGTGTTTTCTTTTTTTAAAAACTTTTCTATAGCTTTTAAAAAATCACCCTTTACAAGCATAATTTGATAAAAATGTCACTTTCGTATTATTACTTTCTTGTAAAACGAATGTTTACTCTGAATTTCCCCATTATTTTGAACACTGTATTTGGAAGAAATTTCAATCATATAGTGATAAAATTAAATATGCATATGAAATATAAAAAATTCTCGGGTAAACATTTTCTTATTAATCATGTGCCAAAATAAACGAACAGTTTTAGTCACCTGTTAGATTTCAAATATTTGATATAATCCTTCAAAAATATTCTATTTTCCACTTTCCCCAATATTTTGAACAGCTCTGTTTGAGAAAATCACAAAACAATATTTTTTCCTTTTACCAAGGAAGCAGCATGGATGTCTCGGCGTCACAAAATCACAATGGTCAGTAAAAAAATTAATGTAGTTAAGGAATTCATTAACTTTGATTTTGTATCCAAAAATTTTCGAATAAAAAGTTTTATTTGAAAATTCGCGATCAAGAGACAAATTGGCCATCCCTGTCCCTTTCTATTGGAACTTGAAAATTCCTCACCTAAGACCTCAACCGACTCAATATGCAAAATTGGATACTAAGTGGTTGCACCCGAGATCCATTCCAAAATTTGCATTCATTTCAAGACGTTAGAGATTACGTTGAAGCTTCCAGAAAATTCTAATGCAGAAATGTCTTTAAAGTTTTTTTTTTTCTTTTTTCAAACTTCTACACACAGTGTACAAAACTTGTTGCGTTACGTGCGTAATTCCCCAACGCAGTTTTTTTCACTTTAATTTCATCTTTATCAAGACGATGTTTCGCTTCTCAGGCTCTAATATATTTAGAATCATATTTTGAGACAGGAAGGACCCCTTAGAATAAAGCAACGCTTCTTTCCAGACCGGAATCCTACATTCCACAAATGCGTTTTCAAATGCCCAAATGCCGTAGAGAAGTTCCAAAGAAAATAATTTCGGTCATAAATTCGCTACTACCCTCCCGCGATTATTTTTTAATTCTGAGATTTCCATTCGCAAACTTTCAATTATCCAAACCTACTATCTACTGCTGCCCATCTAATCGACCGCATTTTTAATTCAGTCACCCTCCACTTGCCCTTCGCCAGACACTTGCCAATTATCTCCACAGCGAATCCAGTTTCCCTATTTTTCTGGTTGACCGCATCAATTCAAGATCCCCCCTCAGAGAAA
The DNA here is from genome assembly GCA_955652365.1 of Eristalinus aeneus. Classification (NCBI taxonomy): domain Eukaryota; kingdom Metazoa; phylum Arthropoda; class Insecta; order Diptera; family Syrphidae; genus Eristalinus; species Eristalinus aeneus. The sequence continues at coordinate 6,636,217 of OY019130.1, read as the reverse complement.
CTCACTCATTTGTCTCGGCTTCACCCTCGTCACTGCCGTCGTTGCCATCGTACCGGATAAATTTTCAATGATTCACCCCCATCCCCATTACGTCTCCTTCTCATCAAATCCCACAAGCAAAAAAGGAAAAAAAAAAAACGAGCGACCCTCACCTCAGCCGCAGCCGGCAAACCCGAACCCCTCGCGCACAGGTAAAGGAGATGAACAACATCGCCAATATCTCTTACATTAACCCGACTACCTACCTACCGAGCGCAACCTCTCTAACCTACAAGCCGGCACCGAGAGCGCACCGCACAATCACTTCACCAGTCCACGTGGAGTGTGTTCCTTCTTAATTCCTACACTTCAGTGCCCCTCTTCACTCGTCGTCGTCGTCATCGTCGTTGTCGTCGTCTTCCATCCAACCATCCGACCGACCGACAACCATTACCACGTACAACGTACAAAGAGCCAGCGCGCACACATAGATCCGCCTCCTTCTCTTCTCATCGCCACGGCGAGTCTTTCCCTCGTTAACCGACACTTCCATTTTCACAACCCCCCGAATTTTGAAGTGTAGACACAGGCGATGCGGGGCTGGGAAATGGGTGTGAGCAGAGAGATTCGCCCTTCTTCCCATCCTCATCGACATAAGATGCAGACGAACACTCGCACGAAGCCGAAGCCGCCACCACAGCATAACTTTGCCGATGATGATGATGCCCGACCCGAGAGAGGGAAAGATTGAAGAGCTACTTCTTATTCAATGGAAGGGCGTCATACTTCTGGAACTTCCGCAGCTCGGCTCGGCACGGTTCTGTTCTTTGACAAGCGCGCGATAAATTTATCACGAAAACGAAGAAAAAAAACACGTTTAATGCTTAACGACTTCGAGGAAGTTGTGGGACTATTTTTTGCTCTGCTCGCGGACCACAACAAAACGAGCATTGTGAAGATAAAGATATGCTCTTGCGTATCTTATCTTCGGTGCGTCTGCGGCACCGCTCGCCTAGACAGTGGTAGAGCAGCAACGCCTCTTTCAAAATTGAGTAGTTACCGCAGAGAGCCGTGGCTAATCTTTCACGCGATCTCAACCAAAGACCATCCCCATCCCATCTCACCCACCGTCCTCGTTGCTGCCATCTTCTTCACCGCCGTCAATACTCACTGAAGACAGAGTCACAGCAGGGCACAGCGCAACGCTAACGTCAAGCTCCGGGCAAACACAAATTGTTGTCGAGACCCCCTCACTTACTCTGCTTCGTCTTTTTAATTTTCATCTAATTACGATGACACGACATTTCACTCGGTCGATTGAATTACTACGCCTCACCCCTGCCGGCCTCCTTCCAACCGTTGCCCCAGAACGGAACCCAACGAGCTTCGGAGGAGATTGTCAGAAGAGCTGCAGCCGCCGCCGCCGCCAAGCCGCTAAGCATGTGTAATATAATATTTCCGCCCCACGATTCATTTTAATTGACAGAGCTCTCTCTCTCTTTAGGTATAAACACAGAACAGGCACACGGTCGGCTGTTGGCGGTGGCGGCGGCGGCCTCTGTGGCACGGCTTTTGAATGCCCTCGAACCGAAATAAAAGATTAGATACTTTTTCAGCCTCAAACAGGAGAGGAGGTAGCAACGCGAGGCGGGACAGAAGGCGATGCAATGTGAGATGAAGAAATAAAATAGAAAAAAAAACAAAACGAAACAACGACGACGACTACTGACGGACGAAGGAGCAGTGAGGGAACCAGAGGAAGGGAACCGGTCTATGGGATCTTTCTACGAAATATAAGATTATTCCCTCTACGGACTACGGAGGGAATTTGTAACTACAAGATACGGAGAAACCCTCAAGTGTGTGTGCTGGCTGGCGGTGCCCTACGAGCACGAAAAGACGCTGGCCAGACCTTTTTCCTCTTTTATTGTTGTGCGATGGGCTTCCTTCTTTCTTCTCTTCGTTTTGGGAACAATTTTCAAAAGGATGCCATCAATGAAGAGGCCCAGGCCACAGACAGGCTCTCACCAGCAACCCAGGAGCAGGCATCAGCAGGAAAGAGACGGAACTTCACCGGCAACCGCTGTCATCTGGTATTTTGGTTATCGAGACCTCAGTGGAACGCACACATTTTACGGTACAAATTCAGCACAGCTCACACAAAAAAGAACGGAAAAGAATTTCGCAAGAAATAATAAAAAAAAGAAAAGAATGTCGCAAAGAAAAGAGCAAGGGAAGGGGAACGAAGTGACAAGCCCAAGAGCAAAAAAAGAACGAAGCCAGAGTGAGAAGGGAATAAGCAAATCGACCATTCAATCTCATCGGTGTAATTTATTCCCAAGCTGCTGCTGCTGCTGCTGATGCTGTTGTTATTGTTGTTGCTGCCGCTGCTGCTGGTGTGGTGCTTCCTTCGTTCTTTTTGAAGAAAACAAAACAAATCTAAAGTTCAGTTCAGTGGAAGTACCCAACAGCAGGAAAAAGGAAAAAAAAAATGTCGAAGGGAAGGAGCAGCAAAGCGATGCTAAAAATAAGAGCAAACACAGTCAGCCAGGAGAGACGACGACAGGCCGAAACACAAGGGCGGTAGAAGAGTAAGGGAATCAGTGGGGGTAAGGGCACAAAGAAACGCCGGAGAAGAAGTGCTACTGCTGGTGTTAGTGCTGCCTTTCCGATTCCGAAATGGTCTGAATGAACTGAAAATCGGAACAATCTGACACATTTTTTTTCTCTGCTCCATCTTTGTAGGACAACGACAACGACGAGGGGAACTGACACAATGTCGTTCAATCGACCGTGTATACCAGAGGCAAAGTGTGGGCACTCGTTGTAAGTGAAGAAGTGGGGAATCGGGCGAGCCGGCACATTGGAAGTGGAGATGTTGAGATAATTGAACAGCAGAAAGGATAAGGAGGGAAGCGCACACTTGAGAGCTCTGCTAGATGGACCGCATCTTTGGGCCAGAAAGTGGATTATTGCCGCATAGGCATGAAGGACGACGAAAGACGACGAATGAAAAGCCTCCTGGGTGGCAATGAAGAAATCATCAATTATGTGCTCCCATCTAGATGGTGAGTCAGAGGCAGAGAGATGACTAATTGGGTCGCCGAGTTCTGGAAAATTAATTTTCTTCGATTGTGTTAATTCTGAGTATTGTGAGTATTGAAATTTATTGGAACTAGATCTGGTGGCGGTTAGACTGCAGAATATGGTCACAGGTCACAGACTGAGCTCAGACGCCTTGACTTTCCAGAGGAACTTACAGAAAATTAATCTCATCTATCATGCCGATAAGATTAGGTTTCCACTTACAATCAGCCTCTCCTCACAAAACCCAAATGTCACCAAATACTTGTCACATTCCCGTCAAAATTTAGGGTGACCATCGTGCACATAATTTACTAAACCACTAACTAGGTATCAATCACATTTCAACTTTCGAAATTATGCAAATGGACAGATTTACAACCTCACATGCGAGTGTGTGTGAGTGTACACCCACACTCCGCCTTCAACCAATATGAACTATAGCACGACATCATCCAACGCTACGCTACGCCATGCCATGGCACGACACTCTGCGCCCAAATGTGGAAGAATGAGATTCATGTTTACACCATCCAGCAAACTACCGCGCAAATGTAAGAGGAATACTAAACGGGACCCGTGTCCATCCAACGCCACTCAGTTTATGACCAATTCACTACCCGGGTGTGATTCAAGCCAGAAGTGACCATAACAGAAAGCCATACGTCTTTCTTTCCACACACTCCGGCGGCACGGCGTCACCTCGTGTCTGGGGATTTTGATGATGTGAAGGAGCAATTTTAAGCTTTGTCGTGCTCGCACACTCTTTCCGCCCACTCGATATCAACAGACAGGGAGAAAAAAAAAATAGCTTGTCATATGAAATTCTCCTTTAAGCACTGCCGTCACTGTCGGCGCGGCAGCGTGGGTAACTTTACTTTTAACGACTCAACCATGCCGGTCCATAAAACCATAGAGAACGCGCACCATTATCACCGCACCAAGGGGCTTACGCTGCCCGCAATGGCGGTGTGGCACGGAAACGAGAAACATCACACAGAAGCAAACATATATCATACTCTCTAGTCACTCAGTGCGTATGGGCGGGTGTGCACGCGCGAGCGTCTGTGTTGCTACACCCGACCATAATGTTCGATGGGGCAAAACGTTTTTGGGCGCTGTTCACAGTGCTCGCCACCGCCACCGCCACCAGTGCTTACCGAGCAACAACACCTGACACGAATTTAATTACTCATAAATTGTGCAACGAGAAAAATAAACATTTTCTGTCGATGCTGTGTATTCGTTGTTGTTGCTGTTATATATTTTTTTGTGTGTTCCCCCTCTGTCCTTTTTTTTTTGATTGATGACACTCGATTGGTGGTGACAATTAAATCCGTTTAACAAGCATTCTCGAGTTCGTGTTCGGAATCTCTTCTCTATCTCTGCGTGTGATGGACGAGGGAGAGCCAACGTCAACGTTTAGACGCAAGCAAGGGGTATGGCGACGTGACAGGTATGGGGCTGCTCACTGTTTCGAATCAGTCATGAAAGTTTAACAAGAAAAGTAAAAAGGCGACGATGTTGAACACAATAAAACAACGAACAAAATGGCGAATGACGACAAAGATGGCTAAGCCGACTAAGACGACATCGACGACGATTTAATTAACAGCAGAACCGCGGCAGCAGCAGAAGCAGCAAGCACTCTACCGTGCATTGCTACTCATCACGACCACGACGACGGCGGCCAAAACGACCGATAAACTCCAACAACGAGCACAGCACACAGCACAGTCGAGCTCTCGTCTCACCACACCGCCTTGTGGTGGCATAAATACGTTGCGATTTAAATTTTTGCGCCTGATTATGATGATGATGATGATGTTTGCTGGTTGGCTGCTTGCTTGCTGTTTGCCGCCTGCCGCTTGCGGGGGGCGAGACTCATTGAGCTTCTAAGTGCCAGTGCGGAGTGTGGCAGTAGCAGCGGATCGAGGAGACGTTGAACCTTTTCCACTCACTGATTTCTCGGCTTAGAGTACCCCGAATTACGTGTGGGATTCAGCGCGCTTCACTGGCGACGAATTGTGATATTTTTTTTTCTCATGCCTTTTTCGTTTTGCCGCTGCATGGGTCGTATTTTTCTGAACGATTAAGTTGTTACACCTTAGAGATTGTGTAATGAAAAGATTTACAAAAGATAAGCAAATGAAAATGAAGGAAAAGCGAACGTAAAAAGATCAGGCGGAGATCGGGATTTCGAAAGCGATCGTGAATGGCTTTAATGTAGTTAATTGGATGATGTGACGCAACGACTAGACGGTTGTTCTACTTCAGGGCGACAGTTTTTAATTAGTACCTCAGTTTGCGAGACTGACTAATGTCGGTCGGAAGATTGTGATGTGACCAAGGAAACGAATAAATTCGTCACAAGTGATGCCTTGGTTTGCTTCTCTTGTGTTTCTTTTTCATTAGAATGCATGACGTCTGAGGGGAGTGTGAAAATTTTAATGTCAACGTAAATTGATTATTTTTGTTGTTTATCTGTTAATTTTCCTTCCTTTTTTCGGGAGGTGGAAGGCGATGTTGGGGAGAGATGAGTGGAAATGTGGGATGTTGGCAAATCCAATTTGTCGTGGACTTTGAACGGAGACGCATTCAATGTGGCAGTTGTTAATTATGAGCGATTTATCCACACCAAGTCAAATTAGTTAAGAGCTGAATTTGAACTGTGATACAGTGCTGAAGCAGTTGCAAGTGTTTTTGCCGAAGGAACTTGGGACATATTTCGCAATGCCAATTGTGAGGGGAATATGTGGAGCAGCAACAAATATGAACAATTTTGACTCGCTTTGATGAACTTCTGACGAGAGCATTCGACTTCCACGGGAGTTAATTTTCAGGGAAATAACTTAAATGCGTGGAATACGAATTACTGCGTAAAACGACTTCAGTGAGCCGAATGCATAAACAAATATCCGATTGCGACACTGTTCTATACACAGACTGCAGTTCTTTAGAATTTATTATATGAAATTTTCAGAGAATTTGTATGAATCAGTCCAAAATGTGAATGCTCAAACTGCAACAACCAGTGACATTTCAACCAGCAACAGAAGTCTTCTAGTTATTTCGCATGATACGAAGAAAACATTACGCTACCAAAAAACTAAAGCACTTTTAACTGTGAATTTCGTGACACTTAAGGAAATGTCACAGTTCGCAAAGTTATCTCTGTGAAATTGAAATTTTACGAACTGAATGCAACCCTTTTGCGCGTTTCTTATGAACTGTCAAACATTTAGCAACAGCTAAACATGCCGTTCTTAAACTGCAAGAACTACAAGAATTACGAAATATTTCTCAAATTCTTAAAGAAAACCTTTGCCGAAGACAGTGAAAAATAAAATTTTGTTCACTGGAACGCCAAAATGGACTTTTTCCCAATTCGCTCAAAAACCAAAATTTCACAAATTCACCAAAAGTCGCGTGTCGACCATCAACTCACCATAGATTCAAACCTATGACATTTTACTTAACAATGCTGGATAAATAAAGAGATTTTACGCTTCCATCCGACTCCACGTGGAGTCGCATAACTTCAAAATCCCCCAAATTTTTCCACATTTTCCGCCACAAATTACTCATTTAATGTAAATATAGGTAAATGGTTGTGGTTTGATGTCATTAGCTGTTTAAATGAATCCGGGAATCAGGATCAAACTTTTCACTCATCACCCAAAATGACTAATTTTCAGCGAATTTCCCAGAAATCAATTTTATCCGCATCCAGTGTGTGTTTTCATCCCATTTTCTTTCTAATTTCGCAAATTCTTCGACATCGGCTCAAATTGGGCCTTTCTTCCCATTATATTCCTAAGAAAATTTATGACAAATTCCCCAGCGATTTCACACTTTTTGCTGCCATTCAGCACATCGAACGCATTCGAAGCACTCTCCTTTTCTTCTAATTCGTATCCCCTCTTGAAATAATCAATTATAAGTTGATCCCCCCTCGAGACACAGGAACAAGTAAAAAAAAAAACAAATACCACTTCGATAAATTATCTCAACGACTTCGACGACAGCAGCAGTAACAACGGTGACGAAGAAGACGCCGTCTTATAAACAACACTTGTGCACTTCTCTTCCCTCGGCACTTCCCTTGCGCATCATGCCAAAGCAGCAACTGTCGTCGTCATCATCACCGTCAACCAATGTCGTTGATACATTGAACAAGTTGTGTATGACTAGCAGAAGCCGCACTTTGCTTCAATAAGAAACAACAACAACAACGAACATGTTCCACTCCTCCTGGGGTCCAATTAAACAATTACACATGCTCGCTCCATTTTGCTTATTGACGGCACACACTCATCGCCGCACCGTCGCCGTACAAGGGCGCTGACATTTTATTGTTGATGTGTTCCGTTGTGTGTTCATCTGCGCTCGCATTTGTTGTTTTAAATCTAATTCTATTAGTTATCGATTAGATGGACGACGGTATTGTGTGTACATACTTGTACAGCGCAGCAACGAACAAACTCATCGAACACATTTCAAAGATAAAAAAATATGTTCTCCCTCCTCTCTCTTACTCACCCTCACTCACTCTGTTGTCGACGCCTTGCATTTTGATTTGACATGATTGACAAGCAGAAAGCACAAGCAAAGCAGAGCAAAAAAAAAAACGATCCGAACTTGCCGCCGCCACAGCGATAACACCTAAGATTGGGGCGAACGAGCGAGCAGCGAGAGTGTACACAATCACCAATGAAACGTAACGAAAATTATACGCGTACGGGATCCATAAATCAAACTCAGTCGCGCTACGCCTGAGGGCGCATAGTCGCCAACGGCCTCTGCTATTTGATGTATCGATTATGGCATGGTTGGCGTGATAAGAGGCAAACAAAAAAAAAACAACAACAAAGCGGAGGCAAAAACAAGGAATGTATATGGGAATTTCGAAAGCACACTTCTTAAGCGATTGCCGATAATTGGTCGCTTTGAACAAGCGGATATGCTCGCCGATCACGGCCCCCTTTAGAGACGACGGGCAGTGCTGGTGGAGGTGTTTTGTTTTTTCCTCTATTTATATTCACCTCATTTGCAAAACTGAATGGTGGAGGAGTGCTGAAGGAATTCACGATCACACGGAGGTTTCAATCGTAAGCCAGCGCGCAGCGGTGGCGTCGCCAGTGTAGATTGTAGTGTGGTGGTCGAGTGGATGGCAGCGGCATGGCTTTTGTATGCACAAGCAATTTTATTTAGTTATTAAGTGTCATGTCAATAGTAATGTGACAGATAGGTTGTTATTTGCCATCTTGGTTAACTCCATTTTTCTGCCGCTCACAAGAGTTTTCTTTTTTTTCCGATTTCTGTTTGCATAAGTGACGGAGGGGGCGTCAGAAACAACTAGCGCAGAGTGCCTATTGTCTGTTCCGTTCTTTTTTTTGCTTTGTTGTTCCTCTCTGCTGCTTGTCCCGAGTGTACTCTTGTCTGTCTGCCTCGTTGCCTGTCTATTCCGGTTACTGTTTCTGTGTGAGGTTAAGTGTTTAAGAATAAATTTTTTAACAAGTGGCGGCGACGATGTCAAGTTTACAGAGAGAAGGAAGAAATGAATTCCGAAATCCGATGCGAGTATTTAAATTTATGAACAGTGGGGGAAAATATTTAAAATAATTATGTACGAGTCATTAATTATCTAATCGTTTGTAGCGAGCCGAATGCGAAATGAGGTCGGAAAGGTATCACAAATCAAATTGGAAACACTTACGCTCTGCTTCCCTCGCTTGCTGCAAGTGTATGAGTGTTTTTTTGAAAATCAGTCAAGTTTGAGATTTTTCACTTCCTTTGCTATTTGTGATTTTTTTTGTCTTTGACTGAATAATTGGCGGACATGATAAATGGTGACAGAGATGGAGAGTGAATTTGTTTGTTCAACCTCGATTTGCACATTCCTTTGGTCATTGTGAACAGACTTCGCGGCTGGTAGATTTGATGACAGCAAGCAAAGAAGACTTCTACAAGCTGCCTGGTTGATGTTTGACATGACAGAACTGCTGTCATCGACTTTTGCACGACAATAGCAGTCTGCCTGATAACAAGCGACAGCTTGTCCGAATGCCGCGCGATTACTGGTGTGTGACTGCGTGTGACTGCAATAACTGGCCCAAATAATTAGGATTTGACTAAAAATTTGGCGTCTGCTTAGATAATAATAATTGTTGGCGCGACAGTCCACAGGGGGACCAGGGCCTAGCTTGCTCATCAACTACTCGTGTTGTGCGCGCTACTGTTCTCTCACGAGTAGAAGGGACCTACAGTTTTTACCGACTTCGAACGGCGAAATTCGAGAAGCTTTCTTAGACAGTTATTACTCTTTGAGTGTTGTCAGCAACTCGAAAGAGGTGGTGCCGTGAAAAAATTCGAGGTGTTTAGCCGGGAATCGAACCTAGACCCTTCGGCGTGTGAGCGTCGCACTCTACCCACTACGCCACTGCAGCCACGTCTGCTTAGATGTATTTAAAAAATGCATGATTCCTCTGGGAATATGCTAGGGAGCATTGAGCGTTAGAAAACAAAGGAGAATATTTTTTTTAATATATTTCCCTTGAATGACTTGCTGCCTTGTTCTTCATGTGCTGCCGAAATCAGTAAACACATCAGGCTGGTACAATTTTCCAAACGAACTTAAAATCTTCCCCGTGCGCAGATTCACACTTGCCGACGGCATTTTTGTTAGATTGTGGCGTGTTCGATTTCCGACGATATTCCACGAAGCAAACTGCGGGTACTGTGGACAAGTTTCTCCGTTTTGAAAGATGAAAAAAAAAGATCATTTTGGCGACTGACACTCATCAAGATTCAAATTGATTGAATGCATTTTACTTTACCTCAAAGTTAGCCCGAATTACTTTTAGTTTGGTGTTCATGCTACACTCAGTCGCTAATTGCTTGAGAACAAGTCCCTTTCTTGTAAATTGTGGGCGCCAACACAATGCACAAACAAGGAACTTACGGTCACCCGCAGGTTGTTTAAAGTAGTTTTGGAACTAACTTAATTTAAATAACAAAGGATTATCCATTTTCATGTGTGACGGGAGAAAACTGACTCTCTGTGGTCAGCCCACCACAATTATCTGCTCTTCAAGCAAACTCAATGCGGCAAAAAAATGCAGATTAATGAATTTGCGTGAAAACCGACAACTGTCACCCCTGCTCGAAACTTTCCAATCCTCTCACATACGTGCGAGTATATTAACGCAGCAAAGCGCATCGTCTAAACGTGCGAATTCAATTGGAAAAACATCAAACATAAATAAATACCCACTCCCATTCGACTTCCTTGCTGTGTGTAGTCGCACACTCCCTTTAGCAATTATTTGAGATGACATCGATCACCCCAGTTAAGTGTCGAAGCGGATATCCTCAGCGCCGTTCTCGAGACGGGGCGGCAAACCCACTCATTGAATCCCATTAAATATCCCTCGCCTCCTCTTCAATTCCTCATTTCTATTTTTTCTTTGCCTTTTTTGTTTTGTGCTTTGTCGCACTACTCCTTTGCTCCTGCAGCACTTTAAGGTATGCAACGAGTTCTCACCGAGAGCGCATGAATACATTCATAGTCATGCCCGTCAACGTCGTCGTCGTCCTCGAGGATATTGGAAAACTGGTTTGAAATCGAACCAGATGTCTGCAGACCGTAATTTTATTTTTCCTTTTTTTTTATCAATTTCAAGGGGTGGCTCTTGAGACATATGCATCACATTCAGCCAACACACACACCGTTCGTCGTGCAGACAGCGCGCATTCGGCATAGAGCAGAGTCGGAGTCAGAGTCCTCTCCGTGTGCATATACACACACGGCACGGCAGCATGACAGCATGGAACATGGGCAATGTGCTTATTGTTGTGGCAGTTTTATGATTATAGGATTTCTCTCCATTTGGTGGTGCCCTTGTGCGCGCCCCTATACCTGGCCTGCCCGGCATTGAATATTTGTTTGTATTTTACATTTCTCTCTCTTCACTCTCGCCTGTCCTTCGGGGCATTTTACCCCTGCTTACCTCTTGCTCACCCTCATACAAGAACGGTCTACGTTGGGACATGTGTGTGAGTGCGCGCGAGTTTGGTTTTAATAAGCCCTTAAGGGTACAAACGTTTGCACTCACGTTTAATTTGTCACTTTTCCACGCTGCTGCTGCTGTGATGTGTGATGTGGTGTGACGGTGTAGTGGCAAGATGAGCCGCGACTTTGGGGTGGGTTGCGAGCAGCCAGAAATCACAAGGGTCAAAGAAGAGGTAGAGAGTTTGGATATTCAATTTCAAAGAAGTCGGGTCAATTAGGTACGGGCTCGGTTACTGTAGAATGTTGTGATATCCGTGTTACAACCGACAAGGGAAGAGGGATGACAATTCGTGGAAGCGCACCTTGGTCACTGATTACCCGTGACGCTAATGACTTTGAATTTGAGGAGTGTGAGTTGTGAGGGTCGACTCAGTCGTTTAGAGAGATTTGTGTCTAGATTTTTTTTTATTGTTTGCTTCCTTCGGACTACGCACAGGAATTCAAGAGAGTGAGTTGAATGCTTTTAATGACAGGTGGAAATAATCGATGGTCCCACGGACGACAAACAGAGGCGAATCGTATTTTGTATTTTTTTCCGACCTCAACAAATGAGGAACATTTTTCATCTCTGACGTTTGTCAAATTTTATTTTCACTTCAAACCGCAACGCAATAGTACGAAATAATTTCAACTGTCGCGAAGGCACGAAACGTGTTGATAACTTTTACCTCGCGTTAATCACTTCTATTAGACACGTGCTTTTCTGCTACAGACTTAACACACAGATGGCGCAGAAAAAAAAAGAAGAAACGAATAGAAATAAAACTTGCCCATAAATGCTTGAAATAACTTTGCACAAACGCTGTTTGTTCAGAATGAGAAAACGGACAGATTAGACTACTCGCACGTGCAGGGGATGTGTTCGAGTGATAAGGGCAAATTAGAAGAGTTAGGTTTTTTTTTAAATGTTTGTTAATTGTCAACTTAACACATTCACGGATTATAAATGCCAAAATCGAAGCACACTCGGAAAACGTGACATTAGATCGTGAATTTTGATTATCAGAAAGGCAAAGAAATTTGCTAAGCAATCTGGAGGTGATGACCAGAGAGGGGTTTGGAAGGTTAGCAGAAGAGAATTCATAAAATGTTTACAATGTGGAGTTCGATCTTGGTTTTTGGAACTTTGAAAGCACCAGAAAATGAACAAAGGGGGACAATATCATTCCATTTGACCCCAAACACATTTTAATGTTTGACTGAAGCCACTTCAGCTTAGTGAATAAGGGTCAACAAGTTTTGCTTCTGCAATGATGGAAATTAACCTACCAGGCCAGCAGTATATTTAAAATATGAGTCTGATCCACATCGGCAATCTATTCCAGACTTTGCATTATCCGCAAAGTCTGCGATCACTTCATAATATACTGACAGCTAGTTCTTTCTTTCTTTCTCAAAATCAAAGGATAATAATAACAATTGGATGGCATGACAGTCCACAAGGGACCAGGGCATACCTTGCTCATCAACTACTCGTTTTGTGCACGCTACTGTTTTTTGTGGGACCTACAGTTTTTTACCGACTCCGAACGGCGAAGTTTGAGAAGCTTTTTCTTGGACAGTTATTACTCTTTGAGCGTTGTAAGTGTGTGAGCGTTGCACTCTACCCACTTTGCCACTGCGACCACAAAGGATGGGGTACAAAACTATTTCAGCTGGAGTTTTTTAAGTGAGTTGCTCCATCGGTCATTCGGGGATTCCTTGCAATTCGTGATTCATCCAAAAATTGCTAAAGTTCACGATCGTGTTCCATAATTACTCAAGATTATATATTTTACGTTGAAATTGCGTTTCTAAGGAACATCCGTCTTATCTACTCTGCCGCCCGGCAATCGTGTTTTTAAATTATTTGGTATATCAAGCAGCTGTGGAGCATGAGCGAATTAGGATGGAGGTTACAAATTATAATTTGACGTTCGTCTACACAGGTTCTTAAACTTTGTGTAGAATTTTAAACATTTCTCGCCTGAATTAGTACTAACTCAAGAAACCGATATTCCTTTAGAAGTAAGAGCCTTTTGCTTATTGAGCCTATTCTATACCGAGACAAACTGCAGTAAACTGATGCCTTACACCTCTAGACAAGCTGTGTGAGCTTTTGTATACAAAATTAGTCCTTCCTCATGTGGGACAAATGAACAATAAAAAATGTTCTATTTGCAAGTAATAACGAATTGGCATATTTTTTTTTTCCTTTTCCACTTGTGCCAACTATATTCAACATCGCAACTTTAGACTTATTATACGTGAAATGCACTAAAAGGCTAATTCATTGAATTTACTAAATGCCGGCGGCAAATCTCTTGCCGCCATTCTATATTGAGAATACAGGAAATAATGTAAACTTTGCCTGGGATGTCTCTTAAAAGGATGTCAAACCATCATTAATTATGGAAGAAATGTCAAAGACGGCAAAGCGGCCATATTTGTGGAAATTGAAGTACCAACCAGTAGGTAATACAATCAACCATCAAAAACCATCAAAATTGTTAGTGCCGAATTACATTTTCGACTTATGTTGTACAAAAACTTGGAACTACATCTTTTGAAAAGAAAAAGGTAAGAGTTCTACGTTAGCTTGAAATATTCATGTGATAGAAGTCATCTGTCAAGATCTATCAAAATCTGACAAAATTTGCTAAATGTATAGACAAAGTTAAATGAACCAATGTAATACACTTTGTTTCAAAACGTCAAACGTCATATCTGATATCAAGAAAAGAATAAAGGATGAACAGATGCCTTGCCTAACCTACTAGAAGATGGCAGGAGTCTAATCTTCTGCCAAGATTGCCATAGGTTTTAAACCACAAACAAGGAAAGGATGTTGCGGTGGCATAAAGCACACCTTGTCTGTGAGTTTAAAGACAAAAAGAAACAAAATGAAGACATTCAGACGCACCCCCGACAGTTTTCTATTCCCCGTCGGTAAAATGACAGAACAAGTAGCGCGTGCAGTCACACCGATGACCTACAGAAAGTGTGGCGAAATTGAGAAATTTACATCATAATTGCATGCTTATGGTATTTATGTAAAGAAAACACAAGAAAACTGTCATGTGCACGAAAATGTCACCTGCAATCAGAAAAATAACAGTTGGACAAATCGAACGTACGCTTGCCAGTAGTTAACTCACACAATACCAAAATGCAGACAGCTGATTTATGTAGTTTGAATGAAAATGCATTCGATTGCACAACTTACCCCAGCAGAAGGATGACGAACCGGTGCCGGATACATCCCTGACAATGAATTAGTCTACTTCGTAACGTAAATGCTGTTACGGAATCAAATAGCAGTTGCAGCAGCAGGAACAGTTGCAGTAGTCCAAATTAAGGGTTGATCAGTGGTAGTTAATCCAAAAATGATAATGGTTATCAGAATGTGACACTTCTTTTCTTCTGACACCTACACTCACGCACTTTCTTGTTGCTTTTGTTGATTTTTCCAAATTTACTTTTTTAAATCACGATTGAGATAAGGATGTTGTTAAATTTTAAGTAAAATTTGTTTTATATTTGATACACGAGTGTTGGGTGCATAGCAAAATTTACGATGTAAACGCACGTCTTTTTGCACACTCAACGTAAATCAGATGTAATCGAGGAGTAACACAAAAAAAAAAAACGAAGGGGCGCGCGATTTTCATAAAAAAAAAAACACGATAACTGCTCAGGAAAAAATCGCGAAGTGTGCAAATACCAAACAAACAAAGGAAACAATGAATAAAAATACAGAAACAAAAAAATCGAAAAGAACAGAGCACAGAATACGAAATGAATACCACTTTAAACAAACCGATGATGATAAACCGAGTGACTGTCGGCGGCGGTGGCGATATAGATGACGATCAAGACGACTGCGGCGGCGACGGTGACGGGGTTACGAAGAGCGTAAAACACAACCAAGAATGATGGTGAAGTGGTTGGTTTGGTAGAAGACGACAACGACGGCAGTATCGGCGACGGGCAATGAAGCTTCCCTCAAAACCACTTAATCCACTTGTAACACACAAACGCGATTCAATAAGTCACATACACATGCGAACACACGAGACTGTGTGCACACACAAGATCCGACCGAAAAAAGAATATTGGCGTCGAGTGGCAGGCAATTTTTTTTCCTATTCTCTTCTTCCTCCTCTTCTCTTTCCTTCCTCTCACACAGTATCACACTCCTTCTCTCTTTCCTTGCCTCGTTCTCCGCGATGGTCGATGGCAAAACAACAGAAAAAAAAAACACAAAAATTAATTTTCCTCCTTTTTTTGCTATATATTCAGACTCATATATATTTTCACTTTATTTCGTCAACCTACATCTCTGGTGTAAACGATTGAAAGCACACACACACTGGCACACGCATGCACGGCGCTCCTCTCTTGTTGGCTTTATGTGTGTAGTTTGCTAGGCACAGTGGCAAAAGCGGCAGGCGTTAGCGTTTTTTTGATCCGTGTAAACATAGCGAAATGCGCAATTAATTGCGGTAAAAGGCATGGATGCCGGCGGCAACAACAAATCCAATAAAGAACGATGGTGTCTGGTCGCGATGACAGGCGGCAAAGCGGTGGCCGGGTCGCTCCTATTTAGAAATTAACTTGCAAACCCCCAGCACACAGTAGATCACAATAACTGAGGACAACGACAGCGACGATGACAATGGCAACGCGTCGCATCGTGAAAACACGCACTTTCAATCGCTAAATAACTTGACACTCGTGTCGAGACCGAATCCAATCAGAGACGGTGCCGATGGGCCTCCTTTCTGTTTCTGCGCCCGTAGTCGACGTAAAGTTATTTATTCTTATTTCACACGTCAAGTTATATATACACTCACTCTCACTGAATGCACGTCAAGAATCAAGAAAGCAAACGAAACAAAAATAAAATCTAATGGATAGAGTAGAAGCACTGAATGGCTACGACACAGCAGCGGCACAAAGAACAGGAATAACGAATGATATCCGTGCGGTTGTTCCTTTGCGATGCGATTTACAGCAAAGACTGACGTTTCCCTAACGGCCTGCCTCAATCGCGGTTGATGTATGTAGTCGCCGCCACTCTTTCTTTGAGTTTGTCGCTTGAATACAAAAATAAACTGAAGGGCGAATGAGGCAAATGTTGTGCTTGTCCCGCTCGGACGTGTGCTAGGGCAAGCGAGACGAAAGCTGATGCGTTGTTTTGCGGCGAAGTGAACTGAAATTATGACAAGTCGCTTTCGCTCGCTCACTCACTCAAGTATGGCGGAGATTCGATTTGATTGTCAATTCGGCCATTTTGATGATGTATGGGATGGAGACAGGTACGTGGGATTCAGTGCTGGGATTAATAATAAATTTGAGAAAAATGTCAGTTTTTTAAAAGTTCCATAGAATAGTGTGGAAATTTTCATGTTGTGTTATTTGACAAGATTTTGCAGGGAAGCAGAATGCGCGTTTACGGGAGAGAAAAGGAATTTCTAAAATTGGCGCCATTTTTATCGCCATGGCGAATATGTAATTATTGTTGCAATTATGAATGGACTGATGTATAGGCTGGTCTCACTCTTGCATGGGGCATATTTACTGTTCGCCACCTAGTGAGGAATAGGGGGAATAATAAAATTAGTGCAATGAAGTGCTAACAGATGTCAATATTATTGGGGCGAATTGATTCTTTAAATTAATGCAAAGCGCTTTCCTTGACTCTAATTCTGGTTAAAGAAGAACAAACGTTTTTTATAACAAATACTAACTTTTGAAACCTTAAACTCATGATTGATGTTAGTAGGTCATAATTGCTCCAAAATTGTTTTCTTATAGAGAGAAGTGTTAAATCAGTGTCAAAAAGCGTAAAAAATATGTAGAATATGTAGAGGAGACAAGAGGCCTGTTTCAAAAGTTTCATAAATTTCAAGACCTAGCAGACAATGGCCACGAATATGTTTTCAACAACAATCAGATTCTTACCATAGGTGAGCGGACAGGCTTATTCTGATACAATTAAGTATTTTCTGTTTATCTGGTTTTTGTTCTGGAGCATAGATCTTCAAAGTGATTTTTCGAAGCTGAGAAAATTGTTGGGCCTACTTTATATTTGATATTTAGAATTGAACCGGTTGTGGTCCTATTAAATTTTACATGCATTATATTGACCTAAACATATTTTAATCGAACCAAAAAGGTTTGATTTTTGTAAAAAGAGCGACTTTAGGTTACATTGTTTTTGCAGCACGTACAGCGTTATAAGTTAACGCTTCAACACCAAATTCACCATGCTGCGTTTGTCGCTCGTAAGGATCAAAGTTGTCTGTTAATGAAATAAACTAAATGCTAGCGTTCCATCGCATAGACATTTGAACGTATTTTCAGTTAATAATAATGTGGGTTACTGGAATATTTTCCAACCTTTTTCGATGCAAGCATTTGCAAATACTAGTTATTGAATATTTTAATTGTGGCTATTCTCACATAAAAACCTGTATTGACAAGTCCTATTGGTCTACTATCATTTCACATATGAACAGAATATAAAAATAATTACAATTAAAAATAATTAGCATTTTATGTTGGTAAAACTATACAATTTTTAAGATATAGCAACAACAAAGCTCTTTCATTTCGATGTTAAATAAAATTAAATAAAAATATTTTTTTTTTCGAAGCACCCTCTGTGCCAATACAACACGTTGCTAACATTGTTTCGTTAAGAAAAAAATTCATCGAACTCACTGCAACCGTTCATTCGAGAACAATAACAAGTCTGTCTTGCGCAACACAGTTTCGAGCGAATAAAAATAACGGATACCCATATTCGCTTGGATGAATGTCACCAATGAATCTCGGAATGAACACAACAATTACACACACCAATCCATCACCACTGCCGCACACAATCCAACCATATTTGTATACGTTTCCCCAGTCAGCGGCCGGGCGCTGAGATTTATTTTTTCCAATTCTCCTTGGCTGCCGCTTCTTACTGCATTCGATTCATTTCAGTTGCTTTGAATTCGCCGATCTGTCAAAATCGCTAAATAGAACGATTGCGGAGAGAACGGATGTGAGATTTGAACAAAAGAGAAAAAAAATACACAGAAAAAAGAAGTTATTTTTATTTCCTTTATTCACACACAAGTTCTAGTTCAAATTCTATTTTCGAGAGTAAAATTGCAAGGAAGAAAGAACGCAATTTAAAGTTAGCTCGCAGAAGGCCAATTGAATTTTAAACATCTTCGAGAGGAAAAAAATCTGATCGCGGTAGATCAGCGTATCGTAGCGGGCTTCATTTAACGGAATCTCTTGTTCGGTGATCTGCGGGACCATACCAGCCAGCCAATTAGTCGCTTCAGAATCAATTGAGGTCGCCTCGTGGCGTCGCAATGGAATATCTATAAAAGTTCAAATCTTATCTGCTGGAAATTTGAACAAAAAATATATATTGAGTGGAAAGAAGAAAAAATATATATCACACACACGCGCAGTATACGCATATACTCACGTATAATTTCGTCGTTTTATTTTGTTAAAAATTTCATCGTCTGTCTCCTAGTCATCGTTCCTGCTTGCTTGCCTGCCGTGCCCCGCCGCCCTCGAAACGCAAACAACACAAGACCGTTGAGAGACCTATCAACAGTGGCAGAAAATATCAGAAATAAGCAAACGTTTTCTCTCTTGCCTTCTGAAGTCGAACGGGGATCGAAAAAGGAATAGAGGAATAGAAAAGGAGAAACTTTGAAAAAAAAATCGTAAATAAAGAGGAAAAATCCCCACACGACCCGAACTCAAATCAGCCGTAGACCTAAGCAAGTACAACCAGCAGCAGCAACACCAGGAGGAGCACATTTGCTAGCTCCAAAGGCGGATAATACATTTTTCTTCTTTGCGATTTTATTGTTGGTGTTCTTTAATTTTGTTGTTGTTGTTAATCGTGGTGCTGTGTTGCCTTCGTTCAGAGTGAATCGTTAGATAATAACGCAAAAAAAAGTAAAGAATCGAATTCGTTCGACGTTCGACAGAGTCCAAAGTAAAAAGGAGAGCAAATCAAGGAAAAGTGCACAATATTCGCTGTAGTTTCGTTTATTTTTGGTTTTGTCATCGAGACAAAGTTGTGTGTGTGTTAGTTTTTTTCTTTCACTTCGTCGGTATTGCAAGGAATGCACCTAAACATGATTGTTTTCAATGCTGCAAGGGATAACAATTTGGCACTATTGAAGGTGAGTTTATGTTTGTTTGGCATATTTCCTATTTTTTTTTGCGCAAATACTTCGAGTAAAATCTCGGATCAATATCGGCTGTTGTCGTTTGACGTGTATGTCGTTGTGCAGAGGGCTGGCTATGTATACCTGGAAACTAAAACCGGTGATTACTAATGGTTGACCTTTCCTCACACACACATTTTACGCCCAGCAGTTTACCTTTGAAGAGTTTAATTGCAGTCTTCCGAGAAAAAAGACACAAACGAACAGGTTCCCACCACTGGATCCTTGATGCCCTAGCATCGTCAGTTATTTTTTCCGAAAACAAAGCAACTAAATCGTGACTTAAATTCTGTCGCGTCGAGAATGTAATTTGTATTTGATTTGACATTTTCCATCTAAATAGTTGGGGCACTCCCAGAAGCAGTTGAGTCGGTCGAATTGACAGGCTTACCCAGATTGAGGTTGAATGCATTCGATATGCAATTTGAATTGTTTTTGCCGACTTGGCAGACTACTGTCTGGTTGCATCATGACGGCATAGTTCTTTGTTTTGTCATCCTGTGTGGGAGTTTCTGTCTGGTGGCTTTCCCCCTGTTGTTTTATTCCTTCCGCATGCATTTCTTCTCATGAATTCGATATATCCACTTATCCATTTCGATATGTATCATTAATCAGTTCAGCAGACTCCCTGCATTACGGCCAGTAGTCTGAACATCAAGTGGAGCGTACATAAATTATAAAAGGTCACAGATATCAAGTCGTTTGCATTGAAGCATTAAGAAGGGCAGCAGCACCGACAAGCCATAAACATATTTATTTCTAAAGCCGAGCACTTTGTGGCTTCATTCCAGTTGTTGTCTTTATTTTTGAAATGATAGAGTTATTGCCCTTTGGTTGTTTAATTTTGTATGACGAAATGTCCCCCAGTCGGTCCTTCATTGGTGATAGTTATGACAATTGGTTGCATTTAGATTGTAATGTGGGAACTGCATGGAGGACACAACTCTTTTCAGTTGACCATGGTGCTCATGCTGAACTGTCAAAAAAACAATGGATTTATTTTCCCTGGTCTGGTATGAATAATTGATTACCATGTCAATGCATATTGAATGACGGGTGAGACTGAGGGGATTTAATTTCTTTTGACAAAATAAACCATATCTTTGCTGGGTGGAACATAGAAAGAATAGATCGGACATTTTGTCACATCAAATCAATGACAAGTAAATTGGCTGGAATTCTTCATCACAAGTGAAGTTAAGTTGAAATAAGGAAAAGAAGCGTGCGTGCAATGAGTAGATAATCGATCCCAGGAAATTGATTTCCAAAATAAGTGTTCCACTTAGGACTCGTTTAGGTGTGCTAAATTTGAAGAGGAGTTGAAAAATAAAAAATCAATGTAACACAGATTTAGTGCCCCGTAACCTTAAAATAGGCTGATTTCGAAAAATTAAATTTTGTTTATTGTATAGAGCTCTCAGCTCTACTTAATCCAAACCACAGTTTAGTTCAGTGGCGGCTAATAGACTAAAGTGTTGACTGAACTTGACTCTTAGTAACACCTTGATTGAAAATTATTTTCTGTTGTTTGCTTCTTTTTTAACTTGAAATAACAAAGATATACAAAATCACGCGTAGATCCGAGGTTTGAAAATCGGGTTGACTGGTTTGAAGCAGTTGCGTTCACCCTATTGACTCAGGCTTGTGTAATGTGTTGAGTTGCATTGCAAGTAAATTGTATAGCTAGTTAAAGTACAGAGATTCTAAAATCACTCTCGGTGATTAATATTAATTTATAATAATAAAGGCGTCTTGTGTCTTTAACGACACTTGGAGAATAAGACCTGTGCTATGAGGTTGTAAACAGTGCGTTCAACTAAATCACAAATTGTTTGTTTGTTTTCTCAAGTCAGTAGTTTTTCACATGCCAAAGTCGCAATTTTTTCATTGAATATTATACGGATATCACACTTCCTTTCATGTACTTTACAGGAAGATAGTAGTATAATAACCGTGCTAATCCTTTGTAGTTTCAATCCTAACTCTAACAAGCTTAAATATGTCAAATTCTTTGTTCTAAATATATTTGCCTTTATAATTTAATATAGAGACTAAGTCAATTGTACCTAAACATGAATTCTTTGTAAAGTATAAAGAAGTTAATTCATAACAAGTGCTTTAACCTGGCAATGCTGTTCCTGTGGAACCAACCATCGCCGCTTCTCTCTCCCAGTTGCTTTGTGCTTCAAATACGGTATAAAATAATGCCCAGCAATGTCTGATTAAAATAAAGTAAAACACAAATTTGCACAGATTTAAGTAATACTGATAAGTGACTGTACAATATTGCAGTCCTTCTCGTCCTAGAGTACCCAAAAAGAGTGAATTTACGAAAATCAATTGGACATTGATCGATCATCATTCTGAACAAAAGTTCCGGATCACTCGCTTGCAAGGTCGAAATGTTGAAGCCGTTGAAAGCGTGAATACGTTTCGCTACGGCCTCGCAGTTTGGCCCTCAGGGCAGCTTGAATTTGACATCGATTTGAGGGAAATATCTGACGAGGTGCAGTTTCATCTTGAGAAATTGCCGAGAATCTAATGCACCAGAAGGGGTAGCGTTTGTCGCTGGTTGTGGAGTAATGGTTAGAGTATAAATTGGCGGCGCGACATTTTGTTTCATCTTACCAACGTCTGCAAGATCTTATATAACTGTGTTCTATAACAACTAAACGGGAAAATTGAATTGAAGGTTTTTTCTTTATTTTTTTCATTATCTGATTCTAACGAGTTCAAAATTTACAATCAGCGGCCAAGATTTATCCGATTATCTCTTCTTAGATGTTCATCGGTAAAGTAGAACTTATCAATAAAATATAGTGAGTACAAGTACGGGAGAGAAATATAAACAGACAATAGCCAAGGTCGCTGCGTTATCAAACACTGAAAAACTAAAACCTAACTGAAACACTTGAAAACTTCATCATTCACTTCACAACTTCATCATTCACTTCACTTCCTGAACATCAACACGCGCGGTTCGTTTTTACGAAATAATTCCAAGTGATCAGCCGTCATACGCCGTCTGCATCCGCTGAGCGTCTGTCAACTCGAATCAATTCAAAATACGTATTTTGGCGAAACCCTTGGGCGTTGTGGCGGAGATCCGATAAAATGAAATTCATAAAAGTCCGGTCATTCTCAAGTGATAACACAAAAGCCCCTCTCTATCCGTCTATCGTGAAGCAACGCATTCAGTATGCGGAACCGAATGTTTGAACAAATTGAAATCCAAGTGGATGAGAGAGGGTTGTTTGCGTCAGACACCGATTGCCTGGATCCGATCGAAAAGAAGACCAAAGGCATACGCAAAAAGAGCACACACACACAAGCACACTTAATCCACTCTTGAATTGATGGCTAACGCTAACAAGCTCTTATGCAATTCGATTACTGGTTGCAAATAATTGCATTGAATTACCTGACACACAAACATAAAAGTTTACTGGTTTTTGCCAGATATTTGTTGTTGCTTTCAATCCTCTTCTTGCCCGTGCGCCTTGATTCAATTGGCGGTGTCATGACTGCACGCAGACGACAGTATTTGACTGACAAATTAAGTACAAGTGACCAGTATTTTGAGAGCGTTGCATTTGAGTCCGAAAGAGAATTCGTCGCCGTCCAATTAAATCATTGATCACGTTTTTCCCTCATATCGATCGTTTTTTGGCAGTTATCTGTACAACAAGCACAGTTACGGTACAAAGCAAGGCAAGAAAAAAAACGAACGCTGTCGAATCGTTAAATCGTCGTTCACCATCGAGGCCAAGGTTTTCGGTAATTTATCCAAGACTGCCGCGACCAGTGCAGAGAGTAAGACGAGGGCACCAGCTCGAGAAGAGGCCATCATCATCCGGTTAAGGTTTCGGTGCGGTCAAGTTAAAATGAACAAACGAGAGAAAAAAAAAAGAAATAAACAATCCCTGGCACCGTGCAAAATTCAGAGTTCAGTTATGTTCATGGGAATGTTTGTGAGTGGGGCGGGCGTGTGCAGTTTAATTTTATTTTGCTCAGTAGCAACTGGCCAGTTGAATTGTGTTCAATCGTTGCCCTGGCTACTCACCGCTTGTTATTGGCTTGCGTGTGAAGGGCATTCAGTCGGTTATTGCCCTCTGGTTTGCAGATGGATTGATTCTATGATGACAGATCGAATATGAAAACTGTCCCGTTTCTGTTGCCACCGCAACTATTTACCAAGCCAATCGAGGACGAGGATTGCCTGATGACCTTCGCTGGGGAGCAATTATCAAATAAATCATCGGGATATTTATGCGGGTAAATATCTGGAAAATCAACACACAACACGAACCGCGCACATGAGGCGCTGTAGTTTGCGGTTTTTTAATTTTTCTGTTTTGGCAGAAATTGAATTAATATTCAGATGTCATCCGATGACAGAGCGAGAACGGTAATGTCCGAAAAACACTTTCATTAACCGAACAGGGAAGCAGTTGTTGCTAGACAACACTGCGATTTGATTTTGGGATTTTGTTGTTTGATTGATTTGTTGTGTTAATTTTATGTGGCATGTGCGACACTTTTATGTGTTGGTTTATTAATTAATATGATTCTGAGCTGACAATACAATGGTAAAGCATGTGCTGGAGAGTTCGCACACAAACCTGTTCGGAATAAACGATTGTCTGGAGATTGTGAAATTCGTTTGATATAAAAATAGCATTTTATACGGTACATGAACGGCGAGACTTAATGGTTTTATTTGTTGTGGAACGTGTTACTATATGGTCAGACAATGTAGATTGTGCACCAACTGCAACGTCATCCTCTCTTTATTTCGATTCGATACAAATCACTTTTCCGGCTTCAGAACCCACTCTTCTATTGCTTAAAAGTTTCATTTCATTGCTCTAAGCACATTAAATGCATCATGGAATGTCTTTAAAAATGTGTTTAACAAGAACCAAGAAGGTTGTTCAATATGAGTTTAACAGATGGAAATGTTGGAAAGTGCACAAAAAGTTTAAGTTTTCAAAGTTTTGACATATGGAGACAAATCTTCACAATACAACAATTTAAAAGTTTTTCCGAAGCTGTCTCCAAACCAAAAACTTTAACAGTCTTCTAGCTGAAAACGTCTTAGAGCTTAAAATGTCCATCTTTTCCGTCTGTTTGTTGGTTTTGCTTGTCATTCCGACCACCCACTGTTTAATAATCTGTCATTTTTGGGGGAGGACGTCTGCACACTGTTAGTCTGCACGTCTTAAACTGCCACCTCTCCACAAATAAAATCCATTTCTAGTCTATTTTTGTTTTGTTTTCTGTGTCATTGTGAAATAAATTTAAATCTCGCACGAGCAATGCTCACCGAGTTGGTAACTGTGTCAACAACTCAATAGCGCTGCAGTTTCAAAATAGCCACCGAAGGAATTCGCTTTATTTAGGGAAGTGAATGCAATGCAACACAACAAATTTCATTTTGTAATCGTCCTTCCTAAAGTAACGGCCATCAGGTTTTGTTGTCGTTCGACGTTTACCGTTGTCGCCACAAGCTGTCGATACATTGACTACCTAACCCTTCAACCCACAGAATTTCACATGATACCATTACACCACCACTGCCATCGTGATGGTGATGACCGTTGGTGGGAGAAATCTTGAGAAGGGAGGCGAGCGTTAGTTGGCACCTCTCAAGAGCTGCCTGGCAAAGTGCCAAATTCTATTTTTGAATTTCCCCCCTTCTCGTGAGTGTGCGAGAAAATCAAATTCTTAATGTGATTTCCTTGCACGTATGAAGGGTAAGAAGTGCCAAGATGGCCGGGCTAGGCATGCCAACTACTCTGCCGGTCAACTGGTGCAGGAAAGATCGAGGTGGGCGGGGGCGGCAGTACGCACCCGTTCAATTTGCAAAACTGCTCCCGCCTGCCGATGAAGGATGGAAAGAGGAGATGTGCACACTTCCGTTTAGGCACTGCCTTTTATTGAAAGTGGACTTCAAACAATATCGGAGGGCGAATGTATAGTGCGGTTGACATACACACACAAACTTGGGAGCAGAAATCGATTTCCGATAATAGGCGACTGATGGTGATTTGATAAAATGTATTCCCCGCCCCCTTAATTTTAATTTTTCATTTCCAGCATATTTCCGTCGCCATATCCGCTTGCTGAGGCACAAAAACAAAGCAGAAAAAGAAAATAACAATAAAATGCTCAACAATTTACAATTTGTAATGACATCCTGTCATCAGCAAACAGACACAGAACGCAAGATGGCGGGGGCACTGCATGTCAACAAAGACTAGCACAACTGCTGCAGAATGAGTTTCAACGCGGAATGGGAAGTGCAGAATCTTTATTATTAATGAACTGTAATTGAAGAGGTAATGGAATTTTCTTTGTCTTTTGAAGGCTGAATGCATTCAGAGGAGTGGTGGGTGTATGCCTTCGCTCGTTGGAGAACGACTTGACTTTAGGTGTGGTCTTGTGTTGTTCGTTTCTTTTAATTTAAAGTGCATTCGGCTTTCTTCTACTTTGATTAAGATGTTATTCGTGAATATGGGGTGTTAATCCAAAGTGATTTTTTATGTAAACGCTTTTACAAATGCATACGCGCTCATGGACTGACAGGTGAATGACAACATTAATCTTGAGATAGGAGTAAAAGGCAGCAATGTGTCACAATGTATTCTCTGGAAGTGAAAAAGTTGTCATATTTGACAGAGATATTGTTTCAGTCCAAGGCTACAATTGTCAGAATCTCGAGATAAAGTTATACTATGCTGTTAGTTAAATAGCGAAATAGGAGATTCTTTTTTTTCAAAGGATTTGGATATTCTTAGAAGTTTTAATAACTTTTTCTTCCATCAATTATGTTTATGACAACGGAAGTCAAACTTAGAATCGCGTAAAAATCCAGAACAGGACCGCAAAAGTATACTATTTGTTAATTTATTCATTAACGGATTCCATTTGTCAGAATAATAACATCCCAGACTTTAAACAGGTTCCATTTCTGTCTTTTTATGGATCCACTTCTTGAAAATGTGGCTTCCGTGGCGTAGTGGGTAAAGTGCGACGCTCACACGCCGAAGGTCTAGGTTCGATTCCCAGCTCAACACGAATTTTTCGAATTTTTTCTCGGCACCACCTCTTCCGATCTGCTGACAGCACTCAAAGAGTAATAAAGAAAAAGCTTCTCAAATTTCGGCAAAAAACTGTAGGTCCCTTCTACTCGTGAGAGAACAGTTGCGCGGACAACACGAGTAGTTGATGAGCAAGCTATGCCCTAGTTCTTCTGTGGACTGTCGCGCCAACAATTACTATTATTATTACATATACTATTACTTATTGAAAATGTACCATCTTAAATACAGTTGTGTTCAGTGCTCCTCTTTTTTTTATCACTCCTTTTTTATCGCTGCGTTGTATTTTCGTGGCATTGAGTCCACTAGACTCCGACATCTCTCAACTGGTATAGCTTCCCATGAGTCTTGCACTACTTCCCACAATTCCATGGCCTCATAGACAGCATTTTTAACATCGCCACAAGTTCTCAATGGGGTTTAGGTCAGGGGATTGTGCTGGCCACACCATAACGGTTATTCTTTTTTTATCAATCCAAGATTTTGCCCGTTTTGACGTATGTTTTGGGTCATTATTTTGTTGATATACCCAAACTAGTAGCATTTCCTCCTCGGCATATGGCAGCATAACCTCTTCTAAAACTTTAACGTACTCAGCACCGTCCATTATATCCTTGACAGGATATATAGGACCAACACCATTATATGAGAAAGAGGCCCAAATAATTAGTTTTGCTCCTCCGTATTTAACAGTTTAACCTGTACAACGGGGATTATTTTCTTCATTCTTTGGTCTTCTTACATATAAATCCTTTTCTGACATCGAAGGTCTCGGTGAGTTCGCTACCGACCTTGACGGAGCAGCGAGAGTTCTCCATCGTCATCCTACACAATCTGACGAGTTTGGTAGGGATGCCAAAACTAGACATGGCACTGTATAGCTCGTCTCTATGCACGCTGTCATACGCGGCCTTGAAATCGACAAATAGATGGTGGGTGTCGATTTGTACTTCTTGGGACTTCTCCAGGATCTGCCGCAGTGTGAAGATCTGGTCGATTGTGGACTTCCCTGGCCTGAAACCACACTGATAAGGACCTATCAGGTTGTTGACGAACGGTTTCAGGCGCTCACATAGTACGGCAGAGAGAATCTTATATGCGATGTTAAGGAGACTGATCCCTCGGTAGTTGGCGCAGTCGAAGGTGTCTCCTTTCTTGTGGACCGGACAAACGATGCTGAGATTCCACTCGTCAGGCATGCTTTCCTCCGACCATATCTCACAGATGAGCTGGTGTTTGCACCCAACCAGCTCATCCCCAGCCACTTTGAACAGCTTAACGAATAGTCCGTCCGCCCCAGCAGCTTTGTTCGATTTCAGTCTCGATATTGCTATCTTGACCTCGTCGAAGTTGGGGGGCCGGAATTCTTGTCCATCGTCGTCCAAATTGAGGCAGAATGTCCGCCTAACAGCGTAATTTGCGTCGTCATCGCCGTTCAGGAGTCTGCAGAAATGATCCTTCCAGATTCTTTTTTGCACATGCTTTTTTGTCAAAAGCTGTATTTTTCGCGGGCTTTGAGCTGGTAGTTAAGCCTGTAGAAGACGTCTTCTAAACGTCACAGATATCACCGGAAGTTGGAATTCATCCCTTATCTGTCTGGAGCTTATTGAAGGGTTCTCCTTTGCCATGTTGATCATTTTTCAGTCAGTTCGCTTAGCCGTCACTCTTTTTGGACCGCGTGTTTCGGGCCTAGCTTTCCAGTTTAGCTCATTGCTGACCATTTTCGTTGAACATCTTATGATTGAATTGGATTGAAGCATATGTTTTTCCCTCCGAATGCAATTTTTGGATCAAATTCATCATATCTTCGGTACAATGTTTTGATTGTTGAAGTTTTATAAAACTGAGCAAGTAAATTTAACCAAAACAAGAACGCATTTAATAAAGATACTGATTAAAGACTTACTTTTGCTCCTAGTCCCATAACACAGTTGTAGTCCTTTGCCAGTTTCAGTCCAATGGTTTTCGATTGGATTGTGATCTGAACTTTTTGAACACTTCGAGTGGCTGAGTTGCTGAAAAACACATTCACAGGGAGGGTGAAGCATGTTATTCACTGCTGGTGTGAGGTTTGACCTAAGAATGTCCAGTTAGATGTGCTGGTCCATTCTACACTATTTGCGGTGCAAAGAACTGATGCAGCCACATATTGTCAGCAGCACACAGCATTCTGAACTCAATTGTGTACTGTACTGTTTGTTTGGCATGATTTGTCTTGTCTTTTCTTATTTATCTCATCTTGTCAAATTAGCTTACCCCAATCATCTTTGGACCTATTCTCATTCTCCCTGACAGAATTAAGTTTTGACTTTATGTCCTTTATTGGAAGGACTTGCTGATTTTTCTTGACTCATCCCGATCAATGAGGTTCTCGGGTTTCCTTGTTGTGAACCTTTTATGCAAGTTTCTGTTTCTAGCAGAACCTCGCAACAGCTGACGGCGAAGCACTGAATTCTTCTGCCAAATTGCGGGTTGTCTTTGTCTCTTGGTGTAATTTAACAATTACTTGTTGCAGGTTATGGGCGATATATGACATTTCTATAATCCGCAGAACGAAGTCTTGCAAAAAATAAATTAAAATTCTTTCAAGGAAATTCTTTTTATCTCTCTTTGATTTTTCTTAACAAAGTTGTAAGTTAAAACCATTTTCTTCTAAGTTGCAACCGCTAAACACTACACTTAGATTATACTTAACTGAAATGCTTTGTACCAACTTTGCGAATTATTATACCGAGTTTGTATACTTTATAGAGTTGTTTAGGAGACCTTATAGCCGTTGAAAAGATCTTTTTACGGTGAATTTTTTTAACTGAATGAATAAAAGAAGACTGAATGAAGATCTATGTTCCAAATTGTTGACCACTCGAGAGAGACGGACGTAAAGTTCCATAAAGTTCCACATACGCCACAGCCGCTTTTCTGTCCCAAACAATGGTCTGTGGTCTACCTGTCGTTCTTTGTTTGTCAATGTACCTTTTCTCCAGGCTATGAATTACTGAAGTCAGTATTTTGTTCATTTCTCTGTCTTAAACTGAACCACATATTTCCTGGAACACATATTTCCTGTATTTCTAAATAATTACTCTTAGACAGTGACAGAGAATACGGCTTGGCGAACAACTTAATGATTCTCAGAATATGCCTGCAAGGATGAGCAAGTAGCTAGCTAGAATTGTCATTTTCCAGACACAAGCATTTTTTCAACAAAGTCGTTTCATGTCGATCTAATGATCTTAGCGACAGGTTCCAACAGCTACACCTGACTGCAGCATCGATGCTCCTGTCTTGCTAACTGCTGGTTGCAGTTTTGAAAAGTGAAAATAAAAAGTCGGTTGCACACATAAGCTTCTTTCACTGACTGTATGCGTGTTCATTTGATTCAAAGCAAATATTTATTTCTTTTATTTTTGATTCCAAAATGTCTTTGTTGTCGCTCTTAATAACAACAGCCTTAAAGTAAAGTGGAAGTTGCAGTAAACTCTGCTGATTGACGTGCACTGTTACTCCATAAATGCAAACAACAAGGACAGACACCATCACCGCTCAACACTGTAGAGAATTTTCATAAAAAAAGACTATCTCATCTCATCTGTCAACCTCCATCTACGGAATAGTTTTTCATTTCCTTCTCCTAGTCTAAAGTTTGCCACGCCACGTCTCGCATTAACTTCGCATCAAACAAAGACCAGGAATATATTCATTTACATAAAAGTCAAGGACTTCTACAAGGAGACCAAGCTCTCAAGCAGACGTTCGCTGAAAAAAAAAAAACGAAACAAAAACAAAACAAACAAGATGAACAAGAGAGAAGTGCAGTTGACATAAAAGGAAATCCAAACACAGCCAACCACAGACTAACCATCTCTTGGTTCTCTGTAATAATCCATCGACTCCTGGTGTAGAATGAAAATGAAATCAACTACAATTGGAATTTATTACAGACGATGGGGATACTCATGTGAGTGTGTGTGCAATGTTATTTTATTCTTTCGTCGTAGCGTCTCGCTTTGTTCCTTTGCAGCAACGTCAGTGATGACCATAGCTGGAGGAACAACGAGGAAACGATATGAACTCGCCGACACGCTGCGGTTTCAGACGTCAGCTCAGTTGCCTACCGCTTAGATCGTTCGATTGTGCATGATCGTATGATTTTTTCATGGTCATGATAGAACTCTCTGTAAATGGTTATTTATTTATAGGGTGTCGCAGATATATTTTTGCTACATACCTCTGCAAGATGACGATCACAACGGTCAATGTTCTGGCGTTTTGTTGCTTATCGGTGGCAGGTCTCAATTTTTAATTGAATAAGTTTACACTCGTTTCCTTTGTCTTTTTTTTTCTTTGTCTTGAGATATCTGCTCAGTTGATCATAGACTCGATTTCGTTTTGCAGTTGTAATCTTTGTGTTTTCCCTTTTCAACTTCAAAGCCATCCGACGGCAGTCACAGTAAACAGGAAGCTGTAAATACAATCCGAGTGCATCACCCTGTACTTTCGATTGGTAGTGAGATAAAGGCAGAAAAGCACACTCACACAGCAGTAGTCAGCGCTCGAGCTTTGTGCGGCAAAAAGTCACTGAACGCGCGCACGCACTTTTAGAATGGCGCACGCTCCATGACAAAATAATAAAAAGAAAAGGGAAACGCAACGACAACAACGCAAACAAAGGTCCGATCACACTCGACCGTCAAGAATCGACATAAACAACAAGTCCAGCAGTTGGGGCTCGGTTGTAGGTACGCACACACTTGCACTCAAATGTGTGTAGAGTGCGCTTCGTTTGTTGCTGCACCTCTCCACGCACTTGCGAGTGTGACGTATTCTGCGCAACCCGCAGGTTCTCCTCAAGTGCTGAGTAATGACAGTCGTTTAATTTCCGGTAGCGAGAGTATCTCATCTTTCACTTAAACTATTTTTGCGCAGCGGTAGAGTGTGCGAGTTGCAGGCACAGTAAAGACGCTGACAACAAAAACGTTGTCAACAACAACGATACCCGGCAAACGATCTAATAACGTTCTCTTTTGTTGCGGCGTCAAGGGGGTGGTTAAATGCGGTGATTTTTTTTTTCTTTCGTATTGATTCTCGCCTTAATTCCAGCGACGACGATGGCATACATGCATTGAACGGGGTATTGGGATGAATGTGTGGAGTGCCGTGCACGAGCCGAAGAATGCTGACAGCTTCGCATAAATTGCATTCGATGGCGGACAATTATTCCTCGATGATAGAGGTTATTGAATTTA
Organism: Eristalinus aeneus; assembly: GCA_955652365.1. Classification (NCBI taxonomy): domain Eukaryota; kingdom Metazoa; phylum Arthropoda; class Insecta; order Diptera; family Syrphidae; genus Eristalinus; species Eristalinus aeneus. The sequence continues at coordinate 6,604,494 of OY019130.1, read as the reverse complement.
TTATTAAACGACTCGCGGGGGGTTAGACACATGCGTCAAGGTTTCCTCATGGGTGATGCGAGTGTGAATGAACGTTACTGGTGGGGTTTCTTTTGTTTTTATCCGGTGTTCGTATCGGGGATAGTTCTTGGACCTTGAAAGGGGAATTTATTGCTGTCGGTGAGTGTATAGTGTCGCAGCCTAAGAATAGACAGTCTCGGGTAAAGCATTTATGCTGGCTGCGGTTTGTTTTATGCATAGGTACGATGCCAATTCACGTGGACAGAGAAATGGAAATGTTTCTCGTCGTTCAGTATGTATTTCTCTTATTCGTGAAAGTCGTTATTTAAATTCACTTTCCGGGAAATACTTTCGAAGGTAGATGACTTTTATCCTGGAGTAGCATATATTGCCTCAAATAGGCGAAAAGTCAAACTAGCTTAGCAAGCGGTTTTTTGAAAGTGAACGAGCCTGGGGTTTTGGCTAACACTGTTCCATTTGCCATGTTTCAAGCAGCAATTGATTGTTATTGATGGCCTCCGTGGCTTAGTGGGTGAAGCGCGACACAGACACACCGAAGGTCCTTACTCCCTCGACTGAATATATCGCATTTTTTCTCAGCACCAAATCTTTTGAGTTATAGACAAAATTCTGAGATCATTAGCATTGACGAGATTCAATAACCAGGACTCTTTGAGAGTACCTGGAACGAAAATATCAATGAAAGTTTCAAGCGAAAATTATTAAAGCAACCTTCAAATATAACGACGTATGGGTTTAGCAAATACTTCGTGATCGAATGGGTCCTTCTTAAAATTCAATAAAAGACGAGTGAAATTGGGAAAAGCGGTTTTTGTTATCAGTTTGTGCAATTTTGCACTCCGTTTAAAGACAGTGATGACTGTACAAAAAAGTTCAGAACTTACAGAACTCCCCAATTCAAACAAAATACAAACGTAAACTGCAAAGACTTGACACACCTCACCAGACACAGGTGATTGGTAATAAAAATTCGACAATTTTGGTCAAAGTGGTGACTGAGCCGGAAATGATCAGTAACTTCCTCTGTACGAGTTGCATTCTGTTTAGTAAAGTGGAAGTTGCGTATACAATGCCTTAAGTCTCAGAAAATTCTGCGGAAATGTAAAACAATTATTCTTCTTAAGGCGCTACTGTCCGGGGTGGACCTGGGCCTCATGCTTCTCCAGCCAACACGATCTTTCGCTAGCTGTGTCCAAGTGCGCACTACATGTTGGCTGAGGTCCTTCTCCACTTGTGTGCGCCATCTTAGCCTAGGCCGTCCTCTGTTCCGTTGTCCCAATGGAACTCATTCGAAGACTTTTCGGGCCAGAGCAATGGTGTCTATACACTATATGGCCTAGTCATCTTAAGCGCTGTATCCAGGACGCTTGACCAGGCGCATGTCGCTATACAGCCTATAGAGCTCTACATTATATCTTCTCCTCCAGATGCCATCAACACAAAAAGACCGGTTGGAACAAAATTCGGACAGAAGCCTGCCGCAATCGCCTGCCTATCGAAATCTTTACTGAGAATCTGAAAGGCAGAGTTTCTCACGATTATGACGGCCCAAATCCCTCTGTTAGGCGGAATATTCTAGTGATTTGGACGATTAAGTCAAACAAAGCTGCTGGAGAACTAATTAAAGCTGCTGAAGATTATCTGGTTTGGCGTATGCACCAGCGCATCTGTAACATTTGGTCACAGCAAAGGGAATGCGATGAATGGAATCTCAGTGTTATTTGTCCGGTCATCAAAAAAGGAGACCACTTTGACTCCGCCAACTATCGAGGGATCAGTCCGCTTAACATCACCTACAAGATCCTCCCTGCCGTATTGTGTAAGCATCTGAAACTGTTTATTCACAACCTGAGAGGTCTCAGACCAGGGAAGTCTACCTTCAATGTCGAAAAGGCTTTTAACCAGGGTGACGCACGCGTAGTGTGACTTCTTTAAAATCATTCTTGAGAAGAAGATCAGGCGTATTTTGCTTGTCAACCAAGAGTTACTTGGTCAAGTTGTCCAACAACTTAAAAAAAAATCTTTTGCAACAATTTTAGACGACTAATAATAATTAATTGAATGGCGCGACAGTCTACAAAGGAACCAGGGCCGGGGCTTGCTTATCAACAACGGACCTACAATTTTTTGCCGGCTCCGAACGGCGAAGATTGAGAAGCTCTTTATTAGACACTATTACGCTTTGAGTGTTGTCAGCAGCTCGAAAAGGGTGGTGTCGTGAAAAATGCGAGGTGTTCAGTCGGGAATAGAACCTAGACTCTTGGCGTATAAGTGTCGCACACTACCCACTACGCCACGGCGGCCACATTTTGCAAACTTAACATAAAATAATTTTATGCTTAGAAGAACTTGGTTGTTAAAGAGTGTATTCATTCCTTACTCTTAACTTGTTCGTGTTAAGTATTTCTGCTGAGCGACGAATCACCTACTTACTGAATCCAACTTCGCATTGAATCTTTCCAGTCCATGTTATTTTAAGTGATACATTCGACTTTTGTAGATATCACTCTCCGAAAGTAGCAATCCAGAAATCTATGTCTAATATCTAATCGTAAGTGGAAATTTGTTGCACTTCCTTCTTGTACTAGCAGCAACGAGGTAAGAAACTAAAAGCAGGCATATGCCCTCTTTGGTTAAGAATTTGCATACTTCTATAAGAATGTAAAATCCACTTCGAAATATTCGCGATTACTGTGTGTGGATTAGAGAACAAAAACAAATATTAATCATCCAAAATAGCTTTATTGTTTTTCAAAATATTCCCCACTAAGGCATTTACACTTTTGAATGCGTTTGAACCAATTGTCGAAGCGCTTTCGCCACTCTGATTGAGCTATCTCCGAAACAAGCGTTCTGAACGCATCAACCGCTTCTTCAGGTGTCGAAAAAAATTGACCTCTCATTTTATTTTTAACGTACGGGAATAAAAAGAAGTTATTCGGTGCCACGTCAGGACTATACGGCGGATGACTCATCAAATCAATGTTTTGAAGGCTCAAAAATGCAGTTGCTTGAGCCGATGTGTGAGAGCAGCTCGCATTGTCGTGATGCAGAGTGATCCGTCTTCGGCGGTTGGTTTTCCTGATTTCTTGGAAGACAACTGGCAACCAAATGGTTGTGGACAACTCAGAATTCACTGTTCTGCGTTGTTCTAGTGGTACGGTTGTAACATGTCCAGTTTTTCCAAAAAAAAAAACAGGCGACTATTTGCTTGGAAGTGCTTCGTACGCGAGCAACTTTTGTTGGATTTGTCTCAATTTGAAACACCCATACAGTCGACTGCTGTTTGCTTTCGGGCTCATACGCGTAAATCCACGATTCATCGCCTGTCACAATGTCATAGAAGTGTTTCGAAGCACCGCGATCGTAATTTTGGAGCATTTCTTTCGACAAATTGACATGAGTCTTTTTTGAGCGATTGACAAATTGTGTGACATCCAACACGAGCAATTTTTTTGACGGTCAAATGTTCATGCAATATTGAATGTAAGCTGGTCCCACCATTGCCAAAGGTTGTCTCAATCTCACGATAGGCCACGATTTTAAAATATCAGTTGGCGCGCAGCATCAATGGTTTCCGGAACAACAGCCGATTTTGGACGACCTTCACCAAATTCGTCTTGGAGTGAACTACGACCTCCTACGACCTCCATCGATAAATACTGGTTCTTGATGAACCTTCATCGCCAAAAATTGAATTAAGTTCATCGATGCAACGCACGAAAATTTTCACGATTTAATTCCATTTTTTGGGCGAGATGAATCTTTTAAGTTACTGTAAACAACACAAATAGCGCTCGTAGGTCAAAACGTTCTGAGTACGTATAACCTCAAAAATGTCAAACTTTACGATAGAGCTGGCAGTTGCCAGATTGCAACACTAGAGTTGCCCACTCCCGAAATATAAAAGGTAACCTTCGTATAAGAATGTAAAATCCACTTCGAAATATTCGCGATTAGTGTGTGTATTATGACTCCCAACAAGGAAACAATCAAAAGTTCAACATCCAGATCGAATTCAATGTATATATTTAACCTCAGTCAAAAAACACTACTTCTGTAGACCTACAAATCCAAGCAGCTCTAATATCCCCACACGCCTCTCAGCTTCTTGTTTTCTTTTTGAAAACTTTTGCAGATATTCGTAAAATAAAAAAAAAATAAGAAAAAAAAGTTCAAATATGAGCACCATGAGAAAATAACAAACAAAAGCCATGCGTACCCGAAGCCAGAGCCCGATTTCAATGTAAGCCACACAAGGTCGTTAACTCTGCTTGCGCACGCCTTTTGAGACGCGCGCACACAACACCAGCTCACACGGGACAAATGGTTTTTTCCGCAACAATTTCGCACCCCAACCAGAATGGAGTGTGCACACACAAGTGGTTGAGAGTCTGTCTTGTTTGATATGCAAATATGCTAAGCTCCCCAAAAGGTAGAAATTTCCACACACGCGTCGAAATCCTCACACGTTTCGTGATCTCGAGCCCAGCCCAGCCCATTGACATCCATTGACACACAATACCGTCAGAGACATAGGCAAGGAAATTTTGCCATCCGTAGAAAAGCAGAAAAATTGCAGCAAATTTAAGGAATCATGGGTAATTTGACGTGAATAAGAGAAAAAAATTCACTTTACTGACATACATTTATGATCTTTCGACATAGAAATGTATTTCCTCAGCGGAACGCGAGGGATTTTATCAAGAGCCCCTTGATATCTACATTTGTTCTCATTTCTTGGTTGTGCCTTGTGAAAAAGCCCGCGTGTTCATGAGACGGTCCCCGCAGTCGCCGACATGACGCACACACACCGCATTGCCGAAAGTGATTCATGTGTAAATTTCATGAGTGTTTGCACAATGGGTTCATTGTTTTGTGTGCAAGCAGAAAACAGTAATCTCGAGATTAAGAACGAAGAAGTTGAGAAAGAATAATAAAATGATAATTGTCGTCTTGGTCTGTATGTTCGTTTGGACTTTCCTGAGTTGTTCTGGATGTGCACAGATTTCCAGTTGCTTGTGAAATCTGATTTGAATTTCGCAAGAAAAATGCTCTGGGGATTTTTTCGGGGCAAATTATTTCTACGGGGATTCCTTCAAGTCGTTGTTGTGGCAAGTTGCAAGAAAAGAAACTTTGTATTTTTTTTATATTGCTTTTAAGGTATCAGACAGCATTCACGCTCAAAATTCTTTAAAAAGCGCTTTCCTGCAACACAACTTTTTATTATAAAAGTAAAAGCGGTTTTTAACAAACAAAACTTACCTGTGTCTTAAGACTGCATTATCTAAAAGTTTAGGTTTCTTAGGCTATTTTGTTTATTGTTTATTAATGTTTTGTTTTCAATCCTAACCTTTAACTATTTAAATAATAATTGCTGGCGCTACAGTCCAAAGGGGGATCAGGGCCTAGCTTGTTCATAAACTACTCGTGTTGTGCGCGCTACTGTTCTCTCACGATTTGAAGGGACCTACAGTTTTTTGCCGACTCCGAACGGCGAAGTTTTCTCTTTGAGTGTTGTCAGCAGTTCAAAAAATGTGGTGCCGTGAAAAATTCGAAAAATTGGTGTTGAGCTGGAAATCGAACCTAGACCCTTCGGCGTGTGAGCGTCGCACTTTACCCACTACGCCACAGCGACCACCCTTTAACTATTTGCGTCATAATTTTAAAATCTTCGAAACTGAACAAGTTAAAATTTTGAGCGCAAATTTGTTCTTTATGTGCAACTAACGTACAAAAGGGGTTCTCAGTTTTATTTGTTCTCTGATCGATAAGGAAAAAGCAAAATGATCAGAAGAAATATGTGCATAAAACATTGTGTATCTAATGTAACCAAACATTGTGAATCTAAAGTAACATAACGTTGTGAAGCTAATGTAGCGCAATATTGTGAATCTAATGTAACGTAGCATTGTCAATCTAATGTAACGTAACGTTGTGAATCAAATGCAACGCAACATTGTGAGTCTAATAGAACGCGACATTGTGAATCTAAAGTAACGTAACGTTGTGAATCTAATGTAATGTAACGTAAAGTTCTATATCTAATGTAACGCAACATTGTGAATCTAATGTAACGTAACGTTGTGAATCAAATGTAACGCAACATTGTGAATCTAATGTAACGTAACGTTGTGAATCAAATGTAACGCAACATTGTGAGTCGAATAGAACGCGACATTGTGTATGTAATGTAACGTAATATTGTGAATCTAATCTAACGTAACATTGTGATTTTGTTGTAGAAAAAAGTTTTGTTTTCGAGCTTTTCAATTCTATTTTTTCTGTAACAGTGTACATTTTTGAGTAGGGTTGATAAACATACTTCAGTTTTGTACATTGTACTGTAAATAAACTTACAAAATATGACGTTTCTGAAATAAATTCTTACAAATGCCATTTCGGTTGCATTTGTTTAACAAAGTCTTGTCATTATTCGTGTCATTTCTGCACAAACGGTAATCAATACGTCTTTCTTTTCCTTGTTCCTTAAGGAAAATACAGTTAAACAAAACAAACCGCATTGTACAAAGCAAAACAAAAAAAAAAACAAAAGTTTCCACATACAGCCGACCATAAGTATAATATTGCATGAAGTTCATGCTTTCTGATTATCAACAACCGTTAGATGATGTAGTAACTTAAGTTGAAAACATTTGCTAAATACACACCAAGAATTTCCTTTTCTCTTTATCCATGACAAACCGACATTACATAACCCTGCACACGCAAATCGTTGCATAAGAAAATGACCCAAAGTAATCTCAGAAACAAATGCATTGTTGCGTAAGGTAACTGACATGAAGACAAAATCTTCACTTATTTTTTTTCATAAATGTCAGCACCATGAAACATGTAATCGCCGATTAAGAAATGTTTCCATCGCTCCCACAGAAAAATTCTTCTTGACACGTGCTTTTCCCATCCGTCATCTAAAGTTATAAAAAGACAAAAACAAAAAGAGGATGGCGTGGATCGGTGTCTTCAATAAACTTTAAAGTTGCCTATTGCGGTTTTTATGTACATAGTTCGTTGAACCATCGAGAGATGTTTGAGAGAGCACTGTTGTTATACGTATACATATCTAAAGTGTGCGTCATTGGCTCTTCAATCTAATTCCATAAATTAACATTGAATTGAATTTTATCTGCGATCTAACACAAAAAAGAAAAATATGCGTATTAGTTAGAAAGAGAGGGAAGAGGAAGAGTGAGACCCAAATGCGGATATAAAATGATAAAAATGTTTGTACACATTTCAGTGTCGAACAGCCATTAGCAAATGCATCGTAATAAACTTCAAAGCAGTTGTTGTCAAACGTAATTTGTGTAAGATTAATTAATATTGTTTTTGTTGTTGGGTACGTGATTAAGTCAGATTATCATCAACTCCCCCGGCTGGTGTAAAGTTTGCTGAGTTTTGCGTGTACCTTATACAGCGGAACACGTTTCTTTTCAATTAATGTACAGGTGACCAAGGGTATTGAATACTTCACGTAAGAACGAAAAGAAATATGGTTGACAGGGTTTTGTTGTAAAGTTTTGATCCACCTACCAGTAAGCCACGTGCGGGGAACAATACAATAGCAAAAGACGTCAGTAAAACGATGTAGCACACGTAACATACGGCAGCAGTGCAACCAATGAAGCATTGTTTGACATTTTACACAGAAAACTGAATTACACGATATATTTAAAAGAACACGGGTGGGAATCTGCATCTGTAGGGAAGGATTGAAGAGTTATGCGTTCAATGGTAAATTGAATTTTCCCCTGAATACTGACATTTGACATTTTATTTGGAATTGAATGTACAGCATAAGTGTGAACTTGAAACTTGGTTGACTTTGAAGTGGGATTGGTTGCGTAAAATAGGTTTTCAATGAAATTGTTTCCTTACTTTGAATTCAAACTTTTATCAAAAGGAAAGAGAAATGAATGATTGATTAACAAACCAGTTTTTGCACACCCTATGTACACGGTGTTGTTGCCTGTTGACAAAGCTTTTGTTTACTGATTCTCTTTTCTGCGTCAATTACTTTTTGTTAGTAATTTTCTGTTTCGACTTTTGTTTACTTTATAAAGTTAGACGCACATTCCCAGTTGATAATACGTAATATAAGCATTTATTTACTCGAAGTGTGCGTTTTTTCGACATTGAACTTCAAACAGTGGAAAAATTTATAAAAATGTGAACTTTTGTACCTGTTGGTGTTGTCATCCGCCATTGCCTGTGAAACAAAAACCTAACGAAAAATTATAATTGAACGTGTTTTGATTGAGTCACTTATGTGAAAAGTTTGCAGAAGTCTTATCTTTTTCATACAAAAACAAATGTCAGAGATAAGATTGTTAAATATAGTTGGTCTTAAAGCTGTCGGCTATCAGCTCCGTTTGCCGTTATCAGTGGTCAAATGTACGACTATTTTAGCACATAATTTTGATGGAGTCATTGTTCATTACGACTAACTGATCGGAATATTTTCCACTGGTATTCTTAATGTGTCACGGTGACAGATGACGTGATATGTGAAGTGATGGGAAGCACAGCGGAAAAACGAAACAAATTAGTTTCAGTTTTACATTTTTCTTTGTGTAATGTACGTGTTGCGTTGATCGATGAATGCACGATAAGTTGACAGATAGCTGGTATTATCTGTATTGTTCACGTGCAAATACGCCTGCACAAATCGACATGATGGAATGCCGTGAAAAACTAAACATTTCATTAAAAGGAAGCACAGAGCATCTAGCAATCATTCAGAAGTTGGTGGCATTTAATGAGTCACGGAACATGAAAGCGGAATAATGAAATGTCACGTGTTCACATTAAGTGGGAAACTAACCCGACTTTGAAGATTTACCCAGAGATACTGCTCATAATCATAGCAATCAGTAAATGCTTAGTTATTTTTTGTCTCAAGTTCATTTTACGACACGCGTGCTGTATGATCATGTGCTGGACCTGGACTTAATCGTAGGATTAATATTCACTTCCCTTAGAAAAGTTATGAATGAATAAAATCATATTTAACAGATTGCTCGGGGCTTTGTGTCAGTCTCTATCTGTCGTCTATGCATATTTAACATGTGTTGTGCTGCATACAATGCTGTACAAAGGTTGAATGTTACTATAAATGCGTTGCCCCAAGCGGATGTTTATGTTTTAATTCCTGAAGTGAACGTTCATCTCCCACATTTTCAAGACACCACCCGTTTAGACTACTAATGGTCTAGATATAGACGAAAAGGCAAATAAATTGCATATTCCCTCTACTCTTAAGAAATTAATAGCACCAATTCAATATCTAATTTGCTTTTTGTTGGGGATTGGAAAACATTGTATTGGGGCACCCAGACTCAAAAACTGGTCCATTGTACCACCAGGCATACCATACCATAACTTACCAAGTGGATCTACCATTTTCAGTCGTGTGTAGATCAATTGGGACAAACGAAAATTTCAATATATTTTACTTTATTTTCAATTAAAATTAGGAAAAAAATAACACAGGTTAATTTTAATATTTTATTTGGCCTCCCTTTTGCTTTTGTGAGTGCGTTCGCATATATTTTAATTTCTTCGTCATGAAAACAAATATCAATAATAGACGAAATCAACTTAGTTTTTGTCGTGCAGTCTCTCTTCCTTGATTTCGGTACTGAACGCAGAATCACTCTTGCCAATCGCTGTTTCTTTGGGCAATTGAGTAATAAAGCCCTCTCTCGAAGGACTAAGCTTAATTTATATATCAGCTTAATCATCCCAGTCCTACTTTATGGAGCGGAATCTTGGACGTTACCAAAGGCGGATGAGGAAGCCCTTAGTCTGTTCGAGAGAACACTTTTTCGTGCGATTTTTGGTTCTGTTTGCGTTGATGGCATCTGGAGGAGAAGATTTAACGACGAACTCTATAGGCTGTACAGCGACATGCACATGGTCAAGCGTCTTCGGATACAACGCTTAAGATGGCTAAGCCATGTAGAGCGTATGGACACCACTGCTCCGGCCCGAAAAGTCTTTGAATCCGTGCCATTGGGACAATGCAAAAGAGTACGACCTAGTCTAAGGTACAAAGTGGAGAATGACCTCAACCAATTTGGAGTGCGCAACTGGAGACAGCTGCGAAATATCGTGCTGACTGGAGAGTCATGTTGGTTGAGGCCCAGGTCTACTCCGGACTGTAGCGCCATAAGAAGAAGAAGAAGACATGGAGCAAGATCCTGTTGGAAAATTGAATTTACTAAGGAACGTGTCCTCTGAATGGTTGGAAGCAGCATTTGAGTTAAAACTTCTGCGTTTTTGGTGCTGTTCATCTCATCTTCTAAGACTTCCAAGGCCTTCAAATATAAAACAGCCCCAAAAAATGACTTCGGGAGGGTGTTCGAGTCGGAGTTTTATTTCGAACATTTTCTCACTTACTCGGTATCCTTGGGCCTCAAAGTGATTCTCGTCAGAGAAAACAACTTTCTGCCAATTGTCCACTGTCCACTTCTTATGTTTCATAGCCCAATTTAGTCGGTTCTGTTCAATTTAGTTGCTTCTGCAAAATTAAGTTGCTTCTGCAAAATTAAGTTGCTTCTGCCTAATTTTTTCGGTCAATAGCTGTTTTTTTTTTTCAAAGGCTTTATTGACTTTCAATCAACTTCCAGAAAACGCCTACGGACTGTAGATGCATCTATCTAATCGCCAGCTGTTGCCCACTGCCTTTACAGGTCAAAAACTATATTGCCAAAACCTTATCGTCATGTTTTGTTGTTTTGCGTTTCCGACAGCGATGACCCTTCCGATTGGATTCAGTTGATACAGTGACCTTGTATTGAGCAATAATCCTTGAAAGACTGGATTTTGAAACTCCAATGTCATCTGAAATTTCTCGGAAGGTTTTCCCAGCGTGTGCATGTAACGCAATGGCTTGTGCCCTCTTTTCTTTTGGATTATCCATGATGGTGAAGTCTTAATAAATAGTATTTGAAACTGTATGATTTCATTTTTTTCCTTAAAAAAATAGCAACTTACCTCTTAGAATAGCCAAATTAATTTAAGTGACAAATAAAAACTTTCAAAATAGAGAACATAATCCATAATCCACTTAAACTTACTAAAATATTTGAAAGAAACGCCCAAACCATAGCCAAATTAATTTAAATGACTAACGAAAACATTCTGGAGCTGGGGCCTTCGTGGAAAACGACAACATTAGACTTCACGCCTCCTTAGGAAACTTTGCGTCTAAGCGGATGCCTTCGCGATCCTAATACCCACAAGCTACATTGTGAAGAATAGGTGGAATGGAAGAAATATCTGCGTCTGTAGCGACAGTCAAGCAGTGCTCAAGGCCTTACTCAACCCTTTAACCACTTCCAAGATAGTTCAAGAATGCAAGTCTTCCCTTAATTTGATCGGCAGGATGAATTCGCTAAGACTTGTCTGGGTCCCGGGTCATCACGGGATCCTAGGAAACGAGACTGCCGATGAACTAGCTAAGCTAGGTTCAGCAGAGGCATTCGTAGGACCCGAACCCACCTGGGATTACCCGCGTCCCTGGTCAGGGCCTCCGTCGATGGTTGGGTCTCACTACAGCACAACCAGAGATGGCGTGACTCTCCAGGATGCAGGGTGACCAAGAGTATGCTCCCAAATGTCTGCAAGAAATCCACTTCTTTTCTGCTGTCTCTAGACAGAAACGAGTGCAGAAGACTTGTTGGCGTATTAACGGGATACTTTACCTTCGCTATGCACCTGAGTCGGCTTGGGCTTAGTGATGTCACACTCTGCGACGCCTGTGGAGAAGGTGAAGACACTTCAGAGCACTTTCTCTGTCAGTGTCCTGCTTTCGCTCGTATCAGGTGGCGGTTATTTGGCGCTGATGTGGTGGGAACTGAAAACCTAAGTTCTATATCACAGAAGCGCATCTTGGCTTCTCTTCGGAAAACCAAGGAATTACATTAAATGAAGGTTACTGCCTGGTAGTACAATGGACCAGTATTTGAGTCTGAGTGCTCCAGTGTAGTTGATCCCAACCTCCAAACAAAAAAAACGAAAACATTATAAAAAGAGCATATAATCCATAGCCTACTTAAACGTGCCAAAATATTTGAAAAAAAAAAAACGTACAAACCATAGCCTACCATCAAAAAATTTAAGAAAAAGTTGCTTGTCCCAATTAATATGCACGCGACTGTACTAACTAAACCAATTTCTATCGACTTTCAATTTGAAACCTGAACAAACTAAACAAAATGACAAAAATACGTTATCTCTGAACTTTGTACATTTCCTTTATTGGTTCACGCCTTCAAATAACACGTGTACTTATAATTTAAAACACACGCTCTTATTGTTTTTTTTAAACAAAGGAGAAAATACAATTTATGACTTACATGTGAGAACATAAACAAATCCACGCGCAGCTTTATAAAACGCATGCGCGGCGCCTTGAGGTTAAATAAATTTCCCTCTCAAAGTGTGGTCACTAAAGATACCAACATTTGAATCACGTTCTAAAAAAGTTCAAAAAAAGATGACAAGTCTTACTAAATTTGGAATTTGGTGACTGAACAAGTTGTTCAATACAATCATTAAATGACGTATGAATTTGGTTTTGGTCTGCAAAGGTAAGATTGACGTTTTTTTTGTGTTTTGGTTAACGTGAAATTGCAAGTCCAGTCTAAAAAAGCGTTTTGGTCAAATGATTTTAATGTCTATGCATTTTCTCGAACTTCTTTAATATATACCGTTAGACTAGATATTGTAAAATGCCACACAGAAGCGAGGTAAATTATTGGACACACTCCCAACGGCTATGTTGTGCTTTGATTCTGCATTTATCTTCGATCTTCGATCTGTGAGCTTAGATTTACGGATTATTTTAAAACTGGGGTTCAAAAACTAAGTCACTTATTGAAAATGAGGGTGTTGCAAAAGATTTTCTTTTATTGGATAGGATGTAAATGCCTCTGAAACAACCGGTATTGACAAGATTGTGCTGGGCATTTATACAGCTGTTTTTAATCGATTTGTTGTCGCAGCTAACAAAGCTACCTGAAACGGCACATGGATAAACTACACAATGATGTGTGACTGTTTGTTTAGAATCGCTTCATGCTCCTAGAAGCGACGGAAATTTTTATAAAAATTTGATGTCACGGTTCAGATGTCCATACGTGATGCGATTTCTTATCACCACTTATGCTCGGGCACAGGTTGCAAATTGGACACACAAACAACAGTTTGCTTGGCTTTAGTCTTAGGCACATCCCCATAGGATTGTTATTGTCTGTAAGTCTTGGAAATCGCTAAATAACCACAGGTTTGTAAGAATAAACAATTTCCTTGAAATTAAACAGTATATTGGTTCACAAGGAGAGAATACGCTTGTTTCTTCTGTCTTTGCAGTAAACTTCGAAGAGAGCGATTTCCAGCGATCAAGTTCCCCCTAAATTTGTAAACTTTTATAGGCTTAGTCATTGATTCAATTCTTAGACTCGGGCTTGAGATATCTTTAAGTTGAAATAAAAATGGATATTTTTTTTATTGTTCATGCATCTATTCCCAAAGATGATGTAGAATAAAATAACCGATGTCCTCTGGTCACAAAAAATCGCAAGAATCATCTCCAAATGCTTATCACTGCGATAACCTTTGCAACACAAGCGACATTTTGTTTTATTCTCCTGGAGACTAATCGTAAGCTGAATGGCGTTCCTTTTAATCAACAGAAGGCTTCAGAATAAAATTGACATTTAACAGAAGATGCCTTTTATTTGCTTTTTCTTGAGGGAAATGAGCATGATATTGCCTAGAATATTCAAACGAAAAGGAAAAACAACAAAGCTTGAGTGATGAAACCCCACGCGCCCTTAAAACGCTTCATTTTTATTTTAAATTCAATACCATAACATTCAGCGCGTGCCTGCTTCCAAAAGAAACTTTCGTTGGACCTTTTGGAAAGAACAGGTATCAAACATAATCCCCAAAAAAGGATTCAACCGCCAGAAGCACCCAATTACTTCGTACAAGCGGCACGTGGGTGATCGCCGAGTTATTGAGGATGCACGAGTTATATAATTGGGCATCGAACTTGCCGGCTTTTTTCCAAACCTGTATTTGTTGCCAAAAATAAAATCTTGTTCGTGTTATAATTAATTAATGTTATTCCCTGCGTAGCAGATTGCCATGCAACCGTCCAAATGTAGTCTGAATCTTGTGAGGACGCTCCTTTCGACAGGTCAAGACGTATTTGAGTTGAAGTTCGCATCGTTGCCCCGTTGCCCCCGCCCCGGTGCCCCGTTGAAATTTTCCGCTCTCGGTTATCAATCAGCCAGTAACTCGTGATTGCCACGGGATATTTGATGGGCGTTTCGGTTTCTCAATGAATGTCTAGACTGAATGTAATTCAAAGTTCTCGTGACATAATCCGAATGAAGTCTAACCAAGCACTTCGACGCTTGATTTGACTTCTTTCCAACACGATCCTTGATCATAAGAGTGTTTTGAACATTTCTCACCCAAGGTCACTTCACTTCCTTTCTTCCAATTCTTCACAACTAAATGTCTTCTCATTGTTTAAAAATAACATGAACCACCACTATCACCACTTCCCCCACCTCGCCGCCATCATCATTATCGTCGATGTCGTGGTTGATTGGTTGTATTGACATTTCCTGACTTCAGCATTAAGTTACCCAAGGTCACCTGTTTAACTCTGATTGATGCTAGTTGTTTGGTTTCATTAACGATGTTAATACATTCACAGGCATTTAACGGTAATTTTCTTTCTCCGAAAGTTAAGCACAGTTCCTCGCTACTTTTCAAGCAAATTAAATGGAAGCGTATTGATTTCACTTGAGTCGAGGCATCGCGTCGTTGATTATCGAAATCAATTTTTGCCCGTACCACTAGCGGGCAGCAGCTATTATTTAAATTTCATGTTCTAGAAAAATGTTTCGCGTGTTTCCGTGTGTGTAAACAACCGCTAGAATGTCCCACATGCTGGCCGCATTTTGTTGGTCGTGCTCTGTCATTTACACTCGGCGAAGGCGGGGGCCAGCAGTATGCGCGACGACTTCATTGATTCGCGTGACGTAGTTCTAAATTTGTTGGGTTTCACTTTTTTTTTTTGGATTTTAGTTTGCGATACACACACAAGAGCGCAATGGAGAGAAAATTGCACTTCGAATTGCTCTGAAACTGAGAGGAATTTGCCACGTAGAGTTGACGTGATTTTCAGTTGGCACACATTTAGCAGTCGCCATTGAACAGTTTTGGGTTGTTTTCTTCGCTAGCTGCAATTTAATTTGATGCATAAACATGACGGGCGGCTTTGTATTCAATGTTGCTATTTCTCATTCCTTGGGTTCGATAAATGCGATGTGCAATTCAGAGGGCTGTTATTACGAAATCCACAGCAGGCAGCAGCTTCTCAATCAGCAGCAAGCACAAGGTGCATGTGAGTGAAGTGTATTGTCAACAAATTTGACATTGAAGTGCCGTCCTTTTCTCCTTCCGGTTGCATGAGTTCAACCCGTCGGTCGTTTGGTGGTGTTTTGAGGGCGTGTTCAATTTAGAGGGTTGAACTTTCCACAATCCGAAGGCGAAAAACGAAAGGAAGAGAAAGAGGGAAAACTATTTTTCGAATGACAACAGTTGCATGTAATGGGATTGGAAACCTTGACACACGTGACATTGCGTTGTGTTTGAACGATGAGAAGTGGTATAAAAATCGTACGAGTCGTTTAGCAAATACTAGTGGTATTTCTTCATTCGAATTCCATCGTAGGGGGGTTGTTCAAAAATAGAAGGAAAGGATTTGCAAAAAAATGGAGGTTGGAGTAAGATTAAAGAAACGCCTCCGATTGCAATGATAGTTGCAATAACTCAAACGGGGCTGTAATCTTCGGTGGCATTAAGTTAACAAAGTATCACGACAAACTAAAATAACTGAAAAATGATGACATTGGAGTCCTTAAGTAGAATATTTTCACAAATTTGCTCAATGTACAGGCAACATACGACATAACATATTACCCTTAGGGGGTAAATCTTGTCTTAGATGCTAGAAGTATCAGCGTTGAGTCCTGGGCTAAATTTGCATCTTGCATTCTTTCAGACGCCAGAGGTGTCAGTCTTCATTCCTCGTCTTAACTTTTATATTGCCTTTTTCCACGGCTTGAACATTTTTCAGCGTCTGGGAACATTTAATGAGAACCTATTGTCTATGAAAAGTTCTTTACATGTCTCCGTTCGTAGTTTGTACTAAACTGGGGGTCGTTTTCATAAGTGAAAGGAAAAATTGTACAGCATGAGGAACTGCTTCTACTACTCTTGTGAAGTGTATTTGCGATTCAATTTAAGGTCAATACTTGAGACCATACATAACGATCGCCGTGATGCAGTGGGTACAGTACGACACGCACACGCCGAAAGTCCAGGTTTAATTCCCGGCTAAACACCTCGAATATTTCACGGAACCACCATTTTCGAGCTGCTGACAACACTGAAAGAAGAATGACTGTCTATGAAAAAGTTTATCAAACTTCGCTGTTCGGAGTCGGCAATGAACTGTAGGTTCCGCACAACACGAATAGTTGATGAGCAAGCTAGACCCTGATCCTCTTGTGAACTGTTGCGCCGTTCAATTATTGTTATTTAAGTCATGGCAAAACTCAAGAATTACTTGGCAATCGCTGTTTTTTTGGGCTCAACAGTAAAGTCCCTTCTCGAAGGACTAAGCTTAGTTTATATAACCGTTCGATTATCCCAGTTGTGCTTAACGGAGCAAAAAACTGGAACTACAAGCGGATGAGGAAGCTCTTACTCATTCCGAAAGAAAAGTTCTGCGTGCGAATTTCGTTCCTGTTTTCAGAAAAGATTCAAGATGAACTTTATGGGCTGCGTGATGTCATAAGTCTAGTCAAGCGTCTTCCGATTCAACACTTAAGATGGTTAGGGTATCTAACGCAAAGACACCACTGCTCCGGACCGAAAAGTCTTTGAGTCTGAGCCCTTGATATAACACAACAGAGGACGTCCTAGGCTGAGGTGGGACACAAAAGTTAGGGAGGACTTCAATCAACTTAGATGGTGTGATTGGAAGCAGTTGGCGAGAAATTGTGCAGGATGAATAGGCGAGGCATGTTTGTTGAGGTCCAGGTTCACGCCAAGATGTAGCACTATTGAAATTAGAAGAAAGTCTTCTCATAATTAGAAAGTTTCACATTGAATAACCCAGGATAATCGATGTCCTGCGGTCAGATTACGATAATATAACTGTAGGAGCTTGTCTTGAATTTATAAAGACGAAGGATTAACAACTGAAAACGATTATAGAACTGGAACCTTCTCAACTCATTTCTTTGCAATTAGAGAAGCTGTGATTTGGGGTTTACTCCGATTTTGTTAACTGAATCGTTACCAATCCCTTTGTATTGGCTGGCTTTGATTTCCAGAAAATTTATCTGGTCACGACACAGTTCATTGCGAAAGTAACTGTCCGTGTTTTTAAGTTCTTGACATTTGGCTGTGAATTGGACAAAAAATCATCCTTCACCAAAACATGAACATGTAAATTACTGAACAAAAATAAACTTCAACTGAAGTTTACTCACACATTAAGGTCATGCCATTGACTATTTCAAGAGATTTCCCCAAACAATCGCATTCACCATATCTAGGTGCGATGTGCTTGTCCCAAATTAACACAGATTCTTGAGGTCGCACAGATAACCTGCAACATCCGATGTGAAAAGATGTGTCAACAAAGCATAGAAACGTTGCTGCAGGGATGTGTGTCATGAGAATCACTGTTCGACTCAGAGATGAGCTGCTTGTCATTTACACAGCCATTGTATTCTTCGTCATGAGTTTCTTTTTATTTGCATTTAAGTTTCTGTATTTTATTACTTTTTGAATTTAAATTTATTTTCTCTTTCGTTTCAGGTAAGAGAGACTCATCCACAAGACACTGACATTCGAGTTAAATTCAATGTCGGTTAAGTAGTTCATCTCTCAGCTATCCTTAACCAAGGTCAAAGCAGAGTGGTTATCTTTTAGAGTGTTGAGTTGGGTTTGATTCATTGAGGGCTATTGACATTTGACAAATGGAAAGTCTTCATCACTGCCGCACACACTGAACGAGCTCACAAAAGCGAGGTGGAGATAGCAAAATGAAATTTTCGGATCAATGCCTTTCAAATAAATAAACATCGCTCCCAGACGCGGTTGCCCATGAAGTTCGCTTTGTTGTTAATCAAATTGTTAGCTCTTCGACTGAAATCGTATTTATTTGAATATTTGAATGGTGTCTCGCTTCTGGTCGTTGAACGACAACTTTGTGTCGCTGAGAGAGACAAGTTGGAAACGTTCACGGAGTTCAAGCAAGGCACTCTTCGAATCGTGTTTGTATTTAGGGCTTTGGTCAAGGTCAAGTTTAATGGCAGGGAGAAGATATTTCCAAGAGGCGGTCGCCAACTGTGTTGTGTGAATGTAATATCAGCGAACAGAAGTGGAAGGCAGACAGCAAAAAACCGGAAATGCAAAGCCGTCGTGAAGGTGCCGGTCTTAGGAAGTGGTTTTCGTGAGAGATATTGATATTTTTTTAATTTGGGTCTAGGGCGGAATTCAATTGCTTATCTGGTTTTACATGTTTAATAAAGATAAATGCCTAGTCGGCGGAGAAGTTTTCAAGAACGTTCGAAACATTCGAACAAGGCTTACTCTCGTTATTGACTATTAAAAGGGTTTCAACTGCGGGTTGGAGTTGATGTTATGTGTTTGATGATTGTGCATAAATTACGTGTGGTTTTACTGTTCCCCCTTGAGTTAGTTACGTGGAAGTGATTAAACGCTCATTCAGGTCAGTCACTTAAAAGCTGTCATTCATTTTCGTCCGCTTTACCAAGTGTTGCTTGAGGTTATTAGCAATTACTTCGAAAATCGGTTATTCGTTTCTAAGCGCAACGGTTCAGGGTTTTTGGGTTCTTTTGTGTTTGCCCCCATATTGAAATTTTCCTGATTTACAAGGAAGAACAATGCTTGCATTTGTCGGCGTTAGTCTACAAGAAAAAGAAAACAATTCTTTTCTTTTAAATTTTTATTTAAAAGAAACTCAAAGACACACAATGAAACAGAACAAGAAAATAATATTTTAGGAACGAACGATGTGTCGTGAACGAGCAACTTCCTCTCACTGACTCGCTTCAATTCTCCTTTATTCGATTGACTGCTCTGTCGGGGGTGCGTCATTTACTGCCGCATTTTGGCAGAGTTCAGTTGACACATTATCCTGTGAGCCTTATAACTTCGTTTTCTTAGAGTCGCGCAACAGTTTGGAGGCGACCGGACCTTATTTAAGGTGCCTCTCTAGCTGACAGATGACAACTTTTCACAATGAGCACCTTGATGTCTCCTCTTGTCCTGCCCAAAACTTGGGTGTTATTCTTGTGGTTCTGATTTGAATACTATTTAGGTCGGAACAGTGTTGTTCTTCAATATGTATGCTTAACACGTTGAAGACGACTCAGTTTCTCGTATTTTGCTGGTGGAAGCAAAAATCAAACGTTGCTTTATCTGGCGGCGCCTTGCATAAACAATTTATAAATTTTGAAGAAGAAATCAATATCGTGCTGCTTCTGTTCTACCGTTATTTCTTTACACATATGCCGCAGTTTTATGGAACGGCAAAACGGAACATACTGTCAGACCAAACATTCCTGTGTGAGCCACCGATGGTACAAGCTGCCCTCAACGTGTTAAAAACTTGAAATTCGTTTCCATCGGTTTCGGGGACTGCGACTGCGTTGACGGCTCACATACAAAAAGATACTGTTTCGAGTCTTCTAATCTTCGCAGATACTGTTTCGAGTCTTTTAAACTTCGCAGCGCCAGTAGATCTTAAATTACTAGCAGCATTCAGACACAAGGAACGAACTTATTACACTTCCCAGCTTTATGTAAGAACAAAATTTCATTGCTCATTGTGAAAAAAAACTTCTAACGAGTACTTGCTGAATGCTATAAAATCAATGCCACAATCCGACCGCAAATTGTGGCGCCACTAATTAGTATTACCCTCGCTCACTGGCAATTGTGTATTATTCCAATTTCATTCCAGTCGTTCACTCTGAACTGGAACCCTACAGTGAAGATGAAATGTTAAGAGAGCGTGCACAAATTATTGCAAATGAGCTCAATTCATGGAATAGCATGCATTGCAAATTGCAATGTCTTGGCTCTTAATATGGTGCAGTGGGTTTCTGCTACACCGACGTATGAAGCTCCAGATGTGCTTATATTGTGTAGACTTGAACAATTTATATTGAAATATAAATTAAATATGAAATAATAATGAAATGTTCTTTCAAACATTGAAAGAACTGTTTGGCTTTGCTTTATACACTAATTCCGACTATGAAGCCAAATTCTGTTAAGCAGTTTAGTACAGAATCGAAAAATGTTCATTTTTTAAAGGCTTCACTGCTTCTAATAATCGGTAATCAAACCGCAGTTGCAACTTTTTGTCTTTGAAATGACTCTCTTCTCACGTACAGATTTACCCAACAAAAAAACTTCTCTTTTCACCTAATCATTAATTTAATTTCGTTTAAAAAAAGACATGCATTCAAATGTCCCATTCCCAAACCTTTTTACCTTGCTTCCACACATCAATTATAATCTAAACCGAAAGACATTTTCCCTAGCGACTAATTTCAGCTATTTGCAATAAAAACGTAAATGCCATTACAACCGCCTGTCATTGCACTTTGACAGCAGAGGCTATGTTTTCTGTGATTTGAAAAAAAATCGATAAAACTATACACTATAAGGGTTAATAACGCAAATTGATGTGCAACCGTGTCAGCCCCCCACGGGTGAGGAAACGGCGGATAAATCCTCGTTCAAATATGCACATTACTCGAAAGCATGCATTGCAAAGCTGATTTCCTTTTTATAGATCGAACCGAGAACGTGCACTTGTCCACATCGTGTGGGCAGACTAAATTGAGAGCTTCGATTTTTTTCTTTCACCCTTTAGCCAAACGTACTCGCTCTTCCCTTCCCTTTATCAGTTTGTTTCAGGCTTCAACTTGCACTTTTATTTACTGTTGCAACCAGAGTGGGGAGCGTCCCAATTGGCAAAAAGAAAATCACTATACTGGCCTTGCATAAGAAGAGGGTCTCCCTGTTTGAATAATGGATGTTTGTGCAGTGTATGGACATAGGCAATTATTATTGCTGTGACAGTTGAGTGACATTAAACTCAATTGAAAGTGTATATCTGCGTGTGTGCGTGTATACACTGAGGCCCATGAGTTTGCTATCAATTAGGCAGTTTATGATATTGTTCCAAATATGGGCGAAAGGAACATTGCGCTCAATAAATCGATATTGACGCGTATAATTATTTTGACTTAATTAGTGTTTGTGGCATATTGAACACGTTATCTGCGCCGTAAAACCAAATTTAATAATTTACAATTGCAAATTTGAAATTGTTAATTAGGCTTTTATTGCTTGTTTTGTAGAGTGATGGAAAGTGTGTGTGTGATGTTTTTAACGTAAATGAACAGGGCTGGGGTAAATCAACTAGGAAATTTAACTGCCATTGCACAAGTTTTTTGTTAAATTGCGTAAGAATTTCAGAAGCTTTATAAAGTAGTGACGTAGTGACGTGACGTGGATAAAGTGCGACACCTATATGTCGATGGTCCTAGGATCAATTCAATAAAACTACTCATTTTTTTCACGGAGGAGTTGAAAAGTAGCCAACTGCTTAGAGAACAATACTACAACTACATCAAGTAGTTGCTGAAGATGTTGAGCCCTGGTGCTCTTATGGTTTTTGTAATCCTTCAATTTATGTTCTTATTATAATTTATTGCAATTTGCAACATCGGAAGTTTTCCTTTTTTACACGATGGGAAAGTTAAACTCACTAATAACTCCCAAATCTGGAGAACCGGCATCTGTTGTAACCCCTTAGCTACAATAATTGCTAAATCACTAAGCATTTGTTATTCAATTTGATCTGTGCAACACAAGGATTGCCACGGACTTCCAACTTAGTTAAGAGCAATCTTCTGTCTTCGACCTGTCTGCTTGTCTCTTCTATCGAAATTTATGACAGTACCATTAGCTTTTCATATTTGTTCTTTGAGTCTCGTGCTTCCTCTTCGGATCATTGATTGGGGTAAAAAGAACAAAACGGAATTTGATTCTGTCCACTGTCACTCAAGCGTTGTCAAATAACTAGGCATTATCCATGAATTACATTTGCTTTGTTGCAATCAAACGAGTTTTTAGTTTTGGTATTTGTATCAATTAAACACTAAATTAGAACGCATCACAATGTTTAGAAAATATTTCACCCCTTTTGATCTTGCTACGATACAGTATACAAGGCGTATATTTGTCCAAAGCGTGAGTATAACTCTCTTACCAAGATACAAATGTCTCGATAGGGGACATTTGTTGTGAACGAGCCCTTATTTTTTTTGTTTGTTTGTTATGACATCTGTGAAAATATTTAGTATACATCAAGACATTGAACAGACAACATCATATTTTTTCATCGTGTTGAAAATGTCGAATTTTGTACCAGAAAGTGATGTTTTGCGGAAAGCATTAATTTTTTGTTTTCATTTGAAGACAAGTGCTGCAAAGTCGCATCGAGTGATTGTCGAGGCATATGGTGATCATGCTCTAGCAGAAGCAACATGCAAAGATGGTTTCAACGGTTCAGAAATAATGATTTTGGTGTGAGAAATGAAGAACGTAAAAGACCATCAAAAAAGTTTGACGACGCCGAATTGCAAACGATATTGAATGGTGATGACACTTTGAGTCAAAAGCAAATGGCAGCAATGTTAAATGTTGCACAACAAACAATTTCTGACCGTTTAAAAGCTATGGGAAAGATCCAAAGGTGTGGAAAATGGGTACCACATGAATTGAATGAAAGACCGATGGAAAACCGAAAAAACACTTTTGAAATTTTGCTTCAAAGACAAGAAAGAAAATCGGTCTTTCATCGAATTGTTACTGGCGACGAAAAATGGATTTATTTTAAGAATCTTAAACGGAAAAATCATGGGTTAATCTGGGACAACCATCAACATCGACCAGATCGATTCGGCAAGAAGACAATGCTGTGTGTTTGGTGGGACCAGAAAGGTGTGCTGTACCACGAGCTCCTAAAAGCTGATGAAACCGTTTATACTGATCGCTACCGACAGCAAATTATCAATTTGAACCATGCATTGATCTTGCTACTCTACAGTACAAGGCGTATATTCGTCCAAAGCTTGAGTATAACTCTCTTGTATGGTCTCAAGCTCCCAAAACCTCACTTCACCTACTAGAAAGAATCCACAAGCAAGCGATTGAAATAATTGGGAATAAAAATGTTGAAAATAGAGTCGCTAGGACATCGACGTAATGTTGCGTCCTCATCACTCTTTTACCGCTACTTAAAAAAATAAATAAATTAAATGAATTAATCAGTTACATTACTATTTTTCCTTTCTCGTTGCCGCCGTGGCGCAGTGGGTAAATTGCAACACTCACACGCCAATGGCTTAGGTTTGATTATTATAATTTATTACTCCCTTTCAAGAATGTACTCCCAATATCGTTGGGAATGCCCGTCCGCGCACCCTAAAACCCACTTTCGAACGTGCAGCTAAGTTAAGAGACTCGGTTTTAGTCGCTGATGGAATACTCTTTTCAGCTCAACTTTTCCCCCTCGTTGCAATCAACAGGTACCCCTTCTCCATCATTTCGTCTATATATTCGGTCGGTACTGTGGCTTAATCCCGGTCACTTAAGGGTACCAAATAATCCCTGAGTTTTACAAAAATGATTTTATTCTGGAGTGTTGTACTAAAAATGGCATGACATAGTCGGTAAGGTAATTATGTTACCCTTAATTTAAATTTAAATATTTTAAAAGATGGTTTCGTGAAATCTTTCTCCAACATCTCTACTGGCGATTTTTTTTCTAAGCAACCCTACGGGTGCACTTTTTCTCTATTTACAGGAATAAGAGAACATCACTTGGCGCTTGTTTCGCTAAGATCGGCCAGTCCTCTCCAATTGACCAAAGTTGACATTCACACGAATCGTTAACGATACAAAATCTGAGTGAAGGTAGCTGGTGTCCTATTTGTCTCGCCAAATTTTCTTCAAACAATATCACTAGAAGTCTCAATTGACTTCAAAAAGAGTATAATGGGACCTATTGCATAGCGTCATGGCATCAGCGCAAAAACTGTCAAACCACTATAACATTCTACGAAATCCGAGCTGCACAACAAGTATGCATATTCCAAGGTTAAGATGATGCACAAAGAAGATTTCAAACGACACCCACTCGCAGTCACAAATCAGGTTTATGGTGATTCGTCTTTGAAGCCGACAGCATATTTAACTAAAACACACCACTCGCCTTACCTTGCTAGCTTCAATGCGCATTGCCTGCGGCTTTAATACAAACGTATGTACGCATTAACGGAAGCAAAGCTAGATACACAGAAGCCGCCGAAGGTAAACAATCCAAACAAAAAAGAGAAAAATTGTGACCAAGCTGTTGGGAAATGCAAATGTCATTAAGAGAGCATTACCAAACGAACTTGTTGACACTGAATGCTAAAAGGTATCTTATCTGGTCTATTGATTTGTATCGAGTGTCACAAGGTTCTTGCGTTTATGACAAAGAAACGTTTAACTGTGTTTTCTATGCGCCGCCCACTTACCGGTGGCTTTAAATCAATGGGCCAATAAATGTCATTTTGTTGGGGTCGTAGATCAATAAGATGACATTGTGCTGATTTGTTGCTCTTTTTCGTTGGTGGCAAAACTTTGAAGGATGTCTTTAGACTTCATATTCGAGTATGTAGCTCTTTAGAAAGATATTTATCACGCACACCAAAGGAAAATTAAACAACCCTTAAACGAGAAAGTGACTGTTTTGTAAAAAAAATATGAAATTTAATTTGACCTCTTTTTTGCGGAATGTGATTTTATCTTGCACTTTCAATCAGGGGGTTGATCTATGGGTCAGAACCGAATTCTGGGAAAGGGAACGTATCAAAGGCAACAATTGGTTAGAGACTTCTACTCGCCATTGACTAAGTTTGGTGGTCAGAGGCAAATGCTAAACAAAAACTTGTTTGCGACAACTGTAAACAACTGCAAATAGAATTTATGG
Organism: Eristalinus aeneus; assembly: GCA_955652365.1. Taxonomy (NCBI): domain Eukaryota; kingdom Metazoa; phylum Arthropoda; class Insecta; order Diptera; family Syrphidae; genus Eristalinus; species Eristalinus aeneus. The sequence continues at coordinate 6,579,266 of OY019130.1, read as the reverse complement.
TATACAAGATGTGGCAAAAATACTGAAAAATTCAAATTGAAATGTTTTAGTTTCCGGAAGGGACAAATGTTTGACTGACACATTGTGTTAAGCTCTCTAGAATTTTTTCTGGATAAGCGCTTGCAAAATTTATCCGCAAATTTGGTTGAAGAGATTTTTAGCTTCTTGAGCAAAACTACGTAAATTTCTGGAAACAAGACATGAAACGTGATTGCGAATGATGTTCAAACATTGATGTCCATGTGCCAAGAACAAGCTAACGCCCAGAACTCGCAAAAGAAGGAAAATAATGAATGGCGGTTTGAAATGCTAATAAATCTCTTGAATGCCATGAAAACCGCAAGGTTTATCGAAAAGGAAACGCTGCGATATTCGCATAATTGTGGTCGAGAAATACGCACGGTTTCAGTCATGCCCCACGAGCACATAAAAAGTTCATTGAGTGAGATAAACTGTAGGGAAAATTTCCACATGTTGTATATCTTAAGATATTGCGTCTGAAGCAAGGTTGTTCTGAATAAACTATTTCAATGAATAGTGGGCACGTTGTGAACATTGTTCAATCATTAACAGTTAAAAGAAGGAACTGAAAAGATGAACAGAATATTTGCATCTGTTTGCGTCTGAGCGCGTTACTTTTAACACCATTCGTCTCTAGCATAAAAATTCGTTCATAGACGGCAATTATTAAAACAATGCACAACGATTGTGAAAATTCTATTAAGTACAACAACCTTCCACTTTGAACGACCCCAGTGCGGAGAGTCACTGCCTACCGGCGCACCAAGGCTTATGAATGTCCCTCAAAGCAAATCCCAAATATAAAACATGCTTTATAGTTGTACTCTTGTCATTTTGTTGTTTCTTTTACATTTACTTCGCTTTACGTGTTGCAGTCTGTTGCAATCTGTACGGGAGAGGTCGGCGAATAAGTGTACACCCAGATGCCAACTCATGCGCGCACACTCCACTAATTGAGATACAAATAATACACCGCTAATTGCACTCAACATTTATCGGCAGTGACAATCAACAGCCTTGTTAGTTACGATCTCTTAAATTTATTTACACAATTGTTGACAGGATTTTTGAAGAAATGCGACAGGTTTTCTCACCAAACAGTCGAAATACCCGAAACTGTCAGGTAAGGTTCATTCGATCACATTAGTCATTTGATCATAAAGCCGAGACCAGTTTGAGTATCGATAAGAATACTATTCAACGGTAACGTGCCTAAAAATTCACACCCCAAAAAAGAACTAGATTGAGAGCACAAACTAGTCGGGAATTTTCAAAAGTCGGGCAGTTTTTAAATTAATTTGCTAGATTGAGAATTTAGATAACCAGTCAATCTCTCGCAAACAGAGAACCAGTTAATTAAATTGCGAACTGTTAACTATGTCATACGGGATTCTAGACTAAATTAGTCATTCTCGGATGAGTAAAGTAGCTTAAAGTGTTGTGAACTTGATGGGGGCAGAAAAATGATAATTGAGTCACTTTAGAGATATAAAGGTTTTTCAGTAGAATAGGGTGAGGAAATGGAGTTAGTTTACTGGTAATGAAATGTACATAGGTGCAGTCTGTACGTTGGCAGCGTGATCAATTATTTCCTTAATCAAAAGGCGTCACGAAATTGACTTAAAATTGCCGCAATTGATTACGAAGCGGAACCCAACCTATACAGAGGTTCCAAATATAATATAATATGTACGATGTGCGTTCAATATATTCTCGGTATCGAGGGCGTTCCGATGCCCTGGCTACTGCTTGTACGGGAGAAAGCATCAAAGAAGTCCAAAAACTTGCTCTTGAGGATTCCCGAATAAAGGCGAAAATGATGGCAGAGATCACCAAGTTTTTAACTGGCACCATTCACATCATTCTTCAGGACCATCTTACCTTTTCAAAGGTCAGTGCAAGGTGGGTTCCACGCACGAATGCTTACAGTGCCTCAGAAAAAAGTGAGAATCGCATGCTGTAGAGAGCTTTTGGAGATGTGTAGTGAGAACGCGGACGGTGTTATGGATCGAATTCTTACTGGGGACAAAACATGGGTTCACCACTATAACCCTGAAAGCAAACAAGAGTCCATGCAGTGGCATAAAAAAGAAACAAACCCCCCGAAGAAGTTCAAAGTCACTCTGTCTGCCGGGAAGCTCATGGCCACAGTTTTTTGGAACTCAAAGGTAATCTTGCTCATTAAGTACAAAAGAGAGGTGAAACCATCAACGCCACATCCTACGCTTCCACTTTGCATAATTTGCGGGAGGAAATTAAAAAGAAAAGACGGGGCAAACTCGCAGCGGGTGTGTTGCTTCTTTATGACAACGCTCCTGTTCACACGGTGGGAGTTCCTAAGGCTGCTGCGCGAGATTGTGGTTTCGAAGAAATCCAACACCCACCCTATAGTCCAGACCTTACCCCTAGTGATTATTTCCTGTTTCCGGATTTGAAAAAAAAAATGTCTTCGTCGAAAAGATTTTCGGATGATGAAGAACTCAAGTCGTCAATAAATGGGTATTTTGCAGAGAAAGAGGAAATTTATTTTTTTTTTGAGGGTTTAAAAATGCTTATTTCAAGATGTAGCAAATGCATTGATGTGGTGGATGGATTATTTTGAAAAATAAAAACAATTTAAATTGAATTCGCATATCGATACCGAGAATATATTAAACGCCCCTCTTAGGTGCAGTCTTCACGTTGTTGCCGACGTGATCAATTATTTCCTTAGTTAAAAGGCGTCACGAAATTGACTTAAAATTGCCGCAATTGATTACGAAGCAGAACCCAACCTATGCAGAAGTTCCAAATATGTACTTATCGCAAAATGTGTTTCAGATTCGGTTCATAATTTTACACAATTTTCGATCATCGTTTACTGACTTAGGTGGTAGGCGTGACAATGTGAAGGAGAATGACTAATTTTCTGATTTCGATAATTTTCTCAATATACGAGTATTTTAGAAGGAACATTTTCTTTCCATTTGTAAGTAAAAGAATGTGGTCACACGCCGAAGTTCTCAGGTTCGAGTTTTTTTTTTCGAGCTACTAAAAAAAATATTCAAAGAGAAAATAGAGGTATGTTCAAGAAGTGAGATTAATTTTAAATTTTGCGGGCTACTTACGAGTACATTCGATTATTTATTTTTTTTTTATTTTATAGTGTTGATATACTCGTCTCGAACAGATGTTTACATGTAACTAGTTAGTTAGACGTCAGCGGTTGGTCCTACATTAGCCGAGGCAGTTCGGCGTTTCTGACCTATATTATTTTGTACGTGGTGAGGAAGTTAACAGCCCACAGACTGGTAGGTCAGGCCACGACCACAACGGGTGTTGTGATGGCTATCCAGGGGGCGCCGCGTGGAGGATGTATGTCAACTTGACCTGTGCAATAACGAGGATAGTGTTGGCAGCTCGCCTTGTTGAGCGCAATCAACCTCGCGTGAACAGGCCTATGCCCCCTTAGTCTTTTCCATAGAAAAGTTGCGATTTTTGGTCCTGCTTGCGTTGATGCCATCTGGAGGAGAAGATTTAACGACGAACTCTATGGGCTGTACAGCGACATGCGCCTGATCAACAACGCTTAAGATGGCTAGGCCATGTAGAGCGTATGGACACCACTGCTCTGGCCCAAAAAGTTTTTGAATCCGTGAAATTGGGACAACGCAACAGAGGACGACCTAGACTAATGTGGCACACACAACTGGAGAAGGACCTCAACCAACTTGGAGTGCGCAACTGGAGACAGTTGGCGAAAGATTGTGCTGGCTGGAGAGGCATGTCGGTTGAGGCCCATGTCCACCCCGGACTGTAGCGCCACAAGAAGAAGAAGAAGTTAGTTAGACGGGTTTTACGTATTTGAACAGACCCGTAGGGAGAAGCGACCTACAGTTTTTTTGTCGACTCCGAACGGCGAAAATTGAAAAACTACAGTTATTACTCTTTGAGTGTTGTCACAGCTCGAAAGAGGTGGTGCCATGAAAGATTCGAGGTGTTCAACCGAAAATCAGTTTATTTAACCAATTATTAAACGCAATTAAAAACTGTGTCAATAATTGCAGTAATTTTCCTGTTCCCTGTATTAATATATTGACACCTCCTCTATCGCATCAAGAACAGAATCATCGCGCCAATGAAATTATTTTCTTAAGCAATTTTAATTTTAATTGATAAAATACGATCTCAGGCAGTACATGATAATGCAGTTCATACATCCAATTGATTTATTTTCTACAAAAAACTCTTCAAAAATTAAAAAATTGTCACATTCAGTTTTTTTTAAATCTAAATTTAACAAATCAAGGTTAAATCTGAATCAAATAAATCAAACACCAGTTTTAAGCTGTAATAAAGACTCCAAACTGCATGACCTTCAACGTTTCAGAACCGAATTTCCAAAAAAACAAGAATTTAATATTTCATTCTAATACAAAAGTATCGGTTTCGGTGCTTGCAAAGTAGACTTCCTTATTGCCATCAACGGTAGCAAGACAGACAGCCCGGGGATAGAATGCAGACAAAACATATGAAGAAATCTAAATCTGGTAATCACATCAAAAATTCCCTCGTCGTTCACTGAAATGTCTTATAATTCATTCAAAAACTTGATTTTTTTTATTTTGTTTTTGCCCACACGCAAATCGCATAAATCTCTACACTGACGAACAACAACGTCATTTGGATTTGCGTATGTGCAACACTGCATTAGCTTAAGTGAATTTGTAACACTAATGTCGAAATTCTTTCATTCTTTTGAATGAAAGTTATTTCTTCGAATTTTAAAGGACTTGTTCGGAAATTTTTCGACTTGGAGGAGTTACCTGTATATTCATGAGCTTGAATAAAATATTAATGAGGACTGGCATAACTCAAAATTCATCGCGTGGCCGTTCGTGTTTCTTCTGGCGATAAATCCATAACGTTATTTCTAATCAAACAACGAATATACAATTTATGAAATGAACGTGTTTTTCAATATGTCTTGGGGCTGTGTGAGAGGTATGATCACCCAACCTGTGTCTGCTTGATAGAACCCAATGACTCAATCGATCTTGCCAGAATAAAAACCCCGGACACGGAACCAGTAGTGATTCCACGAATTTTTTTTCTCTCTCACTAAATAAATAAAAGCGCCTTACGTCTGGCAGCACCAATTAAATGTCTACACATATACTTTTATGCTTCTACTCGCTTCGACTCTCTTAACTGTTCCATTATTCATCACGTTTGGAGGGATTTTTTTGGTGTATGTTTATTATTTTTATTTTCTTGTGTGTTACTGACGCGATTATCTTGTCTACGCATTTTTGTTCAGCTCGTTGAATCACGAAATTCATTTGGCAAATTTAAACATATTGGCGAATGTGCTGTTATACCGGAGACTTTAAATTTCTTTCTGACTTTAGCATTTGCGAATTCGTTTTTTTTTTCCTGCGAAATGATATTGGAAAAGTTTTCTTTTACATTTGTTTACGTTGAACATTGTTTGAATTATTTAGGATTATTGAATGCGGAAGTATGGGTTTGATAAAATATGAACTCTTTGTTCCTGTATAATTTTGATTAATGCTTCCACACATTTGTGCATTTAGTAAAGTTAAATTTATCTAGGGTTTTAAAATGTTCTCTTGATTTTTGAGATGACACATTATTGTTGCTCTCAATATATTTACGGGAATTCTTTGAAATCGAGTGTATGCAACAATTGTCAGCCAATTATGGCTTTATTTCTTCTTTCTACAAAACATTTCTTTTGTGTATAGGCAATGTTTTTGCTGCCTACCAAGATCTAAAACGAAATGAATTCTTAATATACTTTCAACAATTAAAAGTGAAAACTGCAAAGAAATGAGATCTGGGGCAACATAAAACGTTTCCACTCTCGAAACGATTTAGATTTTCGCTTTTTTTCGTCGGAAAAATTAAAAAAAGAATGAAAGTTATGATTATGACCGCTATTTTTGCTGTACATATGGGTTTTTGAAAAAATTACTCAGACCTCTGAACAACAGAATGTAGACTTGACTTCAGCAGCAGCTGTTCTTTACAAAACAACATTGAGTGACAGGCTATTTCTGTTTTAATAGCGTTTATACTTTATAGTCATTAGAAGTAAGATGCAAGAAAGCCAATAAAACATATAAATTAAGCAAATTGAATATTTGTTTAAGGTTCCATTGTTAAAACTAAATCTTGAACAGTGTCAGCGTGTCCGCTTTGTTCGGCTCGTCACACTCTTTGTACCTGAAAGAGATAGTTTTGAAATTTGTGTAGTCGTTCGGATCTACTCATGTGAGATGACCACTTAGTTCTTCACAAATCGCAATCAGGTAACAATGATTTAAAAAAATTGAAACCGTCCTTACCTACACTAGTGCTCATATAATTAATTCAGAGGAAACATTTCGAGATTATTCCTAATTATTTTCTTTTTCTGGGCGTGAATTTTATTTTTTCGTATCACTTTAATTATCCGTTATCTCCGCTATCTCCTTATATGGAAATATGGTATAAAAGGAATCCTTTTTCAAATAGTAATCATTCATTGTCAGGAAGTGGAAAGTGTAAGTGCTCATATAATTAAGTCATTTATCTTAAAGAAGGTAAGTTAACTGTATACGAAGTGTGAACTCTACATAATGTATTTGATTTTAATATTTTTCTGACTTTCAATGAATAAAACAGAAAAAAGAACAAAATTGCTGCAGTGGGAAAGAAAAAAAGTTCAACTCCAGTCGAACGCAAATTAATTTGATAAACCGTTCAAGAAAAGAAAAGCGTGGCAAAAGTAGTAAAGCACTTGAACTATAGTCGTGGTAAAATTAAATATTACCAAAAAAATGCTACTTTTAACGATATATCCCGGATAAGGCAAAGAAAAACAAAAAAAAAAGGTGGAGGATCGAAAATTGGTCAGGATCAGCAAATCAGATCCATTTCTCACCTCAACTGAAATAAGAGCTAAAATGGAAAGCTTCTATGACATAAACATTTCAGCTCAGACTCTCCGAAGACGATTAAACGAAAATAATTTAAATGTGCGAATTGCTAGGCGAAAACCGAATGTATCAAAAAAAAAAAAAAAATATTAAAAAATGATTAGAATTCGCTCATGAGCACTTGCGAAAAGACTCAAAATTTTGGAAATTAATAGTCTGGAGTGATGATTCTTAGTTTAACGTCTTCGTAAACGACGGGAGGCCATACGTTCGACGATCTCCATTAAAAGAATTAGATCCAAAATACACTGAGAAAACAGTGAAACATGGAGGCTCGTCGGTAATGGTCTGGGAAAACTTAACCTCATCTGGAGTGAATCCAATTATGCAAATCAATGGAAAAATTACGGGTGAAATGTATAAAGATATCTTAAATAATCATTTGAATGGCGATTTTGGAGACAATTTGCCACTATCGTAGATATTTCAAACTATCTTGGCTAGAAAAGGAAAAAAATCAAATTTCTCTCGTGCCCTGCTCAAAGTCCTGACCTTAACCCTTTAGAGAATCTATGGGGCATTATAAAAAGGACAGTTTCGGCAAGAAAACCCCATAACAAAAGTTCACTCTGGGAAATAATTCAACAAGAGTGGTATAAGATAACTGCTGCTCAATGTACAGCGTTAGTTGAGACTATGACTGATCGGTGTGCCCAGGTACTTAAACAGAAAGTGTATCCAACTAAGTACTAAGATAAGCAATGTAAAAATAAGTTATTTAAAATAAAAGCTGGGCTTAATACATCATTTTCTTACAGATGACTTAATTATATGTTGCTATTGTTTTTCTGAGACTTGTTTTTATTTTTTTTTTTCTTGTGTGTAATATTTAATTAGTTGTGGCCGTCGTGGCGTGGTTAATGTGCGACGCTCACACGCCGAAGGGTCTAGGTTCGATTCCCGGCTGGACACCTCGAATTTTTCACGACACCACCTCTTTCGAGCTGCTGACAACACTCAAATAGTAATAACTGTCCAAGAAAGCTTCTCAAATTTCGCCGTTCGGAGTCGGCAAAAAACTGTAGGTCGCTTCTACTTTTGACAGAACAGTAGCGCGTACAACACGAGTAGTTGATAAGCAAGCTAGGACGAGAACCGATAGGTTCAGCATGATATGGTCGTTGACTGTATGTTTAAGTTTGATTTAGGATAAGTAAGTTAAGTTAGCAAGTAAGTTAAAAACATACTAAAGGACGTCCAAGTTTTTTTTTTAATTTTCTTGGGCAACAAAAACGAAACCACTAGACTTAAGATATAATAACAATATAAAAGATGTCGAAAGGCAGAAAAAACTAACATAGATTAGCTTAGAGTACTTGTTTAGAGTAAGTAAGTTAGATATAAGATTAATATTACAGATTAAATATTTAAGCTAGTTTTAAGCATTTTTGTCTAGCAACTAAGTTAACGAATTGTAAAGTGTTAATAAAAATGCGTTACAAACAAACAAACAATAAGCAAGCTAGGCCCTGGACCCCCTGTGGATTGTCGCGCCAACAATTATTATTATTATTTAATTAGTTAGGTATTATTTAAGTATACTTTCGAACAATTAATTTTAGTTTGTAAGCAAAACAGAAAAGTTGAAAACATTTATATGAAGATTTTCTTATGACTAAATTATATGAGCACAAGTGTATGTATGCCGCAATGAAACTAACTATCCCCCTCCAGAATATGGTTAAATTCAAAGCCAATTTCCAGGAAGGAAACACAAAATTCCACGCAAACATACCTAAAATTACATTCATTTTTCAAATGACCAATTACACTGTACGAACAACACATTAGGACAGCCATAAAGGCGTTAAACATTCTAAATTGTTCGTCAGTCACTTTATATTTTCTACACTTTCTCGTTAACACGTTCTTCAACCAACGAATATCCTTCACAAAGCATATTAGCGTATTGCATAGGGGAGCAATATCTTCAAGAAAACTTTGGCCTGGCATTGCACAATACCCCGGAAAAGCATCGTGTCACATTCACACTCTCCAGATTCTGACCGAAAATACGTAACGTGCGTGTGTGTTACAAAACTAGGCATTTTCACATTAACAAAAAAATTTCATATTCCTACAGAGGCACAACAAGCTGCAGACATCCACTTATTTCACCATTGGCCTCCGAAACTTCACCCCACTCGTTCTCAATTTAGAGAGCGTACTACAACAAAACAAAGTTTCTATTTTCATTACACAACTTCCCTGCTCTTCAGTTTTCATCTCCACGGTTTACAAACAAAGAACTGACCGCCGACCTTACTTAATTCAGTTAATTGCCGCTGGTGCGGCACTGTGTAGAGAGATACACAATTTTCTAGAAATTCTGACTGACTCATTTGATCTCTGTACTCCGTCCTCATTTTCCACCCCGAAATTTTACACAAACAAATGCAATATCATCGCACTCGGTACTCCGTCAAGTGATTGTACCTAATACTGGTCCAGCAGGTGCCCTGGTGTACACATCGTCTTCTGCGTCTTTTTTTTTTGTCAAACACTGAAAATATCGCATGGGATAGATTTTCGAAAATCATTTAACTTGGAGTGGACAAAGGGAATTCAGCGTTTGTATCTGAGGCAAACAGACAGAAAAAAAATGATCAACTCTTCCTCAGTGATCTATTTTTGGGACGTTCAAAAATATTCATTCTTCTCGAAAACACTCGTGTGATGGTTTTTTTTTTTTCGTTCGGTGTATTTTTGCGGCAGTTAATACGTTGGGTGATTAAGTTCCATGTTTCTAAATGTTGATGGAATAGTTTAAAATTGGTTGCGTGAGTGAAATGAAATTCATAAATTATGGTGCGCTTGGGCGCGTTTGCCCTGAGTTCTTTGTGACACTTTTCTCGTTTTCCAGAGATGCGCTGGCAGCTCAAATGACGGGTTAATGGTTATTAATTCGTTGCATGAATAATTCCATGCTTTAAAAAGAAAACGTTTTTCAGGTCACAAACAAAGTCTCTGAGGCATTGATTTAACAATGACAGATGCTAATCAGCATAAGCAGCACACTGGGGCACGTGTGGGCGGGCTATAGTGTGTGGAAAAAGTAAAGAATTTGTTTTGTTCACTTTATGATCACGGCAACTTCGATAATTCTTTGAATGTCATTAAACTTTGTCTTTGTTTCTTTTATTTTATGAGAAAAGTGGCCTATGTCGCTTACTACTGTGTAGAATATTTTTGAATATTTGAGAGGGAAACAATTTATAACGGCATTTCATCTTCATTCTTCTGCGGAACAATGTCATTTCAAATTGAAAAAGACGTAGACGATCTTAATTCGGAAATATCTGCCATGGCGAAGCGGAATAACAGAGTGAAGTTGATGGAAAATATATGTAGTATGTATTTTTACAACTTTTCGCATTATAAACGCACAGATTTTTGTTTAATTGTCTCAAATTAGATCATGTCTGAAGAAAGAGGGCTTTCGAAACTTCTTTGTTTGCCTTTTAGGTTCATCATCCGACTGCAGAGCAATTAAACAATGAATCAGAGCTTACTTACAAACACCATTTGAGCCAAATTTGTCTGTTATTCGCCATCCAATTCTATATCACAGTCTGTATAGTTTCCCCACCGAGGGAACTCAACAAACGAAGAGACAGTGATCCGAATTATATAAGGTTGCCAAATATCTCCCTTCCGCCTTTTTGTCTTTTGAACTTTCCGGCTATGTACAAAGCGCTATAGAGTTCATATCTGGCAATACTATACATCATTTCAAAGGTCTTGACATAACTTACAAAACAACGCTATGTATGATTAGTTTGGATACTGCGTTCAACAGTTATAGACGTGTCAACGTGGAGATCACTAACGCCGAAATTCGTGCTATTTTTAAGTTTTCTTTCGTTAAAGACAAATCCGCTGGAGAAACGTTTTGTGAAATTAATGGTGTTTTGGGGGATGGTACTTCGAACCCCGGAGGAATGGTTTCGACGATTCAGAGCCGGTAAAAAAGACGCCATAAGCCAGCCGGCGGAAGACCTGTGACGACGAATACCTTCTGGACCGAATCAACGCTTGCGATATGCTGCTGAAACGGAACAAACTCGACCTATTTTTGAAGCGGATGGTGACTGGCGACGAAAAATGGATCACATAGCACAATATCAAGCAAAAACGGTTGTGGTTGAAGGCCGGTGAATCGTCCCAAACAGTGGCCAAGCCGGGATCGACGGCCAGAAAGGTTTTGCTGTGATTGGTTCGATTGGAAGGGAATCATCCACTATGAGCTGCTCCCATATAGCCAGATGTTTAATTCTACCATCTACTGTGAATAACTGGACCGCTTGAAGCAGGCGATCGACCAGAAGCGTCCAGAATTGGGCAACAGTAAAAGTGTAGTGTTCCATCAGGACAACACCAGACCACACACATCGTTGATGACTCGTCAGAAGCTACGGGAGCTCGGATGGGAGGTTTTGTCGCATCAACCATATAGCCCAGACATAGCGCCAAGTGATTAACACCTGTTCCTGTCCAAGGCGAACGCCCTTGGTGGTGTGAAGTTGAACTCAAAAGAGCCTTGTGAAAAGTGGCTCTTCGAGTTCTTCGCAAATAAGGAGGGGGGCTTCTACGAGGGGGGTATTATGAAGTTGCCGTTTAGATGGAAACAGATAATCGAACAAAACGGCGCATATTTGAACTAGATCCGATCACTGTAACACTTTTTATAAAGCATTGAATGAAGTTGGTTTGGGTTCTTCTCTTGTTGTGTGCGCCATTTTAGCCTAGGCGTTTCTCTGTTGCGTTGTCCCAATAACTCGGTTTGGATGATTTTCGGGCGGAGAAGTGGTGTCCTTCCTCTCTAAATGGCCTACCCATCTAAAGCCTTGATATCCGATGCCGCTTAACGAGCTGCATGCCCCACCGCCCATTAAGTTCGACCTTGAATTGTCTCCTCCCAGTGCCATCTACTCAAACAGGACCAAAAATAGCACGCATAACTTTTGTCTTGAAAAGACTAAGGGACGCCTCATTCGCTTGGAGTAATATTCAGTTTTCCACTCCATAAAGCAGGACTGGGATTATTAATTTGTTATACATAGCAAGCTTAGACATTCTAGAGTGGTCTTCTGAATTGCCTCTTGAGTTTGAAGAACCAGCGATTGGCAAGAGAAATTCTGCGTTTCGGTACTGTTTATCTCGTAGGCGAGGTCGTCGTGCCTTGCAAAACATTTGTTGACAATGAATGTGTGGCTGAGTTCGCAACCAAGTATGACGGAGCAGCGAGAGTTATCCATCTTCATCCTACACAATCTGATAAATTTGGTAGGTATACTAAAAGTAGGTATGGCACTGTGTAGCTCGTCCCTATGCGCACTGTAATATTTGTCCTCAAATCAACATGTACTTCTTGGACTTTTCCCAGGATCTGTCGTAAAGTGAATATCTGGACCTTGAATTTTAAACGCAATTAATACAGAAATCCTTCGTAGGCTAACGACATACTGTTCGACGAGCTTGAATAACAGCAGCAAGATATTCCTGTCTCAAATCTGTTCTTTTTTTCTATCTAAAACGTGGATTGCTGCACTACCCTATTCTACTCAGTTCTCGTATCACAAAAACAGCCATAATAATATAAAGTAGTGATCCTTACCATCCAAAAAGAAAAACATATTCTAAATCATCAACACATCGCACAATTCCCTCCATACTAATTGTATTTTATTCCCTTTATATTTTCAGAGCTGCTTTGAAGGACGTACCACAGAAGAGACTGCAAATCTTGTATCATCCAAAATGGGTGGTGCAACACCGCTTGTTATAGCGTGCCGCCATGGACATTACGAAATTGTTGAATATTTATTGACCAAATGCCATGCGGACGTTGAACAAGTCGGCTCGGTCACTTTTGATGGGGAGACAATAGAGGATGCGCCACCACTATGGTGTGCAGCAGCTGCCGGGCATATAGGAATAGTGAAATTATTAGTTAGACGCGGTGCTAATGTAAACAGTACGACCAGAACAAACTCAACACCTTTGCGGGCAGCTTGCTTTGATGGTCACTTTGAAATTGTTAAATATTTAGTGAATCATGGTGCCGGTAAGTGGTTGAATTGATTGTGTGTATATGTTCACTTTGCAAATAATTGCTTTCTTTGCATTTGTTAGATTTTGAGGTAGCGAACAGACACGGGCATACATGTCTTATGATCGCCTGCTACAAGGGACACTTCAGAATCGCACAATACCTCTTGTCATTGAACGCCGATGTCAATCGATGCAGCGTAAAGGGTAACACAGCATTACATGACTGCGCTGAATCGGGTTCATTGGAGATCCTTCAACTCCTGCTCAAGCATGGCGCCACCATGGATGTAGACTACTATGGCATGACACCACTGTTAGCAGCTAGCGTTACAGGTCACCTACCAATTGTCGAGCATTTGATTAGTTTGCCCAGTGTGAAACGTGAGGATCGCATCAATGCCTTGGAGTTGTTGGGCGCCACCTATGTAGATAAGAAACGTGATATGGCCAGCGCGTTGGCATTGTGGCGTCGTGCCATGGAGGATCGAAATCAAGAGCCGAAGATACCAAAGATTGTCAGTGAACCAATAGCTGCCTATGAATACGCCACCGAAGTCACAAACATTGACGCTCTGGACGAATTAGTCATGGATCCAGATGAAATGAGAATGCAGGCATTAGTGATTCGTCAGCGAATACTCGGACCAACACATCCAGACACTAGTTATTACATTAGATTTAGGTAAGTCTCCAATTGAATTCGGTTTTTAAACTGGAACTCATTGCGGTGTTTGTTCTTTTGTAGAGGAGCACATTATGCTGATGCAGGAAAATTCAATCGATGCATCGAACTTTGGACCTATGCTCTCACTATGCAACAAAAGATCTTGCAACCATTGAGTCCGATGACGCAGTCATCTCTGCTCTCGTTTGCGGAGCTATTTAGTTTTATGTTAGTCGAAGCCGGTCGTCCCTTGCCACGTGGACGTGTTGTACCACCAATCGGAGCACAAGATATATTAATGATTTTCAATAAGGCTGTTTTAGAAGTTGAACGAGGTAAGTGCCAACCAGTCGGAGGAGCGTGGAATTAAAATTGATGTGGAAATCTATTGTTTTGTTTTTAGGACAACTCATGTTCCACGATCAGGGTAAATATTCATCAATGCCGGGTGTGGAAAACGATCCGAATGCATTGTGTCGCGCACTTGTCAGTGCTCTGCATATCGGCTGTCTTCTCGGCTGTCTAGTCCATAATGAAGATATCTGTCCTAAGTTAAAGCATGAAATTCTTTCCGCACTCTACGCATTGAATAGTCTGAAAGTTGTTGTCCGTTCGGGACGAACTGCACTGCATTACGCCTGTTATCGTGAGGGTACACTTCTTGGGCGGTATCCAGCTTCTCAATTTCCATCACCTGCCTTAGCGAAAGCTCTGTTAATGGTTGGAGCCGATCCAAATGCAAGAGACGCTGCCGGCAATACCCCGCTACATTTGGCCGCCACTGCACAGCCATGCCCACGTGTACTGGCGCAAACATTATTGGACCATGGTGCGCACTTGGTAAGTGCAATGAAGTGAGAAATAATAACAATTAATTTATGATTTTATTTTGTGATCCTGCAGGACACCAGAAACGCCAATGGAGAGACCTTTGAATCTCTGCTTGAAAATCAGAAACTCCATCAAATCGTCAATCCACTAAAGTACACCACGCTGAAGTGTCTGGCAGCCAGGACAATACAAAAACATCGAATTAAGTACGACAAAATGGTACCGGAATCCTTAAACAAGTTCATTGAATCGCATTAAGAATAGAATACGAAAAAATAAATAGAAATCTAATTACCACATGTTTGGTGTATGTGGTATGTTGTGTGGCACAGAAGGCGTCACTTTCACAGAGCAACTTTAGCGAAACCCACGAATTAGAAAAAACAAAAAATTGAAACAACTTTGAGAGATAAAGTGAGACTATGATGTGTCATATTTCACAAAGTTTATGTGTATCAACATTTTCATACTGCACTATTTCTTCTTGTTTATACATATACATGGTCTTAATCCACATATAAAATCGCAAAACAAGGAAACCACACACACAGAGAAAGAGAATTAGCGAGCAGCAAATTACATTGTTTATTTTTTCGTCGCTTTTGGAAAGCAAAACGTTAATTGAGAAACGAAGAGATTTACTATTTTGCTTTGTTTTCTTTTCTTCCAATTTTTTTACTGTCCGAATTTTTCTCGGAACTTTGTTGTTAAGGGGAGACTTACTATATAGTTTTATAAATGTAAACATAAACAAGCTATTTTTTTAGACAAGTTTATTCAAAAGGAACTTTGTTCAAGTGGTTAACATAGGGTTTAGTTTATTTGTAATATTCATTCATTTAATTTTTTGTCTCTTTTTGTTCTGCTGGAGATTGCCATCTTCACAAATTGTTCACCTTAATTTGGTCTGTGTTTATGATGATTTTGTATTAGCGTCATATTGATAGGAGCTTGTGTATTTTGATGAATGAGCGAGAGAGGTTAGACCAAATTGCTACATTTAACTTTAGATGCTGTGGAATGGTATGCGGCTGAAAGAATTTTTTTCATTGTTTTGTGCCAAGAGACTCTTTGTTAAGAAGGTTCAGCTATCAATCGTCATTGTTTTGAATCGAACTACGAATAGACGACAGAACAAGTAAGTACCCACACAGCGGTGGCTGATCGGTTGATCGTTCGTCACTACTGTGTGGCTTACTTTGTACTTTTCAAAAAATTGTCTAGCAACCCATATATCTAATTAACGTTAAAACTACTTCCGCTTCCTACAAAGTGCTAACTTTACATATATAACTGATTGTTTTCATCATGAATCATCTTCATGTCATGCTAATTGACTGCGGATTCTATCTCCCGTAGATTGACCATGACTTCTGTGCGAACTTTTCGTCTCAACCCACTACTATATGGACAAGCTGACCAAAATGGGCAGTTGTTTCCTTTCCCATTCATTTGACATTAGTTTCTAAGAGAACCTAACCTATCAATGCACGTAAGTGAAAGCATCTGACTATTAGTTCATCACAGGGGAATAAAATGTCTACAATGTTTAAAGACGTCTATTTACTGCTTGGAGGTGATCCTTTTCTGATCGTTTTAATAAGACAGTGGCACAAGAGATAATTTCCCATCGAATTAATGCGAAGAGACTGGTCTTTGGCAACATTTTTGGCAAACAATTCATGTCAACCGCATATCGTGCAGCAGAAAAATTGTACGTAATTATTTTTTTGATATGATTTCCTTAAAATAAACGAACAATAAAACATTTTGCTAGATGTAGTGAGTATTTCCTAATCGAGGTTACAACAGGCTTTTGTGATTTTCGTTCTAATATTTTGATCGTTCAACCAAGCAACCCAATCCTATTTAATTAATTGTAAATTATATAACCATCCGTGAGTCTGTTTAGTTAACTACACATTATTGCTATTTTGTTTTCTCTATATTCTGATGTATTCATTTCTTTTGTTATAGCTTTATTTTACGATTTTTTTTATTTCTTTTTTGTTTTAAATAAATTTATACCGTTGTTTGCATAATGTGAAACCAGCAGTCTTTTCTTTATTGTAAATAGTTAAGTGCGAATAATAATTAAAATAATAATGTAGAATTTCTTTTATGTCACTGTAGATCATACACACATGCAACAAACATTAAATAAAAGGAACAGTAACTGTTAACTTTTTTATCTACAATAATTTCGTTTGAATTGAAGTGCTAAACAAATATGATGCATATACGTATAAATATAATAACAAGAAAACAATTGTATTTACTAAACATTTATTAATTGATATACTTATACAAGAGCATATTAGATACCAATTAACCTTAAAAAAAAAAGAATAAACAAAAAAGAAAATGCAAAACAAAAAAAAATAGAAATCAACACAAGGAAATTATCTCTCATGAGTATGACGTGAGTAATGTACGACTTATCGCATATAAGATTATATTTTCTTATTTAGAATTGTAAGTATATGAAAATTGTGAGTAAATAAAATGTGAACGAAAATAATTGTAAGTGAGAAAACAAAAAACCGAAAACATAAAACAGAACAGCTAAACAAAATGAATGATAATAAATGAATCAAAAAACAATCGTATTTTGAATGAAATTCTTAATCGTGTTTCATTATAACATATGATAGAAATAAATATTAAATTGAAAAAAAATAATTAATTGATGTTTTCCTTAGAAGAAGATGCTAAGTTCTTACGCTTAGATGCGGTCCAAAAAACAGCAAGCATTAAACTATGCAACAAAATCAGAAAAGTAAGTTGTTATTTTTGACTCACCACTGCTCTATTTTCCATAAAACTCCTACGTCTGACGTACGTTATCGGACACAAAAAAGACCACGTATGCAATTATCATTTCAACAGCTGCGGGGAGATATATGTATACAGATATTCAAAGAATTTGAGGTAATGCATTTTATAAGCTTTTTGATATCTCAGAATTCGTTGCATTGGCGATCGCCGTCATACTTCTTTCGTGCTGTTAATAGAAGTCTTTGCAATTGAGTAAATTTCTTTAAACTTTATGAAAAGATGAATATCCGGGACACATTAATATAACGAAGAGGATAGGTAGGTATAGGAAACGTGCTGGGGAGTTGCAACTCTATTTCGGCGAAGTTAGTTCCATTCTTATGCGACGCAAATCGAGGAGATACTTTCTTCTAATCTAAAATTGGTTGTTGCTTTATAAGTTGACTGGTGTTTCTTTTGCTCAGTATGAGCAATGAGAATGACTATTGCTTTAGATGCGTTTGGTGTAGTTCAAAAACCTTCATATTGCGGTGAACGAAATTTTAACGTTCGTTATCACAACTAGATAATTTAGTACATTTTGATTTTCATCCACGATTTTTGACAGTTATGAATTTAAGTGACTGGATCCTTTTTTAAATAACAACACAAAACAGTACAAAACAACACAAACTAACTGAAAGTCTGTTCCCGTATACTAAAAAAATGGGGCTTACGTCAAATGAGCGCTTTCTCTCTCTCGAGAATAAAATATTTTCCCACCATGCCCATACTAACGCAAGAAATATTTTCGGGTAGGTTGTTGTTTTTCTGTCAATTTAATTGCTGGGCGTACAGAGATAAGTGAGCATTGGTCTATTATCTCTGTGCATGTGTCTCAAATTTTGTTGTCTTTTTTTTTGTTTCCTGTAGTGAAAAAGTAAATTTGACATTTCTTAATGACATACTTTACACATTTGGTTTAGATGCGTTGCCGTACTTTGCCCCTCTCGGAGAGAGTTTTACCTCCACTACTTAACAAATGACTGACATCAGAATTTGGTACAAAAGCACTGGAACACACCTGATATTTCTTCCCCTACAACTTCTGCATGCGAGCTTCTCCAGTAGTGATACAACATACCATCGAGGTTGAACCTGAAAACAACCCCCCTCCCCCCACCAACACAAAGGAACATCATTGACACACGGATCTGAACACCCCGATGTTAAGACAGGACATCGTTATATTGTAAATAATTCACTTGTAAACACTCAAACTATGTAAGACAGTTTTTCATCCGTCGAGCCCCTATTGTTGAACCGACACATGTGTATGTATATTCACTGTAGTCTTAAGCTTAAAAATTTGAAATTGTAAATATTTTTGTTCAATAAAGAAAAATTGAAAAATAATATTTTTCAGTTCTCGATCTTAAGTTGAGATTGAAGATGAGAAGATGAGATCAATGGCTCGGATTTTAGATAGGTTCGTGCAGGAAATCTTTGTACAAACACTCTTAATGACAAATCGAGCTTGTGCACTGCCTGACTAGGCGTATTTCCCGCACAGCCTATATTTATCATCGCTTAATCGTCTCCTATAGGTGACAGGAATATGATGTAAGATCGTGCTCGAAATTTCTCTCAAAAAGTCTAGGAAACTCCTGCTTATTTCTTCTGCTTCTGCTGTCTGCTTCCATCTTCTACCTTTGCTTCTCCTTCTGCTTTCTGCTTCTGTTTTCTGTCCAAGCTTTGCTTAAAAATAAAAGCAAGGATGATCGAAGATACAGTCCCAGTCAGGTTATTGAAGGGAATACTTCTTTACTAAAGTACCCTTTAAATAACAATAAGCTAAGATGATTCTGTGCTTAATTTCGCACATACAGTGGCTTTGGTATGACTGCTTTCTGATTAAAATAATTCTACCAAAGTTGTTCCATACTCAAGGCATCAGAAACTAGCTGCGCTCCAAAAATTCGGCACATGTACTCCATACGAAACTTCGTTTCAAAAAAATGCTACGACTCAAGAAAACAATCTATATCCTTGCAATTGAATTCTGTGTTGGGCCCCGCTTAAGCCAAAACGATAAATTTTGAGAGAAAAATAATTTATTCAAGATTTGAGTTCAAAAGACGCTTTTAACAACACAACAACAACAATCCCTGCGAAACTTAAGTTACAATGATGTAATTCACAAAATTCAAAATCTAATTTAATAAAAACCGGCTTCTTTTCACTCTAAATTCTCCGCCTTATGTCCTTCCTTTTACTCTAAATTCTCCGCCTTATGTCCTTAAATTTGACCTCCTTTATTGTTACAACATTATGTTTATGTTTATGACGTTTATGGCATCATTTCAAAATGCTTCCGCGTATAAGAAATTCCCATTTAATGCGCTTTTCTCAATACTTCTTCTATCTTACGAAGGAGTCTGGAACAACAATAGTTAAGTACAGGTATAAAGTGCTTAACATTACCTGCAGCATAGCTTACACATAACTCATTTATATTCAGTTTCTTTTTTTCTTTTGTCGTCGTTGGTCCTTTCCCTACAGGGACCATCATTATTT
Organism: Eristalinus aeneus; assembly: GCA_955652365.1. Taxonomy (NCBI): domain Eukaryota; kingdom Metazoa; phylum Arthropoda; class Insecta; order Diptera; family Syrphidae; genus Eristalinus; species Eristalinus aeneus. Next base: position 6,559,379 of record OY019130.1, on the reverse strand, counting down.
TCACATTAGAAAGAAATTAGTTTCCTCACCTTTCTGAGATGCATTCAACCGCCTCGCTCTGATATTTTCCACCTCATCAATCCATTTTTTTCGATATTCAATAAAAAGATCTAATTCTTTTATAAACACGTTTATGGCTGAAATTAATTCTGGAGTACACTTTCTCACTTTTATTGTTTTCAACTTCGCCCATCTAATTTCATTCGAAATCTGCGGCTTGATTGTGTGAAGAGGTGTACTAGTCCTCAAAAAAACTCGAGCTTTCATGTCAAAACAATAAATACTTAACGACACGACTCTTTGAGACAGAATTTTAGTGTTTACACAAATTTAAGCGAGTAAATGTCAGTTGCTCATTTATTATTGTTTATTGCTTATTTATCCCGTTAAAATTCGCATTTGAAAAACTTGGGTTCATTTGTGTGTGCGCGAAACTTCCATGAACAGTCAACACAAAAATCTTTGGTACATTTCGTATTTTAATATTGTACATTTTGAACAATGAAGTATTACATTTCTCTGAGATGTGGATGATTATAAATTTGATGTTTTAAACAGATTTAACTGGATTTTGCAAAAATTCAGCCTTGAATGATGCATGAAAATAAAGAAAGAAAGTTTTGAACTCAGTGAAGTAATGAATAGCATTTTGTCCCATCACTTGAATTTAAAAATATTCCTCGAAAGGAATTATGCAGTAGTTGAAAATTTAAAATATCTCCATATACTTAGATATGCTTATTTATGTATGTACACATTTTTATTGTGAATGTACGAATGAGAGTTTGCATGGACAGTGTCTCACTAAATTTTTGGTTTCTAAGCCTAAGCTGGATGAAACTAAAATGCTGGTTGAATGGCAAATTAAACAAAAGCTAATGAAGCAGGTAATTTTTAAGAAAATTTTAAATACACTGGTCAAGTGCAAGTAACGCTCTTTTATATGGTGTCGTTTAATTTTTCTTTGTTCTTGTTTTAGGTGTTTGAGAGCGAAATTTTCATGTGCTAATGCTACTTATTACCTTCAGACACAAATAAAAAAATCAACCAAGCGTCACACAAAGTTTTCAATTTGAGCATGAACATTGATTCTTTTCATATATTTATATGTTCAAATGGGTATCAAATGTGCTATAGATCTTGAAACTGTTCAATGTGATAATGGTTGGCTTAGTTTTTTCTAATTATTTCTATGCGTTCCATTGTAAAATATATATTTTTCTATGTGCTTTTCGCAGTATTCAAATGTTTTAGTGGCCGTCGCTGAAACTATACAGGTCCTGCGTACACCCTAAACTCCGCCATTTTTTTAAGTTGCCTTAATGCACTATGGTTTGAAAATTACGTTTGATTTTCTTCAAATAAATTTATTACAAATTAATTTTGTTTATAATAAAAGTGACATCTCACGAGTTGGAAGGTGTTTCAATTTTATCTTAGAAAATTAATTTTATTGGATCGTAGTCCGTAAAGAGTCAAGGGTCTAGCTTCATTAGCAGCTATGTACACATTCGTTTTGGTTTTCCATGAGTAGAAGAGACCGACAACCAGCGGTGAAAATTAAGGAGATTTTCAATTGACATTAGGTCTGTTCCAATTCATTTGTGTGCAGAAATTCGTAGTTTGGGTAAAAATCCTTTTGCAGAGAGTAACTTTACCGAAACTTGTGAAACGACTTTTCGTAGAAGATCGTAAGCAGCTATCAGATGATTGAAATTTCAGAGGTTTTATTATTTTCACTTTGACAGTCATCTGCCGCCCACAGATTTTTCTTCGGCAGAAATTCATAGGGAGAGGAAATTTTTTGCTCATGAGCTCTCTCTTCTACGAAAAAATCAGCAAATTGAACGCCTTTTGAGAGTTTCTCGGAGAAATTCGCAGTCATTCAATTCAGAGCAGTGAAAACTGAGAGGTGTTCAGTCCACAAATCGAATCTGCGACTGTCGCACTATATCCACTATTCACTACGTCGTTTCTACAATTAATTAAAATAACAACTGGGACCACACAGTTGACTGACAAGAAGAAAAGCACAATGGCCTTGTCTTGTCGGAAATTCAAAAGACTTGGGATTGTGAAATACGAGGTTTTTGTCTTTGTTATTTAAATGCTTCTTCATGCATATACATAGATAATAGGTCTGTGACATCTCAATTGCTCTGAATTGCTGCGGATGTCTACGAATTCGCCCGAAAAACTACGAAAAAGCGTTCCATTAGCTGATTTTTTCGTAGAAGAGAGAGCTCACGAGAGAGCAAAATATTTCCCCTCCCTACGAATTTCAGCTGAAGAAAAAACTGTGAACAGCATCACGGCAGCACGGCATGGCACGACGTCATATCGAAAATAAAAAAACCTCTGACATTACATATGTCTGATAGCTGTTTAGGAATTTCTGCGAAAAGTCGTTTCACAATTTTCAGTAGAGTTACCCGGTTCGGTAGTTTTTACTCAAACTACTCAACTACGAATTTCTGTACATAAATCAATTGGAACATACCTAATATGCATAATTTGGTGCACCCTTGCATTAAATCCAACAACGACTGTGTCCTATCTGACTCACGCATTGGCGTTCTATCGCCATCATTGCGCATCAAAATGTCTTTTGCATCAATTGAACACACATAAGGCATACACAAGGTACAAGTGTGTATCTGATGAAAAATGGGCGGAGACAAAATTGAAAAATGAAGTAACTGACCGTTATCCGAATAAAAAGGAATACAATTTTTGATTGGCCAAGAGTAAATGGCATAATGGCGTTTCTATAGGAGAGGTATAAGGTAAGGGTTGTTATTTAGCTTTTAAAACCATTTTTCGGTTTCCTTATTTTTGATGTACATTTGCTTATTCAGATATTATTTGTGATATTTGAAGATGAAGAATGCATGGTCCTCAATCAAGATTTGCAAATAAAATGTAAGCTGAAATATGAATATCTATTTACATATGACGGCATTTATGTGACTCCTCCCACACGATTTTTTTAAGGATCTTCTGCAATTTATTGGGATAATGCAATTATGACAGCACTCAATTACAACTGAATTACAACTGAGGCTGCGGAGATGTGTTTAAGGGTATTTTGGGAGCTATCAAAGGGAAGGGAACTCAGTACCGACGCATCGGGCAGAATGTTATATCGGACATCTTTGAGTTAGCTGAAGACTTTGTCTACATCGGAATCAGTATTCACCTTTATATCAGCACCACTATTGATCACTTATTTCACGATTGAGTGCTTTTTGTATTAAACACAGGACAAACTTGACCAATTGATGCCTTTTTGGGCTAAAAGAATTCCACTTTACAGTGCAGAGGCATGAACTTTTGCAAAAGTCGTCAAATATTTTCTTGTCTTTAAGGGAAAAAATTATCTGAAGGCTTTCAGCAACGTTATCATGGGAATAGATGAAGGAGAAAGTGTGATTGTGAGTGGTAAGAGGGAATTAATAACATCCACTTGATCTAAAGGGAGCGAGGCGGCTCCGTCGTTTTGATCGATTGAAAACCAATGCTCCAGCCCGAAAAGGATTAGTACAAGATTCAATTGTCACAGGACAGTCTAAATGATTCAGCTTGATTATTTATTTGTTATTATGTTTGTCATCAAAACGAAGAAGATAACGAAATCCTCAAATGTTATGTTCAGTAAAGCACCTCACATTGGCATCGTGTAAATGTCCACGATGGATATTGCGCACCGACCGAAATTTAAGGTTATGTTATTCTTCAAACTTCTTCGAACAAATTTTTCTAATCATCCAGCAAAAGAAAAAACATTACTTTTTACAAATGAGCAAGACATTTAACATATAATATTTTATTTGGTAAAAGTAAGGCTTGGTTATAATAATTTAACTATAAAGAAGTTTGTTTTCTGCTTTTCCTCATATATAGTATATATCGTAATTCTGTAGGGTATGTGAAATTTGTTTTTTTTTTTTTTGCAGTAGGCTCACAATAATTATATAATAATACACTTAGTTATTAATAAACAGAAAAGAGGAGGATAAACAATCATACATAGAAACAAGTAAACATCAAATGAACAGGGATTATTATATAATGAATGACACTTCCGTTTCGTTTTGTTCTCTTCTTCGGTCGGTAATTTCAACAAACAAAAAATAATAAAATCAATCGTCTCTTTAGACACAGCTTTCTTCACATAGTTTCGTTCGATATCTCCGCGGGCATCGCGGCTGTCGTGCTGAAGTGCTTTAGTTTGATTTAGCCGAATATGGACTGGACGAGCCCACAGAGGGTGGTGTTGGAGTTGCTCCGCTACGTATTCCATCTCCTTCACATATATATTTACCTACACAAAAGTATTAGATTGTATTAGATGGAAAAAAAAAAAAAAATGTATTAGATGGGAAATTGGTCTTACCGGAAACAAATCTTCTCTTTACCAACGACAGACGATATCCACCGCCGATTAATTCGAATTCAATTCCTGACAGTGTGGTCCCTTCGCAATTGAATTGCGTAGTCATAGTATTAGGAATCGATGGACCATCGTTTAATTCTAGTCTAGCCCGTAAAGTCCCCACGCCGCCACCAGGAGAATTTTGTGAAATGTCCGTGAAGTTCCACACTAAACGGTTGGATTCTCCTAACCTACAAATAAGGATCAGTGTCACAGAACTTAAGAAAGAGGCACATGTCCTACCATGCAGAGTGAGGTTTTGATTGTACATTCCGAACAGAGCCGTTTACGGGCACAGATAGTGCGACATTCAGCAGGGGAGTTGCTACAGCCATTGCATGATTATTGTACTTATAGTCGATTTTAAGGGCGGTATAGGTCGGTTCACACTTCCAATAGCAGACCAATTGGAATGGACACGATGAGGCACCTGGTTTTGTCCGTACCTGATACTTGAGTATGTCAACATTGAAATACGCAGCGGACGGGTTTTGTTCGGATTGACGACGCAAGAGTGCTGTAAGAGCGGCCATATTAAACTCCAGAACAGTACTCATAGGATTCGATTGACTGTGATCTCTGCAAAATTGACAAGCATTATTATTTCAAACAGACAGCTTATCGTAGATCTTCTTACATCTGAACCAACTGCTTGTTGGGTATAATATTTTCAAGATTGTTTATGTTCTTTATGCGGAAACCCAATTTAGCGGGATTAGGATTGTTTGCCAGGACACCGGCTATGCCAGCTGGAAAGGACAGCATCATATCACCAGAGATTTTCACTTGACACCTCGACTCATCGGTACCCCTGAAAAACAAAGATTTTTTTGTTTACATTGAATCGACTGCATTCTCAGACAACTTACCTAAAGTATGCATGAATTATTTCATGGAAGGCCACAGCAAGAGGTATCGTATCCGACTTTCCAATGGTCAGAGGTGATGGTCCACGGGATGAGCCATGCCCAATACCCATTCGGAATTCCATGCTTCCAACACTGTCCGCGCGAGACATTGATGACGGACTTATGCGACCACGTGGGGCCATCTCCGATCGACGGGAGGGTGGACGCGGTATGGCTATGCTATTGCCTGATGTAGGCGTTGGTATTTGTCGGCTCACAGATTTCGATAGGGTAGCAGAGGCAGGAGCTGATGCACTAATCTCTCCAATTTCCGAGAATATGTCCCCCAAGTCAGCGTATCTAGAGTCATAGTCGAGCGTGAGTGAGCTCCTTGATTGACATGCTAAGACATACCTTGAATTGTTGGACATCGATAAAGTGGGGCTTTGGAGTGGTGCGTATGGATGCACAGTTGCTGTCGGAGTTGATGCATTTGATACTTCAGGGCTCTGCTGGCGTGAGGCAATACTTGATTGTTCAAGTTGTTGGCTATGCTGTAAACGCGAAGAACGATGTAGATGATTCAGCAAATGTTTGGAATATTTAAAAAAAAAACTTACTGAAAATATCCCCACTGGCGAGAGTGACATATTTCCAACAGTAGCCCGTAATTCATCAACACTTGCTGACATGGGAGCAGTGCCGTTGTTAAGGGGTTTGATTTTTACGTGGATCTTTTTATCAGGCTTATCGTTATCTGAATCTGAATCTGAATCAGAATAGAAACTACCAGCTGCAAGGATACAAACGTTAAAACCATGTTTTCAAAGTATGGATGTATGATTACCATTTTCGGGATTCTCTTCCCATGCGGTATCCTTTGGTGGTTGAATACTGTAACCGTCCTCATCAACTTCTGGAGCGGCTGTTGGTGCAACACCTGGAATAACTGAATTAGCCACGGTCGTTGATGTTGGCTTTTGTACTTTATTCTGCTCATCTTCTTGTAAATGGTCTTTCTCCTCGCTAGCGGTTAACACAAGAAAATATTTCAAAATCAATTTGAATATTGACGTATGTTTGATATTAAAACAATGATCTATCATTTTAATCTTGAAGTGTTTAGTAGTATACATTGGAGTCAAAATGACTGACTTATGAACTTTAGTTCACTTTGTTCATAAAAATGACGCATTGGTAAGGTAAATGTCTGCTTGCTTGTTTAAGTTGTTGCGATCGTTCGGCTAGCGTGAATATTGAATGTTTTAAGGGACAATTAGCGTGAATATAGAATGTTTTAGTGGCCGCCTTGGCGTAGTGGGTAGAGTGCGACACTCACACGCCGAAAATCTAGGTTCGATTAACGAATCATTTTTCACGACGCCACCTCTTTGGAGCTGCTGACATCACTCAAGAATGAATAATTGTCGAAGAAAAAGGATCTCAAACTTCGCCTTTCGAAGCTGCAAAAAAACTGTAGGTCCCTTCTACTAGTGAGAGAATAGTAGCACAACACGAGTAGCTGATGAGTAAGCTAGGCCCTGGTCTCCTGTGGACTGTCGCGCCATCTAATTATTATTATTATAGAATATTTTAATGGCGTAAAGTGATTTTGTAAACAGAACGGAAACAAAATTGGCATAACTACATCTGTCGAATTAAGAAAGTGCAGAATTCTGCTAAAATAAGAAGAATTATGTAAGTTTAAAGTAAGTCTATTGTTTTTCGTCTTTTCAGTTTGCTTTACCAAACAACACATAACGAATAGGAACTGATATCACTAACTGTTGCATTGCAATGAAGTGATGAAGAGGCTCTAAATCGATTTCAAGATTGCCCTAAAATAAGTTATTTTAACTTGAAGCCATTAAGACACCTTTTAGAATGAATAAATCAAGGAAGTAAATATAAATTATTTCGTGGGTTAAATTGAGGTCCATTAACATAAGGAGCAAGGATAATTTTAAATTTCTTACGTCGCGATACTTTTTGAGAAAACAAAGCAGATTTCTAAAAAAATACTCAAACATATTAACGCATTTTGTTTAGACATAAAAACCTCATTAGTACCCGGGACTATAACTGTGAACTTTACTAATTTTAATAGAACTTAAAAATACTATAAAAACATAACAACAATTAATCTTACATAACAGTTTTCTGTTCCTTGTTATTATCTTCAGCTTCGATGTCCTTTTTCTTTTTCAGTTTCTTCGTTTTAGTTTTCTCACGTCTGCTTCGAAGGATACCTGAAACTATCGTTATTCAAAATGTTAATGAGTTTGCTAAATTTCTCTCATAATTGGATAAAAGAAAAGTGAAAAATACAATTGTATTTTGTTTTGAAAATGTTAGTAGAAGTGAAACCGTCCGCAAGAGAAGTGTAACAAATAAAATGACAAACAAACTATAGCGTTAAACAAACCAACGAAAGGATAACACAACCAGAAAAGTGTTGATACGATATTTCACAGTAAGACTGAATGAAATTCAAAACAAATAGAATACAAACTAAAGGTAAATACTGAATAAAGTGTTTAATCGAAACACGGTGGGTATGTGAGTGATGTTTTTTTTGTTGTTGTGGTGGGACAGGGAACACCAAACAGACTGGGGCAGGCGGAGTGATGTTTGATTGGTTAAGCATCAATTTATTGAATTTAGACTTTGTGACTCTTTACAAAAATATTCGATCTAATAAACGAATTTTGTGATCTAGAGCATCTACTCCTTCCTATTTCAATTTGAACCTAATTCAAACAAACTGTGATCTCGTATTTTTGCAAACAATTTTTATACTTAACAATATTGGGTTCTGATTGGTTCGTTTGCCGATTTTAAACCTGCATAAGGGGGAGAGTGGATTACCTGAAATATATGAGTGTTAAGATGAGGATTGAAGTGTGCATTCTGTTGCTTAAAAATTATCAGTAGACAAGAGTGAACTGAATAATTTATGTTCTTTTTTAAACAATAAATTCTCAAATTGTAGACTATAGAAAGATGCAAAAGAAACCCTTCCTCTAGCCCATTTCATTGGTTGCCGTTTTCTAAAGCTAACAAGGTTGCAGTACATTTTTGCATATACAGTACAATTGCAGACTGTACTGTACTGATATTTAATTGTTTTGTGGTTATAAACTGTCGAAAAAGCACACATTTATGTTTTTTCATACCATGGCTTGGGAAAAACGAATTTGTTTTTCTTGGTCTAGCTGATCGTCAAAAAATGTTAACGAACAACCGATGTTTTTGAAAAAAAAAAATGCTTGATGCGATATGACGCGCACTTTGAATTGACTTCTAATTGGACTGATCTGAAGCCCCTTCAGAAAACTCAAGGTCACCAGAATCTTCACCATAATTTTTCTTTTGCAACAGTCAATATATAAAAGTTTAAAAATGCTGTCTATTTTTTTCTCTTGAAAGTTGTAAACAAAATAAATTAACGTGTAAACCACCCACGGAGGTTAGGTGGATTGTATTTAGGACAGACAAGAGTAGTTGTTGAAAACGCTACGCTCTGGTCTTTCTTTTTCTTTCAATATTTGTAAATTTTCAAGAAAATTATTTTTTTTTCCTTTATTTAAACCTAAACGATGTTGTCAAAATTCAAAATACAATTCATTTCTTTTACTTCATTCTTTCATTAAATTTGAAATTCGGTTGCATTCGAAAACAAGAAACGGTTTATCTTTGTCGGGAAATTTCAACCAGTTTGGCGAATGACGAAGTATTTGCGTAAAAAAAAGAAACCGAAATTTCAATCAACAACAACGAAACCCCCTTATTGTGAAAAAAGAACTTCGGCATACCAGTCATCTTACAGAAATATAAATGTCCATATTTTTTTTATATATGAAAATATAAAAATTGAACCAACGACCTCCTTTCTCTTGGTCCCTTATTTTTTATTCTTTTCAAGCTTTTACAGAATAGAACAAACCCAAACCCCCATTGATTCTTCAATCCTCATATTAGAGAATGTTGCAATGATGTCTAAATCAAATTTAAATAATCAAATAAAATATACATATATACATAAGGTAATCAAATTATAACGTGCGGTGAGAGAATAGAAAAAATATATGATTCTTTGAAAGAAAGAGAAAGAGAGAGAAAACTAAAAACACTTTCCACCAAGCGAGTAAGTAGGGAGAATGGAATTATACATAGAATATCTAGGTTGGAACATCTACTGGAAAGAGAGTAAAATAAGCGTTCGAATCGGAGTTTGTTGAACTTTTTAAATGGAGTTTGCACACACAATATTGATTGATTATGTTTTTAAACAAATTCAAACCTTTGCTAAATATTTATGATTGTTTAAAACAATTGAAGAATAACAGACTTGTTCCATCTCCGATTTAAATTAATTTATTAAATTTCACTGTTGCACTGACACTCTGTTACAACTTTCACCTTGTTAAGTAATCATTACATTTTGTTTTGTGGGAGAACAGAATTTGAAATTTGTTCAACAAAATTAAAGAAAATGCAACATGTGTGTCTTCTTTATACTTTATTGGCATGTACGAGTATATTTTAGGAGAAAACTTCACTGTGCACAAGTTTACAGAACCTCATAAGTGACCAGAAAAAGTAAGAGGAGGTTTTGATTGAGCGTCTGAACACAGATGGTAGATTATTTTAATACACTAAGGCAGATGCTTACAGGCTGTTTGTTTTCATATATTTTCTTTTTGCAATGAACAGTTTCGGTTTTCCTATGCAACTCGATTAATTGTAAGATAACGATGTAAAATTATCGGTGTTCCATTCACTCAACCATTCCTTTGAATGGTTTGAATTTATGCGGCTTTTCAGAATAAAAGTTGTCCGCAGTAAGCATAATGGCTTTCAAAAGCCAAACGACGGAACCATATTAAAGACAGTCAGCTGGCAACAGAGAAAGTTCTATTGTGATAAGTATCACAAATACGATTTTGCCGGTCCGAGTTGATACTCAACAAAGATACCCCTCGCGAAACAACAATAACAAGCAGTTCTTAAATGTTGCGTAGGCTATAGTGCCAGACAATGTAAAATACTTAAGTGTATGGGGCTTCGTATTAATTCGACGTCTGAAAGGACCACGGTTATAAACTGTCCCTGTTACAGCTCAAATCCACAGAAGATCGCGGAGAATAACTGATGACAGGTGCTGTGCACATGCACTGAAGAAACCCGGTAAAACGATAATAACAGATTCTGCTTTTGTAATACCGAATGGTATCTTGAAAATGGGCACAATGGGCTTTGTTACCTGGATAAACATTTCTTCACGATTTCCTTACATGTTTGCGTTAGTGGAAGAAACATCCAAACAATGGTCAGGCGTACGAATGTAAGTCTTACGATTTCTAGACTATGCAGGATATTCTGCCTTACACATCTCTTATCGGTCTTTAGACCGATTGACGATGACACAGGTACATGATCGAAATGACTTTGAACAAGTTTTAAATTGATACACGCTTCTTCGGATATTGCTGAAGATGTCCCAAATGGAAGAATAATGTACATGGTTTGCGGTCAGTCATCAATTTTCGTTGTTCTAATTAACGGATTGATGTTTAATTTTTTTTTTAATAATATTTGAGGCAATGTTTCATGATAAATATAAAAGGTTATTAAAACAGTTTTCATATGGCGTTTAAATTCTTCTATCCGATTACCAATTTAGCATGAAATGTTCTTTAAATAAAATAATTTAGTATGAGTGACACTTTATACCATCAATGTGATGTGCTCCCATTTATACAATTAACCACAAACAAAAAATTAAAAACAATGTGTGCGCACGAGACTCCATAAAAAATTTAACAAACTGTTTTCATTTTTTAAGTTGCCATAAAGTGCAGTACTGAACCATTTGGAATTAAAAAATGTACTTTTTTGTGTCTTTTTTTTTATTTTTTTGATTTCACTTATCATACCCTGAGAATTGGAGGAGAAAATATTTAGCAGGGATGTTGTTCGACGCTGTGGTTGTTGTTGCTGTCGTTCGTTGGTTTGCTGCTCTTGTTGTTGAGATTCTTGATGACGTTCTAATGTAGGTTTTTTTTTATCCATTTATTTTCCATTTTAATATTTTTGATTTAAATGTGTTTTTTATTATCATTTTGTTTGGTTTAAATAAATATAAAACAAAGAAATTGGTCATTATTACAATAGGAATAAAATAATATACAGGGAAATTGAAGGAGGTAGATAAAGATAGAAGTTGAAAAAGTTGCAAATGTGTAAAAATTTTAAACAATTTCGCTGAATACTGATTATATGATAAAATTGTAAAGCCTCTCCCTAAGAAAAAGCCTGACAGATGATCACATTTGAAGGAGGAATTGAATAACAAAATATAATGAAGAAAAGGCATTGCATTTAAGACCATTAAATTGTTTAAATCAACATTTTTTTCAATGAAAAAGTTGACTTCAATTACTTTTTTTCAGAAAGTTTTGCTGCTGACGTCTATTTAACTACCGCGTTGTCAATTACTTCGAAGACAGTTTATACCAAATTCTCAAGGATTTTGTAATGGTGACTACTTTTTGAATAATTCAACGTTTCTACATACAAGACATATTTAACTATTAATCGAACTATTCTATACTTTTTGGAATACAATTTTGGAAATCTTAAATTTTTATGTCTTTCCCTTGCAAGATTTAAGTTTTAGATTCTGCTTTTAATTTGAAAAACTAGAACCAACTGCTTAGGAAAGTAATGTTTAAAATCTTACAATTGAAAATCCGATTTCAGGTTTGTTCTCTTTGAAAATGTCTTAAGTTAAAAACTGAATAATATTATGGACTCGGTAAGCCAATAAAGGAAATCAAGAGAGACGCCGAATGCTGTTCTAAATCTTATACAACGTGTTTCAAAAGGTTAAAAGATCGCTATCTTATGCAATATAAGGTGCATCTGGCAAGCTATCATGCTTGTGTAAAATGTGGCAGAAGATTTTGAAATACTTTAATTAAAATTATAATTAAAGATTTTCAATTATTAGAAACTATTTTTCAACTATTTTCAACTATTAGCAACTTTCAATATGCACGGCAGAATCATAAAAATTTAGATGGATTGAGTTCTAGGCTTAAATAATTTTACCATCTTAATGAAGTTAGACTCGATAACGGATAACTTTGCACCGTTTCCCGTCAAGAGGGGTCAATACGAAGGTTGCATTTTATATTTCGGGATTGGGCAACCCTAGTGTTGCAATCTGGCAACTGCCAGCTCTATCGTAAAGTTTGACGTTTTTGAGGTTATACGTACTCAGAACGTTTTGGCATACGAGTGCTATTTGTGTTGTTTACAGTAACTTAAAAGATTCATCTCGCCCAAAAAATGGAATTAAATCGTGAAAATTTTTATTATTTTTTACAACTTTCGACATGGATTAACTCAACAGTGCATCGATGAACTTAATTCAAGTTTTGACGACGAAGCTCCATCAAGGATCAATGTTTATCGATGGTATGGTGAATTCAACCGAGGTCGTAGTTCACTCCAAAACGAATTTCGTGAAGGCCGTCCAAAATCGGTTGTTGTTCCGGAAACCATTGATGCTGTGCCCCAACTGATATTGCAAGATCGTCATGTGACCTGTCGTGAGATTGAGACAACCTTAGGCAATGGTGGGACCAGCTTACATTCAATATTGCATGAACATTTGACCGTCAAAAAAAATTGTTCGCGTTGGATGTCACACAATTTGTCAATCGCTCAAAAAACAAGGCTCGTGTCGATTGGTCGAAAGAAATGCTCCAAAAATACGATCGCGGTGCTTCGAAACACGTCTATGACATCGTGACAGGTGATGAATCGTCCACTTACGCGTATGAGCCCGAAAATAGACACCAGTCGACTGTATGGATGTTTCAAATTGAGCCAAATCCAACAAAAGTTGCTCGCGAACGAAGCAAAAATGGTCGCCTGTTTTTTCAGAAAAACTGGACTTGTCGCAACCGTACCACTAGAACAACACAGAACAGTCAATTCTGAGTGGTACACAACCATTTGTTTGCCAGTTTTCTTCCAAGAAATCAGGAAAACCAACCGCCGAAGACGGATCACTCTTCACCACGACAATGCGAACTCTAACACATCGGCTCAAGCAACTACATTTTTGAGCCCTCAAAATATCGATTGATGAGTCATCCGCAGTATAGTCCTGACTTAGCACCGAATAACTTCTTTTTATTCCCGTACGTAAAAAATAAAATGAGAGGTTAACGTTTTTCGACAACTGAAGAAGCGGTTAATGCGTTCAGAGTGCACGTTTCGGAGATACCTCAATCAAAGTGGCAAAAGTGCTTCGACAATTGGTTCAAACGCATTCAAAAGTGTAAAGGTCTTAGTGGGGAATATTTTGAAAAACAATAAAGCTATTTTGGATGATTAATATTTGATTTTGTTCTCTAATCCCGAAATATAAAAGGCAACCCTCGTTTATCATATAAAACTACGAGGGACATAAAAAAACTTAGCATGGAGTGACTCAAAATTACAAAAATTACATCTTGAAAATGTCAAGAATAAAACCATCTACTGAAGATCTGACCAAATTTAGCCAAAATAAGGGGATATGTGGGATATCTTTAGAAAGTGCGTAGAAATCAGAGTCATTAAACATACAACTTGTAGTCAGAGACGTGCCACTATTCTTTTCGTGAAGAATGATTTAACTGTCAAAAAAATGTTGTCTCAAGAGATTATTATATATATATGATTGAAGATACTTCCTAACTCAGTATTTTGGCATTATTTGGGAAGGAATAGATAGGCCCAATTCGATGCTATAAATTACCAGCTGAAACAGTTTTAAATTACAAATTTACATCAAACATGAAATTGTTCAGAAGAGAATTCCTTTATGGTATTCTTAATTTTTGTCGGTAGATTAAAATCTAAGCACTTTTAAGGTGTTTAAACGTCTTAATATGTGTATTGATAAATTGAAGTCGATTGTTGTTTAAGGATTGCAGTTGTACGTAGGTAAGCTACAGACCAAGCCAACATAAAAATTAGGTAATTATTAAAAATAGTAAGCACAAGTGTAATTCTTCCTTTGATACAATTTCTCAAAAGAAATTTACATCTTTAAAATAAATTCGAAGCAAATATACAAAAGCAAAACATTTAAAAAACAGAAAAAGAAAATATATAACAATCAATATGCAGTACGAACTAAAACCAGGTATTTGAATTCAAAATTCATGGCTTTGCGCAAATTGAAAATCAACAATTTTGTAAAGAGTTCCCATCTAATTTTGCAATCAAATTTCATTTCCCATACAACTGAAAATAAACCTGTCTAAAATAAATTTGATTTTGAAAACTTTTGATTCTGAGCATTTCATTGTCAATGAGCTAGGTTGGTATTAATTTAATGTACGAATCAGCTCAACTATGATCACGTTACTCAAAGGCAAGCAACCAAAATAGAATTTCACCAAGTGTATTTAACATATGTATACCAATCAGAAGTTTCTCAACTGTCATCTTTCAATGGTGGAGTTTTGGAAAAAGCGAACAAATCGGTTGTGGTGGATTGCGTGCAAAAAGAAATCGTGTATATATCTGTTCAGTGATGAGATAATTACTTGGGTACTAGTCAAGTTAAATAATGAAGGACTGTATATCTTTAACAAGAGAACTAGCAGTTTCCATATGAGACTAAAAAATGACTGTAATTTAGTAATGAATAACAGACTCTCAAAACAAGGGTTATGAAAGGAAAAGACACTGTATCAACGATGGAAAACTTTCAACAACAATTTGAGAGTATGAACAGATTTTGGAATATACGTTCGGAATATTTGATAGGTGATTATGACATTCAGATTTTGTTTTGTTTCTTCCTCCTCTTCCTCCACATTCGGGCAATCTAATTTTAAAATTCATGTCTGCATGGTGATAACTGATAAGATGTCATTAAACAATATCAAAGCTAGACAAAAAGTTGATATTTCAAAAAAATAACTGTGAGTTATTTAGAGCAGTGCAGTTCGCCTGGTTAAGCGTTCTCGGATACAACGCTAGAGGTGGCTAGGCCATGTTCACCAACGTTCTGCCTGAGTCTGAGCCATTGGGACAACGCAACAGAGGGCGGCTAAGTGGAGAAAGACCTCAACCAATTTGGAGTGCGCAAATGGAGGCACCTGGCTAGAACGCGCTGGCTAGAGAGGCATGTTGGTTGAGGACCAGGTCCGGCCGCACGAAGAAGAAGTTCTGTAAATAAAACGTTCAAGTAATTTCAATTTCCTTATGGTATCCGAAATTTCAGTTTGTAGAATGCGACACTCACACGCAGAATGTCTAGGTTCGATTTCCGGCTGAACACCTCGAATTTTTCACGGCACCACCTCTTTCGAGCTGCTGACAGCACTCAAATAGTAATAACTGTCTAAGAAAGCTTCTCACACTTCGCCGTTCAGATTCGGCAAAAAACTGAAGGTCCCTTTTACTCGTGAGAGAACAGTGGCGCGCACAATACGAGTAGTTCATGAGCAAGCTAGGCCATTGTCCATTGTAGACTGTCGGGTTATACAATTATTATTATGAAGGACGTATATCTTTCTACCTACTTAGGTGTGTTCTTTCAAAGCCGTTCTCTCCTTAGGTTTATTCATAGATCGTTTATGCGCTCACAAGCAATTAAAACTTTTGTAAAAAAAAAACTAACAATCTTAATATTTATGGTATTTTCAGCCGAAAGGTGTGAACAGTGGGGTAACCTTCAAAGCATATGAAATGACGTGAGAACAACGAAAGATACAATAAAATGGGATGCTGTTTTGTGAAAATTAGTCCGTGGAAATGAATATACTGAATGAAGTCCTTCATGGGGCGAAAAGAAAGCAGGAAATACACATGATATATTCTGTTCCAAAACCAAAAAACGCCACGCTCTTGTCGTTAAAATATTTATTTCTAGAAATAAATAAGGCTATGGTGGCTAGAAATCACCTCATCAGTACCCTTCTGCATTTTTTCCACAAAAAATCCAATACATTATAACTGAAAACTTTATATCAGTTGAAGCTGATGAAGTTATTCAACAAATCTACTGGCGAATAACTCTTAATTCTTCGCTTAGCGTGAAAGTGCGAAGCAGACGGATTCAGGTTTTCAGGGTACATAGATTAAGTGGTCGTCTGATTTTCTTGTCTAGAAATCGAGTTTTCAGATTCAGTCGCAACTATTCTTTGGACTTATCAATTTGTTCAAAGATATGCATTAACTTGGTGTTCAATACAAGTGTAATCTTTTAAGTTCAGGACTTTAATTTCTTAATTTTTATTTTCAAATGAAAGGGATTATGATTTTTTTGGAGTACACTTTCTGAAGCTCAACAAGCAGGAAAATTATTGATATTTGTCTAGTTTAAAAGTTCCTAAATACTCGGAATAATGCCGATTTATTCCAATACAGAAAAGTAACGTACAACTGAAGTATGCAAGTATGCGCATTGGGACTTTGAATATAAATATCCTTTACTTTACAAGCTTAAAAGCGGTAGCAAATCCTATATGATTGTAAGCTCTATTGTCTGGCAATGGAGTGGTTTTCCAGAGCGAGATTTTGTTGAAACCGAAATATTCAAGGTAATTTAGCTTGATTTTGGCTGTTTCACAAACAACAGTCGCAAATTACGATAACACGATCAGACATCCCTGAAAACATTGTAACAACAATCTGAAAAAATATTACACATGTTTTTGTTCAAGTTTTCAAATGAACAAATAATCCATCCAATCGAGGCTCACAATTTTGAAACTACTATTTCCCTATAGTTATGTGATTTGATTCGTGTTGAAACTTTTAAATGGCAAAGTACACCCTCCACACCTTCACACAAACGAAGAAAATTGAATGCACAACCAGTGCAGTTCACAACGTTTTCGAAGAACAGTTGAAATACAATTAGGAACAACAATGAATTATGGTATTAAGATATATGCACAAAAAGTTAAGAAAGAAAAAAGGAATTAAATGAAAAAATGCATAATTCATACTTGGAGCCGAAGAGGAAGACGATGAATTTTGCTCAGACAGTTGATTCAATGCTGACGATATAAATGAACTTTGAATGATGTTGGTATTGGTGGTAGAAGAACTAGTAGTAGTAGTAGTAGTAGTATTTGTGGTGTCCAGTTGTTGGGAAGGACTGTTGGAATGGTTAGCACTTTGGGAATTATTTACGCTGGAGCTGGAGTTAGTGTCCGTACCAAAGTTCCCGTTTATTAATTTATTGGCATTAGATGAGGAGAAGGAGTTGTTATTGCATGTACTAGTAGTGTTACTTGTGGAATGTTTCGCCGATGGAATGTTAGAAGTGAACCAACTCCGAATGTTCGATTTCACTGAAGTGGCTGCAGTGCTTATGGTTGTTGTAGTAGTTTGTGTTGGCTCTGGTGACATGGCACGCGAGATGCTTTCACCACCCTCGGCACCCTTTGGATCCGTATCGGGATTTGTGGAGAGAAATAGCATACTGCCGCCGCCGCTGCCACCACCACTGCTAGACCCACCGATGTCCGAAGTTGCCGCGAGAGCATCCAAATGTTGCTGTTGTTGCAATTGTTGTTGAAGTTGGTTTTGTTGTAGTTGTTGTTGCTGTTGTTGTAGGTGTGTACCTGTTAGATTTGCGGGTGATATGGGCTGATTTGTCTTAGTAATATGTGAGCTTGTCGCAGAAGTGGATTGCGTTGACAAGGTAATGAACGGGAGTTCGGAAATTTCTGTAAGTTGTGGTATCGAAACAAAAATAAAAAAACGTTGTTAATAAAACGAAAAATTCAAAACGAACAGAGAATTAAAAATAACAACAAATAAAATCACAAAATAAAAAACGCATAAAACATATCTTAAATTAATCAATTTTTGTAAAACTTCATTAGTAAATAATGAACGCAATAAATGTTTTTGAAATAATTTTAATTCAAAACCGCATCTCTGAAACAAATTTTACTTTAATTAATGCTGTGCAATTTGAACACGGACGCATGAAGTACGTTAACGAAAAATCAAAACATAACCAAACACTTAAATTAATCTGACAAACAAGCGGGATGAGGGGCTCTACAAAAGAAATATGCACGAATGACCTGCATTGTCAATTAACCTCTTGTTGATTTTAATGAATAGATGTCGAAACACTAAAAACAAGGGCAATTAAAAGCAACGGACACTGCTTTATACCATGCTGTGAGACCTTTGAATTTTAACATTTAATTCTTTCAGCACGGGGTGAACATGGAAAGTCAAGAAAGTGGCAGAATAGGAGACTTAATTAAACACAATGATAAAAGGACGTGCAGTGTGGAACAGTCGATGATTTGATTTTGGCACAAATGAGAATAAAACAAGTTCATGCATCCGGATAGAAGCTTAGATACCATTTCATGACTCTATTACACATTTCATTTTTGAGAATGAGTCATCTTTGCCTAAGCACGTTTCTTTTATTTTCTTTTATGATAAGTATTTAAAAAAAAGGTGTTCGTCTTTTTTATTATTTTGATATTGTGCTATCGTTTACAAAATGTAAGACCCTAGTTTAATCAGCAATCCAACCGTTTTATGAGGGCGGTGCTCTTCCACGGAAGACGGAGACCCAGAACTTGTTTTTGACTTTTTCTTAAAACTTAATACTTAGGAAAAGAATTGTGCTTTCATAAAATGTATGAAAAAGGATTGTTCAAAATTTGAAGCTCAAACAACGAAAATATGGCACGTATAATCAATTTGTACAAATATTGATGATGCTAAATAAACAAGTTGTCGAAATGAAGTTACAGCGTAGATCATCATAAATATTCCCAAAATCGTACTTACAGATAAAAATGGAAAATGGAGATGAGAAGTGCCTCACAGAATATATCTATGTCCCTTCCACTTCGATCAGAACGTTGCTTTTAAATCAGTTGACGCGTTAATGAAAAGATTATTATCTGTTTTTAAGTATTGCGATTTATAAAGTAAATAAAAAGTTTTTAACGTGTGTTACGGATATCAGGTGCGTGGGTTACAGCACATTCTACTGGATTTTAACAGTAATTTGCAGATTCGGTTCTGCTCTACAACAATGGATATATTTTCAGTGAAATTTTAAATCAAGAAATTTAGGATTTGTAAAAATCATTGCTCTATTTCATGAGCATCAAAAACGTCTGATTCGCATTGATATGGATTTTCAATGGTTGGGAGTGTGAAATAAAAATTCGAATATTTCGCTGTAGAATTTTCCTTCTAATCGTAGTCAGTGTATTTGTAATGCAAAGAAAAAAAAAAGAAACAAAATAAAAATAATCCTGGATATCAGTACTAAGCAAAACATAAAAGCTACATTCTTAAGAGCAACTGGAGTATACAGTCATTAAATAGCAAAAACAAAAAACGCTCAAACAACACTCATGCAGCTAAAATCTATCGCCTTTTAAAAAATAAAAAGAAATGCATTAACAACGGAACATAATTTAATAAAAACAAAAAAGGTTATACGAATTAAATTTTTTCCAAATTTCCTCTTTGCTTTTCTTTGAGAGAAGGGTAGAATCTGCTAGAGCAAGGTATTTAGTATACTTTTAAAATTTCGAGGGGTATATGTTCAGAATCAAAAGATCTTACAAAAATGGTACGGTCTAATGGGGACAGTGATTTGTTTCGTAATGTAAATAAACAATAATATATCTAGAAAATTGATTTTCAATAAATCTAAACACAATCATCAAACTTTAAGAGAAAGTTCATGATGAATAACTAAAAGAAAGTTTTGTCTCTATTTATTTGTGATCAACTTTCCGTTTTCAAACTGCACAAACCTTTGTTTCGTTTTTTTTTTGCTTTCGAACATTTACTAAAATGTTCTCAACATTTCCTGTTTGAGTGTATAAGAATGGAAACGAAAAAAAAACACCATTTGCTTACCGGGTTTCTCCAAACCAGTGTACTTGTTAAGAACGAACTGTTCTAGCAGTTTATCAACTGTCATATCGAGGAATTGACGCTTGAAGTCTGAGTGAACCTAAAAAAAAAGATGTTTGTTAGAGAATACTTTTTCTCAGTTTTTTATGCTTTAAACTATCCCACGCGACCTTACCTGTCCAACCATATCATGATTATTTTGTACCAATTCCAAATAGGTCGATAAGAATTCCTTCATTTGCCTCAAATGAACTTCTTCGATTTCTTGGAATCTCTGCAAAGATAAACCCATTGAAATATTTAATTATCGAGCGATCTCTCCCACTTACCCTACAAGTTTGAGTCATTTTTCGTTCAAACTCTGTTTTAATGGGGTTATGCTTGTCTAAAAGAACTTTATAGTCTTCTTGCAGCTTTTTCAGCTTTGCTTCGACTTTCTCAATGTCTTTCGGCGACCCATTGTCCTTTCGTAACTTTTCCAGTTCGAGAACCTTAGTCGTATACAAATCTTTTGACTTTTGAACAGCCGCTGTCGATGATTGCATCGCCTGTACACTTTCCAATGTTTGAGATTCCTCCTCCTTCACTAATTTATGCTTCTTATGCAATTCATCTGCATACTTCGCGACATCTTTTACTAGTTCGGTTAGTTTCTGCACCATTTGCAAGTGCAGAGTTGACAGCTTCTCTGCCGAGGTACGCAGTATAGTCCATACCGGAGCGAATGTGCTATTTAGTGTGCCCGAGCCAGCTTTGTGGGCTAATTTTGTCATCAACTTTGAGTTTTGCTCTTCTATGTTGGATTTCTCGCGAAAAAACTCAGACAGTTCTTTACTTGCGACAACGCCAAACTTCATGTTATGGTAGAGAACATCGAAGCCGTTGTTCTTTTCGCCCTGTAATGAAAAAAACAAGAAGCAAATTAGTGTTAAACTATAGAGAATGCATGTGCTTTTGCAAACTTACCCAAAAATAATCGTTAAAGTCCACCGTCATCTTGGAAAGTGTGGCTGGAGGATGCACCACCGACTTGTTGTTTTGTATGTTAACTTTTAGAATGTATAAAAATGCTGAATGTAATAATAATTGACCACGTTCTGCAGCGAACTCATGAATATCTTAAGGAATAGAAATCAATTTAAGTTAATCAACAGCGCGTGTGTAAAAGTGCCGCTGTAGTCCAGTCGTTAGCGCTTCTCATGTGTGTATTGTTGTGATTCTTAGCTTTTCTCTCATTGTATGATCGGGCATCGTCACCCTTTCGAACTGTCTAGTGTTTGGTTGTTATTGTTCTCAATTCAGTAACTTTTTGTTGTGTAACCAAAGAAATGATAGAAAAGAAATTGTCATTTTTTGTTTTGTTTTACTGTAGACAGGTGTGACTTCTATTAGTTTAGCCGCAATATATACGTTTGCTGAACTGAAACAAAAAAGAAAGTGGACTATTGAATAAAAACTGAATTAAAGAATAAGGAGTTTTAAAAAATATTATTTAAGTCTTATCACATGAGAGTTTTGGCTGCAAGCCGTTGTGAGAAGCGTTGTTTATAGAAACTGGTAATACTAATACAATTTTTGATTTTACTGATTTTACTTTACTTTCGGGTAAAAAATAAGAAAAAAGAAATATGTACTCGCTCACAAGAAGCTTATCTTCGTCGACATTTGTCATTTATTAGACGAACTATGGGGAGAAGACTAAAAAACAACTTTTATAAGTGAACCAAACCGATTAAGTTTATGTAGGGTTTGGTTTTTTGTGTGAAAAGTGTTTTGCGTGTTCGGCGATTTACTGCTCTCGAAAAAAAATGTATCAAAGAAATTGCATTCAACATTGTGTGCGAAAAATAAAAGTAAGTGCTCAAAAAACTGCTTGAAATGTTGACAACGGCACACGGTAAGTGTATTCTGAGTCAATAAAATATTTACAAGTGGTACAAGTTTTTCAAAGACGGTCGGGAAGTTTATGGATGCTCCAGCACATCCACAACCGATGAAAATGTTGAGAAAGTAAAGATAATTGTTATAAAAAATCGACGAATCACTATTAGAGAAGTTGCTGAAGATGTTGGCATATCGTACATATACACTAAATGCCATAAATATATGCTTCTTGCAATATGTTTGTCATTAAAATGCTTATCGATGAAAATTACAGAAACCACCGATGATTTAATTCTGCTTGATATTTTATCTTGTGTTCAGGGCATCAACAGAAGATACCGGTGCTACAAATCCTGCACGAAATACAGACTGCGGTGAAAATAACAACACTTTTAATTGATGTGACCTGAAGCCGCAGCCGTCAAATCTGTACGCTCATTAGTTTGTTTCACATGTTATCCCCTTGCGTACGAACTATACATAAATATTTTGAGCAAATGTGTAGTTATTTAGTAGAAATACAAAGTAAATTATACATCCGTGATTGTCGGTTGCTTTTGGTGTTTACGAGCAATGTCCGCTCAACGAAAAAAAAAATAGACACGAACGGATAATCATCATAAAACTTCACAACGAAGATCCAAATTACCGACAGATATCAAAAACTGTTGGAAGGGCATTGACATCAGTTCGAACAGTTGTGCAAAATTTTGAAAAAACAGGAGTAATAACTTCCAAGCCCAGATCCGGCCGACTTCCTAAATCGACCCATAGGGATTCCCGAAGCATTGTGTAGCAAATTTAAGCAAAGTCTAGCATAACTGATTTTGTGCTTCCACAGCAAGACGGATTTTAAGGAAAGCGAGGTATCATGACCGAGTTGCTCGAAAGAAGCAGTATATATCTTTGATAAACCGACAAAAGCGCATTGCCTTTGCAAATGAGTATGAGCCCCCAGAATTTTGGGAGAAAGTTTTCTTTTCTCACGAAAGTAAGTTCTGCATTTTTGGAATCAAAGGACGGAAGATTGTATGAAGAAAATCAGGCACAGCGCTAGACAAATGTAATCTCCTTCCGATATAAAACATAGAGGTGACGGAATAATGATATTGGGATGCATCGCAACTGGTGGGTTCGGAAATTTTCAGTTCATTGAATCCACAATGGAAAAGTTCGCATATCTGAATATTTTACAAAGAAATTTACGAAATAGTGAAAAGTTGGGGTTAGAGAATGAATATCAATTTCAACAAGATAACGAACCCAAACATACAGCAGAAATGGTCAGAATGTGGCTACTTTACAATGTTGCTAAGCAATTGCGAACACCTCCACAGTCACCAGATTTGAATCCAATAGAGAATCCATCTGTGGGTATTATTGGAACGTAACATTCGAAAACACTTAATTACAAGCAAATCCATGTTAAAGGACGGAATGGGAAAAAATTACCACGGAAGATACAGCTAAGCTTTTTAGTACCATGCCAAAAAGGTTCAGAGAAGTTCTTAAATGTCGTGGATATCCAACATATTATTAATGCATGTTTTTAAAAAATAAAATGTTAACTATTATTGATTTTTGAAATACTTTTTTTTTATGAGCGTACTCTTTTGACATGTATATTTTCTAACTTGAAATCAAAAATGTGTTTTTCTTTTTCTAATAAAAACAGTATGCGATAAAAATGTATTTGCTATAAAATAAGTAAATTGATGTTATAAAACAAAAAAATAAAAAAAAATACAAAAAAATTGCTGTGTTACGACGGACCTTCAATATATTCTCGGTATCGGAATAAAGCTGTGGTTATATATATAAATTGACTTATTTATCAAGCAATACTATTTTAGTGCATTCATGTAAAATGTCATATAAATGTGATTATTAATTCGCGTTTTATGTCTAGTTAAACAGAATCCTAGTGGCACAACTAAGTGAGAAAAAAGTAAAAAAACTATTCATGAAGAGACGGTGGCTGTTTACCAGGGTTCGGCGCCTTTATTATCAACTGTGCAAAAGTGGTCAAGTGAGTTCAAGAGAGAGCATTGAAGACGACCCCGCTCCGGCGCCCCGGCTACTGCTTGTACGGGAGAAAGCACCAAAGAAGTCGAAAAACTTATTCTTGAGAATGCCCGAATAAAGACGAAAATGATGGTAGAGATCACCAAGCTTTCAACTGGTACCATTCACACCATTCTTCAGGATCATATTAACCTTTCAAAGGTCAGTGCAAGGTGGGTGGCGCTGTAAGCAGCCTTAGAAAAAAGTGAGAATCGCATGCTGTACAGAGCTTTTGGAGATATGTCGTGAGAACGCGGATGGTGTTATGGATCGAATTGGTACTGGGGACGAAACATGGATTCACCACTATGACCCTGAAAGCAAACAAGGTTTCATGCAGTGGCTAAAAAGGAACAGACCCCACGAAGAAGTTCAAAGTCACTCCGTCTGCTGGGAATCTCATGGTCACAGTTTTTTGGAACTCAAAGGGAATCTTGCTCATTGAGTACAAAAATAAGGTTAAACCATGAACGCCACATCCTACGCTTCTATTTTGCATAATCAAAAAGAAAAGACGGAGTAAACCCGCAGAGGGTGTGTTGCTTCTTCATGACAGCGCTCCTGTTCACACGGCGGGAGTTTCCAAGGTTGCTGCGTGAGATTGTGGTTTCGAAGAAATCCAACACCCACCCCATAGTCCAGACCTTGCCCCTAGTGATTATTTCCTGTTTCCGGATTTGATAAAATGTCTTCGTGGAAAAGATTTTCGGATGATGAAGAACTCTAGTCCGCAATAAATGGTTGTTTTGCAGAGAAAGAGCAAATTTATTTTTTGATAGTTAAAAAAGCTTATCTGAAGATGTAAAGTGTATTGATGTTAGGGGAGATTATATTGAAAGGCATATATACATATATTTCGTGTTTCATTTTAATTGCAAGCCTCTGTGAAAAACTTTATTCGTTGAAGAACGGCAATGATTTGACTTTTACTCAATTATTTTATTTCTTCCAGAGCCGATTCGCGTAAACACTTTGTACAAGATCCTGTTCCAAATAAAAATTTTCTATGCTTTGAAAAATTGTTTGCGCAGTGGTAAAATTTAACTGATTTGACGAGTCTGTAGTTCTGCGCAATTATTGTTAGGTTAGGTTTCGGGATGTGCTTTAACTATTTCGTCTATGACTGGCCGTAGAAATTTTCGAATAATTTCTGTGCTTCAGTTGTAGCATACGAAATGGCAAGACGTCTCTTTCTGCGAGTTCGTCTTTAAGTCCATTGGCACGCACAGTATCCCAAATTACTGTAACTTCAGTTTACCAATGTATACCCACCGAATTTTTCCCTAGAAGAGTTATTCAAGGTTTTCACAAATGTTTGTTGTTGTAATTGTGACACAAAGTTCTTTAAATTATATAGACTTCCGAATATTACGTTCGTTTTGTTTATTCATTGTTGCGCATTCCCTTTTGATAAGAAGAAAGTTTATCTTCTTTTGATAAGAAGAAAGTCTCTTGTTAGCACCGCGTACTTATATTAGTGGTTTAAAGGTCCTATGAAAAAATTCAAAACATTCCAGAAAGTTTATATGCTTTAAATTGAAATATAAACAAAAATATTGAAATTGAAATCTTTTGATTCTAAAAGTTAGGATAAATACGAGCGAATTGGTGTTATTATAATTGACATCTGTGTGAAATTGGCGCTTAAAATGCACTTCCTTTTGAAAACAACTTTTACTTTTTTGGTATCTGTCTTATCTATTCACAGACACTTTTCAGACAAACAAAGAAAACGAAAGATGACAATTTAAAATTTAACTGGCCGAGGTTTTCTTTTTTTTCGAGTCACAAATTGTCACTGAAAATAGTTAGTCGAATGTCGATTAACAATTTTAGAACACAAATTCTTAGACATTGTTCACGCGAAAATTGCTGTGCAGTGTATCTAAAGATTTATTAGATCTCCTTACCAACACCACTCTGCAGCACATTTTTGTTTTCGGCGTTTTAGATCGATGTTCAATCGTTATGCCAAGTTCAGAGTTGACAACTTTGACCAGCAAAAAAATCAACAAAATTCAAATGGCAGCAAAGTGAGCATGTTTCCTTCCATTTATCATGAACAAACCGGTTTACATAACATTTATATAACCTTAGTGACAGTGTTCACAGAAAAAACGTCTTAATCTTAACATTTGCCGACTACCGCCCTCTGATTCTCGTTCGCATGAACTGACACAATAACTTCCTCACAAATCTTTTGAATAATGCGGGCCGGAATTCATGCGGAGTTGTTCACTTCTCTTCACCTCTTTTCGTCATCGATTTCCCGCTGAAAAGCCAAACAGCAAAGATATTTCTAATTTAAAGCAAAAACCACGCACCGCTTACATTTACAGAATGTTCGCTTTATTCTCTTACTTATCTACAAAATTTGCCTTACTCTCTAGTTCTCTAGTAATTCAAATAATTGTAACCAGACATGCCCTACGGCACAATACAGTAGGATCTGGCAAATACTTCAACTCGCCCATGTGGTCCTTCTATCACACTTCGGCGGCACTCTACGACTTTGATTAGAAATTTTTCGCTTTTATGCGATATAAAAAGAGCGCACTACAGCTACGTACAGAGGAAGAGTGGATTGAAACGGGTGGGCCATCCTTGTGGTTGATTCGAGTATCATAGTGAGCAAGCAATCTCCGGGGTTGATTTTACAAGTGCCGGCTCAAGAGGAACGTCAGATACGATGTGGTGTCCTTCACGGCGTGGTATATGACGTTTCTTATCTGCAGCTTATCTTCGTGGTTTGTGTGCGACATGGATAGCTTCCGGAATTGCTGCGACAAGTGAAAGCAGTGTTGAATGTTCTCCGGTGAGACGAAGTCTTCGGCAACTTTGATGCAGTTGTGTAGGTTTCGCACTTGATGTGGAGCACCGGCGGGTATAAAGACAGCATCTCCCAGGCACTGTACAATGGGGTATCCCTCGACGCCGTAGTCATCGTAGAGTCGTTCGCGCAGTTCGTTGTCCAAGTACCAATTTTGATCGTGAATGGGATCGTGGTCCGGTTCGAGGCGAAAACCGCGCTCAATTGTAACCCGGTTCAGGAGGTCTCGAATTTTGTCCGCGTCGCGCGCTGAGTAAATATGCCAAAGGGCTCCTGGCATAACGCCGGGTTGCCGGGCTCGTCGGCGGGTCACAATATCGCAGCCACCGCCATCGATAGCCCGCAAGGCAGCTGTGATTTGATCGCTGGCCGATGCGTCGTTGGGGATGCCCACGTATACCATTACATTCACAGCATCCGATATGTCCAGGTGCAGATTTGTGGTGCCCTTGTCGGGATGTAAGGCAGATCCGTAGGCGTTGTACATCTTGGGCCCCAAGTCAGGGGGAACGAATATACTGGGAAGGCGGCTGGCGATATTTAAGCTTCCACTTCTGAGGGTGTACTCGGGCATCGGAAGTGCGTTCATGAGGTCTGCAAAGCGAGTCGGGAGGATTTCGGCGAAATCGTCTCCGGGCGGCCAATCCTTTAACTTGAGCAACATCGGTTGACCATGGGAGTCTAAGAGCCGTTTACTGACACACTGGAAGCCCTCCCAGAAATGCTTCATCGGCTGATTCGGCACCAGATTGCCGGTCATACAGTTAATGAGATCGTTCTTTTTCTCGCCAAAATCTCGGCAAAAAGCCTCTGGATGCCAGAGGCTTATGTTTAAAAATTTACATAATTCAGAAACCATGACGGGCTGGCCCCGTTTCCAGACCTCCTGAAACAGTAGAACATTGCGTTTGTTCCGCGATTCTAGCAATCGCAGCAGCTTTCCGTTGCACAACCAGTCGTGGTCAATGCCCGGGAACAAATGTCGTGACGATTTTAATGTCATTATCTTCGGCGGGAGGTAGCGCTGTTTCTTCACAGTGTTTTCTTGTATCGCATTGTACTCCAGAGTCACAGGGTCTCGAACTTCCTGGATGGTGTCCGTGCTGGAAAGCGTCTCCACTGTTGGCACTCGCTTGAGGTGTTTCAGCGTCGTTGCCAGAACAACTGGAAGCGTGCCCGCCATCTTTGCTTCTTCCATCAACTCGGTTTCGGCCTCCATTATTTCCATCTGATCTTCCAGAACTTGAGGGTTCAAGTTTTTGATTCGATCGCGATACTTGACTTCACATTCTTGAGTGAAAGACCGCAGGTAGGCTTCTTTGATGATCTTGTTTGAGATTTCAAAATACTTGGGCAGGAGTACCTCCTGTTGGCTGCTCGTGGTAAGGGGACATCCGCACTTCTGTGGAATCTTCCATATCCTGCAGACCTCATGCAGGCGGTGCGCCAGTATGTTTAAGCAGTTCCCCGGGATGATCTGTGTCAACATTAGGGTGTTCTGGTCGTGGGCCTCCCGAAACGTACACGCCAACCAGCCGTATTCGTCGAAGCCCCGCTGTGCTCGGTCGACAGTTTTCTTCACCTTCCGCTTGCGGTCTCTGTAGCAATCGATGCACACACCAAAGCCACACTTGCCGCAGGTCCAGTGGTAGTTGAAGAGAGTCGTCTCACAGACATCACAAATTTCTCGAACTCCCTTGACGACCTTCTTCCAGGCGATCGTTCTGTCCGGCGAAATGTGCTCCTTGAGAGCGTTTTGCTCCTCTTGCCAAATGCGGCAAAACTGATCGCCCACATGCATCAAAATGAATCGGCTGACGTCCAGATCGATGTCTCTTGGTGGCGGGCCAGGCATCCACAGAGCGACGTCGCTTGCCCCGGGATCAACGTGGGGGTCAGAAAACCCATCCACCACAAGGATAGCGTTTTCTTTAAATCGCAAACGCCGAAAGTCGTAAAATCTGCAAAACACACTATCACTACGCAGTGACGCGCATCGGCACTCACGGCACTTGGAGATTCTCGAGGCAAGCTTTAAGCACGGCAGGTTCTGTAAGAATGGTTCCTTGGTTTCCATCAACTTGTTCATCATCATTTGCTCCTTTCGCGTTAACGGATGCAACCTCGGTTTGGTTTTGGCTGACGCGGATGACGCTGGGTTGCGCACGCGTTTTGACTTTGAATTGGACTCCTTCTTGACTTCGGGAAGACCTTCATTCGGCTCCTCTTCGCTTTTAAAGTCCATTGCTTCTTCGTTTTGCGTCCTTTCAGTACCGTACCCATTTTCTGATTTCCGGGTGGTCTCGTCTTTTATTTCTGGGTTGTCTTGCTTTACATCCGTTGTGCCGATGGGTTTCGTTGAAATTGTACTTGCTTCAGGTTTTGTGACTTGAACGGGATATTTGCTCTTAGTGCGTCTCTTCTCGTCATCTGACGATGTGTCCTCACAGTAGTTTGTCTTTCGTTTCGAAGTACGTTTAGCGCACTCCTTTGTCGGTTTTTTGGGGTTTTCCAGCGCTTTTGGAGTGCCATTTTTTCGTGGCCTTGCAGCTTTTTTCTTCGGCGTTGGGCGTTGTTTGATGGACGTGCAGGGAAGTTCCGCCTCTATGTCCACCTCTGTTTTCACTGTTGTTGCAATCATTGGCTCTTCGTCTTTTGCTGCTGCACAATTGTCGGGATGTGAGTTTTCTTCGTTGTCGCGAAGCTCTGCCTTGTCCGGTGGCTCCTCTTTGATCTCCGACTTGATGATCGACGAATTAATGAAGCGGTTGAACTGAAACGATTTCAGGATGTTTGAAATATTTTGCACATCGTACTGCTCTTGTGGCACAGCAGCCTGCAATACAGCTCCTGTTGTTGATGTCACTTCATCAGAAGCTTCCATCGCCTCCGAAGCGGGTTGTTCTTGTGTTTGTACACCATTTTGACTTTGAACAGGCACTTCAGCTATGTTTACGTCTTCGTCTGCAGTACACAGAGGGGATTTCGATGGCTTGATGTCAGGGGAATTCCCCTGTTTGAACGGTGAATCCGGAGAGGGCTGGCTGTGGAATCCATTTGGTGATTGACCATTTTGATGGTTTGTCGGTTGAAGTGCCTCTTGCAAAAGTTTGTTCTCAGGTTTAATGCTTTCATTTTCATTTTCATTTTCATTGTCATCTTTGCGTTCTTTTTTGTCGTCATTTTCTTCGTTCGGACTTATGCTCCAATCCATTTGAAAGCTGTAAGCTGCTATTTGCGGTCTCAGTGCCAGCATCTAATTCTTGTCCATTCGCTGAAATTGTGATTAATAATTTCCAGTTATACTTTTGAATTGTTTTAGGCATTTTTTTGTTTTTGTTTTGTGGTTGTTGTAGCGAGGCATGAAGTAGAAGGTGGTGAGTGAGTTTTATATTTTTCATTCTCGACGTTTGTTGATTTTAAACATTTATTATTATTTGTGTCTCTTATCTCATAGCACTGCAGTAGTTTATGTTACTTATGAACATTCTTCTAGATTTTGTTTGTAAAAGAATAAAACACATAGTAAACAAATAAAGAGGTAATGTGGAGGCAAAAGGAGAAAAACGATGTTATCTCTGAGATTTCAATGGATTCCTTTCTTGGTTATCTCTCACTCTGTGGAAAAAAAGAAAATAATAAAAGATGCGCGTGCAGAGTTCTTATCGGGCTTCGAGTGTATTTATTGCATTGAATTTCGAATTTATTTACAATTTGCGATTCGAGTAAATTAAAGTAAACATCGTTAAAACTCACTACCACCACATTACCTGCATCACGACAACAACATTTATATATTGCATATTTAATTGTTTAAAATAAATATAATGTTTTTGTTGAATAAGAGGGGTGGACGTATGGCGGATAGTAACATAACAAAAAGAAGAGAGGCATAGGATCTATGTAATTTTTGAGAACTAACGGTAAAACAATATACTGAAATTCAAGAACAAAAGAAAGCCTAACTCCAAACCAAACCAATCCCCAATGCATACTTAGTTTATTGGAAATACTTGACGAAGCATAAAGTACCCGAAAAAACAGCACAATGTTCGTTCCGGTGTTCCGAAAAAATGGCTTTTGCGTCAAATGAGCGCTCTCTCTCTCGAGAGTGAAATATTTTCCCACCCTTCCCATTTGACCACAAGAAATTTTTGTAGGTAAGTTGTTGGTTTTCTGTCAAATTAATTGTTTTGCGTTTAGGGATAAGTGAGCATTGACCCTTTATCCCTGTGTATGTGTCTAAAATCTTGTTGTTGTTTTTGTTTTGTGTATCGAGAAGGGAATTTTATATTTCTTAATGACATACTTTACACATTTATTTTAGATGCGTTCCTGTACTTTCCCTTTTTTTGAGAGATATTTATCCCCACTCCTTAGCAAATGTCAGACTTCAGAATTTAGTACAGAAAATACTGGAACACACCTAGTATATTTATGTTGACCGTTATCACTCTCGGTCCCGATGCAAAAAATTCTAAACCACTAAACTCCGGTGTTTCTTTGTTTTACCAACTATAATAATATGTATATAAGTATAAAGTTTATTGACGTGAAATAAACTGAGTTAACTTCCATATGGCGTTATTCTATTAAAATTCCTTTAAAAAATAATCTTACATGACACAAAAAAATGCTGCAATCGGTTTTGAGTAAGAAAAAGTTTAAACGGAATTAGATTGACTTCCACAAAATAAAATACTTTTACAAATCAAAAAAAATTCTATTACAATATTTGCAATTATCTACTACGCTTATACGCCTTTTAAAAGTTTTTCATCGAATTTCGTAGGCATTCGTAGCAATTCAGAGCAATTGGAAAGAGACTTATAATTCCCCTTCAGAAGAGGATAAACTAAATCTTCACGAATGATAAAATATTTCTTCTTAAAACAAAATTTGTGTTATTTTTGAACAAACCTTGGATGAGTTCACCCAAACATAGAACAAAGAAAAACCAATATTAACCATGAATTCCTAAAACCGACAAAATTTTCAAACTTTTAATTTCTTTATATACCACAATTTTTTACAAGTTGTTTTCCCTCAATATCTCGAGACTGGGGTACTTTTCGATGTACATTCATCCATGCATATACAAGTCGTCTATGTGTCACTTTGCGAAAGACATTCCGAAAGAAAAAATGTTCAAATTACACGCGGGATCGAAACGGATGATAAATTCGATAACAATAGAAAGTAACTTTCGCTTATTCACAAGGCGGGAGCTATCAACTTCAGAAGGCTGCGTGAGTAGAAATGTACAAAACCGTCTTAGCCCTTTTAAGAAGGTGTGTATGAAAAAATGCTTTAACCTCTGCTAAAAGGATTAAATCGTTTCCCAATCTAATTAGAGCAAACATGTTTAAACATATTCCTTTCGACATTAAGTGCATTCGATTTTAATAACGATTCGTTGATAATATCTTCTTAACTGTTTTCGAACCGTGGCACCATAGGTTCCGATATGTTGTTTGCTTACCCAAATTATGTTTTTAGTAAGGAAACGAAAGTGGGGGGAATGTAGAACTATATATAAATAATAAATTGAAATAAATTTATAGAAATAAAATGTATTGCAAAACGTTACGCGAACAAAAAACTCGATAGTTACGCATATTAATTTTTAAAAAATTACTAGCCAGCCTACAAGCAGCGAGCAATGTTGGCCTACAAGGACATACGTCGACCTGCAAGCGAGGAACGTCAGCCTACAAGCGAAGAACGTTGACTCTACATGATGTTTATACGCTCTACATGGTCTAGCTCATAGCAAAGTAGGTTCATATTACATTAAAATGAGACGTAAATGGCTTAGAATGACGGTAATATTCTAATCTGCCTCAGTTTTGAGCATGAGTTAATGTTGTTAAGGGGAAGATTGTGGATACCTGGATTAATGTCAACAATAATAGAAGGGAAGCGATTGACATTTTTCATTGAACGTAAATCTGCACACATCAAGGATAATCCAATTTGATTTCAATGTTCTGTTGTATTAAAAAATCAAGGACAGCGGTTTGCCAAAATTATTCATAATTCAAAACATCAGAGGGAAAAGAAAAGGATATTCGCACTAGTCACGCAGGGTCAAATAAACGTTATGACAATTAACTTTGGATTTTCTATACAAACGAGAATACGCAAAACCTACATTTTGGAGGATGAAACATTTCTCTGCATGCCACTGTAACTGTTCCTGGGAAAACATATTTTTCTAAATAAATGAGAACTCTGCAAAATTTACTATTGACGTTTTGAGTTTTACAACAACATGTAGAAGAAGACGATGATATATGAAATCTGTCACGACACAACAGGATACCTTGTAGTGGAATCCCAGTCGGTACTTGCAAATAAAAAAAAAGTACTCCCGAAGTCTGTTAAACGAAAGTGTCTGCTAGAATTTTCCATGCAATCGACAATAATAACAAAAATTATATAAATTATGCGAAAGCCAATAAAGCAACATTCCGACCTAAGTCAAAGAAAGTTGCTGCAACTAACAGGCTTTTCAATGCAGCTAAAGATGATCGAGTCAGGCACCCCTCCGACAACTCCAAATATCGAGGAATAAAATAATTGTATGGTGCGACATATGTAATTGTATGGTCTATACATTTATTTCAATACACAGGGAACCAGGGCCTAGCTTGCTCATCAACTATTCATGTTGTGCGTGCTACTGTTCTCTCACGAGTAGAAGGGACCTTCAATTTTTTGCCGACTTCGAACGGCGAAGTTCAAGAAGCTCCCTTGTCAACAGCTTGAAAGGGGTGTTGGCGTAAAAAATTCGATGTGTTCAGCTGGGAATCGAACCAAGACCTTCTACGTGTGAGCCTCGCACTCTACTGACTACGCCACGATGGCCAAATATTGGGGAATAGTCTCCTGAAAATCGCGAACAACATCCTCCCTGCCGTTTTGTGTTAAGGCGTCAATACAATTTGATAGGCCTTCATTGATATGATAAATCTACATCACAAAGAAACCGTTATACATTACATTTTCACATCACGGCAAGTGTAAGAGAAGATCCATGAGCAAATTCACACACAACAGCTATTTATTATCTATTTTGTCAAAAGAACGTAGAGATATATACGTGAAAAGAGAAGCGCCATCTTCCGAAAATCAAAAATCTTGTATAAGCAGATAATTTTATAATTGATGTTATTGGATGAACGTAACAATGTGACAACTAGCACAAAAACAAGACTGCTTTAATGGGTTACTACGTACAGGGGTAGTCAAATGCGGGCCGCAGGAAAGAAGAAACTTTTTATGATGCACTAATCATCCTAGTCCTGCTCTTCGAAACAGAAACGGTTTTAAACGCGGATTATACAGCAATTGTTTTTTTTTAAAGAGATAAATTCTATGCAAGATTTTCGTTCCTCATTGTGTTTACGACATCCGAAGGAGAAGATTTAACAATGAACTCCATAACCTGTAGAATCATGTGCCTTATCAAGGACCTACGCATACAATTTAGCATTTTTAGACCATGTAGAGTTTCCATCAACTGCTCCGTCTCTGAGAGTCATTTTGATTGCTTAATGGATGAAGATATCATTTGAAAAAACGCGCAAACCAGAGGAGTAGATTATTCAAGTTTATGGAAGGAAATTGTTCATGCTGGGGAGACATATTCAGGTCCAGATTCACATCTGACTTTCGGAAAAGAAGCTGAAAATGGTTTCAAGAAACGTAGAAGACATTCTTAGATAATATTAATACAAATTAAATTCTCTAAATTAAGTGAGATTTTTTTTTTTGTAAAATAAAAAAAAGTGATAACTTAGTACTCGTGATTGTCCTAGTATTTCTCCATATACACATGTACAGGCAAATATAATAAAAAACTTAAAGCGAAGCATAATCTCATTAAAAGCATCACCCAAGTACTTCACAAAATCAAATTGTCATCTTACATGCAACACAGTGCACACTCACGTTTAAATAGACAGTTATTGAAGTAGCAAACAACAAATTATCAAAAATAATACAATCGCATGTTGTGGGGAAGAATGTAGTTCCCTTCAAATCCTTCAGTTGGTTAAAGAAGTTAAATTCATTTTTCTCACTCCAGTCGAATTTATTTAAATCTTTTTCCCACTTCCTGCCGTTCGAAACATTCACTTCCTTGTATTTTACATATTCCCACTGGTAAACAATTCAATTGTAAAACATTGTTGTCAACAAAATTCCACACGCCAAAATAGAAACGCATCAGTGTCGGAGGTAAATCAAAGCACG
This sequence comes from Eristalinus aeneus, assembly GCA_955652365.1. Classification (NCBI taxonomy): domain Eukaryota; kingdom Metazoa; phylum Arthropoda; class Insecta; order Diptera; family Syrphidae; genus Eristalinus; species Eristalinus aeneus. Next base: position 6,524,119 of record OY019130.1, on the reverse strand, counting down.
TGTAGGAACTGCTGACTTGTAAAGTCACAACAATCATCCTCCTCCAAGGAGTGGCGGATGTGCCTATCGTCTCCAAGCACTGCATCGAATATCAATAAGACAGCAAAACGTGAACAACACTTTTCTAGTTTTTCTCATTTTTTTCTCGTCATATCTCTTTCTTTCTCTCTCTCTCTCTCTCTGTCTTTATTTTCAAAATATTAAGAGATCAATTTTATTCATTGTTGATGTCAATTGCCAATGGACACTGCCAGTGTGAGCGCGCGAAGGTCATGCACCTTCAACACATGTTAATTAGAGCATCAATATATTCACGACTCAATTAGACCGGGGTGTATTCAGAAGAAGAGAAGGAAAAGAGAAAGTCACAAATCTGACAGTAGACAAATGTTTAAAGCTCCATTTTTGGCTTACGTACACCGTAAATTTTTTTTTAATCTCTTCCAAAATCAGAACTCGCAATCAGAAATCGCAAAACCTGGTGAGAAGATAACATTACTCTTCACATGTTAATCCAGTAAATAAAAGAAAAACAAACAAACACCGAAACGATAATCACAGTAAACGATAATGTTTCTCTCTCAAATATCAACAGTTGTCGTGCTTGACAAATTAAATAATCACTCCACTACAAAACGGGACCCTACCGGCAGTCCACTGTCGCCGATGTCGCGAGAGAAACTCTTCAAGAGGTAAAATCCGATTGCAACTTGCGCTCGCACACAATACTCGTACAGCAGATCCGAGATCGAGACGCGCGCAAGTGAAAGATTCTATTAATGGTTCCGGCAGCAATACATCAATTTCATTATGACACTGCTAACAAATTGTCCTCTCTCAGTCTCTGCCCCATCTGTGTGCTTTTCTTTTCCCCTTTTGACGGACTTTATCTGTACGTTGGTTTAAATAAATTAGAGAGGTCAAAACAAAGGGGCAAATGTAATGACAACACGTGAAGTAACGCTGACTAAATGAAAGGTTTTGCAGTAATTGCCAGCATACATTATCGTTTAAAAGTGTCTAAGGGTGGAAATTTGTGTCTAGCGACGAATGGTAACATTTCCTTCGACGGTTGTTAGGCTACGTATCCAGCAATTAGTAAATGAAGAGCGACTTTGCATACAAAGCGCAGTCAAACAGTGAGTCAAACACTTGTAAAAATTCTAATTAATTTATAGTGTTTGCATTTGTTGCAATAAAGACATTGAATCGAACAGCTTTGCCAATTGTTCAGAGATGCAAGTTTGAATTAGGTATCAAACATTGACAAAAAATTAGTCAAATTTTCAAATAGTTTAAAATTACATTTTTAACAAAATTTTAATAATACTAATAATTGAAAATGCGAGCAATTTGATGTTTTCACTCAATAACGAGTCCTTAAAAGTATATAGTATATATTATCAAATTACGACTGTTAATTAAATTTCTGGTTTGATATATAATAATAATAATTGTTGGCACTACAGTCCACAGGGGGACCAGGGCCTAGCTTGCTCATCACCTACTCGTGTTGTCCGTGCTACTGTTCTCTCACGTGAAGAAGGGACCTACAGTTTTTTGCCGACTCCGAACGGCGAAATTTGAAAAGCTTTTTTAGACATTTATTAATCTTTGAGTGTTGTCAGCAGCTCGAAAGAGGTGGTGCCGTAAAAAAATCGAAAAATTCGTGTTGAGCTGGGAATCGAACCAACACATTCGGCGTGTAAGCGTCGCAATCCATCCACTACGCGACTGCTACCACAAGTTTGATATATATGAGATTTAAAAATATACATATGAGATGGGAAGAAGACAACTAATAGTGTTGATATCTCACATACATACATTCATTAAATTAGTTCGGAAACAACATGAAAGACGTGACACCTTTTTTCATAAAGGCCGTAATCAAGGTTAACTTGAGTCTTGACTAAAAACTATTAAATAAAGTAAATGGCTTCAATTAGGCTAAGCCAGTAGTACTGATGCTTTTTAATTACTGTGAGAAACGTAAACGCAATTATGCGTCAAGATGATAATACTTATAGTTCTTGCGGTTCTGCCTCTTAAGCAAGCAGACAACGCTTCGCGGTACAACTTAATAATGCATCATCTGATTAATTGCGGTTTTATAGCGGCTGCCATCTTCAATTAAATTTAAATGCCATAAGCCATAAGCCTCCAGTGGAAAGAATTTCAATAAAGACTATAACACGTCATTACATTTAAAATATTAAACATACGTGAATGTGAAAAATATATTTTAGCAACTATGCATTGCTTTAAAACAATTTACTTATTATACATTTGTTTGTAACCTCTTTTGCCACAACCTTTGGTACAGATGTCTGTTTGATACAGGATACACATCCAACGGCTTTTAAATATTCCAATTTTCTGGATATTACTCATCAAAAATATACTTAAAAAATCAGAAGTGGGAAGGCCATCAAAATCGCGTGATTCCTATATTCTGTCCATAAAACAAAGGGAATTATGATGAAAAAGCCGTAAACAACCACAATGAGGATTGGTTGACGCTATACTTTGTTTATCAAACTTTAATTTTACTTTCACTTTAATATAGAATAAATTTCATAGGGGAAAAACTATCAACAGGATATTTTATTCTGTATATCATTCATAGAAGTTTAACGCAGTGTTTGGTGTTTCTCACGTTTCTTGTGTTCAGTTTACAATGTGTTTACAATTTGCTGACGAGTGTGCACTACTAAGAAGGGGTTGTGTTCCAATGCATCATTTCCATTTAAATTCTAAAAAAAACTACTAAGACAAATTTTTTGGTAATTTTGGACTATAATAATTGTAAGCAACTTTATTATCATTCCGCATACTTATCATTTAATTAAATGCTATTTCCTAAATTAATCTAAATTATTTTTTTTTTAACTCTATTTAAATAAATAAGTGAAACTATATGAAACCGGAATACTGATAACAATTCTTATAAAAAAAGACAAGGTTTGCAAAAGAGCATGCTTGTAAAAAAAGCTTTGGATAAACGAAATTATAATCTATTGTGTTTGAACGATTTAGAACTGAAGAAACATGAAGATAAGACTTATCGCTCCACAAGGTTTTATACAATGTATATATGTGTACAAAATCATTATGAAATTTATATGTTGAAGATCATCTATACAAGGACAATTAGTTTGTTTTTCATAGGCTACACTAAGTGCTTTAACGTAAAATGTCATGCTGCGTGCTTGGATGGCAATACATGCATGCATGAAAAACTTTAAATCCACTGGAGGTAAGGCAATATGACTGAGTGTTTCATACACCTTTAACCACTTTAAAGAGTTTTTTTCGAAACTACGAATTCAAGCATTTTGAAATAGCAAAATATAGGAAAAACTGGTGTTGTTATGCGTACTACGAGTACGCTAAACGCCACTCGAATTATCGAAATTTTACTTTGTATTTTTCTGTGAACTTTCGCGAGTTATCAAGCTGATTTCAGGTTCTGTATAGAAATGGTCGGGATTCGCGAATGTGTAGTAGTACAAAAAATTGCTCTGCCTTTGTTTATCATTGGGCGTTTGACGTCAATAAAGAATGATATATGCTACTTATATTTCGAAAATGTTCAAATACAGTGACAATAAAAGTTTGTAATCTTTGCAGGATATACAAGAAACTCATTGTTGGATGAATTCTGATAAGTCCCATTTCTGAAGCATGTTGTTTATTTCTTTTATTGCCATGTAAATTTAAGATCAATTTGTTAAATTCGGTAACTTAACATTTAACTTAAAAAAAGCGCAATAAGTTTTTTCAATTTTTTAATTTTTGAAATTTTCGAACGTGTACAAGTTATAAATTGTTTTATTCCTCAGACGACAAAGGAAGACCCATACACATTTAAGAAGTCGTAAAACAGTCTAGATTAACAAGAATTTCAATGAAAGCTTCATAGTTATCATTAATCGGGAAAACAGATCTTTATTGCTTAAGTTGTTAAAAAGCTATGAAATTGATGGCATTCGATTTGACTACATTAATCATTTCCCGCTCAGATGAATAGGTGGATGGGTCAACATTTAATGTACGTCCATTTATGCATATATAAAATTGAGGGCAAGTAATCGTTCCTGTTAGAAAATTTTGATACAATTAAATTCAATTAAGTTAATTATATTCATTAGGGTAGATATTTCAGCATTGCAGTGCCTGCAACAACATCAGTATTATATATTGCATTAAGGAAATCAATGATAATCGCAGTTTATAAAAACCTGAGTATAAACTGGAAAGCTAATCCTAAAAAATATTTACAAATATATTACAATAAAAATCAAAACAATATAAAGTATTGGCGTGCATGCGTTTTCAAATAGTTTGTCTAATACTGATAGTTCACAACCCCATCTCTAACCAGATAACTTTAATATTGAAGTATTGTTAATTAAACCAAACCATTTTCTTCACAATGTGCAAATGTTGTTCAGGTTACGATAATTACATGACAACATCCTGTCTATTGGCAATTACTTCATTGCGCATGTAACAATATCGTCTGAGTAATGTATCACTCAAACCTTTGCTTAGCGGGGTTAGTTTGATGATAACACCAGTTTTAGAATTGACATCAAATTGTATGTACGACGTAGATTGTTGTCGAGAGCGGACGTGTTTTCCTTTTATCTCTTAACCGATTACGTAGCTGCAAGAAAACTAGCAAATAGTGTAGATCAAAGTAATCCGAGAGAACTATCGTCGTGGTGCGCGTTACGAGCGAGTTATCCGATGCGATGGATGGTTTTTGTGGAAAATGTGAAAGACAATTTAGCCGAAACGATGGTTACATAGTACCATGTAGCGGGTTCTGCAAGAGAGTGTACCACCGCGGGTGCTGCGAAGGACAGTTGTCAGAATACGATGTAGGACGTCTTCAAGCAGTTAAGAATTTGGGATACCAGTGTCAAAACTGTATTGGAGCTCCTGGGAAAATTCTGAGACAGTATGAAACATTAATGGAGTCACAAAGGAACAAGTATGAAAATATAATACAGCAATTGAACAGTAACACGAAGATTTTAACTGATCAAATTACCGAAATGGCAAAGAAAATTCAGAGTGAAATATGTAAACAAAACAAAGAAAGAGAGAAAGATAGTGAAGACATCAGTAAAAAACTACAGCGGCTGTCAGAAACAGTAGAGGAAATAAAAGAGTTACCAACAGTAAAGGAGTCAAGTGGAAATGAAAATAAAAGGGTTGATTATATATCTAAATCTATGGACGAAATAAAAGAAGAATTAAAGAAATATAATAAAAAGAGTGTGTGCGGTGTAGTTGAAGCAAATCAGGCGGAGAGTGATGATAAAGTATCATATGCGGCTCAAGTGAAGAAAGGACCACAAGTTATACTAAAACCAAAATGCAGTCAAGAGTGCAAGAAGACGAAAGAGGATATAAAGAAGCAGATAAAACCATCAGCTATGTCAATCAACGTCAATGGTTTACTGAATAGGAAAGACGGGGCGATTGCAATAAAATGTGGTAATGAGGAGGCAAGTGAGAAAATACAATCGGTTCTTAAAGAAAATAAAATGAATGAAAAATATGAGATAAAAGTGCAGAAGATGAGAAACCCGAAACTGCTAGTTTTTGGGATGAAAGAAAGACTTAGCAAGGAAGAAATTGAAAACGCAATTCAAACACAGAACAGTGTAGTAAAATTTGAATCAGTAAAATGTGTAAGTGTATATGAATCAGGAAAAACGAAAGGAGTATTTAACGCAATTATTGAAACCGACGGAAATGCATTCAAAATGATGTTAGACATTAAAAGAATAAACATAGGGTGGGATAAGTGTATAGTATACGAACAATTAAGTGTGAAGAGGTGCTTTAAGTGTTGGGGATTTAATCACTCAGCTAGTGTCTGTACAAATAAAGTAGCTTGCCTAAAATGTGGAGGAGAGCATAAAAAAACGGAGTGCACGAGTGAAGTTGTAAAATGCGTCAATTGTATCAAAAGTAAAGAGTTTCTACAACTACCGGATATTGATGTAAAGCATGATACCAGAAGTGAAGACTGTCCAGTACTCAAAAGAAAACTTAAAACAGAGAAACAGAAAACTCAATACTAGCAACTAAATATATGTAAATGCTTGACGCTAAATATTGAAGGTCTGATAAATAACTTTGACGAATTTGAGAGTACTATTGGCGAAGAAATGTATGAAGTTATATGTTTAACAGAAACACATCTAACAGATAGAATTGACGACAGTGAAATATTCATACAAGGATACCAATCCATAAGATGTGACTCGTCCTCAGCACATACAGGTGGTGTCATATTTTATGTTCGTGACCATTGGCAAATTGAAGTCTTAGAAAATATAAACGTAGACAAGGAAAGTTGGTGGCTGTCCATAAAGCTTGTGTACCTTGATCTAAACATAACATTAGGAGGCGTGTATCGCTCGCCGAGTACATCGGAGGCAAACTTTTGTCTGAATTTCAGAGACTATTTGGAGAAACTTATTGGAAACCAGAGTACAATTATAGTGATGGGCGATATTAATATAAATTTTTTAAAGGATGACACATATGGAAAAAGAATAAAACAAATTTTAAAGGATAATGCACTAAAACTAGTAGTAACGGAGCCAACAAGAATAACCCAGAGCACGCAAACTCTTATTGACTACGTTATAACGAATAATGATAAAATTAAAGCAAGTGTAGTAAAAAACAGAAAAATTAGTGACCATGAAACGATTGAAATTGAGGTACAGATGCGAGTAAATGTGTGTAAAAAAAAAGAATTGATAGAATTAGTAAAGTATAATAAACGTAAATTTAAAGAATATATTGAACGGGACTCTGTATACATATATGTAAATGATCTAAATAAACAGGCAGAAAACATTACCAACGTACTCGAAAAAGCAGTGTGTTGTATGAAAAATAAAAAATATGTATGTGCTAGTAGTGTAAACCAGTGGTTTAATAAAGACCTTAAAATATTAAAAATAAAAAAGTTACAAACCTATAGGCGAGCAACATGGACAAATTCAACAAACAGATGGGAAGAGTATAGAATAGCTCGTAATGCGTTCAAATCGGCACTAGTCAAAGCAAAGAATAATTATATAACTAAGAAAATAGAGTCATCTACGGACCAAAGAGTCATGTGGAAAAATATTAAATCGTTAGTTCTAAAAGAACAGAAAAGCGTAATAAAAAGTGTTGTCTTTGATAATGTCCCAACTAATGACCATGCAACTTTAGCACAAAACTTTAATGTATTTTTTGTTAAGAGTGTTTATGAACTAAATAAAGCGATACCGTGTGTACCTTATAAAAGTCTCATTGCTCAAACAGACGAGTGTCCTCAATTTAAATTTAAATGTATCACATATAATGATCTCAAAATCATAATGAAAACATTAAAAAATAAAAAAGACTACAAAATGTTGAGTGTGAAAATGATAATCGACGTCCTCCCAATAATCGGTCCAATTATGTGTGAAACAATAAATAGATCGTTGACGAGTGGCAATTTTCCACAAGTATGGAAAGAATCAAGAGTAATTCCAATTGAAAAAATAAAGAACTCAACTAAGCCAGCTGACTACCGTCCAATCAACATGCTACAAAATGAAGCTAAAGTGCTAGAAAAAGTAGTGCAACAACAGTTACAGAATTATTTAGAATCAAATAAGATATTTACGAAGTGTCAATCTGGATTTAGAAGCGGGCATAGTTGCGAATCCCTTTTGAACTTAGTTATTGCCGACTGGAAGGATGCAGTACAGAATAATTTCAAAATTGTTGCAGTGTTCATAGACCTGAGGAGAGCGTTCGAGACAGTTGACAGGAGCATATTAGTCGATAAATTGGAGAAGCATGGTGTCAGAGGGAGAGAGCTGGCATGGTTCACTTCATATCTTGAAGGAAGAACTCAAAGAACTAAAGTGGGCAATAAAATATCAAGTGCAATAGATGTGACTTTAGGCGTACCGCAAGGATCTGTACTAGGAGCACTATTGTTTATACTCTATGTTAATGACATGCCAAATGTGGTGAAGTACTCGACAATACAGCTATTTGCTGATGATGGGCTACTCTTTGTTGAATGTAGAGATATAAATGAGTGTTTAAATAAAATTAATCAGGATCTACGCACCCTAAGTGAATGGTTTAAGATGAACAAATTAAGTCTAAATGTTAGTAAAACTAAATGTATGTACATAAATGGATTCACAGATTCAAATGTCGTAATAGATAATGAGATAGTTGAAAATGTTAATGAGATTAAGTATCTAGGTGTTGTTATTGATAGAATGTTGTGTTTTAACAATCATATCGACTATATATCAAAGAAAATAAGTAAAAAAATTAGTTTCTTTAGAAGAATAAGGAAAAGATTACCAACTCTCTGTGCAATAAATGTGTACAACAGTATAATAAAGCCTCATTTTGAGTATTGTTCGACAATTATCCATCTGTCAAATAGTACAATGCAGGATAGACTACAAAAGTTCCAGAACAGAGCTATGCGTAGCATTCTACAGTGCCACTGGTTAACACCGATTAATTATATGTTAAATGTTCTTAAATGGCTTAGTGTGAAACAAAAAACAAAATTGAATGTACTTATTTTCATATTTAAAATGAAAAATAATTTATTACCCGAGTACCTGTCTAACAAAATAATATATGTTAATCACATACATGATTATAATGTAAGAAACAAAAATGATTTCCGTCTTCCATTACTAAGAACAAATCGAGCACAGAATACTATATTTTATAGAGGATTTAAATTATTTAATGAATTACCAAACGATATGAAACAAGAAACCCGTCTAAAAGATTTTAAAAGAAAAATAATAGACTATGTAAAAATAAGATTTAATTGAAATGTACAAGAACTAGTAATTAAGAGAATTGTGAAGTAATAAATCAATATGTATTTAATAGCAAACCTTAGCTAAATAAATAAATAAATAAATAAATAAAAAATGTACCGGCTTGTTTGAAAAGCCGGTCAAGCAAATATTTTCCCAGGTTTTACTCTCTTTAAAAAAGGCAAAACATTTTCTGTATTTATTTGTTACCTTGGACAAAGTGTAGAAATAATATTTATGTATTTGTTTGTATTACAAAAGTTATTTATGAATTTTAACAGGCTAAGTGCTAAAATTTGTTTACCCGATCTTACGTGATTTTGATGACAAACTATGCTGTTTACGTCGAATCGCCCGGAGAATGTTAGAAGAGCCCACATTACTGGAATTTCATAGCCAAGAAGATTCTAGACAGAACAACGAACACAACTAACGGTCTGTGCATGTGCATCTGACTTGACAGTGTGGCACACCAAGTTATGAAGAATCTAGATATCAAATCAAACATTTGACAATTCTTTGTTTTATAAGACTGGAAGTTGCCAAATAGAAAAAAGTCCTGATCACATATTTTGAGGAACAAAAATCCGAAATAAAGCAACTGATCAGTTATCATTTAAGGACCAAAAACAAGAGGTAGCGCTTTGGCTACTTTAAGACACAAATTATAAAATGTATATAATCTAACGTGTTCAAAAAAAAACTTTGTATACATTGATATAGCGTGAGTGCTGTTCTTATTTTTCTAGAAGGTGGGACAAAAGCTTAACATTAAGACTGTGGTTAGATTCATCTTGCTATATATGTTTAGTTTGTTTTTTATGTCAATGCAACGTCAACCATACCTGCGCACATGGCCTAAAAGGGAATTTTAGCTCATATCATACGGAATCTAAAAAATGGTCCATGCAGAGTAACATGAAATCAGTTGTTTTTATAAAAACAATATTTATATTGTAATTTATACATGCACATGTAATTTATAATGCAATCATTAATTATCTCCCGTCATCACTAAATCGCCTCATTTGTCATAATTAAATTGTATATTCTCTGTTATTTTACACAATGCTTGTGCATTTATTTTCTTATAGCACCTGAGGTGTGTAAAATTTAAAATATTGCTGCCCATTAAAATTAACGTTTCAATCTCACTGACGGGTAAATCACTCGCGCGTTCTACTTTTTTTATACTCATTCAAATCACGCTATGCCCTTCATTAAGAATTTTAGATGGATTCATTAAGACAATCAAAATTCGAACACTTTAAAAAACTGCATTGAACGAAAGGATATCGTGCACCGACTATTCACAAACCTTACCACGGTTTATAGACATAGAGAATGGGAGTTTAAAGTTTGAAAAAATTTGGATTTCCTTCACAAAAAACCACACACAACATCACGTCCGTCACACAAGAAGAAACATCTGCAAACGGTCTGTTCATATACATATGAGAAATAATTCTTATCTGCCATTATGAACCAACCGCTTGAAAGCAGAAAAATTCCAGAAATACATTCACAGATAAAATGCATGGCAAGAGTTCAAACAAGAAAAAAAAACGCGTTCCCAGACATGGATTATGTGCTTAAGTTAAGCATGTTCACAAATAGCAAAAACATACAAAACAAGTTGTCACAATTGGAATGAATGTCGTTTAATGACTGCTCCTTTTATCCAAGAAAATATTTTGACACCCGTAAAAATATGATTTGCAAAATATTGTACGGCCCACACAGATATCTAAAGCGCATTTACCCTATCAAAGAAAGGGAAAAGAAACCTTGCAATAATCTCTCTATCAAACAGACATTGGATCCAATTTAAAGGTTAAGCAAGCAAGTGGAACCCCAAGCGTAACTTTCGTCAATGGCAGAACGCGAAACATCTCTTACTAAACAACTTCCAATCAGAATTGATATGGAAACTCCAATTTTGGGCGTGAACCGAACCTCAATTAAACTTTGTTTCGTTTATTTCTTTTTTGCAAAAATAAGAAATAAGTATATTAAATATGAATTGTACAAATATTCCCTGAATATATGTAAATTTAACAGATATTGTGATACTGACCTTATAATGAGCAAAGAAAAAGGCAGCAACGTTCTCCTCGTTTGTAGGACTCTCAATGTACGCCCATTCACTGCTGATAAATCGAATATTGTCTTCACTTTTTATTTGGTTTATTGAATATATACTTCATTCAATCGAAAACACTTCTTAATGAATACAGAAATACTGACAAAATGATTTTTTAACAAAAAAAACTGTGCGAATTGACAAATATTTTGTGGTCAATCAATACTGCTACTGCAACAAAATGTTTGACATTTCCGCCATAATCACGTACGTAATTCTCCACTCGATTATTTTTTCCTTTCTTTTCATTCGAAATCTCCGTATTGGATGATGCGGGAAATGTGGTGTAAAGAGCGTTTTGCCAATTACATGAAATAGGGATGTTGTTCACAAAAACTTTTCACTTCATTCCTTAAATTATGATATGAATTTTACACATATAGAATCAGTATTGTTACATGATTATTTACAACACAATTTTGTTCCATTTAAGCACAATTTGTATGAAAATAAAAGTATTTTTCGTAGGAGACTTAGAAACTGAATTGATGTAAAGAAAAATATGTCCTCAACGGTGTGTGTTCAGTTTAAAAATCCAAGAGAACGCAAGTGTTTCATTTGGTCGAATTGGAGAGCTTTGTTTGTTTTTATTGTCATCACATGGCAAAGTCACAATAATGTTAATTTTGTTTTGCTATAAGGACGTTTTTTAATCTAAAAAGGAAGAGCAATGGAATTATGTAAAAATATAGAGCGTATGGAAGAGAAGAAGCAGCTTTCCATTATGTACACTGCATACGTCGAACTGGACATAGTCTTGACCGAATAAAAATTTCAAAATAATATGGGAAATATCTGTTCACATATTGTTGGGTAATACTTTCATCAACAATTTATGATACACACATTTACTCAGTTCTTTTACTCAAAAATACGATGTCCACTATTTGTTGCTCATGGCGGTTTTTATATTTTGCTTATTCTTATTTTTATGGTCATTTGATCATTTGGTTCAGAATTTTCAGTTTTTCTTTAAAGTCTTAGGAAAGAAAAGCGTTGTAAGCCTCAAACTAAAAAATAAAAACAGGCCTTTTTTAAATGATTTATAAAAGGTTGAAAGCAGAGACCAATAAGGAATTGATCTCTTGTTGGAAAAATGTTTGTATTGCCTTACAGTGCAACAATCACTTAACTCGAACAGAACTATTTCTGATCTCATCTAACACGGTAGTTTTCTCTCACTCTTACATTGTTTTTAATACATTGGATTGCCAGTTCGCCGTTCCATAGCAAAATTCTACTCAAACCTATAATAATTTTTTCAAGCTGTAGATTACCACATAAAAAAGTCGTCTTTATTAAACAAATCACTTTTGAGATAAGAGTATAGTGATGTGGTGAAAATTTAATTCAACATTTAAAACTGTGTTCCACAACCAAACAAAGTGAAAGAAAAAATGACTGCTTCCCGTTTGACGCGGTCGGGTCGAGGCCGATTTCTAATCGGATTTGGAATATTAATCCTTATGTTTGGATTCATTGCAATATTTCACAGTTCACAGACGCAACTAGACGAATCTAGGCAACAGATATTGAGGTGTGAACAACTACAGGAGGTATCAAATGTACGCATGCAAGGTAGGTGCAACACTTTGATGATGTGATGTTGACCCATTTAACACACCCCTTTGCGACACGCAGCAATAATGGACCATAAATTCCGCCTGGAACGCAGTTTGGAAGCCGAACGTAGGGAATACTTAGAAACAAGACGAAACTTAGAACAAAAAGCCAAAGAACAAAATGAGCAGCATGCGAAGGCGAAACTCGAATCAAGTTTACAATATGACAGCTTGCATCAGAGGTATAAACTTTTGCAAAAGGAACACAGTGATTTGGTTGAAGACTGTTCAAAATCAAAGAAGACCCAGTTGGAACTTATGAATAGTCTTGAGAGTAAAGTAAAAACTCTTCAGTCACAGCTGCAACAAGTGCGTAACCTTAATGATAAGGATCTTGAGGAACTGAAAGTAAGTATGCAGATGGATGCCCAAAAAAAGATGGAAATAAGATAATATTTTATATTCAGGTAAAGTACGACACAATTGTACAGGAGAAGAGCCGCCTTGAGATCCTCCTCAAGACAACTGCACTAAGTGCAGAAAATCACAAAAAGAAAATTTCAATTATGCAAGAAGCAATAAAAGAATACAAATCCAATTGTGATTACAAGCCAAAAACCGAGGGGGATCTAAATGCAGATCAGCCATTGGCAGCTCCGCAGGTTGGTAATCTGCAGCAACTGCCAAATCATCCACTAGATAAGCCTCAAATACAGAAGTCATTTAACGAGCAGCAACTAGTGAGTCCCGATTTGTACAAAGTATCTATTAAACTTACTAACCAAACAACCACCACACAAGCGGGTGCATCTAATAACCAGTTTACTTTCAAACCCTCTCTTGCTATTAAGTCTGCACAGAGTAATGGTGCTGGGGACTTCCGAGAGAAGAAATACAAAAATGCGATAATTAATTCTGTTGAAAACTTTCAGATGATACCCAAACCCTTGGCCAGCGAAGAGGATAAAAACCATGCGGAAGAGAACGTTCAACAGATACCACCACTGAACGCGACGGCAAAATCGTCCACGGCCGCAAATCCGCCAGTTGGTGATGCAATTTCAGCCGGTGCTAGTCATGACGTAAATAGACACGCATTGTCGGTGGCAAATCAAGGAAGCACCCCTACTTTGAGTAAGACAAAACGCTCCAGCACAGCCAAGGAGGTCATAAGCGGACCTCACAAAGCACCGAAACAAATTCCTCTTGGCGTGGCACCGATTCCTGCAAATTTCGAAGATTTATTGAACAACAATCAGAACGACGATCAGGAAGGGGTAAAAGTCGATAGCAATAACAAACTCGATGCAGATAATAACCGCTACGCAAACGTTGTGGATGAATTGATAGGAAAGAATAATGACGGAGAGCTGGATACAGGGGCTCACGAAGTAAAAGATCCGGACTTCAATGCGGACAAAAATGACGATAACCTCAATAACGGGGCTGAAGAAGATAATAATTTCTTCGACGCAAAGGTGGGTCCAAAAGACAATGATGATCATGCTGATGGCGATGACTTGGAGATGTTCGGCATGGATGGTCACAAACACAACCGTAAAGAGGGGGATGATGAGCTGGGTCCTGCTGGAAATGCTATGCTCGATGGTGATAATTTGAATAACGAAGTTGCTGGCGACCAGGGTAAGGAACAATTCGGCGATGGGCTGCATTTGGACGAGGGAAACGAGGAAGAGGAAGATGGTAAGGAAAGCTAAATTTTTATTATTTTTTTTATGGCAGCTCATCTTTTGTCGGTGGCAAAGCTTTATTTTAAGAGCGGCTTGAATTTGTTCAATTGCAAACATTGTAGGGTTTGTTATGACATTCAGGTCTTGTAAAACCAAACAAGTAGTATAAACTGTTATAGTTTTCTTTTAAGTTCATGTAAAAACTGGAAACAATCCAACAGTCCTATTGTGTCCAAGCCATTCACACAAGAACACAAATCTTCAAAAGGTGTTGGATTATAACAAAAACATTTTTTCCTATGTAATTTGTGCGTGAGAAACCTATTCCTTTCCACAGCCTAATGGAAATAATCAGTTTTTACCATTTCTGAAGGAATTCTTCTTCTTCACCTGCGTCTTTCCTTAATAACATTCTCTATACATTCAAAAATAAACTTTGACTTTTAATTTTCAGAAGACGATTATTCAAATCCTGCTGCAAGACAGCAAGAAGGACCAGCGATTCGAAATTGAATGAACCTGATCAACGCATCAGCTGGCGCAATTCTATAAATGTTCAATATCGCAGCAGCTACAAATCTCGTTCGATGGCATAGGACTGTTTGAATAGACGTGCCGGAAAGTGAAATCCTGAAATTAGATATTTTTATATACGTAGAAATCAGTATATGTACCATTTTTGTTTTTTTTTCTTTGCTTCTTTTTTTTTTTTGTAATTAGTAATGAAAGATTTACTTTATTCTCTAAGAGAACGGCCTTGATCTAGATGCGGGAGCTAAATTAAATCAGCATCCACGTAGATCTCAGTCGCCCAAATGTCGTATAGGAAATGAAAACGTTTTGCAGCCGTTTTCAAAATTCAATGTGTTTAAAATATATGTCGGATCAGTAAGTTTGCACTCATTCAGCCTACACAACAATACACCACCATCCAACACACGCTTTCGACTTTTCTGTGATAATTACTCCCGATCTACTTCATATAAATGTAAGTTGCACTACATAATCATTTACACACACCACACAACGCACTGCTTTTGAAACATATGTGTATATTGCCGAGAACAAAACCAATTGTGTTTAAAATTTAAATATAAAATATTTTCTCCCTGTTTGGCTAGACTAAACTGAAATGACTTTGTTCTGTAACGCTTTAAAGGTATTGACTTAATTGAGGGAATGTATTGCATTTTTTAGTATGGTTTAGTTTTGAAATAATTTTATCCGATAATTATGAGGGACTTTTGTAAGAAAATATATCAATTAAAGTTTTATGTTTCGTATTTTAATGTATTTTAATATGAGCTGCGACGAGGAATGTTCATATTGTGAAAACTGCTGGTAAATCATTTGAGGATGTTTGGGCTAAATAAATTTGTAATGATATTTGCGCACTGCAATTATCCTTAAGGTGAGATTGTAATTTCCCCTTAATATGCAAATAAAAATCTATGAAGATATCTAAAAACCTCAGGTGACCTTTCACATGACAGGAGTACTTTGAGTGATGAAAAATATGGCAGTATGTAAAGGATTCTACGGCGTTGATTTGGAAGTTAATGGCGCCCATTGTGTACTTCATTTAAGGGAGTGTTTTGCAGCTGTTTCCTTGAAATAGGGAGCATACTGGCCATTTATCATACAAATTTGAAGCCGGTCTTTAATAGTATGATTTATAATTAATTCTAAAAGAAGATAGCGAACTCAGACCCAACTTTTTATAGCACGGAAGGCTACCCGCTGCACGTATGAATCTGTTGAAATGGCATGTGAACTGACACCACAGGTTTGTTCTTTTCTAAGGAAAGGAAAGATAAAGAAGTATATATAAATAAGGAGTTTTGTAGCTTTGTCTGGGGAAAAAACCTTGAGTTTTAGAATACCCATCTACTCACAATGCAATCTTTATATTTAAATATAAATAAACAATACTACGCCAATTACAAAATTACCGAAATGAACATTATTTTGAAGGAAAAAAGCGGGTTTTGTTCAATTTTTATTTGCAAATGTCTACTCTTACCTTGAGAAAAGAAGTCCACATGTAAATTGATAAAAAATAATAAATTTTTATTTATAATCACTGCTACCAAGGAATATAATAGCATACAGTACAACATACACGTCATCAAAAACAGATCTATTTAAAAAATACAAATAACTGGCAGTCTAACAGTCGCTTTCTTTTGCCAGTGTTCTAAAATTACGAGTGCTTAAACAAAAACAGTGAGTATCATTTTCAAACAGTATTGGCAGTAATCCAGGGATGTGTCATAACTTGATCCAAAGGTAAACGTCCCTCGGGCTTAAGTACCAGCAACTTTGACATAAAGTGTGCCGCAGCCCTGGACACATGCTCCGGCAACTTATAGTCAACCTTAATAATTTTCTTGTAAGTCTCGTCATAATCCACCGCGTGAAAGGGTGCCCGTCCGACTAGCAGCTCAAAACAGAGCACACCTAAGCTCCAAAGATCGACGTTTTTCGTGTGTGGTTTGCCTTGAACCATTTCTGGGGGCAAGTAATCCAATGTACCGCACAGGGTTGTGCGCATTGAATTCGGTTCATGCACAGACCAGCCGAAGTCTGCGATTTTCAGTTCGCCCTTGTAACCGAGCAATAGATTTTCAGGCTTAATGTCGCGATGAATAACGTCACGCTCGTGCAGATATCGAAGGGCCGATGCCAGGGACTTTATGTATACGGCACTGGTCTTCTCGTCGAATCGTTTGTCCGGCTGGCTCTGCAACTCTTTGTACAGTGTGCCTTTTGGTGCGTATTCTAAGATTAGATAAATTCGGGCTTCATCGTGGAAATACCCATAGAGTCGGAGAATGTGGGGATGCCGAAGATGAGACTGAATTTCGATTTCCCTGCGTACTTGGTGTTCTACGTTGCTATTGTAAATTTGTTTTTTGAAAAGCACCTTAAGGGCCACAACAAATTTCGACTCCTTCTCACGTGCTAAGTATACATTACCAAATTTTCCCCTACCTAGAGGGCGGCCAATGTCGAAGTTGGACAAAGCCCAAACTTTCTTCCCCTCTAAAAAATAAAATTATGTTCACAACATACTTCTTATACAATGTTTATGTAAAAAAAAACCCACCGCTCTTTTGAACTGTAGCAGTACCGCTTGCTGTCGATGAAGATTCCGTTGTTGCAGGCTTTTCAGATGGCTTCTCAGTTGGCGATGAGGTGTTGCTTGGTTTTGCCTCATCTCCAGGTGGTTTTGTTTCAACTTTCTTGATCACAGTTGGAGCAACAACTGCGGTCGGGTTGGTCACTTTCGCTGGTACATTTCGAGTGGCTGCACCCAGAGTGGATACTTTTTGTGGCAATGATTGCGGCTTAGTTGTACCAGGTTTATCATTTGTTTTTTGTTGATGAGCATAATCGGAAATGGGCTTACATATAAAACTCCCATTAGTATAGTTTTCAATTCAGTAGAAACGAGATTTTTTACCTTTTTTAATGCAGTCGATTTTGCAGACACGGGAACATTCTTAGTAGACTCTGGTTTTTGATGGAAATTTTCCTTTCCCAATGGCCGTTTAAACATTATGAATTATATATTTTATTAGGAACACTATTTTGGCACTTAACTTGGAAAATATAAATATGTGAAGTTAAATAAATAAGAATATTCCGCCGAAAAAGATGTTTGAACGGCAGATAATTTTCTCAATTTGAATCGAACAAAAATGCCGTTTGAGCAGTTGAAATGGAGAGAAAATGGAATTTATGGAAAATGAGACAATGAAAGCATTGCCAGATATGCATTTAAAAAAAATAATAGAAAGAAAGTAAATATTCTGTAAAATCAACTCAGGAAAGCGATAGACTGCAAAATTGTGATCCTGGATAAATTCAAACATGACTTTAATAAACTAAGTACTTATCCATATCTCTCTTTATTTTTATAATATTTACTTTTAGTACTTATCCATATCTCTCTTTATTTTTATAATATTTATATCCAAATAATCTTACCACTAAGAGTGTTTTGTGGTTTTTGAAGGTTGATGAATATTTATAATATTTCTTTAAAAAACAACTATTCTGCTTCACACAAAACATAAGTGTATATATTTTATTGTACATGGACATTATTCTTGACCCTACACTATTCTCACATTCACATATTGGGAGATGGCCACTAATTACCGGAATTCCATACAAGTATTACTAGAGTATAACTTTAAAAAACTCTTTAGCGTGATATCGAAAACCTCCGCCACAGCAGTTATTATATACCGGACATTCAACAACGCATTGATTTGCGCTGAAAATTTTTCGCTTGTTCCAAAGAAATAATCCATCTACTACCTCCTAAATGCTACTGTCAGAAAAGATTGCCTACTGTCCCAAAGTGTTGTGTGTTTTTGCCTGCTGTCAACTAACTTATGTCAGTGAAGATTTCAGTAGTTTTGTGATGATTATTTTCTAAAACATACAAATTAATTAGATGTGCTGAAATAAAATGGAAAACCTCATAAACTTGGATCAGCAAACATGTCGAACGTGTTTGAATAATTATGAAACCTCAAATTCGCTTTATGACTGTGTGGAGTACGAGACGAGAATTGAACTAAAAGAGATCCTCTGGAGGCTGTCCAATGTTGTGGTACATGATTAAGTCAAAATATTTTCTTGTATAAAGGGCTTATGTGTTTGATTTTATTGTTTATCTACAATAGATCGATTCAAATGAAAGTCTACAGCCAACGCGGATTTGTGCGGACTGTACCGAGAAACTACTTGACGCCTATGATTTTTTGATAAAAGTCGAAGACAGTGAAAAACGCTTGAATGATTATTTCGAATGTATGAAAAAGCTTGAGGAACAGAATGATTTTCTTGCTTCTATCGAGGTTCAGTCGGAGGAGTTTGCTGTTATTGATGATGCGTCACAGGGACCAACAGAAGATGACTACGACTATGAAGACATTGTTACTATGGAAATGCAAGAAAGTCAATCGGGCGATGTTATATTTCAAAGGGGCATGGATTTGGATAGCCCTATTGATTCAGGGACTGAAATTGTACAAATAATTGGAATCAAGTCGGAAGAGTGTAATAGGGAAGGTGAGTGAAATAAACCTTTTTAGCGTGATATCGATTTTTTAAAAATGGGATACTACTCAAATGCACGTATTAGCTATTCTGTTGATTTCTCAAACAAAAAAATTGAAGATCCTTTTTAAAGTGTAATTTAAAATTTTTGACCAATCCAGTCGAATTGCTTTCAATGAAAAGTTCTTTGTGTCTTAGTCTGAAAGGCGTATTGAGACTGCTAAGGGACGTATTGAAACGATCAAGTACGCGACATTCAACAGAACAATGCAGTCACTAAACATTATGTGGAGCCCCCCTCTTTTTGACTTCTAATGCCAATAAAAATAATACTGGGCGAATACTATATAGAAAATATTTTAACATTAATCGAACCGTGCGTGCGAGTGTCATTATACACAAAGCAAGTGTTGTTAAAGTCAAACTTGATCTTATATTGAATATGTTTTTCAGGGCTACCCATAGAATGCAACGTATCCATAGATGCCGACGTAGACGGCAACACGCTTGTCAAATCAGAGACACCAACTTCGTTTCCAGAAATGGAAGAAGAAAAACTCTCGGATAGGTATAGATCATAAAATACATTTGTCATTACTCCCTTTATCAATGAGTTCATTTCAGTGAATGTTTTACTCCTAAACTAGAGCCAGAAAACGCAAAGCAAGACCAACTAGTACAAACAGAAATTCTCGAGCCACCATTCCAGTGCACGACATGTGGTCGAATATACGCGAAGCGAGAAACTCTAATACGCCATCAGAAATCCCATCTAGGGTTGGGTACGTTTCAGTGTAAACACTGCGCGAGAAGCTTTACTCGTAAAGACAACCTAATAAGGCACTTGGCAACGCACAAAGACAACAACACCAATGATGGTCCAAAGAAACACACTTACAAGCACGGTCTGTGCCCGTTTTGCGGTGAGAGTTTCCCTCAAGCTAGTCTTATCATTCACATTCGGCGCCACACTGGAGAGAAGCCCTATAAATGTGACATTTGCGACAAAGGTTACCCTCGATCTCAGGACCTTATGATACACAAGCGCTCACATACTGGAGAAAAGCCACACGTCTGTAGCACTTGCGGAAAGGCATTCTCGCGGCCAAACAAACTGGCGCGGCATATTAGAGTGCATACCGGTGAACGACCCTACAAATGCAATCAGTGCAACAAGGCGTTTGCACAGTCCAACGATTTGAATTTGCACATTAGGCGGCACACTGGTGAGAAGCCCTACAAATGTGGTGTATGTGGAGAGTGTTTCATCAATGGTACGGCTTTAAAGAACCATCGAAAGTCTGCATCACACTATAGCAAAGAGGACGAAGAGGACCATCGCGATCGATATGAAAAAATTCGAGTAACGAATCCCCATCGGCCGTGTTGGAGAACGAAAGCCCCCGGTCCTGGATCGCAAGGCGAGGATGAAAAATCCTTGATCAAAGTCGAGGGCGATGACCAGCAATTGGAGAAACTAGAAATAATTGAAGAATTGAAAGACGAACTATAGGAATGTTCAAATCTTAAGCTAAAGAGACAAAAACAACCAAATTTCATTAAAAATTTTATTTTAGACTAAATAGTTTCGAAGGTTCTAGTAGATTTAAGTAGCAACTAAATATACGTGCATTCCCAGCTTGTGGGAATAGAAATTATATCGTGTTTTTACTTGAATTTCTGAAAAAAAAAATAAATCTTTATGGGGGATTGGGAGTTGGGTTTTAATTTTTATCAGTTTGGAAGTCTGAATCTTTGAGCGGTGCTTTGTAACAGTCACGCTTTAAAAGGTCTGTACAATTTACAACACACAGGATTATGTGTGAACGAGGAGAGATACTGAAAAAAGAAAGGAAGAGTC
Organism: Eristalinus aeneus; assembly: GCA_955652365.1. Taxonomy (NCBI): domain Eukaryota; kingdom Metazoa; phylum Arthropoda; class Insecta; order Diptera; family Syrphidae; genus Eristalinus; species Eristalinus aeneus. Next base: position 6,502,910 of record OY019130.1, on the reverse strand, counting down.
GCGTGCGTATGTTTTAATAACGATCAGTTCGTCGACTTGAGCTGTATGTTGTGGATCGCGATCGGGATCTTGATCTCGTTCGGGAACGAGAAGATCTTGAATCGGATCTACGACGGTTACGTCTTCGAGAGTACTTTGAGGATGATGTGCTCGCTGGCTGTCGATGCTTTTTGTAGTGATCGTTATCGTTTGAGTCAGACGAATCTCGCCTGCGACTGCTACGGTATGAACTGCTGCGATGAGATCGCTTTGAACGGTCTACCGACGTGCGCTTATGGCGTGAAGCACTATACTTCGATCGTCGACTGTGTGAGCTGCGGGTTCCGCTTGAAGTGGAATCAGAAGAATCGGATGGGGGTTCACTTTTACGGTGATGTTTTGATGTTGACGTGTTTGTCGATTGTATTGATTTCGATGTTTTATTGCCACTGTAGCTATTAGAAGTTCGTTTTTCGTTTGTTGGCGCAGCAAGCGAGGAACTAGCGGGAGAATTGCTGACCTTATACTTTGCGGAGGGAGGATTTGCTGGTGCACCAGTTGATGATCCAGGTATTGCTTGTGATGGCAAATTTCCCGAATTCATGCTTGGGGCGGGGAAGTAACTTGTAGTGACTCGGTTTCTTGAATCTTTGTTGTCGCTAAATCGGGATGTCCGTTCCTTCCTTCGCTTTCCTGTAGAAAAAAGACGAAAAGCAGAAAAGAGTAGACTAATGTTAACACAATTCTACACAATTTTTTTTATGTAGTTCGATGGACAGTCTAAATGAGTTTGCGGAGCCGGATCCACATTTACTTAATAATTTTCTTATGTTACGTTTTTTGTTTTTAATGTAATGCAAAGCATTTATGTTCTTTTTTGTTTAGCATTCTTTTTTGGGGTGTACAGATATATACAAACGCACCGTTTGAGTTAGATTTTTTATCAGGCTGTGGCTCACCGATATCCTTGTCAAACCCTTTTGATTTCTGCACTGGACTTCTACGTGGCTCGGATACGTGGTCTCTGGAGTCACGCTTTTGTTGTTCTCTAAGTAAGGTCTCCTCCCTAGCAGCAGCCGCTTGAATCCTTTCTTCAATCTCTTCCACTGTCTTTGCAAATGCGCGTTTACAAATTCGAATATTTGTCTGTGAGGTTAACAAATATTAATGAATTGAAAGTTTGGGGGAAGTGATTACCTTTAGTTCCTCTTCAGAATTGACTTCGTCATCCGAACGTTTACTGTCATCATTGTTTGTGTCATTGTCGGATGCGCTATTATCTGTATCGCTGTCGGCATATGCTTCAAGACCTAAAAGTTATCGTTGCACTAATACTTTTTTGTGTTTTTCTTTTTGTTTGGTTGCATATACAGATTACTAGGAATGTAATTATTTACATTTTATTTTTGGTTAAGCAGTTTCATTTTGCATTGATAGGGGGGAGGTACATATTTGTAGAGTCAAATTTAAACCGTTATGTCAAACTAAAAGAAATTCTTTTTTTTGGAATTTAAAGGTAGCGGCGAAAGCAACACGTTTTTCAAATCTTTTATACAACCATCGATGAGTAGGGTATATGAAACTAATGACCACACCCAAGTGCTACTTTAACGTGGATAAGGGGGAACTGCCTACTCGGGATTTTTTTTGTGAGAGCATACCTCGCTAGTCACACAAAATGCTATTTTGAGTGCTTTTATTTACTTTTGAAATACTATACAGAATATACTAACACTAACAAATTTGAAATCGTCCGCGGTTTTCAAATGGGTATAGATTTAAAAACAATATTTGATTGTTTAAGGTGTCACCGACTGCGTATTTCTTGTCCACCACACTTTGATTACTTAACAATTGTGAAAAAAAGTAAGTATCATGGATTAAATAGAATTTGTTAACTAACTGCGCATGCTATGATATTATTGGGCACGCATATGAGTTAAATTCTTTGGAACAGGAGCCTTGCCTTAATTGGAGCTGACTGAATTGAAATTGAGTGTTTTTTGTGATGCCTGCAAAAAAAATCCTTCCGGGTAGAGCAGCGAAGTTGTATTGTTTTTTCCAAATTCGTCTACTTAGCAATTGCTTGCGAAGAGATAAGTATAGATTCCAGGCTGCCTGCAAACTCATTCGTAGAGGCTTGTAAAAATTGTGATGAAATCTAAAGCTTTAAATAAATCAATTGACGGTTGCTCACAAGTGGCTAACTAGAGACGATGAGTTTGAAAAGCCGTTTATTTTACGAAAAGTGTATATTAACTAAGCGCAATTAGCAATTTAAGAAAGGTTAAACTTCGACACATGTGAGAGCTTAATTTAAGTTTAGGGAAAACCCTAAAAAAAAAAACCGATGCAACCACTACACAGCAGCTCCATGGCGTTATTTTAAAAAAAACCCGAGTGCAATTAATGTTAAAAAGGAAAAGCAACATTTCACTTCAATTTTTAATTTTCGGTAAATTACATTCTGTTGAATGCGCAGGATTTACAGAAACATAAAAAAGGTTGAAACTGATGCTCATATGAAGGCTAATAGTAGTGAAAATGATATATAGAATAAACCAACGTTTTATTTGCTTTTGAAACGTGATTCAACAGCGGAATCAAGAACACTCAACGAAAGCAATCATCTGTGTTACACTCTACAGCTTCGGTTTAAAAAAAAGTGGTTAGTTATTACTGCAATGAAATCGAGTGTGCAATGGGACAAATATTCTTCACCACAAATGTCGTTATGAACAACTAATCCACTCAATTTTGAAAAAGGAGAAATAACATGATAACTATACTAGAAGACTAAGGAAAGATCAAAAAGAAAATAAAAAAAACGAAAAACAAGCAATAAATCGTTCACTTACCTAATTTGCCGGTAATGGAGGTTATTGCGCTTTTGCGGATTACTTGAGCCGATGACGCTTTATGTACACAATAGTATTAGGTTTTTAAAATAAATTATTTAAGAGGTAATAAGAAACAAATCAAATAAAAGTATCTTCATCCCTATGGGTAAAACAAAGAACGATTGTATTTATGAGATGACTGATCGTTATTTTTTCCTGCTCTTATTCACTTTTTTTTTTTATCACAAATTCAATCCAATTCGTCTTTGATTTTTATATATATTGAATATTTTATGTGGCTGTAAAGAATAGATAAAAACCAAAACTACCTTTTGCTCTTCTTTTGCGAATTGCTTCGTATGCTATACTACTTATTTCTTCGTTAGTCACTTCAAGAAGAAGTTCCGTTAAAGTTTTTCGCACAGCAATCATCTAATTTTTGCAAAAAAAAAAAAACAAAAAATATACAAATAAATACTTTAACACTGTTCACACATAGTTACTGCACGCGGCATTATAGAGACACCTACCATGTCAGCCATTCTCTCTTCATATGTTTTACCCGTTAACGATTTCGTGCGTTCTAGTGGGACGCTTGTTGAAAGGTGTGTAGAGGCTGATGCGACGGCCTGATCGGCGTCGGCATCATCATAGTGGGTAGGCGATTCAGTGACCTCAGCAGCTTCATTACCTGAACTTTCACCTTCCTAAATTTTCATTTATTAATGCATAAGGATTACAAACGATTAAGGAATATGTGTAAACGACTAGCAGGAGGGTTGATCGTTAAAATACATAATAAAATATTCTTTCCTAAGTTTACGAGAAAGACGCTCGAATTAGAGCTTAAAGAAAATATTTACCATTTCCATGATGCTATTGTTTACCATAGTTTTTAATTTCGTGTTAATATCATTGTCTGCTGTAGGTGCACTTGGTATGTTGGGCTCCTTATCTTTCTGCACTCTTTCTAGTTGTTTAAGCTTTTCCCGTTCCATTTTTTCCAAACCCTCTCTAGAGGAAGGCAATGAATCAGCAGCCAAATGCGCAGAAATTTTAACTCCTTACCGTATCCATGCCGGCAGTATCTTCCGCTTAGCAGCATCCATAGGGGGGATTTCCAGTGATTCCTTACTTGGCAGAATTGATGTCATTTCATTGGGAGGTTTCACAATATTTGATATACTTTGTAAAGGAGGTGTTGTGCTTGTAACTATATCTTTAGGAATAGGTGGTGTTAGTGAACCGGTTGTTATCGGAACATGCAACACGGGAGGTGGCAAAGAGACACGAGCTTGCCACGATGTCCACTGATTGGCTTGTGGGGCACCTTTAATGGGAGAAAATTAATAAACATTCATAAGAAGAAAGCGCCCCTTAAATAAACTCACAATATGGCACAGCATCTTGTTGCGACGGATACCAGCGACTAGAATTAATTGTTTCTGCTTGTGGGGGAGCAATGACTTGGTCAAATTCCACAACTTGGTGTTCATCTTCTTTTTCAACTTCCATATCGGCTTCCCCTTGTTCATCAAATTTTGTAATTTTATTTGATTTTAAATTGGCACTTATGACGGGGGGAGGTGGTGTGTCGGGTAAACCAGCACCTGAATCTTTCATTTGTATCCATTGCTGAGCAAGCGATGCCCAATCAATGACACCACCAGAATTCACATTACAGGATGTTTGCGATGTCATTTGCCAGTTGAATTGATTGCGGCTATTTACACCATCTCCACTGGAGTCTCCACCAGAGTACATTGTTATAAATAATTAAGATTTGTTTAAATATTTTCTTCACGTAAAACTTTGTTCTCACCACCATAAAAAATTTATTTTATAGTAAATGACAGTTTACATGGGCAATTTGAATGTCAAAATTTAGATAGTGACATTTGCTTTTAAAAGTTTATGGACGTTAAGCATTAAGGTGATAACATGAAAAATATTTTTTTAAATCCGTTTTTAAATGCAAATGTTTTGAACACGCAATTTTCAGGTAATATCTTTTACGCTCATATATTATTATACGGAACACGATCGTCGCTTTAAATTGATTTTACGTAAAAATTATGTGTCCTACTCCAGCTTTAGAAAATAAACTAGTAAGATAAAATAAATCAGAACCACAAATTACAAATTCAACCGTCAATTTCAATTTGAACTCAAAAGGAAAACTTTGAAAACCATAAAAAACTGAAAAATTTTCGATGTTACTAAATTTTGCCTGCATAATTCTCTCTCATGAAATTATATTCCGCTTTTCAAAGTTTTTTTTTTTTTTTTCAAAATTAAAACAAAAATTAATAATAATAATAATAATTGTTGGAGCTACAATCATCAACTACTCGTGTTGTGCGCTACTGATCTCTCACGAGTAGAAGTTACCTACAGTTTTTTGCCGACTCCGAACGGCGGCAGTTAGCCGCTTTCTTAGACAGTTATTACTAAAACAAAAATTGGCTTTTTTAAATTCTTTATATAACCTTACCAAAATGTACCATGTATTCTATCCGTCGTATTATGACTCTGAATACATTTTGAACTTATGTATTTTTTACGCAGCTTATTTCTATCGAGTTTTTTAATATCGGACCTGTCGAAGTTTGGCAGTATTTAAAGATTTTGTAAACTGGTTAAGCTAATAAACACAGGAGATATAAATTAAGGCACCGGAGATATAAATAACAGTTTGTTCATATATATTCTTTACATCTTATGAATGAGTACTTTTCACTCCTGAACGAGTGAACACAAGCTGTAGCGAGAAATCAATAAGATTATTCATGTGTTTTGATTGTAATAAGTGAGCAAATAAAAACTTACTAAGTAAGCCTTCAACAAAAAGCACTAATTCATAACAAGGTTACTTTACTTTATTTTAAAATTTGTTGATACACAAAACCGTACAATAGGATTGTACTAACATAACTATAAAAAATCGTCGTATGTAACAAAAAAAAAAAAGAAAAATATTCACATGGCAGCGGAAGTTTAATATAAATTTCCCGGTAGCATGCCAATGTTAGGAGGAATGCGTCAACAATATGCCATCGTTTATGCTATCTACTATCATATACATGTACAGCGTAAGAATAATAATAATAAAAGTCTCATTCCTAGGCAGTAATCTGCATAAGGCCTTTTAAAACAAAACCCGTGGAACTGAAAGTGGTTTGGCAGTCTTAAAAGTGCGGTCTTTATCGGTGGAATACAGGTGTCTGGACCTCAGGGTAACGTAAACAGAAGTCGCCACCTGTGTGTCTGCTTAAGCAATGCAATGTCTCATGGTGTTGACGGTATTCACACGAAAATAATTTCACAAAATATTGTGTACATTTGAGAACACTTTAAAATCGCTCCCGACCTAAGGTTCATACAAATATTGTGATCATAAGTCCTAATAAAATCTAAACGAATGCATTTGGTAAAAAAGAAACAAAAATTTAGCAGTGAACGCAGATCTTCGCTTAAAGTTTAACTAATGGGGCGAATATTGTAATCATTGCTTTTGCCCTCCTGTGATTGATTTGTGGTCCCCTTTTTCTTCTTCAGACAACCATGCCATCTGTGGACAAAAGAGTGACTTAGCGAATTCAAAGATAGTGCGAGATAAAAGCTCACCTTCTGTTTGTGCTGCTCCACAGCTGCCAGACAACGATCCATAACCATCTTCTCGGTGAGGACTCCATTTTCCGAAGCATAAACTGCTGCTTGCCATGATACACCCAGTTTCGAGATTTCACGGCCTGACATGCCTTCGCATAATTTTGCCATTTTCGAGCAAGCTGCGCCGTAATCAAACTGCTCCAATTTAAATCGTCTGAAGAGAGAAAATTGAATTTAAATACATAAATCATCAACAATAAGAAAGCACTTACTTAGCTCCTTTAGCAGCAGGTTCGAGGACAAATTTGTCAAAATACAGTCGCAAGAGCCGCTCGCGCTCCTCAAGTCCGGGCAAGTTAAATTCGACCATCTCATCCAGACGATCGTTGATAGCGTAATCAAACTGTTCCGGAGTGTTACTGGCTAATACCAGCATGAATTTTGGGTTTTGTTCAGATGTTCTATATAAGAAAGCGTTTAATGCAGCACGAAGATCTTCTGAGATTTTTTCCGACGAGCGCTTGCGCAAGAATGCATCAGCTTCGTCGACAAACAGCAAGAGCCCACGACGACTAGTGTTCGCCCAATCGAAGACTTTGTGTATCGCTGTAACACCTTCCTTAGCCATTGGTGCTACATCGCCTCCAGTCATGATAGCATAATCCATTCCAGAATGTTGAGCTAGCTTCTTTGCAAACATTGTCTTACCCGTACCCGGAGGCCCATGCATGAGGATGTTCCGATATAAACCACGGTTTTGTCGGGTGTTTTTGGTCGCAATGGCAATGTCTCTAAGACGCTCTTCAAGCTTTGGATCGAGAACTACTCCCTACAGAAACAAAATCGATGTAAAACGTTTTGAGTACACAACATATGTGCACTTACCTGAAGAGCGTCACTTGGCTTCGATTTTAGTCGTTTCATATACTGAAGGGGATTTTTCAATGCGTCAGTTAAGGCAAAACGTGAGGTTTCGCCCACAAGATTTGGCTTACCAATGCGAGCTTCAATATACCTGGAAACAACCCCTGTTGCGCCTCTAGCAGAATAAACACCGAGCGCCACCAGCGACAAACCACCAGCAGCCGTAAGAACTTTGTCCCAATCAGTAAGTAAAGTTTCGAAACCAGCTCCAACAACACTTCCAGCAGTTCTAAAAGAAACGAACTGTCTTAATTTTCACACAAAATGGAAACTATTGACTCATACTTGATTCCCTCGAGAACTGTAGTGCGATGTTCCTGGGCTTTGAGACGAATTTGTTCCAAGGTTATATCACGATTTTCTCGCTCTACTTTAGCCTTAGCACGTACTTCGTGCTCCAACAGTTTCAGACGATTCTTCTCCTTCATCTCGATCTCATGTTCAATTGTTTGACGACGCATCGCTTCTTGACGGGCCACACTCTCTTCTTGTCTGAAAGCGTTAATTGATTGTGATTGATTGACGTCCTAAAACTGTTTAAGGGAATTCTTACTTTTTTAGGTTTTCTTCCTGCACTCGCTGTTGTTGCGCGAGTTGATCTTCATAGCGACGTCTTGCCAACTGGTCTTGATACTGTGCTCGTTGTTGCTGTTGCTTTGTCTCTTCCTAGGTAATTAGATAACTTCATTTTTGCCAATCTTTGTATAAGGTACACTTACAATCAGTGTTTTTCGTCGTTCCTCGTGATCTATACGCTTCTGTTCAACTTTTGCCTGCTCAATGTGTGCTTCATATTCCTTAACTTTAGCCAGATATTCTTGCTGGCGAGTTGTTTCCTGCATTTTCGAAAGATCAAGAGCTTCCCTGGCATGTCCTAAAATTAAGGGTCATGGGTTCAATATATTGCTGCGATTGCATAATCAAAATTGTCCAACTTACTGGATTTCTCCAGGGCTTTGGCGGCTTCTGCAGCTCGCTCCAAAGCTGATGAATCGAAACGATATGCCTCCATTGCCTTTTTTTCGGCCTTGGATAAACCGGGATCACCAGTAGCCTGTCCTGCAGTGCTTACTCCCGCATCTTCCCCACCTTCTTGAGTTTGGTTTTGAGGATGATTTCTGCCTAAAATCCACGACATTTTGTCTTTCAGCTGATTACCTTTTTATGTCACTTTCAATCAAATTAAAGTAAATAAGAAAACTGATGAAATTTCCACAATTGGTTATAAAAACTGGATCCCCACGAAAAACGTGCAGGTGACTTAACTGACAATTAAGAATTGACAAATGAACTCTAAGTGGAGTGTGAGATGAGCACTAAATTTTCTTATCAGATATTGGGTTTATCCCAACAGGTTTGGCTGCACTTAATGAGCCTCTCAAAATATTACAAATGAACGGAAAAATTGAATTGGAGAGGTACATATATATGGCGATATATGGAGGAAGCGCATTCATCTGAAATATAATTTGCTGAGAAATACTCACGTCTGAAGTGCATTCCCGATATTTACCTGTACAATCAGTTTAAGTGTCGAATTTGTACAAATCAGTCAATATTTGATAAATTAGAAATAGGTTTGGTGTAGATATTATATTTATATAATCAAAATATGCATTTTATGTATATTCAAAATTAGTCCTACCCAAAAGTGCAAACACAGAGCAAGGCCTTACCATATATCAGAGGGACCTGTCAGAGTTTCGTAAATATTAAAGTAGTAATCTGCCTGCATAAGGACAACGATAAACAACGATCAACTATCAGGTGGAAAATTCCACTGCTAATATCGGCTGCTGCGACTGAGATAAAAGAAAAACATACAAGCACTTCTCATGCCTGAAAAAGGAAAAAGTTGGCTGTCATATTTTGGACGATTTGTGGTCATTGATATCATCCCTGATTAATGATTTTGACAGTCCTTCTGTCTAAGTCAAAATAAAATACTTCTTTAGTCGGGTCGTCGGCAATTTCTGAAAATAACTTAATTGTACTCGACAAAAGGCGTTTAAAACATTTACAATGCAGCAATTAAGTAATGCAAATATCGGTAAATTGTGCCGGGCATGTTTTGAAATATGTGATGAATACAAAATGTTATTTGAAGAGTCGGAAACGAGTGACAAGCTTACACTGGGCGATATATTCAGTCAAGTTGTTAAAATCGAAGTACGTTAAAAAAACTGTCTCTATTATTTGTTTGCGATATGTTATGAACTTTGAATTTGTTTTCTATAAAAAGGAGGGGACATTATTGAGTTTGATTATAATAATCATTTGATCACACGTCTAATAAATTAATTGAACTTTAATTTGCTACTTATGTTTCAGACAAAGTTCTGTTCGGAAAATACCCCAACAAGAATTTGTGTTGACTGCGTAAAAGATTTGAATATTGCCTACGCCTTTATACAGAAATCTCAAAAAAATAACGATAACCTGTTAGAGTTCTTAAAAAGCGGATCTATAAAACAACCAGATTGCTTGTCTGAATTTCCCATCGACATTCCAAATGAATCGAATACCGTAGATTTCCCACAAGTCAAAGTCGAAAATGAATTGTTAAACGACTATGAAGAAACTTTTTCTGATATTAAAATATCTGCTTCAGAAAAATCAGACTCAACAGATACTGACTACGATGAACCGCTATCGTCATACGAAGAGAAGAAAGTAAACAAAATGCAGTGCACTTACTGCGATCGAATATTTAAGAGACAAAATTTTCTGGAAAATCATAAAAGGAAACACGAAGAAGAACTTAAAAAAAGAGGTTTGTTTTGCTATGCTATGTTTTGTTTAGGAACGAATCAAATCTTGGTAATTGCTTTAGAAGATATCGAAGATTGCAAGGTTGTAGTATTATGCGATGAATGTGGATTCAGGTGCAGTTCCAATACGGAATTAAAAACTCACATGACAAAAGAACATAAAGAGAGGTAATTTTCAGCTATTTTTTTGCAGTTCTATCAACTGGCATGCATAATTTGTAAGAAAATGAAGCTGCATACTCTTAAAACATTTTTTCTTTCAACAGCGAGTCAGATGACAAGAGAACAACAAGAAGCCAACAACTCAAAATGAAAACACGAAGTCAGAGTAAAAAGCTTAAGACAACATCCGGTCGCTTTGAGTGCGATTCCTGTTTTAAGACATTTGCTTGGAAAAAGGATTTGTATAGACATGAGCGATACCACGAACCCAACACAAAGAAGTTTTCCTGCCCACATTGCGATCGTCGGTTCATACGGAAAGATAAACTTTCGTCTCACCTTCAAGTCCACTTGACGGGCTTGAACAAATCGCATACAATAAAAAGTTTTCAACATTTTGCAAATCATCTGTATTCCGAAAAGAAATTTAAGGAAATCAAGTGCATGATATGTAGCTTGGAGGGATTTACCAGTGTTCGTGGCCTTAGACAGCACATCACTCTTCATAACAATTTAAAATTGGCTGAAGAACTAACTGGCAGCCTTGTGGTGGAAAGATTCTTCCCCAACACGGAATTGAATGATGTGCAGTCGGCTTTGAGGGAAGAAATGGAGAAGAACGAATTCGGAAAGCTTCATTCAATAGTCAATGGCCATAGTTATGAAATGGGAATAAGTGACTCTGACGATAGTGATCCAGAATGCCAAAATCGCTACAGCTGTGAGATATGCAGCGAGTCGTTTAGCAGAAAACACAAACTCATGACACACCAGGCGTATGAGCACTCATTCGAAGATTGTCCATATGAGTGCAGGGCTTGCAAATTAAGATTTACTTGTAAGGAAATATTTGAAAGTCATCGAAAACATCACTGTGAAAATTCCGACCGGCAATATCATTGCCAACAATGCCCAGGACGGTTTACTTGGCTACAGAACATTGAAAATCACAAATGTCGGAAGAAAAGTTCTCTAAACCGAGGGAGAAACAAATGTGAAATCTGTGATAAAGCTTTTGCTTGTCCTAGAGACTTAAGACTGCACAAGAAGACACACATTCCAGAAGGAAAGTCACATGTCTGTGTTATATGTGGGGACAAATTTTACAGATATGAAAGTCTGCGATATCATATAAATTCACACAACTCGGATGACAAGTCATATAAGTTAAAAAAAATACTCTGTTTGCTGTGCAACACGGAGTTGCCAAATGTAAGCGGGATCAAAACCCACTTGTCTATCCATGCGGACGGTCACGTGGATTTGGAAAAATGCAAATTCGCGAACATTTTTTACCCAGCAGCCGATGAAGCCGAGGTGGCGGAGGCTATTAAAAGACGTTTTGAAGAACAAAAGCTTAGTCAACTTTATGTTGGGATAAATAAATATGGTCTCGAAATAGCCTTGAGTGATTCAGACAGTGGAGACGAACTGCAATCGAATTGCGATTCCTCAAAGACATTCACTTGCGAGGTGTGCCACGTAAAATTCCCTCGAATGCATTCGATATTTGAACACCAAGTTGTGGAACATGATGATGTGAGTATAAATACCTCGTACACATGTGATAACTGCGACGATCAATTTGTCTGCAAAGAACTTCTGCAAAGACATTTGGCAGTCGGTTGTTTAAGTTCAAATCGTTTTACCTGTACCAAGTGTGGCTGTAAGTTTGTTTTTGAGCAAAACTTGTCAGCTCATGTTTGCTTGCCCAATGACAAAAGTTCTGAAGATGCCAAACAGTGCGAGATTTGTGGAAAGAAGTTTAATTGGTTGAAGGACTTGCACAGACACAAACGTAGCCACGTCCCAGATGAGAAGAAGTTCGAATGCCTAGTGTGTGGAAGAAAATTCAACAGAAAGGACAACATGCGAGCGCACCTAAAAGTGCACAATGTCGACTATAAGATGCGATCGAAAGCTTTGCTTAAGTGGGAGCAACAAGATGAGAACATGTGCCGGCCACATGGTGAGAAAATTATACAGTGCAAAATTTGTCACACAATTCACAATTCCATTCGAGATTTGAACACACATTTGATGACTCATAGTGATTGTAATACCTTAAAGCAGAAGGATACAGAAGTGAAAGAAATATCAATGATCCTCTACAACAAGCCAATGGATCTACGAAGTCTGTCTAAAGCAATCTGTAGTGATCTCTCGAATAACAAGCATTCTCGCTTCTATTCGATTACCAACGAAGTGGGATATGAGTTGAGTTTGTTTGATTCAGAAACTGCCACCGATCTTGAAGCAGATGAAGAGGAAGATAGCGACACACGCAAAGGCTACACTTGCATGCTCTGCAGCAAAAAGTTTAACAGAAAATTTAAGATCTTCGAACACCAGAGGCAGGAGCATTCCTGGAGTGAACTTCCGCTAGAGTGCTCGCTATGTTCGGCAAAGTTTGTTTGTGAAGGCATATACGACCTTCATTTGAAGTACGAATGCGAAAATGCTGAGAAACAGTACAAGTGCAAACAGTGTCCATTGAAGTTCGTTTGGAAGGAGAATTTAAAAAACCACGAAAAGTTTATGCACGATAAAAATCTGGTATTTGCCAAGAAACATCACTGCGGCACATGCGATAGAAGTTTTCTTTGGCACAAGGATTTACTGAGACACAAAAAAGGCCATCGTATGGAGGAAGAAAAGTTCGAGTGCACATGGTGCTTTCGTATTTTTATGCGAAGGGATAATCTTAAGGTGAGCACCGTGCTTCTTGTATTATTTTTTTTTATTCGGTTAACACCTTTTCACAGGTTCATATGAAAGTTCATAAAAATGCAACTCATCTTCTGCTGCCAGACATCTACTACTTGGCACGCCCGAACAGCACCAAAGTAGCTGAATGCAAGTATTGTAATCAAAAGTATACTACTGCCGGCGATTTGCTTCAGCACATTCGTAACGTTCACTTAAGCTTTCAACAGCAGCAGAGTGTACCGGATCCGAGTAGCTATTCAATAACGAATGCTTTAGGCTACGAGATGGATATTGAGGATTCGGAAACCGAAAGAGAAGAGCCGATTGAGAAGTACTCCTGTGAACTTTGTGAGACGCGTTTTAATCGTCGCTTCAAATTGTTGCAGCATCAGCAATCTCTTCACTATTCTGATAATATACCACATAAATGTGATTACTGTAACTTCAAGTGCGTTTCGGAACCTGTACTTGCGTATCATATGCGTACTCAGTGCATGAACTCCGTCAAGCAATTTCGTTGTAGCAAGTGCACCATGCGATTCATGTGGCGTGAGAACCTAGAAAATCACGAAAGTGTCATCCATGATAGTCCACGAACACATACTTGCGAAGTTTGTAAGCGGGATTTTGCCACGCAACACGATTTGAAGAACCATAACGATTGCAAACCCCCAGATGAAGTAAAATTATTTGAGTGTGATATGTGTGATCGGAAGTACAATCGTAAAGACCGACTGATGAAACATGTTAAGGTTCACAATGAAAAGAACAAGGAACAACGAATGAAGAATGTCACATCGACAGACAAGAAGTTCTTGTGCGCCTTTTGTGGGAAAGAAGTTTCAAGCTCGTCGAATCTAGTTATTCATATGCGGCGACATACGGGTGAGAAGCCGTTTAAATGCGAATTCTGCAACAAGGGTTTCCCGCGATCTTCGGATTTGAGTTGTCACAGACGTACACATACCGGAGAAAAACCGCATAAGTGCACGGAGTGTGACAAGGCGTTTTCACGCTCGTACAAGTTACAAACGCATATGCGTATACATTCTGGGGAAAGACCTTATAAATGTACATATTGTGAGAAGAGCTTTACACAGTCTAATGACTTGACGCTTCATGTACGCAGACACACTGGTGAGCGTCCTTACATTTGTGAAACATGCGGTGAGCGATTCATACAAGGAACAGCGTTGAGAAATCACCGAAGGATGAGGGGGCATTATGCGGTTTGAAACGTGGCATTAAAAAAGTTTTTTTTTGAAAATTTGTTGGTTCGGATGATTCAAAACACTTCCAGTTTCAAAATTCCTTGTTCCAAACTGTGTGTTTCTTTGATTACTGGGGTAAGAAAAAGTGATCTCCTACTTAGGCCATAACATATGCTACTTATATATACTTAAAGGGATTTGCCCCCAGACAAAAGTGTATGAATAAATTTACAAAAAGTGAGTAAAAAAATATATTTCGCTTTTATTTGTATTTCAGAAATTTTAAAATTAATATGTTTCGCAATAAAGAAACCTAGTAACTTATGATGGAATTTGTTTTTGTTTTAGAGATTGCGTTTTGCAGATAAAAAGACATAATTTAAGTGCACATAATGTCTGTCTTAAAATTGGTGGAAGCATATTTTTATAATATAATGCAGACGTAGTTTCTTCCAAATACCTCTCTACAAATAAAATGTCATATATGCCCTGCAATAGTGCCAATTCTTCGGCAACATTTGGAACTTACCCAGGCTTGACTCGCAGATATATATTTTGGAGCAGGTTAAAAAAATTAATAACATACTTATAAAATAATCTTTCTCATTCCCGATGCATTTATGCCTTTGTTTGATGTCAGATTTCGGAGTTATGTGGCACTACATTTTGCTAAACACCAACCTAAGTTCAAATAGAACTATTCCAAAATCCACTTGACATGGCGGCAAAGTGGTTTGGAATTTATAAATCCCATCAAATCGGAACTCTCCACCCAATCAGATCTAAATTAAATTGTTGCGGATTTACATACACATAAATCGATTCCAATAAGCCACATGAAAAAAAAAAATTGTTCAACAATTTGTTTCAGAGGTGGTTTTTTGTTTACAACTCGGACAATGAACTATTTCTTATGTGAAAGCACGAACCACTGCATACGACTGATAAACCTATATTGGTTACGAAAACTGTTACGAACATACATCAATTTCTTGCAGCACTATTGGGATTAGTGAATTATAGATTCTACCCTAGCGCTCTATCGAATTGTACGTGGCGAAATTACGTTCAATCCTTCGTTCGATTCTGGATCAATAATTACAATAATTGCATCTATTAAAACTACAAAATTATTTCATGGTCCAATACGACCTTCCTTCGGAGGTACATATAAGCATTTATGGTAGCGCTTGAATTCTTACATATATTTCTCTTTTTTTAATTGCCTCAATGTGAAAAGATATTGAAATGAAATAAGAAGAAAACAGCGCCTGCGTGAGAGCAGTAAGATTTAACAGTTTTAAAAGCTATTGGCTAACTTTTCTTCAAGTTTCGAGTCGCAAATTTTGATTCAAATTCATGCTATTTGATAATAAGTTATAATTATTAAGATAAATTCTCAAAACAAGCACACACCATACAAAAGGAAGAATTACAGCCTTCGGTTAAATTTATATCGTTCGAAAGAAAAATATTCTTATTTAATAGCGATTATTATAATTTCTATTGTGCTGTAGACTCTCTCAACTCACGTTTAATTAAGTTTGTGACCTCGGATAAATGTTTCAATTTTGGATTTCACTTCGAAATATTCCTAAATGTTTGAGGCAGAGAAATCGAAATTGAAATAGACGCTAGAGCAACAGTTTAGTTTATAATATGTCATAAAAAACGAGTTGTTGTTTTGTTATTGTATTCTAGCAAAAACCGCCAATCACGGTATAACCCATAAATTTGACATGTTGGATTACAGTCCCATTTTTAGACTCCACTCCTCGTTGGCAATATTTCATCATCAGCCATCACTTACACTGCGACTTTATCCCCCAATTGCGAAAGAAACTTGCGCTGAATAAACATTTTTATATATACCCGTGTGACGGTTTTTAGACTAAGTAATATAAAGACGTAAATATGTTGTATGCAATCAAAAGTTTATTTTTCTAGTTACTGTTATAGATAAAAACGTGTTCTATAAATTGTATTTCAATAATTAGACAATATAAAAAATAACATCTCTTTGTTTAAATTAAATAATGCACAAGTCGTCATTTTTATACATTAACGTACAACACTGCAATTGGTGAGGTACAATTCGTTTGAATTTGCAAAAGTAAACGTGCAAATTCAAAAAAAAAAAAAAAATGCAGAAGTGTCAAAAAATAAAGTTTTGTTTTTATTTCAAACTCTTCTACATGTCTTATTCTCATTTGCTCTACGAACTATATACACAAGCAACTAAAATTTTACTCAGTAAAATAAACCAAAATAAAATTAAAAAAAAAACAACAAAAATAAAAATAATACACAACTCTCGTTAAAAAAATTAATTAATGGAAGTGAGCGATCGCTTAGAAAAAATTGTGAGTTAATCCTAATGAAATCCGTCTAAAATAGGTCAAGGTAAAGTGCTGAGAACATTCATGAATATGTCACTAGTTGACTTCAGGTGGTGGTGTTTGCGGCAACCATGTGTAGAAGAGGATGTACGCCGCACTGGAAACAACATCTGATGTATCAATTGATGAGACCACTTGATCGTCGAATTTAAACCATCTGTAAAAGGAAAGGCAGTATAATAAATTTGAAAGCTACTGAACGTAATTCGTATTCGTAAATATTAAAGACCAATGAAAGGGTTTGCCATCAAATTTAATTTAGAATATTCTTATACCGATCGTTTTTCATCTTTTCCCTCATTTAAACCTAAATTCATTAGAAACATGTCAAAGTACAATGGTCAGTAGATTCAGTAACACCAATAACCTGACGGCGTGTTTGTACCATCGATTTTATTTCACTAAAAAAAGTGAAAACTTTCAGACCTAAAAATATCAAGCTTGCTATCGCGAAGTAGAGATGATGGTAGACGCACCAAAATAGCCTAAAACTGTCCAAAGATAGATTACCTACGCAACTAATTGGTCTTATGCTTATAACATGCTGAGGGTAAGAATCTAGTTAAAAATAAAAACAATTGCTCATACTTTTCAGTTCCTAAGCTGTCGACGTTGTGGTTAACATAACAACGTAAAACACCCTCCCAGTTTACCTATATGAATACTTACTTTCCGAATACGCCGCTCTTACAAAACGCAGTGTAGTGACCGCTTTCCATTGAACCATAATGGTTCGATACTCCGTACAGTTGGTAGGTTTTCGGTGACATTGAACGCAACTCTGATTTGGCAATGTATGGTGTCATATCGAGGTTCTCCAATGGGAAGGTAACATAATTCAATTTCTTTTTATACGACTGACCCATGCTATCGGTATTGGCATAGAATCTGCAACAGTGACAAATGTTACGTATACTGACCAGAAGAACATCCAAACAAATGCACAAACCTCTTAAAATGCACTACTAAGATGGGAGGAAGTCTTGAGATATCCAATTTCTTAATCGCCTCACGGGGCTGTTTACAGTTTGGACATATCCATCCGTGAATGCGTTCTCCATTGAAGTACATATCCATACACTGACTTAGCGCACACATGTTTGAGTTTGAAGGCAATTCTAAACTTAAATTTGAGAAACATTCGTACGTGGCACTCTCCTTGCTGCAGTACACGCACTTAACCGTGCTCTTGATTTGTCCGTAGAATAAGCGCGAAATCATACTCTCCCGGGCTTTGGTGAAATCCAACCAAGCACGTTCTGATGCTGACATATTATCACGCAAGGGTTTGTGCACTTGTAGCGTCTGCAAATCCGAATGCAACCAGTCCATGAGGATTGTAAGGAACTCGTGAGAATCCTGTTGCTCGATTCCACGAAATATTTGTTGATATTGGCCAACTATATACTAAAAATAAAATTCGTTGAATGAAATTGATTAAATTTTGTTAACAAATCACACACCCGTAGGTCTTTACTGGCTACACATTTGTAATTGCCGTTCCATAGGACTTTGATGAGTGCTGCAACCTCCTCAACAACTTGTCCATTTGTTTTGTTTGTTCGACTAATATTGTTTTTATACTTATCCGTTATGCAGAATTCCGTCAGTGGTTGGGTATTGCTTAGACATTGTAGAATGCTGTTCATGTAGCAGGTATTTCCGAGATTCTTAAGTCCAGTTAACCCGCGTCCCTATAAATGATAAAATCCAGGATTTAATACAATTTTTTCTCGAATCTAAAGGTACACACACTTTTTTGAATGGGCTTATAAAATTGTACGTTGGTAAGCGAATTTTTATACCAGCCAAAACGATCATCTTGGCAACGAACTAGTTCGAAGGGAAAAGTGCAAAATTTCAGTGGTCATTCTATGAGAGAGCTAAAACGAACTGAACGGTCTAAGCTTACGCTGTTCTCCACTATGCTCACGACCATTGGCTGTGCATGGTGGACATCGCTAATCAGATTTGTCGTGGTGGAAACAAGAACTTATGCTTTAAGTTTAAGCACGTGCTGCACACGAAAACTCGTATAGGATGGGGGATTAAGAATGACACGATTAACTTGTGTGCTAAGGGCGCAATGAAAAGTGAAACCTTGCTTGCGGTGCGAGGTCAACGGATGACACGAACAATATTTTTTCTGCGTTGTTTTTGTTTTCATTTTTATTGCTCACAATGCAGTGATAGTTTATTTGATAAGCATAGGCTACAAGCTTATTTGGCCCTTCTAGTGAAACTTTAGTGTATATTGATCTGTGATAAAGTTTTCGCGTGGCACGTGTTAATGCATTAGACCACAATAGATTGTCCAACGTGATATTGAGAAAATGTGCAATCTGATGACGTATTTGGTGGAAACTCTCTGCGCGTTAGACGTGTATTTGCATGTGCTTTGTTGGAAAAATTCTCATTAACATTGTTAAAAATAGTTTTTGCGCATGCATGTAGCGCTGTGACTAGGCACAAATTTAATCCGCACATGGCACAAAAACGAACGGTTAAACATGCCAGACATTTTAATAGTTTAAAATGGAAAGTGGCGTATGCTTTTTCTGGGAATTTGCAGCAAATATTCGCAAAGCTTGATGAAGACAAATATACCTTTAGATTCAGACATGGCAGAAATTTTCAAACCTGTCTCGTATAAAATTAATCTGTGCAGTGTTGCAACTTTATTTTGCAATGGAACTTCTGCAGTTTAAACGCACATTATTGTATTGATATATATAGTATTGATCTATAAAATAATGTATATAATATAAAACATACCACTGCTCCAGGTACTGGTGAGAAATCTCTAATTCTCTCGATGGTCCTTACAGCCGGCTTAATTGATCTGTCGAATTGGGGTATCTTTGGTTTTGACATTTCCTCGTCCTCGTATGTTGGTGGCTTCATATGCCGCTTTTGTTCTCTGGCTATTGCAAGTTGCTTTTCTATCCTAATTCGCTTATCATTCTCTCTTTGCTCCTGCAGCCTCTTTTGTTCCAAAATCTTATTCTCAATGTTTTTTGTGGTCTCTTCAATGGTTTTAACATCTTTCGGAGTTTTTTTCTCAAGTAATTGTTCATTGTCGCGACGTTTGGACTCTTCCAGCTCTTGTCGCAATCGGTTATTTTCTAATATCTATAAAATAAGTGATTTCATATACACATGCATTTGGTATTGGTACTCATTCTTCTCACCAGGTCCTTTTGTGTGTATTCCAATTGGAGTATATTATAGTAGAGTTCTTGTTGGGTTTTAAGCAAAATATTCTTTTGTTCTTCCTGCTCAACATTCGCCGTTTTTTCGGTCACCGTTTGCCATTCATGTTCCGCCTGCAGAAGTTGTTTTCCATTGTCCACAGCTTTTTCAGCAAGGATCTCCTGCTCCTTTAAGATATCAACAATGGGTTTCTGGCGCTCCTCATAAGTTTTCAGTGCTGCCACTTTGCTGCTTCGATCTATAGTTGGTCGACCTACGCCCGAAGGAACATCGTTGTCTTTCATTTCAGTGTCCTTCATAGTGATGTCATATATACTTGGGTATTCTATCTCTTCTATATCGGTTTCTTTTTCTTTTGCACGAGGGGCCTGTACGCTTGGATTCGTACAAAGCGTTGGGTACATAAGAATAAAGTATTCATATCCGTTTTGAAGGATTTTAATTGGTGATTTATATGTAACATCCGGATCCCACTGAAATGAAAGGAAAATAGTGTGAAAAATGCGTTGGGTGGATGTTATGCGAACTTACATTTTGTAATATTGATCGAAGCATTGCAATTGGTGTATGCGGGGGAGGATCGGCTTCGTTGCAATTCCAATCCATTAGGACAACTTGATCTTTTATTGCTCGTGATGCCCATAAAGGCTTTGACGCATTGTCTAACTGATCTTGAATCTTTCCAGCTGACATTCTGGGAAAAAAAATAATTGTCCAAAAACAACAAATCTTATATATGTAAATATCTAACACGAAAGGAATTAAAGGCGTTGCTTTACCGAACATTTATATTGCATATGATCGTAATTTTAGCGTTTGAAAAGCTTTCTCGACAGAGTGTGTCATGAACGAAAAATAATTTAAATTGCATTCAGATATAAAAATTATTTGAACTTTTTTTTAAATAAATCTCACAATAAATGTTCATCGAATAGGTATGATGTTTCAAATCATATGGACCAACCATATTCTTAATTTCTTTACTTTCCGTGTTTTCCCGGTAATTATAGAAATAATCTGCACACTTAGGTCTAGTCAAATAACGTCTGCACTTACCCTGGTTGAATATATTCCTCTGGAACATTTAAGCACCAAGAATAATGTAAACGTGAGTTTTCAAAATCGGTCTTCGATCTACAGTCCATAATCAACAGACTCGAAGATGTACGTATCAACCGATAGAGCTCTTCACAGGACATCAATGAATAGTGATTCATATCAATGGCTTCATTTGAATCGTCGTTTTCGTATTTATTAGATTTAACCGTGTTGTTGTTGTCCAGTAAAAGACTCATTTCAGTTGCCCTTTTCTTATCGGCTAAACGTTGATAACGTTTCTTGAGTGATTTATTTAAGCTCCCCAATTTGTCCATCGTGAGTTTAAGATCCCCATTCCCTCCAAGAGTTTGCCGAACTTGTTTCTTATGCTCTTTATAATCGGGCATTTTTCTTATACAATCAACTAGATTAAAATATTTCATGTATTGAATATAACTCTGTTCTTCGTCCCCTTCCAAATGTGAACGTTCAGCGAGTTGAAAAAGCTTACGTGCACTTGAAAGAAGCCTAAAAAAAGGTATGCATGAAGAATAGAGTTTAAAGCGAACTTTGCTAGCATATAAACATACATTGTTAGTTTTTTGGAACTGTAGTCAGGAAGGTCGTAATATTTTTCCAAATCTCGGAGATCTTCTCCCATGTATAATTCTTTTATTTCAGCCATCCTAAACTCTTAATTTGGGTTTTAGTTTCAAAATGCTTTTGACTCTTGTTATGTGGATAATTGTTAAGACTATTACTGCATTACAACACGTATTTCTATCTTTTACGAGGATTTTATGACGAATGAAAACAACAGCGATATGACCACTAATTCCGATTGGATCATTGGACCGGCAGCCATTGCTATTAAGTGACATTTCCCACTGTCATATCATGTGACATTTGCAAATTAAAAGTAATGCCAAGTCATCGTTAATTTGCGTAATGTGTATCCTTTTAAATGGTCACATATAGATTTTAGGTCTAGGATTTGGTTTGATTAGGTTTAGGATTTGTGGTCGCCGTGGCGTAGTGGGTAGAGTGCGACGCTCACACGCTCACACGGGTCTAGGTTCAACTCCCAGCTCAACACCAATTTTTCGAGTTTTTCACGGCACCACCTCTTTCGAGCTGCTGACAACACTCAAAGAGTAATAACTGTCTAAGAAAGCTTCTCATATTTCGCCGTTCGGAGTCGGCAAAAAACTGTAGGTCCCTTCTACTCGTGAGAGAACAGTAGCGCGCACAACACGAGTAGTTGATGAGCAAGCTAGGCCCTGGTCCCCCTTTGGCGCCAACAATTATTATTATTATTATATAGATTTTAGCTATATAGGAAAAGAAAGAGATAGTATTAATATATGATTCATTATTCTAATCAGATCATTGGCATTATATAACGGAACGCATAATACCGAATTCCACTCTTATGAAAAATTAACATGTTAAAATAAGACTTGCTTTGTATATGTCCATCACTCAATCCCATACAAAATCGAATGTAATGAATTTTGAAGCAATCTAGGGATTTAACAAGCTCCGCTGCGTGAAGAGCATCGAAAATGGACTTGCTCATGAGAGGTGGTGCTGATCATTGTGTATGTATTTATCCTGTATTCGCCCGAAAATATTTGTTTCTTTTTTTTTAAACTGTGTTTTGTTCAAAATGAAATCTAATCCTCCCGGTGGAATTATTTTTAATCCACTTGGACATGCACGACTTTGACATATTCAGCAACAGTGTGGAGAACTGTATATGAACAAGGTTTGTCGGAAGTTCATTTGAATTAAAATTAAACCATTTGAAGGTGAAAGAAAAATTTACAATTGGAATTTTCAAGAAAATAGGCAGAAGTATGTAATTTGGTATACAGACGATTGGACTTCGTTTTTATCTAGAGAATATGAATCCGAATAGGAGGAATACTTCGAATTGTGGAGTTCGAATTCTTATAATCGTTTTGAGTTATCCAAAGGAAAGAATATGCGTTGAAGATGGAGTGATCTGTCCCAAAGAAATTCTTCAAATGCAGTCCTAAACTTAAATTACACAATATGGACGACGATATCTTGTGGTTCATTGTTAGAGGCATAATTGTAAGAGAAAATAATGCAAAATTGAAATAATTTCAAAGAGGTATGTATGTTTATAACTATAAAGTGACGGTTTTACTATATTTTTACTTTTAGTTCAAGTCATCTTTTCTGGATATTGGTTAATGTTTGGGATAAATGCTTGTAGAGACCATTATATTGCAGCTCAATTATTAACTGCGGAGACTGGTGCAAGGTCAGGCATGTGGAACTTCAATCCCAACAATGGAACTTTTGACCCAAAATAGAAAATCCAGTCCAGTTCATTAATATCTATGGCCGAAATTCCGAATATAAAAAGACTGTAAATACGGCAATATTTGGTATCTTTTTGTTATATGTACGTAGGTAGATGATATTTTTTCTCAAAAATTATGAGAAACAGAAACGTGGTAAAAAGGTAGTGGTAACAACAAAATGAAAACCGGATTCGGTAATATGAGGTTGACAATAATCAGGCATGCAAAATACAAATTTTGAATATTATTGCAGCTGTACCAAGGTTTGCGATTAATAATGAAGCGGGACAGTTTAATGAACAGATGTGAAGACCTCAATTTGTGTTCCTGAGTAGACCGAGCAAAACGCTTGAAAAAAAAACCTAAAAAGGATATAGCACTCTTAATTTAAAGCAAGGAAAAAAAATACAAAAACCTTAAGCTGTATCTATATGTATATTAATTAAAATAATAAAATTTGAACATATCATTGTATACATATTTTCAAAACTTCTTTTGAATAAAGTAAAACTTCCTCATATTTGGTAGTAAGTAATTAAAAGACTTGCTGCAGCATATCAAGAGCGCGAGGACTTGATTAGATGAAAGAATGTGGATATGTTGCATAAGGGCGATAACAGCGGAGTTCAGTTTACAAAAACCTAGAAGACGGTTCATCGGTGCTAGATCTTACCGATGACCATGAAATATGCTCCTATATTGGTGAAAACCTTAAAATTCGTAGTGGCGGTTCTGCGCAGATACTCATACAACCCCAAAATAATCTTAAAGAGTGCATGCAAATAGAAAAAAAAACATCAAAAACACAAAAGAAATCATAGAAAAAAATTTGAAAAACAAAAAAAAAAATGTTAAATTTAAGAGTTGCCGAATCGGGCTGTTCGAGGGTATATAAGGAAGGCTAGGTGCGGGAGCGAGTTTAGTTCTACGAAAAATCCCGCATCATCCCCCTGCAACAGTTCTTGGTGCAACTTTCCAAGAAGCAGTTATGCGAAACTGGAATCCATCCTAACCCAATCGTCAGGAACTTAAGGAGCTCAGTCCCTGGACAACGATTTCTCAATGGACACAACATGTTAAACGAAGAGATTTTCCCCCCGACATCTTCTGCATGCGAGCCGTATCACTTCTTCTCCAGCAGTGATACAACTTACCATTGAGGTTGACCCTGTGCTAATGCCAATGATGTTTCTGGATGTTGAATGCTGGTTGTTGGGTGCTGGATGCTGGATGTTGGATGTTGGATGCTGGATGGTGGATAAAGGAGATGTCCCTGACTACTGTACTGCCTTTTCGAACGCATGTCGCCGGGTACTATTGCACCCTTGGATTTTCAATTTGTTTTTTTTTTTCAATTATGAATCAATCCTATGCGATCGATCGACATTCATCATCGATCGAAATTCATGTTTTTTCGATGTTATATGGTAGACATGGTTAGGAAGTAGTATTTAATTATACAATTTTATGTAGTCTTACCTTAATTTGGTCCTAGCTTGTTGACGCATTGAGCTCCTCGTGTGAGTAACACTGAGGTTACTGAATGAGGCTGGACATATTTAACGACACATCCCATCTTAGTAGTTATCTGAGAGCCCCTCACAAAGCTTGTTAAGCCAGGGTTGAAGGTTGATTGACAACGTCCTGTTCGTTTGTAGTTGTCAGGAAACCTCTCATCAAGCTTGACAAGCCGGGGTTGCAGGGTGCTTTCCTTTCTTTAGAAGTAGAGTAGACAACGAACGGGTGGCTTGCATCGCATTAAGATAGACAGCATCCTGTTCGTTCAAAGTATTGGGAAGTCCTGTTTCACAAGTTTGTCCAAGTCTCAGTTCGGGGTTACATTCACCGAAATTGCTCATAGCTGCAAATAGGCTAAAAGTACACAGCGCACTGCTGATCTAATCTTTGACATAAAAAGAACGGTCATTCAGTTCGCTTTTGCTTAGTTAGCGCGACGTGCATTCAGAACTAAAGTTTTCATTTATTCCTGGGAGTTCGAAAGCACTCGTTGCTTCGTAGGGATGTACTTAGTAAAGGACTTTCATTTCTGTGAGCGCGAACGGTTTTCAAAACTTTTTATTTATTCTGTGGCAGTTCGAAGACGCTCGTCGTTTCTCAGAGATGTTTGCTTTCCTCTTTGTAGTTTGGTTTATTTTCTTAGTAGTTGGCGACTCGCTTCCGTAGTAAGTAGTTGTAGTCGAAAGACCCTGATTGGTTCTACTTTGCTAGTACTTAAGCCCTCGCATGGGGACATAGGCATTCAGAATAGCTTTTTCTTCCCTTAGGTTAGGCATTGTTTGCATATTTTTAACAATTCATGTTTCCAATATCCAGCATCCAGCTTAAAATCCTGCCTTCTGTGTTACTGAGAGCTGACTTCCTAGCTTCAGGACGCCTGTTCGAGTCCTGAGGGGTCCCCAACCTATCCTCAGGGGCACCTGTTTGGGCCCCCGAGCGGTCCCCTACCTAGCCTCAGAGGCAGCTGAACACCAAGCTGAACACAAGAAGGCAGAGTAAGGTACTTCAGTGCCTGATAAAAGGAAGCTAGTAAGTTCACTCATTCTTATAAATTTTGTTTTTATTTGTAATTTTACCACCAAAGTCAGTTTCAAATAATTCCGGGATATATGTAGTTTTTCTTATAACCCCCTCAAGGCAATAAACAGCTGTCTCTGAGGCTAGGTAGGGGACCGCTTGGGGGCCCAAACAGGTGCCCCTGAGGATAGGTAGGGGACCCTTCAGGATCCGAACAGAAGCCCTGAAGCTAGGTAGGATTCTGCACTTTTCTTTTCAGTTTTTATTCTTTCTTTTCAGGCGTCGCGATGGGCCGTTTGATTAATCGCTCGAGAAATGAAATGAGAAATTATATTTGGGGAATCGGGTTCTTAAACAACTTCTTCTTCGGTATTTACTAACCTTTTCATGTCTAAAATTAATTTTTATTACAAATTTTATATGATTTGTATCTGGCCCCATAGCCGTTGAGATTCTTCCGCAATCCTAATGAATTCTGAGTTTGATTTAGGGCTTCAAATTGTAATTCTGCAGGCGGATTCGTAATTGAAAACGAAATCATCACCGGAATGGGTGTCGAACGTAACACTTGTCGCAACGTTGTTTGGGGTTCGTAACGAACGCGCCGGGACATGCCCTTTTAGGGCATTAACTGCAACTGAAGCAGGACATTGATATTGCAATTCATAGGTTCCACTTATTTGTTCTCATAATAAGTGGAGGTAAGAATTGCAGACAAATGCTACTTAAGATGATGCTTTTCAAACAAAACAGTTTGATACCAGTTAACTATATTAATTTTGATTATACATTTTTGGAAAATTTCGCCAGAAAAATCCTGCTTTCGGTCAATACAAAAGATTTGTCATCACTGAGCAGAGAAGTCTTCGTCATTTTCCTTATCTGCGATAACTTAACGTGCCGTAGAAACGTCAAATAAATCATGAATGTCAATTTTTCGGCCACCAATTTTCCACCAAACGTGCCGGAAAGTTCCCACAAAATTTTCTATCTTTAATTGGATTAATTTTCTCATTAAATTTACCCTTATAATCAACAAAACACGAATCATGTTTGAAGAAGCAGACAATTTCGCAGACATATTTCGGGGTGGGCTTCCCTATTACCTTTTAATTACTTTGCCAATTCTGATCATATGCTCATCCAACCCTGTCTTGGCATCCAGTGAATTCACTGTTCAAAGAATGTCCCAATTTGACGTGAATGGTGTTTCATACGGTAAATGCATTTAATTATTGAATCATTTTAATTGAATTAGGGCAAAGCAACATTTTGAAAATTCAGCTGAAGACCTAGTGATGTACAGTTAACACCTAACTAGGTTAGCACAGATAAGATTTAGATTTTTATGGATATCAACCGTAGGAGTATTGTGTATTATAGTACAACCGATAAGTATGAATTATTTTTTGGTTAGGTTGCCGAGCATCTGCCTTAACCTTGGAAGCGAAATCCCTATACTCTTGGAGTACATCTCGACACTGTGTGGTAGCGAAGTGAGTACAAATTGCACATTTTAAGAGAATATTTTTATAGTGTTACCTTCGTGCAACAGATTTCAAGATATGACAATAGATCAATTCCGGGAAATACGGCAAAAAGCGGGAGGATTGGTAATTATGTTACCAAACAATATCGCTTCTTTATCAGCAGAGGAAAAGGAGGTAATACGTACTGCATAAATAAAAACAATCATAAATGTTATTTCCTTCATCAGCATTTATATCTGCTCGAACAAGCAATGTTAGTTCAAGTTTCACCGATTCCCGTGTATTTTTCCACATATAATAAAGACTTGGATCAAGTAATAGCGGATATAACGAAGGCAACTGACGCAGCAAAAGCAGCTCAACAGACAAGCAGCGGAAAAGTTGAACGTGGCTCAGCTCTTTCAGAGCTCTTGGGCATGATCTCTGCGAATGGATATCAAATAGTTGTTTCTGGAGCAAGTCACGCGGCAAACAAGCAGAGCAAAATACCAATCATTCAGGGTGAACTCGCTCCAATGAAGAACGTGAAGGCTGCTGAAGTCGAAGTGAATCCAAAATTACCCTTAATTATTATTACATCTCACCTAAACACATTTGGACTTTACAATGTAAGTTGGATTGAAAATTGAATTGCAGCAAAATTCCGCCTCACGCTTTGTTTTTGCAGGAGTATCCATTAAATGCTGACGCTGCTGTTTTACTTACACTGGCCGATTTATTCAGCAAACTTCACAATACAGTAAATGCTGCACCAAAGTTCCGTTTGATGTTCCTGCTTACCGAGTCAGGGCCGTTGCTAAACTTTCAAGGGTCTAAGAAATGGCTCGATGAGAACGTCCAATTACAGGTAACTTTTTGTTTTCTTTTAATTTGTTTGGTTTTTAATTTCTTTGCGGGTTTAATCGTTGTGCTTAGGACGATATAGTCTCTATTACTGGTTATTTAATTGCAGCAAGAAAAATGAATACCATCATTACAAAGGTAGTATCCTTAAATCAATTGTTTAAGCGTATCGCTAGAGAAAAATTTAAAGCAGATAGCTTCATAATACTTTCACTTCAAGTCGAAAATAAAACAAAACAGCTATCGTTCTTCGCCTGATTGTTGAAAAAGTGTTTAGATTTCCCTCGTCTTAAATGTCCACACAAATGAACGTAAAGGTTCTTTATTACGTTAAATTGTGCTTCATAGTCTGGTGATCTTATGTGATGTTCTATTCAGAGGCCAAAACTACGTCCTTGATATATTTTAATATATTTTCTTTAAATTGCATCAAAGGTTCTTCATACGTTTCCAATCCCACCCAGTCATGATCACACAATAAAACAAATTAATTGACCAATCAATTGCTTCCTGTCCAAAAAAAATGACAGCCGAGAGAAAACACCTGCTGTTGCCAATATGTAGAAAATTAAATTGCACATTTGTATCATTGATTTTGTAGATAAGACTGATTCACTACAATCAGACAAAATTAAATTTGAAATTGAAATTCCTTTTAGAATGTTGATTTTGTCCTTTGTTTGGATACAATCACACAAGCACTCAATACAGAGAGTGGACCGTTATACATGCACGTATCAAAACCGCCCAAAGAAGGAACTGCAATGAATAACTTCTTTAAACTACTCAAATCAGTTGGCCAACAATTCAACAACATTACTGTCGATGGAGTTCATAAAAAGATAAACTTAGCCGACGTCCAAGTGGCATGGGAACACGAGCGATTCAGTATGAAGAGACTGCCAGCTTTTACACTGTCGAGCTTAAAATCGCCGAAGGAACCCGTCCGTGCCACAACATTTAAAGACAGCGATAATAAAATCCTCACAATAACCGAAAGGAATACAAAAGTAATCGCCGAAGCGCTCGCAAAGTACATTTACAACGTGGAGGAAGGCGAAATCTTCTCGGGAGCAATTGTAAGTGATCAGTATCTTTTACTTTGAGTATTCTAATTATTTCTTTCTAGCAAATCAACAAGAATCTTATTAGAACGTGGATGAATGTAAAATCGGCACAACACAATAACGACTTGAAAAACGCGTTCCAGAAATACTTGAAAAATGTAAAAATAACTCACGACAAACCAGACGCACGGGAACCAGATTTCATGCTGTATGAGGGTCAAGAAGCCAACCTGTATGTGTATCGCGTAAAGCCTGCAGTTTTTGATCTCTTCCTCACAATCCTTATTGCCGCTTACCTGACGTCTGTGTACCTCTTTATTCAGAACTTCCCAGGACTCTACACTCTTCTATGTAAAATGACCAAAAACATTGCTCCGGTGTCCAAAATGAAGTCTAATTAAATCCAGAACGAAGGATAAGGAGAGAATGAAGGAAGTCCTTTTTGTTTTAAACAAACGAAAACCTGAAATCGAGCAAAGTTTAGCATAGTTTATATTTCCGAATCAAATCCCCTTTTGCAGCTCTAGGCATCCTTGTAATTTTCTTCATTTAGAACTAGAATTTTGGTTGTAACCGGTGGTAGTGCACCTATTTTTGTTGCCGCTTAAAATTTTCCTACGTTTTTGAAAGGTGCTGGTTATTAAAGATAGGTGGGCATACGAAAACTTTTTTTAATCATATAGTATTGTGAAAAATCTCATGGTAGAGAGCTGCAACTTGTATTGAATTCATAACTAATTATTTCCTATCATACATTGTTGTGTTGAATATTTAAATAATTATATTTGCAATTCATTTTCTCGTGCATTTAAATTAAATAAGCTTTAATTTGAACGTTGTGATGCTTTCAGCTATTCTGAGAGTATAACAACATGTGTGTGACCCTTTATAGAACAATTGAGAGTAAAAGAAATCGTTGAACAGTACTTGATATTTTTGTATGTTTTATTTAATCACTGGTATTTGATTTGGATTCTTTTAGCAAGTAATGAATATTCAACAAGGAAATATAAAAAATACAGCGTTAAATTGGATGCGCATTTTTTTCGTTTATGATTGGAGAGAGATCTCCTTCATACCTGACCTGAGCATGTTCTTTCTAATATTCTTGACATTTGGTACCTAAAACTTGAATTTTACCTTTCAGAATAAAGGTTGGGAGTCGTAAGCTCGTTTCGTGTTTATATAAAGTTGCCTTTTTGGCAGAAATCGTAAGTAGAAACATTGAAATTAGTGTAAAGCAAGAAAGAGATGTGTACGAATAAAGTTATTGGGATGGACGCTTGGTAAGAGTACGGTATAATTAAAGCAATTGAGTTAAACCATCACATCTCACACCGTTCTATTATTACTTGAAAATGAAAATGTAGCAAAAAGGTGGAATATTGCTCTTTAATGAACACGACGGTATTGGAAACAATTCAGAACGCTTTGAGTTTTTGTTGAAATTTTAAAACATTTTCTAGTGTATATAGAAAATTCTAAATTGTGCCCCTTAATGTAAAAACAAATGTATGGATCTCGAAATAAAATACAAGAGTGCTTTTACATATCGTTTGGATCCTTTTCTATAATACTTAAACGTTCTGTTTTTGGGAAATGCTCCTGCTTTCAATAAAATTCGAGAGAATGCTTAATAACTATAACGCGCACAGAAACTTTTTTTCTTTAAGATCTTGTACTTCAGTGCGTTCGTTGTGTAGACACAAACACCTTTAAAATTCTCAATTCCTTCTTAAAGGTAAGTTTGTGTAGATACACATGACACGCTCGTTTAGTGCAACTCTGTTTAAATTCTTTGCAAAACAACACAAATAGGTTTGTTTGGTATTTTTATTATTCAATAATTATATTAACACAATTCCAGTTTAAAAAAAAAACAAAAATATTTTTTTTATTGTTTTTTTGTGAAGAGATAATGTAAGGTAAGAAAATCAATTATTTACAAGTCCTTAAAATACTTAACTTAAATATGTTTAACACATCAAATTGAATAAAGAAATGTAATTTTCTAGTTCTATTTCACAAGACATTACTTTTTAATCACCATAACTAAAGCCGGATCGTTAGTGTTGTTCTGAATGATATAAGAGGTCCCTGCAGTTAAAAATTTAAATTTATTCGATCGCCTACACGGCTGAAAAAATGTTTTTTCTTACCAATAAAAACAGTAATCAAATCACCATTTCCACAATCAAATGTCGTAGTGTTGACGGTTATATTTACCTTTCCAGATAATATAACAAAATTCTGCCAAAGAAAATAAATCAGTGATCGAATAGTAAAATAAATATCTTCAACGTACCAATTCATATTTTTTTGCGGTACACTTTTTCTTTCCTGTTTTTGGATTGAAACGCATGTAGCCAATGCTAAACGCCTGTTTAGTATCGTAAAATGCGTATTCTACACCGTCAACTTCTTGGAAAATTAAGTCCTCAACGGGTGCTAAAATAAATGAAGATAATAAATATATGCCTCCTCTTGTTGAAGGAACTTTAAATGCTTACAAGTTCGGAAACCATCTGCTTGAAGAAACCTTGCCACGCCTTTGTTTGAACCTGATGTAGATTTGCTGTTTACCACTAGTTGTTTTAACCAGTTTAGAAGTACGTCGCCTTTTTGTTTAGGAACGCTGGACTGAGAAGAGATATAATAATAAAAATTGGATGGTGCGACAGAAGAGAGATGCATTTAATTTAATATAAATGTAAAATGAAACCAACAAGAGCATTCGTCAATATCGATCGCAATCGACAAGACTCAATTCTAAGATAGAGAAGCACTATTGAAAGCATAGGTCAGACAGAGCATTGAAGGGTTTTGTTTTTTAAATAATTTTTTCAGTTACAAATTGGTGGAAGTATATGTATTTTATTTTTATCTATCTCTATTTTTTCTGTTTATGCAAACTTAGAAATAATCTAATACAAAAAATATTATTTTTTGAAATTAGAAAAAAGTATTCGTGTATATGCCGATTCTATTGACTCATATTAACAGAAATATTTACCATGTCTTCTGACGAAAATCCAGAATCGCAAACTTTATCGCTTGTGTGTGCAAACTTCTCGTTAACCTTCAAACGCGGCAACCGTATAGCAAATTTCCTACACTTTCTTTGAAGCGCTGTATGCGATCCAGTTCTAGAAGAGTTTGCGGAAACCTGCCCGCTGCGATTTTGAAGATTCTCATTTGGAGTCACATCTGACGCCACATAAACGCTTGAATTTTTTAATTCATCGAAGAGCTTATTCAAATGATCCGGCGAGACATCAGCTATTGATTTATCATGCTCTGTGCGAAATGCGCTCTTTCTTCCGATTTTCGCTTTGCTCGATAATTTCTTAGTTCGTAAGAAGTCGACAGATGACGGTGGTGGCATTAATTCACTGCTGAGCCGATTATTATTTACCGAAGACATTGTGCTATTTATGTTTGTCTGATGCACATGGGGCAGTGTGTCCTCAACAATTGTTTCAAGACGAACCTGCTGAACACTGGACACATCCGATGAATAACCACTTGAGGCTTGTATCGACGCGGAGAGGATACTTCTCGAAAGAGGATTTATTTTGACAACAGGCTCTCTTTGATAATTAGGAGCTTTACTAGTCTCTTTGTTGGAGGACGTTTGCGGTTCATCTTCCAATCCGATTGTGGGAACCTGAGTGACGTTGGGGCATGGGTCATCTATAATTTCTGCTTCAGTGTTGCATTCCAATGCATATTCATGGTCTTTTTCTTTTGATTTCTTGCTTTTCTTCGATTTCATCTGTGGAAGGTCTTCGTTAGAGTGATGCTTATCCATGTCGACGTCGTCCTTTGACTTTGAATTTTTTGTTTTCTTCTGCTTACTCTTGTTGTCCTTAGACGCACCAACCCTTTTACTCTTGACTTCCTTAGTATTTTCTACTAAGTTCTTTGCAGTGGTCGATGTCTTTTTCTTGTAGAAGTGTATTTTGTCAACGACTACGTTATAATCAAACAGGGGCCTGAATTCCGTTTGCGTGGAAGACCAGTACGCAGTGGGCTGTTTTCTTTCTCTCTTTGAACGTCGACAAGCTTTTATTTCAAATAAATTGGTTGATTAGAAAATATTCTTATATTGTTTACAATAAATTTAGACGCATACCTTGATTATTGACTGGGACAAAACTGGTTCCTCCATCCGGATCAACCGGATGTACTTGCACTTTCGGCTTCTTATTGTACTTCCTTTTTGTTTTTACAGGTTTCTCTAATACCTCATTACTTTGTGGTAAGAATTCTACCGACTTTGCAGACCTATTTACAGAATCATTGGATTTGTTTTGCAATGACGTAGAAGAGCGTTGGGGCGGTGGAGATCGTCTCGATTGATGGTGGGGTGAATGTGATGGCGGTGAAGAAATGGGAGCATGAGGGGAAGACGAAGAAATCTCTGTTGATTTACGAAACCCTGGTTTTGTTTTTATTGATTGATTGTTTGTTGACGACTTATGAAGTAATGGTAAATCACTTGAGCTACATTCTTCAGAATCACCTTTACTATATAGCTTCCGTTTCGATAAATTCATCAACTTTGATTTCTTTATTTTTTTACTGGTCTCGAGATACCGTTCCACGCTTTCCGACTTTTGAAAAGAATACGAAAAATTACAAAACTATCAACAAAAAAGTATTCTTTGTTTTTTACCACTTTTTTCTTTTTTCTCCCTGGCTTTTGTGTCACTTGCGATTGGGACAATCTATCACGGCGATTCTGGAAAGAATATGCAAAAAAAAATTAAAAATCAAGTTACCACACACATAAAAAACAAGAAGCCTACCAGAGAAATCCTATCTCCACTCATTTCGTCGACAAACTGTTCGCTCTCAGCAACAGATTGTTCTCTTGGGAACTGTTGAACTGAAATATCACAGAACTCATTTGGCGGTGGAGCAACGATTTCCATTTGTAACATTTCTTCTTCGCAATTATTTGCCTGAATGCTTCGCCTAAGCAGTTCCAGTTCCATTTGCTTGGCCAGCAATGAACTTTCGCGTTGCGTTAATTTTAAACTTTGCCTAAGCTCGCCGCGACTATTACGCTTACGAAGATCTAAAATTTCGCCCTCACTCATACGTGAGAGTTCCTGTGGTTTAATTACCTCCCGTACTTTGCTTGTGATATGTGTTGGTCTTGCGGTGAGACTTAGTTTGTTCTCTGGCCGAATTGACTTCCGAGGACTAGTCCTACGTAATTTGTTAAGGGTCCTTTTACATTTGCGGGGTACGGGTTTACGACCATGTGTAAAAAAGGGATGGTAATCCGAAGATTCGTCATCAGTTAAGATATCTTTTAAGCGTAGACTATTAACTTTGATTGGAGAATTTGACGCAGAAGACGATGACTCTGGAGATTGGTGTCCCCTTCTTGCAGTTGATGCTTGAATGGGCGGACGAGGAGACCCTCTTATAAATGTTGTTAATGGGTTCACATCTCGATTAGGTGATCGAATAGATATCCGACTAGTGACCGGATCTGGGTTGGGCACATGAGACGATTTTCGGCTAGTGGCGGGTTCTGGACTTGGTATTTGTCTGTAACTTTCTCTACCGACGGGATCTGAATGTAACATTTGACTGGATCTTGTGGGGGCTTCGGTATTGGGCACCTGACTGGACCTTCGGCTATTAACGGGCTCTGGATTGGGCACTTGATTGGATGCCCGACTGCTGGCAAGCTCGTGATTTGGCGCTTGGTTAAATGTCTGATTAACTGGTATTACAATTACCGGAACATTTGATGTGTTCTTCTTCTGAATCTCTTCGATTATCTTAACCGTCTCCGGATGCTGTTGCGATAAATTTGCTGATTCTATATAAGGATTTATTTCTGGTACGGCATAGTGGTGGTTAGTGCTGCCTTGTATAGGCACCGGTATGCGTGATCTTACTGGGCTTGGCCCCTTCTGAGGTGAGGAAGTGCTCTGAGCTGGACAACCAAATTTTGAAAGCAATAATTGTCTTTGTTTTGGCGTCACAATTAGTTTCTTGTTTATGTTTGATCTTGTGCTTCGCTCTGGGGTTTTGAGGAGGATTGAATGTCTGCTTCGGTTTCCAGTAGATTTTGATGGCGACAAAATTAGGTTTCCGGAAATGTTATCTCGCTCGATTGTGTATGTCTGACGATTGTTTCGCTTCAATGGGGTTGATGTCTTGTTGGTTAAAGGTATGGAATGTTGATTTTCTCCAAAGTCTTCTCCGTCATTTTCACAAGCTTCATCGACGAGTAAATTTTTACAAGATTCGCGTTCCAATACAAATCCAACTTGTTGCTCAAGATCTTGAGCCAGTTCTGAATTCGCCTTACTTTGGGGGTCTCGATTTTCCGACTCGCCATCTGTTATGGTTATAGGAGTGCATACAATGTTCAGGTTGCCTGGGTTTACATTTTCGGTCTTATCTTTCATGGTATTCGTTCGGTTTGTGGTTTGGTCAACAGTTAAAGGAGTACTGCACGTTGGAGGAAGCTGTGGAATGCAAAATCTTTTGTAAGAAACAAATTTGAACAAGATTTGTATAGAATTTTGGTGGGGATTCTTTATCTGCAATTGTTTGTGTAGAACTACAATAGGAGATAGAAAGTCAGAGATTCTCTGTGAATCGATTTTATTGGACAACACGCTTTTGTACTTTGTTTGTAATGTAAGCGTGTGACTGGATATATTTTCACAACTGTTATAGTAATCCCATATTCTAATTTGTAACTAATATTTTCATTCTGTGTACTTACAAATCTACTTTCTTGTAAAGTTTTTTCAAACTCTTTGAGAAGCGTTCGTCGGCCAATGCGTTGTGACAACCTCTTAAATAATGTTGTTGGCTCTGTAGAATGAAACAACATATGTATAACTTCATAAATTGACAAGATTGACGTATAATTTTTAACACTTACGTTTTGGACTCTTAAAAGACACTCTCCCATTAGTTGCCTCAGGAACACCGTGGGTGGTGTTTTCTTGGTTTGGCTCTTGATTTTCATTTTCATCCGCGGTTTGTGGAACAATATTTTTGGATTTCTGGGGACTGATTTGTGGTTCGTCAAGTCTTTGGATTTCAATATGCAAACTTTGTCTGTTGGTGGGGACGTCATCGAAAATCTTTTGTGGTTGGGCTCGTAAGCCTTTCTTCTTTCGTATAAAATCCACCAACTGGTGACCATCACTTGCATCGAATATCGAAGATTGAAATTCACTTAAGCTATCTCTGGTGTCTGCACTGAAAGATGGAAGATATAAATTATAAATTGTCTTAAAATTTTGCTAAATAAACTCCAGCACTAAATTGAATTTATTAAACTCCACACTAAGGGGGAGTTTATACGACTTTAGACAAAAGCAACGTAAAACTGAGAAAATCTGTTTTCCACGGTAATATAGCGCACCCTTTACGACTTTGTGGAAAAGAGGGATTTTAACCAAAATATTCGTAACACCTACGATTTTCCTTACGTGTACTGATAATTTTGATTGGTGAGTTGTATAGAAAAAGCTTACAAGATTTTTTTTTTGGTTTTATTTTCCACATATAAATTTTGTTCAACGTAAGTTTCTACCACAATGGCTGCACATAATCCTTGGGAAACAGAAATGAACGTGAAATCACTTTTTTCTTCAATTTGATTTTATTATTTTCATTGTAAAAATAACACGTCCCAGAAATCAATAAATGCTTAAAAGTACGCGAACAAAATTAGTGTCTTATGAAGAAAGAACACCAGAAGATAAGTTTTCACTTAATGATCATGATTAACACAGCGTATGTATTACGCAGCTAATGCAATTATAGACAATTTAAATAAAAATTGAAATACAAACCTCATTTTGTTAGAAAATGCCTTCGATTTCTTATTTGCCGAACGATGTAAATGATTCCTGTTTTTCTCGGTTGCCCTGCGTATCGCAACAATAAATTTAAAAAAAATTACTTTCTTCTGCGGTACCGAACTATTAACTTTCAAACGAATCACTTATCAAACAAAACACACAAACTACGAGGAATAACTTTGAACAAACAAGCATACGTCGTATTATTACACTTCCGAATGTGTACGATCATTTTATCCTTGTTCCAACATCGAATGTTTAAAACCGCCTCTGATCAAACTTACATTTGTTTTGCTACTTGCTTATTTTGTTCTATTGTCAGTAAATAATTCCGATTTGCAATTTGATATGATGGTAAACATTAAACAAACTATCAAATAAATAAAAAGCGATCATCGAACACACATCGCAGATTTCTTCAAAAACACACCCGTTAATTTTGAGGCAACGCAAACAATTTGAAAGATAGTTTCTGGCGACGCATTGCGATGATTTCGATCCGTAAACGTCATTTTCATATCGAACGTCAATGCGACATCTGTTAACGAGCACGGAAACTAACGAATAAATAATATGGTAGTTAAGAACACTGTCACTGTTTGTATTGAATTGTTTCGAAATAATTTTAAATTATTACTGAGTTTCAATTTATAATTTTGGTTCACTGTTTAGGTCTTTCATACTTATTATTTATTTGGAAAACGTTATTCAAATCGCAGTTTCCTGAAAAGCTTTTAATGTTAAAAAATTATTATTTATTTGAACGATCATCTCAAAACTTTGTACCAATAAAAAGATGAAAACGATTCATAAGCTATAGAAAAAATTATGAAGTAGTGGGCCACAAACAGACAGGTTCGACTTCTTTTTGGTTTCGAACGTTTACATATGACACGAAAACATAGAGTTTACTTATGCTAAATAAATATCTTCCTGTATTCAGATTTCATTAAATTGATAATTGAATGGTGATGGCTTTCTAGTTTTTCTAGTCAATGTCCATATTGTTGGTGTGCAGGTCTTTTTTACCTTTCATTTTTTACATTTTTTTTTTTGTTTTAACTCCAGAATATTTAAAAAAAAACATTTGTCGTTATAGGAATTCGTTTTCTTGCTCCTTGACATCGCGTACAAGATCCTCCACCATTTTAGGTATGCGAATCCCTGAATGATGTTTCAAACAATGTAATAGTTTCTTATCAGTTTGATGACAGATCACACATGATCGCATGTTCCGATCATACGAAATACCTTAGAAACGCAAAGAAATTTTAAGCTGACACATAACATTCTAAAAAACTTGGCATGGTCGATATATACTCGCAATTACACCGTCATGTGAGAGAATCAAATATTGGATATTGGAGCGATATCTTCCAAAAGTCGAATTAGCTGCTTTTTAACGCGGTTGATATAAATGTGATTGAAAGATTACAGTGACCTGACTATAAGGGCGGTATTGTCAAGGCATAATCTGATGTCTCAAACAGAGCGCCGCATTGCGCAGGACGAACTTTGCGAAGTTCATCACGATTAAAGCCAAATCAAAAGAATCACTCAAATAGAGCACTCTTCCGTTTTTATACTAAACTTGATCACCCCTATCCCTCCCAATGAAGTAGAAAGTGGGATGAGGAAACGATCAGGTTATTCAAGAGAAAACAACTGCGAGCTGGTCCTGTTTGCGTAGATATTATCTGGAGTTAATTTGATAAAGACCCACTTACACTGTACAGCGAGACAATGCTAATGATCTCCATTATTCCAACCTGTTTGTACATTATCTCAATTCCAATGCTATATCCTTAGTAAAATAAAAATTTCGGCATCTAAAATTATTTAAATATTCTTCGTTTTATTTTTGTTTTTCATGCTTAGCTTTTTTGTTTTGTTTTGAGTTTCTTATTTTCAAAAAAAGATTTGTTTTTTGTTTTTGTTTTCGATTTGTTTTTTATTATACAGACTGTCCATTTAAGTTCATAAACGCACTTATATTGGGACATTTATCTAATTTCTCGGCATCGATTTGGAAAACCTTGGACATCCGTCTCCAAGTGTGTGCATCGAAGTAATAAAAGGTTCCTCGTTCTTTTGTACCATTTTTTTCATATTGATTAAGTCCCGGAATTCGAGTTATCCAGATTTTCTCCTCTATGTGATATCTCCAATCACGATTATGTCTGAAAACAAAAACAGTCATTGATGTATTGTTTGAGAAAGAATACCCAACTTACAGTTCAGCTGCGGCCATTAATTGCATCACATCACCAATATTAGTGTAGAAGAGAAAGAACAGCAGATCTTCTTGCAGTTTTTTGAGAGTTGGTTGCGACAGTTTATCTCTTATCGCGAAATTGATCAAATATTCAGGCGGTACGCTGTAATCAACATCTTGTGCTCTGAAAAATAACAATTAATGTAATTGCTTTTTTGTTGTTAGTTGTTAAGGGACAGTTTCAAATTACCTGCAGGGGTGGTCCGCGAAAGGCCCGGCGAATGTAGGGTGCAAGTTCTCTTGCGAATTTAAATTTAACCCCAGTCCAGTTAAATCCTGTCCCATGGCTAAACTCACTAAATTCGGATCGGATTCAGCCGCCCGTATAAATGTCAGCAAACCTACCATTCCAAATTGGTTATTCACCATAGTCGCCGGTATGTTTGTAACTTTGCCTGCACCCCAAAAATTTAAATATTAGTTTGACTGCGATTTGTTGTTGCTTTCAACTTACCATCTGGCGACGTTTGTACTCCTCTTTTCACAATTTTGTCATTGTTGGAATTGTCGTTTTGATGATCCATTCCACCACTACCGACAGCCAAGCCACTGCCAACAATCGAGTTCATAGATTTTTCCGTGCCGTCCAAGTTATTTTCCGATAAGCCAGTATTCGTCGAACCGTCGGAATTCTGGGTGCCAGGGAGCGCAGGAAAATCTTCATTTGACATTGTAAACTCTGATTGTTCGGATGTTGGCTGTTTCACCATCCCGACTGTAATTAAAACAGATATTTTTTATTGTTGTATCAGATAAATAGATAATAGTTAAATATGCAAAAGTATTGGAGTGTATTTCTATTTCAGAACTATTAAACCTAAATAAATACAAGACAAGAATGCGTTTCCTTTGAATTAAAAACTGTTTAACCAAAACCGTATGCAATTTTAGAAACCCGAAAAATAAAAATAAAAAACTCAAACACGTAAATAATTCAACATTTTCAATGTAAACGAGTGAAATTAAACTTAACACGAAATGTTCAAAACAGTTGCACGTTAATCTTTATTTTTCAAAAAAATATTACGAAAGTATGGTCTTTGGAAAGTACTTTTGCCAATATTTGTCTTCTGATACTTATGGAAGGATATGTAGTATGTGATTACGAGCCTTCTGCCAGGCAAAGAGTATAACATAAGGATGCAAGCTAGAGTGCAAATAGACGTGATCCGCTAAAGGGATCAAGTTATACAAGGCAACATAGTCTTTAACGTCTAAAAAAAATGAAAACTATCTCTCATATTTTGAGAATGCCGATGTGTGGAATAACAAAGAATTCATCAATACTAAGTTAAAAGTAGTGACTATGTCCATTTAATTCTCAGTTCGATTCGATTCGCCTCATCTCATCGTTCTTAGAAATATAAGGCAGTTATAGGTTATCTGTCTTATAACATGTATTTTATGTCCTCGACATTAAAATGGACATAGATTCTTTTATGATCATCAGTATTAACTGCCAACTTTCTCTCGTTGCATTTTCAAGACATTTTTATTTGGCCCACT
The DNA here is from genome assembly GCA_955652365.1 of Eristalinus aeneus. NCBI lineage: Eukaryota > Metazoa > Arthropoda > Insecta > Diptera > Syrphidae > Eristalinus > Eristalinus aeneus. The sequence goes on along the minus strand of OY019130.1, from coordinate 6,462,147 downwards.
GTGTATTAAATATACTAACAAATACAATTTCTGAGTTTAATGACAAAAAGTACAAAGCTTAGAAGTACAGTGTTAACGATAAGTGGACTGTAATTATATTTGAATGAGAAAACTTTCAATCATTTTACTTATCCATATATGAATAATATATAATCACAATATTAAAATGCATATGTCCAAAAAATAACACATATGAATGTGTGGTACTTCTCATATCAATGGTAAATGTGCAGACTGTGATAATAATTTCGAAGGTTAAACCAATGTTAACAGAAAGAGAGTCTTCGTTAAAGCGTTCAATTGAGAAATATCAACCGCTTAAAACTTTTTTGTTAAACGAACATATAATACTGTTCTCAAAGTACCTGCACAAATGTCTGTGTATGATGCAACTTAACACTATCGCCTACGTTTCACGATAAACAAATAAAAATTATAAAAAACTAAGACAAAAATTATAAATGGTTTCAAAAAGTTAGAATACAAAATGTAAAAAGTTAACAAAACAAAAATTACCACGAAATCAAAATGTAAACAAAAACACACAAAAAGATGTATGTAATATATAGAACACACAATTGTCTGATAAAAATTACTAATGCATAAAATATATGTATATATAAAAAGGTATCGTTGAAAAACTCACAAGAGGTAAAAAAATTACCATAAGGTTTACTTCCAGGTGGCTGGAGGGGATTCGTCTGAGGCAGTGATTGATCGTTCTGGCCACGAGCATTCGTCAATGAGGGAAATTCTGAGAGATCAAGCAGTGGCGGTGTCGATGTATCACCACTTCCACCAAAAACATTATGGAAATTATTTAGAGAATTGCCGGTTCCACCAGAACCATAACCGCGGGTAGCCTGCATGAATGATCCCATGTTTGACTGCAAAACGTGTGAAGGAAACAAAGAAAAACAAAGAAATATATTATTATTATATTCAGTGAGGTAATTTATTTGTTGTACCACCATTGGACCACCACTCAGCGCTTGCATTGATCTTCGTTCCACAAACGGCCTCTGACCAAAGATATTCGGCCGTCCACCGCTTGATAACGCCGGACCACCAACGGATAGTTGGGCATTTCGGTTTGGTGACAGTTGAGGTTGTTGCGATTGACCATAATTTGCTCCGCCTATAGGTAGTTGCAGACCTAATTAAGTAGAAAGAAAAAAACATAAATACATTATTAAGAGTTATATGTAAGTTTTGGGAGCATTACCCGTCGGAAACATCCCAGACGTTGGCGTCACATGACCGGACAACGAACTAGCACCGAAACCGCCGGTACTTCGACCGATTGATGCGTTTGCTATGCTTCTCGGAGGCTGTTGAAAGTTTAAATTCGCCATAACCTGAAAGTTAACAAAAGACACATTCAATAAATTTTACACTTTACTAGCACGCAAACAAATAATTATAGATATTTCTTTTACTAACAGATTTCATATTATATATGAACAGGAGAGAATAACCGAATATCACACAAAATCACTACTTCATATGAGTGAAACTATTTTGAAATGGATTCAAGAAGTGACAGATTCACTAATCATAAAATGATTACCTTCCGAGAATTATCAAGTAAACAGTCACAACATTTTCTAAATGACACCATTCAGAACAGAACAAAGCTTGCTGACAAAGGGATCACTGCTCTGATGGATACAGAAAAGGTTAAAGGTTCAAACACAAAATTTACTGGAACTCACATTTTTTTCTATTCAGATAGTCGTAACCAAGAATCGTAATAGAAAATCTATATAGAAATAGAAATAAGGTTTCTATTGTAAAAGCTTAGAACCAAGTTTTATATGATTTATTGATAGTACACTCTTCTGCTTATAGTTTTCGACTAAAGTTACAAACTTTAGTTATTATCTATGGTCAGAGGAAACAATTTCTATGTAGATATTGATATGTTTTCGTGTTTATATGATGTATGTTAGTGAAAAAGTAAATTAACTAATCACAAATGGGAATCAAATACATTTTTTAAAAAATTCACCAAAGCAAATCATGACAACTGCTAGTATCAAGGAATCCTTTGAAAAGAGCATTTTGTGGTACGACTACTTTCTTCTTTTTGAAATTTCATGACAGAAGTCTTTCACAAAACAATCAGACAATATCTTATATCTGTACTCTTCGTAAATAAAAACGAGCGACTAAAAAACACAAGCATTATTTGTAGTGTCAAATTCATTTAAAGACATTAAATGTCTTCAAACAATACGAGAGAATCACTCCTTTAGTCTGTATTTTATTATGATTATATATTCATTCATTATCGTTTTTGATATGATTCTTTTTTCTCCCATGCAGAATATTTGCAACCGCAACGAAAAGTGTATTGTACTTATTTCTCTGAATTTTGGAAAACAATTGAAAATCATTTGCATTAAAATCTGGAAAGATTAGGGTTCAAATATTATATTCATTTGAACATAGAATCTTATGTTAATATTGAGAGTATTTAAAGAAATCATCAAACCTTAAAATTGTTTGAAAAAGAGCAGTATCCCCTTTTCAATCACACAAAACTATACGTAAGTTACATAAAAAACTATCTTATATTGAATAATTCACAAAAGACCACAGCCTGAGCTTATTCAAGGACGACTCTAGGTTTGGTTGTCATTGTTATCTTTTGAGTGATGGGAGCTATTGTGTATTGCAGACACTTAAGGTAAAATCTTAAACGTTTACTATCGCTGTTCTACATACATATGTACATATATGAACAAAAGAAAAAAATTTTTACTTGTTGAGGGAATGTTGCTAAATTACACGTTTAAAACAATTTACTGTAAAATCTGTCGTATGGCTTCTATTTCATTGAAATCCTTGTCCACTAAATAGCATAATGAGTTGTAACTGCGTTGTACAAATTAATGAGGTTTCCTCGAAGCATAAATAGATCTTTAAGCAGATAAATTTTGACTGCAATATAAACGTATTTTTTTTTACCTCTGCATATAGATAAAACGTTATCAATTACAAACCAAGTTCGAATTAAACGTGTCTCTCGTTATCAACGCACAAAACTTGTTTATGCATAAAATCCACTTACAAAAATAGCATAGAAAAAAAAACTGTTTGTATGCACAACCCCAAAAGATTAATTTCAAAATCAACAAAGTACATCGATTGCGATTTCACAATGTGTATATACTCCACACTCCGACGAGGTAGGTTTGCAACGTTATCAGTGATTTAAATAATATTTCACTTTCGAGAATGCATCTGTCAGCAGACACCCAGCACATTCTGATAACAAGCCAAATGAATGGAGTGTATTGAACCAATTCAAGGCGGGAATAGTTTATCAACTCCCTCACATTTAACACCGTCGTCTAGATTCAAGGGTACAAATTCATACCAACCAACCTAGGTTCCAGGATTTCTTTATATAATTTCTGTCAAATATAATGTAGTTTAGGTAGTTGCGCAGTGTTGGTGTTAAATGTTTTTAAAACAACAAAAGAAAACTTAATCTCTCAAAGGATCTAAGAAAAGTTGTGCACTTTTCATTAATGCATGTAGGAAGAACGAACGTCACCAAGAAACAAATAACATACAAAATTATCAACAAAAGTGCAACCATACAAGAGAAGACGGAAAGCTTAAGTAAATCATGTAAGGGAATGCTTTCACTTATCAAAACATGGTTATGTAATTTAAATAACAAGAAAAAATATACATACATACTTTTATAAGAAAGCGAGTTAAGTGAAATCTTGAAACCAATGTCCTTTTAAAAATAACATTGTCTCATCAGCATCCTCATCACCACTTCCTCATTTCATTCAGTCGCTATACGTGATGCATGAGAGAAAACTGCTGATCGCAAACGTGCCACAGACAGTATTTACATATAACACAACAGAATTTGTAAGATAGAAGTTTTCTTGTATTACAAAAGATGCGTGAAATGCAGTTAATACTTTGTAATAAAAATGAATTTAAATAACAATTCAAAATATGCAAATAAAGCTGTCAAGAGGAAACTACTATAATAGATGATAATTGCTAAATTGGAATTACAACCAACTCATTTAAGTTACAAAATTAAAATTACAAGTTTTCAGTGCATCAAGTCAACCCTTTTGCATTTTACTTTGTAATGCGAATAATTCTTAATCCTTATGGCAAGAATAAGTTTGCTGAAGTCTCCTAAAAATTTAATGTCACTGGCCTTTAAAGAAATACTTATTTTTCCAATTTTCTCTAATTCACATTGGCTAATTCTTTTTGTTATATGTGGTGGGTGAAACTTAGACCCATATCACTGTACCTTTAATACAAATTCCTCATTTGTTTGACTCCATTTACGTATTGCGGTCAATGACCCTCTCGTAGATTAAAAAAGATAAAGAATCATCTATTTTCAACGGGAAATGCAAACAGCCTATTTAGAATATTCACACTTTATTTGCTTGATAAATCCAAGTGAATTAACCGTCGATTCAGTTTGCAACCACTCACCAAAACGATAAAGCGGATGTGACACGTATTGAATAAAGCCATAAAATCAATACGATGTATTGTAAATTAAAAAAAAAACCTACACCCGCACATCGTCTACGATATCATTGGCAAATCCGTTCTCTTCGTTTAGTGCTCACTTACGATGCTGCATCTCAATTGTGCTTCTTTCAACATACAAGAAATATTAAGCGGGAAAGTACTGCCATTTCTAAAAAATATTCATTCACAAAGATACCACCACATCGGGGGAAATTACAATTTGCCAACATGATTTCTTTATTGAAAGTTTACACCGTTCCAATGGTGTTACTTCTTAGCAACGACCGATTGCCATCGTCATCGTTCTCGTTCGCCTTTGTTCGATTGTTTACAGCAGTTCACTGAAGACTTATTTAAAGAACCAACAATCCCAATTCATCAACTTGAAGAACTCAACTTGCTGATACGTTCATACTTTGCTTCTCTTGTAGTTTATGAGTAACCGAAAATCATAAAGGCCGGCCCCAAAATTAAAAATATAATATATAAATCCCGCTTCCACATCACTTGATAATTTCTACTTCTTCTTTCTTGCACGCTCGTCTTTTTTTTATGCATTTAATTTGCTGGTTGGATTATGAATCTCATTTAATCATTTTTCGATTATTGTAAATTGGTGTGTTTATGGAGTTTGATTGTTAAATGTGAGCAGGTGAGCGGGGATAAGAAACAATTCTTGGAATATCAATTTTATATTCATGTATTGCACAAATACAACCCACCATTAGAGAGGGGCCAAGGAGTATTTTGTTTTCTGCTTCTCTTTCGCAGGGGAAAATGTATTTTTTTGCTGTTATTAAAATGATTAGTGAAAGTAAGCACATGCTTTGTTAACACATATTAGCACCTTATCAGCGGCACAGTGGAACCTTCTATAGATACCAATAGTTTGACTTATCTTCTGAATGGTACCAGAAACAATTTCATTCACACATTATGGACACTTTATCAGTGGTTATCAATACACAAAATAAGATCGTTGTTTAACGTTAATTTTCGCTAATTATGAGTTACCTCCTTTTATGAACTGTTCCTCCTCCAGCTTCATATTCCCTTTCTTTTTTAAAATCTCAATCATAATGAAGCAAGTGTTTTGCAACACTTTTATCTAAATTTTGCTTATTCTTGTTTTTACTGACCTAGTTAAAATGACTTGTGTTCAAATACTTAATGCCGGTGACCTTGTAAACATAGTTTTGCGCAACGACACAAATACTTGCATTTGCTAATCTTGAAACTAATCAAACACTTTTGAATTCATTCATAATCAATTGACCCTCAGTTGTGTCGTTTATCATTGAAGTTGAGTTAAGATTGAAATAGGCAAATCGAAAAGATAAATTGATACCTTTCCTTTTGAAACGTAAACAAAAGTCAAATGACAACTACTTATTTTGTTGTACATTCTTTCGGATAGATGTACGGAAACAATATCATAATTTAATTTGATAACCACATAAACAACTAAAAGATTAAAGTCAAGAAATATGACAAAGCATCACTTCTTGGCTTCTTTATGTAGAATACGTTTCATTCGTGTGTTCGTACTGGGAACACAGAAATGTTTCTTTTGACATGACTTCAAAATTCTCACATTGGACAGTGGCCCTAGGTGTAAGACCATTTTGTCCTTGCTCCCTGTATTCAGGTTCTTTTCATTCGCCGCTACTATGCCAAATGGGTCTTAGCGGGTAGATCGATTTTTATTCAAAACATAGGTAATCCTAAGACATCAGATGTAATATCGGGTCGTCATTTGCCCGTCTTACTAATGGTTTTAAATTCATTATGAATAAGTGTGTTTTCTGTTTCTTTACCTAGTGTGTTTAAATTTAACTGGTGCAGTGCCCGTTTCGTACAATACATTAAACAGTAGTATAAAGCAATCTTTCCTAAAGAAAATTTCATCTTGATTCTTTGAAGTTGAAGTTCGGTTTGTTTTCCTTAATAAGCCCCTGTCAGAATGTACCCTTAATGATTATCTTGAAAAGTGGCAACTTCACAAGAAAATTTTATGTCATTCCCTACTTTTTAAAAAGTTTGAGTTTGAAGTTAAAAGGGGTTTTAAGCAATAAATGTTAAAAGTCGGGACATAGATTGACATAGTAAACCTTCTTTTTTGTTTAAGTGTCAGTTTTCCTATAATTATTATTGTTTTTTTTTTCAAAATGGGAGAGAGTGACGTAGGTATTTTTAAATTTATCGATTTCTGGCTATTGAGACATTGACTACAAATCGTAAATGTTGCCAGCGCCGTGTATAATAAACCAATAACTGGACTCTGGATTATAATTCCAATGCTGTTCACGAATCCAGGCTTTGCTGGTGGGTTCAAAATCTGATTATCTAATCTTCAACATTCACCTAAACATAGTCATTGTGTTTGTTTAAATTGTCATCTCCGAAGACAAATTGAATATTACTTTAACAATTACATTGCCACAATCTACAACAGCTACAACTTTATGTCTCTACTAATGCGTATTAGATGTAACGTAGCCTCCTACATTTTTTAATATTCCCACATTCTTGCTCCACTTAAGTTTTTCCCTCTTAATATTAAGCTATTTTGCTTTAACAATTTAACTGTTAGGAATTTCCCTAAAGACCTCACTTTTTGTAGATTCAAATACTTGACTCATCTTCTGCATAAATAAGCAAGTATTTTTTTGAGCATCTTTCTTTCAATGTTGTGTCGTCATCGTTTTTTAACCTTTCACTTCTTCTATCGTCAAAGGAGATTTATGTGCTACCGGTGAATTCGCACTTAAATTGGCCCCCCAATACGGCGATGTTGTGAAATATGTTTCACTCATGATATTGATTTGCTCTAGGTGTGAACATTCACCTTGGATGGAAAAATACCAAATAAAAAATTCCAAATACACACAATTCCAATCAAAACAAAATGACTCGAAATCAAATCAATTTCGTTCGGAAATAATATGTAGGTTAGTGTTCAGCTGCGGAAAGGATATTGATTTACATACATCACGAAATAAAAGTTATGATTCGCATGGAATATCAAGTACTTCCGTGGAAATGTCAAACTTTAGGATGCGGGTTTATGTAACATCTTTCATTGTCATTTAGGGTGCGTGATGTTAGTTTTGAGTGATGTATCGCTGATTTGCTCAGATTCAAATTCATTAAAAGCGCTGCGCAAACCACATTTTATTTGTTTTCAGCAAATATGTTGCACCTGTCATGTCTGTCCACAAGGGCAAACATAAAATTATTCTAAAGCTTTAAAATTTTCCACACAGTTCACAAAATGAATTCATTCCCTTCTTGTTCATGTTGTTAGCACGCACACGAAATGAAGAATACATGTCGCAGTGTGTTCCAACATGCAACTGCAAATGAAAATACGGATTGACTGCAGTCAGCCCCCTTAATGGTTAGCTATACAAAACACTTAGACTATTATCATGTAAGAAAACTGTGCAGCTCATTTAACTACTACAACTGAAATATCTACACCAGAAATGCACGGAAAGGATTCCAATAGGATATAAGTTTAAGTGCATTACACACTGCGAATGATGGTCCAAACATAGAAAAAAAAATAAGTTTTAATACAGTATAAATACCAAATAAAAGACAGATATTATAAGACAATAAACAATGTGAGTGAAGAATTGTTCCTAAGAACACGTTAACAAGTTGTACATCACGAAAGAAATTGAATCACTTTTTATGGAGGTGTTTGTGTACCAAAATTCATTCGATAATAATATTAATAAACAGGCGAATTGAGAAATAAGACATGTATGCACCATTTTTCAAACACTTCTCAGAACTTACCTAGTTGATTAATTTTTGATCGACGATAACAACCATTCAATGTTGAGCAAGCGGACTCCGCATATAACATTCCAACTCGTCAAGGATTTTCGGATTCGCGTTCAGTTGCGAACGATCCTTCACACGAAACTTTTTCTTTACAATTTCTTCGTTTATATTTTTTGGATTTTGGTTTTCCTTAGATTTATTTTATATTCTGCTTTATATGCTTGGGGTTTATTGTATATCTGGAAATTTGAATTGATACATATAATAGGGGATTTTATCTCAAAAAACACACTTCGGATGAATAAACGAATGTGAAAAAAACACTTGATATGGTAGCAGTACTTTTTTCTTTATTATAGTTGTTTATTTGTCGTTGCAGTAGCTTTTACCGAGAACGCATTATTGCTAAGAGATTGTGCAAACGTGCGTTTTAGTCGCAAAATATTGTTGTATATTTTATTCGGAAATTATAAAGGACAGCGAAGAAATGTAAATTTCATTACACGAAGTATCAAGGCGTAGAGAGGAAGAAGAAAGCCTTTGCGCACCGACTTCTTTTACACCAAACACATATGTAAAGAGAAAAAAAAACTTTTTTCTGCTTTTGCTTTGAAGTAGTGATGTGCGTCAGTGTGACAGAGTACGCAGGAATGTTTTTTTTTAGAATGCATTCAACTTGCAATAACACTCAATAAACTTATATACTGCATATTCCATGAAATGATTTCTTATTAAAAATAAAATATGAAAAAAGATGTATGGGAAATTTAAATTGGAATTAACTTGGAAATCCCGCTCATATTGGATACAGCTATGCGTAGTACTAAGATTCCGCACATCACTAGCTTCTTCTTCTCGTTTTCCTTATGGTACTTATTCGTTTTTTCTTCGCTCTCTCTTTGTTTTAATTTTTTCTTCTGTAGAAATAAACTCACAATTCTTTTTGTATATTTTTTTCTTATCACACACTAGACTGACGGTGCGATGAATTTAAATTTGTTTTCTTTAAAACCGAACTCGATTATTTTGCGAACCGATCTTTTGAACTTGTTGTAATTATATGTATTTTATTGAATTTTTTGTAATCGGAGAAAAACTATACACCACTCTTCCGCAAAATTAGAGCTCAGCCACTCATACATATGTAAAAATTGGCCAGCTTCGTGTAGTTGGATTTCATGATTTTCGAGGTGTGCGAGCTACGCACCAATACTACGGAAAAACTGACAGCCATCTTAAGCTTTTCGTACTTCGAAAATGGCGAACATTCGTACGTCGAATATGGATATTTCAAAAGCTTTCGAGATGTTTTACACTTAGAAACAAATTATTTGGCCTTGTGTTGATTTCCAAGGTAAAAATTGGAGCCGAATACGTGGCCTTTTGCGTAAAAATGTGCATAATAACGTAAATAGGCTAAGCTCTTTGGAAACTACAATTCAAATGTAGATGTCACCAGCATATGTTTTTGTCAGTATTGCCAGAAGCCAGTTTTCAATGTGGAATAACCTATTAAGAAATGTTTACCTTATTGGTGTTTTTGACCTCTAGAATTTTCCTGGGTTCAATATTTTTGTCTCTTTTTATCGTATGGAAATGCCTTCATTATATATTGAGTATAAAGAAAAGCATTGCCCAATCTCGTTTTAATTTAACGCAGGGAAATGATGTGGTTATAGATAGAAGCAACGTTTCCTATATCATATGCGGAAAAAGGAACGAGACAAAAATTTACAACGACTTTCTTAAAGGCATGTGTTAAACCGTGCTTTTGTTTCTACTTTTCATCCTTATTACACCTTAGTGCTTCAATCGTATGACAACATATTTTGTTCTATATGTTAAAGGGAGAACAAGAATACGAGCATTTACTAAAAAAAAGCAATATGTAAAAACGCATGTTCCGAGGATTAGTCCATTCCCTACTAACCCTCGGAACATGCGTTTTTACATATTGCTTTTATTTACAAGCCTTATCCCAAATCTGGTTTCTTCTGCTTAATTAGCAAGGCGATCCAGAAAAGACTCATACAATTATATCAGCAACGCCAAATGTGTATTGACTGACGAAATCAAGTTCTAGATTTAAATTTTTATTCACACAATACTTTACACACTTCATACATTTTCCTATTTACTTATCACGCTGTCTCTTCATCTTCTTTCTGTAGTTGTTCAATCAGTTTCTTGCGTTCTTGTGCTTGCCGCAATTGCCTCAAAACAAGACTCTCAAAATCGGTATTCGCCGCACCAACAGTTATTCCTTTTTCCTTTTGTGTTTGTGGCGGTGTAACCCACTCCAGGGAAAGGCAATTACTTAGATTTCCCTTTTCATATGCTAGTGCCATCTCCGCCGATTCCAATGTCTTAAATTCTACCAAGGCGCTTCCATTCTTTTTAGACATTACGAAGGCTACTATGTCACCATATTTTTTGAGAAAATTCCTTAAGCTACTCTCCGAATATCCACCATTGTCAGGATCTCCCTTCGCCGCTTTCCATTTGAGTTTCAAGCGATGTTGTGTTGAGTCATACGTTGTTTTGGGTTGAGTCAGGTACAGCTCACGCCGCATTGACTCAAGCTCCTCTTCAAGCAACTTAGACCCTTCCTTACGCAGGCGATCCACTTCAGCTTGTAAGATTTCTTCATCACTTTTCTGTACAGTGTAGTATGAGTTAACTTTTTTCTGACTAGCAGCAGCTGCGTCACGTTCACGTTGCTCTAAATCTGCTTTCAACTTTTGTCTTTTGCTATCCAATTGTTTGGCTCGGATTTCCGCGGCCTTTTTAGCTTTGAAAACTTTATCATATGCTGCTCGTGCTGCAGTATCTGTGAGTACTTCTAGAGCTCTTGATAGTAGATGAAATGTCTCGGCTGCTTTTGGGTTGTCTGGATTTTTGTCCGGATGACATTCTAGCGCTTTTTTTCTATATGCTTTTCTTATGTCTGCTTCTGTTGCGTTAACTTCGACACCAAGATGAGTATATAAATCCAAATTTGCAAACGATTTAGACATTTTCTTTCACTTTAATGCGTGGATCAAATAAAATTTAAGCCAAGAAAAAATCAAATACGTTTGGATTGAAATGAATTGTTTATTTATTTGGCATTTCGTGTAAACGTATGAAGTTTGACGTTTCCCATATTAACATCTGATTAATTGCCGGTAAGGTAGTATGTTGAAAATTAAACAATACTGGTAAAAAAATCAAATGCAAACAAAACCAAAAAACAACACCAGAATAATCAAAAAGAATATTCTTTAACGAATAAAAATTTATACTTGCGAGTCAAATCTTTCAATTTCTTTTAAAGCTGTTTTATTTTGTGGTTCTGTAGCCTCCTGATGGAATTCACTCACCCATCTGTCAAATTTTACCTGCATCTCAGTCATTCAAATAAATTGCAACCCCCTTTGTAGCATGTGTTCGTTCGCATTGAGTCAACAAATAAATTTAGGACCTTTCTTTTAACCAAATTTTCAATGTCGTAAAAATGAGTATATATCACGACGAAGTGGAAATCGAGGAATTCGAGTACGATCCAGAAGAAGAGACGTACACCTACCCGTGTCCTTGTGGTGATATGTTTCGGATTACCTTGGTAAGTGGAACATCTTCGATTGCTGGCAGTTGAGAGTGAATTAGTATTTCTAGGAAGAACTAATAGAAGGCGAAGAAGTTGCAGTATGTCCGAGCTGTTCACTTGTCATCAAAGTTATTTATGAACCTGTAAGTATCAGCTGTCCATTGCGGACATCCGTTTGTTTACTAAAATGCAATTTTTATTTGAACAGGAAAAATTCCGAGTGCAGCAAGAGGATGTGCTCAACAATAAATTATCCGAGCTAAGTCTTGAGAAGAATTAAAGTAAACGTGAATTTTATGTTTTGATCGATATATAATTTTATTACTAGTTTTATATATATGTATGTATATATATAATAAGTTACATGTATATAGAATGTAATTATATACGTTGACTAGGTTAAACATCGTTCTCTTTTTCACTTAAATCTAAGGGTTGCAATACTGTTGATGAAAAATATGAAAAAGAAAGTAGTTTGCAAAGTGCCAGACCAACTACCACAAGTGAAATCCATTCGCGTGGAATTAATTTAGGGGCTTGTTACAGCCTCCCTCAATTAAGTTTGTTAGTGTTATTTAGGCAGCTATGTATGCGCGTATGTAAATTGTCATGGTACCTCCTGTTGCATACAATCCTTATGCATTTATGGAATCATGTTTTGCTCTGCGGCATCAGCAGCTCATGTAAGTAGGCGGCGTTGAATACATCGAATAATTTTGTTTAAACTAGTAATTTTTGTTTGTGTTTATAAAATGTTTGTAGCCTAGCTAGATAAGTTGCGTTCAAAAATGTACAAATGGACAACGATGTGTGTATGGGCGTGGGAGAGTGTGGTTAATACACAAATACATTGCTCTATATTTATGTTCCTTTGTTCCACTTTCGGGATGATTTTTTCTTAGTCCTTTTTCGTGTGATTTTGTAAAAATATTTTTTTTTTAAATATATTAACCGAAAGAGGAATGAATTCTTTTGTATGTGGGCGCAACGATGTTTACATACATGGATTTTAAATGCTTATATGGGTTGGTGTTCACTGAGGAACCTTGGATGGGATACACGTTTTGTATTCAGTATGATGGAATTGATGAGCGTTTGATTGTACACTACTGTTCCAACCATGAACCCGTTGCTGAATTTGGTGATTTTAACTGAAATCAAGAATATTATCTTTGATTTGCGAGAAATTATTTCCAAGTATTGATTGATTTACCTTTATATTAAATTGCTTCAGAGTACTTTCAAGTGCAGTTGCATTCCCCGAGAAGTACGCAGCAATTGCGTTATGCAAAAGTACCAACTGCTTATGCATTACCTTAATCTGTAAATGGAACCATAAACTCATTGGTTTGCATCGTGGAGCCTGAGGAATTTGAAGCCTTACCCTGTTTTCATCTAGGAATTGCATTTTTACAGCCACATCAGCCCTTAGCTTTTCGTAGAGCTCTTTATGTCGTAGGAAATTCTTTTGCGCCTCTTCCGATATGGGACTTTGTGGTATTTCCGGTCTAGCGTTTTCTAAGTCCATCCGGTATGCGTCAAATTCAACTCTGAAATAAAGTTAAAGGATTTTAATTTTATAGCATTTTGTTTCTACGCAACAAATTCATGTTCTCTTAGTCATAAAAAAGAGGTCATAATTTTTTTTTTACAGAAGTTTAACGTAGTCATGTAGTTCTTAGTAGGAAACAACATTTTTATTGCGAATACACACACTTGGGCACAAGTTTCTGGTCAAATAAAATCGCACGGAAAGGGTGGTTTCAATTGCGTTTCTGTTTTATTATTATTTTTTATTTGAATCGTCAGTTATTTAAAATTGCCTTAAGAAACTGATCAATAGAAGTTCAGGGTTAGGTTTTCATTTAATAAGATTATAGTGAAGCAAATGGATATTCACATCAAGCAGTTCACCTGTCTTCTAAAAAACGGAAAATATTTACGAACTAAGCTAGGCTAAGCGATCCGAATTCACCTAATACATTTCTACCGTGGCACATTTCCTGGAATTAATGGTCCTAACTGGGCTGTTTATACAACATCGTCGCATGCCAAAACTAAATTTTATTAACTCGATCTTTGAGCTTATATTACTCTTACTACATATTATCGGTCTCAAATTGCAAGCGTGTTCCATTTGAAAGGTCAATTCACTAGAAATTGGAAGCACATGCACAGTTAAACATCTTCTGATTTACCATCATGAAAGAAAATTACTTGGTAATTAAAATAAACATATTGACAAATTTAGCAACCCAGTACTATTGGTATAACTCGAAATGATCACTGTGACTCATAACACAACACTCAGTCTGTCTTCTCTGTTGCGTTTCTTGTTCATATAATAACAACATAAATCTTTTGACATCAACTTTGAACTGATTGCTCATAAGACGACGCTCTTGCCCAAGTCATCTTGTATCTTATTCAACTTTATACATTACTCGAGTTTAACAAATAAAACTTTCACAACCACCCTTAACCTTTCACAGCCACATTTCTTTTTAATTGAACTATTAAAATTCACAATCAAAACTTACCTAGCTGTTTCATATTGACGAATGGTTAAGAGTGTATCATCAATTGTCTTATTGCACAAAGTGTTAACGGACGATATAAAGAAATTCAATGCATTCAACAGCAGTTCGCCGTTTTTCGTAAGATTTCTTTGTGTCTCTGAATTACAAGTGAATTCCTCCTGTAACTCTGGACTCTTTTGTGCCAAATCTGAGAAAGCTTCGGCTAGAGCATGCTGTGTCACAACAACATGATGAAAATGTGAACTAAACGCTCTGGTTAGACGCAATATGGACAGATACTTTCTTTGAGTTTCCCGTAACTGTTCGATCTGAGCCTCCAATTCAGAATCAACAGTTCGCTGTGATTTTCCAAGTTTTTCCAGCATTATTTGTCGTGTACACTTGTAAGTGGATATACTCCAATTCTTAATAGTGTCAATCTTTGAGGCCCCAGTTCGTAAGAAATTTGAATCTAAACCATTTTGTGGGCTGTTTGGACTCATTGGTGTTGCCGGTGCTGAAGAAGAAAAGCATAAGACAAAAACAAAAAAAAAAAAACCTTCATTAGTTTCTAAAAGCACATGGATTCAGAATAAATTACCAGAATGATTGCGCAGCGGCAAGCTGTTTGGTGGTTTAAAGGGTCTACCTTCCGTGCCTGAATGTATGGCACTGCCGCTTTCATTCATCGGCGGGGTATCCTTCAACATTTCGTGTATACTTCTTTCAGCATGCACTGAGTGCGTCATGTCTGAAAATAAAATTAATAATGTTATAAACAATTTTCAATGCACTTTGGGCACAAAGGCACAAAGTACTGATGTAGATGAAAATGATAAAAACTCTCTTTGTATTGTGCACAAATAAACAAGAAATCGATTTTGTTTCCGGTAAGCCGCAATATTTAGAGTATTGAAACTTATTTTTTGCTTTATTTACCTAATGGATTATATTGTTCCTGATTTTAACAGTAACACAAACAATGTACAGAAGTTTTTATAAAAAATATATGAATTAAGAACGCTTTAAAAATTGCTGTGAAGAAATATTTTTCTTGACAGCCTCTGACAAATCATACACACGTTCATCAAACTTTGGATAGTGTTCATAAATTCTGCTTGAATTGAAGGAATTCATTCAGGTTAAGGGGATAGGGAATTCCATGTCATGGTTAAATTTTAAGAAAAATCTTTCTATTAATGGATTTTACATACAATTTTGAATGAATGAATAGCATTTTGAAAACTGTGTTAGATTTTTTTCTGAAAAATAAATGCACAGCTACAAATAAAGAAACGCATTCTTAAGAATTTCATTAATTGAATATTGGTTACTCAACTGTTTTTGAAATCCACTTTTGTAATGATGTAAATGTGATGATGTAATATTAATAATAGGAACAAAAACAATCAAACATGTTATGTTTGCGAATCAATTTTATGGCATTGGGTGTTGGAAGCTGATAATCCTGGCAAGCACGTCTTCTGCATTTGTGCTATATGAAATAATGTCTTAGTAATTTTTGCAAACTTTAAATCTGCTTTGCTTTATTATATTTTTAGGGCCGTCCAGATGGTGAAATTTTAAAATTTTTTGCTCAGCTTTTTCTTACAAAAGGACTTCCTCTCCCAAATAACATCCCTGGTATCACTCATCCTTTTCGGTTGTCAGTTGACATTACAAGCAAAAAAAATATTTATTTCTAATTACTTGTCTTCAAAATATTTTTTTATTATTTTTTAAAATTGCGATGAATATGCCATTTTGTTTGCGGTGGGGTTTTTCTGAATAGGTTGATTATTAAGCACTTACTAAATTACCATTCCGACGTATACTCTCATGTGCCGTCAATAGACCATTCAATACACCAGTCGCCGCTGGAGTAGTCAAAAGGATAGCACGAAGTGCAGTAACTCTTTTCACAGCAACCGGAACAAAAATGATTGCTGGCCTACCGCACTTTGCCACAGGCACTATAGTTCAGGGTTTCGGACGTGGTTCCAAAGAACTTGGTATTCCCACAGGTACGAAATGTTTTAAAACATTATTTTAATTGTGACGTGAATGATTTTTGGTTTCTTATGAAACAGCAAATTTTCCGCTGGACGTTGTGAAAGCTTTACCGCCAGAATTTATCACTGGAGTCTATTATGGGTGGTCGCAAGTGGACAGCGGTGATGTACATAAAATGGTAATGAGCGTTGGATGGAATCCGTTTTATGATAACAAAGAAAAAAGCATGGTAAGTTATCAATCAAATGCAAACAATCGTTGACCTTTATTTCTTGCGCTTGATATCAATTTGTGGTTGTCGTCATTTACTGGAATTCGAATTGGAATATATTTGCCTCAGATCGTGACAAGTATACTAACAATTGAGTAATTTTTCTTAAATCAAACGCTGTTGAATGAAATCACCGCTTCAGAATAGAACTGCTAATTGGAGATCTATTGTTATTGGTTGACTCATAAAGAGTATACGGAATATGTTCTTCATCGCATATGTCTGCATAACGTACGTCACAACTTTCTCTTGTAAATCACATGAAGTCTGATAATTGTAGTGGTTTGAATATGAATTATTTTTCAAATCACGCAGAAAAATCCTGCCCTTAAATTTACTTACAAATACATATGCGTAGTGATTTAAAGCAAGTTTTCAAAGCTGAGTTACGCAACAAGATCATTTGTGTAGATAAAGTAAGCTACGCCAAAAAGAGATAATTTCTAACCGCATCCGGAGGCTATTACATCGAGTAATTGACAGACAATCCAAAACCTACTTTAATGTAATAAACCTAAAAAACCCCGACAATCACAAGTAAATAAAAATCGAAGCAATATAAAAACTTTTGCACGGCTTAGGCATACATTTCCCGTATTTGAGGGTACATTTTTTCATTAGATTCTGAGCGCTATCCATTCCTTGCTTTGTTTTTTTTTGCTAGCAAACTAAGTTTGTTTAATGTGTTGCCCTGGTTCATATGAACTGTAGCTCCTCTATTTTTGCGTAATGGATCTAAGATCCTCTTCCCATCTCTCCGAATTTCGTCGCTGATAATACAATAAATAATCTAAATTCATGAAAGTGGTCTTTAAGTTCAAATGTATGTATATTCGTTCTTATGCATTTAAGAAACAGTGTTTGCTCACGTAGCTGCTTTTTATAACATTAACTCCTCGTCAAATTATATAGGCAATATTTGTGATGACTTCCAAACATTTATTATGCTTATAATACATAATTTTAAATTTATTTCCGTAATTTGAGATGACCAGTGTAAATAATAGTAACAGTTGGTAAAACGAGTCAAAGTCGCCCATAAAAACAACAAACACATCAATGTTATTAAATCAAGCACAAAAATGTAAAGTCTCACGTATTAATTTTCAGAGTAGACAGAGAAGTAAGGCTTCGAGACAAGTATATTGTATGCTACAAATATAAGCTCACTTCCGGAAATAAGAATTAGGAAACCATTCAATTACGAAGAAATGATTGCCATGCGGGAACTTAGTAGCATGCGTTCACTGATCGCGCTGTATAGTAGTGATTAACTACGTTGACATCCATGTCCGTTCCTTGAACATGCATTTGTTCATCTATTGTTTCACTTTCCTCAATTACGCCATTACACTGTAGATCCTTCTGCTAGTAAAAAACCGTTGAAAACAAGTGATAACGTTTATCACAAACTTGGAAGCTCCTTATTTTTGTTTAAAGCTGTGCACTAGACTTTGGCCATATTTTGGACTTTTAATGTGTAAACAGGTTTCTTGGAAGAACACCAATTGTTTCGGAGTTTTCATTCATTGAGATTAAGAAGAAAAAGGAACAGAATGCCTTCAGCCAACTTATTTGGTAAAAGGGCATTCGATTGAAGCCCAGGCCCAACCTAGAAGCGGAAAAACCGGAAGCGACAAAAAGATATACTAAGTCTACCGTTCATAATTATGGTCAAATTTGCTCTTCATATACATATATATTTCCACTTAAGTATTATTACTTTTATGAGGGCGTTCGTAATCAGATATACGGACCGAAATTATCTACGAAATTAAATAATTAAAAATGTAGCGAATGCCGTTTCCACACAATAAATAACATTAACAACAAGCACGCAACGTATTCACGCTCACAAGATTGGATCTTCAAAATTGTCAGTTGAATATGCGACGTAACATTTTCTAACTCGGAACCTACCTAATGAGTTCAAACAGGAAAAGCCTAGACCTACGAGGTCAATTTGAGTTACGCTGAGTTATTTTAGACAGAAAAGAGAAAACTTCTTGAAAAATCGACTTTTTATACATGTGGCTTGTCTGCAAATAATCATATACGAAACAATGTAATCGTTAAAGGAAAAAAAAAATAATCCTTTGTAAAGATTTACATTTGATTTGAATGACCAACATGCAATTTTGTCTGATCACTCAGAAAGACAGTGAGTTAGTAAAAGCCTCGTGCTTTTAATGCATGCTTTGCCACTGCTATCTGAGGGTTTTATCTTTCACAAGACAACAGGAAGTAACAATGTCACGCAAGGTTAAGCTGTTAGTAGTTTTTCTATTTGCTTTTAACTTATAATGGATTTACCGCTCTCATATCCACTTAGAAAACAATTGGCAAGTCGTGAATATTGACTAAACCACTGATGCAATTGTTCTTGATTTAATGAAGCATTCAAAATTTCTCAAAGAAGTTTATTACTTCTCTCCATATTTTGTGTTTTTGACTAAGCGCTGACAACCATTACTTTCTCCGCATTTCTGCATATTTTCTTGCTGTCTCAATTTTTGGTTTTTCTTTTTCTTTACAGGAAACTCACATACTGCACGACTTCAATAGAGATCTGTACGGCTGTTTACTTAAAGTTTGTATTGTTGGATACCTGCGACCGGAGAAGAATTTCGACTCCCTCGAAGCCTTAATAAACACCATTAAAGATGACATCCGACAAGCGGATGAACTTCTGGACGCCCCAGAGAATCAGCATTTCAAAACGTTGGACTTCTTCAAGAACCCAAACACGAACGGACACAATTAGGTGCAATTCAAACGCAGTAATCAAACAGTTACTTAATTTATTATTCAGATAACAACGGCGGTCTAACCAATTTACTCCATGTACAAGTATTGATTAAAAATTAAAGAAATTAGTGCAATTTTAAAGCATGTTTTGGTAGTCTTGTATCTCGAGCTCCTTTTCGACGATTTGGCTGAGCAGGTTCTCGACAGTCTCCCGTAGGCGCTGTTTGAGTGTGGGATTCTGAATTGAGGAAACTTCTTGGGATTTCTGTGATTGTTGCATTTTCAGATCGTCGCACTGTCGACGGAGCTCAGATATCTTCGCATTGATCTGCTCTCTAGTCATTTGGGCTTCGTTAGAGTAGTCATCCTCGGATTCGTTCCGCTTCTGCTCTTCGTAGAATCCGCTTGGACCGGCTAGGCTCGATGACGATCCGCCGAATGATTTCGATTGATCCTTGGGACTTCCGAACATGGATTTGTTAAACTCTGTGACAATCTCCTTGGTGCTGTTGTGACCTCCCGACATCGAATACTCTTCGGACATGCGACTATCATCGGCTGAGAGACGTGAGTTCTCTTCAATATCCCTACGGATTGCTGGGTGGTCATCGTCATCAGAAGAGGAAACTTCTTCACCGAAAATATCGTGTTCACCCACACCGCGCATATTACTTGGAAGAGAAGATGGTGTCTCTTCCTCGCCGTCAGACTCAACGTTGATGTCCTTATTGGAGTCGTTCATCATCTTTTCATCTTGCAGGGTCTCGTCGTTGTCGGTTGATTGATCCTTTGAGTTAAGCATGCTTCCTGATTTGTCATCGTCTTCGTTGATGATTTCGTACTTCACATTGACAGCGTCGTTGTCTATACGCAAGAGTCGTTTGACTTCCTTTTCAATCTCCGGCGCCTCTACGTATTTCTTTTTGAGTGTTTTTCTGAAACGACGTTTGCGGACATTCTTGCACGGCGGCGTTATACCGTGAGGCCAGAGGAACTTCTTATCAACCTTGGTCGGATCCTTTTTCTTCGCCTTGTTTGGGGACTCTTCCTCTGGTGCCGGCGCGTCAGGCTCTTCTTTACAAATCATCTGATAAGGAAACGTGTTATTGAAATATATTGTGAGGAAGGTATATTATCATACTATCTGGCATATATCCGCGGTTTTGTAAAAGCTCTTGTTGTCAATGGTTTTGAGGCATTCGATGATGGTCGGCAAATCAAAGATTTTCGCATGCAACAACCAGTGATCGAAGCGCACTTCGCCGGACCGTAGATCGTTGTCCATTTTAATACCTAGTCGATCCTTAAGATTTCCAGAGAGAAGTGCTTCATGAAGCGCTTTTGCTGGCTCCTACAAAATACATACATATGTACATATGAAATATTCCAAAGAGGATTTGTTAGCTCACCTCTGGGATTCTAAGGATAAACTGGTTCTCCAACTCAACTCCATCGTCTCTTGGCTGTTTGGATTCACTCGGTTTTTTTTCGGGTTTCTTTTCAAGCATTATTTGTTATCAATTGAAAAACCATTCGCAGGGAAATTAGAAATTAAGTAAATATTATTTTTTTATGAGTCTTATAAACAAGCTCTCAAAAAGAAAATGACAGATGATTATATGTCTTTTTGCATGAGTACTAAACTTAAGGCCGACAACACATTGCGCTAAACTTTATAAAACAGACGCTTACACGTATCCTATTATAAAGTTTGCTGGTAGCCTCAGTGATAATTAATTGCTAACATTATTCAAATATGTTTAAATGTGTAACAATTTCTTATCACCATTAAAGAATATTCCACAAGGAAGTTAACATTTTACAATATCCATAATTTAGCTTTAGAAATGAGATTTCAAATTTTTTGTTCATGTTCATTCATTTTATGTTCATGTTCATTTTCATGTTTTCTATTAGCTGCAAATACAAACCTGTACATAACTATTTGATAATTTCATTAAAAAATGTAAACAAAAATAAGGTTGAAAGGTAATAAAAACAACAGTCATCGACCTACCGTTTTTATAAGTATATATGTTATTTCATAATTGTAATTAATTATATACATCTTGTGAAATACACTTAATATAATACACTGCAATATTAATTTCACAAATATACGATTAGTACTAAGCATTTCCTCCACACCCAGAGGTCGCTGGTAAAGAGAAATCAATGGACAAGTTGTTCTAACTTCGTTCGACAAATGACAACTTCCTTTTCCGTGTTAGCTGTAAAAGAAGAAACATGCCGGTGGGTGTCAAATTAATGAAAAATATTAAATAAAACCTGTGATTTGTGAATTAGAGAGAAAATTCAATTTTTTTTATTTAGACACGAATCATGCACGCATATTTATCACATTTCTTTATTCGTTTGTTTGCAGCTAGCAAAAGATTTACTTCACCCATTGCCAGCTGAAGAGAAACGCAAGCACAAACTGAAGCGTTTGGTCCAGCACCCAAATTCATACTTCATGGACGTCAAGTGCCCAGGTTGCTACAAGATCACAACAGTTTTTAGTCATGCCCAAGGAGTCGTTGTATGCGCTGGTTGTTCAACGATCCTCTGTCAACCAACTGGTGGACGAGCAAAGCTAACAGAAGGTATTTTCAAAAATGAATATTGTCCTTTGGATGAGCCTAATCGAACGCTTTCTTTTTATTTCCAGGCTGTTCTTTCAGGAGGAAGCCTCATTAAGTGTATAGCTCTTTTATATAAATCATTTCATTTACGGATAAACTTTTTTCTTATAATATGTTTAATGAAGGAAATAAGAACCTTTTGTTTTATATCGTGACCGCATGTGTATATTAATCGCAGAAGTCATTAAAAAGTTTATTTGTGAATGATAATTGGCGTCTCTCATTTGTTTGCATTTGATAAATGCAGGCACGGACGCATTGGTTCTAACAATTGTTTGATTTGATGAAAACACTTGCGGGGTGATGGTGACCATCATTGGAGGAAATCTGGCGTTTTCTAAAAATAGTGGACATTTTTTGTTTGCACGTCCTGCTCTTGTGTCAATGTGTCACAATTTGTTGTAATGTGTAGCCAATTTAACGAAAAAAGGATATCGGAGTGCTTCCATGGGCCTGTATATATTGACCGAACGCTTTAGAATTCTGGTTAGAATCCTGCGACATAGCTTGATACCACATTTTTATCTATCGGTTCTGCATATACATTTACAACCATTGTTTATTTGACGAAAAATTTCACAACCCCATGCAATCAGCTGGTGTATTATTTTGATAGTGTTTGTTTTTCGCTGATTACTTTTTTCACTCAAGTGCATTTACGGACAACATTGCATTTTCAAGGCTGAGCCAAGTTAAAGTGTATCAGAATCAGAGATAAGGGAGCCAAGGAGATACTCAACTCCCTCGTCTTCCGCCCTTTGAGGTGAACTGACAGCGTTTTTTATAAACCCCTGTCTGTGAATACGTGTGAGCTGTCTTGATTAGCTGATTGCAATCAGCTGAACAGTTATAGAGGTGAAATGTCTTGACAGGGAGTAAAATCGTAAGGGTGCGTAAGTATTAAGGGTGAGAGAGTATAAATCAGGTAATGGATATAATTTTCTTAAAACGCGAAAGGATAATAAAGTATGTTTCCAAATAAACCTGAAATATCACCAATACAGTAATTAAGTTCACAAACAAAGAACCGCTTAAACTCTTTTAATAAGCAAGGATTTAACGCCAGTCATAAGTTTTTAATAATAAAAAGTACAATTGTTGGTTATAAATCTTTTTTCTTTTATTAGGTATTGAAATATAAGGAATGAAGACGTAAATACAGATTGATTAAAGGACTTAAAATACTTTTTGAAAAGCATGTCCACGCCACCCAAGAGGTATGCTTATGGCGCGTTAACCGATTTTTTGTTCACCGGGTGTTTGGTTTCCCCAAGAGGCCTATTGCACCCGAACTTAAATAAATTAGATAAGTTTTTGTATATTTAGCGATCTAACAAGAATTGCATTTAACTTAAAAATTTAACAGGAAAATAAAAAATGTTATCGGCATGAATATATGGAAGACAAACTTTTGATTTAATTTTTTTTTACAAATGTCTAACACGGAGCATCTTATTTTTGAAATTAGGGTCGCTCAAATCCCTGTTCCAAAATTTAGTGACAAAATAAATTCTAATTCTAATAAAATAATTTAAAATGAAGTCTGGTGGCAAATTTTCACAGCAGGTATATTTATTTTCGGTGATCAGTCAAGTAAGAAGACGTTGTGCAACTCCCCTTACATAATAACATTTGTCGAATGAGTCCAAAAACTTTTGCTCAAGTTTTCGGATGTATTCCACAAAATCTCTTGGCGCCGCAATAAGATTGCATCCATCGAATTGCTTAAAAGTTGTAAAACTTAAGCCAGGCGAAGCATCTGCTGTCCCTAATGTGGGTAAAGGCATACTACACGTATGGCTTTCGTGACACTTTCTGTAGAGCCACCCACAGACATAAATGAAACTATTCCCTTTCGAGAATTCATTTGCATTTATATCTGTTTTAAGATACAACGCGGAAGTGCACTTTGGCCTGTCGCATATTTTGCCTTGCACCCAAGATGTTTCCATTACATTAGGGGTTGGTTGCTGATGGACGGCAACCTTTATGCTTCAACATTTTCACAATTTTCAAATATTGAAGGCCCCAAAGTTTTTGGAAAATTGATTTGAACTGTTGAGCAGTCACGCGTGTGTTTTTACCTCCCGCACTTCTGGCTTCACCGAAAAATTGCTCTAAACATTCTTTTTTTTTATCACAATTCACTACAATTACTATTATTTAAATAGAACAAGCACGCACTTTGTAATAATTTAGTCCTTACCAAATATGCAAATATATTAAGCACTTGAAATCGCTTTTAAGGAATTAAAAGAACAATTACTAGTAATTATCAGTGAGTAATTAACTCTGACTATAATTGCTTTTTTATAACCGTACCCATTCACTTTTACTAAACATTTTGTTCTCGTACGCAGAATCGCATAGCGCATAAGCAAATGTGTGCAAAATTTTGCAAAATTAACGAGTACGCAAACACCCCAGCGATTCCACCACGAAAAACTGGGTAATAAAGGTGTTCAATAACTATGCTCGATGTGTTCATAATATTTTTCATTTATACCATTGATGAAAACACAAATTTTTGTACAAAATTTCAATATATATTCAATATATATCAATGTGTAACATCTGTTTTTTAAAGAGAATCAATTTTAACACATAAAAGAGGTTAGTGCGGAATTTATTACTGTGGTGGATCCACCGATTTGCCGCCATTATCCACGGATTTGGTCTAAGATCCAGGGATTTTGTAGAAGTGTTGGCGATTCTCAAGGGATTTCTCACACAGCTACAAAATCCCTGGATTGGACAGGCATATGGCCAGGGGCAAAAACTGGTCTAAGATGAGCATCTCCTTGATTCCCTTATCTCTGATCAGAATCAAGTGAATTGTGAGATTTTCTATGAACATTAAAGTAGGAGCTAAACGCCCTCAACTCATATATGATATTCAAATAAATAAATAATGAAAACTGTATCTGGAATTGTGAAGTGCAAGAACAGGGCTTGTAGAACAAAGTAATGCTTGCTGACTTTCAACTACTTCATTGTTGAGCTCTTATGAATGGTGTTGACAGGAGATGATGTTTGCGAATTTCATATCTGTAGTTGGTAAGGAAGTGGTTTGAAAGTCAGCCAAGCGCCTGAGTGAAGGCAGTACACGATGCTTCCCTCACTTTGGATAAGGATGAATACCATACGTTTCTCTTAGCCTTGCACGTGTACGACTCGAGCAACAATTCCGTTTAAATTTCGTTATGGTTTGGGCCACGATTGGAAAATAGGCGTATGAATTTTTGTGTGAATATCACATTGATATTACTGAGTATGAGCAGGGCCGTATTAAAAAGTAAGTAAGGGAAAAGGAAGATAGGATAGTTAAAGTAGGACTTTACACAAATTCATGTTGTTTTGTACTTTTTTGTGCTGAGTATTTTTAGGAAAGGAACAGCGTATTAAGTAAGCGTTTCAAAAAATTCCTATAGCTACACAGTTGATACACATTATTGAATTCAAACAAGAAAAAGGCGAAATTGATAATTAAACTTTCCAACTGCTGAGTTTAAACTTATTAAATTTTTACAATTTCTTCAACTTATGTAAATTTTACCATAATAATGTCTGGTCTTTGCCTCATGGCGTAATGTGTGAAAGGCCATTCCTGAACTGAATAGCTTGCATTTTTTGCGGTACCACGTCTTCTGAGTTGTTGACAACATTCTTTGAGCTTCTGTCTACGTAAACGCTTCTCAAATTTCGTCGCTAGGAGACCACAAGCAACTGGGAGTCACTTTTAATAGCAGAAGATCAGTAGCTTTAAAAATATGAGTAATTGCTGGAGAAGCTAGGCTGAAATACATACTTTAAGGTGACCAAAATTATCGATATCTACTTAAAAGATCGTGTCTGTTTTTGCATACGGAGCCGTATTGATGTGTTATATATGCATTTAGATTTACATGGATTTTTAGACCTACCTATATTATATAATAAATGCTTAAACTAAAGCATGGTAGCTAACGCATATTATGTTATTGTTTTCTTCTAACTGTATCATTGTTGACTAATTATGCTATTTTGTATAGGGCCAGGCCCAGTATAGTCAAACCCTTTTTCAATGTTGCGAAATACCTTTGGTGTGCCACTCCTCACTGCTTTGTACGGAATACATCATAGTACCTGTTTAAACTGGAAGCTAAACTAATTTTTTAAATGTCATGGCTCATAACCGTAGCGAGTTATGTTGTAAGTTCAGTGCTGATAAATCCCTTCTTCTTCTTCTTCGGATGGCGCTACAGTCCGGGGTGGACCTGGGCCTCAACCAACATGCCTCTCCAGCTAGCACGATCTCTTGCCAGCTGTCTCCAATTGCGCACTCCAAGATGGTTGAGGTCCTTTTCCACTTGTGTGCGCCATCTCAGTCTAGGACGTCCTCTGTTGCGTTGTCCCTGTGGTTCGGATTCGAAGACTCTTCGGGCCGGAGCAGTGCTGTCCATGCGCTCTACATGGCCTAGCCACCTTAAGCGTTGTATCCGTAGACGCTTGACTAGGCTCATGTCGCCGTACAGCCCATACAGTTCGTGGTTGAATATTCTCCTCCAGATGCCATCAACGCAAACAGGACCAAAAATCGCACGCAGAACTTTTCTCTCGAAGAGACCAATGGCTTCCTCATCCGCTTTTAGTAGCGTCCAGGTTTCTGCGCCGTAGAGGAGGACTGGGATGATCAAGGTGTTGTACAAAGTCACTTTGGTCGTTCGGGAGAGGGCTTTATTACTCAATTGCCTCTTGAGCCCAAAGAAACAGCGATTGGCAAGAGTGATTCTGCGCTTGATTTCGGTACTGATGTTGTTGTCCCTATTCACCGCGGAGCCGAGATAGACGAAGTCCTTCACTACCTCGAAGTGTCTGCTGCCCATAGTGACGATGTTCTGCGTCCTTCTTCGATGACAGCATATACTTCGTTTTGCCCTCGTTTACCACCAGTCCCACTTTAGCCGCTTCCGTTTCAATGCTAGCAAACGCCTCATTGACGGCTCGCTGAGTTCGGCCGATCACGTCAATGTCATCCGCATAAGCTAGCAATTGAACGGACTTGTGGAAGATCGTGCCTCTGGTGTTGACGTGTGAGTTCCGCACGATCCCCTCAAGGATGATGTTAAAGAAATCGCATGACAGCGCGTCGCCTTGTCTAAATCCTTTTTTGACATCGAAGGTCTCGGTGAGTTCGCTACCGACCTTGACGGAGCAGCGAGAGTTCTCCATCGTCATCCTACACAATCTGACGAGTTTGGTAGGGATGCCAAAACTAGACATGGCACTGTATAGCTCGTCTCTATGCACGCTGTCATACGCGGCCTTGAAATCGACAAATAGATGGTGGGTGTCGATTTGTACTTCTTGGGACTTCTCCAGGATCTGCCGCAGTGTGAAGATCTGGTCGATTGTGGACTTCCCTGGCCTGAAACCACACTGATAAGGACCTATCAGGTTGTTGACGAACGGTTTCAGGCGCTCACACAGTACGGCAGAGAAAATCTTATATGCGATGTTAAGAAGACTGAAGGGGTCTCCTTTCTTGTGGACCGGACAAAATCCCGGATAAATCCCTACTTTACGTAAAAAACTGCTTAAAGTTAAATCTCGGGCCTAATCTAGTGCTCAGAAGCACTGAGGACACAACTTTGATAAAGATGTACGTGAAATAACAGATAACAATTTATAGTACATTCATATGCGACAATGCAATATTAATGATATGAAGACCTCGCGTGTGTAAACCTCATAATATTTCACAGACCTAAGTAGTTCTCAAAGCTTCGTTTTTAACCCAAACCTAAATAACTTCGGTATGTAGGTAAGTCTGTCACATGCTCGAAGTCTCCAACAGGAAAATGTTACATGGAGAAAAATTTAGAGAGCAGTGTGTCCATCTCTACAGTCTACACTGATGTACCTAATAATCTTAGCAATTTCTAGATACGATCGTTTTTTATGGATATTGAAACGCGTTTTCTCGAATAGACAAATAAACACCGCCCGGCATCCTAGAAATTTCCTGAAAAGGTACAATGGATTTACTTTGCGGTATATACACGTAAAGAAAGGATAATCTCGCATTTTCATGCTCTTTCTAGATCCACATGTTACGCACGACCTCGCTTCTGGATTGTTTCTCATCTCCATAGGAAAGGTTTCTATCACTCAAACAATGTTATTTGGTGGTTGGTGTGATTTTTCAATTTTTCGTTTACATTTCCAATCCCATTCGTTAAAAAAAAACACTCAAGCTCCGCCTGAAAACAAAAACATTATTTATTCCCAAAAGAGAGAATTCGTCACCCACTGGCTCACATTTCTATGACTATATTACCCACAAAAACAACTTGCAGGTTTTATTCAAACGTTTCCATCTGCAGACACCCACGCCCACATGCGCGAGACATGCGGTAACTCCACGACTTCTCTTCGACTTAAAGAGGCGCACGCCAGGCAACTTCCTCAACTTCAATTGTAATGCCATGAAAATCACTTGTTTATGAGGGAACTTAAGGAAGTTCGGCGCCCGCAAATCAAAAACCATTTGGGATTATTACAAAATGCCATTAACATAAAAAAAGTACTCACTCACTGCTTCCGGTACAAGCGATTGCTCCTCTTACTCCTGTTTCGAGGCTTCGTAGCTCGCTTGTACCGCTGTATTGTCGCAAATTTTCTTACTCTATCGTGTATGGACGAGGGGGAGGTTCTGTGGGATGGTAGAGCTGCCGTCTGCATGCAGTGTTTTGCATTATTGTATATGCTTAATAGAAAATATATTCAAGTCCAACCGCAGAACTGGAAACGGCAGAGCGTGATTTGAATTTGCGCGAACATACTGCGAGGAAGGTGGGGCTAGGTGGACCCAATATTCACTGTAAATTACACCTAAATTACACCTTACCTTGCGGGCAGCGGTTATATTAAAAATGAATAAATTATTTCATTTGCTGGTTTTGTTCCGAAAATTGTTTTTGAGTTGAAGTGGTATTGTGGGATGGCAAGTCCTCTTTGGTGGGATTTTCCAGGAAATTTCGGAAACTATGTGCAGAAAGGCCAAAAACGCAGAATCTCTAATTTGAGGAAATGCTGCATGTTTAGATGGTGAAGGAAATAATTGGATGGGTATTTCACTCGTTTGCAGTAAGTACTGAGGTTAACGTGATGCATATTTGAATTTTCTGGAATTATCAAATGCTCTTGTTTTCAATTGAAGAGATGGTCGTGCAAGCACGCGACTTGGCTGAGCTGCGCACAGTGAGTAATTTATCAGCTTTGGTTTAAGATATGTTTATACTCTATGAGCCAAATAGAGAGAAAAATATCATATACAATATAAAGTAGAAGTTAACGGAAAGTTATTTCAAGGCAACTGTCTTTCGAGGACTGCAAGCGAAAATCTGCAAATCAGTTGTTGTTTTTCACGCGACTTGGAGTGTCTAGAGCATTAAACTTTTTTTTTTTCAAACTACTCAATAATTGTTGTAAACAAGACTCACGTAAATGAATAGTTGTTTGTAAATCTTCGCTACATTGTAAGATCGGTGAACGAGTAATATACAAAAAATGAAGTTTGAACTTTAAAATAAAGTTAGGTTAAGTTATATTGCATAATATCGTTGCCAGCTTAACATGATTGTATAACTTATCATTTGTGAAACAAGTTTGGAAATTTATTAGGTTTGCTGATTGACACGCCCAAACATCTAACAGGGAATACAATCGCAAAGAATAATGCTCGTAAGTTCATTTAGGAATCCTAGATTGTCTTCTGTAAAAACTGGTGTTCTTGTCACATCAAATTATAGTGCTTGATTTGTAAATTTCATATAAATGCCGATAAATTCCATGTAGGTTTGAAAACACTTCACTGCAGCACTCAGGCGCAAAATTTGGTCTATTGGACAACCAAGCAGTAAGCAATATTTATTGTAATTTCTTAGTCTTCTGGCGGAATGCAAGCAAGCGCTTTTATGATAAAGCGCCAACCACATCAGCATACAACAGAAACCACTTGAATCGACAAAAGACGGGACTTTAACAGAGGAAGTGCTCTGCAGTGTCTTTACATTGTCTTTGGGCGTCACAGAGGTTTTCCTCACTAACCCGAAACACACTTATGTAAGTGTTTCGCGAATGTGAAGTATTCGGTCGCGCCAATCAAAGCGTCCTTTCGTTCCTTGCCCAACAAGTTCATCGGCAATCTTCTTTTCCACAACTCCGTGGCGTCCTGGGATGCAGATAAGTCTAAAGGAATTTAGTCTGCTACTTCTGCTACTACCCCTGGGAGTAGTTAAAGGGGCGAATATGGCCTTAAGTACAGCTTCGCTGTATGTTCAAGTTCTTTTCCACGGGAAAAATATAACAGCATCATAAATTCCGCCCTTTGGCCAATCAACACAACCGACAGACATATACAAGGAAAACATCACCATTCTAAACAAATACCGGTTTGGTTTGTTACCTTTTATTTACGTCTGATCCAAACATAAGAAACCTACAAGTACTTTCTAAGAAAAAAAAGAAAGAGAAAGCAACATATCTCTAAAAATTTTGAAGTTTTTGCTACCTGCTTTTTGCCGGCAAAATGACAAATTGACAAATGTTGAAAGTCAAAAAGACATTTTGTTTCATCTGTCGAATTTAGATGATACTGAATAAATTCAATAATAGTTGCCTCCGTGTCGTAGCGGTAAAATGAGTGTCGCATCTAAAGAAGTCAAAGGTTCGATTCCCGGACGGAATACCTTGTATTTTTCACGTCACCATCTCTTTCGAGCTGCTGACAACACTCAAAGAGTAACTAAGTAAAGGCTTCTCAAACTTCGACGTTCGGAATCGGCAAAAAACTGCAGGTTTCTTCTACTCTTGGGAGAACAGCTGCGCGCATTCCACGAGTAGTTTAAGCCAGCTCCGGGTCCACTAGTGGAATGTCGCGCCACCCAATAAAGTTAATAATAAAGTGCAAGTCCTGTCTATTATATTTACTTTGATTAATAATCATGAACAAGGCTTAATTTATAATGTTGTAGACGCGCTAATGTTGACCACTTAGAATATCTTCAGTTTCACGCTAGAAAAACGCTTGTAATCTAGTCTCCGTCAGAGGAGGATTTAGTGCGAATACTCAGAATCATATTGACCACAATCCGCCTACAAGACTGTCAAATTTACCCTCAGAAATAGTTCTCTTTACAAAACGGTGTAAACATTTTTCTTCTTCTACTTGTGACGCTACAGTCCGGGGTGGACCTGGGCCACCATGCCTAACCAGCCAGCACGATCTTTCGCCAGCTGTCTCCAGTTACACACTCCAAGTTGGTTGAAGTCATTCTCCACTTGTGTGCGCCACCTTAGTCTAGGTCGTCCTCTTTTGCGTTGTCCCAATGGCTCGGATTCAAAGATTTTTCGGGCCGGAGCAATGGTGTCCATACGCTCTACACGGTCTAGCCATCTTAAGCGCTGTATCCGTAGACGCTTGAACAGACTCATGTTGCTGTACAGCCCATAGAGTTCGTCGTTAAATCTTCTCCACCAGATGCCATCAACGCAAACAGGACCCAAAAACGCACGCAAAACTTTTCTTTCGAAAAGACTAAGGGCCTCCTCATTCGCCTTTGCTAACGTTTAAGTTTTCGCGCCATAAAGTAGGACTGGGATGATCAAGCTGTTATATAGAGCGAGCTTAGTCCTTCGAGAAAGGGCTTTATTACTCAATTGCCTCTTGAGCCCAAAGAAACATCGATTGGCAAGAGTGATTCTGAGTTTGATTTCGGTACTGATGTTGTTGTCCTTGTTTACCGCGGAGCCGAGGTAGACGAAGTCCTTGACTATTTCGAAGTTTCTGCAGCCTAGTGTGACGCTCTGTTCGAGGCGTCGATGTTGTATGTCCTTCCTTGATGACAGCATGCCACCCCCATTTAAGCTGCTTCCACTTCAATTCCAGCAAACGCCTCAATAACAGCTCGCTGTGTTCGTCCAACCACGTCAATGTCATCAGCGTAAGTTAGCAATTGAACTGACTTTTGGAAGATCGTGCCTATGGTGTTGACTTGTGAGTTTCGCACGATCTTCTCGAGGATGATGTTAAAAGTTACATGACAGTGCGTCGCCTTGTCTAAAACCTTTTTTGACATTGAAGGTCTCGGTGAGTTCGTTACCGACCTTGGTGGAGCAGCGAGAGTTCTACATTGTCATCCTACACAATCTGACGAGTTTGGTAGGAATGCTAAAAGTAGACATGGCACTGTATAGCTCATCTCTATGCACACTGTCATATGCGGCCTTAAAATCGACGAATAGGTGGTGAGTGTCGATTTGCACATCTTGGGACTTTTCTAGGATCAGCCGTTATGTGAAGATCTGATCTATTGTGGACTTCCCTGGTCTGAAACTAGACTGATAGGGACCTATCAGTTCATGGACAAACGGTTTCAGACGCTCACACAATACGGCAGAGAGGATCCTGTATGCCATGCTGAGGAGACTAATCCCTCGGTAGTTGGCGCTGAGATTCTACTCATCGAGCATGCTTTCCTCTGACCATATCTTACAGATGAGCTGGTGCATGAGCCCAACCAGGTCATCTCCAGCTGCGTTAAACAGTTCTGCGCACAGTCTGTCCGCTCCAGCAGCTTTGTTCGACTTTAGCTTAGATATTGATATCTTCACCTCGTCTAAGTCGAGGGGACGGAATTCTTGTCTACCATCGTCCAAACCGATTGGAACATTTTGCTTAACAGTGGGATTTGGGCCGTCATCGCCGTTAAACATGTAAACATATAACTATATTAATATCCAATTCTGCAGACAGATGTTTCTGGGTTGAAAAGGACACGTGTCTCGTATTCCTTCGTATTTTCAAATGAAGTTCTCCTTCAAATCACCTGAGAGTGGGCATGGAATACAATTGACCGTTTTAAATTGTTGCTTGTGTGATTTGAAGGACTCTTAAGAATCCTCTGCTAAGACAGTTCATATCTGGTAGCTCACGGGAAAGGGAATATTTTCTTGTAA
The DNA here is from genome assembly GCA_955652365.1 of Eristalinus aeneus. Classification (NCBI taxonomy): domain Eukaryota; kingdom Metazoa; phylum Arthropoda; class Insecta; order Diptera; family Syrphidae; genus Eristalinus; species Eristalinus aeneus. Next base: position 6,429,033 of record OY019130.1, on the reverse strand, counting down.
GAGGTAAATTGAAATTTAATTTAAAATACATAACATAAATAATTTTTTTTTGTAATTTAAGGATGATTGGTGTTGTGCCAGTTTTGGTAGCTGTTTAAAGTTTCTTTCTTATCCACACATGAACAGGAAAAACTCCTGTCATCGCTAAATGCACTCCATTCAAGACACATTTTAGGTGTGTTCCAGTACTTTCTGCACTAACTTCTGAAGTCTGTCACTAAAGTCACTAAATTCTGAATTTGTGAAAGAGTGTGGGTAAATATTTCAAAGTACGGGAACGCATCTGAGCCAAATGTGTAAAGTATTTTTTTTAAGAAATGTCAAATTCACATTTTCGATACAGAAAACAGAAACAACAACAAAATTTGAGACACATACACAGATATTATAGATCCATTCCAATTGCTCTGAATTGCTACGAATTTGCCTGAAAAACTCTTAAAAGGCGTTCCATTAGTTGATTTTTTTCGTAGAAGAGAGAGCTTATGAGAGAGAAAAATATTTCTCCTCCCTACGAGTTGCTGCCGAAGAAAAATCTTTGGGCAGCAGATGGCTGTCAAATTGAAAATAAAAAAAACATCTGACATTTCATACATCTGATAGCTGTTTACGAATTTCTGCACACAAATGAATTGGAACAGACCTAATAAGTCAATGCTCACATCTCTCTGTAAGCACACCAATTAATTTGACAGAAGCAACAATCTACCCAAAAACATTTCTTGTGTTAAAATGGACAGCGTGGGGAAATATTCACTCGAGAGAGCGCTCATTTGACGTAAAACCCATTTTCTCGGAATACGGGAACGGACATTGTGTTGGTTTGTGTTATTTTGTACTGTTTTGTACTGTTTTAAGTAGTTTGTTTCGATTACGGGAACAAACCTTTTATTACATCATGCGTGCAATGTCTCCAGAAATTGTATTGTTTGATGTGTACTTATTGTACGAAACATTTTTAAAAAGTGCCAACTTGTGTTTATGTATATGGTTTCCTTTTATCTTTATATTCCTGAACTGATACGGTTCGAATTCTTTAACTGGTCTTTAAAAATAGTCCTCATCGGATATTTTTTTAATTGCTTCAAAACAAAAATAAGTCAGAAGAGGAAAAAACTTGTGATAACGGTTGAGAGGAAAGCAGTTCGTAGCCTTGTTCTACCAGTTTGATAGCGACGGTGGAGAGTTTTTTGTCATAGTGGGAGAACACTTAATAGGACACAACTTATCTATCAACAGAATGGGGTTCTAATTTTTGGAGAACATTCATCCGGTGGTCGCTGTGGCGTAGTGGGAAGAGTGCGACGCTCACACGCCGAGGAGTCTAGGTTCGATTCCCGGGTAAACACCTCGAATTTTTCACGGCACCACCTCTTTCGAGCTGCTGACAACACTCAAAGAGTAATACTTGTCTAAGAAGGCTTCTAAAACTTCGCCGTTCGGAATCGGCAAAAAACTATAGGTCCCTTCTACTTGTGGGAGAACAGTAGCGGGCACAACACGAGTAGTGGATGACCACGCTAGGCCCTGGTCTACATCTTGGGTGCTTATCAGGTGTTCAAAATCCGTTTTCTTTATTGTGTTGGTACACTCGTCTCGAATATAAAAAATCGATAAGACCAATTGATAGACATTATGGCGATACAGAAACTCTTTCGAATTCCGCACAAGCAGTATCAAAATCTGCTTTAAAGTTGAAAAAATCTAAAATTTACGCACACGCTTGTTTCGGCTAATGGTGGTGCTTCTGCGCACACGATAGGAAATTTCTATTGCAAAAACCCGCTGTTAGGTTATGTTTTTTTTAGACCATCCTCATTTAGTATGTGCTCAGAAATTGAGGATATAGTGCAGACATTAACTCAAGATGAGCTTCCTGTCAATGTTTTCAAATTTTATAATTATCGTCCAGGATTCTGATTTCCTTATACAAGTTGGCCCTAAATTACAAACATATTTTCAAATAAGCGGTGATTTAATTCAATTCCTGTACACCTTTTCTAAGATTCTTCGCAGGACCTATCAAATCATTCCTCTGTTATTCTTATGCCTTTGCGAAGAAAATATCAAATCTTCACCTTCTGCTAAAATTCGTCTGCTTCTGAAGCGAAAGTAATTGTGTGTCAATCTGAAAGCTCACCTCTTTTCGATTTGCTTCAAATTCAAGCAAGTCCTTGCCTTGCAAATCGATACATAACAAGTCACTCCTTCCACGTGCCACTCTGAAGAAATCATAAACTTTAAAAAGAGGGCTCACACGGCTTACGTGTAGGTATGCTTGTCCGAAGGCCGTAAGAAGCGCAAGTGACTCGAGAACAATATTTTCTCGACTTAAAGCAGTTCAACTTCGACCTGCTTCGTTGCTCCTTTAAAGGGCCCCTCGGCAGGGATACGCCTGCAAATAAGTGGTTTGCTCGTAGTCGTTCGTCTATGACGCTGACACGACGCTCTCGTTCCCGATATTCACAGTGAGTGTGCGTTTGATTGTGTGTGTATGCGTTGACTGCATATACATAAATTCATAATTTGGACGGTGTCCAAATTGTAAATGTTGAAACGTCACGAGGCGGAAACGACGACAAATTCTCGAGTACAGTCTTACACGAGAGCGCTCTTCTCCGATTTCATTTTGCCAGCCCCAGTTCTTGCATTCACTGAACTGACCTTCTTCCAGCGGACTGCAGGCCGTGGTTGGCGAGTTTTATCCTTGGTGGGAAGTTAATATGGACTCTGTCACTTCCTACATGCCCGCCATCCTCAGGCGGCTCCTCCGGCCATTTGCATACATTTCTTCTTGGTCACGCCAAGTGATGGATCCACAGCCATTCATCTCTCAAGGAGGAAGTGGAAAACTTTCGGTTTTTCCATTCAGCATTTGAAATAATTATGGGAAGAGTAAGTGATATATCCTGCAAATGAGGACGGTTCGTTTGTGTGTGTGTGTGCACTGCTTGCACAGTGATGTGCAAACATGCACCAGTGACCTGCATTGCGATCCGCATATGCGACGAACTCCTTTGTCTCTGGCGAAAGGATTTACTTTGCGCTGCGTAGAAAAAAGAGGGGTCTTTTCATTTGCATTAACATCGGCAGGCAGTATATGCACATGAAGTGTCTGCAAAGAGTCGGAAAGGGAGTATGTGCGGGGGCCGAATAGAAAATCAATTTCATATTTTGCGGGCTGACGACGACGATGATGATATCCTCGCCAGCTGAGCGGGAAAGAAAGCATGCTTATTTCATCTAGGTAGCGAACTTTATTGTGTGTGCAGGTTTTCTCCGCCTCATATCTGACTTTCATTCTCATTCCTCGTGTCGTCTTTCTTTGTGGAAATTGTTTAGGTTATCGTTTTTGGCATCTTTGCGCCTCAGGGGTGGTGAGATGTAACTCGCGTGTTGGGTGGACGTGGGCGGGCGACTTACGTATAAGGTCTGCTATCTCTTTGTTTTTCTTTTCCGAAATTTTCTGCGGATCTGCGGAGGCGACTTTCAGTTGAGGTGTACTGCGTGTGTTATTTAAAAAAGACAATGTTGTTGATAGTTACGCTTAGTTTGGGCCTTAATTGGATCTCTCATGTTGCTGTTGGTAGTATTTTGGTTGGGAATGAGGTGTGAGAACGGGTTTTCCGAACGAAACAGTTTAAAGATGTGAGTTTGGTGAATGTCTTGAGTTTGTGGTGGTATGGCTCTTTATCTTCAATTAATGTTTGAAGACAAAGAGTCATACCCTTAGACAATTAATGTTTACATTTTATGGGGATTTACAAGGGGGACTTACTTTTAGGATAATCAATAAAAAAGCTTCATATTTGGCATTAGGTATGACATTATGTGTGACGCAGAAGAGGTTTGTTTGATTCTGTTCCAGTAACTTCTACGAAAATATGCGCTTCGGCCATGTGAGGTGTCACTGGAGTGTCGATGAAATATTTTAAACTGTCACGGAAGCCGTTAGGAGTACTAAGGCACTAAGCATCAACAGTATGACAGTTGGGTATCATTTTAATTGAGTAGGGTGCCAAACTGAGCTTGGTTTCCACATGAATTTATTTAAAAAAGTCTTTTTTTTACCGAATAGCTACCCTAAATGTTGGCGATGCAAATATAATAGGTTCGATTGTGTGCAAAAGAGCAAATTTAGAGAATAAACGTAAAAAAGTATTGTCCGTAGGAACGTTTACTTTTCCATTTCTTAAAAGTTCTCTCTCGATCGGAATCAATCCAAACATTGAGTCATATTCCGACTTCTTCAAAAAAATCCCAAACAGGTGATCCTCCCCGTTTTGCATCCGTCGAGAAAAGTAAAAGTCGGAGGGAACAAGGTCTGGAAAATACGGGTGGGGCACAATCTACCATTTGCAGGTGACCGCTACAGTCACGTCATATAGCAAAATCGCCTTGTCATGACTTTCGGTCGTTTCTGACTGCTTTTCAAGCAATGCACGTCTCAAGCGCATAAATTATATCGCCTGGTTTTAGCAGCTCATAGTATACTACACCGGTTTGGTCCTACCGTATGCAGAGCGTAAACATGGCTGTGGATCGTGGATATTTTTCTTTGACGCCGATGTAGATGATGATAGAGGGGGTGCTTCGAGGAATAATCATATCCAGTCGCGATCCACTGCAAAAATTCATGTTTTTGATGTTTTTTTAGAAGCAGTTAAGAGGTGAAAAATTTTACTTAGACATCTCTCATTTTGATTATTTTTTCAGTCAAACCAAAATTGTCTGCTGATTTAGTCCCAACAATTCTGCAAGTTCACTTTGCGTTTAGCACGGATATTGATTTAGTAAAACTAATTCCTCATTTTCAAACATTTTGGGATGTTTAAACCGCTCTTTGCCTTCGACGTTGAAATCAATATTTTGAAGCTTCGAAACCGCTCTCTGCGGTCGAATACAAGTATTCGATGAGCTTCAGCTGTACTTTTCTTCTAATTAAAAAAGAAAATCGACGTGACAGGTCTATTTTCGAAGAGGGAAAACAATGCTTATGTCGAACGCATGTTTTTGCTGACAATTGTCACACCTTTTCAATGAATCCATATTCCTAGCGAGACGGGTATTGCGCGTGAATTCTTGAAGGGGAGGAATGCAGCTAGTTAACTCGATAGAACATTTTTTGTTGAAATAGCGATAAAATAGTGATAGAGACGCAATATTTCGTCGATGTTCTAACGAGTCGATTGACTTCGGAGCATAATTATTACCAATAAGTTTTATCGCTCGCTGTTGGATTCTATCTAGTAGATGCAGAGAGATCTTAGGAATTTTATCTTAAGTTTTATCGCTCGCTGTTGGATTCTATCTAGTAGATGCAGAGAGATCTTAGGAGCCTCAGACCAGATAGGTCCGTAATACTCAAGCTTTGGACGGTTATTTAAGGCGTACATATATTGGTACCAGATCAAAAAGAATGAAATATTTCTTGCATCGGTTTAAGAAACCTAGAAATTCTGCTGCATTTTTGACGATCTCAAATATGTGATCGTTCCAACTTAGTGTTGAGTTGATACACATACCGAGGATGGAAAGTCGTTCAGTTTCAACAACGAAGAAGCCATTCATAGATAATGACAAGTTATTTTGAGATCGCTTGAGTGACAGTATACAGCAATGGTACTGTCATCAGTGAAGGAGTGAATTGGATAAGAGGTGACAAACATGAGATCATTTATAAAAATGATTAAGAGTGTCGGAGAAAAGACGGAGCCCTGGGGAATACCAGCATTAATATAGGGACTGGGATTCAAAGATTCGAAAGGTAACGTCTAATCCACTGAAGAAGAGATTTATCGACGCCAAAAGCACGCATTTTCGATGATGCCAGATGCTTTTGAAACATCGGGCGCAACGAGCTTGCGTTTTCCTACATTGTGCAAAGATTGGTTTCATTTTTCGGTGAGATATGCCATCAAATCACCAGTGTATCTGTTACTGCGGAAGCCGTATTGCCGGCCATTAGGAAGCTTCCGGGGCTTGTGATATTTCATAAGCTGACGATTTATCAGCGTTTCCATGGCCTTGGAAAGTAGGGACGCAAGTGCTTTTTTAGGGACGGGCTAGACAAATGCTGTTTTCAATTTACTCGCCATTATTCGGTTTAAAGTATGGACAAACCAACATTCTGGAAAGTACAACCACTTTTAAGTTCTAGGTTCACTAGGGCGTATGTGGAACATTTTATTATTCGATTTTTTGTCCAGTTGCGACTTTAATATGAGCTTGTATTTATAATCGATTAGGAGTAACTAGAAATTTAAAAATAATATGGATGTACAGTAGTCCAGAATAGCTTTCAATGAAATTTTTCAAGTCCTCTCTAAACGATGGAACTTGAAGAAGGAAAAAAAAAGTTGACGTATTTAGCGTTTAGTCATAAATCATCGACAATTTCAGCATGGATGGATGAGATTGGAAAAAATTAAGGACTTTGTTAACCCGTTCCTCTGCCGCCGACTCTTACTATCAGTCCAAGTGCAACAAGCAAAGATTTTAAACTTGTGAAAGCAACTTACCATATGTCTACTTTCTCTCCTATTTCACAAAAGTGTGTTAAAAAATGTGTGCATACTTCCGTTTTCTTGTAAAGAAAATACATCAAATCTCCTATCGGCAGCTTTTATGGGCGAGCTTTTCCTTCCAGCCATTACCTTTATTTTAAAATTATTATTTAAAAATGATACTGAATTACTTGGATTTGACACCAAGAAATTACACAAGGCTAAGCCAAGCCTCACTCCTTAGCAAAAAGACGTCGACAGACTTCAAATATGTTTGACATGGTCAATAGGAGAGCATTTGACAAGAAGGTGGTATGATTATCCAGGATGAAAGGAATACCACATCCATGTTCCCAAACTTTTATAAATGCGGCCGAAATTTATGTTTGAACGGAAATATTAGAAAATAATTGTAAATGTAGGTTTGAAGGATGGTTGTGTAATGAACGATTTTTCAGTCATACATGTTCCAAATGAAAGACAAAAAATGCTGCAAGTGTTTTCGCCCAATTTCATCGTTAGTCCAAAAAGACCTTGAGTACACATACAAAGTGGTTGAGAGAAGCAAATGTAGAAAGCCTGGGGTAAATGGATGCTTTCGACTTAAGTTTTCGTAAATTTACGTTTCGAATTTTCAACTCATTCTTCTCGCCTAGTTATTAATTAATTGAAAATTTAATTAATTGAAAACCATGAGTCTCGCATTTACATATACGCCCACTCTGCTTTACATAAAGCACGACATCAATCTTCCTGAGTCCTCCAAACGTTATTGAATATTCGGTCTGAAACTGATACTCATAATTAAAGACTAATTGCATTAAACGAGCAGTCTACACGATCCCATTCCCTCTACCCAAAAAAACTTATTTCACGCTTCATTTACCATCGCCTGCGTTTGCGATTGAACCTCAAACCCGCCGTCGCCGTCACAACCAGCAGACACAATCTTAACGTTATTTTTCCCACTCGGCACACCACGCTCAAAATAACTGTCACTGCCTCACAACATATTTCGGCCTTCGTCTCGTACAGCCCGAAACCGTCAAAATTGAATTGCTTTAAATAAATTGGAAAACTTAATGAAATTTTCATATTCCTGGGCCAAAAAATGAAAGGACTTCGGGAACTAACTCACGCGAACAGAGGACGATGCCATCGTATCCTTGTGGAATGGATGAGTGGCTGAGTGCCTACAGAAACCGCTGTGTGAGTAAAAACGTCCAAAAATAACGAAATATTGCGCAAAAAAATACAAGGACCACACACGCTGTCGAGTTTGAGTGCGGGGGGAGCAGGGAATTTTGATTCCCACCTCCTGTGCTTTGGCCTATCTCGGAGGGTAGATTAAATTTAGGTGGTAACTCGGAACCGAAGACGTAAATCAAAGGAATGTGTCAGCATTAAAGTTGCCGGCCGTAAAATTATATTCATACGCGTATTTGTCTTGGGGAGTGTGTCAAGCAGTTCGTTGTTTATCGCGGACTTGTGCGGTTATTTCGCTTACTTACAATCGGCGCTGTTAATCAATTTAATGGTCGTGTGTGTGTGCTCGGAGATAAGCTTCTTCGTTTTTAGGTTCAGAGTTTGGGGTTTTTACGATCTTTGTTGAAGTTCACTGTTTCTTTTTTGTACGGCAGATGAGATACGATAAACCTGTTGCAGATGTGTATTGTGGAAGAACTTAGGCGTGCCCATTAAGAAGTTTCAATCTGGGGAAAGAAATACAGGACTTTATTCCAGAACCAGATATGGATAAGACAACGACTATAATTTTGACTCAAAAGCAAAATTATGATACACAGTTTACAGTAGTTGAAAATGAAGGAAAACTCTCAAGTTTTGGAGAATTTGGCAAATTCAAAACATTTATTCAAGCACATATGAGGAACGTTTCGAGTTCCTTCTTCGAGTAGAGTGTGTTTCCACTTCGCTCCGCTTCTGCCTCGGAACATTGTTTAAGCTGTGGAATGGAACATCAATAGACTACTAACGCAATCATAGATCAGAATCATAGAGGAGAGAACAAATCCCAAATCTCTCTGAAGTTAAAGTTAATTAACCTTTGTATACTGAAATGAAATTGTATTGTACAAAAATAAACTGGGAAGCGCTATGGTCCACAAGGGGCTTTCGTTAGCAACCACTTGTAGGATGTGTTAACCTTTTGAGTAAAATTCATTGATACTTATCTCTAAAGTCCCAAGTTTGATTCCATGACTTAAACTTCTCTTCTTTCTCGGCAAGGAAAAATGTTTCTCTAGTTTCGCCATTCAATGCCGGCCAACAACTGCTCTGTACTGTACTCGTGAGAGAACAGGAGCACGCAAAACACGAGTAGCTGCTGAGGAGTGAGAGACTCACGTCCCCTTGTGAACTTTTTGGCCATTCAATATGCAACAAACTAAAAAATGTTAAAATTTTGCTCTACGAAGTCAACAACAAACTGTAAATCCGCGGCGAACTAAAGCAAAACCGCATTTTTTAAATTTAGTTTGTTCAGCTTAAAGGAATATTACAGATTTCTTCATTTTGCGAGGAGGGGCAGACCTGGGTCTCAACCTACATGCTTCTCCACCCAGCACGATCTCTCGCCAGCTACATTTAGTTGCTCACTCCAAATGGGTTCATTTCCTTCCCCACAGCTATCAGCCTAGGCTGCCCTCAGTTGTATTGTTCTCTTTATTCGGATTCGAAGCTTACAGTTACAAATTTATATTATTGGAAATATTTTTTTTATATTTGTTTATTACATTTGTTGTACAACGAATGCGCTGAAGAGGTAATCCAGCCAAGATATCCACCAAAGTCATTGCATAACAAAGTAATAATAATTGTTGACGCTACAGTCCAAAGGGGGACCAGGGCCAAGCTTGCTCATCAACTACTCGTATTGTGCGCGCTACTGTTCTCTCACGAGTAGACCTTCAGTTTTTTGCCGACTCCGAACGGCGAAATTTGAGAAGCTTTCTTAGCAGTTTGAGTGTTGTCAGTAGCTCGAAAGGGGTGGTACCGTGAAAAATTCAAAAAATTGGTGTTGAGCCGGGAGTTGAACCTAGACACTTCAGCGTGTAAGCGTCGCACTCTACCCACTACGCCACGGCCACCGACATAACGAAGAAGGAACTAAATACTGAATACCATGTCGATGTACTGAATGTTCAGCTTTTTCGGAAGAAAAGTGCCATTCTTCGATGGTTTTGCCATGAGGGACGGGTGCTTCCTTCATTTCAACTCCCGAGACTTGTCTTAGAATCCATTCTACTAGATAAGCGACCTCTCGGCAGACCCGGTAATGGGCAAGATAAGTAATTAGTATTATAGTTGCGCTTGGGAGTAGTTCTGATGAATAAGAATCGAGCGGCCCACCCCGAAACCTCTTTAGTAAAATGGTTAAGATTTTTTATTAGATTTCCATGCAAATGCATGTTTCCTTATGAATATATGCAAAACAATTTTTCATGTAAACGTATCATGTGTAGGCATTGGGCACGATTGCTTTCGCTCACTGCTTTAAAATAAAAACTTGTCGTTACGAAAGAATATGCATATCACCTGTACAAGATCGCCGACCAGACTAAGTTATCGTTCTTTCTTCAGTTGTCAGGTTATAAAAGAAGTATTATATTATGTATCAGAAACAAACACAAATTCGTTAGTTCGAATTCTTCGAGTTGTTTGTTTTGATATTCCTTCGCGTATTAATTTATTTCTACCCATTGTGGGGGGTTCCGAAATAGCACCCTGACGCGACACTCGAAGTGAAGTAACATAGAGAGTTTGTTGAAGTAAACAACTTACTTTTATAGATATTCTTTTGCAACGTCAGTGGAGAGTTTCCCGTACCACTAACCCATCATATGGCATGATATTCTAACAGTGTCAACCACTAGCCCACACAAAAGCCAATGACATAGAATGCAAGTACAGTGGGGCACAAAAGTTAAGGGCAATGAATTTAAATTTAAAATTGGCATACAACATGAAACTTCATTAAAAATTACATTTTACCGTTAGAGTGTGTTTTTGCATATTTACTTTAAATACATAATTTGCATATTTTTGTAAATAACTTTTTCAATATATGTTTTGCTAAAAATTTACCTTGACCTTAAAAGTATGTATCGTGAAAAATGCAATGCACCGAATTGTTGAAAACATAAGGAGTAATTTTGAAACGTCGATGAGTTAGTTTAAAACTACGAGAAAATAATTTTAAAGGCACTATTGCGCATCTAAGCTAAACAAAAAAATGTCCTTTGATATCTTTTTAGCCTCAGCTTCCTGTTACATGATATACAACTTGGTTAAAGGCTATTGACTATTACGCACAAAATTATAAAAAGTTTGAAATCCAACGCACTTGAAAAAAAAATCATGAACAACAGCCAAAAAAACGCCAGGTAATATTTATAAATTAAAACTTCAGTTTAAATTAATTTTTTTTTATTTATTTTCACAAAGCATGGACGCTTCAAAAAATTGTATTGATTTGAAAATGTGGTCGCAGTGTTATAGTGGGTAGAGTGCGACACTCACACGCCGAAGGTCTAGGTTCGATTCCCGCCTGAACACATTGAATTTTCCACGGCACCACTTCTTTCGAGCATCTGACAACACTCAAAGAGTAATAACTGTCTAAGAAAGCTTCTCAAACTTCGCCGTTCAGAGTCGGCAAAAAACTGTAGGTTCCTTCTACTCGTGAGAGAACAGTAGCGCGCACAACACGAGTAGTTGATGAGTGAGCTAGGTCCTGGTCCCCTGTGGATTGTCGCCCCATACAATTGTTATTTATTATTGCGAAAATAACTGCAGCTAAGAGACTAATGGATGCAGTCATTACAAACAACTCTAGTGAATTCGTGAAAAAAATAAAGGATTTGTAAAAATCAAAATTTATGTAAGACCTTCACATTGAATAGCAATGACGGAAATAACTTAAAAACTTCATCGTATATGAACTTTGCTTTTCAAAAATGCTCCATAAGCTTAAGCAGATGTCGATCATTCTTTTTCTTTGTAACAGACCAAATGTCCTTTAGCACACTATTCTAAAAGTCCCGGGACATATAGGGGGCTTCACTAATAAAAATTATTAATTTAATATACATTTTTGTTTTGTTAGTGGCGCCCCCTATGTGTTAAGGGACTTATTGAGTGATGTTATAAAGGACATTTTTAAGATCAAATCGGCAACGTTTCGATTTCGATTTCGAAAAATGAAATTCATTCAATCATAAATAAAACGTTCCAAAATAGAAAAAAAACAATTCAGCTATGTTTTTTTCTTTTGAATAATTTATTTGAATCAAACAACTGAAAATGTTAATGTTTACGGGGTATTTGTTTTATGTGATATTTTGAGTTTTTTGCAAGTTACTGTCTTATTTCAAATAAAAATAAAAATATTGAACTTATTCTTTAAGACAGAAAATTAAGTTAATTAAATTTTAGTGCACATTTTGAGTTTTTTAGCGTATATTTAAAGGATATATTTAGTGTATATTTAAAGCCTGAGTTCTTTTTGTGTATAATTAAAGCATGTGTAAGTAGTCAACCTTTTCACATCCAATCAGAATCAGTGGTCTACAAATTTGACATCGACTTCCTGCGATTAGTTCGAACTGTCCTTATTAACTCTGAAAAACTTTTATATTCAAGACTCCCCCAATATAATAATACATCGTGGTTCCCCAAAAACTACGTATATCAAAACATTCCCCAAAAAAGTGGCACATTGTGCAGCACTGAAAAAACTTTGTTTCGAAACTGAGAGGAGAACAAAAATAACTGCATAATTGAAAACCAGTGCTGTCGACAACAATGACCAATTTAAAAGTTGCTATCGAGTCCAGTTTCTGTTCTGTTGCTTTTCACCTGCTCAGAACCCCACTGCTGGAAAAACTCATACATCACATATCCAGCAAATAAAAGACCATTCAAGCCAGGAGAGAGTTTTTTAACACAATGTCCAGCAATCAGCGCAGAAGGCGCCAAAATCACAGCTCATTCCCAATTCCCCTAACCGGAAGTTAATACGACGCAGTTAAATGCGCTGAACGCACCCCTAATTGGCACACGGATAAGTTGATCGCCCATGTTGGTGCCGGCCTAGACAGACAGCCGGGTAGCCGCATTATGGATAATGACTTATGGTAATCGGAGGCGAACGGCCGGCTTATGAGGGAAAGTTTGGCTTTATTTGTTGTCTGCCCGGTGTTGTTCGAGTAGGCGCCCGGCCGACCCCCAGGACCCATGCCAAATCGAATCAAATTGACCGGAGATGTTACTAATTATTTTGTGACGGAATAATCTTCGCCAGGGACGCGCTTCACGGGCGATAGTGCGGCGGCAGTGTGTGTGGCCTGCATAAGTGTGCCTCTCAGTCGCACCCGCCCGATTGGGCAGAAGTCTTTCGAGATTAATAATGAATGTGTACTTGGCCCAGTTGCTGAGGGCGGCTGGAACTACATGATTTATTGGCGAGTGAATGAGTAAGTAACACAATACATTTATCATAACTTTGTTATGAAGCGATTTGGAAGAAAATTGTATTCAGTGCGGATGCTGGTAAGTAATGGGCTTTGGTGGTTGGAAATAAATTGCATTCGGGGGGCGGCCGTGTCTAAGTGAAAGACGGCCTGGGCGGAGGGCGAACGATCGGGGCGGTTTTCGATTGTGTCAAGGTGAATTATAAATGAGGAGGGGGTGCGAGAATAGCCTGGCTGAAGTACCCATTACTGGACAAGACTGGCTCGGTGGAGTGAAGTTTCTTTGTTCGACGCGGTCATACATTATTCTGGGCAGCAGCAGTCTGAGTTGAAATTTCAGAGAAGTTTGGAAATGGCGAGATGAAGGGTGTGGGAGGCTGGTGAGCCAACAGGAGGATGTGCTATTGATGGGGCGGCTAGAGGCATGATTGTGAGGAATGAGTTCAATAAGTGCAGGTTCTAGAGGGCAGAGATGCCTTTGAGCACGCACTTGCTGCCACAACACACGTGGGTCATTTATTTAATTTTACTGCTCTGCACAAACACACGCAGATCTTGGTTAGCCAAAGGGAGATGTTATTTGTTTGTCAAACAAATGAAGATATCATCCAGCTGAGCCTGTTATATTTACTCACCATCTGGTGGGGCTGGAGTGTGGAGAAGACTTGAATTTAAACATTTTTATTTCGTTTCCAATTCAGTCGATGGGTGATGAAGCAGTTCTGCTTTTCCTGATGTATGGTTCAGAAACTGGGCGGTGAATTTGTGTGAAATTCGGGAGAGGTTTTAAATTGAAATAAAATTAACTAAAAAAGAAACGCCTTGTGAGATTTATTTAAGCAGGTGTGACTGGGGTATTCGAGCGAATATTTATATAATTCATGGCGAAAATGTAAACACTTGAGACTAGCTTGTAAATGGGTGGGTTAGTACTTTATCAATACTTGCTTTTGCTAAATGAAATAAGTGGGAAAAGGTCAACTCCTTGAAGTTTCCTAAACGGAATACATTCAAATAAGTAGGCTTTCGAAAACGCTCCAACGTGAGTATAAAACTTTTGTATCATTGGGAAATTCTGTCAAAGAATATTTCTAGGTTGGCAATTTTCTGGGATAAGTTTTCGTCAAAAAGATCATTCTTTTACTTAAATTTGGACCAGTTTCGAAATATTCCCGAAGTAATTTAGTAAGCACTTGAAAAAAGCATATAGTGCTGAACGTTAATTGTTACCGTATGGAAAAACCAGTCTTTCTGAGGCAAACATTTGTTTTTCAAAAATGGTGCACTTTACATACTAATTTATATTATTGGGTTCGTCCACAAGCTCTAAGGCGGCTATACGAGACGCATGATGTGCCGATGTCTACCAGAATGATTCTGCAGAAAAATTAGTTATCAAGCAAATAAAAATTTTAATCTACAATGTGTCAGGTTTAAGAAATAAGATTAATTTTTTAACATTTTTTTATTATGTAAAAAGTTTTAATGTTTTTGTATTATTTGAAACACATCTATTAGACAATGAAGAAATTAGATTTAGGAAAATATGCTTAAACTATCAACTAATCTGGGTTCCTGCTGTAAAAACTTCACATTTTGGGAGAGGAAGTGGTGGAACACTATTCGGTTTTTGCGACGACCTCCAAGGTCTGTACACTAGTGTCTTTATAAAAGCTGGCGAAATGGATGCTATTAACTTAAAATTGAATACATTGGATGTAGTATTGGTACCTATATGCTTAAACTGTAATTATTGGCAGCGTGATTTCGATAAGCTCTGCGATTGTTCGAATATAATGCTTATTGGAGATTTTAATGGCTGTGTAGGACTCTCGCAAAACAATTTTGCACGGTTTTGCTGAAACCGTGTCGCAAATCTAAAGACCCAATTTGTGATAACAAAGGAGCAAAAATACTTGAACTTGCTGATGAGTATGACATGTTCTTGTTGAATGGTAGTTGTGAAGGAGATTCTGATGGCGAACTGACCTTTATCAGAGAAACATCAAGCTCAATAGTTGATTACTGTTTTGTTTCGGGAAACTGACGCAAGCTTTTAGGCAGTTTTCAAGTAGGAAGCAAGATCTTCTCGGACCACATGCCCTTGGAAGTAATCCTTAATTGTACTGCTAGCGGAAACTATGCATGCATAAAACCTTTAAGACTTCTGCCGAAATTTATCTGGAATGACCGAATAATGGATTCGTATCAGCGAAACATGAACTCGAAGCTTATGGAACTTTGCACACAGCGTTATACACTCAATATAGAAACTCTAACGGAAATAATAAAGAAATCTGTATCGCAACAAAAAAATTTAGAAACACATACAATATATAAATAAAAATGGTATGATTCTGATTGCGCGGAAGAAAGAAACAAGTCCTTTAAATCCCTCAAACTTCTTAGATCGAACAACTCCAATATTTTTAAAGCTCTCTATCAAGATGCCAACATGGAATATAACCACATTTGTTACTTAAAAAAAGTAGCCTTTGAGCAACAAAACATTGCGCTCAAAAACACCTCAAAATCTTCTGCTCAGTGTTGGAAAGCTGTCAAATACCTTAATGGATACACGTCTAACATCTCTGTAACTCTTAAAGTCCCGCAACTCAGGAATTATTTTAATAAACTTCTTAATGTCCCATTAACCTCACCCCTATTTCAATATGCAGCCCCTATGCTCTTAGACGAAAAATTAGATTCTGCATTTACCCTAGAAGAAGTCAAAGAAGTAATAAGCAAATCAAAAATAAGTAAACCACCTGGTATTGATCGCATCCCGTTTGAGTTCTATAAAAATTGCACTTATGAATTTATGAATTTTCTCACAATCGAATTTAACCGAATATTCATCCCCGATATATTCAGAAAATCAATAATTTTTCCTCTACACAAAAAAGGCGATTACAGGGACCCGAAAAACTACAGAGGAATCACATTTTGCTTCATTAATTTACAAAAGATTGCATGAATGGGTTCAAGAACATATTATCCTTAAATAATTCCAAGCTGGATTTAGGAAAATCGACGTGATATTCTGCTTAACAAACATTGTTGAAACATAAAAGAGAAAGAAAAAAAAGTTGTACGTCTTTTTTGTAGACTTTCAAGCAGCGTTTGATTCAATACCACGTGAAGTACTCTTTTACAAGCTTTCCAAAATCGGCGTATCAAGCAAAGTTATAAGAATTCTGAAAGCGTTGTATGAGAACAATACTGCACATGTATGGGATGGAGACTTAATTTCTGAGGAGTTGGAAACTTCAATGGGTGTTAAACAAGGCTGTATTCTAAGTGCACTACTTTTTATACTATACATCAATGATATAACAGATGATGTCAAAGGTGGAATAAGATTCAACGATGTATTCATTCCTGTGCTGATGTATGCTGATGATATCGTCTTTCTGTGTGACACTATCCAAGGTATGCAATTAAACAGGATTAACGATTTCTGTAAAAGTTGGAATCTGACTATAAACCTTGGTAAATCAAAACTGATATGATATTTAGAAACGCAGGGGGACGCGTCTCATCTTTGGAAAAGTGGAAGTTAGACGAAGAAGATATTGAGGTATCCAAATACAAATATCTAGGTATCCTAATATCGTCCTCTTTAAATTTGAAACCACACTTTGAGGAAAAATTAGCTGTTGCTAAAAGAGCTATCTGTTTGATTTTGGAACGTTGGTTCAAAAATAAATATGTATCGAAAAGTGCAAAACAAACTTTATTCCACTCAGCCGCAGCTTCTATAATGCTCTACGGAGCTCAGATATGGGGTTACAAAGGCTATGATGCTGTGGAAAAATTCCTTCGCTACTTTTTGAAGAAGATCTTTCGGTTACCAAAAAATACCCCCAATTATATGCTAAATATTGAAATGGGAAGTTCTCCGTTGCTCTTGTATACCCTCAAAATGCATTTCAACTATGTTTTAAAAATACTACAGCTGAGCGAATGCAGATTACCAAACGTAGTTTTAAGAAGTACAATTAGAACAAACGGATACATTTGCGAGGAATGGAAAAAACAGCTTCTGAATGCGGTTTAAATCTGTCTATTGAGGCGGCTGAGCCATTTCATTTTTTAAGAAAAAATTTAACTCAGTTTTTGAGAAAGTTGGTAGACATACATATGACAAATATGTCGAAGAAGCTGAATCTTCACTGTTTAGGAACTACTACAGCAAACTAAACCATTTTTTAAATGAAAAAACATACTTCCTTGACAGTCACTCAATCGACAAAATAAGCACAATTTTTAAACTAAGAGGGGAACTCGTTCAGTTAAACTTTATCCCCCACAGACCAGATTTACCAATTCTTTGTAACCTATGTAACATGAGGAAGAGAGAAGATATCTTACATTTGATTCGTGTTTGTCCGATTCTAAAAGAATTTCGATTAACAATTTTCGAAAAGCATGTTTTAGACGAATATGAAGTAACGTGCATTTTAAATAGAGAAAAAGGATGGAAGGCCTTATGCGATTATTCAGTAGCAGCATATCATAGATGGAGATTTTTAATGTAAAACTTAAGTATGTATTTTGTCAAGCTGGTAGACTGCCATAGGCCAAACCATAAATGACTTAGGTTAAACTTTGCATTGTAAGACATTCATTGAAAATAAAAGTCAAACTAACTAACTAGCTAACATACTAATTTATAAATCTTCTCTAAAATTATTTAAATAACAAGTAGAGGTATTCACAGCAATGCGTCTTATTATGCATTGGATGGCGCAACTTTCCCCAGGGGACCAGAACCAAGCTTGCTCATCAATTACTCGTGTTGTGCACGCTACTATTCTCTTACTTGTAGAAAGGACCTACGAATGGTAAAGTTTCAGAGGCAATTTTTATTTTTTGAGTGCTTTCAGCAGCTCACTAGAGGTGGTGCAGTAAAAAATGTGAGGTGTTTAGCCGGAAATCGAACCAGGACCTTCGGCGAGTAAATGGCATATTTTCAGAAAAAATGTCTCATAGAGCATTCCCTTGGTGACAGTTGACTAATGTCTTTTCGTACTTTTACGTATGATGTTATTGAAATTGCCGTTCACTCTGGAAATACCATTGAATAGTAACACTTAAAGCTTCTCAATGTACTGACTCGAACTGCAACCAACTTCAGACTGCTATTATTTCCTAACCATTTATGAGAGTGATAAGTTTGTTTACAAGCCTTATAAAAGGTGCTTTTCCGTACCCAAAACAAACAACAAAAAATACTACAAAACAACACAAGCCAACACAGTGTCCGTTCCCGTATTCCGAAAAAATGGGTTTTACATCGAATGAGCGCTCCCTCTAGAGAGTAACATATTTCCCCACGCTGTCCATTTTAACACAAGAAATTAGGTCTGTTCCAATTTATTTGTGTATAGAAATTCGTAGTTGAGTAGTTTGGGTAAAAATCTCTCTTGCAGAGAGTAACTCTACCGAAACTTGTGAAACGACTTTTCGTAGAAATTTGTAAATAGCTATCAGATGTATGAAATGTCAGAGGCTTTTTTTATTTTCGATTAGATAGCCATCTGCTGCCCACAGATTTTTTTTGGCAGCAATTCGTAGGGAGGAGAAATATTTTGCTCTCTGATGAGCTCTCTCTTCTACGAAAAAATCAGCTAATGGAACGCCTTTTGGGAGTTTTTCGGGTAAATTCGTAAGCATTCGTAGCAATTCAGAGCAATTGTTGTGGGTAGGTTGTTGGTTTTAATTAATTTAATTTAATTCTGTCAAATTAATTGGTGTACAGAGAGAAGTGAGCATTGACCCATTATCTTTGTGTGTGTGTCTCAAATGTTGTTGTTGTTTTTGTTTTCTGTATCGAATAAGTGAACTTAACATTTCTTAAGGACATACTTAGTACGTGTACTTTGCCTTTTTCTAAGAGAGATTTTCCCCCACTCCTTAACAAATGACAGACTACAGAATTTAGCACAGAAAGTAAAGGAACATACCAAAAATGATTTGCGTTTAAGTTGTTTTGCAAATTTTTATGTAGACTCCAAAGTGATAATGAGATTGCTTTTGTGCCGTGAATGTGTCGTCATCCGATCGTATGATCTATCCGAAATGTCTCCACTTTATGACAAAGAAATGTTACCAATATAAATCATGAGATTATTCATTATTAAAGAAGGCCTAGTACTGAGTGGACCTGTTTTTTCTTTTCTTCGAGTTGATACATTTTCGCTGAGTTTTCCACTACACTTCATATTTGGTTGGAAATTAGGAATAACCACTCTTTTCAATCCAGCATCTCAATGTGAATGTGGCCGCCGTGGCGTAGTGGGTAGAGTGCGACGCTCACACGCCGAAGGGTCTAGGTTCGATTCCCGGCTGAACAACTCGAATTTTTCACGGCACCACCTCTTTCGAGCTGCAGACAACACTCAAAGAGCAATAATTGTCTAAGGAAGCTTCTCAAACTTCGAAAAAAAAGTTTTTTGTTTAGGTAAAGAGAAAAAATTAATGGAGTGAGCGTCGTTTAAATTGTGAAAGAAGCTCAACTACATTACCGACTAATGGATATGTTGGAAAATATCCATTAGTCGGTAATATTCGGTTATAATATTCAGTCGGTAATTCTCGAAAAAGAGAACAGTACCGTGATACTGATAGAGTAGCAAAACACCATGCCATAAAAAAAAACAACACAGACGGCAGAAACGTTTCGAAAGTGAATTCCCGAATTGAGCGAAATTTGCTTGAAAGTGGATGGAAAGTAACACATACTGTAAAATGACTTGGAGCTGAAGCTATTAAAGTTCCAAAAAGCAACCGATCTTACACCGCAACAGTAAAACCTTGAGTCAAAATTGCAAAAGACTTGCAACGTTTGCACAAAGGTGGTGAGTTGCCAAACTGGTTTCTTTCCAATGAGTCCACTTGTTATGTGTCAATACACTCCTTTGAAAATGTAAACCTCCGGCCGGTAAGCAGAAAGTATTTATCGCCGGTGGTGATGGTTCAGGCGTCCATAACGGCCGATGTTTGCTCTCTGTTATTTTTTTTTTGACCGTGGCGTAAATATTAATAAGACCGTGAACCGCGAAACTGTCTTACAGGCAGTATGGAAGCCTTAGGCAAACAAACATTTAGCTTGAGTACGGTGATCGAAAAAATACAGTCGGCAAAACATTAACATTTGATCTAACTTGGGGTGCTTTTTTTGGCCTTGGCTCTCTCCTGGACTCTTCCATTGGGTCGACTAGACTTTGGTCTCGATGTCACAACAGTATACCAATGATCCGCCAACAGTTATGATCTTTTTGAGAAAACCTGTATCGCTGTTGGTGCGTGGTAGTTCAAGAATTCCTGAGCGATGCTCATACGACACTTTTGTTTGGTCAAAATTCAGCAATTTTGGAACGAACTTCTCTACTGAATGCTTCATGCACAAAACTTGCGATAAATATGCATGGCATGAGCCAACCGATATGTTGGCATCTCTAATACTGATTTGATGATTCTCCACAACAATTCTCTTTACTTTCTCAACATTTTCGTCGTTTGTGGATTTGGTGGGGCGTCCAGGTTGAGCGTCGTCATTTATTATTGTTTTTTTTAGAGTTGAACTATGGAAAGTGAAGTGTTAATGTTTTTATTCATTGTGACCTGACGGAAGTAAGTTCGCCTTTCTGAAAATAAGTCACCATTAATGATATCCTATAGCTCAAACGAATCATCACATCTGCCACAGTTTCGATTAATTATGTACAAGAGTACTTAAGTTGAACTGCACGGTGCGTAGCATGTTTGTTCGAATGGTGCAACATATCAGTTTTCTTGAGATACCTAACTCGGCAGCCGCTTTGAAGAGCTCCTTTGGTTAAGTGCTGAAGAGGTGGTTCTTGTATCATACTTGTGTCGTCTTTGACACTCTACTTGCACTGGCAAGAATCGTGCTGGCGTGCTGGCAAGTCCTCTGTGTGCAGAAAACCTGCCATTCAACTTATTTTGAAAAGCAGTTCGTAGAAGTTTAAGATTTCAAGGATTTTTAGAGATCCGAGGGAAAGGCAACAAAGTCTATGCACAACCTCACTTTCCTCATTCATATGACCACTTACAGAAAACTCAATAAATGGCATGGCTGCCCATTTCCTATTCTTAGGAATTTTATTTGTGAAGATTGCAATTCTCTTCAACTTTCGAGCTAATTAGAAACTCCAAATGGCCTGCGCTCAATAAAGCTGACTTATTAATTAATATCTGCTTACGGCAGTCAATTATTTGCGATTGCATCAAATTAAGTCTAAGAAACAAAGACATTTGCAATAAGCAGTAGGCATTTCCACCAAACCCCAGTTCAAATTGAAATATTTATCTGACAAGTTTCGCAGAAGATGCATTTTCCTTATACCAGAAATTATTCCTAGAATTCAAGTCAAAATTCACATTTTCTAATAAAATGCCAATTACTCAGAAAGTGTAAATATATTTCACATACGCTCGAGTCGATTCGAATGTTTTCTCCGTATTCCAGTGAAAAGAGGACACCCGGAATGCTTCCGGAAAATCAAGGCGAAAGATTTGTTCTACACTGAATAGAAGACAGTCTGTGGAAATTCAAAATTTTATCTTTATTTATTTTGTTTTTATTTGTAAAGAAAAGGGAATTTAATAATTTGGGTGTGAGTTGCATTTTTGTTCGTTTAACATTTAGAAGCAATTCGAAGGTATGGAAATATTCGAAACATATTTATTTACGCTGCCACACACTTCGATGCTTCGTTTCACAAACGCACTGGGCATGCTGTTCAACGAAATGTGTTACTCTGTTTAAAATAAATCTTAAAATCGACAACATCCTGTGTCCAAATGTATGACCAGAACTCTAAGTTAAATTAACGCATCTCTGAAATCCCCGGCAATTCTGTTACCTCTAGACAGAAAAGGCTGCAGTTAGCTTGTAGGCGAACAAATGGGGCACTCAACCTTCGCTCAGCACTTAAGCGTACTTGGGCTTAGTGATGAAACCATTTGCGACGCCTGTAGGGAAGGGTAGGACACCGAAGGGCATTTCCTTTGTTACTGTCCGGCCATTGCTTGGATGAGTTGCCGTGTTCTGTGATGCTGATGCGGTTGGAGCTAAGACTTCAGAATCCTTTTGACGAAAGCGCTTGCTGGTTTTCTTCCGAAAGAGAAAAGAATTACTACAAATCTATGCCACTGCCTGGTAGTGCAATGGACCAGCTTCTAAGTCTAAGCATTCCAATGTAGTGTTTCGCAACCTCCTCTCGTTTGGCACATTGGTAACAACATCAAATTTTTCTTCAACAAGTGACGATTTTTGAGCAGCAACTTTATTTTTTATTTGTGGCTATTTCTTAATTTTAAAATAAGTGGCATCTGTTTAAAGTCATCTACAACACTGTGCAAAATAAAAAAACCATGTTCAACCTTGTCACAATGTTGTCACTATTTTGCTAATAACGTCTTCCTACCTGCATGTAAACACATCATATTTATGGCACAACATCCTTATCTCATCAGTACTAAAACCCATAAACAAAATGAGAAAAGATTGCTTTCTGAACTTAGAAAAGGCCCGTTATCCGGAATAACACCAAATTTCGGAGTGTGCAAAATAATAGCACATAGTGCAAAAATTTAAAAATGTAATAGTGAGATTTCATTGCTTTTATTGTTTTTATTGGGTCAGTAATTTGTCGTATAATCATTTTTTTTTTACAGCGTCACAGTGTCGTGGCATTCTTTTTCTTGTTGTAGCGCTACAGTCAGGGGTGGACCTTGGCCTCAACCAACATGCTTCTCCAGCCAACACGATCTTTCACTGTCTCCAGTTGCGCATTCCAAGTTGATTGAGGTCCTTCTCCACTTGTGTGTGCCACCTCTGCCTAGGCTGTCCGCTGTTGCGTTGTACCAATGGCTCGGATTCAAAGACTTTTCGGGCCGGAGCAGTGGTGTCCATGCGCCTAGCCTAGCCATACGTCGTGGCATGGAGTCGACTAAGGTTGCCCAAGGTTGTCTTTTATATTTTAGGATTGGGAAACACTATTGTTGCAATGTGGCATATGCCAGCTCTATCGTAAAGTTTGACACTTTTGAAGTTATACGAAGGTTGCCTTTTATATTTCGGGATTGTTCGACATTTTTGAGGTTAAACGTACTCAGTACGTTTTGACATACGAGCGCCATTTGTGTTGTTTACCGTAACTTTAAAGATTCATCTCGCCCACAAAATGGAATATAATCGTAACATTTTCGTGCGATTATTTCTTACAACTTTCGACGTGGATTAACTCAACAACAGTGCATCGATGAACTTAATTCATGAACTTTTTTCATTTTTGGCGATGAAGCTCCAACAAGGACCAGTGTTTATCGACGGAATGGTGAATTCAACCGAGGTCGTAGTTCACTCCAAGACGAATTTCGTGAAGGTCGTCCAAAATCAGTTGTTGTTCCGGAATCCATTGATGCTGTGCGCCAACTGACATTGCAAGATAGTCATGTGACCTATCGTGAGATTCAGACAACCTTATGCATTAGTGGGACCAGCATACATTCAATACTGCATGAACATTTGACCGTCAAAAAAATTTGATACCACACAATGTGTCAATCCCTCAAAAAAGGCTCGTGTCGATTGGTCGAAAGAAATGCCACAAAAATACGATCGCGGTGCTTCGAAACACGTCTATAACATCGTGACAGGTGATGAATCGTGGACTTACGCGTATGAAACCGAAAGTAAACAGCGGTGGACTGTATGGGTGTTTTAAAATGAGCCAAATCCCACAAAAGTTGCTCGCGCACGAAGCACTTCCAAGAAAATAATCGCCTGATTTTTCGGAAAAACTGGACATATCGCAACCGTACCATTAGAAAAACGCAGAACAGTCAATTCTGAGTGGTACAAAACCATTTGTTTGCCAGTTGGCTTCCAAGAAATCAGGAAAACCAACCGCCGAAGACGGATCACTCTTCACCACGACAATGCGATGTCTTACATATCGGTTCAAGCATTTTGGAGCACTCAAAACATCGATTTGATGAGTCATCAAAGCCGTATAGACCTGACTTGGCACTGAATGACTTCTTTTTATTCTCGTAAGTAAAAAATAAAATGAGACGTCAACAGGTCGACACCGAAAGAAGCGGTTGATGCGTTCAGAATGCATTTTTTAGGGATACCTCAATCAGAGTGGCAAAAGTGCTTCGACAATTGGTGCAAACGCATGCAAAAGTATATAGATCTTAATGGGGAATATTTTGAAAAACAATAAACCTATTTTCGATGATTAATATTTATTTTTTGTTCTCTAATCCCGAAATATAAAAGGCAACCCTCGTAATGCATGACATCGCTAAACAAGGATATTCTTCCACGCAATCTGCACAACATCCTATTGTTGCTTTGTATTTTTGGGTTTTGCTTCGTATACAGCTTTCTTTAAATCTGCCCAAAGGTTTTCAATGGGATTCAGGTCCGGAGACTGAAGCGGCCACTCCATAACTTGGGCTCCAGTGCATTGGAAAAATTCTTTGGGCATATGGCTCGTATGTTATTGTCTTGCTGTAGAATTCATCTAAGCGGCATATTCCACTTTGCCTTAGATAGCATGGTTTCTCTTAATATGATGACATAAATCCCGGCGGTCATGGGATTGGGACCAGGACCATAATAGGAAAAGCATTCCCATGCGTTAATTTTTTCTCCGCCGTGCATTACAATCTTGATAGTACACTCCGGTTGGTTGTTTCGCCTGCGAACAAATGTCCTGGTCACAGGTGTATCAAATGAAACTATTTTGGATTCGTCCGTTCATAATATATCGCGACATTTAGAAGGTTCCCAGTTCAGGTGTTCTTTTGCAAATTTGGTTGGTAGTGGTACTTTTCTGAGACTTATGTCAGGTAAATTTTTTACTTTAAATACTTTTCTGTTACTTATGCAGGTAAATTCTTCTTTACCAGCCTTCTTCCTATTGTTGGTGTCACCAAGGGTAAGTTTAACTTCTCTTTTATTTTTCTAGCGTTCATAAATGGGTTAGGTTTTATCAATCTTACTGTTTGTCGTTCATCGGCGGGGGTTTCTTTCGAATTTCTTCTCCTTTTTTCTTCCTTTTTGAATGTATTTTTCGCGATCATTTATTTGAACATCCAAACATTTTACTTATAAATTTGTTTTATTAAGGTACGTTTCTCGGAAGTACAATGCACACCATAACCCATTCTCCTTTGCTAACAACGCACAATATGTGGCGAATATGTGTTCTTCTTCTTCTTCGGATGGCGCTACAGTCCGGAGTGGACCTGGGCCTCAACCAACATGCCTCTCCAGCAGTTGGCAAGAGCTGCCTCCAATTGCCCACTCCAAGTTGGTTGAGGTCCTTTTCCACTTGTGTGCGCCATCTCAGTCTTGCGTTGTCCCGGTGGTTCGGATTCGAAGACTCTTTGGGCCGGAGCAGTATTGCCCATCCCCTCTATATGTCCTAGCCACCTTAAGCGTTGTTTCCATAGAGGCGAATATATGAAGAGGCTCATGCTGCCGTACATCCCATATAGTTCGTGGTTGAATCTTCTCCTCCAGATGTCACCAACGCAAACAGGACCAAAAATCGCACGCAGAACTTTTCTCTCGAAGAGACTAAGGGCGTCCTCAACCGCTTTGGACTAGGATGATCAATGTGTTGTACAAATTCATTTTGGTCGTTCGGGAGAGGGCTTTATTACTCAATTGCCTCTTGAGCCCAAATAAATAGCGATTGGCAAGAGTGATTCTGCGCTTGATTTCGGTACAGATGTTGTTATCTGTATTTACCGCGGAGCCGAGATAGACGAAGTCCTTCACTACCTCGAAGTGTCTGCTGTCCATAGTGACGCTCTGTCCGAGAGTCGATGTTCATCGTCCTTCTTCGATGATAGCATATACTTCGTTTTGTCCTCGTTTACCACCAGTCTCACTTTAGCCGCTTCAGCTTCGATGCTAGCAAACGCCTCATTGACGGCTCGCTGAGTTCGGCCAATCATGTCAATGTCATCCGCATAAGCTAGCAGTTTAACGAACTTATGCAAGGTCGTGCCTCTGATGTTGACGTATGAGTCACGCACGATTCTCTCAAGAATGATGTTACAGAAGTCGCATGACAGAGCGTCGCCTTGTCTTAATCCTTTTTTGACATCGAAGGTCTCGGTGAGTTCGCTACCGTCCTTGACGGAGCAGCGAGACTTCTCCATCGTAATCCTGCACAATATGACGAGTTGGTAGGGATGCCAAAACTAGACATGGCACTGTATAGCTCGTTTCTATGCACGCTGTCATACGCGGCCTTGAAATCGACGAATAGATGGTGGGTGTCGATTTGTACTTCTTGGGACTTCTCCAGGTTCTGCCGCAGTGTGAAGATCTGGTCAATTGTGGACTTCTCTGGCCTAAGACCACACTAATAAGGATCTATCAGGTCATGGGCAAACGGTTTCAGGCGCTCACACAATACTGCAGAGAAAATCTTATATGCGATGTTAAGGAGACTGATCCCTCGGTACTTGGCGCAGTCGAAGGTGTCTCCTTTCTTGTGGACCGGACAAACGATGCTGAGACTCCACTCGTCGGGCATGCTTTCCTCTGACCATATCTCACAGATGAGCTGGTGCATGCACCCAACCAGCTCATGCCCAGTCGCTATGAACAGCTCTGCGGATAGTCCGTCCGCGGCAGCAGCTTTGTTCGACTTCAGTCTCGATATTGCTATCTTGACCTCGTCGAAGTCGGAGGGACGGAATTATTGTCCATCGTCGTCCAAATTATGTGGAACATTCTGCCTAATAGCGGGATTTGCGTCGTCATCGCTGTTTAGGAGTCTGCAGAAATGATCCTTCCAGATTCTCAGTACCGACTGTGACTCTACCAGCAGTTGTCCATTTTGGTCCCGGCAGGTTTGTAACCGCCGGATAACTATTTTATCTTGTGGTAAAAATTTCGGACGCCATTCCTGCAATAACACCTCTCTATTTCCTCAACCGCGCGCTTCTCGTGCTCTTTCTTTTTTCTTCTGAAAAGCCGGTTCTCTTCCCTTCTTGTAAAGCTCACAAACAGCTCTCGTCGTTCGATGCAGCGTTGTCTTGTATGCTTCGTTTTTGACTGCATGCGCCTGCCTGCACTCGTCGTCAAACCATGGGTTCCTCTTAGGTGATGGCGTGAAACCTAGCACAGTGGCGGCCTCTTTGATGGCTTCTTGACCACGCTTCCATTTGTCTTATATTGTTTGTGCAGGCAGCGTTGGACTTTTAGACAGTTCCAGAGAGAATCGATGGGCAAAGGCTCTAGCGATCGGCTGCGATTGTAGCTTTCCGACATCAAACCGTTTTCGCCTGCCTCGACTCCGTTGCTCTCTGGATATCCGGGTTCTTACCTTGGCTACAACAAAGAAATGATCCGAGCAGAATATGTGTAGATATAGTTTAAAGCCACAAACTAATTTGAAACACTTGTGTAATTATTTTGCCAATTTAAAGTCGGTTGCATTTCTGGTAACGGGACCTTTTGACAAGATCCATACTTTTATTATCTTGTTTAAGGGTTTTGTGATTGATGTAACAAAGTTGTTGTGCCATAAATATTACGCTCCTGACTGACAATAGAAAAAAGTTATTAGCATTATAGTGACAATGTCGAACATGGTGCTATTAATTTGCACAGTGCCATACGTCGATAGGTAACAAGTAGAAGGAAAAATCGTGTTTGTGCATCTTTATGTTTTCCTCAAACAGGTCAAAAATAAAAACAAACTCATTCGTATAAGTCATGTCCTGCCATAAAATAAAATGCCACATTCCACACCTCTTTCCTGTCAGCAAAACCAGCTATTACCCGAAGGATATCCGAAATTGGTAAAGCGTCCAAGTCAAATCGTTTCTATGCAAATATCCTTTGAGATCAACCTCATCAGCGATGAGTTCCCAATCAAATTCCAATTTCCGTCTCCTGACACACGCTCGCATCCACCTCGAAAACGTGCCCACAAAAATCTTTTATTGCTCCGCAACCAACCAGTTAAACGCTGAAATGATACGTTTTTTCGCCAGACACATGCTACACATATTTCCGTTTATTACCCAGCTAGTTCCCATCATTATAGAGGATAACATTTCGGGCTGGATGCATGTGCGACCCTAGGTGGGGTGGGCTCGCACAAAATCATCGCTTTATTACTAGCTCCCTTGTTGATGCTTTTACGCAGTCCTCACGAGTCGCACAGGCCTGACAAGCCGCTCCGCCGCCGCCACCGTCGGGGCTGTTCATATTTATTGGTCTCTCAAATATATTTCCTCAATTTATTCAAACTTGTTTTCGTTTTATGCATCCCACGCCGCCGTCCCCACTCAGTACCCACCCCCCCCTCTCCCCCCGCGCGCGACGGATTGACATTGAAGAGCGGAAATATGCAAAAGCCTTAAACGCTCCATAGGGAAGAATATCCCATAAAGCGCTTGTGACAAAGCAAAAAAAAAAGCCGACACACGCACACACAGCCAGGGAGAAACAACAAACTTCGCCATCCATTTAGTGCTCTTTTAGCTAGCTCCTGAGACCACAGAGCGGGAGCAATAGTTAGTTGACAACACGAAGGATATGCCTTTTTTCCGTTGTTTTCCTTTTTCGTGTCCTCTGAAGTTAAGTAGAGTTTCAGACTTCCCAGCACTACAAATGCCCCCGAGAGCGACAGTGGGGCCTTTTCGCTGCTGAATACTTCGGACACACACACCCACACACCCACACACGTATATACGTGTTCCCTGCCATGAATTAATCATGAGTTGTCACTCAACCGCTAAAGACGAACCTGAGACGAACCTGGGAACAATGGTGGTCCCTGAGAACCATTCCCAGGACCTGCATATAATTGACTAAAATTTAAATGGAATGATCGTCCTCGGTTTGTGCGGCGGTTTGAAGCAGAAGGGGTGTTCTCGTGGGCTTGTGTCAAAGGATAGAAAACAAAAAAACGGAAAGTTGACTAAACCCAAGCACACATACACACAGGCGGCCATCCTTAATGACTTATAGTGCGTCATTGTGCGCCAATAAATTTAATTTATATCCATGTGGTGAGAGGAAACTTTGTCTGCGTGACTTTGGGGTTGTCATAACCCCAGATCTACCCCCGATCCACACCCCATCCGGATGAGACGTACGAAACAAAAAAAAACCGCACCGGTCCACTAAAACTTAATTTAAGGATAAAGTTTGTTTGATTTTTTCCCCCTCCCCTGTCGCCTGTTGTCAGTCGTTACTGGTTTTGTTGGCAGGGTAGGGGGTGCCTAGACGATTATCACTGAGAGAGATGTGAGTTTCCTCCCAAGGCATCGGCATTCCGTGGCTTAGTGGCGTTCTACTGCGGAAAGCAGAAAGTTGATCGTATCCCTGCGCAAGGCGAGAGAGTGTAAGACAAGCAGAACGAAATTTGGATCCTTTTTTCTTGCCTGTGTTGTCTCTGGAATTTTTGTGGGATCGGGATTAACTAAACATGGAGTGTGGAGATGTGATACGCGTACGTGGCGGCTTTGCGTCGGGGCAGGCCTTTTGGAAAAAGGAGATATTTGTTGGCTTAGGGGGTTGTCCATGAATTGCTCTCGTAATTATTTATTCCGATGTGATGGTTGTTTTTGGGGGATGGCGAAATTGTTCCAAAGAAGGTGATAAGATTGTCTCTAGTGAGCTTTTAACGTTATATCACTTCTTCGAGGCTTGGAAGAATGGGTTTGGCATTTGGTTGAGGAATTCGCTGAGGTTATCAAAATATCGGTGACGTAATTAAATTTTTAAAGTGGGCGTCCCGAAATTTATTGGGAAACCCAAAAGTACTACAGAAACCGAAACCTAACGCTTTTGAAATAAGTTCTCAAACCAAAGACTGATATTCCCGAAAATCATTTCCGTTGTGTTTGAATGTGGGAGTGGAGGAAACCAACAGTTCAATGTCGATTACAAATAAAGAGCCTTAAACATTTCTTAGACTTGCCAGCGATCAGGGAGAATCGGGTCGTAAAAATTCTACATGAGTTTAGTTCAGGGATAGGGCCCAAATTTTGGACAGAAATCTTTTTTCAGAAACATGTTATCTCAAAAATGGGTAAATTGGTATGAAGTAAAGTGGATTTTAACTGTAGGAGCTACCGGCATACCGGTATGAAGTGAGCGTCAAGATACAAATGTCTCGATAGGAAACATTTGTTGTGAACAAGCACTTATTTATTTTTTGTTTGTTTGCTATGACATCTGTGAAAAATATTTAGTATACATCAAGTCATTGAACAGACATCATCATATTTTTTCATCTTTTTAAAAATGTCGAATTTTGTACCAGAAAGTGATGATTTGCGGAAAGCATTAATTGTTTGTTTTCATTTGAAGAAAAGTGCTGCAGAGTCACATCGAATGCTTGTCGAGGAATGTGGTGATCAGCCCTATCAGAAGCAGCACGCAAAAGTTGATTTCAACGGTTCAGAAATAATGATTTTGATGTGAGAAATAAAGAACGTGGAAGACCATCAAAAAAGTTTGAAGACACCGAATTGCAAACGATATTGGATGGAGATGACACTTTGAGCCAACAGCGAATGGCAGCAATGTTTAATGTTGCACAGCAAACAACTTCTGACCGTTTAAAAGCTATGGGAAAGATCTAAAAGTGTGGAAAATGGGTGCCACATGAATTGAATGAAAGACAGATGGAAAACAAAAAAAAAAAAATGACATTTTGCTTCAAAGGCAAAATCGGTTTTGCATCGGATTGTTACTGGCGATGAAAAATGGATTTAGTTTAAGAATCCTAAAGGGAAAAAATCATGGGTTAATCTGGGACAAGCATCAACATCGACTGCAAAACCAGATCGATTCGGCAAGAAGACAATGCTGTGTGTTTGGTGGGATCAGAAAAGTGTGCTGTACCACGAGCTCCTAAAACCTGGTGAAACCGTTAATACTGATCACTACCGACAACAAATGATCAATCTTAACCATGCATTGATCGAGAAACGACCTCAATGGGCCGGAAGACATGACAAGGTAATTTTGCTCCATGACAATGCACCTGCACACAAAGCAAAACCGGTTCAGGATACAATCAAAACATTTGGCTGGGAGCAGCTACCCCACCCGCCGTATTCGCCAGACTTGGCTCCTTCCGGCTACCATTTGTTTTCATCGATGGGACAAGCAGCTGAGCAGCACTTTGATTTCTACGAGGAGGTCGAAAATTGGGTATCTGATTGGTTTGCTTTAAAAACGAACAATTTTATTATCGTGGTATTCACAAATTGCCAGAAAGGTCGGCAAATGTGTAGAAAACAATGGCCAATACTTTGAATAAAATATTTTTACTTTCCCATTAATAATTAGCGTTTTATTTTCAAAAACAGATCATTTCATACCGGTATACACGTTGTGCTAAATTTTTTTCGCGGACTGTACTTTCTACTCGTCAGAGAACAAGAGCGCGCACGACACGAGTAATTGATGAGCGAGCTAGGCCCTGGTCCCCTTGTGGATATTCGTGCCATTCAATTAATATTATTATTAACATACACCATGTCTAAAATTCATAAAGCTCTCAAAAATCTTATAAATCGTGAAGGCGATGTTAAGTGACGTTTCAAAACTTTCAAAGCTTCTGTCCTGTTTTACGGTTTTCAATGCATTTTTTATTTAGTCTTCGTTATTTCCTTACATACTAGACAAAGTTACTTAAACAAACTGACAAGCTGCTGATCTTAATTTTAAATTACTGACTTTATTTAAGTGCTCTACGCTAACCTGTTATTAGTTCTTCCTTCGTTTTCGGGCATTACAGTACACTTAACTTGACTGAATACGAAGAGTAAAACCTTTGTTTGAACTAAAACTACTCAACTCAAACTTATGTCTAAGTTTATATCCACTTATTAGTTTAATTACAATATATCCGTAACATTCTAAAGACGCGTGCACCAGGACGCACATACATACGAGGAGCGTTCAATATATTCTCGGTATCGGTATGAAGGAAAATGCGAATTCAATTTAAATTGTTTTGTATTTTTCAATATAATCTCCCCTAACATCAATGCATTTGTTACATCTTGAGATATTCCTTTTAAACCCTCAAACAAATAAATTTCCTCTCTCTCTGCAAAATACCCATTTATTGCCGACTTGAGTTCTTCACAATCCGAAAATCTTTTTCCACGAAGACATTTCAAATCCCGGAAACATTAAATAATCGCTGGGGACAAGGTCTGGATTATAGAGTGGGTGTTGGATTTCTTAGAAACCACAGTCTCGTGCAGCAGCCTTGGAAGCTCGCGCCGTGTGAACAGAAGCGTTGTCATGAAGAAGCAACACACCCGCTGCGAGTTTACTTTTCTTTTTAATTACCTCCCGCAAATTATGCAAAGTGGAAGCATATCATGTGGCGTTGATGGTTTCACCTTTTTTTGTACTCAATGAGCAAGATTCCCTTTGAGTCCCAAAAAACTGTGGCCATGAGCTTCCTGGCAGGTGGAGTGACTTTGAATTTCTTCGGGGCGTTTGTTCTTTTTTATGTCACTGCATGGACTCCTGTTTGCTTACAGGGTCATAGTGGTGAACCCATGCTTCGCCCCCAGTAACGATTCGACCCATAACACAAGCAAGCACCCACCTTGCACTGACCTTTGAACGGTAAAGATGGTCATGAAGAGTGGTGTGAATGGTACCAGTGGAAAGCTTGGTGATCTTGTAGCAAACTTGATATGCGTCATATTACGTCTGGCCACAATTCTCCACAAAACTCCAAACAAAGTGGACGTTCTTATTGAAAATATATTACAATCTCTGCCATCCTTTTCACCTTTATTCGGGCATCCTCAAGAACAAGTTTTTCGACTTCTTTGATGCTTTCTCCCGTACAAGCAGTAGCCGGGGCGCCAGAGCAGGGGTCGTCTTCAATGCTCTCTCTGCCTCTCTTGAACTCACTTGACCACTTTCGCACAGTTGATAATAAAGACGCGGAACCCTGGTAAACAGCCACCGTCTCTTCATAAATAGGTTTTTGACTTTTTCCTTGCTTAGTGCGAAATTTAATTACAGCGCGATGCTTAATTTTCACCATCATCGTTGATGCCACTAGGATTCTGTTTAACTATAGATAAAACTCGAATTAATAATCTCATTTGTTTGAAGTTTTTCATGAAGGCACTAAAATAATAGTGTTACTTGATAAATAAGTCAATTTATATATATAAGCATAGCTTCACCCCGATACCGAGAATATATCCACTTCATTTAGTTCTATTAAGTTCGAAATGATTCACTTACGTAGTTCAATTCATTTCTTCCTCTGCTTCATTTCCTTCCCTCCGGCACAAAGGCATGCTTTCCATGAACACACATTTTCCTTTGTTGCAACATAACCTTAACAGCAATCATCTGCACATTCCTTTTCATAGAAATCCAGATGGAAACTTGTTCTCGGTCTGTTCCGGACCTGGTACAAGGTTACAAGCTCCCACTTCAAGGAAGAAGCATTTCCAAAAATAATTCCCACCGCAGTTCCACTAACCGAAGCTTACGTTGTCCCATGCATTTTCAAAGTCACAACTAAGACCACCCCCTAAGAACCGATAAAAACGCCTGCTTTTCACCTATAAGTCCCCCTGATCTGCAGCGATTCCAAACAATTTTCCTTTGTGAGTGCCCGTTATCAGCAAACAACTCAACAGAGGTTTCAAAACACGTAAGCATTAGTTACATCCATTCGTCTGGCACGATTGATGCGTCCTTTCACTTCACGTTTGTTGGTTCTACCCGCTCCGCGCGTTCGTGAGTGCAAAAGTTTTCAATTTGAGTTAAGACTGTGTGCAAATGCAAAAATAAAGCCCCTCTGAGTGTGCGATGGCGGGGATCGAAAATTGAACAAACCGCCCTGTGTGCAGTGGAGAGCGTGCAAATGCATTTGTTCGCTGTGTGGCATTCTAAATCGAACCAAAGCGAACAAAAGCAAGATTCGCATTTATTCTGCGCCACACCCGCACTCACCCCCACACCCATACCCACACCGAGGCCACAGTGCGGAAGATATACAACATTCGTTCCGTTTTCCGTAAATGGATTGTGTGACGCAGGGGAGGGAGGTTGAGAGCAATCGGGGCGCGGATCCTTTCATCGAGCTCAGTCGGTTTTTAATAAACGTTCATCAAAGGCGAAAACGCAAACGGAGACAAAGAACGAGTTGTGCTTTTATTGACACCGACAACAAGGACGTCGATGATGCTTCGAACGGCGGAGTCGACGGCGGCGACAACGCACCGTCGATTCACAACTCCGACAATGAATCTGGCGCTCCACTGTGCGTCGTGCTTTAAATCCAATCAATTCGAACGTGATGTGATTAAATTGTCTGAATGCGTGCATGTATGTGGTGTAGCATGTGCGCGAATGGCGTCCTCAATCTCATGGCCGGCCTCTTATAAGGATACACGGCACGGTTATTTACCCTAGCGTGAGAGGCGTCTTGCGGAAGCGGCTAATTCAATTGAACAGACGCAATTTCCAATAAAAAGGACCAAACAACAAACAAACACACACACCGCCACTGGCTTTTTCGGTGCGAGCGGCAATCTTCACGAGAAGGAACAGAGAACAAAAATAATGAGAAGAAAGCAAAGAACGGCAGCGAGAGAGCTGGAAGGGGACACTCTCTGTCTTGGCAGCGCAAGGACACTGCGGTGGTGGTGCTGTCGTTGTCCTCATCGTCATCGGCGTCGAAATCTTTTCATTTATTGTCGTCCTTGTTGTTGCTGTAGTTTTTGCCGCCTTTTCCTCCTTTAGCATCAACGTCGTCTGCGTCAATCGACTCTTAATGAAATCCTTAGACCGAAATAATGGAAGATTGACGCGTGCAATAGGTAAGTGGATGCGAACGTGTTCCACATTATCCATACTCGTCGCCGTCGTTGTGAAGGACTGAGACAGAAGCTACTCCCCGAAACCACCATCCACCGTGGCATGCAATTGTGTTGCGTATTCATGCGTAATCAAAAGCATTTTCACTAACAGCCGTCACATGTCCCGCTGGTGGGTGGGGGAACAGATTTAAAAGAGTCGTGGAGAACTTGAATGAGGCAGGGAGCAACCTATTGCAAGATTTTGTTGAACTTCGTAGAGTGAATTGCTCCCTTCCCGTCACTTTTTTTTGAAGGGGCAATGGACTGGAATGTTGAAGCTCGAAGGCTTTTTATCTAGAGTCAAGCATTTTATCTAGAATTTTATCTAGAGTCAAGCTTTGAAGTATTTTCTGTGGTGATTGATTCATGAGAGTCCAGTAAATTTATGATAGCAGTTTTTTCAAATTTGCGGAAGTCATCAGAAGCAACTGAGGGGTCCTAAGAAATTAATAAACGGAACCCTTAGTGCGCCAAAGTTTGAATACTTTTTCTTCATTAATTGGCGCTACAGTTTCGAGTGTACATGTTCTCAACTAACATGCCGGTCCAGACAGCACGACCTTTCGCCAGCTGCTCTCAATTAAGCACTCCAAGTTGGTTGAGGTCCTTCTCCACTTGTGTGCGCCACCTCAGCCTAGGCGGTGCTCTATTGCGTTATCCCTATGACTCAGATTTGAAGACTTTTCGGGCCGGAGCAGTGGTGTCCATACGCTCTACCAAAAACACTTAACCAGCTCTGCTGTTCATAGAGTTCGTCGTTAAATCTTCTCCTCCAGATGCCATCAACGCAAACAGGACCAAAAATCGCACGCAAAACTTTTCTTTCAACATGACTAAGGGCCATTTCATTCGCTTTATGTAACGTCTAAGCTTCCGCGCCGAATAGCAGAATTCGAATAATCAAGCTGTTGCACAAGGCCAGTTAAGTCTTTCTAGAGGGGGCTTTATTACTCAATTGCATCTTGAGCCTAATTAACCAGCGATTGTCGGAGGCGTTTAAATTCGGCATTGATGTCGTTGTTTCTATTTACCGTGGAACCTAATAGACGAAGTCCTTGACTACCTCGAAGTTGTTCCTGCCTAGTGTGACGCTCAGTCTGACACGTCGATGTACTTCGTACTTCGTTTTGTACTTCGTTATGCCCTCAATTACCACCAGACAGATTTTTGCCGCTTCCGCCTCAATGCCAGCCAACTCCTCATTGACAGATCGCTGTTTTCGTCCAATCACGTCAATGTCGACCGCGGTATCCAGGAATTTATCTGGCTTTTGAAAGATCTTCTCTGGTGTTGACTTGCACCATCTTCTCGAGGATGATGTTGAAGAAGTCAATCCTAGGCAGACAGACGAGTTTGGTAGGAATGGCAAAACTAGACATGGCACTGTATGGTATAGCTCGTCTCTATGCACACTGTCATATGAGGCTCTAAAATCGACGAATAGGTGGTGAGTGTCGATCTGTACATCTTGGGTCTTTTCCTGGATCTGTTGTAAGGTGAAGATCTGGCCTTTTGTGGACTATAATAATAATTGCTGGCGCTACAGTCCAAAGGGGGACAAGGGCCTAGCTTGCTCATTAAATGCTCGTGTTGTGCGCGCTACTGTTCTCTCACGAGTAGAAGGGATCTACAGTTTCTTACCGACTCCGAACGGCCAGATTTGAGAAGCTTTCTTAGACAGTTATTACTCTTTGAGTGTTGTCAGCAGCTCGAAAGAGGTGGTGCCGTGCAAAATTCGAAAAATTGGTGTTGAGCTGGGAATCGAACCTACACCCTTCGGCGTGTGAGCGTCGCACACTACCCACTACGCCACGGCGGCCACATTTGTGAACTATGCTAGCTCGAAATGGCACGGAAGAGGACCTGGTTTTAGGCGTTCACACAGAACGGCAGAGAGGCTTTTGTGGGCGATTTTGAGGAAGCTCGTTCTTCGATAGTTGACGCAGTAAATGGGGTTTCCTATTTTGTGCAGCGGCCAAACGACACTGAGGTTCCACTCATCAGACATGTGTTCCTTCGACCGTAACTTACGGATGGGCAAGTGCATGCGTCCATGCAGGTCATTACCAGCAGCTTTAAATAGATCTGCAGATAGTGCGTCTGCGCTAGCAATCTTGTTTGATTTTGACTTCGTCTTAGTCGGTTGAACAAAGTTCTAATGTGTCATCTTCGTTGAGTGGAAAATTCTGCCTAACAGCAAGATTTGGGCCGTAATCGCTGTTAAGGTGTCTGCAGATCCTCACCACAGATTCCAACTCCGTCACCAGTTGCTCAGAAGGCTACACTAGATTTCCTCTTCCACAGAGATGGGATTCAGAAGTAAGGAAGATCACTTATCGTATCTCTGTATTGTATATAACTTATGTAAGACAAAATTTGTAAACTTTACTGGCTAAATAAAGCTGAAAGTGAGGTTATGGAAAAACAATTCTCCATGACATTTGGGAACTTTCAAGGTTAAAAATCATTTCCACGTCACAACACTGTCTGCAGGATAGTAATTTTCTTCGTTCCACAGAAAATCATTCTCCCATAAATAATTGCGTAACTTCAGTTCTGCTCTGACACTTGCTATGACCCGCCGCAGGCATTTCAAACTTGATTTCGGTTTCCTTGAGGCAGCTCCATTACCTTCCAGAATGTGGAAATGGCTGCTTTTCAAATTTTCAAGGTCAGGCAGTTTTGAAGGATTCAACCACCCACTCGCCCTCACGCTAAAATATTCCACAACAAATCCTCGTTAAAAGGCCTACGGATTGACTCACTCGTAAGATTGCTCTTTATAGACTTCTCCCCCAATTCTGCCGCACAACTGCTGAACCTATTGAACTTATTAACATTAATTAGTGCCCGAGCATCGTTGTCGTCTTCCCGCACAACAGGCCGCATCCGTAAGTCAAACGCCATTGTTCCAGCGAAATCATAAAATATTTAAAAATTTCACCCAAAAATACCAAAGAGAATCGCCACAGAGAGAAAGAGAGAGAGAGAGAGAGATGGAGAAGGATAGAAAAGGAAAGTTTGAAGGACTTTTTCCGTCCCCACATTCCAAGAAATCCCCTCCAGCTCCTGGAGATACAAACTCGCACAAGGACTGATGAGCACACAAAGGCAGAGACAGGCTGTGGAAATGCTAACAGATAAATTATTTATTTTTATTAAAAGTTGCAAATCATAGAGGGGGCTACCAGGGTTATCCTATGTTTGGAAGATGAGTGCGTCCAGGTCCGCAAGGACTGCTCGGGGCTTTTGCTGCCCCCACAAGAAGGTAAACTTGCCGCACAACAACGATGAAAATATTCTGCTTAGACCGCTAGGCACGCAGGTCGATGGGGATGGTTCGTGTTTTATTTTTTTTTTGGCACAAACGGAACGGGGCAAAGGGATAAATTCATTTTTCCATATGATTAGGTGCCCATTGAAAGCGGCTGAGTTGGTGGAGGTTGTTGTTGCCGTTCCCAGAGGGACTCAGCCACAGGGGGACTACCGGCAAAGTGTCCTATTGTGTTTACCCATCCCTTCCGCACTTGAAAATGATTGTTCAGTTAGGTGATGGCAGAGAAAAGAATGGATGGTGCCGTCTGCGCGTCCTTACCCGCCCTCGGGATCTATTGAATCCGAATGCATTGCAGGACATAACTTCCTTCTTTTGCAGGAAGCGCCACACCACCTGCAGCAGCATCCGCATTCACATCCGATGGGGAAATTGCAATTTCATTCATTTTTGGCATTGAGATAATAATGGTCGCTCTGCGCGCGATCTACCATACCGCCTCCCCCTCACCCCGCCTCAGCGAACAGGCGACGACTTCCAACATCAACTCGGTCCCGATTTCAACGGTTTTCGGTTCGCAATTGTTGTCAGTGCAGTGAATGCGAGAAGTCCTTTGTTCGAATTCGAGCGTAAATCCTGAGAAGGATCCCAGCCTGCCAGCCAAGTAGTGCTCCTCCGAAAACTTCCGAAGTAACCTTCAAAAGCAGACAAAATATGCTGGCAATTGTGCGAGAAAGGATCCGCCATTGAAAAACGTTTGACCCCCCTCCCCTCTGATGGGATGGGATTCTTCAAACAACAATGAAAACGAATCAGAAGGAGGCCAATATTCATTTCGACAGGACATTTCGACAGATACTTTTATGGATTTCACAGATTTCAAAGATCTCACAGATGACTCATGTCAGTTTTCTTTAAAGTGATACTTTGCCGGGAGTCGAATGGACCTCTTGTTGGTCCTCGTACCAATACAGACGCGTGCATGTGCACATGTGAAAGGACACAAAGTGTTGGCTTCATCTGGGGGGCGTTTATTTTATCCAAAAGGATTTTGTCGCATTATCCGCATCGAATGTTTCTTCAGTTGGTCGGCTCTTCCGTCACTCCTTGGGGTGACCCGCTATTTGTGTGGTGATGTGTGGTGAGCGACGTTTTTATGGGCGGTAGTGTCTGTCCTG
Organism: Eristalinus aeneus; assembly: GCA_955652365.1. Classification (NCBI taxonomy): domain Eukaryota; kingdom Metazoa; phylum Arthropoda; class Insecta; order Diptera; family Syrphidae; genus Eristalinus; species Eristalinus aeneus. The sequence goes on along the minus strand of OY019130.1, from coordinate 6,389,639 downwards.
TCCCGTCCCGATTGAGGTTTCCTTTTTGTCACTCTGTTGACTCCTTTTATGTGGATTTGGTTGGTGAAGTGTTTGGGGACCGACACGATGGCGGATTTGGGTGAAGAATACACATTTAATGATTTTCGAATACAATGCTTGATTGGGATGTCTGATGTAGTGCTTCAGGTTTTTGGGACATTAGAAGTGAGCCATTTTCTTGAAATCGTCCGGGGAGATGTACAAATTGATTGCGGGTCAGACGTTATTCTTGATATTTATTTGTTTTGTTATAATCACAGAAGAAGAAATAACAACAAATAAAATGATTGCGACAGCGACGACTGAGTTTTTTCTACAGCCTTCCAAATAGTTCAAGGTATTGCGTCAAGTCGGGGACGATAGTAAATTTTTGTGATGAAAACAAGAGGTTTTATGTGCTTGTATCGGATTAACTCATTTATGCAAACGTCGGGAAAACAATAAAATCCGCAATCCGCGTTTCCAGTGGCAAGAGATTTAGGATTTAAAATGCAAGTGGCTACATGAAGGCAATTTTGGGAAGCCGTTTAAGACTCAAAACAGAATGAAAACTTAGCCACTTTAAAGTATGTTCAAACAATGGCGAGTTATTTTCAAATTGTAGGCAAGATGACTTAAAACAGACACCACTAAAGGAAAACTAAAATGAATTATCTCGGCATCCGCTTTCATCATTTGACAGGGTTGAATTTCCTCTCCTTCAAGAGATGATTCACTGACAGAAATTGTGTTTCTTAACTGAGAGCTGGTTGAACTGCCGATATCCTTCTCGCTCAAGGTATAAGAAGGAGGAGGCATCTTAGTCATCAAATTGAAAGAGATATTATACACTATTTCACTTCAAATTAAAAGCTGAGGATAGCCACGTTCACAAACCGATGAATTCTGCATATTGCAGTGGATAAGTGATGCAATGGATTTAAAACTTTTTAATGAATTCGAGGTCTGCTTTATACATAAGGCGATTTGTCATTTTTTGACTTAGTCATCAATTTCTATTTTGTCCTTCTGAAAATAGCTCTCTTAGAAAAAATAAATTTGTGCCAGCGTATTATCCAAATCTCAAAGCAGTTCTAATACTTGTTGGTATGCCCTTGAGCTCTCTCAGCGATTTGTCTTCTGTGTATCCTTAATCGTTGCAAAACGCCATCCTTTCACTGGTTTCTTCAATCTTGGGAACAGGAAAACGTCGCAGATGGCCAAACCTTATGAACACGTTGGCTGAGGCATGATAACGGGGTTGTTTTTCGCCACAAAATTATACCGAGTGGCCGCGGTGATGTAGTGGGTGGAGTGCGACACTCACACGCCGAAAGTGTAGATTCGATTCCCAGCTTAACAGAGATTTTTCGAATTTTTCGTGGCACCACCTCTTTCGAGCTGCTGACAACACTCAAAATAAAAACTGTCTAAGGAAAAGCTTCTCAAATTTCGCCGTTCAGAGTCGGCATGTAGCGTGCACAACACGAGTTGTTGATGAGCAAGCTAGGCCCTGGTCCCCCTGTGGACTATCGCGCCAACAATTATTATATTATTATTATTATAACTTGCGTCAAATGAAGCTCGATTAAAAAACAAGCCTCGTGAACATGCTGATATTAAAATGCCGTTGATAGCTTCGACGGCTCTCGAATGAGAACAATTGTAAAACATTCCAGCTAACAACGCATGCATCCAGCCACAGTTTGAAATAATCAAACTGAATAACCACTGTCTGTCAGAATTTGTTTTTTTCCCGCGATTGGAACATTCCATTTCAGTTTGTGCTTGTCAGCAGACATTGTTACATTCAACGACTGACTCCCTTCTCAGTATTCACAGTGAAAGGAGTATTTTTTTGCGCTAACAGGTCCTTTTGCGGAACTACTCATGCAGGGAACAAAGTTTGTATCTTTTTGTTCGAAAAAATTCAATCCTCTGACAAAGCGCAGCGTTTTGAGGGATTCAATTGTAATTGGGCGTTTTTTTTTGTGCTCGCTTCACAAAAGAAACCCATACATGTGCCTGCGCCTTGTTCTGGCGTAAACTTTGAACATTTTGTCGATTTTGATCATTTCCTGCATCGAAAAATGAAACCCACTAATTAAAAATTGAAACGTGAAAGGAACGTGAAATGTACTGGGAGCCATATTGTGTACATAATTACATTACAGTGGATAATTCTTCAGAAAAAAATATTTTAAAAGTGAGTTTTTAGTTGATGTCACTGAATTTATGTTTTTTGTTCGCTTTTGAAAAGTCACGTTAAATACGCTGATTTACGAGGTGCTTTCAATATATTCTCGGTATCGGGGTGAAGCTGTGGTTGTATATATAAATTGACTTATTTATCGAGTAATACTATTATTTTAGTGCATTTCTGTAATTTCATATAAATGTGATTTTTAATTCGCGTTTTATCTCTAGTTAAACATAATCAGAGACAGTTGCTGTCTCTCCGAAATGATGGTGAAAATTGAGCATAGCGCTGTAATTAAATTTCGCACTAAGCAAGGAAAAAATCAAAAAACTATTTATGAAGAGACGGTGGCTGTTTACCAGGGTTCCGCACCTTCATTATCAACTGTGCAAAAGTGGTCAAATGAGTTCAAGAGAGGCAGAGAGAGCATTGAAGACGACCCTTGCTCTGGCGCCCCGGCTACTGCTTGTACGGGAGAAAGCATCAAAGAAGTCGAAAAACTTGTTCTTGAGGATGTCCGAATAAAGGTCAAAAGGATGGCAGAGATTGTAATGTATTTTCAATAAGAACGTCCACTTTGTTTGGAGTTCGATCGCCGACTGCACTGTTTTCATTAATACATTTCGACAACCAAGGCTTGCCAAAATGCAAGGTAAGCATAATCGATGAAAGCGTGCACACTGCCAAACTCCTGAAAATTACTGATAACAATAGTTCCCAAGCGTTCATACAGTTCGACTTAGATTACGTCTGGGAATTGTGGCCGCACGTAATATGACGCATATCAAGTTTGCTACAAGATCACCAAGCTTTCCACTGATATGATTCACACCACTCTTCATGACCATCCTTACCGTTCAAAGGTCAGTACAAGGTGGGTGCCACGAATGCTCACAGCGCCTCAGAAAAAAGTTAGAACCGCATGCTTTAGAGAGCTTTTGGAGATGTGTAGTGAGAACGTCGACGGTGTTATGGGTCGAATCGTTATTGGGGGTGAAGCATGGGTTCACCACTATGACCCTGAAAGCAAACAGGAGTCCATGCAGTGACAAAAAAAAAAGAAGAAAAAGAAGAAAGTCAAAGTCACTCCGCCTGCCAGGAAGCTCATGGCCACAGTTTTTTGGGACTTAAAGGGAATCTTGCTCATTGAGTACAAAAAAAGGTGAAACCATTAACGCCACATCCTACGATTCCACTTTGCATAATTTGCGGGGGGAAATTAAAAAGAAAAGATGGAGCAAACTCGTAGCGGGTGTGTTGCTTCTTCATGACGACGCTCCTGTTCACACGGCGCGAGTCTCCAAGGCTGCTGCTCGAGATTGTGGTTTTGAAGGAATCCAACGCCCAGCCTTTAGTCCAGATCTTGTCCCCAGTCATTATTTCCTGTGTCCGGATTTGAAAAAAATGTCTTCGTGGAAAAGATTTTCGGATGATGAAGAACTCAAGTCGGCAATAAATGGGTATTTTGCAGAGAAAGAGGAAATTTATTTTTTTGAGGGTTTAAAAAAATATCTCAAGATGTAACAAACGAATTGACGTTAGCGGGGAATTCGGATTTTCCTTCATACCGATACCGAGAATATATTGAACGCTCCTCGTATGTATGTGCGTCCTGGTGCACGCGTCTTTAGAATGTTACGGATATATATAAATTGAATTCGAATTTTCCTTCATATCGATACCGATACCCCTCGTAAGCTATGGGAGTCAGGATCGCACAAAATAAATGAAACGGCTGAATATCTCATGCGGGAATATTAAATGCATTGAATTCTCTATTCTTTGTGCCAGACTTTTCAACAGCATGTCTGTCGTTTTTTTTTCCTCAAATTTTGCCGTTCGGAGTCGGGGAAAAACTGTAGGTCCTTTCTACTCGTGAGAGAACAGTAGCGAGCACAACACCAGTAGTTGATGAGCAAGCTAGTACAGTTCCCCCTTTGAACTGTAGCGCCAACAATTATTATTAATTATTATGTCTGTTGTTTTTGGGATTGTTACTATTTGAGGTTCCTTTCTGCCTGTTTGCTAAGCAGACTATTTTTTCTTCAGTCGATCGTGTTTTTACAGACGGAAAATCAAAATTAGGCGAAAAATCTTTGCTCACAGGATTCTTTTTCTTTTTATTAATCTGCAACTAGATTGATACGTTTGTAAACGTCTTTCATTTTTACAAAACAAGCAACATTATAAATGGTTCTTTCCTGTTCGATGTCTTAGCTCAATTCTCTTGCTCTATTTCCCTCTGAGTTGTAAGTTTGGCAGCGATGATCTGAGTTGTTCTAGAGATTTTGAAAGTTTCAAATGCTGTCGATCTGCCTTTCGTTGATACGTCCTGCTCCCTAGTTAATAGAGTAAAGTGCCAACGGTTTCCTCAATGGACAGTGAGGTGTGAAACTTACGGAAAATTTCAGCCCCAATCCGGCCAGTTTCCGGGCGTGTTGCCGTAAAAGTTTTATTATTACATGCCTTCACTTAAGTATGCTTGGGCTTTGTAATAAAAACCTCCGCGAAGGTGAAGACACGGTAGAGCACTTCCTAGGTCAATGTCCAGCCGTCGTTTGGACCAGCTGACGGCTGTTTGGTGGTGATGTGGTTGCAGCTGAAAACACTATGGACCGGCATCCGAGTCCAAGCACTCCACCGCACTGTTTCCTAAAATTAAAAAAAAAGAACTGGAAAATATTGTTGCTTTCCTCATAAAAATGTTTGCGATGGTCACCGCAACGTGGATCGAAGGCGACACTCACCCATCATCAAAAAGTTTCTCAAATTTTGTCGTCAGCAACCGGTGAGAACTTGTAGGACAGTAGCGCGTTCAACGCGAGCAGTTGATGAAGGAGCTAGTCCTTGGACACTATTGAGCCATTTAATATTCATAAACAGTGAGAGGCACTAATTAATTCCATTTTCAAAAGTTGGCGCCACTTGCAAATTGTGGCTGATCTTTGAAACAATTAACTATTTCATTGGAAATGTGGGGCAGCAATAATGAGTATCCATAAGCGTCTGATTTAATAATAATAATAATTGTTGGCGCGACAGTCCACAGGGGGACTAGGGCCTGGCTTGCTCATCAACTACTCATGTTGTGAGCGCTACTATTCTTTCACAAGTTGAAGGACCCTACAGTTTTTTGCCGACTCCGAACGGCGAAATTTGAGAAGCTTTCTTAGACAGTTATTACTCTTTTAGTGTTATCAGCAGCTCGGAAAAGGTGGTGCCGTGAAAAATTCGAGGTGTTCAGCCGGGAATCGAACCTAGTCTCTTCCGCGTGTAAGCGTCGCACTCTATCCACTACGCCACTGCGGCCATAGCGTATGTTTTAGACAACACAATTTTTTTTTGCTTCTCGGAAATGTCCGGATTTGTCTTGAATAAACAGCATTTGCCGGAAGTTTTGGCTTTATCTTTTAAATTGAAAGAAATGCTTGAAGATGTTTAGGGTGAATCTGCTCCGAGGTTTCCACGCCTTAAAAGTGTTTTCTTCAGTGTCGAAGGCAAAGAGCGCCTTTGCTAGTTTAGATAATTTAAAGACGGGAAATTGGAGGCTTAACGGGATGAAGATACGTGAATGCAAAGTGAACTCGCAGAATCGTTGGGAGTGTCACAGAAAAGAAATTTGAATTTACTTAGAAGGAAGGAACTTGACTGTCGTGCAAGTTAAAACAGAGAGATGTCGAAAGGCGATTTTTCACCTCGGAACTGCTTCTTGAAAGCCCTTATAGGAACAGATTTTTGCACCGTATCGTGACTGGAAATTAACCCCAAAAAGTAAAAAATCCTTGCAAAGCCTGTAGAGTACATCGACGTGAACGAAAAATATCCACCATGCAAAGATTACGCTCAGTATATGGTGGCATGAGATGTGTGGTTTTCTGTGAGCTGTTAAAACCAGGCGAAACAATAAATGGGAAACGTTATTGACTTCAACAAGGCCGTGCATTGCATAAGGAACGGCTAAAATGAAGCATAAAATCCTTTTGCAACATGATAACGCTTTGTCAAAAAAAAAAACACCTGGAAACGCTGAAACAAAAGATCTTACACACACTCTGTTCTCCTTACTTGCTCGTTCTGATTACTTTCGGTTTCGGCGGATGCGAAAATACTTGTCTTCTGAGAAATTTAAGAATACCTCAAGGATTGGATCCATTCCAGGGAGGACTCATTTTTTAGAGGTGGGAAAAAGGAGTCCTTTTTGAGGCAAAACCTTGAGTGATCAATTTTAACATTTGTCAATATTTGTTCAAAAATTAGGTTTGAACACATTATATAGTCCGGTTTGTACTTTCAATATACCGTCTGTAGGACTTCGTGACTGGGACACAAGTTGAAAGTTCTTTCTAGGCGATAATAGAGGTTCCCTGTATGCGCAGGTTAATGGCCTTAATCCTAGAAAGTCTTGGATTTTTTTTGGAACCCTACCATGGTCCACAAATTAACATTCTAATTAACTATCGCCCATTCTACTTTTGGCATTGAGCACTGCAGAAGTCCCATGTTTAGATCATCGATTTTTGCGCAACCTCAGGATAGCACTTATAACACTGACTGTGCTGGGTACTGGGCCAAAGAGACACTTTTCTGGATACTGCAGGGCTGATAAATTCGTGAGGCAAAGGACAAAGGCCTTTACTTTAGAAATATCTCTCCCCGTAAGACCTCAAGTTGGCATGTCCTCTGTCGCATACGAATTGGTTCTTCCTTCACCTCAAACGAATGCTGCTCCTGACTACAAGTAAACCTGTTTGTGGAAGCAATAACACTATCTGATTGACAAACAGGCAGGAGGAGTAGTTGCTCCCCCGAATGATGTCTGCGGAAAATGAAAAATCCCAAAGTGTGCCCAAATCTGTCCTGTGCCTGTTTAGCCGTTGAGTGCTGTAGAGATTGGTAACCCTTTCCCAAACTGTCTACACGACCTTAGTAATATCCTTTTTATCAATTTTCAGACCTGATTGCTAGGCGCTATACATTCATAATCGGCTTAATGCCAATCCTTCCAAACACTGCCAACTCAATGGTGTTACAAAGAGCTCAATGTATACCACAAGCCGCCTTAATGTACCAACCTGCCTCAGACAATAACTACACATCCGGTCCTCCTCATCTCTTTGTATAAACAGCTGCGACGGCAGTTCTATTATCTTTGTCCTCCACCTCCGCTGGGGTTACCGTCTGTAGATTGTGGGAGTGAAAAACATGAAAATCAGCTATTCAAACGGCTTCACGAGACACAAATTCTTGACCTTCCAACGTAAGACACAGGGCAGACCTGCCATCAAGTGCAACCATTTCCAGTCCGCAAGTTCATGCATCCCATTTTTACAGCCTCATCATTTCCTCGAATGTACCGAAAGACCTCTTCTAGACGTAACAGTGTCTGTCCACGAACGACCAAACGGGAATTGTTTACGTGATTTGAAAGAAATTCATTTTAGGTGAAATTGTTTCCTGCTCCCTCAAAAGAAGGCGGACATTTTCTCCCTTATCCATCCAACATGGGCATCCTTGGCCGCATCTTCCATTTCACGATTGCTGAACGCATTCTATCAAACATAATCAGATCTGCAAACCATAACAGAAACCCATTGCGAACGTCATGCTCCAGCGGCGTGAACTCCATCAAACTATTTGCCAGGCGGAGCGGCCTCATTCATCCTGCTCCTTGAGAAATCATTCACCTGCCAGCAGCGAATTTGAAAACACAAACAAGCCTGGCCCAGGGATGAATTACTGTTTTTCTTGCGCTGCGTATCGATTCGATATCTCCCCTGAGTCCACGTGCTACATTAAAAAACAAACAAATTTCTCAAGTTGTTGTTAGTCTTGTTGTTCACATCCGCGGCCCAATTTAATTATTCATCATCTCCACACACCCCTGCACAAAGAAGAGCTCACGCACAGACACACCCACACCCACATATTTCAACAGCAATCTGTCTGTTGCCCAAGCAGGCGGACTCCTTGTGACACATTCGCCGCCACAACCGGTTGGCCTTCAAAGCTGTTGAGTGTCGGGGCAAGGAGGTAGGAGTGAGTCAAGTCAAACAACCGGAGGGGCTTTCGATGCCATTCAATCATGTGCCGTCGATGTTTTCTCGGAAAACTGCTAACGAATGCAATTATCTATTATCCTTGAGAGATGTAACAGCATCCTGTCGGTGGTGCCCCAGCCCGGTCACACACACATACTCGGGCACACGCTCGTTTAATGACGCGTTCTCGAGCGCGTCACACGGACGCACACAGCATGATCTGAAAATGAACAGCTACCCAGCAGCAGCAGACCTGTTCATCATTGCTAATAACCATAAAACGCGTAATGGAATAATTTCGTTTTTAAGGGATCCCATAAAAAGGTTACACATGACTTAGGCGAGCGCTTGATGATGCGCGCACACGGCCACGCAACCGTGTAACCGTGTGTGACGCGCGGGAGCTTGTGTTTTCCGCTCCGAAGGACGATGACGGCATTCGCCGCTGCATAAAAAAGAATACGAAACGCGTATGTAAGTGCGAATAAAATTTACACCCTCCCATCGCGGGCAGGCGCAAAAGGTGGTAAATTGTGTAAAACAATCACATGCGTGGCATTAGAGGTGACACTGCACAAAGGGTGTAGACAATTGATGCGACGAGCGAGCCGAGTGCGGAAGCCTCGTCCTCTGTGCTGTGTGTAAAGTTAAAACAGGCATGAGTATGGTAAGCCCTGTATTTACAGGCCATTAGTTAATTTAGGACTGACGTACACACAAATCTATACGGAGGGGGTTGCCAAGTCAACCCCTCCCCACACTGCGGGAGATCATGAAAAAAGAGAGATTCAAGAGGCAAAACGACTTTGTCACTTCCAAATACATTTGTTAAGTGCGTTTAAGAATCATAAAAAAAGAATGTTCAATTACCACTGCGAGGGCTGAAGACGTATTCCCAGGATTGGCACCAGGAGGTGTCGTGTTGACATGTTGGGCTGATGATATTGAAATTGAAAGATGAGACTTTTCATGTGAGTCACACCGGCGAATGATGTGCGGAGGGATTTAAGGATGAGATGGATTATTGCCTCTTTTTGGGGAATTTTTGTCTCCGTCAACATGTGAGGTGCTCATAAAATACTCACAGGATCAGTTGCTATGGAGCTGAACTCTTTACCGAGATGAAATGGGCTAAGAGGTTGGTTTTGCGGCCAGGTGCATATTCATCCGAATATGTATTAAAATCTAGGTAGTATAGTTAGGATATAAGGTCTAAGTTAGGTTAAGAATAAACTGTAGAAGACCAGTAATGAGATAAAAGTGATGCTTGTCTCCATGTGCATTTATTTACAACAACTCATTTCTTGTGTTTTATTCGCATGCATTTATAGTGGGTGGGCTGAGAGTATTTCATATGAGTGGAGACTTTCGTTTAGATCATACGATTTTGGCAAACGGATTATGTTACGGATTGTACAATACCACAGTGGTTATCAAAAGTAAATCAATATTTTTAATTTTTTTTTAAATTGATTGCCTACAAAACAAATTTTTGAAATCCAATTTTTTTTTAATTTTTTGGAGGAAATAAATAAAAATAAAAATGCAAATGGAAATAAAAATAATAAATGTATGAAAATCGCTTCTGGAGCTAAGCAGATATCCCGAGTGTGATGGACATGCCTGATAACCTGACACATATGTGTGGTAACAAAACCTTAAAAAAGTTAGTTTTCTACAACCTTTTCTACGTTGATGTAGTTCGAATTGCAGCTACAGTATGAACTCCATACTGATGCAGCAGATAACATGATTTTGTGCAGAGATGAAGCATCAGCGCATGGCATGCAAAAATTTGAAATGTTGAGTTTGTAAACTATATTACTCGCACAAATAATAAAATTTAGCGTAGAAGTTTGCTGATTGAACCTGCTTACTTGGGCGATCGCCTTGGTAGCCTGAACGTTTGCGTTTGGGCGCGCACTTTGACGATTTTCGTTTTGGACGTTTGTAAATTTGTTGAAAATAACTTCTTTTTTTTCTGTGGCCGCCGACCGGTAAGGTATCATTTTTCTGTGATCAAATCGACAAAAATTACGGACATGCCTGAGGGAATTCTACAAGTTTCTTTTCAATTAATTGAGTTCTGCGACATGCCAAATATGTGTGTTACTTCTTGAATCTCGTTGGATTTATTTTTCGTTTTAATTCCAATAAATCCAAATTGCTTGGAAACGAAACCATATGTGAGTGACCTTTGCTCCATTTCTTCATTTGACTATCATCAGTGTCCTAGAAGCAACAATTTGAGCTCAGATATTGAATGTAGAACAGGACGGTAATGCACACACGCACAAAGTACGATAGTTTTTGAAAATTTTGGTCCCATGCGTCGACTGAAGCAAATGCAGCTGGTCTGGATGTGTGTACAACATTGAATGTCATTTTACTTCATGACAATAAAAAAATTTTTTCGAAATAACTCGCTTGGCTTTCATTTGTTTCACTTTTCCTCGGGTTATTGGAAAATATTTCATAACCCGCATTTTCTGAACGCAACCCAATAGCATGAAAGTGATATTTTACATTCTCTTTGCCTCTTTGTGGCAATCGCCAGTCCCATGTGTGATTTTGAGACATGCTGCCTTAACTGTAAAATCAGCAAAATAATTATTTGTACATAGACTTAGCGGTTATGGAGCTTGCTCTGTCTGTCTTCAAATAAACCTGGTTTTGTTTGCATACATGTTGAGGCCTCTTAAGTGCGTGAGTTAATGAAATGTTCAGCGGGGTGAGAAAAATGTCTGCCCTAGTCAGTTCGCCCGCAAAAATTTGGTTTGCTATTGATTTACGTATAAATGATTCTTTCAAATAAGGACTTGGCAGCTTTTTCAAAAAATAAAACACAATCCATTTGAAACATTACTAAAACTTTATTATCAGCTTAAAGTACAATCAAAACAATGCAAAACTAAATCCGACTTTGTTCATATGGTCACCGCGGGCACAATTGCATCAGACGATTTAACTCAATTTTTAACACCGCAGCCAAATATTTCTGACGCAACAACTGCTATTTGGCGTTCAATGTTATCTTGGGATTTTTTCAACGTCGTTTACTTGTTGGCATAAATCAGTGACTTAATGAAGCCTCACAGAAAATAGTGAAGGGGATTTAAATTGAACCAAGCAAGGCGGCCAATCGACTGGTTCATTTCATGAGAACACAGTACTGCAGTACTGACTCTACAACGAATCGATTATAGTTGCAGTGTTGCCAGATTTAGCAGTTTCTTGCGATTTTAGCAGGGTTTCATCTTCAGAAACACATGCAGCAGATTTTCTAGTATTTCATGAAATTTCGCAGCTTTTAGCAGTTTTTAAAAAAATAAAATTAAAAAACTTTTACTAAGTAGAAACTTATATTCTGCACAATTTTATTTACTATAAAAAACGAAACGAAACGAAACATAAACGAAAATTTTTCATTTGACGAATAGCTCAATGCGTATTGGACAATTCTCTGCAGGTACATGCATTTTAATTTAACAATAACTTTTGAAGCGGCTACTCCCCATTACATTCTCACTTAAGTCCGAAAATGTACACATATTTAGTAGCAAAACGACTTAAAATAGAAAAAAATTGTTTCTAATTTATAGGTGGCAGCTTTTTTAAAAAAACTCTTCGGTACCTCAAAAAATCAAGAAAGCTGAGATAAGGTTCTGTGCACTGTTAGCAGAACATAACCTGCTCTTTCTCTTAATGGATCACCTCAGCGAGGTAATAGTCAAAAGTTTTCCTGAAATCGCCAAAGGCTTTAATTGCAAACGAACCAAGGCAGCTTCTCTAATGTACAATGTCTTGGCCGTAGGTTCTCGAAATCAATTAGATTCGGAGCTAAGACTTACTTCCAATGTAAATGGTTCAGTTTTCTCCATTACAATCGATGAGACAACTGATGTTTCAACAAAAAAAATGCTGGCCATTGCAATAAAATTTTACTCTGACCAAAGTTTGTCAGTTAAAACCAAGTTGCTCCATTTAATTGATGTAAATGGCGAAACAGCGAACGATTTATTTGTTGCCCTAATTTAAGCGTTTTGTGGTCGCCGTGGCGTAGTGGGTAGAGTGCGACGCTCTCACGCCGAAGGGTCTAGGTTCGACTCCCAGCTCAACACCAATTTATCGAATTTTTCACGGCACCACCTCTTTAGAGCTGCTGACAACACTCAAAGAGTAATAACTGTCTAAGAAGGCTTCTCAAACTTCGCCGATCGGAGTCGGCAAAAAACTGTAGGTCCCTTCTATCGTGAGAGAACAGTAGCGCGCACAACACGAGTAGTTGATGAGTAAGCTAGGCCCTGGTCCCCCTTTGGACTGAAGCGCCAACAATTATTATTATTATAATTTAAAATTTACAAAAACGAGGGCTCAATCTAAAGAATTGTGTTGGTTTTGCTGCAGATACAACGAATGTGATGTTTGGTGAACTTAACAGTGTTGTTACCAAAATCAAAAGTATCAATCCAAGTTGTGTATTTATAAAAAGTGTATGTCACTCTGTAGTCCTAGTTGTTAGTCATGCCAGTAAGAAATTGCCAAGATACATTGAGCAGTTGATCAACGAAGTCTATTCGCACTTTTCTCATAGCAATAAAAGGCACGAAGAAATCATGATTATATTTTACCTATGATAAACAAATTTAATGTGATATTTCAAAGGTTTAATTTTTCCATTCCATAAAAATATTTATTTTCAATAAAAATATTTATTTATCAAAAATATTATATATCTTAAGTTACGCAAAATAAGAAATGTAGAGCTTTTAAAATGCAATATGAAATCCAAATATTTGCCTTAATTTATACTAATAATAAAAAAATTATATTTCCCAACGAAAAAACAATCGCAGTTTTTTAGCATTTTTTGTATTTATTTATTTATTATTATTATTGTTATTATCATTATTATAATTATTATTATTTTTTATTTTTTTTGGTAGATTTAGCAATTTTTCCTTCTAGTTGTAGCAGGATTAAATAAAATCATCTGGTAACTCTGTATAGTTGTGAAGCGTGGCTTGTGATAACACTTTAGTAAAATGACATGTGGCCCAAGTTCATTTCTTTTAATTGAGTTTAAATTTTATCGGTACATATGGTGCGCTAACGCTGACCATATACAATAATGTGAAGATCGTCGACGAAGGATATATGGCTCAATAACCTCGCCGGCATGCAGTTCACACCAAAAAGTTATTTTTTTTGTGGATGAACTGGCGATTTATGAACACACAGCACAAGTGAATTTTCCTCCAACCAATAGAGCATATTTTGCATATTGCCAAAAGCAACGAGTCAAGAAAGAGCTTCGTCCACGAATTTGATTATATTCATCATCAAGGCACACCTTCTCCGAGCCCCAATCGGAGAACGTATGCCATATTAAATGGTCCATCGGCTTCGATTCTTCTGTCAGCTTAATCTTCCATGGATGCAAACCAAGATCTTTAAACAAAATACGTCGCAATGTGGTCTGAACGCTATCCATTTTTAAAAAAGGAAGTGAAGTTGACGCTTGAACGGCAGCGATATCTTCGACACTTCGACCAATCTGTTGACTCACTGATACGACAACATCACACAATAAATATGTGACTCAAATTTGTGCACCAAACTAGTTCACGCCTGTCTACCTGAGGTACTTACAAGTTTGGAGTGAAGGCTCTTAACTTTGCCGACCTCGAGTTTCGGTAGAAATTTTCAGTTGTTTGTTAAAATTGACCAAATCAATTATTGTTATGCATGGGGAACTGTCGTCGGCTGACGAAGTTTCCCCTGCATATTGATGTTAGAAAATTTCTATTGTTGCAGACAATGCTCGTTTGTGTACTTTGCCACCTTAAAAACGTTAAGAATATTAAATAAATTTGATGATAGGTAAATGAGTACGTTAAAGAAATAAAAATTCATACTTGTCAAGTCCTTATGGAAAAACCCTTTACATTTATCATAACACATCTTTCACGGGGATAACATATAGAAAGCACAAACCAGAAACCATTAAGGAAGGAGATGATCAACTGAACAGCAGATCAACCATGTGATTTCTCGCTTTTCCATCGACCGTTCGACTGTTATTTACATGCTCTGGTAGGTATAGCCCAATTTTTGAAAGTTATTTACGTAAAATCGTCTCTGGTACAAACGTTCAAATAATACCTGTCAAATTTTCTTGACAATCTGATTATTATGTTTCAAGTTACAGTGCTTTAGGTGACGCTAACAATGGGGAAAAAAACAGAATTTCGTATGTTAATTAAACACTACTTTGCTATGGGAAAAAATACCGTGCAAGCGTAGCAATGTGGCCGCCGTGGCGTAGTAGGTGGAGTGCGACGCTCACACCCCGAAGGGTCTAGCTGAACACCTCGAATTTTTCACGGCACCACCTCTTCCGAGCTGCTGACAATACTCCAAGAGTAATAACTGTCTAAGAAAGCTTCTCAAACTTCGCCGTTCGGAGTCGACAAAAAACTGTAGGTGCCTTCTGCTCGTGAGACAACAGTACCGCGCACAACACGAATAGTTGATCACCAAGCTAGGCCCTGGTACCCCTGTGGAATGTCTCGCCAACAATTATTATTATTTTAAGCGTAGCAATGGCTTGAAAAGTGTTGCAGGACTCTGCTCCATCAACAATTATTTTACGGTAGTGTGCTGACTTTTAACGTGGCCGTATAGACACTAACAATGCTGAACGCTCTGGAAGGCCAATTAATGTGGTTACACCTGAACACGTCAAAAAAGTACACAAAATAGTTTTGGAAAACCCCAAAGTGAAATTGCTTGAGATAGCTGACACCATAAAGGTATTAGAAGGCAGTGTATACACTATTCTGCATGAACATTAGTCCAAGAGACAGCTGTTGAAATGGGTGCAGCGTTTGCTCGCAATGGACCAAAACCAACTATCGACAATTCTGAGAGCGGTTTGGAGCTGTTTCGCCGGAATAATCAGGACTTTTTCCATCGGTATGTCACAATGGTTCGACTCCCAGTTCAACACCAATTTTTCTAATATTTCACGGCATCACCTCTTTCGAGCTGCTGACAACACTCAAAGAGTAATAACTGTCTAAGAAAGCTTCTCAAATTTCGCCGTTCGGAGTCGGCAAAAAACTGTAGGTCCCTTCTACTCGTGAGAGAACAGTAGCGCGCACAACATGAGTAGTTAGGCCCTGGTCACCCTGTGGACTGTCGCGCCAACAATTATTATGTCACACTGGATGAAGCATGGATCCATCACTTCACTCCAAAGTCAAATCGGTAGTCAGGGGAGTAAACAGCAGCCGGTGAACCACGCCCAAAGCGTCCAATAGCAGAAAGTTCGGCTGGCAAGGTTATGGCATCCGTAATTTGGGATACGCATGGAATGTTATTCATCGACTATCTTGAGAAAGGATCGACAGCGAATACTACATGGCATTGTTGTTGCATTTGAAGGAAGAAATTACAAAAAAACGGCCACATATGAAGAAGAAAATAATTCTCTTCCACCAAGAATATGCACCGAGTCACAAGTCGTGGCCAAATTGAATGAATTAGGATTTGAATCGCTTCTGCACTTACCGCATTCTTCAGATCTGGCACCCAGCAACTTCTATCTCTTTTCAGACCTCAAAAAGAGGCTCACCGAAAAAAAATTTGGCTCGAATAAGGTGTTGATGGCCGAAACTGATGCATATTTTGAGGCCAAAGATAAATCATTCTATAAATAAGGTATTGACATGTAAGAGAGTCATGAAAATTTGATAAGTTTGTACTTACTGAAAATAATATGGATTTATTGTTAGTGGCGCTCCCTATTTTTCGTTCCCGGAATTTATTGAGTGATGCGTTATATACTCGTATATTAAATGCCGCACAACCAGACAAGAAGCTTGTGGGTCTATTGTGCAAACATCCGGGATCATTATGAATCAATCTAACAGCACATCATGGTTTAAGGTGAAAAGGAAAAAACAGTTCTGTTCACTCCTGAACACCCTGTGACTGCGTCCACCACCTACTTCTTTACTTCAACGGCATGCATAGAGATGGGGCAAAGAGTGCCATTGCTGGTTTTCATTTCTCTACTAGATTGTGTGTGATGAAAATGAAGAACTATTGCCGCCCCAACCAATTGAGCCCTTCGACTGCGTTTTCAACAAAACCTGACTATGACTTCTCTTTCGTTATTAAGGAGATTGATGTGAACTCTCAAGTCAGTACTAGAGGCACGATTGTTCAGAAGTTTATTCAATTGCTGGCGAATGCAGAAGCTTTCGTCGTTTTCACGGGAGCCAGGGCCTTCTTCAGCTACTAGTTTGTAGTGTGAAGACTAGTCCAGTGCGTGTCATTGTTCATTCACTAGTGAAAAGAAGCTGCAGTTTTTGGTAGACTCCGAAAGGCGAAGTTTTGGAAATTACTTATTAGACAATAGGAACTCCCAGAGCAACTGGAAGGGGTGCGTGGCAATCAAATTCGAAGGCGACCCTAAAACCATTTACCCATTCTGGCGTAGTGGGTTAGTTGCGAAGTTCATACACCGAAGATCTAGGTTAGATTCACGGCTCAACACCTCGAAATTTTTCACCGCTAACTCTTTCGGACTGCGGACAAAAATCAAAGAGTAATAACTGTCTAAGGAAAAGCTTCTCAAATTTCGCTATCCGGAGTCGGCAAAAAACGGTAAGTTCCCTCTACTTGTGAGAGAACAGCAGCGCGCACGATACAAGTAGATGATGGAGCTAGGCCTTGTTCGCCCTTTGGACGGTCGCGCCGTATAAATATTATTAAAATATTTACTCATTGCGCCACACTGGGCACAAAAAGAGCGTTATCTAACCTCAAAACGGAGACACCTTCAGTGGGCAGTAAAACGAGGCAAACAATTCACGTGCTGTTTTTAAAGTTAAGACGCTCCGGAAAATATCAGGCCTGCAGATTTTCAAACCTCAGTCTCCACGACGTTGTTTATAGTCGAAACCTAGGCCTGTGAAGTGTTTATAACACCAAGGGCGGCTGAGCTATAAAAGAAATAAAGCACCAGTCTGAAGAGTCTTTTAATACGAGCAGTTTTGACTACCAGACAGAGCTCGCGCTAGATGGCGAGTTAAGAATGACCTTGGCCAACTAGAAACAACTGGCAATATATTGATTTAGCAACAGAAGCAACTTGGTTGATGGTGGGATCTAATCTGTAGGCAAGCTAAGAGAGATACTTGTCCCTACTTATTTTTATTACCACCCATTTCTTGTGAAATCATTTGAGCAAGAGAACCTATCGGCGATAAACAATGCAAGATCGCCAGCTGAGTTTTGGAAAGCAGTGAGGCATACAAATGGATGAACTACCAGCATCCCACTATCATTAAAAGCGCAACACCTACAACTACACTTTTGCAATCTACTTAATTCTCCTATAACGTCACCGGTATTTCAGTACGCAGCTCCTATGATTATATGCGACAAACTGGATTCGCCTTTTACTACTGAAGAAGTCCTAGAAGCCATACAAAAAACCAAACAAAATAAAACACCTGGATATGATCGCGTTCCTATTCAATTTTATAAAAATTCCACAAATGAATTTATAAACCTACTCACGGAAGAGTTTAACCGGATTTTGGACTCGATTAAGGTTCCAGATAGTTTCAGAAAATCTATAATTTTTCCGTTACATGAAAAAGGTGATGATCTTGCAAATCTCAGGGGTATTTCGTTTTTGAATACTTCGGCCAAGGTGTTCTCAACCTTAAGCCCCAAAGAATTGGTAAAAGAAAACAACGTTCTTACGGAATACCAAGCCGGATTTAGAAAAGGTTACTCCACGATAGACCAAATATTCGCACTCACCAATATCGCCAACTCGTATAAGGAGAAACAGAAGAAATTGTATACCCTTTTTTTACATTTTCGTGCGTCATCTAACTCGATACCCCGAGAAGGACTCTTTTATAAATTGTTCAAAAACGGTATATCCACGAAAATTATATAAATTCTAAGAGCTCTTTATGAAAATAATGTTGTCTGGGATGGAGATACAATTTCCGAAGAGTTCAAGACATCAAGGGACGTTAAGCAGGGATGTATACTAAGAGCACTACTTTTTATATTGTACATAAACGATATAATGTAATGTTGTACAAGGAGAGATACGTTTTAACGGAGTAACAGTTCCAGCACTAATGTATGCGGGTGACATCGTTTTCTTGAGTGACTCTATTAATGGACTGCAGCGAATGATTAACAGATTAGAAGTGTACAGCAACAATTAAAATCTAACAGTCAACTTGCAGAAGTCCAAAATCATCGTGTTTAGAGATGGAGGTGGGCGCTACTTTCGCGAGGAAAAATGGACATTTAGTGTTGAAGGTATAGAGATCGTGCGGAATTATAAATATCTGGGTATAACAGTCACACCAAATTTAAACGTAAACAAACACCTTGACGAAAACCTGAAGGATACTAAGCGAGCTATATCATCAATATGGAATCGTTGTTTTAGAAATAATTTAATCTCGCATAGCGCGAAACAAACGGTTTTCCGTTCAACTGCCTCATCAATCCTCCTCTACGGATCTCAGGTATGGGGTTACAAACCGTATGATACTGTTAAAAAGTTCCTCCGATACTTTTTAAAGAGGATTTTCCGATTACGGACCAGCACGCCAAATTATATGTTACATCTAGAAACTGCAACCCCACTAATGTTCTTTCATACTTTGCGAATGCACTTCGATTACATTATAAAAGTCTTGGATATGTAAGATTCAAAGATTCCAAAAATAGTATAAAGAACCGTTTTAAGAACTAACGGAGGTATGCAATGCAATGTATGGATATGCAATGTATGGAAGGAACTTCCTTCAGATTGCAGGATGAACCTAGACATACAGACGGTTGAACAACCAGCTTCTTTGAGGGAGAAATGGAATATGCTATTAGAAAAAATTAAGCAGAACATGCACTAAAAGTTTATTGAAGATGCCAAAGCCTCTATGAATAATTTACATTATTTAATTCAACATTTGATGGGTGAATATCATTGCCAACCTGGTAGACGGGCATAGGCCAAACCAACTGCACTTATTGTAATTAATCTTTATACGATAATAAAAGTCATTTTAAACTAAAAAACATAAGCTTACATTTCCATACTATACCATACCATTTTAATAAATGGATTACTGTACAGATTGTGGTAAACAAAAGTAAATAATTCTTAATTGCCTACAAACCCTTAATACAGCGACAATCTACCGAATAGGAGACCTTTTCCGCTTTATCTGAAAAGTGGTCTTCGACTTCGTCTTTGTCTTCGTCTTAGGTAACCATCCATCTTTCTCCAAAATATATGTGTTGACCTGTTGGATGAATTCCTTCAGAACATGAAAAAATGTTGCTTTAGCAATCGTATTCATTGAGGAAAGTAAGAAGTTATTAAATTGAAACCAAGGACAGACTCCAGAAATTTGTCTTGTGGTAAATTTTAGACAAGACGAATAGCTCCAGCACTGAAAATGTCGTCGAAAGCGTTCAATTTTCCCAAAAATCAGACAAATAATTGACAGTCGCACTCGGCTTCCTCCCTATTGAATTTATGCAACTCTACAAATTATTCATCCCGTCAAGGCCTCCCACACAGTCCCCACACCATCCTCCATTTACGATTACTTGCTGTTTGTCTTTCAATGAATTGATTGTGAATTTAGATTTTCGCATTGTTCGTGTTCAACGATCTATCAAAGCACGAAATCAAAATGTCGCACAACGTATACACACTGAGTCGCAATCAATTCAGCCAGCAGCAGCTTCTAATTTTCCTCGCAACAAGCCCCGAATCCTCATCCCGCAACACCCACACCAACTAGGACTCAAAGAAGACGAATGCAAATGCCGAGACGTGATCCATGATTTGTGCGCGTCTTTCATCAGCCCAAGCGTGGGTATGCGTGCGTCTTTGGCACGCTCATTATTCGTACTCGGCGCGAGCTACTCCTTCAATCATTTGCAAGTCATCATCGGCTTTTGAATGAATTCAATACGCGTCCCATCCTTCGGATTCGTAATTACGATTCGCGAGTGCCAGCCAAGTCGCGAGTTGCAAGTCGCTAGACAATCATCACAGCAACAGGAAGAGAACACGAGCAGGCGGAAGCAGAAGGAAAATAAATAAAGCAGGATTTGCTTCAGTGAATCAATCGATGAGGGATTTAATTTCATCTCCGTCCGGTAGTCGAACGTGTACAGGTTCCTCTCGACCCGGCCAGAGGCGCGGCTGTGTGCGCGCTCTTTTGTGTTGTGTCGTTTTGTCTTCGCGAGAACTTGTAACGGCTCGAATTGAATAATGAATGGGGTCCTTAATTTCCGCTATACATATAAATAAAATCTTCTTGTTCTCTGTCTTTTGGCGTGTCGTCGTTGTCGTCTATGCCTTTGTGCGGTTTGTTACAACAAGGGTGACATCGGGGTTTTCTTCTGGTTGGTGAGTGTGTTTGAAAATGGTTGTGTCACGCCCGTGCCTGACAAAGCCTGCCGATTTTGATGCGATTTTTCTTAACGGGCGCGATGATATACAGACGCATCCTGAATCGTCGACTGTTGCTTCTCTTGTGCGGGAAATGACGACAAGTGGGACATTTTTCATCTAGTAGGTGCAGCTTTACCAATTATTCAAAATTTCGAACGCATGTCTAGGTCACAACAATGTGTTGGATTTGAATTCCGTCAAGTTTCCGCTTTTTGTTGTTTTTTTGTATTTCTTTTCCCACGATGAAAATAAAACTTTCACATGTACACGAATACAATCAGCTAATGAAATGTCAAAACGCAAGCAAATGTTTTAATGTGTTCACTGAATAGCACGACGTGCTAATTTGCATTAAACCCTTTCAGGGTTTAACACGAACGTGTAGCGCATCAGATTCTGCGTCCTTCCAGAATGCGTCAATGCTAACTTATGAATTGTCAAAACGCAAGAAAATATTTCCACTGGACCATAGCTTTTAGTGCGACGCAGTTATTTTCATGAAACTGTTTTTTTGTATGTGTGACAGGAGTTGGGAGCTGCGAAAGTTAAGTGCGTAAGATTTTGCATCCTTCCAGAATACGTCAATGTTGTCTTATGAAATGTCAAAACGCAAGAAAATATTTTCACTGAACGTTAGACTTTAGCGCGATCCAGTAGCTTGTATTAAAATGTTTTTTTTTGTATGTGTGACATGAACGACGAACGTTAAGCGCATTCGATTTTGCGTTCATCCGGAATGCGTCTACGTTAACTTATGAAATGTCAAAACGCAAGCAAATATTTCTACTGAATATTAGACATTAGCTCGACGTAGTAAATAGTATTAAATCGTTTTAGTGTGTGCGTGTGATATGATTTGGAAGCTACGAGTGTTACACGCATCAAATTTTGCGTCCATTCAGAAAGCATAGAAAGTTTTATTGTTAATTTCCTATGCGTTAAAAGTACACGTACGACTGAGCTTATGAAATGTCAAAACGCAATCAAAAATTATCACTGAACGTGAAAACAGTAGTTGGCAGTAACTCTTTTAGTGTATGTGGAGAATGATTGGGTAGCCACGAGCGTCTTACGCATCAAATTTTGCGTCCTACAGAATGCATCCAGGAATGTTTTACAGTTTCTATGTTGCCTTCCTATGCGTTCAATGCACATTTCATTTTTATCATTTGAAATGCAACACGCACCACTGCATCCAGACATAAAAGTATTCCGAGGCCTCATTGATCATTCTTCAGCTGATCCGTTCACAGAGCAGACCATCTTTCACTTGAGCAAGTCCATTGTCAGTTCTACTCCTTGCATATATTGCAGTGAATGAATCCTTTCTGCCAACCTGAATATGCCTCATCAGAACCTAACGACCACCATATTCGTAGACAGACAATCACTCATTCATCCATGAGCCACAATCTGAAAAGAATATTCAACGCATTCCCCTCACCCACCTCAGCATCCTTACACCGGGTCTAACTCAAAATGTCGACCATCTCTGCAAACTGTTTGACGATTTTCCAACGAACCGTTGTTCACAGCGTTAATCTATGCAGGAGTAGCAGCCAAAAAGGGAAACAGGATAATTCATCCACCTCGCCACGGGCGCCAGAATGAAATGACATAAACGCATGCTGAACGTCGCTCCCAATGATGCCACCATATTGCCTATGGAAAATTATTTCAAAAATATCCTTGCGAGTCAAATAGAAAAAAACGCATAAAACAAGACCGAGGGATCAAGATTTATTCATAGAATTCAACTACCAAGCCGGGTAGTCTATCCCGCCGCCGTTGCTGCCGCCGAAGGGTATCCCATGAATGAGTGATGTGGCATATTCTCGTGACCCGGCCATGATTTGCATTTGCTGAATGAAGCTGAGTCCTTACAGCACCGTGCTCTGTGGTGTTGCTGGTGGATGGTCGAAAAGAAAAATAGAGAATACAACGGCTCCCTCCACCGCATCTGGTAGCAGCGACTTAGCGAGACCTTTCGCATCGTGATTACCGCGCATCCATTGTGAGCTCGAGTTTAGAGCCGTCCCGGTAGCCGAAGCACATCAAGGTGCGTACTAGACAACAACAGGAGAGGGAGAGGCTGAGAGAAGGCCATTTAATTGAAATCTGGAGCTTCTTCCCACATAGGAGGCGGCGGACCATTTTTTATTAGCCCCCCGCCCAACACACACGTATCCATGGGGTTCTCCAAATATTCACAGCCCCTCCCCTCCACACGCCCACCGGTCTTCTCGCCCCGGCGCACACAGGCACGTGAGGCAAGTCCCTTTGCCGAGACTCGTCCTGGGCAACATTTGGCCAAACAAACGAGACTACGAGCACTGGGCCGAGCCGGGCGGAATATTGAATCACGTATATTTATACCAAGCTCACATCGCAGCAGATAGAAGTGGCAGCCATAGGTGCTGCCGCATGGCGCACACAGCAAATTTGTCACTCTGGCGGCTATGAATGGGTGATATTGTTTTTTGGAGCAGGATACATCCCCCTGCCGCCCAGAGTTGCCGACATTCTCTGGTTGTGCTGGTGTTTCCCGGTCCGATATGCAGTGCTGGCAGTTTGTGTGTTTTTTTTTGCTTTTGACGCTCCCTTCCTGTGTCCTGTCCTTGTTTTTGCATTCATGCCTCTTCACTTTAGTGTTTTCTGTGTGTTTCTCGTTTTTCTGTCATTTTAATTCGTCCCTCTTTTTTTGGGGGAAGCATTTCAGTGTCACCCCTCCGCGCCGTACTCACATGACAAATGTGATGTTTTCGGTCCGAACAAAGTTTTCCATCAAAAGTAAATGCATGTCCATTACGGTCGGCGCAGAGTGAGGCGCTCGGCAGAGTCCTGTGCGAGCAGCTTGTTTAGTGCTGCTGTCGCAGAATACGGTGGACTAACACTTTGAATAAAATGTCGGAAGCAGTAATATAGTCCCCATCATCAAAGAGCCCTTCCAACTTGCCTCCTCTTTCCTCCTCCTTCCTCCTCACTATCCAGCACTCATCCCTCGCGTCCTTTGTGAGAAATTGAAGTGGCACTGCTTCGCACACCGTTTAGGTTCTGACGGCTGTGCGGGGGTGAAGGACCTCTTCACTCTTCCGGGATTAGTTACAGCAATCTGAGAGCACGGTCGTGAATGGATGTGGCGCGTGTGTGTGGAGTGTAGAGGGATTTTCCGAAATTTTGAATTCCTAAAATGATGGAAGACTGACGTGGGAGTATTTGTTTCATTTCATTTCGCAGCACTTGGTGGAGCCGCGTGTAAGTAGGGCTTGCGTTGAGAGTGCGTCAATCTGCAGTTGGACTTAAAACCCCGCCGCTTGCGACGTGGGGGAGCACAAACACCGACCATCCGATTATTGTGCTTCACGGCAGTTGACAGTTTAATTTCTCAGGAAAACAAGTCAAGTGGTTTTTGTTTCACTTTCAACGCAAATTGCCTCAGCTCGTCGGGAGTGGGGGAGGGGGGCTTTTTAGATGCGAAATGGTCGCTCTGAGAAGCTTTAAATTGATGGCACTCATTGTGAGCCGTGGCGACGCGGCAGCAGATGAGATTAATTACGAGAGATGCGGTGTTGGTACTTTATCATGGAGAACGGAAGCTGGGGGAGGTGGAGGACATGCTATGAGCTGAAAATAAAGTCATTCGTTTTGTAGGTAGCGTGAGGTAATTTAGACGATTATTTAGTGCAACAAACTTCACTTGTCCTTGTTAAGTCAGGTAGTCGTTTGAAAGGCTTTGTGTTTCCGTGTGAAAGAGCAAATGTTGTTTCACCTTAACTGCTTTGGAACTTTTGTAGTGGTTTGTTCTTAATTAACTGATGCTGGAGTGGAATGGTTGCCGGGATATGTATTTCTTAGTTGTGTCTATTGTTCTTTGCTTATTGCTGAATGGAACCAACAGTTCAATGGCGACTCCGAAGTCGGAGGCTATTTCACGCACAAATATCACTTATTAAGTTTAGACAGCAACTTAAGAAACACAGAAATGTGGAATATTATGCAGGCCCGGTTTGAGATCCTTGACATCTTAACAGGGCGTTGATGAAATCGCCTACAAGAGAAGCAGTTCAATCTCTTACAGATGAACTCACACTTGGCTCCGCTGGAAATGTTCCCGACGCGGAATCTGTTCTCAATTGTTTAGTGACATCGGAACAAACTTCGTTGAAGCCAAGTAATTGCAAAGGCTAAAATAGAGGCGAAATTCACATGAGAAGACTCCTCCAGATTCCTAACTACCGAAGAAGCTGAATGGCACTTCATCCCTCAAGCCTTGCCACATTTCGGGGGACTTTGGGAATCCGAAGTAAAGTCTGTAAAGTACCTCTTATAAAGAATTTTGCGCAAAGAAAAATACACGTTCGAAGTGTTATGCACATTTTTGCATCAAGTTGAAGCGTGTTTCAACTCCCGAAAACTGTCCCGATGACAAACAATCCTGAAGACTTGACCGCAATAATTTGCGGTCACTTCCTCATCGGAAACGCGTTAAATTCAATACCCGATGCCAACATAACAGAAATCAAAATCGGACCGCTTTAGAGATGGCTACAGATTCAGAAATTGCAGCAAATCTTTTGGAAGCGGTGATCAACTGAGTACCTTACACGGTTACGGCAACGTCCTCAGTGGTGCACAATCGAGAAGCAACCCTGTATCGGAGATTTAGTATTGTTAAAGGACGACAACTTAACAATAATTGATTGCCGCGACCACAGGGAAACCAGGGAATAGCTTACTCATCAACTACTCGTGTTGTGAGCGCTAATGTTCTCTCACGAGTAGAAGGGACCTACAGTTTTTGCCGACTCCGAACGGTGAAGTTTGAGAAGCTTTTTAGACAGTTATTAGTCTTAAAGTGTTGCAGCTCGAAAGAGGTGGTGCCGTGATAAATTAGAGGTGTTCAGCCGGGATTCGAACCTGCACCTTCGGCGCTGGAGCTTCGCACTCTTCTCACAACGCCAAGCACGACACCTGGCAAATGGAGCCTAGCCAGAATCGTTAGAATATGACACGAGCTGGTCTGAGAAGATACCTTGAAGTCAGGTAGCATGCTCAGTTGCCAAAATATCCAGCCTTCAATCCAACGACACATACGATGAGTGCTGCTTCCTGCTTCCACAAAATCCACTTGACTTATAAAAGTGTTAAATAATTTTTAGTCCTTTCCTTTCTTTGCGGGAAGTTGTTATGGTATTGTTTTCCACCACGAGCAGCAGTTCTTAGCCTTCGTATGGGTGTCAGCAGTATTTGGAGTCTTAAGTCAGTCTTCAATCTGTCAGTCTTAAATCATATTGGAACCCTACTTTGGTCCAGAGGGCTCATTGCAAAACTCCACCATTCTTAAATGAGGTGCGAGTAGGTTCTGATGATTCTGATGTGCTCTCCCAGATCCACTTTCTTTTCAATGAAAAAGCCTGGTAGGCATAGGAAGTGAAATCTCAGATAATACAATAAATTGTGTGTAAACTGGCTTCCTGATTCCCTCGTATCATAACTGAGGATGGGAGTAGGTCTACGTTAGCTTTTGTGCGGTGCACCTATTCATACTTTTGAAAGTTCGCTCTAGGGTGTTGTACTTCGGTAATTTTTTTGTGTTATGTGTAATAACGACACGATTTTATAAATCAGTTGTTTAGCAATTTAAAGGTGTTGCCATCGCCTGGAGCGGACAAACAAATTAAGTCAACTTGAGCCCCTGCCAATTACGAAGTACCAGCCGTAACAGCGTGAGTGAGTAAAGAAAATATTGGGTTGCCAGCTAAGTAAATGCCAGTTTCACTCATAGATGGCCTTACTTGAATTTTTTAGGTTTTGCGTAATCGAAATGTCAAACACATTTTGTTATTTGATAGTTGGTACTTCAACTGTCAATCAGCAAATTATTTTTTTGAGCGGTTGTGTTGTTTTTGTTTGGCGTTTGTTGAAAAATTAAAAATCAAAGCGAACATTTTCTTCGTATTTTGATTTTTTATTTTCGGAAAGGAAAAAACGCATAGCAAGCCCACAGAAAGCTATGTGCTGTTTATGGTGATAAAGCTTTAAAAGAACGGGAGAATCAATATTCACTTGCTATCATCTGTCAACCTTCTGGCTCGAAAAGTGCGTTACAATCGACAACAAAAATGATGAGGTGGCCAAGGACTTCGACTTTACAGGAAAAGGGATTGAACAGCTAAGAATTCCGTTTCTAAATTTGCGTGTGAATATTGACTCTCCTGGGTTTGTGGATTGCGAGGAAAATTATTATTTTTATAATTTATGTGACTTATTAATTGTACAAATTGTTCAGTTAGTTTTCGAGAGATGGCGCCACTTGCATGCTGTAGGGGATCTTGGAAGCTATTACCTATTTCATTGGAAAGGTGTAAATTTGTCAGTAAAAGTATTCGTCTGTTCGAAAATGTTTGGAAATTTTCGAAAAGGTCCGGATGTATCTTAAGTAAGCAACATTTGGAGAACATTTGGGTTTTCTTCTTTAATATGAAGTGTTGTGCAGCTGATTTCCATTGAATGTTTATAACATCGTATAATAGAATAGCCCGGGGTGATAAATCGCGCAGAGAGCGGTTTCGACGCTTCAAAAGTGGTGATCTTAGCGTAGAAGACAAAGAGCGACTTGGCCAGACCATAAAGATGGAAAATAAGGACTTGGAGGCTTTACTGAATCAAGATCTTTGCGGAGCGCTGGGTGGAAGTGACTCAGTAAACAATTTCAATTTGAATTAAGAAATTTTGATTTATTCAAAAGCAAGGAAATTGAGAGCCAAACGAGTTGAAATCGAGAGATGTTGAAATGCAATTTCTCAGTCCGCCACTGTTTCTTGAAAAGAAAGTGATTTTTGCAACAGATCATGGATGAAGATTAGAAGTTGGTATGCTATGATATCGTCGGTGAAAATCGATGCTTATACGCCGAATTTCCTGGTTCGATTCCCAGCTGAACACCTTGAATATATTTTGAGTTGCTGACAACACTCAAAGACTAATAATTTTCTAAGAAAAATAGCTTCTTAAACTTCGCCGTTCGGAGTCGACTAAAAACTGTAGGTCCCTTCTACTCATGCGAGAACAGAAGGCCCTGGTCCCCCTGTGGACTGTTGCAGCATGCAATTATTATGCTATGATATCTCTAAGGATCCGTTCCAACATCGCCCACATCGACGTCAAAGAAAGACATCCAAGATTCAATTGTCATGCTCTGCGTGTGGTGGGACTAAACGGGTGTGATGTGTAATGAGCTGCTAAACTCAGAAAAAATCATTGATGGGGAACGATTCCTACTACATTAGTTGTAGTTTAAGCCATGCATTGGTTCAGGTGTAACCAAATTAATTGGCCTTCCAGAACGTTCAGCATTGTTGGTGTCTGTACGGCCACGTTTGACACCACTGACAAATAGTTGTTTGTTTAAAAGTCGCAAAAGTAGCGTCACCTGAAGCACTGTGACTTGTAACCTAATAAGCAGATTGTCATGCAAATTTGACAGATATTTTTGGTTTGTTCCTTTTTATAAATAATATGGATTATATGGACTGTTAGTGGCCGCCGTGGCGTAGTGGGTAGAGTGCGACGCTCACATGCCGAAGGGTGTAGGTTCGATTCCCAGCTCAACACCAATTTTTCGAATTTTTCACGACACCACCTCTTTCGAACTGCTGACAACACTCAGAGAGTAATAACTGTCTAGGAAAGCTTCTCAAATTTCGCCGTTCGGAGTCGGCAAAAAACTGTAGGTCCCTTCTATTCGTGAGAGAACAGTTGCGCGCACAACACGAGTAGTTGATGACCAAGCTAGGCCCTGGTACACCTGTGGACTGTCGCGCCAACAATTATTATTATTATTAGTGGCGCCCCCTATGTCTCAGTCTCAAACTTATTGAGTGATGTTTTAAAATCCGAAAGAAGCTACCTCTGTATATAGCTGCGACCAGCTTTTAAAGAATTTATTCACTTCACACTTCTCTTTTTCTTCTTGCGGTGCTACAGTCCGGGGTCGACCTGGCCCTAAACCAACATGCCTCACCGTGACGTCGATGTTGTAAGTACTTCCTTGACCACAGCTTGTACTTCGTTTTGCCTTCATTAACCGCCAGACCGATTGTAGGCACTTCCGCTTCAATGCCAGCAAACGCCTGATTGACGGGTCACTGTATTCGTCCAATCACGTCAATATCGTCCGCGTACGTCAGCAATCGAGCTGATTTTTAGATGATCGTGCCTCTGGTGTTGAGTTGTGAGTCACGCCTGATCTTCTCAAGTATGATGTTATAATAGTAACATGACAGTGTGTTGCCTTGTCTAAAACCTTTTTTTACATTGAAGGCGAGTTCGTTACTAGCCTTGACGGAGCAGCGAGAGCTGTCCATCGTCGTCCTACACAATCTGATGTGTTTGGCAGACATTCCAAAACTAGACGTGGTACTGTATAGCTCGTCTCCATGCACACTGTCATATACGGCCTTAAAATCGACGAAAAGGTGGTGAGTGTCGATTTGCACTTCTTGGGTTTCTTTGTTAAGGGACCTCACATTCCACGTGCAAAACTGAAAATTTTTGTCTTTTAAACGTTTGCATGGGTTGTCAACAGTTGGTCCTTCATTATTCGAGTCATGTTGTTTTCCCTGAACTACTTATTGTTTACGTCGTAAGGAAGTTACCCTCACGCACAACCCACAGACTGGTACGCCAGGCCCATTTTTTAAACCCTCGGGTAAAAAGGGCTCGCTGCATACATTGGTTTACCATACTACGGCTGTTGCTATGGCTATTAAGGGGGCGCCACGAGGAGGCTGTATGTAAACTTGACCTGTGCACTAACGAGGATAGTTTGGCAACTCGCCTTGTTGAGCGCAACAACTTTACCTCACGTGGACAGACCCATGTGGGGGGCACTGTAACTTGTAATAATCACGATGACAGGCATCATTTGAATGTTTGTACTTCCTAAAGATTATATGGATTTGTTGTAAGGGACGCCTCCTATGTGTCAGTCTAGGACTTATTGAGTGATGTGTTAAAATCCGAAAGAATGTCGTCGGTATACACGATTCAACAGCTGCGACGAGCATTTAAAGAATTCTTACACTTCACACTTAGTCAAGTTAATTACCTGTCGAGTGAAAGTCCCAACCATTTGCGCCTCTCCTTAGTGACTCAAACAGCACCTTGTTTTGTTTCGCATAGATTTTTAGTTCAGCGCTCTTGTGTAAGACGAAAATCGAATCAATACATTTCTCCTTCCAAGCGAACATAGTCCTTCTGATGGGTTTGACCTTAGCCCAAAGCTTCCCTGAGCCGGGCAATGATTTATTTCAAGCATAATTGAATTCTGGCATCCATAAATATGTCAAAACTAGTCCGCCGCACAGCACCGGAAGCCCAATTCGCCGTCCTTGAAATGTGTACCACCAATCGATTTGCACGTACACTCGCTTTAAGATCCCCCGGTTTCAGGCGAAATTAAATCATTCTACGGGAATCCACTCAAGCAGCCCATTACACCCACTTAGGGTAACCACTTCGCCCCAACGAGTTCAACGATTTCATTGCGATCAAGGTCTGCAGCGCTGGATTGACGCGGTCCGCAAACCGCCGCAGCCACCGTCGGCGAGAGCACGTATTCCCCGGCCTGCCGTCATATCTGCACCGCGGAACGTTAGTTGTTATGTCTGCATTTGGGACTCCTTTTACGGTGCGCCCACATCAAAGCGCAATTTTAGAATTTCACTTTATTACAGTTTTAACTGCGCCGTATCTCAGGCGCGGTTATATTCAAAACCGCAGCGCCGGATAATAAAACCGTCACCTTGAAGTCGAATCAACGCCAGCCACCGACAGCAGGCAGCAGGACCTGCCATCCAGGCGGAGGCGGAGCGGGCGTCATCCTAGCACCACCACCGCCGCCGGGGGTTGATTGATATCGCGGAAGTGGCGAATTATTTTTACGAAGCGGTATTGATTCGGTGCCGGTGATGGATGGTTTGGAGATTTATTCTCAAAGATTACACGCCCGGGTGGAGTGGCACTACGGGTGGCGGCGATGGCAGCTCACGCTGCTAGCTGCAAAGTGAAAAGATGCCGCATAAAATTCGTAATACGAGCGTCCTCCCTCGTGTGGAGGGGAGCGAATCAAACAAACAGAACGCCAAACAATGGCCCTAACAGTCTTCGTCGATTTTTCTTTTATTGCCCCATGGAATTTACACCGCGGATTAGGGATGATGAATGGCGGGGCGGCGGCGATGACTGGTGACTGAGAGATGATTGCCGGCTGGAGGCGGGGCGGCGGGTGGCGCGACTGGTGGTAAGAGCTTTAATAAAAGTCTAAGTGCCTTTTGATGGCTTCGGATACATTAATTGAGATCCGGAATTGTTCATTTGCTTAGATAAATAATTGGTTGCGGTGCACGGCTGTTTATAGTGGTAATTAATTGAAATAATTAAGTGGGCGGAGAATGGTTGCTTGGTGGCGGCGCGGCACCAGCGCGGGCGGAATGCCTTACACATGCCATCAGTGGGATAGTGGGAATGCGAACATCAAATTTCAACGTATCGTCAATTCATTGTGGGATTTACTGTTTCTGATGAGTATTTTGCGTCGGGATATGCCGCCATTTCCCGAGGGCGATGCGAACTGCTTCTGCAAATCACTGGACCGTTTCTCTGGGTGGGTGTGGGGGTGGTTGTATTGTTTATGTTAATCGCCTTTCGCGAATTGTCCTTGAATGCAGCGCAAGTAGTTTCCGAGGAGAGGATGGAGACAGCGGAAACTTTATCGTTGTAACATCTGGCTGGGAATTGTTTTAAGGAGAAATACCCCGCGGGTTTACTTTAATTATAATTGCAAGGGCATTGCAAGGACGAGAGTCCAGCAAACTTAGTGCAACTGGATGGGCGTTGTGTTTTATGGAGAGGACATTTGTGCTGCTGGTTGTCAAATGTTGCTTGAAATGTGCTGTAAAGTCCACACTGGGATTGGGGGCTTACAAAAAAGTACAAAATTGAACCCACTAACACATGTGATATAACAGATACGTTTTTGAAAAATATATTTGGGTTCCTCGTGCAACTTTAGACGTGTTTCAAGTTCTAAATCAAGACAACGTGTCGCTCTATCGACAAGATATGCTAAGACATGGCCAGTTGGCAAAATAAAAAATAATTGAAAAACTCATTATTGATATAAGGTTGTCAAATACCTCCCCTCCTTTTGCTCTTCATTCAATCAATATATATAAAAATAAATGTTTGTTTGTTCTCTATAGACTCTTAACTGGTAAGAGATAGAGCATTGATGTCTTTGGCAACTTTGTTCAGAATTCTGTCAAAAGGGTTTTTGTACCAACTTTTGTTTGAGAGATAGCTCTCCATAGAGATGAAGTTGGGGCCTATGTTCAAAGTTCGGCTGTACTTTCCAGTGATATATCAATCAAAAGGTCTTGGAAAATAAGATTGAGCTTTCTTTCGCAGTTTTTCGGTGGAGAGTACTGTTAGAAAGATATGAAGCTTTAAAAAGTTTGACCGCCTCTAATTTCCACACAGTTGTACCTACAAATCTGAATAAATCATGGAAAATCCGTCTCAATGAATACTTTCAACTAAAATAAGTTCAAGCATTCAGGCTTAAAGTTATTGGTCAAAATCTTTAAAACATCAACATGCAAATTTTGGAAAATTAAAAACGCAGTATTGAAGATCTGGGTCAACGCGCTAAGGGAACATAATTATCCAACCATCGTTTCGAATAATAAATTGGCGATATCGCAGGTTAAATGCTTTTTGTTTTCCATATATTTTTCTCGCTGTAAACAGTGAAGATAAAGACTCAAATCTAGCTTCAAGCTACAGACCAATTAGCTTACTTAGTTCTCTTAGTAAATGCTTTGAAAAGTTAATAAAGAGAAGACTGATCTCCTTTGTGGAGACCAATTCTATCTTGCCTCCAGAGCAGTTCGGTTTTAGAGCTCTTCATAGCACTACCCACCAAGTGCATCGATGTAAAAATAAATTTGTCGGGTAGCAAAAGTACTGGCATGGCTTTACTTGATATGGAAAAAGCATTTGATACCGTTTGGCATGACGCTTTGATTCACAAACTAGTAAGTGTTAACATCCCTATGTACCTTGTAAAAGTCATTCAGTCTTTCCTATTTCAACGAAGTTTTAAAGTTAC
This sequence comes from Eristalinus aeneus, assembly GCA_955652365.1. NCBI lineage: Eukaryota > Metazoa > Arthropoda > Insecta > Diptera > Syrphidae > Eristalinus > Eristalinus aeneus. Next base: position 6,356,709 of record OY019130.1, on the reverse strand, counting down.
CATTAATGCGTGCTCTTCTGAAAACAAACTAATTTACGCTGGAGTCCCTCAAGGTTCCGTTCTTGGTCCTATTTTATACAACCTGTACAGCTTTGACTTTCCCAGTTTGACTAACTGTAGCATCGCTCTATTTGCCGATGACACTTGCATTTATTCATCAGATGTACTTGCTTTCAATATTGAAATCAACTTACAATCTGCCATAAATGTAATTGAAGAATATTGTAACAACTGGAGGATCAAGATGAACGATTCTAAGACTATCTTTTTTACTCGTAAAAGAAAAGCTTGTCTACTACCAAGCAACAAACCTACTATCAATAGAATTCAGTTGGAATGGAGACCTAACGTAAAGTACCTTGGCATTTACTTGGACAAGCGTCTTACATTTTGTTTTCGCGTGCAATATGTAATAAAAAAAATTAATAAAACTATTCATATACTTTATCCTTTTATTTGCAGAAATTCGAGACTGAACAATGCAAACAAATTTCTAATTTTTAAAGCGACCTTTCTGCCCATTATGTTTTATGCATCTCCCGTCTGGGGTAATTGCGCGATAAGTCACTTGCGAAAGCTACAGACTGCACAAAACAAATTGCTTAAATTAATATTAAACCTCCCATGGTTCTTCCCTACCAAATATTTACATGAACTGGCTGGCATTGATATGGTAGCAGAATGACTTGAAAATTTAAGATGCAAATATAACTTCTCGTGTTTGTATTCACAAAATCCCTATATTTCCAATTTGACGCATTATATTATTGTGCAATCTAGTTAACATTGTACTTTCATGTTTATTCTTTTCCCTTGCATCTATTTATTCTTATTTGTTTACTCTTTATTATTTATTTTTGTGTTTATTATATGTGTATATATATATATTTATTTATTTAGTTATTTATTTATTTATTTAGTTATTAATTAATTAATTTATTTATATATTTATTTACTTATTTATTTATTTATTTATTTATTTATTTATTTATTTATTTATTTATTTATTTATTTATTTATTTATTTATTTATTTATTTATTTATTTATTTATTTATGTATTTACCTATTTATTTTTTTATTTAATAATAGAATGAATCATTTTCCTTAAATTTTATTTATTCTTACTCATATGTGCAATTACTTATTTTTCTTATGATTATATTTATTTTCATAATCTTCCTTTATGTGTATAAATCTTTACAATTCATTTGTGTCATTAGTATAATTATGATGGTACTTACTTTCCTTTATAATTTTACGCATATTATACATATATACTTCTTTGTTCGACTTCAATACTAATGTTATATAGTCCTAACACCACTTCTTTTTTTTTCTTTTTTTTAAATGCATTTTTTTTTATTATTTCATTATAGTTTTCTTAAATGCTAGACAAAAGTACTTAAACTAGCTTACTTTTCTAATCTTTGATATTAATTCTAACTTACTGACTTTTCATAAGTACTCTAAGCTAACAAAGGATTATTTTTTTACTTCTGCCTTTCGGCCTATTTCAGTTTTCAATTTGTGTTTCTTTTAATTGTCTACATTCCAGCTTTAATTTGTCCCAAGAAAACTTTAAAAACGTGGACATTAAGAACATTAAGTTTACTTAATACTAAAACTAAAACCTATGATAAAACTATCTAACTCTAACTTACGTCTAAACTTATATGTACTTAACTATTTACATTATTCTTAACTGTGCGCGTAACGTTATACGGACGCGTGCACCCGGAGGTATGTGTCATTTATATGCCTTACATATATATCTGATACCCCCTGGTGCACCTTTTTTTTGGTTTTTGTTTTGTTTGTTTTGTTTTTTTTAATGTTTTTATATATATATATTTTTTTTTTGTTTTTGTTTTGTCTGTAATATCTTAAAACTACCTTAACCTACATATGTGAGCTGGCCCTTGTGAATCAGCTGTCCTGTCTTTTGCTTTAAAAAGTTAGCGGCATCGAAAGCTGATTATGGTGTAACCACCAGTAGAAATGCCGTTCCTTATCAGAAACTGCTCTGTCTCGGGTAGAAATCGCTCTACTGAACCGTAGGAGATCCTCATGGCTGCGAGCGACGTCCGGCTCGTATTGGAGTTGCCTTTCTACTGTTCGGCGTGCGACGTGGAAGATGATAGGGCAGCCTTCCCTATCTTGTATCAGGCCTTTCGAATCAAAATAAAGGAAAGCTTCAGGTGGAATAAAGCCGTTAAGACGTACTCTTTCATGGTACATTTCATTTGGGTAGTAAGCCCCAAAGATCAGACTGTTGGTTGAAGCCATGGCACGAGCAGTGTGACTCCGAATCAACTTAATAATAAAATTATCTATCCTTATAAGGTTTGCCTCGTTGTACAGAACCTCGTTGGGGTAGAATTTCTTGTGCTGAGATTCTGGTGTTCGATATAAGTGAAGACAGGCTCGAAGGCACCGCCTCTCGAACACCCTCATCTTTTCCATCTGGGAAGGACTCACGTTGAACCACACAGGACAACCATATACCATGATTGGCCGGATGAGGGCCATGTAGCAGATTACCTTCACCCTGGTGTCAAGTTGACTGCTGTAAAACAGTCCTCTTGCCAAAGCGAAGGCATTCTTAGCCCTGGTCAGAGCAGTGTCTACATGTATATCACCATATAGACACTGGTCCAACCAGATGCCTAGATATCTCACTACATTTTTCACAGTCAACGGCCGTCCCAGTGGATCAACTATGCCGAACTTGCGCCAGTTCATTTTCGTGTCCCTTGAGGCTCTGGACAACGGGGTTCTGAAGAGGATAGTTTCACACTTCTGGTAGTTGATAACACCACTTCTCTTGTCCCTGCAATGGACAAATACCTTGATTATGTTTTAATGAAGGTTTTTTATAATGGCTTTTTCCTTCAAAATGTATAAAAAGATCTGTGATATTATTGTAACCAATTTTTTGAATTTTTTAGTAGTAAGGTACAATAACCATATCTCTCCAAACAAATTTTGTAAACTATAGAAATTGTTAAAATGATGCCAAATAAAATAAATAAATAAATAAAAAAAAACAGTGAATCGACACGAGCCTCAGTGGAGTCACGCACATTGTACAATTCAACCCCTAAATACACACACAACGTACATTAGAAGAAGTGATCGTGTGTTGTTTTGGGAAGTATATATGAGATGCGTGTATGCTCGTGCATAGATTTACCGCTGGTCCAAATCTGAATTTGAATTTGTACATTCAAATGCATATGTATACGGTATTTGAATGTACATTACAGTGTAATTATTTCGTATCACGTTTGAATGTTAATACCGAATGTTAAACTACTCCAACAATAGCAAATCAATGTCAATATACAATGACGTACAAAAAATCATTGGAAGCGCTTATTGCACAATAAAGGACTTAAGAGGAAATGAATGTGCTTTCGGAGGTGCGCTAATTTTATAGTTTCGGGTTTTTGAACAAACATTTCCGCGTTCAAAACTGGCTGACGAACTGAATACATATTTAAAATTATCCGTTTTATCGCGACGTGTGCAGCAACTATACTTATAAACACAAATTGCAACTTGATGGATCTGCTAAACGTTTTGCAAAACAATAATTGAATGATGGAAATGGTAAATTGACTGTCGATAAGGTCACACAATGTATCTTATTGCCACCAGACTCTTGCATATTCGCATCAAATGCAGACGAGCCAATACATAATACATGGGTCAGTGAACTTGCTATATTTGCAGCCAAAAACAACGATGTCAACTGAATTAATTTCACCATTCAAGGTGAAATACCTGGAGAAGCGAAAACATATAAACCCATTGATACTCTGATGAACCAAGACAAAGTCAACTATCCAACTGAACTCTTCGAACATTTTGCTTCGAAACATTAATCCACCACGACTTTGCAACGGCACTAGGCTTTCAGTAAAAAAAATGATGGCGAATATCATCGAAGCTACTATATTGAATGGAAAATTCAAAGGAGAAGATGTCCTATTGCCTCGCATTCCTATGATTCCAACTGAATTACCATTCCAGTTTAAACGTTTGCAGTTTCCAGTGCGGTTCGCCTATGCCATTACCATCAACAAGGCACATGGACAATTTTTACAAGTGTGTGGCCTGAATTTGGAAAATCCGTGCTTCTCTCATGGACAACTGTATGTGGCCTGTTCACGCGTCGGAAAGCCTTCTAATTTATTCGTTTATGCCCCAGATAGAAAAACAAAAAATATCGTATATCCAACAATACAAAATAAAAAATAAAAATCTTCTTTTTAGTATATGTATAAACATTAACTTTTTTTTTTAAATTTGATAGATTTTATGCGTAGCAAGGCGCGCCGGGTATAGGTAGTGCTTCAAAAAAAGTTTTACAGTGATCGGATTTAGTTGAAATATTCGCCGTTTTGTTCGATAATCTGTTTCCATCTAGACGGTAACTTCATAATACCCCCCTCGTAGAAGCGCCCCTCGTAGAAGCCCCACTTGTAGAAGCCCCCCTCCTTATTTGCGAAGAACTCAGACAGCCACTTTTCACAAGCCTCTTTTGAGTTCAACTTCACACCACCAAGGGCGTTTGCCATGGACAGGAACAGGTGGTAATCACTTGGCGCACCTATCCGGGCTATGTGGTGGATGCGATTAAAACCTCCCATCCGAACTCCCGTAGCCTCTGACGAGTCATCAACGAATTGTGTGGTCTGTCGTTGGCCTGGTGGAACACTACACCATTCCTGTTCGTCAATTCTGGACGCTTCTGGTCGATCGCCTGCTTCAAGCGGTCCAGTTGTTCGCAGTAGATGGTAGAATTAAGCGCCTGGCCATATGAGAGGAGCTCATAGTGGATGATTCCCTTTAAATTCCACCAAACACACAGCAAAACCTTCCTGGCCGTCAATCTCTCGGCTTGGGCACTGTTTTGGGCCAAGCTTTGGTCGGCCTTCAACCACGATCGTGTTCGCCTGATATTGTCGTATGTGATCTTTTTTTCCGTTGCTAGTCACCATCCGCTTAAAAAATGTGTCGAGTTCGTTCCGTTTCAGCAGCATATGGCAGGCGTTGACTCGGTCTAGAAGGTTTATTTGCTCCAATTCATGTGGCAACCAAACATCAAGCTTTTTTGTATAAAGCCTTCTGCAGATGGTTTAAAATGGTTTGGTGACTAACTCCCATCTCCCGGGCGATTTCACAAGATGCCACATGCCGGTCTAACTCGATGACTTCCATGATTCGATCGGTATACAAGTACTGTAACTTGTAACGTAATAATTAGGATGATAGGCTGAATTTGAATGTTTGTACTTCCTAAAGATAATATGGATTTGTTGTAAGGGACGCCTCCTATGTGTCAGTCTAGGTTTTCCGCCGGCTGGCTTATACATGGAGTCGCTTTCACCGGTTCCGAATCGTCGAAACCATTCCTCCGCGGTTCGAAGTGATAGAGTTTTATCCCCCAAAACACCATTAATCTCACAGAACGTTTCTCTAGCGGATTTACCCTTAAAGAAGGAAAACTTTAAAATAACGGGAATTTCGGCGTTAGTGAACTCCATGTTTACACGTCTATAACTGTTGAATGCAATGTACAAACTATTCATGCATAAGGTCGTTTTGAAGGTTATGTCGATACCTTTCAAATTATGTACAGTATTGCCAGATACAAGCTATAGCCGGAAAATTCAAAAGGCATAAAGCGGATATTCGACAATCTTATACAAAAAAGTAAAAGTCCCACAAAAATCATTGGAATACGAGATGTAGCAGATTAGGCTTTATGCACTTTTACTGAGGCTTAGGGATTAAATTACGGTTACATAATATTGACATAGGATAGTTCAAGCTTATTGCTCGCCATACTGTACGTTTTTCGGGTTTTTTGCAAGTAATGCATGTTCCAAACGCTTTTCAGTAAAAACAAATGACGAAACCTTCTTAGAGTAAAAGTGCTACGGCATTTGTTTTAATTAAGGTCTGCTCGGATCAACAAAACTGTCAGTATTGGCATTTTATTTGTGGCCGCCGAGGGGGTAGACGTGCAACACTCACACTGTGAAGGTCGAGGTTTGATTACTGGACTGAACACCTCGTTTTTTTTTCAACAACAACACAAAGACTCTCAAACTTCGCTCTTTGGAGGAGGCAAAAAAAAGTGTAGATCCTGTAGTCCAGTGTAGTTCATAAGAAATACCCTGGTCTCCTTGAGGACTGTCATGTCATCCCATATAAATATATTGACACTTTCGAACGCCTGATCAAGTTTACATTTTATTAGAAATCCATTGTAAGATATCGTCTGCCCGTAAGCGAGGCGGACGGGTTTTACAATGTTTCCATAATCTGGGAAGTGCTTCATATCACTTTTGAAGCAACAGTTCACAGGAGCTAGTGGCAGTTGTGCGTTGCTGGCCGAGATCAACAAATTTCATTCAAATGTAGGTTACTGACTGTTGGTACTCTGTGTTGACTGACTGACTGTTGGTTTCGCGTCTGAGCGCACAAATGCGGTGTAAAACAAAACAGCACTCTTTAAGAGTTGTCAGCAACTTAAAGAAGATAGTCTGCAGAACGTTTCTGTGGAAATGACTAAGGGTCACCTCATCCGCTTTAAGTAATGTCCAAGTTCCCGGGCCGCATAGCAGAACTGAGGTGATCACGCTGTTATACAAAGCCAGCTTAGTCTTTCGAAAGTGGGTTCTATTATTCAAATTCCTCTTGAGCCCCAAAGAACAGTATTTGGCAAGATTGATTCGCCGTTTGATTCACTGAAGTTATTGTTTCTATTTATTGCGAAGCTGAGGCAGACGAAGTCCTTTACTATCTTATGGTTTCAGCTGCGTAGTGTAACGCTTTGTCCGAAACTGCGATGAATTGTGTGTCCTTCCTCAACACCAAAAATCGCAAAGTATAGTTCATTTTGCCCCCGTTTGTTTTTTGTTGGAGGTTGGGATATACAGCACTGGAGCGATCAGACTCAAATACTGGTCCATTGTACTAGCAGGCAGTAACCTTCATTTAATGTAATTTCTTGGTTTTCCGGAGAAAAACTAAGGGGGCCTTCTGTAATATAAAACTTAAGCTTTCGTTTCCCACCAAATCAGTGCCAAACAGCCGCCCCTGATGAGAACAAAGGCGGGACACTGACAGAGAAAGTGCTCTGAAGTGCCTTGACCTTCTCCACAGGCGCCGCAAAGGGTGATATCACTAAGCCCAAGCCGACTTAGGAGCATAGCGAAGGTAAAGTGTCCCGTTAGTACGCCGACAAGTCGTCTGCACTCGTTTCTGTCTAGAGATAGCAGAAAGGACGCGGATTTCTTGCTAACGTTCGGGAGTATATTCTTGGTCATTTTGCATGATGGAGATTTACGCCAACTGTGGTTGTGCTGTAGGGAAACCGAACCGTCGACGGAGGCCAAGGATGCATGTAGTCCCAAGGTGGGTTAGGGCCTTACGAATGTCTCTGCTGAACCTAGCCTAGCTAATTCATCGGCATTCTCGTTTCCCAACTTCCCGTGATGTCCCGGGACCCAAACAAGTCTTAGAGAAATCAGCCTGCCGACCAAATTAAGGGAAGACTTGTATCCTTGAACTATCTTAAAAGTGGTTAAAGGGTTGAGTAAGGCCTTGAACATAGCTTGGCTGCAGACGCAGATACTTCTTCTCTTCGACCTATACTTCACAATATAGCTTGTGGTCATCAGGATCATGAAGGCTTCCGCCTGAAAGACTGACGAGAAGTTTCCTAAGAAGGCGTGAAGTCTAATGTTGTCGTTTTTAACGAGGTCCCAACTGAAGAACCCTTCGTTGTCTTGGAGCCGTCCGTGAAAATCCGACTACATTCATTTCCTGGTTTAGTTTCTGCCCAGAGCCAGTCCAGGACACGGGGAAAGTCGACTTTTTATAAGGGTCGCAACTGTGTGATTGTCGACCTCGCATCAGACGGCATGTCCATGAGGCTAGTATCATAGGAGATGTAGCGCAGGAGGTCATCACAGCTCCAGTGCGAGTGGAACCAAAGACCATTTCTTTTTAACCGATAGATGGCCTTGAGTGTACATCCCATGATATGGAGGTCAAGAAGAGGGAGATAAATCAGTGCATCAAGAACAGAGCCAAGTGTGCTGGGGAAGGCCCCTGCGCAGCCGAGACAAACTGGTTTTTGAAGCTTGGTGAAAGCAGCGGTCACGTATTTGCGCGAAAGCTTGTTCCACCAAAGAACTGATGCAAAAGAGGCCATATCATTGGCGCGTAGATCAATGCAGATCTTTGTGGTGATAGGCCCCAGGATTTGCAAAAACTCCCTTACACTGTCAGAAGACTGACAGCTCCTTGGAGGTTTTTGTCTCAATGTGTCTTTGTCAGAGATCTTTTCTGTCCAGGATAGCACCTAAATATTTGGCTTCATTGGAAAGTGGGATAGGGACACCTTTTAGTACTAGTTGAGTCAGACCAGTCTGATTTCTCCTTCTTCTAAAGAGAACAACCTCAGTCTTAAGAGGATTGACTGAAAGCTCATACCTAGTACACCAGTCATCGATCATGTCAATGACCGCCTGTCCGCTTGCACAAACGGCCGCCTGGCATGGTCCGGCAACCAGTACGGCTACATCATCAGCATAAGCCTGGGCGTAGGTGTTAGATGCATTCAAGGCGGAAAGCAGAGAATCGACCAGCATGCACAGGAGAGGTGACAGGATGCCACCTTGGGAGCAGCCCCTGTTTATCCCCGACATTACAAACTGGTCAAGCCCCGCCTCCGTAAATAAAGTCCTATTCATTAGCATTGCTTTTATCCACAACATCAATGATTCCTTTACGCCGTATTCCCTGGCCGCGTTGCACATGTCATCAAAAGTCGCACAGTCGATAGCTGATGTCAATGAAAATGCCCAGTGCGTATTCTTGCCTGTCAAGTGCACTTTCAATTCTACCGACGAGATTTTGAAGTGCAGTCTTCCAAGATATTTCGCGCCGCCCGCATTACTGCCATTCTAGAATGTTGAGCCTGTTGGCTACCCTGTTACCTGGAGTTTTTCGTTGTATATGGTGAAGAAAGAGCTGACTTTGAAATGTTGTGAACATATGTCGAAGCTTTGAGACATTTTGCGGCAGGCGGTAGACACCGCCTGCCAGATTTAGGATCAATTCTGTGAAATTTGAATTTGAAGGTAATTCCCCAAAATTTGAGGGAAATTCACAGAATTGTGGAAAAGCTTGCTCCACCCCTCGTCTATTCCTGTCTGCAAGTGATGCAATCACCATCCAAATAAATTGAAACGAATAACGTAGAAAATCGCATTCGATGTGGAAGCACTTCCAAAATTGACACAAAGCTTAACCGGAGTTTGAATCAGAGTTCATTGATATGCGTTACCTTCCGCCTGGGATTCCCATTAAGCCCGATGAGGCCAACAAAATTCATTTCCCACCACCCATTCAATTCAATAATAACGTATTCCAATGACAATTTTCCGTGCCAAATTCAATCCCGAACGGTTCAAATGAAACACACGCACCCAACAATGACAAATCACTCACCCCTCTTGGTGCGGGTTGTGCGTAGTCAAGAAAGCTGAGAACGTCGCCGAATAATAGCCAGTGACTCTTCAGAGGTATTCAAGTGTCAGACCGAATTCGCCTACACAATGCCAGCGCCTTCAATTAGAGCAACAGAAACTTTCTAGTTCCCATTATCGAAATGTTAAATTTCATTAAAAGTACCCCACGCCGCTCCCGTCACGTAGTAGTGGACCAGCTACCCCATCATCTGACTGCCAGTCGTTGACAACAACTATCCAAACTACAGGACAAACTGTTAACTGCCTCAACCCAACAGTCCATAGTACGCCCGGATCTGGACTATTGGTTGAGGGAGCACTGTTGCTTGAGGGAGGACTGTGCGCCATTCGTGAATTTGAGTTCTGTGAGTTTCGGGTGAATGCTGCCAACTGTGTTATGCTGCTGCTGCTGCTCTGCCTCATGCCAGATGTCAATAGGTCGAGGTCAGACTAATTGTGTTCTACACCTTGACTCACCCCTCGGTGAGTCGCACTAAATTTGGCAATTTAAATGCAAATTGACAGAAAGCAGCACCAGGCGTCAGCTACAGCGCTCCAGCACCCCAGCACCCCAGCACCCGTCCATCGTTCAACTTAACCCTGTGAATTACAATTATTGTCCGGCAATGTACTGCAATTAATGAGACCAAGCGCAAAAATGAGGACGAGGTGGAGGGACACGGGAAAAAAATGAATAATCCCGGTCGAGGGGGACAGCGAGCACCTGGCACAGCACAGGCAGATATCTGTCGCCGTCGTCATTCTCATCGACGGACCAGAATCCAAACGAAACAAAAATGACGCGGCCTAATTACCTTACTTAATGTGCACCAGGCAGGCGGGCATACACCTCCACGTCAGTACGGCAACAGCAGGAGAAGCAGAGGTGCCATTGCCGGCAACACACAAGGATAATCTGCGTTGGAAGAGTTCCGCTCCTTTTATTTCTTATTCCCCCTCGCTGTTGTCCCGCGTGATGGCTGTGGGTTCACGGCAGATTCATGTAATTTCAGGTTGCGATGGGCAACTATCGAAACCGAAAAAACAACGACGACTACTACCACCAGCCGCCAGCCACCAGGCGGTCTCGATGTGGGTGTTGATGTTGGGATGATGATGATAATGACGATGCGAGCCGCGGGAGTGCGGATGGGGCGGTGGGTGGCACCGAGTTCATTTCCACATTCCAAGCAGAAATGTATCTCGATTCAGCAATGAATGTGGTCCGTGGAATTCGGCGCTGTGTGCAGAGAGCAACAGAGAGTTTGGCGGCGGTGCCGCCTTGGAAGCTTTTCTCTGACATTCCCAGTTCAGACAAATCGATAAAATCTGCACAAGAGAGCCGCGCAACGCCTGAGCTCCGCTGGAAAGCCTTCGTTTCCCAGCGAGAGAGAGAGAGGGAGTTCACATTTTCCCGAAACTCTCTGAGTCATCACGGAATACCGAGAAAGTTTCCTTGAGCACGAGAGAGAGAGAGTGAGTCAGAGAGTCAGAGAGCGCAGATGAGTGTTATTAGGTCACTCCCTAGGTTAGAGAAAGTTTTTCCAAATCCACGACGCACACACACACATTCGCTAAAATTTTTCTCGCTTCAGCTGCATTAACCGTGTGCCTTGAGATTAGGCACAATGCCACTGGACGGGTGCTTCCTTCCCCGCGCCGCCTCCACTACGTTCCACTTTGCATAAACGCCCCGCCACGTAGTCCTTGCCGTGGCAAAATGGGATTGTCCACACACTGCATACGGACTGACCTTTTTGCTGTACAGCCCAATTCCAGTGATGATTTAATGCTGAAGCAGATGTGTGCACACACATGCACACACCCACTAGCGGTCCCTTGGGAGTTTTCTTTTCATTCGATTCCCTGGTGCGAGGTGCAACGTCAATTTGCATCCTTTTTGATTAATTTTTCATGGCGACGATGTGCGTTGGTGTTGACGAAGGTGCCAAAGGTGGCAGCCGTACATCGCTCCCGTTCCCCCCTCTCCCGGCACTCTGCGAACCCACTTAGTCACTCACTCGATTGGCCACCGTCGATTGTGAATTATGCTTTTTAATTTACACGCTTATGGAACCGCGCACGCAGGGTGTGTTCGTTGCGGCTAACTCTGATTGCAGTCGAGTGCGAGTACAGGCGTATGTGTTTGCAGGCAGGGCTTTTAATTGCATGTCGATGTAGGGTAAGACGATGTTGGAGGTTGCGGCGTGGCGCAGAGATTCACTGCTGTGTTGCGTGGGTGCTCGAAAGTTGTTGGATTTCACTGAGGCTGTGTTTGACAATTTCGGAGTTAACTGAGAGTTGTGTTTTTTTTGCTTCTTGCGAGTTTTGAAGGCCGTGTGACAGGTGATTGTGAACGTCATGTAACGTGGTGACAGTCAGATGCAGAGAAGGTTTTTGAGGTTACTTTCAGTTTCGTCTGTGATTGGCGCTTCACTTCAGATCATAGAGCAGGATCTGCGGACAAAAATAGGGCGTCAGATGTAAGTAAAACGAAATCATAAATATAAGAAACAAGGAATCATTTCGTGCATCAAAATTGGAAAATGTTGCGGCGTCCATTGAAGAGAGAGCACTTCTTCGTCGTTTTCATATTGCTGCATTTTTAAAAGGGACGTGGAAGGCACAGCAGAGGCTTGGAGGGGTATCCAACTATTCAAGACAAAAGTTTGAAAAAAATCCAAAACGGCTCTGTACCCAAGTAAATGTGATGCTAAATTTGAACCTCAGCTTAATTCCTCAGCGGAGACCATAATTTTGAGCATTTCACAGCTAACACATCACTCAATGAGTTCCCGAACCGACATATTGAGGGCGCCACTTACAAACAAAAAAATGATATTTTTAGGAAGTACATACATTCACATGAATCCGTCAACTTTGCATGAAAATCTTACATAAGGATACCTTTTTCAGAACGATTTATCTTTGCCCTCGAAGTAGGCTTCCGTTTCAGCCATCACCCTCACACTCGAGCCATGTTTTTATTAAGGCGAGCATCATTTTGAAGTCTGAAAAAAAGTAGAAGTCGCTGGAGGTCAGATCTGGAGAATAGGTGGGTTCGGAAGCAATTCAAGGCCCAGTTCGTGCAATTTGGCCATGGATGCCAACGATTTGTTAAGAAGAATTCTTTTTTCCCGAAGACACCGAGCTTAAGTGAGAAAAAGTAAATTTTCCTACATTTCTATGAAGACGAGAGAAGAGCATGTCATACTGAACTAGTACCTGGAACCATTGTTACTCTGGAAAGTAAGGTAAATTTGGGATTTGTTTGCAGAAAGAAAAAAAGACATGCCACTTTAAAACCGAGGAAAGCTGACTAAATTGCATCAATTCCAAAACGAACATTTTCATCAATCAAAAATCAAGATCCGGTCTTGGCCTGCATCAACAAGCTTCCTTATCAATGTAGGTCCAGTGCTGACGCCTCCGGCCCGAAAAGTCTTTGAATCCGTGCCATTGGGACAACGCAAGAGAGGACGACTAAGGTTAAGTTGGCGCACACAAGTGGAGAAGGACCTCAACCAACTTGGAGTAAGGAACTGGAGACAGCTGTAGAAAGATCGTGCTGGCTGGAGAGGGATCCACTCCAGGGTCCACTTTGGACTGTAGCGCCACAAGAAGAAGAAGAAGCTGACGCTTCCTAAGAGCTCATCTTAAGGCTTCTGGCATTCTGGTTTACACCATTCCTTAAGCGTGGACAGATCTTTCATGCTGTCGTCCACCTAAAAACGAACAACAAAGGACTTTCCTGCAGGGTTCAACTGAGCTTAGTGGTTCGATATAAATCGCTGGCAGTTCGTTCTCCTAAAATATGGGGAGGTGGTTCTTCTTAAAAATGATCTCTTTAAATCTACGAAACGACTCAAAGTGCTTAAGTAATAATAAAAATTGGGTGACGCAACAGTCCACAAGGGGACCAGGGCCTAGCTTGCTCATCAACTACTCGTGTTCTGCGCGCTACTGTTTTCTTACGAGTAGAATCGACCTACAGTTCTTGCCGACTTCGAACGGCAAGGCTTGAGAAGCTTTTTCTTAGACAGTAAATACACTCTAAGTGTTGTTAGCCACTCAAAAGAGGCGGTGTCGGGCAAAATTAGAGGTGTTCAGCCAGGTATCGAACCTGGACCTTTTGCGTGTGCGCATCGCACTCTGCCCACTACGCCATGGCGGCACTTTCGGATCCATATCTGACTACTGGTAAAATCCAATGAGATCCAAAATAAGACCTATTTTGAGGCCACTTCAGAACTTAAGTCGACAGGCTGGTTTTCATGAACCTAGTGTTATGGGCTACTTGTTCATTTTGCATTCACGGCGCAACATCTAACGAGCTGTTGATAGCCCTTCACCAACATTTTATTGCTTAAGATAAACGTCTTTCATTCTATTCGACGAAAGTCGGCAGTTCACGCTTCTTCAAGTAGAGGGCTAAAACGAATTCCACTAAGAGCCGTTTGTTTTTGAATGTCCCTTTAACAGAAAATGTAAATTATGACTTTGGCCTCATCGGATTTTGAGCATATTGGGAGATATAGGGGCCGCCACTAACAAAAAATACATTATCTATGACTGTGGATGGATTTTTTGTTAGTGGCGCCCCCTATAAGTCCTGGGACTTATGGAGTGACGTGTCAGTTTGTTGCTTCTCCTTAAGTTGTCGGGATTTTTAATTCGCTTCTACGGATTTGTTCAATAAATTGAAAAGTTTGGGTATTTATTAAGTCTTGGGCGGGCAAAATGACAATTTCTTTGACTCCTACGTCGTACTTGGAAATGTCTTATTATTGTTCGGCACTTTCGTTAGACAGTTTTCCTTTAAACAACGAAGTTGTACTTTCAAAATGTCGACATTGAAAATTTCTTAGGATAATCTTTAGAAGCAATTTGTAAAATCAAATTGGCAATTTAATACTATTTGCTCTGTCGCTGTTTTGTTTAGCACTCGTTACTCCTCATAAATTCCTAGACGCCTACACACACTTACATAACCGAATAGTTTATGTTCAAGCATTAGCTCGAATGATTACGTTTTCTAAAATCTCGTTTTTAATTCGACCTCAGAATACAAATTGCCTTTCGCCTCTGATTTATTGCCCAAACAATATTTGCAATAACGGACTATTGCCTACTTGTTAAAACCTTTCTTAAATTTACAATTTTGGCACTGTTCTAACTTCTAATAGATAATACGAATTTTGCCTTTTATATTTCAGGACTGGGCAACCCAAGTGTTGCAATCTGACAACTACCAGCTCTTTCATAAAGTTTAACATTTTTGAGGTTATACGTACTCAGTACGTTTTGACATACAAGCGCTATTTGTGTTGTTTACCGTAACTTAAAAATGGAATTAAATCGTGAAAATTTTCGTGCGATTATTTTTTACAACTTTCGACGTGGATAAACTCAACAACAGTGCATCGATGAATTTAATTTAATTTTTTGCGATGAAGTTAAATCAAGGACCAGTGTTTATCGATGGAATACTGAATTCAACCGAGGTCGTAGTTCACTCCAAGACGAATTTCGTGAAGGTCGTCCAAAATCAGTTGTTGTTCCGGAAACCATTGATGCTGCGCGCCAACTGATATTGCAAGATCGTCATGTGACCTATCGTGAAATTGAGACAACCTTATGTATTAGTAAAACCAGCATACATTCAATATTGCATGAACATTTGACCGTCAAAAATATTTGATACCACACAATGTGTCAATTCCTCAAAAAAGGCTCGTGCCGATTGGTCGAAAGAAATGCTCCAAAAATACGATCGCGGTGCTTCGAAACACGTCTATGACATCGTGACAGATGATGAATCGTGGACTTACGCGTATGAGTCCGAAAGTAAAAAGCAGTCGACTGTATGTGTGTTTCGAATTGAGCCAAATCCAACAAAAGTTGCTCGCGCACGAACCACTTCCAAGCAAATGGTCGCCTGTTTTTTCGAAGAAACTCGACATGTCGCAACCGTACCACTAGAACAACGTAGAACAGTCAATTCTGAGTGGTACACAATGATTTGTTTGCCAGTTGTCTTCCAAGAAATCAGGAAAACCAACCGCCGAAGACGGATCCCTCTTCTTCACGACAATGCGAGCTCTCACACATCGGCTCAAACAACTGCATTTTTGAGCACTCAAAACATTGATTTGGTGGGTCATCCGCCGTATAGTCCTGACTTGGCACCGAATGACTTCCTTTTATTCCCGTACGTAAAAAATGAAATAAGATGTCAACGTTTTTCGACACCTGAAGAAGCGGATGATGTGTTCAGAATGCATGTTTTGGAGATACCTCAATCAGAGTGGCAAAAGTGCTTGGACAATTGCTTCAAACGCATGCAAAAGTGTATAAATCATAATGGGGAATATTTTGAAAAACCATAAAGATATTTTCGACGATTTGTTTTTTTGTGGTCGCCGTGGCGTAGTGGGTAGAGAGCGACGCTCACATGCCGAAGATGTAGGTTCGATTCCCAGCTCAACACCAATTTTTCGAATTTTTCACGGCACCACCTCTTTCGAGCTGCTGACAACACTCAAAGAGTAATAACTGTCTAAGAAAGCTCAAATTTCGCCGTTCAGAGTCGGCAAAAAACTGGAGGTCCATTCTATTCGTGAGAGAACAGTAGCGCTCACAACACGAGCAGTTAATGAGCAAGTTAGGCCCTGGTACCCCAGTGGACTGTCGCGCCGTACAATTACAAATGAGTCGAAAGGATGCAAAATAAAATTAACTCGAAAGGAAGGGAGGAACTCGAGAAAGACTACCGGTGAGTGGGATGAAAGTCTAATTGTAAAAGAAGAATGCATCCAATTGAATGACTTGTCAATTTTGAGAGTGCTTTCCGAGAGTATTGCTCTTCATGCGGCTGACGGAGTTGACTTAGTGGAAGAAATCCTCTTCCATAGCCATATCCCAGTTTTCGCCCAATCACAGGAGTGTCCTTTTCTCCCGGACAATAGCGAAACAATGGCGAGTCCTGCTGCACATGTCCGTTCATTCCTAACAATTATTTTTGTGGTGCATTATGATGGTTTCATGCAATTCAATTTCTTCATTTCGTCCATAAAACTGATGTCCCCTGAAGTGTGCGCAAACTTTGAATTGCTTGCAAGAGATCTTGAAATCTGCAAATTTCATTGAAAAATGTGTCACAGACCGAGAGGTATTGTTGTCGAGAGAAATGCAATCACAGACGAAGATTATTCAAATGAACGTAGACGGTGCAGGCTCGCACACATACGCGCACAAACGCCAACTAACTCGTTCATTGTTTTGTATATTTTTGCACTTTAAATAGATTTGGAAACTTTGTCTTCGTCTCTGGGATGGTGCCGGTGCTTCACATGCTGCCGTCTCACCGTTAATCATCAGATGTAGTGGCAGATGCTGTTGTTCCAAGGGTAACATTCAATTTGGGAACAGACAAGGACATTGGATTTGATGGGAAGACTGTTGTTGCAGTTGTGGTTTTCTCAGATGACTTTGTTATTGTTTTTTCATGCTGTATAAGCACGAAACACTGATTGTGTGACGGAGTTGAACCACTGGGCAGCCAATACATAAATTGAAAGTTCTTTTGTTTTTGTTGCTGTGCTAGTTATGGCAGGACCGTTGAGGCGTTTTAAAAGCTCAGTGCGCGTCAGTGGTTTCAAAGATAAGTTCTGTAGTTGAGAGTTTACTTTGTATGCTGATTTTTTTGAAGACTGTTTGCATTGAAAATTTCCTACCTCCAGACTAAACTGTTTGATTAACATGAAAACTTGGTAGGTTTACTAAGAAGTTTCACAACTTTTTGTTACAACCCCTTGCTGCCGGAATATAACAGTGCTTAAGAACACCAAAGACGTGCCGTTTCTACACCACTGTGTAGGAGGAAATGCTACATAAGCAAATTAATCTTTTTCACAACTGACATTTGGGGTGATGAGCACAGGGTGGGATCGGGTTCAATATTTTTTTAGGATTGAACGAATTCATCACCAAAAATATTATTGCTGGATCAGTATGCATTGCAGCTGGTCAGGACTTTTCCGAACACCATTACTGATTACTCTCTCTTCCTAAGTATACCAGTATGAGCGTCAAGATACTAATGTCTCGATAGGGAACATTTGTTGTGAACGAGCCTTTATTTTTGTTTGTTTGTTTGCTATGACATCTCTAACAAAAAATATTTCGTATACATCAAGTCATTGAACAGACATCATATTTTTTCATCGTTAAAAATGTCGAATTTTGTACCAGAAAGTGATGTTTTGCGGAAAGCATTAATTTTTTGTTTTCATTTGAAGAAAAGTGCTGCAGAGTCGCATCGAATGCTTGCCGAGGCATATGGTGATCATGCTCTATCAGAAGCAGCATGCAAAAGATGGTTTCAGCAATTCAGAAATAATGATTTTGATGTAAGAAATGAAGAACTTGGAAGACCATGAAAAAAGTTTGAAGACGCCGAATTGCAAACGATATTCGATGGAGATAACACTTTGAGTCAAAAGCAAATGGCAGCAATGTTAAATGTTGCACAACCAACAACTTATGACCGTTTAAAAGCTATGGAAAAGATCCAAAAGTGTGGAAAATGGGTGCCACATGAATTGAATGAAAGACAGATGGAAAACCGAAAAAACACTTGTGAAATTTTGCTTCAAGGACACGAAAAAAAATCGGTTTTGCATCGGATTGTTACTGGCGATGAAAAATGGATTTATTTTAAGAATCCTAGACGGAAAAAATCATGGGTTAATCTGGGACAACCATCAAGATCGACTGCAAAACCATATCGATTCGGCAAGAAGACAATGCTGTGTGTTTGGTGGGATCAGAAAAGTGTGCTGTACTACGAGCTCCTAAAACCTGGTGAAATCCTTGATACTGAACATTAGTAGTTCATTTATCAAAGCAAACACCGATTCGGCGTTTCAGAAAGTGTTCAATTCCTGAAAACGGATGTTATGTAATGGGACACAATAGACCTTAAGTTTGCATGAGCGTGTGAAATTTTTATTTAGCCGATCCCTCTTTTTTCATGGAAATAAATCATTTTGTAAACAGCAAAAACTTATATAAACGAAGATTGTTAATGCACAGCGGTTTTTGATTTTATGGCTTGTACTTAGTTAAATCAAAATTTTAATTTAAATTAGCCACCGTTGCATAATAGCGGCAACTACAGTGTGAAGCAAAAATGAGTACATGTTTAACACCACTTTATAAAAGCGGGTTGAAACAAAAATTAGAAAACTATCGGCCTATATCAAAGCTTTCTTCCATTCCAAAATTGTTTGAGAGCTTCGCAAAAGAAAAAATGTATTTTCTAGTAAAAGAGCTTATCTCAAATAGGCAACATGGCTTCATGCGAGGTAGGTCATGTTCTACTTACTTATCTTTATTTACAAATTATATATTTACAAATTTAGAACATCGCCTACAAGTTGATGTACTTTATACTGACTTTTCGAAAGCCTTTGATAAAGTGCATCACACTTTGCTTTTAAACAAACTTATATCCATGGGAATGCATTCAGCACTGCTAGAATGGTTTTCAAATTATTTAAAGGAGAGGAAGCAAATGGTTAAGGGCGATAGTTATATTTCTTGCGTAATAAAGGTAACATCGGGCGTGCCACAGGGTAGCCACTTGGGCCCATTATTATTTCTTTTATTTATAAACGATGTTCACGAAATATTTAGATTCTGCGAAATTCTAACATTCGCGGATGACTTTTAATTATTTTTGTCGATAAACAGTATAGCTATAGAAGTTAAAGACCTTGGAGTAATATTCGACCCCAAGTTGGATTTCTCACTACATTATGATTACATAATGGATTTTTAAAAAGAAATAGTAAAGATTTTCGCGACATATCCAGTTTAAAGACCATCTCTGTTTCGTTAGTAAGACCCTATTTGGAATATGCATCCATTATCTGGGACTCACCTTACGATAATCAAGAACTTAGACTCGAACGAGTTCAAAAGAATTTCACGAGATATGCTTTCCGAAAGTTGTATTTCTTTGAAGATCTTCCTAATTATGTTGAAAGATGCAGAACAATTGGCTTGCAAACCATACGTTTCAGGCGTAAGGCAACGTCAGCCATGTTTATTCGTGATATTATTAATATTCAGTTAAATTCACCAGCATTACTTTTTCTCATAAATATATATGCTCCCCAAAGATTTCTACGGGTGAGAAACTTACTTTTTGACAAAAGGCACAGAACCAATTATGGTCGCAATGAACCTATTACAAGGTGTATAAATACATTTAATGATTTTTGCAACGAATTTGATTTTAGCTTGCCACGGTTAGAATTTAAAAACATGAATATTGCATCGTATTTGAATTAATATTATTTATTGAAGTAATCTGTAAGACGATAAGAGTCGGTAGGTGATCCTAAGTCGCTCAGCAAACATCTGCTGTGTAAAGTGATACTGAGAGTTAACACTTAGAGAACGTAGTGTTTTGTGTTACTCTGTGATGGATATATATATAAAAAAAAAGAAAATTAACAAAAATTAAAAAAAATCTTGTGTTGCTCTACTAAATGATTTAAGATTTAAGATTTAAGATTTATTTATTAAATATTTCCTTAAAGATAAAGATCAAAACTATTTACATAACAATTCATTAGTGACACAGTTAATAATATTATAAGAAAATATCAGTGGCACTCTGTATTTAAGAATGAATATAAATAGAGTCTACGGACACTTCAATTACTTAATAAACTAAAAAAAAAGGAATGGATGAGGAATACAATTCAACTAAAATCAAACTATAGAGAATTAGTGTAAGCTAATAAGCGGTAACAATTCAAGAAAGGAAAGAAAAAACACAAATTTTTTAACTAAGTGTATATAGAGCAAGCTAAACCAGAATATTATAAAGAAGAGATTCGAGACTTTCAATATCAAGTGTGAAGAGCCGCAACTTAACGGTCCAGATAATGTCAATGATCGAATAGCTTGCGGTAATACATTAAATAAACGATATGATAAAGCAGAATACAAACCAGTGGTGCGGAAAATTATTACTGGCATGATACATAAATGGTCACTACGAAAGTTGTAACGTGAAATTAGACGAGAAGTATGGTTACCGGACATTAAAAAGAACAATTTTAATACTTTAAAGCAAAACAAATGACGAACAGGAAGAATTTTCAATAAACAGCATAATGGGTAGGCATCCTATAAGCTTTACGACGTATCTTTCGTTTAACATACTTTTGTATAAACATCAGCAGTTGAATTCTATTCTGATACACACCTTCCCAACAGGCAATACCATATTGTAACTTAGATTTAGAGATGCCATAATAAAATGTCTTTATAAGTTTAGTGGAACAAACTTTACGCAGTTAGTAAAAATGGCGAAGAGTACAGCGGAAATAAGTTTTCAACATATTAATGTGATTTGTAAAACTGAGTTTACAGTTAATTATTATGCCCAAATATTTAAATTCAGAAACACTCTCAATTAAAAAACATTTAGCACTACAGATTTGATTATGACAATATGAGGGAGACAAGGATCGAGATGAACAAATGCAGTTTTGAATTAGCTTGTATTTGCTACAGTCAGGGGAATAGAAATAAAAATTAGCATCAGACAGATATGAAGAAGATAGACTGAAGAACATTATTTTAGTTTTAGAGCTTATTATTAAATTGTGTTCGGAAAACCATAGTCGCAGTAGGTAAAAGTCCAAATTTATGTCACATACCGAGTCTAAAGGGTTATTCAGGCCATATGTAAAGCCAATGTCATTAGCAAAAGCAGTCGGTGCACCCTTAAAAGGTAGAGCAAAAAGAGAAATGATATAAATCAGGAATAAAATTGGCCCTAGCACCGACCCTTGCAGGATACCTAGGTTATGGCGAAAAATTTATTGAAAGCTTGGAAACTATGTTCTTAGAATATAACATAAAGGAAGAAAACACAAAATTGCTGCCAAGATAACTATAAAAGTAAATAATATTATTGGTAACTATCATGTAGTGGTCGCCGTGGCGTAGTGGGTAGAGTGCGATGCTCACACGCCGAAGGGTCTAGGTTCGACTCCCAGCTCAACACCAATTTTTCTAATTTTTCACGGCACCACCTCTTTCGAGCTGCTGACAATACTCAAAGATTAATAACTGTCTAAGAAAGCTTCTCAAATTCCGCCGTTTTAGGTCCCTTCTACTCGTGAGAGAACAGTAGCGCACACAACACGAGTAGTTGATGAGCAAGCTAGGCCCTGGTCCTCCTTTGGACTGTAGCGCCAATAATTATTATAACCATCATGTATTCAATTTTGTGCGTCTAACCGATTTCTTTTTTGCGGTGGTATTTTATATTTCGTCCAGCATCCTTTGCTTTTTATTACGCTCCTTACTCTTTTTGGCATACCAACTTTTCAATTTGATCAAATGGAATATTGACCCACTGCTCTGCTACTCGCACCCATAAGCTACCAAAGTTTCTTTGAGGCTCTTCATAAGATGCCAAGAGTCTTCTGAGAATCGCCCACAAGTTTTTTTATTGGATCTAGATCTGGACTTTGAGCTGGCCACTTCATGGTCTGCACGAATTCTCCCGGTCTTGTTCTCCAAGCCGGTAGAATTCGTGCAGGGATCACCGTCTTGTTAAAAATTTATCTCGTCAGTTAGGTAGGCGCATTCGTCAACAGATGGAATGGAAAGGTATTGTTCCTTCTTCATTATACCTTCTATTCTGATCTTCTTCTTCTTGTTGCGGCGCCACAGTCCGGTGTGGAGCTGGGCCTCAACCAACATGCCTCTCCAGCCAGCACGATCTTTCGCCAGCTGTCTCCAGTTGCGCACTCCAAGTTGGTTGAGGTCCTTGTCCACTTGTGTGCGCCACCGTACTCTAGGTCGTCCTCTAATGCGTTGGCATGGCATGGCATGGATTTAAAGAATTTTCGGGCCGGAGCAGTGGTGTCCATACGCTCTACATGGCCTAGCCATCTTATGCGTTGTATCAGAAGACGCTTGACCAGGTCCACAATTCAAAGAATTCGTCGTAAAATTTTCAACTCAAAATTCCATCAACGCAAACAGGATCAAAAATCGGACGCAAAATTTTTTTCTCGAAAAGGCTAAGGGCTTCCTCATCCACTTTTGCTAACGTCCAAGTTTCCGCGCCATAAAGTAGGACTGGGATGATCAAGCTGCTATATAGAGCGAGCTTGGTGCTTCGAGAGAGGATTTTATTCCTGAATTGCCTCTTGAGCCCAAAGAAACAGCGATTTGCAAGAGTGATTCTGCGTTTGATTTCTGTACTGATGTTGTTGTCTCTGTTTACCGCAGAGCTGAGGTAGATGAAGTCCTTGACTACCTCGAAGTTTCTGCTGCTTAGTGTGACGCTCTGTCTGAGACGTCGATGTTGTGTGACCTTCCTTGATGACAGCATGCACTTTGTTTGGCCCTCATTTACCGCCAGACTCAATATAGCCGCTTCCGCTTCAATGCCAGCAAACGCCTCATAGACGGCTTACTGTGTTATTCGGCTCATTGGCCCAATATTCAACCAGGTGAAACATCCCCACACCATTGCTTCTTATTATTATTAATTATGTTTCTCATTCTCCCTGTTTTCGCCCACACCCCATAGAAGTTAAAATAATCGTCCAAGATGTAGAGGTTAAGTAAAATGTTAGTGTTGCCATAATCGAATTTGTTGCATAGTCCATATGCTCTTGCTAAGGACTCCTGAGTTTAAAAGCAACATTTTTCCTTAAATTTTTGAGAGACGAGCTTATAACATTACTGCTAAGTTCGTCGACTTCATCAAACCAACTTTATTGCATTAACGACGGGTGTAGCCACCTTGTTTCTACAGAAAACCTATAATCGGTACGGAATACATGCTAATAGGCATGCAAGCGGGCGACATTGTGCTTGAATTTTTCAAAACCGCTTGCATGTCCTGAATCCGCAAGTTAATACTTCGATCCAATCCTAGAATACACTTGTAGGAGAGTAAATAGAAAAAAACGCTTGACAAAAACAACTAAGTTTAGATGATTGACTGACAGTTTATTAATCTCGTGTGCTGACTATTTATACATATTACTGGCAAAGGAGTGTAGACTTTGGGTCATTCACCCAACTAGATGACCGGCACTTTGCGGCTAATAAGCCGTAATACAGTGGGGTGTGAAAATTTTCTCCTCGTAAGTATTTTTTCTTCTACACACTGGACAGACAATACAATCTGGAATTCATAAACATTATGGTTTATGACCTAAGCGATCCAAAAATCCAAGAAACCACTTGAATATCGGAATGATTTTCAATAATGTGCATCGGTTCACATTTCAACCCCCATCCACAACACATTAGATTAAGAATACCGAGGTGACTTACTCCGAGCAGTATCATACAAAACGTAATGGAGATCCAGACGTCGAACGGTCCAGTCATCGAGATCCAGTCGTCGGACGGTCCAGTCCTCGGACGGCCCAGTCCTTGAACGGCCCAGTCGTGTTTGGCATTTCTTTTTTTAAATATCTAAATTGTACCGTCTTATAAGTAAAGTTTTTTTTTATTTTTACTTGGAAACAAATAAATAAATTTGTACTACTTGTTCTTCTTCGCTACAGTCTGGGGTGGACTTATGCCTCAAAAAACATGCCTCATCATCTCGCACGATCTCCAGCCTGCTGCTTCCAGTTATACACTTCAAGTTAGTTGAGGACTTTCTCCACTTTTGTGCGCCAGCTCAGTCTAGTCTGTCATCTGTTGCGTAGTCTCAATGACTCGAAAAACCCATTTAGAGACAATTTAATTGTTAGTATACGACTTCTTAGTGGCCGTCGTGGCGTGGTGGGTAGAGTGCGACGTTTACATGCCGTAGGTCTAGGTTAAATTCCCGGCTGAACACCTCGAATTTTTCACTGCACCACCTTTTTCGAACTGCTGACAACACTCAAAGAGTAATAACTGTCTAAGAAAAAGCTTCTCAAAAATTGCTCCGTTCGGAGTCGGCCAAAACTGTAGCTCCCCTCTACTCGTGAGAAAACAGTAGCGCGCACAACATGAGTAGTTGATGAGCAAGCTAGGCCTTGGCGCCGTTCGATTATTATTATTATACCACTTACTGTTTTCTTAAAAATATCAGCCTTCCTGCATTCATTCCGAAAACTGTCGAATTCAAGAAAACTGTTGAAATAAGGTTTCACACAGAGAAATTCCTTAAATATTCATAAGTTTGTCTCTTTAAAGTTCACAAATAGATTACGTCAGTTATGCATGCGAATTGAAAGAAGTTTTATTCAATCGAATTTATACATCAAATATAAAATATCACAAACGAAACCCTCAATACGCGAAGGGAATAATCGTAAAGGAAATGCGAAACCCCGTGCGTACAATTGAAACTCGTACCCAATCAGTTTGTGTTCCTCAATCACCAACAAAGTAAATCTCAAAACGCCCTCATCAACATGCATAGGGTGATGAACCACATCCACTTGCTCGCCCAAGAGTTCCCGGTGACGCATTTCAATTGCATTTTTCCACACCAATGGAGCTGTGATTTCAATTCAATTTTTCCGCAGTCCAGAATCCTTTTATCCTCCATCACTGTGGCACTTAAGTCGCCGCCTGCACTCGTATGTTCCCCACTGAATCCGGAATTACGTCCACACATATGAGTTTTCATTTCAGCCACATTTCAAACTCGTACCCCATTAGTTTGTGTTCCTCAATTACCAACAAAGTAAATCTCAATTTATACATCAAATAAAAAATATCACAAACGAAACCCTCAATACGCGAAGGGAATAATCGTAAAGAAAATACGAAACCCCGTGCGTACAATTGAAACTCGTACCCAATCAGTTTGTGTTCCTCAATCACCAACAAAGTAAATCTCAAAACGCCCTCATCAACATGCATAGGGTGATGAACCACATCCACTTGCTCGCCCAAGAGTTCCCGGTGACGCATTTCAATTGCATTTTTCCACACCAATGGAGCTGTGATTTCAATTCAATTTTTCCGCAGTCCAGAATCCTTTTATCCTCCATCACTGTGGCACTTAAGTCGCCGCCTGCACTCGTATGTTCCCCACTGAATCCGGAATTACGTCCACACATATGAGTTTTCATTTCAGCCACCTTTTTTCCATTAATGAATCGCATTAATGAGTCGCCTCGCTTAATAATAGTGGCATCACCGGCGTGATGGACAGTGCGTCCCAACAACAGAAACATGGGACGGTGCTCCTGCATATTTCAGTGCATCTTCCGCACCGGTGTCAGCTACTAAATGGATTGATTTCTGCAACGCAGAAAAGGTGATTATTTTTCACACACACGCGCGGCGGATGAAAACGAAGAATTCACATTTGCTCGGTGGAAACAGCGCTGCGTCTGTAATTGCTTTCGACTTATCACGGGATATCGAATAGATGGGCCGGCAGCATTGTTTGTCCGAGGAGCCGTAAACCGAGTTTACGATCTCGACCAGCACAGAGAAGGAGAAGAAGTCGGCACAACACGAATCACACACACGATTCAAATTGACGTCCGGCAATATCGCATCGCTTCGCCGGGCAGGGTCATCAAAAACCGCACGCCACCGCATAACACCAATCCGGCTACGACCGCGACCAGGCATAAACATTTCCTCTTCGCATGCTTGACTTATGCCTGGATTATGCTGAGGCTCCATTCACAACCGCATGTCCATTCTCGGAATCTGGCCGCGAAATTTATTACTTCCCCGGATTTTGATTAAGTTCAAGGACTCGAGGGGCGGCGGGGTGGTGCTTTGTGAAACATCTTGAATATCACAATGGATCCCTCGCACACCCCCGCTATTGTCACTCATCTATCAATCATCCCTGTGCGGCCATAAAACAAGCAGCCCACAAGTTCATGCGAATAAAAGGGGGTGAATCCTCATCAACCCTCGCCGAAAATGACAGGCAATTCCAATTCCAATCCAAGCGATATCAAAATCCGTCCGAGGAAGAAAGTGTCACCGACGAATAGATGAACTCCCGCTGCGCCTGGGGTGGCCAGCCTGAACACGAGCAGACATCGAACCGCGTCTGCCGAATCGGAAAGTGACGAACCGTCGACGATGGCGGAATGACGGCGTGTGACAAGGCCAACGACATGGAGAGCAACTCCTGACTCAAACAACTGTTGAAAAGGATTTAAATATTTCTGTGTTCGTTTTACTATCGCCAAGCCGAACCGCAATTATCTCCCCACCCACCAGGAGCCGCGTGCTTGGAGCGAAGCGCTGTTGTCCCCTCGCACGGGGAGAGAACATAAAATTGAGTAACTTCCGCCCTTTCTGCCGCTGACATTATCTGATGCCCAGCTCCGTCGTTGTCGTCGTCCTCGTCGATGAGCCACGGCTGAGGATGAAATGGTGTCCTTTGTCGGCGCAAGGACGACGATGAGATACAAAACGTCAGCTAATAAAAACCACTTTAGCGTCGGCGTTAATTTTAAATCACGGGTTAACCCTAATTCAGGGATCTGGAAGGATTCGCATTCTCTCCCCACCCACTCCCTGCACTTGTGCGAACGGCCCGAAGGGTGCTCATTCTATTAGATGGATATTTACACAGGATTTTTCATGTTGCTCCAACGGAATCGCTGGCAGTAAACAAAAGGAGCGCACAGGGATGAAGTGCCAACCAAAGCGGCAACATAAAGAAAAAATGTATTAAACGACTGACACAGAGAATGAAAGAGAGAGTGCGGAGTGGAGTTCTGGCATTGACGTGGCGTTGGTGGCGTTGGTGGCGTCGGCGGAAAGCTGGGAAAAATCACCCTACGGCCATAAAGTGGTAATTAAATGACCCCTCAGAACGGGCGCATTGTTCGTGTTTATGTTCATTTGTGCGATGAGCTGGGAGTAGCAACACAGTGCCGCCGCATGCCGGGGAAAGATGCCGCCCCCTCGGTTGCCCCATGGCCAGCAGCAGCCGGGCTACATCATAATCATGATAATCAAATGAGAGCTGTAGACAATGCAAAGGAGGAGGGAAAAAACTTTATTTCGTTCCGAGCCCACTGATAGTTTTAAATTCCCAAGAATCGCTATCCCTGCGATGCTAAGTGGGATTTATTTTCGCAGACGGGGTCGTAATTAATGATCGGTCCTTGTCCTGTTCCCCTCCATTTCTGTCACAGTGGAAGGTGACATCGTGCCGCGCCATTGAAGTGGTTATCGGTGGTGGGTGTGGGAGGCGTCATCATCATCCAGTGCTGTGCCGTGACTGACTGTTGTCGCGGAGATGGTTCTGTGGAGGCAAGCCGTTTCTATCTGACGATGGGGGCCGTGTCTCCTAATCCGGATGAGTCGTTTAATTAATTTAAAGGACCAAGTTGTAATGAAAGATGGCGGGCCGTGACTCTGAGGTATTCTCTGGTATTGAGTTGATGCAAGGTCTTGAAAGTTCTAGGGTGGTTGGCGTCGCACCACTGAAGGCCGGTTGCCGAGATTCACGATGGAACTCAACCTCAAACTTCATGCTTCGCTTGGGGAACCTTGTGTTAGTCACTGCTTCCCTTCTGGTCTGGCAGTTGTGTGCAAATTGACTTTTGGGCCGTCACAGGGATGTGCGCAATTCTAACACAAAAGAGCTGAGATAACGAAATAAATTTGTTCAAAGTCTATTTCGGCTATAAAACTGATTTTGTCGGCATTGGGCGGTTTTGAAACATGATGTACGTATTGAGCCACTTCTCTGGTGACATTCGATTTGACAGATATTTCACGAAGTAAAAAGTGGAATTTAAGGTACGTCATCATGAATTGGCTGATAGATGTCATATTCGCACGCACTGTTTGACAGTTGACAGTTTATTGGAAATCTTCTGATGCTGGGTTAACGCAAAATTTTTGATCTTGTAGAGATATCAGTTTTGTACGAGGATTGCCTTTTATATTTCGGGATTAGAGAACAAAAACAAATATTATTCATCCAAAATAGCTTTATTGTTTTTCAAAATATTCCCCATTAAGATCTGTACACTTTTGCATGCGTTTGAACCAATTGTCGAATCACTTTCGCCACTCTGATTGAGGTATCTCTAAAACATGCATTCTGAACGCATCAACCGCTTCTTTCGGTGCCGACCTGTTGACCTCTCATTTTATTTTTTACGTACGGGAATAAAAGGAAGTTATTCGGTGCCATGTTAGGACTATATGGCGGATGACTCATCAAATCGATGTTTTGAGTGCTTAAAAATGCTTGAGCCGTGTGAGAGCTCTCATTGTCGTGGTGAAGAGTTATCCGTCTTCGGCGGTTGGTTTTCCTGACCTCTTGAAAGACAAATGGTTGTGTACCTCTCAGGATTGACTGTTCTGCGTTGTTCTAGTGGTACGGTTGCGACATGTCGAGTTTCTCCGAAAAAACAGGCGACCATTGGCTCGGAAGTGCTTCGTGCGCGAGCAACTTTTGTTGGATTTGGCTCAATCGAAACTCCCATACAGTCGACTGCTGTTTACTTTCGGGCTCATACGCGTAAATTCACGATCCATCACCTGTCACGATATCATAGACGTGTTTCAAAGCACAGCGATCGTATTTTTGGAGCATTTCTTTCGACCAATCGACACGAGCCTTTGTTTAAGCGATTGAGAAATTGATCCAACGCAACGGTCAAATGTTCATGTAATTTTGAATGTATACTGGTCCCACTAATGCCTAAGGTTGTCTTAACCGCACGATAGGTCACATGGCGATCTTGCAATATCAGTTGGCGCACAGCATCAATGGTTTCCGGAAAAACAACTGATTTTGGACGACCTTCACGAAATTCGTCTTGGAGTGAACTACGACCTCGGTTGAATTCACCATACCATCGATAAATACTGGTCCTTGTTGGAGCTTCATCGCAAAAAATTGAATTAAGTTCATCGATGCACTGTTGTTGAGTTAATCCACGTCGGAAATTGTAAAAAATAATCGCACAAAAATTTTCACGATTTAATTCAATTTTTTTGGGCGAGATGAATCTTTTAAGTTACGGTAAACAACACAAATAGCGCTCGTATGTCAAAGCGTTCTGAGTACGTATAACCTGAAAAATGTAAAACTTTACGATAGAGCTGGCAGTTGCCAGATTGCAACACAAGGGTTGCCAAATCTTGAAATATAAAAGGCAACCTTCGTATAATAATAATTGTTGGCACGACAGTCCACAGGATGACCAGGGCCTAGCTTGCCTTCGTATAACAATAATTGTTGGCGCGACAGTCCACAGGGGGACCAGTGCCTACCTTCCTCATTAACTACTAGTGTTGTGTGAGCTTTTGTTCTCTGTTTTTTTGCCAGTTTTTTTGCGGTCTCCGAACGGCAAAGTTTGAGAAGCTGTTTAGACAGTTGTTACTCTTTGAGTGTTGTCAGCAGCTCGGAAGAGGTGATGCCGTGAAAAATTCGAAAAATTTATGTTAAATTGGGAGTCGAACCTAGACCCTTCGGAGTGTGAGCGTCGCACTCTACCCACTACTCCACGGGGGCCACAACCTTCGTATATTCTGCTTTAATATTTTTATTAAAAAATAAACAATAACAACAAATTTAACCAGATTATGTTTATTAGAAAGATCTGCATTATTCTAAAAAAAGCTCTGATTTAGATTTATATGAAAAAAAAAAAATACTTTGTGGTTAAAGAAACTAATTCCGCGTCGGCTCTTTTGGTCATAAGGGAGCAAATGAAAAAAGTTTATGACATTTGTGTTGTCCCGTAATGTTGACAGGCGATGCTGTCGTTTACAAGGGATCTTTGTTAATGTGACGATAGAAATAAAACAGCATTCAAATTGTTTGTTAAAGTTGACCAAATCAATTATTATTAGGCAGGGGAACTGTCTTTCCTTCGTCGGTGACGAAAAACAGCATTAGTGGAGTTTAATAAAAATGGGATTAAAAAATATACAATAACGTAGTAAGTTTTGGGTTTTGTACACGGATTCCTTGATAGTTGAAAATAAACTTTAAGCTACTTAAACTTGTAATATACTATTTTATTTTATATAACATTACTATACTTGTAATATACTATTTTAACTAAAAACTAGTATTGCACGTAATATTAGCACTTCGTTGGGCGAAGATCAGTCTTGATGTATGCAGAACAAGGACATTGATATTTCAAAATTGGCGGGCCGTTACCATTGCTGAGTAAGCCGCCGATATGTTTTGTGTGTCCCACTTTCTGTTCATATTGTTCTTCTTCTTCTTGTTGTGGCGCTACAGTCCGGGGTGGATCTGGTCCGCAACCAACATGCCTCTCCAACCAGCATGATCTTTCGCCAGCTGTCTCCAGTTTCGCACTCCAAGTTGGTTGAAGATTCTATTTCCTACACCCCTCGTGGACTGTTGCGTCAGCTTAATAATTTTCAATGTAGAGAATTGTCCTTTTCAACTTTAAGGTACTTTTTTTAGTAGTTAGCGAATTCGTATTCTCCTCCTGCAAGTTCAAGTGTTCGCCAGTTATTTTCCATCCAATGGCTATAATAGTTGTTATCAATGTAACAACCAAAATCCCGTTCTGGGCTCCAACAAGGAGTGCATCCATCCCATTCGCAACCCATAACCATACAGCAGTGCGGTTCATGACTTCTAGCATTCTGGTGTACTCCAGAAGAGACCCAGTCTGCAAAGAACTTACCGGGCACCTAAGCTAATTCGAGCTAGGTGCCATGGCCTTCACAGTCTATCGGGCTTGAGCTTTGTCACGACATCAGTTTCGAGGTACATTACATACAGTACGTGATTGCAGAGTCTCCTTGTGCCTTCCCACATTCGGGGCCAACAATTCTCACCCCAACAGTTCTTATGAACGCGGCTAAGAGAGAAGAGTGCCCTTTTGTAAGCATTCAAGTCTAAGATCCATCGTTCTATGTAGAAACCACTTGCAGCCTTCACAAACTTTAGAAATAGACAAACACCAATTTAAAAAAATATTGAAAAAGATAAACAATTTGTCCATCTATAACACGATGTCCAAACCGAGCATTTTCTTTGAAAATTGTCTTCGGTGTCCGGAATTGTGCCTTCCCACATTCGGAGCCAACAATTCCCACCACAATATTTCTTATGAACGCAGCTTACAGATGAGGATGCCTTTTCATAAGCACTAAAGTCTAGGATCCACGCTGTTAGGGCCACCGTTCTGTGCAGCAGCCGCTTGCAGTCTTCACAGCAAATATTGAAAAACGGAAACAATTCGTCCATATAAAACACGATGTCCAAACCGAGCATTTCCTTTGAAAATTGTCTCCGGTCTCCGGAATTGTCCAAGCCGAGCATTTTCTTTGAAAATTGTCTCCGGTCTCCGGAATTGTCCAAGCTGAGCATTTTCTTTGAAAATGAACGAAGTTAGCCAATCTTCCAATTAAGCAGCGAAGGTCACGTCCTCGGCCTGACGCGGTCATTAACCAATCCCCCCACTGGTGCTCCACCCCACCACATTCTCAAGCTCCCCGGAATCCTGCATGAAAAAATGTCCATCCCTCAAAAAATCTGCACAAAAACAAGCACACGTCTACGAGAAGTTATGTTGATGAGGCAAGGACTTTTCCACTGCCGTCCAGGAAAAAAGAGTAACTCACTTAAACTAGTTAGCCGCAACGACAGAAAAACCGAGTGGAGATTAAGACAAACTTTCCTCCCCCTTCTCGAACTGCCCCCAAATTGCCTAAGTTTCCGTGAATTCCCTGCCACAACAATCCCCAGGCGAAACAACTCAACCGTCTGCATTCCCACAGTCACCACTGACCCAATTCCGCTCAGGCCGCACACACAAAGACACACGTGGCCACATCACTACCCGGTGTGTGCTGCAGACACAAATCGACGATAATAACGCATAATTGTCGACCGTTTGCCAGTGGAGATGCATCGGCGGTGGATAAAGAAAGCTCCGCCCCACTCAAGTGGCCCGAGCGCATCTAAAGTGGATTCCCAACCGATTCCGAAGCTGTGGTCTGGCAGCTCTTTGGCACGCTTGTATAGTTTAGCTTATTACCGCCAAGCCATCAGAGATGAAAATGAGCTCCGGAAATGGGAATAACTTCGGAACTTCTCATTGCACTCGCGGGCACGTAGGTAATGCTGCCGGTGCCCCTTGAACCCAGAGCTTGACACATTCAGGATGTGGTGAGTGTCAGGCATAGAGGCAGTCGAGGGCGGAGACGAGCTATGGAAGCCGTGTACCTGACTTGATTCCATCGATGAGGCAATGCTCGGAGGGGGCGATGTGCGCGTGTGGGAAATAACAATGAAAGGACTGCACATCGCTGATGAGTTCGAGGAAAAATGAGACCTTAAAAGGCGTGCATTTCAACACATTTCCGGAAATTTAATTAAGTTTCCCGGATTTCAAGGAGAACTTGATCGCGGGAGCTTGGTACATGAGTGAGTTATGGTGAGTTAATGGGAAATTGGATTGTCTGTTCAATTAGATTCAATTTGAGTCAATGCCCTAGAATTGGGCGCAATTTGGGAGATGGAGGTGGTGAGGGGCCTGTTTTGCGCATTGCGTTGAATGCCGAATGGTTGACTTACTTCGGAGCACATTATTCAACCATTGGAAATGCTTAAAGAGGATGTTTTCGAGCATTAGCCAAATGACACAATCGCTTCCGCCGTGAGTGTAAGCCCCCTCTACGGACGCGTCTTGCTTAAATGTGCTAGCTTCGGAGCAAATTATTCAACCCACCTCTGATCCACTAGAAACGAGGTTGCTTTCGACCGGCATCCGCATGACACAATTGCTTCCGCAATGAGTGCGTAGGAGCCCTCTACGGGTTTTGTTTGAAATACTCCTCCAACTGTAGAGAAAAGAGCAAAAGATGTTAAAAAACTGATTAAAAAGTCAAAATTTAAATACAAACGCAATAAAATTTATCTAAGAATTGGTAATATGGAGTGAAAGGGCAGCACATGCGCTGCGTTTAATGTGTATTTCAGTTTTCTTTGACGTGGTTGATGATTTTCTTCCAAGAAATATAAGATTTTACGACGCGATGCTCAACGAAGGAAGAAGAAGTTGGTTGGACTAGCATCGACATTGAGGTTAGAATGCTGTTACCGCTCCAACCAAAAGAAGAAAGGAAGCATTCGCTTCGGGAAGTTTATTGTTTTCGAGCAATCAACTTGATTCTATAGAGAAAGTTATTTCTTACCTGATCCTCATCCGGCCAATTACAGCGTGCGGCTCCAGTATGGTTCAGCTTGAGTTGTTACCAGATGGAGAAGATGATGGTGGTCAAGAGACTATGTCTTCAAGGCTGCCTCCGGTTACATCAAACGCTTTAATTTCTAGAAATTCTTTCCCATCGAGGGTTTTTACAACAAGGCAAACTTTGTCAGGATAGACTTTTAATTTTTGTTGCACTGCACTGGAGCGCTCAGACTCACAAACTGGTCCACTGTATTACCAGGCAGTAACCTTCATTTAATGTATTGTTTCGGTTTCCGAAGAAAGACCAGAACACGAGCTAAGAAAAAGCCGAGGAATTAAACGAGTTGAAGGTTTCGCGGTCAGAGTGCAACTGCCCACTTCTTTATTGACTCATATTGGTTTATATCAAGCAAGTATTTCATTTGAGATTTGTTTACATTATCGCTTTGGTAAGTTACTGGAGTTTAGGTTTTCAGTTGTCACCACATCAGAGACGCCACCTGATACGAGCAAAGGCGAGACATTGACAGATAAAGTCCTCTGAAGTGTCTTCACCTTCTCCACAGTCGTCGTAAGGAGTGCCATTACTAACCCCAAGTCGACTTAGGTACTTAACGAAGGTTAAGTGTATCGTTATGCCGTCAAGTCTTCTGCACTCATTTCTGTCTAAAGTAAGCAGAGCCTCGAATTTCTTGATAATGTTTGGGAGCATGCACTTGTTCCTGGATTTTTACGCCATCTACTGTTGTGCTGTTGGGAAACCTAGCAGCCGACGGAGGCCCTAACCAAGGATGCAGGTACTCCTAAGGTGGGTTCGGATCCTACGAATGACTGATTCAAAACTTGCCTAGCTAGTTCATTGGCAAACTCGTGATGTCCCGGGACCCAGACTAGACTTAGTGAATTCAGTCTGCCGACCAAATTAAGGGAAGACTTGCATTCTTGGACTATCTTGAAATCGGCTAAAGGATTGAGTACAGATACTACACACCTTCCACCTATCCTTAACAATATAAAGTGTAGAGGAGAAATTCTCCGAATACAAACCGAAACGTCAGAATTTGTTTCAACCGTGTCGTTCTTTATTTTTCAAGGCCTTTTATACAATTTCTCTTGACAGTAAGTGGAGAGTTCTAGGTCAATGACCTGGCCAGATGATCAAGCTTACACAAAAGTTTATCGCAGTTATTCAAATAATGTTAACGTTGCACAGTGGTGCACATAAGTAATAATCTGTAATTTCCTACAAAAGGGCGTTCCAACAAGAACGCAAGATTTAAATTTGGCGCCAATCGAACTGTCATTGTTTGACATTTGAACAATTATTATTGTTTGCTAGTAGAAGGTATAAGGTTAATAAAAATGGAACGGTTAACGAATGAACAACCCATTCTCATTGTGAACATGAAAATGCTGATTTTGCCGATAAAATCATCTTTTGTGACGAGGCCCATTTCCATCTTAATGGCTTCGTCTATAGGCGTGGAAAGTCCTCGAGTGATTCACGACAAGCAAATGCATCCTCAATGGATGGATTTTGGGCTGGAGGAATCATTGGGCCTTTATTTTTATGAAAATGGATGGATGGATCATTGGACCTTTTTTTATGAAAATGAGTCAGGTCAAGAGCAAACAATGAATGGTGAAAACATAACCAATTTGTTGTGCCTCAAATTGAACCTGCTGAAATGTGGCCGCCGTGGCGTAGTGGGTTGAGTGCGACGCTCACACGCCGAAGGGTGTAGCTTCGATTCCCAGCTCAACAACAATTTTTCAAATTTTTCACGGCACCACCTCTTTCGAACTGCTGACAACACTCAGAGAGTAATAACTGTCTAAGAAAGCTTCTCAAACTTCGCCGTTCGGAGTCAGCAAAAAACGGTAGGTCCCTTCTAA
This sequence comes from Eristalinus aeneus, assembly GCA_955652365.1. Classification (NCBI taxonomy): domain Eukaryota; kingdom Metazoa; phylum Arthropoda; class Insecta; order Diptera; family Syrphidae; genus Eristalinus; species Eristalinus aeneus. The sequence goes on along the minus strand of OY019130.1, from coordinate 6,321,067 downwards.
TCGTGAGAGAACAGTATCGAGCACAACACGAGCAGGTGATGAGCAAGCTAGGCCCTGGCCCCACTTTGGACTGAAGCGCCAACAATTATTAGTAAATTGAAAAAATGAATGTGGAGGGGATGTGGTTTCAACAAGATGGCGCCACATCTCATACAGCCAGAGAAACAATTCAATCGCTTCATCAGTCATTTAAATCTTGCGTTCTTGTTGGGACAACCTTTAGTTAGTGGACATCACAATGGCAAACATTTCCGCCTGGAAGACCGACGCAAAGTTACCTAAGGTGGTGTGAAGTCTGATGTTGTCGTCTTCCACGAAGGTCCCAGCTCCAGATCCCTCCGTCGTATTGGAGCCGTCCGTGAAAATTCGACTACATTCCTCTCCCGGTTCAGTTCTGGCCAGAGCGAGTCCAGCACACAAAGAAACTCAACTTTGTACAAGCAACACAGCTGTGTCTTTGGGCATGTCCATGAGGTTGGTGTCATAGGAGATGCGGTGCGCGAGATCATCAAAGCTCCAGTGCGAGTTGAACCAAAGACCATTCCTTGAATTCTTGGGTTTTAGTGACAGAACTATTCAAACAAACTTAATTTTACTTCCTGAAATCCAAAGCTAAACTCCTTTATAACTTCGAAATTATTTCTTTGGCTTGAGCAACAGAGCGACGAATTTGTGATATATCATAAAATAACAGTTTCAAATGGAAAATTGCCTGTCAAACTTTTCGACTATTTAATAAAAATGAAATATGTAAGCCATTTGAAGTTTTCGAAATGATAACTCCTTTCCAAAGGGAAACATTTTGAATTTCAACATCTATTTGTAGACCAGTTGACACGTCATTAAGGACATGATTTGGTCGCCATAATGTTGATATGTCCTGTTGCAAGGTAAACAAATTTGCAGTCCATCTCAAGAGACTTTAAATGTCATAATTCTGCTGATTTCTATTTTCTTCGCGAGTTCGACCGCGAGTTGATGTGTAATGATTGCTAGAGCACTATGTTCACCAACTTCACCCCATCAAGCTGCGTAGCTGAGTAGGTACTCTTTATCTTCCTAACTCACTATGTTAGGGAGTTAGGGAGTTAGATGTCGGGACACATCATCCTTGTCCTTAAATGTATGCAGCAGGTTAGGTTACTTACGATGCGTAAGAATTTGTAAGTCTTATTCTTCTTCTTCTTGTGGCGCTACATTCCGTGGTTTAGCTGGGCCTCAGCTAACCTCAGCCAACATGCCTTTCCAGCCAGTATGATCTTTTGCTAGCTGCCTCCAATTTCGGACTGGAAGTTGGTTGAGGTCCTTCTCCACTTGTGTGCGCCAACTTAGCCTAAGTTCTCCTCTCTTGCGTTGTCCGAATGGCTCAGATTCGAAGACTTTTCGGGCCGGAGAAGTGAAGTCCGTACGCTCTACATGGCCTAGCCATCTTAAGCGTTGTATCCGAAGACGCTTGACCAGGCGCATGCCGGTCCACAATTCAAAGAGTTCATCGTTAAATCTTCTCCTCCAGATGCCATCAACACAAAACAAGACCAAAAACTGTGCGCAAAACTTTTCTTTCAGAAAGACTAAGGGCTTTCTCATCCGCTTTTAGTAACGTCCATGTTTCCGTGCCGGAATAGTAGGTCTGGGATGATCAAGCCGTTATATAAGGCGAGCGCAGTCCTTCGAGAGAGGGATTTATTACTGAATTGCCTCTTGAGTCCAAAGAAACAGCGATTGGCAAGAGTGATTCTGCGTTTGATTTCGGTACTGGTGTTGTTGCCCCTATTTACCGCAGAGCCGAGATAGACGAACTCCTTGACGACCTCGAAGTTTCTGTTGCCTAGTGTGACTCTCCGTTCGAGACCTCTATGTTGTGTGTCCTTTATTGACGACAGTATGTCCTTTGTTTTGCCCTCATTAGCCGCCACACCCATTTTAGCCGATTCCTCTTCAATGCCAGCAAACGCCTCATTAACTGCTCGCTTTATTCGCTCGATCGCGTCAATGTCATCAGTGAAAATTAGCAATTGAACTGACTTTTGAAAGATCGTCAATCTGGTGTTGAATGAACGATTTTTAAGAAGTCGCATGACAGGCGACGCACTGCCTGTCATAGTCCATAAATCCTTAATAACGGTCTTCAAACAATTGTTGAAAGTCAAAATGTTTCCCTTTGGAAAGGAGTTATTATTTCGAAAATTCTTGAACATCGTTTTTCAGAAGCTTCTTAAAGAACCTTTTTTGACATTGAAGGTGAGTTCGTTACCGACCTTGACGGTCCATCGAGCGTTTTTCATCGTCAACCTATACAATATGACGAGATTGGTAGGATTGCCAAACTAGATATGGCACTGTGTAGCTTGTCTCTATGCACACTGTCATATGAGGCCTTATAATCGACGAAATTGTCAATTTTAAGGCCTCTGTCGTCCAGTTAGGATTTATCAGGTTATTGACGAACGATTACAGACGCCACTTGATAGCCAAAGTCGGAGGGATCCCCTTTCATATGGGTCAAGCGAGCAATATTGCCATCCCCTCGGGGATGTCTCCATCCGTGTTGATGCATTCGCTCTATCAGCAGACAGTCCAACTGCTCCAGCTGATTTATTTGGCCTAAGTCTTCATATAGCCATCCTGACTTCGTCTTGATCGGGGGCAAGGAACCCATGTGACAGCATGTGAAGTGAAGCGTTCTACCTGTAGCGATCTAAGTCAGTGTCTCCTGTACATGACAAGCGCAACCATCCCTAGCAGTTTGTTTGACTTACACAAGGAACTGTGAGCTGAATTAACCAACAAAAGAGTTCTTAGGTCTGGTAGTACACCACATAACACCGGCATTTGTGTCCTCAATGTAGTTCAGAAAGCGTCTTCCAAATTCTCACCACCAAGTGCTATTTTACACAGATTCATTTAAAAATAACGAATGCATTCATCAGCCGAAGCAGCTCGTGCGTTTTCCTAAAATTCAGTAATTCTCACAAAATGCGTTCTTCACAAGAACATAAGCTGCCTGCGTGCAGCTGTGTTTCCAGCTAAGCCAATATTTGTATTTTGCAAGTGAATTTCAGCTGCCTGCATGCCGGTAGCTAAGCTCACTCATAATCTTTCACAGGAAGTTAAGCTGTCTGCTCGGAGCTGGCTTTCCAACGAAGTTTTTACCTTTCATGCGAATTTCATAATTTCTGGCATTTTGAATCATTGTGAGCTCAAGGCATTCAACTTTAATCAAAATGAGTGGTAGTAACCATGACGTTACTAAAAGCGGATGAGGAATCCCTTGGCCTTTTTGAGAGAAAAGTTTTGCGTTTGATTTTTGGTCCTGTTTGTGTTGATGGCATTTGAAGGAGAAGATTAAATGAAAAACTCTTTGAATTGTGGACCGGCATGCGCCTGGTCAAGCGCTTTCTGATACAACGCTTAGGATGACTAGGCCATGTAGGGCGTATGGACATCACTACTCCGGCCCGAAAAGTCTTCGAATCTGAGATATTGGGACAACGCAAGAGAGGAGGGCCTAGGCTAAAATGGCGCACGTAAGGGGAGAAGGACCTAAACCAACTTGGAGTGCGGGACTGGAGGCAGCTGGCGAAAGATCGTTCTGACTGGAGAGGCATGTGGGTTGAGGTTCAGGTCCACCCCGGACTGTAGCGCCAAGAGAAGAAGAAGTACGGCAGAGGAAACCCACCATTGATAAAATCTGCACACTACGACAGGTTTTGTAAAAAAAAAAACCCTAAAATGCGACAGTTGACACTCATAACCTCGACGTCGCCGTCAAGACCGCATATGAAAGCATACAAAGGGATGAGCTCTGATATGGCATGTTTGTCATTTTTAACATTTCCGGTTAACTTGTCAGGTTGTGCGGCATGGCAAAAGAAAACTCACTTGACATTTGGCAGAACCGTTCCTTTGTTAATAAAATTGTGGAAATCGTTACACTGGATGTAGGAAATCCATTTGGAACCATTCGGAGAAGGCTGGATAATCAGTAGAAAGAACCGATGCATGGATGTCACAACCCAGAATTTCTATCTGTGAATTGGCAGCAATATCGACCCATTTTTGAAGCGTGATCTGGTATCTGATGACGGATCTTTTTCGACAACGTGAAGCATGAAAAACACGATTGTAGTCTAACGACAATCAGCCGACGTAGTGTTTAAGCCGGAATTGACTGTCACTAGGGTCTTACTCCCTTTCTGTTTCTAGGATCGAGCTCATAATTTAAACTGTCAAACACAATTACACCCTAAAGCGTGACCCAGTTGTTGAACAAAGCCAGCCTAGTGTCACGAGAGAGCGTCTCAACTCCCTCTTAATCCCAAAGAAACAGCGATTGGAAAGAGTGATTTCGATTTTAACACTGATGTTGTAGTCCGTATTTACCGCGGAGCCGTGGTAAACGAAGTCCTTAACTACCTCTGCTGACTTTTGTGACGCCTTGTCTGAGACGTCGATGTTGTGTGTCTTTCCTTAATGGCAGCATGTACTTCCTTTTGTCCTAATTTACCGTCAAACCCATTCCAGCCACTTCCGCTTCAATGCCAGCAAACGCCTCATTGACAGTTCGCTGTATTCCTCCAATCACAGAAATGTCGACCGCGTATGCTAACAGTTACGCCGATTTTTGGACAATCGTGTTTCTGATGTTGACTAGTGACCTACGCTACACAGACAGCAGAGGATACTTAACTCAGGAAAAAGCTGGATTGGATAAGAAAGGAAAAATGAGAAAAAGTATCGGAGACAAGACGGAGCCCTGAGGAACTCCGACATTAAAATGGAAAATGCCTGCGATGAACCTTGATTTGACAACTCGAGTGCATTGAAGGAAAAAATACATATACAAAAAACGTACTTTCGACAAGATAGACTGATGTGGGGTTCAGTCAAATATTAAGCACAACGATCTTGTTTTGCCGTACAAAGCCCAAAGGTTGGATTCACTTCTTAGTCAGAAACATCAAATGAACTTGTGCAGCGGAAGAAGCCCTACCAAGTTTAAGGAAGCTGCCGGGATTTAAAATATCGTAAGCCGATGTACTATCAAAGTGGCACACAAAAGTGGAGAAGGGCCTCAACCAACTTGAAGTGCGCAACTGGGGACAGCTGGAGGAGTCTTCGGATACAACGCTTAAGATAGCTAGGCCATGTAGAGCGTATGGACACAACTGCTCTGACTCGAAACGTCTTTGAATTTGAGCCATTGCAGCAACGTTACAGAGTATGGCCTAGACTAAGGTGGCGCACACAAGTGGAGAAGGACCTCAGCCAACTTGGAGTGCGGAACAGCTCGCGAAAGATCGTGCTGGCTGGAGAGGCTTGTTGGTTGAGGCCCAGGTCCACCCCGGACTGTAGCGCCACAAGAAGAAGAAGAAGGTGTACTATCAACGTTTATATAATGTTAGAAAGAAGGGATGTATGTAAGTTATGAAGATTCACCCTGCTTAGGGACCGACTCGACGATTGCTATTTTCAATTTACTCGGAAAGAGTAGAATATAACCCGATGAACAGGAAAACCTTTCTGTCGGCTCTAAGAGCATTCGAAGTACTTTGTGGAAGGTGAAGTCTGTCAAATCTGCTGATACCATTAGCAGAAGCGCAGCTGAATTGAAGGTTTTCTCAAACACAGTACGCAAACAATTCCCTTCACACTGCCCTTTTACATTAAATTTGTCTCCTTCTAAATCTCTAGCACCCTGTTTCATGGTTGATAGCAAACAGCAGGCAAATTTGATTCCACTTGCAAATAAGAGATGAACAAGCTTAAAGCGAAACCACTTTCATCACAAGACCCCCAATCATTACGTGCATTAGATGCACTGTGTCCTCGCCACAGACTAACCATCGAAGCAATCGCATGAATGCTGCTCACTCTCCAGACAATTCACAGAATCCAAACCACCGCATCAAATGATTCCTGGCCGCATGCAATGGCAGCCCATGGTGAAGCAACTCCACACGTGACAAAATTGGTTGCAACCGAGCTAAGAGCGGGGACCAGACATCCATGGAAGATCAACAATTCCCCCTATCGAATGGTTTCTCATAAATTCTTTCCGCACAATGGACCAACCCAGACCAACCGCCGCTGCCCCAATCCATCCATCCAGCCACAGAGCCGCACACACGTTGAGCCTGCTAATGACCTCTTAATTATTAAGTGATGGCTTTGTTTTGCTGGCAGTCGGAGAGATACGACCGCAAAGGAGTGCAACTGGCCGGGCTATCAATGGGGAGGAATCAATTAAAAGGAAACATAAAGAAAACTGAGAAAATCCACCACCGAATTGACACGCACAGCATACGGGCGGATCGGGTCTCTATCGGTCATTCTTATCCAGACCTGGACTCGGACACACTTCGCAGCCGAATAACAATGGGAACCTGTGGTCATTCCGCTCGGAGCTCACTTCCGTTCTGCTGGTCCGGGCAATAACAATAGAGGCAGCCCCCTTCAAACAGGATTCGCATTTATTGCTTACTCCTTCGACGACGGGGACTCCTTCGACACTCTCCCATCCATCGACAGCGGGATGGATGGACACTTAATGGCGTGTCTGTGTGTGAGCGCGCACGACGGTGATGACGATGATGCCATCTCTAAAACAGAACCCAGCCAACGTAGTCGCATTAATTTCTTCCGATTGACCAGAGCACCGAGCGGCCCTCGCTTCCAGGGCGCTCGAGTACCGGGCAACGGATCTATTCAGTGTGGGCTCTGGTCCGCACTCGGGTGGCACCACCCATCCCCGGGTCATATTGTATGTGGGTTAATGCGTCTAATTAAAAGGGAAACAGGGAAACGAAAACGAAAACGAAAACGACCCGAGCGAAATGGAGAGGTAAACCTCTTCGTTAATTTATTGTAATGACGGTTGCCGTGGCAAGGATTGCATGCATAGGATGCTTGTCCATTCCTTGTGGTGGTGGCCACAACTCTCATCTCATCATCTGCATCCGCAGATAAACCATTCTGGGGTTTGGTCGCTTCCCTCCTATTTCTCCCCCATTCGCACTCATTCCGCCCCAAATGTGGCGGCAATGGTTTCAGTTTATTTCCGGGCATTAAAGCGAATAAATAAATTCCATCGCATGGTGGGAAAGCGCGCAAGAAGCAGTTCTCCATTCGAAAGGATTGGGCTCCTTCTGCTCGCCGTTTGCATTCGACCCCTCGCCAGAGCAACGGACCTGGGGCAATGCGATGCTTGTAAGGCTGGCCGCTTCACTGTTGTTGCTCCCAGTGGAATTTCCATTCTGTTTGCTTTAAGGATTCGCTCGGAATTCAATTCGATTTGGAACTCTGTGCCTGCGCCACCACACTGTGCCACGTACAGGACGAATTCGAAATCTAATCAACTTCTCATCGAGGTGCCATAAAATCAAATCGATCCCATTCCGAGTCCCCACTCGAGGTCAATGAATTAAATTCTAAAAAACATCCTCCCCCGGGAGGGACCGACGCGACGCCTTCACCACCGCCAACACCTCTGCCACCCAGTTGATGACATTGTCACATTAATGCAATCATTGTTCGCGTATCACGTTCGCGCAACGGTACCCTTTTAAGTTTTATGGAACAGTCGTGACATTTCTATGCATTGCGCGCTTCCTCCGCGCCGCGCCCTGGCCTGTGTGTACCTGCGCCACACATAGGTGCTGCCGGGGTCTGCTGATAGAAACATTTGCCTGATGAGGATGTTATTTGCGGAGCGCGTCCGTGTGTTGTCCTATCTGAATATTGATGGCATGCTATGAGTTTTTTTTCTTTTTTGGCGCACTGGTTGAAAGCACAAATTCGATTTTTCCACAAATGGGAATAGTTCAACTGAAAGTTTTTGGAAATCGAAAATGAAATTTGATAATTCCCCAACTCATGCGTGACAACATTGGAGCGGCGTTTCGACGATCGAATTGGAGGCTTTTGCCGAATTGGGTTTTGAAGCAATCAATTTCTGTACGATCAGAGGTTGTTGGAGTGTTTGGCGTCATGCGGCGCGGGGGGTTTCATTTGAATTGACGGAATCGCACAAAAACTAAAGTGCCCGGTTTAAGAGGTAATCTTATTCGGAGGGGCTTGACAACGCAGGAAATAAACGTATTTGACGGTGTGGAATAAATGGTAGAATGTTTATTTGACGACATCATTTCTTCCGATCCCCTTCCAATCTTGACAAACAACTGGAATCTTGGCAAAGTTACAATAAGTCCAGGGATTGACACATAGAGGGCGCCACTAACGAAAAATCCATATTTTTTGGAAGTACAAACATTCAAATGATTCATTCAACCTGGATATTCGGTTACAAGTTACAGTGCTTCATGTGACGCTGCTTTTGCGATTTTTAAAACAGAAATTCGAGTGTTGATTAAACACTGCTTTTTGATGAGAAAAAATACCGCGCAAGCTCAAAAATGTCTTGAAAAGTGTTACAGGGACTCTGCTCCACCAAAAACAACTACTTGTCGGTGGTATGCTGACTTTAAACGTGGCCGTACAGACACCAACGATGCTGAACGCCAATTGAGGTGGTTACACCTGAAAACGTCAAAAACGTACACAAAATCGTTTTGAAGAACCACAAAGTATAATTGCATCATATAGCTGAAACCTGAAACATATCAGAAGGCGGTGTGTACACTATTTTTCATAAACATTTGCTCACGAGAAAGCTGTTCTCGAAATGGGTGCCGCGTTTGCTCACAATGGACCGAAAACAACAACGTATCGATGATTCTGAGAACTGCTGGGAACTGTTTCGTCAAAATAAACATGACTTTCTGCATCGGTATGCCACAATAGATGAAGCATGGATCCACCACTGCACTCCAAAGTCAAATCGGCAGCTTGCAGAGTCGATGAACCACGCCCAAAGCTTTCAAAAACTCACAAATCGGCTGGCAAGGTTATGGCAATTTCATTCATCGATTATCTTTGGAAAGGTAAAAGGACCAACAGTGAATACTACATGGCATTATTGGTGCATTTGAAGGTCCCATGTGAAGAAGAAAAGAATTCTCCTCCAGACGTTGGCAACCATGGCCAAAAATGCGTTTCCTTCTTCTTCTTCTTCGGATGGCGCTGCAGTCCGGGGTGGACCTGGGCCTCAACCAACATGCCTCTCCAGCCAGCACGATCTTTCGCCAGTTGTCTCCAGTTGCGCACTCCAAGTTTTTTGAGGTCCTTCTCCACTTGTGTGCGCCACTTTAGTCTAGATCGTCCTCTGTTGCGTTGTCCCAATAGCACGGATTCAAAGGCTCTTCGGTCCGGAGCAGTGCTGTCCATACGCTCTACATGGCCTAGCCACCTTAAGCGTTGTATCCGTAGACGATTGACTAGGCTCATGCTGCCGTACAGGCTATACAGTTCGTGGTTGAATCTTCTCCTCCAGATGCCATCAACGCAAACAGGATCAAAAATCGCACGCAGAACTTTTCTCTCGAAGAGACCAAGGGCGTCCTCATCCGCTTTTAGTAGCGTCCAGGTTTCTGCGCCGTAAAGCAGGACTGGGATGATCAATGTGTTGTACAAAGTCATTTGGGTCGGTCGGGAGAGGGCTTTATTACTCAATTGCCTCTTAAGCTCAAAGAAACAGCGATTGGCAAGAATAATTCTGCGCTTGATTTCGGTACTGATGTTGTTGCCCCTATTCGCCGCGGAGCTGAGATAAACGAAGTCCTTCACTACCTCGAAGTGTCTGCTGTCCATAGTGACACTCTGTCCGAGACGTCGATGTTCTACGTCCTTCTTCGATGACAGCATATACTTCGTTTTGCACTCGTTTACCACCAGTCCCACATTAGCCGCTTCCGCTTCGATGCTAGCAAACGCCTCATTGACGGCTCGCTGAGTTCGGCCAATCATGTCAATGTCATCCGCATAAGCTAGCAGTTTAACGAACTTGTGGAAGATCGTGCCCCTGATGCTGACGTGTGAGTTACGCACGATCCCCTCAAGAATGATGTTAAATAAGTCGCATGACAGCGCGCCGCCTTGTCTAAATCCTTTTTTGATATCATAGGTCTCGGTGAGTTCGCTACCGACCTTGACGGAGCAGCGAGAGTTCTCCATCGTAATCATAAACATCCTGACGAGTTTGGTAGGGATGCCAAAACTAGATATGGCACTGCGTAGCTCCTCTCTATGCACGCTGTCATACGCGGCCTTGAAATCGACGAATGGTGGGTGTCGATTTGTACTTTTTGGGACCTCTCCAGGATTAATTGCTTCCGCACCCACCGTATTATCCAGATCAGATAATACGGTGGGTGCGGAAGCAGATCGCCCCCTGCGACTTCTACCTCTTATTATACCTCAAAAAGAGGCTCGCCGGAAAAAAAAATATGGCTCGAAAAAGGAAATGATCGCCGAAACTGAACCCTATTTTTAGCCCAAAGATAAAGGTATCGAAATGATATAGAGCGTTGGATTGATTGTATCACTCTTAAAAAAAAGAAAAACTATGTAGATGAAATAAGTTGAATTTTGTCTAGAAAATGTGTTTTTGTTGGCTGGTTCCGGGACTTAATGAGTGATGTTTTACATAGAGGAGGGATTTGAAATACGCACTCTTTCCAAAAGCGTTGCCAACGAGTCCCCAAAGCTTCTTAAAAATAAGAAACAAAGAAGAGGAAGGAAAACAACATTTCAGAGAAGCGTGCTGCCTCCTGGTCAGTTTTCCTTTTTGGGGTCACCAATTGTAGACAAGTTTACAAGTTTATTTAGCCAGTAAAGTTTACAAATTTTGTCTTACATAAGTTATATACAATACAGAGATACGATAAGTGATCTATCTTACTTCTGAAAGAAATAAGTGCAAACATTTCATGAGGGATCTAGTGGATAGATTATTCGAAAGGAAAGTGCTACAAGATAAAAACCTTTCATTTAACCAAAAAGAAAAAAAAAATCACACAAATATCACAGTTTGAAGAAGTATGAATATGTATTTGTTAACAAATAATTATCAACATTTATTGTGTCTATGCAGATGAGTAAATATATAATATAAGATAACAATAAACAAATAAAAAAGTAAGTAAATAAATAAATAAATATATAAATAAATAAATAAATAAATAAATAAATAAATAAATAAATAAATAAATAAATAAATAAATAAATAAATAAATAAATAAATAAATAAATAAATAAATAAATAAATAAATAAATAAATAAATAAATAAATAAATAAGTAAATAAATAATTTAATTAATTAATGAAGATTATAACATGTAGGAACCAGAACCCTTAAATCGTCTGACAATAATATGTTTATGAACGGATAAGATTATTGATGAGAATATCATCGGATAATTCACATCTCGACCGATATTTTTCTCTGAGTTGAAGTACTCTATCTTGAATACGGTCGATGTCAGCCCTATCATGTAACTCCCTCGTCGAGAAATGCCATGGGAGCTTCAGGATAAGTTTTAATAGCTTATTTTGTGCTATTTAGAGCTTTTGGATGTGAGTTTTGGCGCAGCTACCCCAAACAGGACTGCCATATAACATAAAGGATTGGAAGATTACTTTAAATATAATTAGTTTGTTTTCATTACTAAGTACGGACTTTCTATTTATCAATGGGTACATAACACGAATTGTTTGGTTGACTTTGTTGACGGTATTAGAGATATGCTTATTAAATAAAAGTTTTCTGTCTAACGTTATACCGAGATATTAAACGCTATCAGTCCAATCAATTTCAATACCGTTAATTGATAAGTTGTTGCTTGGCAGAAAACAAGCTTTTCTTTTCCTTGTAAAAAAGATAGCTTGGGTCTTGGAAGCATTTAGTTTTATTTTCCATTTCCTCAAATTAGGGTATATGATATTCAGTCCAGATTGAATTTTGGCTTCAACATCGATACCAAGAACATCTGTGGAATATATCCCTGTGTCGTCAGCAAACATAGCTAATTTACAATTTGGTAGTTGAGGAAAATCAGATAAGTAAATGTTAAACAAGGCCGATTGTAGGCAAATTTTTGCGGGTCGTTAAAAAAGATTTTGCTCGCATTGAAGCGGAATCGGCTAAAATAGGCCTGGTGGTTAATGAGGGCAAAGCGAAGTACATTCTCCCATCAAGGAAGGACACACAACATCGAGGTCTCAAAGAGAGCGTCAGACTAGGCAGCAGAAACTTCAAGGTATTCAAGGACTTCGTCTATTTCGAAGCAAGGCCGGACCACTTTGGCGGGAAAATGGCATTTCGTAATTGATGGGAACGGAACAGTGAGGTAAAGTGTTAACTCTTGTCTAGTAAATTGTAACTCTCTCTCGCTAATTGTTTCTATTTTCCTTTTCGGCTTGGGTGAGGGGACTTCCATTTTACTTTCAGTTGTGTTTTTGAGTTACCAAGTTCTAGTGACTCAGATTTGATGATTCTTCTTTGTATTCTTAGACTTAAGACTAGATTCATGGTGCTGTACGTAGGGCTAGCAAAGAATTTCTCTTGAAAAGGAATTTTTCTCATCTACTTTAATTGCCGCTCCGAACAACCTTGCAGTCTGAGCCAGACTTGCTGGGCTTACAGGCTGGGTTAGGCTTGAAGGCTGGGTTAGGGTTGAAGGCTTCACCAGGCTGAACCATACTTGGATGCCGAGCCAGGGTTGCAGGCTGAGCCAGGCTTGCTGACTGGGCCAGGCTTACAGGTTGGGCTAGGCTTGAAGGTATGGCCAGGTTGGGCCACGCTCGGAAGCCGAGCCCAGCTTGCAGGCTAGATCAGGCTTGCAAGCTAGGCCGGGCTTGCAGACTGAGCCAGGTTTGCAGGTTGGGCCAGACTTGTAGGGTAGACCAGCGCTCTAATAATTTCACAACATCAGGGCTTGTTTTCTTTAATGCAGAAACCCTTCCTCGAGGATAGTATTTCTGGCCTTACATCTCAGCTATTCAGCTAGGAGCTTTTTCGGCTTTTAGTTTCTGTGGGACAACCCTTGACAAAATTGCCTGAGGGCCAACTATACCCAGCGTTATGTTTATCCAGTGAATCTATGAGAAACGTTCCCATCGAAGCACGAGGAAGACACCACTATATCTTAGAGTCACGAAAATTGAAGCCAGTATGGCATTCTGCTGGCCGCCGTGGCGTAGTGGGTAGAGCCCGAAGTTCACACGCCGAAGGGTCGAGGTTCGATTCGCGGCTGAACACCTCGAATTTTTCATGGCACCACCTCTTTCGAGCTGCTGACATCACTCAAAAAGTAATAACTGTCTAAGAAAGCTTCTCAAACTTCGCCGTTCGGAGTCAGCAAGAAATTGTAGGTCCCTTCTACTAGTGAGAGAACAGTAGCTCCCACAACACGAGAGTTGATGAGCAAGGTAGGCCCTGGTCCCCCTGTGGACTGTTGCGCCAACAATTATTATTATTATGGCATTCTGCTGATCTATTGAATCGAATTCAATTCTTGGTTTAGAGGTGCCAGTGTCCAAAGCATGCAGCAAAAGTCCACTTGGGCCTGTGTACCCACGTTGCGGGAAGACCAATTAATTAGCGCATTTATTGGCGGCTGACCGAATAATGATTGGGTGGGGACCAGCGTCTACTCCATCCACTTCATCGCCTTCTTTCTGCCAAGAAGATATTGGCCCAATCACCAAGCCTCTCTAACGGTTAAGAAACAATACTTCTTCCAAAGGAAACTTAAGATCTCTTCCGACAGCCAGGTTGCTATCGGTTTCCTTCGAGGTCACAACTTCTTATCCTCAATTCGCCGCCTGTCTGCTTAGGAAAAAGCCAAAAACTCCCAGACTCTCTTGTTAGCCGTGATTTAGTGGCTTCCAGGGGACTTGAGAAAATGTTGTCAAATGCGATCAACAAAATGACCTTCATACCGTGTCCTCAGTTCAACTCTCAAAACATTGACAGAAGGAAACCGAATGAGGCCTACAAAATCAACATGTCTTACAACATGTCTGTAAATGCTTTCTCTGCATCGTCACAACCCTGTACGTTGTTCTAAACAGATGCTCATAGAGATCGCTGCAATATGGGCGTACATGCCTCTTGACTTGCTGTCCCTCACAAAAGCTTCAGCACAAGCTCCTGTCACTAGGCAGAAATCAGCTAAGTCCTGCATTCAATTGAGGAATGTTTTCTGTATAAAAGAACACTGCCCCCTCCTCTTAAAAAAGCAAAAAACGACCTGAACCCTGCCAGAGAACCACAAATTTCAATTCCCATTTCCCGCGCTGACAGACGAAACTGCTCATTAATTGACTATCGCTGTTACGCATTGCAGGTGTTGTGCTTCCAACTTCCACACAGAGGTGGTCTCATAATATTTGCAACGACTACAGTCCATGAATCTTCCTCGTCCATTATTGTGTCACAGTTAACAAGTCCATTCGGTGTGAGTGCTTCCCCGGGGGAGTTTAGCCCCGAACATTATCCCGGCAAGTGACAGAGCTAATGCGAGCGTTCCCTCGCAGTCTGTGCGGCTTCCGTCAACCTCCCTGCGAGGACGAAGGACGCGAATATCGAAATGAATATTAAAAATTGATTCGGCGAACGAGGAACAACTGGGAGATACTCACGGCGCACAGTCATCGTCGTTGTTTTTGTGAAACGGAAACGCAGACGAAGTTTGAGTGCATTTTGCATTTGTGAGCAGCGACTCAACAAGGGATTAGATGCGGATTGTGCTCCTGGAATGGAAAGATATGTGCAATCAAACGGGGGATGAATTCTGCATTTGTTTGCTTAGAATTTCAAGGGGGTGGGGAGGAGTTGAAGTAAAGCGATATTCTGAGAGTTTGCGGACAAATATCATGTCATCGGTCATGGATGATGCATGTGTATGTCCTGGTGGTACTTCGAACTGCTGGGAAATTTATGAATATCCTTGAGGTTACATTCCACGAATTAGTTCACAAGTTCGCCGGTCGGTCTTCTGTTTGCCGAGGGATTCAACCCTCGTTGGTCCCGGAATTGATTACACGACCTTGATCATTAATTCTACCCAAACAATCCCGAGGAAAGATACCCCTGTTATTGGGGTCGCTTCCATTCTGACAACTCGGCAGGAATGGGCCTGTGGCTAGGTGTCGGTATCGGTGTCGGTGTCGGCATCGATGTCGGTGTTAACAGCTCCTAATAAATAAGTGCCATTCCCCCGGTGGTCGATTTCAGAGCCCTTCCCCTTGCAGTCGCTTTACAAATGAATCGCCGTCCACAGGCGAATTCGACCCCAAATCCTATGCAAAGCATATGCACGGCGTCCACTGCAATCGCAGCAGTCGATTGTGTTCCTTATCCCCCGGCCCAGTGAACAAGAGGAAGTTTCACTTAGCCGGAGCCTACGGGCCGCCAGACGTTTATCATGTTAAATGAGTTGTAAAGTTTGGTGCTGCTCCCTCTGGTGTCCTTTTTCATTTTGTTTCCTTTTTTTGTGTGGTTCACGGGATGGGATGTCGATGTTGTGCCTTGTGTACAATTTTGCAGGCCCTGTCGTGTCCCTTCTTCAGTTCAGGCTCCCTGTCAATGTATCCTTTCAGACTACAGCGTTTGGATTTTTGCCAAAACAACAGCAGTCTCCGCCGTTTGAATGCCTTCATTCCCGTTTCTATTCCCAGCTCTTGGGCAAACTAACCAAGTGGCGTGTGTCCGTGGCGGGTCGGTTCCGCCCCGTTATCTGTCCAAGGGGAGGATGAAGTGGAGTCCTGATAGTGTAACTAATGTCTGGTGACCGCGTTAGTTGGGATGTTCAGCTGGTTAAGCAGATGTTTTAACTCAACTCCCGACCCGCCCCGGGTTGCGGAGGTGTCACACGGACAACCGCAGACCGCATACGTTTTTCAACGGGCGTGACGGGTGACATTACGGTGGCGCGGAATTGATTGCCTTCAATTTGCTGGGCGCCGAAGGGCGGGCATGGCGGACGTCCATCGCATTGCTTTGTCTCAAGGTCTCGTCGTGGCCTTGACAAATTAATTGACATGTTCGCTGTGAACAGGCGGAATCTCTGCGTTTTTCTGATGATGTACGAGATGACTGCCATCACGGTGATCACACACAATGCGAGAATCGCAATTTTTCGGACTGCTTTGTGTCTGCTGAGACACGTCCGATGACTTTTGTGCGGAGTTCATGAAATTTTCGCCATAAGGACACGCTGAAGGAACATGTTCGGCGGCAAGGACGCTCGATTGGAACTGGTCGCAGTGTTCATTTGGAGTAATTGGATGGTTGGATTTAAGAGAGAAGCGAGATGCTGGCCATTTCTCGGAGGATTGTGTGGTTTTCGCTGAGTTTTACTGCCGTCATCACGAAGGACTCGATTTAGTAGCAGGCTCAAGGTTGCTTGCAATCTAAGATTGGACTTAAGCTTCATGAGCCCCAACCCAAATGTTCGAAGGACGTGTAATAAAACGGAGTACTGGACAATCTTGATCCTGCCTCAAGTCATATGAACTCTTCTGCATTTACACTTCCCCAGATCAATCTGAAGGACATATCCTGCATCCCTTCTAATTGAAAGCTTTTCTCTATGCCGCTTGAAACAGGCATTTCCAATGAGAGCCTTTAAAAGAAACAATTCAGAGGACAACGCCGTTTAAAAATCAATTACTCCACACAAGGCCAAAGCTTGGGGCTTCCAAGCCACCAGCCTTCTTCGTCTTCCGCACAGCACACAGCACAAAACCTGCGCCGTGCGGTGCGGTAAATCGATTTTCTGTGGTCTGTGGGGCGCTGTCGAAACTAGAAACTACAATGTGCTCACATTTTTGGCCCGAATTCAGGTGCAGAACATTAGAAGTTCGATAAAATCACTGACAATGGCACGCACAATGGCCTCGAGTCCATTCACAAGAATCAATTTGTTTTAAACCCAATCCACAGTTACACCCACACCCGCATCCACACCTTTGATGCACGGCTCGGGCGAAACGAGAGCATGGCGGCCGCAATTGGTTTTGGCTCAACGGCGTGGCGGCGTGTCGGCAACTGGTAAGAATGAGAGGCAGTGTTTAATTGCATATTTCCGGTGTGTGGGAGCATTGTGTGAGCCTCGAAATTGGAAAAACCTTACAAAGCACATCACGCGCCGCCAACAGTGGCTGCCAATGGAGAGCACGCGCCCATTGCGGCCAACAAGCCCAGCCACCGCCATCGACACTGTAGCCGGGTCGGCATCGAGTTATGGCTGAGAGCGTACTTATTTGTAAATTTCGGATATCATCATCATAATTGTGGTTGCGCCCCCCGCGCGTGTGGGTGGAGGGGCGGTGGGAATGAGTCGCAAAAACACATCGCCAGCAGTCGAATGGATGGTAGAGGCAGCCGCTGCGTTCGTGGGAACATAATTAATGAATCCACACTCTCCACTCCCCACTCATCCGTCCTCCTGCCCCTTGGAGAGCTGACTACATAGCGCTGTCCGAAACATAATGAATGCTTAGCCGGCACTTGAAGTAATCGAACAGTATTTAAAAACAATTTACCTAATGACACGGCGATTTCGGATCAAAGCCGCTGTAGGATCATTGGACGCGGCGAAATTTTTAATTTTACATGGATTAAGAGTGACTGACAACTGAAAACTGACCAGTAAAGACTTTAGATTGAAGATTGGAGATTGAAGACTGAAAACTGAAGGCTGAAGACTGAAGACTGAAGACTGAAGACTGAAGACTGAAGACTGAAGACTGAAGACTGAAGACTGAAGACTGAAGACTGAAGACTGAAGACTGAAGACTGAAGACTGAAGACTGAAGACTGAAGACTGAAGACTGAAGACTGAAGACTGAAGACTGAAGACTGAAGACTGAAGACTGAAGACTGAAGACTGAAGACTGAAGACTGAAGACTGAAGACTGAAGACTGAAGACTGAAGACTGAAGACTGAAGACTGAAGACTGAAAACTGAAGACTAAAAACTTTAAACTTTAAAGCTATTCAGTTCCAAATGGAGTTTTCGAAAACACAGCACGTCTCCTCTTTCACACGCGTCAAGAAACCAGGTGATTCAGAATGCACTAAATTGAATAGTAATTAAGTTTCAAACCTATATTTGTCACCAAAAGCCAATTCAAACCGTCCAAACCGTTTTTCTACCGCCAACGGGCCAATTAGGCATTTTCCATAATCGCCTATCAAATATCGATGATGATGGCTCGTTAGTTTTGCGAGTCAAAGTGCATTCTCGCAAAACAAAGCGCCCGACCGGCAATAATTCATAAGCCATTGAACGCGTCCTTTTTGCGCCATTTCGCGCCATTTTTGCGATGCAACCTATGCTGAAAATTCAAAAACTCCCACACCCGGTGGTGCAGGACATGAGCCATTATCTTCTACAACAAGTTTGCAGTCCCCGGCACCCGCACGTCTCCCGCTAACAGAATACATCCTGCGCAGCACTATCCCGTGTTCCGCTGAATTCAATGCATCCCCTCCCTCCGCCTTCGAAAACTTGAAGAGACAAAAACAACTACAGCCTCCTAAGTACCGATCACTTAGAGGCATTTTTCGCACCACTACCACCACTACCGCCTGTCGACAGTAACCCATTTTCAGTGCGACAAGGACACGCCAAAAATGCACAAGAAAAAAAAAAGGCACACCGACGCAAGCAAAAAAGTCCGTCGAAAGCGCACAGAAACGATTAAATAATTCCGCTACTGGAGAAATGTTTTGTTCGGGCTATGAAACGAGACGAGACAGCGCGAGTACGGGGCACTCCCGGACACCGCTACTCAGCGCTGCTGCGGGTGGCGGCTTCTCACAATTAAACGCTGTTCCATGTCCACTTGCGCAGGGTCCACAACCACCAGCAGCGGGCGGATGCGACGAATCTGACAGCGATGAATGGTGGCCGTGGGGGAACTTTTTGCACACAATTGGAAATATGTTTGAACATTTTTCAATAACTCTGCCCCCCTGCGGCGCGGCCAATGTATCTCTGTTTATCGCTGGCGTTCTGCTTTTTTGCCCTTCGATCGGACGATGAAGGTTTCTTTGTGTCCCATCGGGGGGGACGTGGGTGGGGGGATTTTATTTGCCTTGTGCTACACGAGTATGTTGACAGTGGAAAATTATTACCAGCCCCAGAGGGGATGCTTGGTCCCGGTGGGCCGAGCCGAATTGAATTGTAGACCCACCAACCGGACATATGTACGACGCCGATGACCACAAGTAAACAAAAATTACCAGTCGTGTAGGTGACACAAGTGTAGCTAGAGGTACACACCAATTAATGTAACAAGGACATGGAGAAATTAATTGTACTCGATTCGTGGGAGGTAGGTGGGGGGAAGGCGACGGTGGTGGTGGTGGTGGCGGCGGCTGTGCTGCTGTTGGATGTTTGTTTTAATTACTCCCAACAACAGGTGCGTGCGTGCGCGTGTGAAGGAGAACGGAGTTAATTATATCTTGTCCCGATGGCCCATTGACGGGGGAGGACAATGTCCGGTAGTTAGGCACTGGTCACACCGGAACTGAAGGACAGTGGGACAATTTGTGACAGCTGGGCTGCTTGTTTACTTTTGCTCATTTTCTTAATCAAGTCTGTCCTCACTGGCCTTTGTGTCTGTTTCTAAGGCTTGTGTGAGAAGAGGACCATCGTGGAGCGTTGCTAGGGATCCTTGTGGACTCTTGAATTAAAAGGATTTGGGTAAACATTTGTGGCAAAATTTTTTGAGGCATTTTTTTGTGTACGCGTATGGAAATGAAAGTTACAACAGTTTCGAAGGATTGCCAGTACTGTTCTTCATTTTTTCTTGGTCTAGAGTAAGAGATGGGCCTGCGCCGCAACTGATTGTTGTTCAGCTCTAGCTTTCCCGACCGTAGCAGTTCACTGTTCCACCTTTCACCGGAATAAACGTTCTCCAACAAAATACTGAATTCCGGGCCATCAACCGAAGTTGTCTCTGAAAAAGTTAAATCCAAGAAGTCGTTGGCACAACTAGGAAATGTAGTCATTTCAAAGTTTCAGCACTCACTTCCCGCCTCATATGACGCAGGAATGCCTGCACTGCTGTGGAGAACAAAGCAATTTGCATAAACATTCACTAATGACGGTCTTCCGCAGAACCAACGTCCTTCCACTCACGCAGGTTCCACTTTAATGTTCCGTTAAATTCCTCAATTCCATCAAATATTTCCTGTTACGTGAATTGTTTTCGAAACACGATCCCATCCATAATTTGTCGACTAAATTAAGGGGAGCCCAACGTCAACAGCAAAACCGGCAAAGCGGAAAAAGGAGACAGCAACAAAAAAACGAAAATACGGAAAATTATTGGCAATCGTCTGCATTCTCGGAATGGCAACACTATAAAGCACCACAACGACCACGACGGGAACTAAAAATCATTAGCATTTCTGAAATGGAAATGTGCAAGGAAACGCCTCCATCGGGGTGTGGAGTGAGAGGGACGGGACGCAGTGCTGCAAGAACTACCAGATAAGTGAACTTAATATTTGCAAGACCTTGCACACGAAATGTAAACAAAGTTGTTCGTCCTCCCTGCCTCGGTCCACACCCATCGAGAGTCGCATTGCAGTGCCATCAACACCGTGAGGCCAGCAACCACCGCCACTGGCGGCATTGCTCCCACTGTCATCGTCTTCTGTTCATTCTGATAACTGTCTTCGAGCTAACATTTTCAATTACCATACAATGGCGTTTTAATGCACACTCACTGGCACACACAAACTCACGCAGGCAGGCAGGCAAGCAGGCAAGCAGGCACAGTTCTGTGTTGGAGGATGTATTTTTTTTTGTTTTTGTTTTTTTTTGGAGTCGACACCCCAAGTTGCTGTGCTGCACAGCGGCATGACACTCATCCACACACAGCAAAGTGCACGAGGACATGTCAACAGGAAGACATTGGCAGTACCACTGCCACACATAGGAAATGAAAATTGGGTTG
Organism: Eristalinus aeneus; assembly: GCA_955652365.1. NCBI lineage: Eukaryota > Metazoa > Arthropoda > Insecta > Diptera > Syrphidae > Eristalinus > Eristalinus aeneus. The sequence continues at coordinate 6,300,190 of OY019130.1, read as the reverse complement.
ACGCCAGTTAGAGCAGGGAACACTTTGTTTCCCTCTCTCTGATGACTAACTTCGGCCCTGACTCGACCCACATCGGTGGCCCGTCCTTCGCAGAGCAAGGTTCAGCAAATGATAACGATGATGTGACAAACTACAAATTAATGTGCTGCTGTCAATGCGAGATGTGCTCCATCACAGAGCCCCGCGTCACCCGCCGCCTCCGCGATGTCAGTTGACGAGAGTTATAAACTCATTGCGAAGTAGTGTGCAAATGTTTTCCTTAAGTACACACTTCCACATCGCACATCGCAAATATGACAGCTTTCTTGCCGTGAATCTTTGCAGGACGATGCCGGCGCGGCACCGGGATATGGAGCGCCTGGGGAAGTAGGCTCTGAACGACAGCCCAAGGTGCCTAAAAGCATTTGCAGCGCACTTGAGAGATGCAATCACCGAAATTGAAAAGGCAATGATGCGGTGGTGGTGCTGTGTGTGGTGTGTGTGTGTGTGTGTGTGTGTGTGTGTGTGTGTGTGTGTGTGTGTGTGTGTGTGTGTGTGTGCGTGATTGTGCATCTCCGCTCCCAGGGACGGGTGCGCCCTTGAAGCGGCCTGTGTCGCATCAAAGAGCCGGTTGAGTGGAACGACTGTACCGCCTGCGGGGCTCTGCGAATACGCAACGCATAAACGGCAGCCACTCCACCTTCGATTCGTGTTTGCTGCGTTCTTTTGGGGCCGCGCGTATTGTGGATTTTTCATCGTCGCTGCAGTGCGTTGGTGAGCCGCTGGGTGTCGGAATGAAAAATTAATTAACGACCGGCTTTGAATGGTGGCCTTGGCGTCGTCGGGAACTGGGGAAAAGCGGCAATCGGGTTAAGAGGTCTCTAATTTGGACGAAATTCGACAGTTCAGGGACATTCGAGGAGAACATTAATTTACTCAGCGGTAATAGAATGTGTCGCCTACCGAGGGGCTTGCCAGGCTTTGAGACTGCGAAGTTAAATCTGAACGAGTGTGTTATAAGTGACTACAAGCTTTGAGGAAAGTGCATCTTTGAAGGAAGATCTGCAAGGTCGTGTATAGCCAAAGATGTCGTCATTTTAGTCACATAAGAGATGCGGGATCTCCGTTAATATGACACAGGCAAGAGGATCTCTTACTCTTTCTCGAAGAATCTTTTAAATTTCGCTGTGGATGTTAAGAGGTCTTAGAAAAAAGAGAGTGTTGCAGCGGCAGAATTCAACTGGAGTTGCGGCACGCATTTATTTTTTTTATAATTGACGCGCACTGAATTGCCTTTTTGACACCTTGGTGACTGCTATTAATTCATGGTGCTGGTCGAAGGTATAGAAGAAGCGACGGAGAAAAGGTAAGAGTGCACATGTGTCTTAAATGGCTGTGGATTGATGTGGGCGGAAAATTGAGCTGGAAAGAGCGCATGATGTGGCTAAAAAGTGAGTCTCCACACTTTATTGTACGTCCGAAGGCGGGTTTATGGGTAAACGGGTGGGCATACCTATTGAGGCGTGAATGGAAGGGGTGGAATGAAATCTTGCAATTTCAGAAATGCAGCAAGTTTCCCCAAAGTAATTAAGATTGTCATTTGCTTTGAGAAACGACTGCTTGGGGGTATCTACAAGGTTCAAGTCTTCACTATGAGTGAGTGGAATGTGAGCCAACCGTTTTTTTCCGGGATTCTAGGTGTGTGGTTGTAAGTGCAAGGTACATTGCGACGCTTTGTGGAGACACTCCAACCCACGCAGCGGAGTCACACATGTTTTACATTTCGCCAATGCCAAATTGAGGTTCACTTCCAATGCAGTTCTTTTCTCAAGAAGTACACGCACTGATAGAACAATCGTTCTCTTTCGACATTAATTTGACGGAAATGCCTGTAAAGGTGTGCCCGAAGTGTACTGCCTTCAGTCAGTTGAAGTCTCTAAGGAGCCTGAAAAGGAAGGCAAGAGTTAAAGTTCTTAACAAATCCTTCAAGTTTCAACGTTCGATAGTTCAACTTGTGAAGGCGGAAATCAGTAAATTAAGGAAAAAAATTAATGGAAACGCTATGGATCCACATTGTCCTTCTTTTGTCTTTCTTTTGCTGGCGCGAAAGTCCACCGGGGGACTAGGGCCTAGTTTGCTCATCAGCTACTCATGTTGTGCACGCTACTGTTCTCTCACGAGTAGAACAGACCTACAGTTTTTTTCCCGACTCGGAACGGCGAAGTTTGAGAAGCTTTCTTAGAGAGTTATTACTCTTTGAGTGTAGTCAGCAGCTCGAAAAAAGTGGTACCGTGAAAAATTCGAGGTGCTCAGCCGGGAATCGAACCTTGACTCTTCGGCGTGAGAGCGTCATTTACATTTTTAAGAGTGGATTTTAATAAGAAGCTCAACAGTTTCCAGTTTCCTTAGATCCTGGCTCATTCAAATCTGCAGTGTACCTCGCAGGTTAGGGAATCGAATGGCTTGAAGATTTGCTACTGCTTGTCAGCTTAGTCTGTCAGATCCCCTACATGTCTGCCGTTGGCTGCTCGAATGTAGTCCAACAGCGGTTGATTTTCATTCGCCTAAGATCTGATGAGCTCTGGATTTTGCGATTACAGCTGCGCCATGGGGTATTTGTGCTGCAACAGTCCACCAAAACCGAGTCCTGCCTTAGGACAGGATGTAAGCTTTCCTAAAAATCTATTATACAGTTCCCCCACCACTGCATTTCGCGGAAATGTCTATATTTTCGCTGCAAATGCCTCCCAATTGAGTTACCATTTAGTCTCCTCTCCGTCCACTGACTCGAATGTATCCTTGTGCAATCACTCCTCGCATCCGTGAGGATTTTCCCCCAGAATCCAGCAGTCCACACAACACCGTGACCGCAATATCGGACTTAGCCGACAGGGAAGTGTTAGCAGGAGCTATCCATCAGTCGTCCATCAACAAAGTCGAAGACCCGTCCACCAGTGCAGCGGTTCACATTGTCCGTGGATCCCTGGAGGGTCGCTGATACCCACAGCGCGCAGCGCACTGGTCCACGAAAAGCAGGGATATCCCCTATCTGTGTGCTTTGAAGTGATGTTGCAATTAAATTAACAACAAGTTCGTGCATCCAGTGCGCATCCGAACAAATGGTGATTCGCTTGCATCCCACCACAGTGGGGTGGGGGCCGGTTGACGCCCCCTGCACGACGTGTAATTGAATGGTTCTCATGAGCAACAATATGTTTGATTATTATCAACTGCACTGCAACAGGGAGGATGCGCTGCCTCAAAGTTGCAGGAAACAAGTGCAGGCCGGACGTCTGGATAGGTACGTGGCGTGCATTTGTGCCGAAAGGAAACCACTATTCACTATCCTTTGGAAAGTTTCCTGTTTCCTGCACCTGCAGCGGTGTGTTGAATGATGGTGTGGGGATGGGAGCAGAGGGCGGGATTTTGAGTATGATTTGCTGCGCTTTGCTGTTCCATTGGCACTGATGAATATCTTCCCCCCTATCGATAGGTTCTGCCACAACTCCGAAACAAAAGACCAACAGCTTGCTATTGTGTTACTCACCCGGGCCGGGGTAGATCCGGTACGATGTGCGTTGCACATGCTTGGCAACGTTTGCATTCAGACGCTGTCCGGCCGTCCGTTTCAAATCCGAATTCAGTCAACCTCGCCTCTGTTGAATGTGATTATTCCTGTGGTTGATTTTGTTTGTGTTTAGTTTTGCTTTAAATTGCTTCAATGCGAGACGGACTGTCTTTAATGAGCATCCGGGTGGCAAGCAAATTGGGTGTATGATGTGATTAGAAGTTGTGGTCGCATCAATCAGCTCCGATTGGGGGGCTTAGTGCAGTCCACGGCTGAGAAGCGCTTTGCAATGAAATGTTAAGAACTTAATAGACTAACAACTAAAAATGATATGAGGTCGATATTGGTTATTTGGACCGGATACGTGCTTTGGGAGGAAGATACTTAGACTTAAGGAGGAAGGAGCGGTCTCAACGAAATGTGTTTGCCTTCTTACATTCATGTCCGCTTGGGGTACATGAGCAAAGACCATATTCCATCGAAGAGGAATTCTGTAGCAAACGGGAGCCATTAAGGTGAGTTTCCTCGCTAAGCAAGTGCACACCATGCAAATGATGCTCTTTATAGTGTGGATTGTAAGGGTAGGGTGGGAAAATTTACAATTTGCAGATGGCCTACTTGTTCGATGACATGTTTGATGGCATGTCGCGAACTGAAAATTAAGTCTAGTTGCATTCGGTGCTATTTTAAGAAACCTGTGGCAGTGGCCTACGGTGTGTGAGGAAGCGGTTGGAACCGGCTGTATGATTTCCCAGTCCATCATCAGTGTAGTCCTTGTGTCCGGGCGTGCGAACAGTGACTTTCTTTCATAAAAATGTTGCAGCCTTCTGGGTTTGTTGATATTTTCCTATGTAACGTTGTTTTGCACTGAGGCTTTCTCGTCTGATGCTCTGTAGGTAAATGTTGTGTTTCGTTTTCTTGAAAAAGTTTAGAACACAAAGAGATGTCCTTCGGCAGCGACACCTATTCCCATTTCTCAGCTATATCACGACTATCATTTCCAAAAAATTAGTCCCCTCTAGAATCGATCCAATCAATAGGCCATTCTTTGATTTCTTCAAAAGACTGCATCAGTTAAAAGAGCCCACAGCCCAAAAAGGCTATGTCTGTAGACCTCCCATTTCAGTCCTTCTAGGTAGTTCTTGACTGCTATTTCCATTTGCGGTCGAGCGTCATCATGTTTTAAATTCCTTTTGTCATGCCTTTCGGTCGTTTCTGGGCGTTTTTTAAAAGCACTGCTTGAACGCATTAGTCGTGGTCGACAACGTTTCCCTCACTTGTTTCGCTTGCTTTAAGCCGTAAACCAGGCGATAGCAAATGTTCTATGGTGAGCCCAGACGGGTATAGTATAGTAAACCTGTCTGGGCTCACTATAAAGCATGCACTTTGAAGCGTGAATGTCTTTCTTTGGCACCTATGTAGGCAATGGTGGAACGAGTTTGTGGGGTTATCTCTGCTTACCAACTTTTCATCTTCGGTCACGATCCTGAGCAAAATCCCTTCCTTTGATGTTTCTCAAGAAGCAGTTTCGAGGTGACAAATTGCCTTTCGATATCTCTACGTGGCAAATCGCAAGGCTCTCGATTTCCTTCCTTCTGAATAAATTAAAATGTCGTCAAACGAAGCGAAATTGATGAGTGCTTCCAAACTTTGCGTTTGGGAGGTGGCTTCAACTAGTACAGCCTCCAATTCCTCATCATTAAATTTTTTGTCTGTCCAAGGGGCAGCCGTGGCGTAATGGGTAGAGTGTGACACTCATACGCCAAAGGATCAGGTTCGATTCCCGGCTGAACACCTCGAATTTTTTGTGGCATCACTTCTTTCGAGCTGACAACACTCAAAGACTGTTTAAGAAAAAGCTTCTCAAACTTCGCCGTTCGGAATCGGCAAGAAACTGTAGGTCCCTTCTACTCATGAGAGAATAGTACCGCGCACAACACAAGTAGTTGCTGAGCAAGCTAGGCCCTGGTCCCCCTGTGGACTGTAGCGCCACCCAATTATTTGTAAAGGGCTCTTTGGTCTCCCACGCTTAAATTACTACTTTCAAAATGTAGAAATCATTCCTAGCATGATTTATCGGTTGGAGCAGATTTATAAGAAGCCACTACAACCATTCGATGAGCATCAGCTTCACTTTTTCCAAAAAAAAAAATCAAATTCTCCTGAAAATGCTGTTTACTTAAACCAAATTCAGACATTAAAAAGTCCATCAAAATGTTGTTGTCTAAAACCGACGTGTGTTGTAGCTGAGAAATGCCACACCTTTCCAATGGAGTAGGTAACCGCTTCCAAGGTCAGCCACCACTTGATGGTGGCGCCATCTTTTGAAAACCAACTTTAAAATAATTTTCACCTCCAGTATAGCAACTACGTGATCTTGCTCTCTCCGCTGCCTTATATGAGTTCCTCTACACCACTAGAGGGTCCACTCAGTTCAGATCTACGGCTTATATTAAAAGAAGTCGGGACAGGGACACCTCAAGGCAGTACCCACTGCTATTGTTTCTAATTCGATCTAGTCGCGGCCTCTTCAAATATTTTATTTGCGTCTTTTTTTCACATTGTCGGTTTACAAGCACTGGCATAGTCTTTTGCCTCACATAAACTAGACTGTGACAGTAATGAAGATAAGGAGAAGTGCCCCCTTCGCCATTGTAAGACGAGTTTTCTTTCGTGACACAACACAGAGCACTGTGATCATCATGGAGAGTAATTTTCTATCCAGTTGGGCTGTTTTTTTACATTTGGCGCTCTACAAGTGTTTGGTACCCTTATGGTTGCTTAGTAGCCGCCTTGGCGTAGTTGGTAGAGTGCGACGCTCACACGAAGAAGGTTTGGTTTCGATTCCCGGCTGAACACTTTGAATTTTTCACCGCGCTACCTCTTTCAAAGAGTATTAACTGTCTAAGAAAAAGCCTCTCAAACTTCGCAGTTCAGATTCGGCAAAAAGAAGGTCCCTTCTACTCGTGAGAGAACAGTAGCGCGCACAACACGAGAAGATGATGAGCAAGTTAGGCCTTGGTCCCCTGTGGACTGTCATACCATACATTATTATTATTATGGTCGTTTAAAGACAAAATAATGACACGGGCTGTCAGATATGAGCCGTTGCGTCTCGGGGCTAGCAGAAGTCCTGAATTGTCTGCATGGGCGTGGGTCTTTTTGGTCCTCTCTTACAGGTAGGTTTACGTATGGCCACCATCATCGCTCACTGCATCTTCCCCGAATCCTTGATCTCTGCAACATGCCCAGGGTGGTGGCATGTTAGTGTATACGGTTAACGAGTGACGTAGGCCAGACCACGATCTGGAAAACAGAGCCCAGTTGAACCACTTCTACTTTAGGGAAGAGATAAGGCAGTGGCGATCTGAGAACACTGGTTTCACCAGGTTCAATGATGAGAATATGGCTAATAATGTCATCGCCATAGACGGAATCAACACCATCCAAATCTCAAAAGAAGAACTCCAAGGCATCTTGAACTCTCTGAAGAAGAAAAAATCAACTGGGATCGATGGTATACCCAATATTGTGCTACGCCATCTACCCTTAGAAGCGGTGGAGATTTACATGACACTGTTTAACAATGCGCTGAGTAATGCATATTACCCGTCGCATTGGAAGACAACTGTGGTGCAGCCGATCCCAAACGGGATAAAGAAAGGTCCATCCCAACAAATCTCCGGTCGATCAGTCTTCTTCCTTGCATAAGCAAGGTTTTCGAAAAAAATTATTACATCAGCTATAAAAAAATGGGTTGAGGACAATAATATAATACCGGAAAACCAGTTCGGCTTCAGAGCGGGGCATGATACCATACATGCCGCGTCAAAGTTGGTTTCCTACGTAAAATGGAACAAATCCAAGAGCCAATGTACGGGTGCATGTCTGATTGACTTGGAAAAGGCGTGGGACACCGTTTGGTTAGAAAAAACCTCTACTAAAGCTGGTCAGACATGGCATAAGTAAATCATTGCTGTACTTTATCTATGACATGATAAAAGGAAGTTCGTTGTTAGAAATGGCAACGTGACGTCTACCATGGTTTTCGACATTAAAAACGGTCTGCAACAGGGGGCAGTTGGTTCGCCAATCTTGTTCGCTATATTTACTAGCGATCTTTTGTACTCCATGCCGCACATAATAGCTAATGGCGTTCGTCGACGATTTGGTAGCATACAGATCAGCGCCAAAGGTCGAAGTTATTAACAACCTGCTGTAACATGACATCGAAAAGATTCAGCAATATTGTGATAGCTGGAAATTATAAATTAATTTCAATAAATGTGAGACTATCCTTTTTAGGACCCCGCTGTCCAAAGCCTCAAGGGACACGAGGTTAAACTGGCGTAAGTTCCGTATTGTTGACTCACGGTGAGAACCGTTAACTGTGAAAGGCTTGGTGAGATACTTCGGCGTTTGGTTGGACCAGTTTCTATACTTTGACAAGATACTGCTCTGACGAAAGCCAAGAAAATCTTTGCTGTGGCAGGAAGGCTTCCAGATGATGTGACTGGATTTATGAATCACATGATTCAAAATCACATCCGTATCACTATTTATAGTGACAACGGAAACACTGATGGAGGAAAGACCATCTGTGGCGGGTTGGCGGCTAACAGACCCAGGCTTTGAGAGAACCTGACTGGCAGTGACAGCTTAACCACAGGCTATATTCTGGTGCCGTGGGAGGTCAGGAGCCCTGGAACTTCGGTTCCAGCCTGACCGTCCGGTAGGCCCCCTTGTTGGAGTTTCGTGGTGACTGTGGTTTACCACCTAACATCGCGGGTAGAGTCGAGGATAGTGTACTGTGCTGACTTGTCTAGCCCATTGTTTAAACAAAACTAGGCAAGTCAGTTAGGGGACTATCCCTTCTCAGTGTGGAGTTGCATTCTCAACCGGGCGCTGCGACCCAAAGAGCGGAAGAGGTTTTAGAAAGGCTTCGCATCAAACCAAGGTGGGGTGATTGCCCCTCAAGCATGATCTGAGTTTGGTACTTGGGTAACTAAGGCGTTTAGTCTTGCGTTACTTACGACTCTTGGGAAAAAGGTTCCCCGGGTATAAGCCGTTAAGGCAGGTGATCACGTACAACCAAATCCCACATCTGTGGCAGGAAGGCTGTTTTACAGCAGTCAACTTGATTCCATGGTAAAGGTAATATGCTATATGGCACTCATCCGGCCGATGATGGCGTACGCTTGTCGTGTGTGGTTCAACGTGAGTCCTTCGCAGATGGAAAAGATGAGGTTGTTGGAGATGCAGTGTCTCAGGACATGTCTCAGGTTGCATCGAACTCCCGAATCTGAGTACAAGAAATGTTATCCCAACGAGACTTTGTACAATCCTGATAAGGATTGATAATTTCATAATAAAATTGATTCGACGACACGCTGTACGGTCGTTGACTTCTACCAACAGTCTGATCTTCGGGGCTTATTACCCCAACTTTTTGTATTTTGAAAAGGTACGGCAGAATGGCTTTATTCCATCAGAGGCATTATTTATTTAGACATGATGGGTTAAGTTCAGAACAGGGAGTGATGCCTATAATCTTCCATGTCGCACGCCGAATAGTGGACCGGCGACTCCTTTATGAACCGATTCGGTTCATGATCTGCTTCGGTTCAGTAGAGCGATCTCCGCCCGAGACAGGAGGGAGTCTGGGAAAGAACGTCACCTGTCCTGAAGGCTGTGTAAAGGCCGACCCCTGCCGCCGTTAAGGGATCTTTATGAGTTTTTTTTATGTGGACAGATATTGGTCAGCTGAGCAGTCTGTGGTCAGCTTCTTAGCTTTAGTTTTATGTAGTTAGTAGTAAGTTCTTAAGTTATATTTAGTCTTAGGTTTTATATAATAATTGTTGGCGCTACAGTCCAAAGGGGGACCAGGGCCTAGGTTGCTCATCAACTACTCGTGTTGTGCGCGCTACTGTTCTCTCACGAGTAGAAGGGACCTACAGTTTTTTGCCGACTCCGAACGGCGAAATTTGAGAAGCTTTCTTAGACAGTTATTACTCTTTGAGTGTTGTCAGCAGCTCGAAAGAGGTGGTGCCGTGAAATATTAGAAAAATTGGTGTTGAACTGGGAGTCGAACCTAGACCCTTCGGCGTGTGAGCGTCGCACTCTACCCACTACGCCACGGCGACCACGAGGTATTATATATATAAAACGACCAGGTTTTATATATATAATACAAAAAAAAGGTGCACGGCTTATAGTCTATATATGTTAGGCATATAAATAACTGATTCGTCCTGGTGCACGCGTCCTTACGGCGGACATAGTTAATGTATAGTATATTAAGTATTAGTATGTAAAAAAACGAAATGCAGCTGAGTTTTTAATAGTTTTCTTAGCATAATTTAATTTAAGTTGGGATTAAGATTAAAAAATAAAAAAAACAAGATGCCAAAAGGCAGTAAAATCAACTATGTTTAGATTAACTTACAGCATCCGCATAGGGTAATTTTCTATCTAGTTAGGCTGTTTTTTTTTACAATTGGCGCTCTACAAAGCGTCTTTTTGGTACTCTTATGGTTGCTTAGTAGCCGCATTGGCGTAGTTCGTGCGACATTCACACGAAGAAAGTTTGATTTCGATTTTCGGCTGAACATTTTTCACGGCGCTACCTCTTTCGAGCTGCTGACAACACTCAAAGAGTATTAACTGTCTAAGAAAAAACCTATCAAACTTCGCAGTTCAGATTCGGCAAAAACGAAGGTCCCTTCTACTCGTGAGAGAACAGTAGCGCGCACAACACGAGGAGATGATGAGCAAATTAGGCCCTGGTTCCCTGTGGACTGTTGCACCATACATTATTATTATTATGGTCTCTTAAAGACTAAATCACAGCACGGGCGAGTGTTCTGTCAGATATAAGCCGTTGCGTCTCGGAGCTAGCAGAAGTCCTGGATTGTCTGCATGGGCGTGGGTCTTTTTGGTCCCCTTTTACAGGTAGGTTTACGTATGGCCGCCATCATCGCTCACTGCATCTTACCCGAATCCTTGATCTCTGCAACCCAGTGTAGGGTGGGGGCATGCTGTGATCAGAGAGTCGTGAGCTCTCTCTGGCAGTTTTCCTTGAAAATTGATTTTATGACCGCTCGACTGTCAAAAAATCTAATAGCACCTCTGTGTGTGATATTTATTTGCCTGTCTGATAGACTGACTGGATCTGCGTATGAAAGGCTTTGCTGACTTGTGGAGCGGTTTGAGCTTAAAGATTTGCGGAGTGCCCGTGCTTGCTCCAGCAAACGTCTTTAAATTGTTATTTAGGAGGTTTTAGGTTTGTTCCTTTTTTCCCAACTCCCCACTCATTCAAATCAAGAGGAAGAGGTATGAAATCGCTTTTCAAGCATTGCTTTCAAAGACTTTGTACCCAGCCTTCATAGCGTCTGGATATGTGCTTTCTATCGTGAACAGCAGCCTTGTCGAAAGTCGACTGGATAAGTGCGATAAGCGATAAGTGGATAAGCGCCTGGATAAGTGCTTTCTATCGTGAACAGCAGCCTTGTCGAAAGTCGACTTTTCGACCCCAAAAATGTTCTCCTTACTTTCAATTAAAAGGCTCATTCACCGGGTTCTTTGTTTTAGCTACAAAATGAGGGGCTCTGAAAGAAGTTATGCCGAAGTTTTTCCTGGAGTAACCCAATTAATTGTCACTTACCGCCAGCTGGATTTTCTTAAACATTTCCGCTTTAAATTCAAAATTAAAAAAGGGAGGACTCGACTTGACTGTTAGTGCACTTCATCGTCACACCCCTCACAGCAGTCAAACGGACAAAGAAATTAATTCCACAGACAATCATTCTACTCCCCTTAATTATCTCAAATCCAAAAGAGGACACCGCCCTTCCGCAAACCTCAGCCAACCGCAACGACGACCCACAAGGTCAAAGGAAGGTACTGTAAACAGAAGAACAAATAAAAATCCCATTTTCTTAATTTAACGACTCCCTGCTTTGCTCGGTTCCCAAGGCACCACACTATTAATCAACTCGCGCAAACTGAAGACGACGACGATGACGACGACGCATCCTCCCTGTTCATTATTCAACGACAACTTCAAGCTCAAGTACATCTGCCGTCGCACATCCTTAATCATCGAATGCAATCAATTAGCGTTCACCTTTCTAAAGCAAGGCGCACATCAACGCGCGATCCGCCAATATCGAGCAGCCAATTCATTTCCCGACAAATTATCCTGTCAGCCGTGTAGCGAGCGTGTGTGTGCCAAAGTCAACTGATTTATGCACCCCATGCCCCGCGAAAATTTGCCATAAACTCTTCCCATTAACAATTTAATCTACCAGCGAAACATAAACAAGAATCCTTCGGGTACGAGAAAACAGAAAGAAACGAAGACAATATGATAATATCCTTGATAATAATTGTGTGAGCGCAAACGATTATGATTAATTTTTCGATATAAACACGAAGTAAGCAAGCGGAAGTTGAATAGAAGATAGAGAGTCGTTGCCAGTAGACGACGACCGACGGCAGCCAGTGTGCGTCGTGTTATAAATTGCCGTAATAGCCAAGAGTCTGCTAGCACCCCAACTCCCGGGGGAGGGGGAGACAGGATATATAATTTTAATATAAATATCATGAGCGCCAAACATTTTAACGGCCTTCCCTAGCCACATAAACTGTCGTTTGGCATTCCTTACCCAGCGCCGCCGTCAGCCACCGTGCGCAAAAAAATAACCAACTAGAAGGAGGGCGGCAAAACGCACAGACCGGAGGAAAGCACAACCGCGCACAGGATCAAGGAGCCACCAATAACTACATTTTATTCGGAACCATAACTTATGTAGTGCTGGTCGTGGTAAGCAAGTTTATTTCAGCGCGAGAACATATCCCCCTCCCCTCGCCCGTAAAGCAGGAAATTCACAAGGAATAAGGATGTCAGAGCGAGATCCGGTTTGCGGGTGGTGTACTGTGGTGGCTGTGGCGTCGCGTCCTCAACACGCACCACTCCGTTGCCCGTAAATCATTTTCTTAATCTCTCTTTCGCCAATATGCTATAAATTTATCATGTGTTTGTCCCTTTTTTTCTCTTGCCCTGCTGGAATTCTCTTTGGTGCAAAAGCCGAGCCCACATCCTCCGCACACCCTCCAGTCCAATCCGCCTTCTGTCACTCGCCGGAACACGTAAACATGTCGAGACTCATGAGGCGATACGTTCTCCGCCGACGCCGCCGTGGGGAGGTGCATTTTAAATGAAATTAAATTCAGCTTTAAGCGCTGGACCATTGGGGGCGTCTTCCAGTCCCCATCTCGCACCTAGCGTGGACGAGAATTGTAAAATCATCATTTATCACCTCACAATGAAACGGATATCAAGTGACGAAAAAGCAATTTGTCATTCCTCGTGCGATTGGCATCGTCGTCCTGCCTCTCATGAGGCGCACATCTGCCGGGCTCCGACCCCCAGCTGGTCGTGCGCCGGGTTAGGACAGGTCCGACTGCCTGCTCTAATGACTAATTGAATTCTGTTGAAATTTCCCAAAATTAATAATCAATTTCGGGCAGCGTCGAAGTTGACAAGACATGAACACTTTGACTCCCGGCCCCCGCCTCAAAGGAAGCTGCGGCGAAGATCGTAAAAAGAAAGGACAAGCACGGGCACACAGGATTGGTCTCTAAACAAATTTTAATGCGACAGAGCACCGACAAAGGATGAGCACATAGATACAGCACCTTCCAGGACGACTTGCTGGGGGGTGAGAGGGATGAAATCCATTAAGCAGTCAACCCCTTTTGTATTTTGTCCGGTCTCTGTGATGTACAACCTTTTGATAAGCTCTTTGTAACGCGCCCGGCACTTTAAATGGGTTCAAGAATGACGACACTTTCACAACCGCCTGGCCATCCGCACACTAACCACTATCCGGACGCAGGGAGTCGTAAACTTGCACATCCCTTGGGTGGCGAAGGGAAGACCCTCATTGAAAAACTATTCCATTAACCTCTCGCATATTCAGGGCTTTTCGCATGTGTGGGTTGCCTGGTGTGGGTGTCTGATGCCGTGTATGGTAATTGATTAGACTCTAATATTTCAGGTTCGAGAGTTTTCCCTGCTAGTCGAGTGGGAGAGGGGAGGGAGTCATTATTATTTAATGACAAGCGAGAGAAGTTACAGGTCTTGTCCGGGGCAATTTAAAGCTCCGGCCAAAGGGTCCTTTTTGTGAGGGGGGGTAATTTAAGTTATATATGGTGACACAGGGATTCTTTGGTTTACATACATTAGCCGGTAGGGTGGGTAATGAAGACGAAGGCATTCATCATTAAACCCAGCTGGGGAGGGTTTTCTGGCTTCTGCGGTTGCAGAGGTGTGACAAATGGAAGCTGTCGTCTTGAGCTACCCACGACTAATCCACTCTCACATCTACGTCTGGTGGCTTAGTAAGCACATTGGGGGGAGAAGAACTTTGTTGAGCTTTTGACAGGTTTTGGACGTGTGCTGTATCAGATATTTTAAAGAAACATAATTATCCCTAGTCAGCCTGTATCAGTCAACATAAAGGGCTTCACTAACAACAAACAATAATAATTGTTGATGAGATGAGAAAGCTAGGCCCGGGCCAGAGCAGTAGTGTCCATACGCTTTACATTGCCTAGACATCTTAAGTGTTATATCCGTAGACGCTTGACCAGACGCATGTCGCTGGATAGCCCATAGAGTTCGTCGTTAAATCGTGTCCTCCAGATGCCATCAACACAAACAGGATCAAAAATCGCACGAAAAACTTTCCTCTCGAACAGACTTAGGGCTTCCTCATCCGCCTTTGCTAACGTCCAAGTTTCCGCGCCATAAAGTAAAACCGGGATGAGCAGGCTGTTATATTTCGCAAGCTTAATCCTTCGAGAGAAAACTTTATTATCGAATTGCCTATTGAATTCAAAGGAACAGCGATTGGGAAGAGTGATTCTGCGCTTGATTTCGGTATTGTTTACCGTGAAGTCGAGGTGGACGAAGTCTTGACTACCTCGAAGTTTCTGCTGCCTAGTGTGACACTCTGTACGAGACGTCGGTGTTGTGTGTCCTTCCCTGATGACAGCATTTACCTAGTTTTGCCCTCATTTACCGCCAAATCCAGTTCAGCCGCTTCCGCTTCAATGCCAGCAAACGCCTCATTCGTCAAGTTCGTCAAATCACGTCAATGTCATCAGCGTAAGCTAGCAATTGAACTGATTTCTGGAAGATCGTGCCTCTGGTGTTGACTTGTAAGTTACGCCCGATCTTCTCGAGGATGATGATGAAGAAGTCCCATGACAGTGCGTCGCCTTGTCTAAAATCTTTTTTGACATTGAAGTCTCGGTGAGTTCGTTAGCGACCATGACGGAGCAGCGCCAGCTCTCCATTGTCATCCTACACAGTCTGACGAGTTTGGTAGGAATGCTGAAACTAGACATAGCACTGTATACCTCGTCTCTATGCACACTGTCATATGCTGCCTTAAAATCGAAAGATAGGTGGTGAGTGTTGATTTGTACTTCTTGGGTCTTTTCCAGGATCTGCCACAATGTGAAGATCTTGTCTATTGTGGACTTCTCTGGCCTGAAACCACCACTTTTAGCCTAAGTCTGCCTCGGACAACAAATCCGCTTCCGAATAAGCGCTGCCTTCTCTCTCTATAGCAATCGCTGAAGTAAATATCGCATTTCTTCATAGTTTTTATGCCCGGCCCATCCCATCGCACTTTCTGGATGGCGGTAATATTTGCTTTACATTCCATTTTGACCACCTTTCTGGCAATTTGTGAATACCACTCCAATAAAATTTTTCGTCTTTTAAAGCAAACCAATCAGACACCCACACTTCGACCGCCTATACGTCTCCCATCGATGAAAACAAATGGTAGTCGGAAGGAGCTAAGTCTGGCGAATACGGCAGTTGGGATACTTGCTCCCAGCCAAGTGTTTTGAATGTATCCTGAACCGGTTTTGCTTTGTGTGCAGATGCATTGTCATGGAGCAAAATTCCCTTGCCGTATTTTCTGGCCCATTCTGGTCGTTTCTCGATCAATGCATGGTTCAAATTGATCATTTGTTGTCGGTAGCGATCAGTATTAACGATTTCACCAGGTTTTAGGAGCGCGTGGTACAGCACACCTTTTGGGTTCCACCAAACACACAGCATTATCTTCTTGCCGAATCGATCTGGTTTTGCAGTCGATGTTGATGGTTGTCCCAGGTTAACCCATGATTTTTTCCGTTAAGGATTCTTAAAATAAATTCATTTTTCATCGCCAGTAACAATCCGATACAAACCCGATTTTTTTTTTGTGTCTTTGAAGCATAATTTCACAAGTGTTCTTTTTTGTTTTCTTTTTTTTTGGTTTTGCATCTGTCTTTCATGGTGGTCGCCGTGGGGTAGTGAGTCGAGAGCGACGCTCACACGCCGAAGGGTGTAGGTTCAATTCCCAAATCAACAACAATTTTTCGAATTTTTCACGGCACCACCTCTTTCAAGCTGCTGACAACACTCAAAAAGTAATAACTGTCTAAGAAAGCTTCTCTAATTTCGCGTTTGGAGTCGGCAAAAAACTGGAGGTCCCTTCTACTCGTGAGAGAACAGTAGCTCGCACAACACGAGTAGTTGATGTGCATGCTAGGCCCTTTTCCCCCTTTGGACTGTAGCGCCAACAATTATTATTATTATCTGTCTTTCATTCAATTCATGTATGCACTCATTTTCAACACTTTTGGATCTTTCCCATAGCTTTTAAACGGTCAGAAATTGTTTGTTGTGCAACATTTAACACTGCTGCCATTTGATTTTGACTCAAAGTGTCATCTCCATCCAATATCGTTTGCAATTCGGCGTCTTCAAACTTTGTTGGTGCTCTTTCAGGTTCTTCATTTCTCCCATCAACATCATTATTTCTGGACCGTTGAAACCATCTTTTGCATGTAGCTTCTGATAGAGCATGATCAGCATATGCCTCGACAAGCATTCGATGCGACTCTGCAGCACGTTTTTCAAATGAAAAGAAAAAATTAATGCTTTCCGCAAATCATCACTTTCTGGTACAAAATTCGACATTTTTAACACGATGAAAAAATATGATGATGTATGTTCAATGACTTGATGTATAAAAAATATTTTTCACAGATGTCGTAGGAAAAAAACAAGAAATAAATAAGGGCTCGTTCACAACAAACGTTCCCTATCGAGACATTTGTATCTTGACGCTCACTTCATACGGATATACCTGTACATATGGAAATAGTATGGAGACTTTGGATCCCCGGGTAGTTTTCTTTATTTTGCCCTTAGCACGTTGCACCTTTATTTTTTCTTCACTGCACTGTGTTATTAATAAATTCTGTTTGTTAATAATTTTATTTTGAGGGTCTTACCACAATTTTTGATGAAAGCATTCTGCTATATTTTTCTCAATTTCGCTCTGCCTTTTTCTAGACTCCCTCTGGTTTTTCTTTGGCTTGACTTGTCTGTGCCGTCGTTACGATCTCCAGCTTTTTTTTTACCCCGTTCATCCATCAACTTCTAACCTGGAAGTGTCGTCTCTTTCAGTCTATGGTCTATGGTCCCGTCTACTGTTGTTGGTGTCTAGTTAAATTTCACTCATGTGCATTGTTCGCATGCCTTAGGGTTACTCTTGGCGCAAAGCCCAAGTCGGGGGGCTAGACGAAATTCTTTTCACGTCACAATACCTTAACCTAAGCACCTCGAGCACCTTCAGCAACTCAACTCAACACAACTCAGACAGACCGGATAACTGAAGACCTTGTCCCCAGATCATCTTCGCAAACACCTGCATGGAGTAGTCCTTTTTCTAAATATACAAAATCGACAGAGTCAGACAGATTCCGTCAGAAAGGGATTATCTTGCCAACCTCTCATGCGATGAATAATTGATGGGACTGACAGGCTACAGAACCGGCATCATGGAAAGGAATGCAACAAAGAAGCTGTGACCAAATGCAAACTGATCCCCTCCTCACAACGCCTAAGAACCTTTCTGAAAGCCACACTTACTGTGTATCCCTTCTGACCTTCATACATTATGCACGACTCCATTTCAAGTAATCCCAGTGTAAGCTGAGGCCTGGGGGTGAAGGGGACTCCATCCTCCTCCCCCGTCCCATCCAATTCTCAACAGCTGTAGGTAAGTCATCAAAAACCCAAAGTCCAGCTGAATAGACTCGCCGACACTTGGATTAAAGTTCTCTCCGGCGGCACCTCCCCCCAAATCCCATGAATTCAATATACCCATCAGGGTGGAGGGTGCGGGGGTGTGCCTCCTTCTAACAAGCTGTTCATAAGTAAACACGTATCCGTCATGTATCTGGGGTGTCACAGCCTCTCGAAACGACTCCGTTCGGCTGTTAATGTCATCCGCAATCTATCTCCAGCTAAGTATCTCCTTACACACGCCTCCCTCACTAGGGCTGCGATGTGGGGGGCGGGGGTGCGCCAGCACCCCGACGGGGACACACTCATAATGCCTTCATGAGTTTACGACGCCATAAAACTGCTTAACGACTCTGCAGGAAATTATCAAACAATAACTCTAGCAATCCCACAGTGTCCTCTTGTCATATTCGCCGCTTTCCTGCTATTCCGCCGTCTCGCTGCTTCGCTCAGCTCCCGTTGGAGCCGAGGACGACACAGAAACACAACCCGATTACATGGCATGCCATGGGTAAACTTTCATTTCTTAATTTTGCCGGCAATTTCGGCACACTTAAGCCCTCCTTAACGCTCGACTTTCAAATACACATGACACTCGAAATGACGTCGACTGTATCCGGCACAATGTCGTCGCCGAGGACCGAAGACAGTGTTCCTCGACGGACGGTCGAGAGCGGAGAAATTGCACAACAAAAACTTCACCGGGCTCCATGGCTAATAAAAAACAGTTGTAACAGGCAATTTGCCTTTTAATGGGCATTAAATTACACACGAACCGGGGAGCTGCAAGCGACACACTCCGGCGGCGGAGAGGGGTCAGGCGGGCAATGTGAAGACTTAAAATTAATATCCTCCAAGCATTCATGCGCGCAAACAAAGACGAGGCGCCTCCCTCGCCGCCGCCGCTGTCCCGGCAGCCGGGTACGCAATTGAGTTAGGTGAAGATTGAGGGACATCTTCTCGGTTAATTTAACACTGCACGACGACGACCACGTCGACGTCGACGTCGACGGCTCCTTGGCTGCCATATTTATGGAATCCGATTAATAAATTCTAATGATCCCATATCCTCATTACCTTGCAAGTTATCGGATGTAGATGTGCTCGGGTCTGTAAAACTTTAACTCTCCTCCGAGGGTTCGTTAAGTTTGAAGTCGAGGGTGGGGAGTTCGTCCCGTTTGTCGATTTCCTTTTTTCTTCCGTCCGGACAGGGGGAGGCTGGAGAGTAGTACGTGCTCAAGGAATGGCCGATTGCCAAGGACAACGTCGAGGGCTCCTTTGAAGATGCTCTCGAGGGGGTGCCTGCCGTTGATGAGAGAGGTGGATTGAGATCAATTATTGTTCGCATTTGTTTCCGCAAGTCATGGGCCGGTCATTAAGCGATGGGGCTTTGCTGGTGACGGCTGAGGGGTTTTAAGACCCACACCCGGCTGGAGGTATCATTTCTCATTCTTATTTTGTAATTAGTTACACAAGCCGGGTGTGGTATCGAATAACGATACGCATCGGTGGGTGGGGGTTGGAGAACTTACGCTCGTGTCTGTGAGATAAGGGCAGGATATTGATGGTTGGTTGGATTCTGAGTGCGGTCCACGTGCATCTCTCGAATGCGGGTGGTTTCGATTTGCCTTCGGTTGTAAATCAAGTGGTAGGTGGGCTCAGGTGTGTATTGATGTTTGATTATTCCAGTACACCATCTTAAGAGGGCATTGTCTTCAGAAAATTCTTGTTGAGTGGGATCTGATCACTTGAAGTTTGGGGAACTTATGACTGTTGTGCTGTCTGAAGTGGGGTGCGACTCATCCCCTAAAAACGAGATCTGAGGAGATCTCAAATCGACAGTGCTCTCACCCCAAAACTGTGGCTTGTGCATTTGGCATGTGCTTTTGTTCCAATTTGTTGGTCCGTCCATAGTCCGTTTCAGTTTCTTTTGAAGTTTCTTTGAAGCGTCTGCGTCTACTTCTGTGCCATGTTTTTCTTTCAAAGCTGACAAGGCTCTGAGAAGACTGTCTTAACGTCACATGTGGCACCTACACCGACAAACGGGTCAGTGCCTGGATCTGCTAGTAATTGACAGAATCAATCGGTTTTCTTTTTGCACATCAGACAAACGGCACAGTCTCTTCTCCGACTAGATTTCAGGAGGAGCTGTAGAAGTAGGAGCTGTAGACTTAGGAGCTATAGAAACAGGAGCTGTAGAACCAGGAGCTGTAGAAGCAGGCCATGTAGAAGCAGGAGCTATAGAAACATTTTTTATACAACCAGGAGGTGTAGATATAGAAGCTGTAGAACCAAGAGCTGTAGAAGCATGAGCTGTAGAATCAGGACCTGCAGAACCAGGAGCTTTAGAAGCAGGAGCTGTAGAAGCAGGAGCTGGAGAATCAGGAGCTGTAGAATCAGGAGCTGTAGAACAAGGAGCTGTAGAAACAGGAGCTGTAGAACCAGGAGCTGTAGAATCAGGAGTTATAGAACCAGGAGCTATAGAACCAGGAGCTGTAGAATCAGAAGCTGGAGAAGTAGGAGCTGCAGAAGCAGGAGCAGAAGCTGGAGAAGTAGGAACTGTAGAGCCAGGAGCTGAGAAGCAGGAGCTGGAGAAGCAGGGGCTGTAGAAGCAGGAGCTGTAGAAGCAGGAGCTGGAGAAGTAGGAGCTGTAGAAGCAGGAGCTGTGGAAGCAGGAGCTGTAGAAGCAGAAGCTGGAGAAGCAGGAGCTGTAGAAGCAGGAGCTGTAGAAGCAGGAACTGTAGAAGCAGGAGCTGGAGAAGTTTCAGCTGTATAAGCAGGAGCTGGAGAACCAGGAGCTGTAGAAGCAGGAGCTGTGGAAGCAGCAGCTGTAGAATCAGGAACTGTAGAAGCAGGAGCTGTGGAAGCAGGAGCTGTAGAACCAGGAACTGAAGAACCAGGAGCTGTAGAACCAGGAGCCGTAGAAGCAGGAGCTGTGGAAGCAGGAGCTGTAGAACCAGGAACTGTAGCAGCAGGAGCTGGAGAAGTTTCAGCTATATAAGCAGGAGCTGGAGAACCAGGAGCTGTAGAAGCAGGAGCTGTGGAAGCAGCAGCTGTAGAATCAGGAACTGTAGAAGCAGGAGCTGTAGAAGCAGGAGCTGTAGAAGCAGGAGCTGTAGAAGCAGGAGCTGGAGAAGCAGGAGCTGGAGAAGCAGGGGCTGTAGAAGCAGGAGCTGTAGAAGCAGGAGCTGGAGAAGTAGGAGCTGTAGAAGCAGGAGCTGTGGAAGCAGGAGCTGTAGAAGCAGAAGCTGGAGAAGCAGGAGCTGTAGAAGCAGGAGCTGTAGAAGCAGGAACTGTAGAAGCAGGAGCTGTAGAAGCAGGAGCTGTAGAAGCAGGAGCTGTAGAAGCAGGAGCTGTAGAAGCAGGAGCTGTAGAAGCAGGAGCTGGAGAAGCAGGAGCTGGAGAAGCAGGAGCTGTAGAAGCAGGAGCTGTAGAAGCAGGAGCTGGAGAAACAGAAGCTGTAGAAGCAGAAGCTGTAGAAACAGGAACTGTAGAACCAGAATGAGCTTTAGAAACAAGAGATGTTGAAGAAGGGGCTATAGCATCAGGTGCTACAGTAACAGGAGATAAAGATATAGGAGGTTTAGATCAAGGATATATAAAAGGTAAGCTTTAAGACGTTAACTAATGAAAGAGAAGCTAAAGAAGGGTAAAAGAAGCCGAAATTAGATGCCACATATTCTGGGATTTGTCCAACGCATTCAATCTATGTGCTATACGTCACTTTACGCCTTAAGATCTTACACTCAGATACCCCTTAACCATATCGAGGCACCTTCCCTGGCCAAGCCTTGTGTACACCATAAGCTCGAAACAGTCAAAAACCACACCGTTCTTACAAACTGTCCGCAAAACACATAAGCGACTTACCTCTCCGCGGCCTTGCACCAGTCGTCCCAAAGAAATAAGCGCCCCCAAAGATGCCCACATAAAGTATCAATATCCAGTTGTAAGCAAAAGAAATACGGTCCTTCGAGCCGCATTTAAAATGAAAAACACAAAAAGACGGCAAAGCATCCCTCAAGTTCAAGGGAAAATCTTTCGCATGAACTCCGCGGCACGTGGTCCAACATGCCCTAACACCATCAGCAGTTTTCACAGTAATTACGTTTTCTCGTGGTTTTTTGTTTTCCAAATGTTTTAAGTCTACAACTGCCTCCGGGGTGGCTGCTGCCACTGACAGCTACTTACGGTGGCGGTGGTTGTCGAAGGAAGCTCCCAAAATGTGATTCCACGTACTCTCCGCATAACTAAACACATTATCCCCGAACCCCGAACTAGGCGTCAGAGCATAACGTACAAAACGAAAAAATCAAAGACGCTGTAAAATCTCACGATTAATGAAAAAGTTAAAGAGAAGTTCGTCTCTCTGACCACAACAGGTAACCCGCAGCTGGCTGCGTCTGCCCGGCAGAGAAAAGACGTTTCCTTTGCTAGGCCAATTTCGATCCGCCCACAAAGCGGGGAGTTCATTCGTTTTCAGTCCCTTTCTTGCTTTCGCTTGTGTGCTTCATCTCGGATGTCACTGACATCGGCGCCATTGGTGTGTCCTTCAAGTTGACAATTTGCAAACGAGGAGGAACCGAATTGTCCCGTCAGCCCATCGTGCCCAGTCCGACACGTGGTGATGGAGATGTATTTTCATTTTCATATTTCGTGCGGCACATCACATTGAGTCAGCACTTAATTTAATAAATTTGCATAAAAAAGAAGTTCCCGTCTCTCGGCGCCCTTCCGCCCGCCCCGCCGCCGAAAATAGGCAGGAAATGAAAAACAGGGGAGCGGCAAGAGAGAACGGATGTAGGAAACTTTAGATCCGTATTGTCGTCAAAGCACGATGAATGATGGTGAGGAGACAACTTCGGCATCTGCGCTGTATGAAAACGTGTTGGTAATATCTCGAATTATCCGAGCGATTGGAGTAATTAGAAGTGATACGGCGGAAAATTGAATAAATTGGTGTATGATGATTCGACTGACATCGAGGGAGGTACGTGAGAGTTTTCCATTTTGCTTCAACATCCCTCCTGGCGGTGTTGGGTTTCCATAGACGACCTCACGTAGCTGGTGTGTTACGTGACGCCTTGCACCGTCGGATGGCAGTCTGCAGTGGTGACGTCCGGGTAACTTGCTTAACCTCAAGCTCATGTCATTAGACTGGACCGAGGTCCGGCGCCACCTAGGAAGGAGTAAATTTTCTTGTCCGTCCACAGGAAAGTTTTATACATCCACGTCGATGTCGGTTGAAAGTTGACCAGACGAGATGCCGGCAATGCTGCAGAAAGAGTAGTGCTGGGGCTTGTGATGATGGCAGCAATACTCAGGTTTCCTGTCGTGTCGTCCATCCATCTTGCAGCGCAGGCTAATTAAGGACCGGGTTGAATTATGATGATGCGCTCGCTCCTCGGTTTGAAATATACTCCGCATGAAAGGCACTTGTTTATGACCGTGTCTCATCATTCTTCGCGTTTTTTCTTCTTCAGCTTACCCGATGCCGACGCCGCCGCCAAGTGCGGCACTCACTTGATGGCCCTAAATGATTAATAAGCTTGTAATTGACTTAGACTTTCTTTCTGATTTTTCAGATGGGTTGATGAGCCTGTGAGTTCAGAGAAGGGGGCCTGTGACAAGGAAGTTGAGGATGTTGTTAGGACTTTCTGGGTGCGTGGGAGGAGCGTAAGTGTGTTCTGGGTGGAGGCCCAGGACGGTTTGCGCCTGGGGGATGATCGGAGGCTCGGCTGACTAGAGGTGATTGTGGAATAAAGAATGTGCGAGTGTTTGACAACAAACAAGTTGTCAGCCTTGAATTCGCAGTGAAGTCACAATCCATCGCAAAAAATTAAACAAATTGTAAGAAGTCGCACAGGGTGGTTAAAATATAAATTGAATATGAGCTCATGGTGCAGGGAACATTTAATTCGTGCCTGCAAGTTGGTGACGCCACTGATGTGCTGGGTTTCACCTCACCACCCAGAAGGAACCCATGGCTTAACGACAAGTGCGGGCAAGCGCATGCAACCAAAAAAGGCGCCTTTAAAGCAGCACTGCACCGAACGATGAGGGCTGTTCGCGAGCTCTACGAACAAAGAAGAAGGGAAGAGCATCAGATTTTCAGAAGGAAAAAGGAGGAGCATGAGAAGCGCGAGGTCGAAGAAATGGAAAGGTGTTATGGCAGGAATGAAGTCCGAGAGTTTATAGTAAAACAGCTATCCGGAGGATACAAGGTTCGGACCGAAGCCTGCCGGGACAAAAATGGACAACTCGGGGTAGAGTCGCACTCTGTGCTGAGAATCTGGAATTATTATATCTGCAGACTCCTCAACGGCGATTACGGCCCAAATTCCACTGTTAGGCAGAATGTTCCACTCAATTTGGAGGATGATAGACAAGCATTCCGTCCCCCCGACTTAGACGAGGTGAAGATAGCAATATCCAAGCTGAAGTCGAACAAAGCTGCTGGATTGGAAGGACTGCCTGCAGAACTATTGAAAGCAGCTGGAGATGACCTGGTTGGGCGCATGCACCACCTCATCTTTAAGATAGAGTCGGAGGAAAGCATGCCCGATGAGTGGAATCTCAGCGTCGTTTGCCCGGCTCACAAAGCAGGAGACCCCTTTGACTGTGCCAATTATAGAGGGATCAATCTCCTTAACATCCCATATAAAATCCTCTCTGCCGTATTATGTGAGCGCCTGAAACCGTTTGTCCATGACCTGATAGGTCCTTATCAGTGTGGTTTCAGGCCAGGGAAGTCCACGATAGATCAGATCTTCACTTTGCGGCAGATCCTGGAAAAGACTCAAGAAGTGCAAATCGACACTCAACACCTAATCGTGGATTTTAGGGCCGCATAAAACAGTGTGGAGGGTGATGTGGGAACAGGGTAGGCATTGAACGCCTGAAACCATTCGTCAACAACCTTATAGGTCCTTATCAGTGTGGTTTCAGGCCAGGGAAGTCCACAATCGACCAGATCTTCACACTGCGGCAGATCCTGAAGAAGTCCCAAGAAGTACAAATCGACACCCACCATCTATTTGTCGATTTCAAGGCCGCGTATGACAGTGCGCATAGAGACGAGCTATACAGTGCCATGTCTAGTTTTGGCATCCCTTCCAACTCGTCAGTTTGTGTAGGATGACGATGGAGAACTCTCGCTGCTCCGTCAAGGTCGGTAGCGAACTCACCGAGACCTTCGATGTCAAAAAAGGATTTATACAAGGCGACGCGCTGTCATGCGACTTCTTTAACATCGTCCTTGAGGGGATCGTGCGTAACTCATACGTCAACATCAGAGGCATGATCTTCCACAAGTCCGGTCAATTGCTAGCTTATGCGGATGACATTGACGTGATCGGCCGAACTCAGCGAGCCGTCAGTGAGGCGTTTGCTGGCATCGAAGCGGAAGCGGCTAAAGTAAGACTGGTGGTAAACCAGGGCAAAACGAAGTATATGTTGTGATCAAAGAAGGACGCAGAACATCGACGTCTCGGACAGAGCGTCACTATGGGCAGCAGACACTTCGAGGTAGTCAAGGACTTCGTCTATCTCGGCTCCGCGATGAATAGGGATAACAACATCTGTACCGAAATCAAGCGCAGAATCACTCTTGCCAGTCGCTGTTTCTTTGGGCTCAAGAGGCTATTGAGTAATAAAGCCCTCTCCCGAACGACCAAAGTGACTTTGTACAACACCTTGATCATCCCAGTCCTGCTTTACGGCGCAGAAACCTCGACGCAACTAAAATCGGATGAGGACGCCCTTGGTCTCTTCGAGAGAAAAGCTCTGCGTGCGATATTTGATCCTGTTTGCCTTGATGACATCTGGAGGAGGAGATTCAACCACGAACTGTATGGGCTGTACGGCGGCATGAGCCTCTTCAAGCGTCTATGGAAACAACGCTTAAGGTGGCTAGGACATATAGAGGGGATGGGCAATACTGCTCCCGCCCGAAGAGTCTTCTAATCCGAACCACCGGGACAACGCAACAACGTCCTAGTTTAAGATGGCGCACACAAGTGGAAAAGGACCTCAACCAACTTGGAGTGTGCAATTGGAGGCAGCTCTTGCCAGCTGCTGGAGAGGCATGTTGGTTGAGGCCCAGGTCCACCCCGGACTGTAGCGCCATCCGAAGAAGAAGAAGAAGATAAAACAGTTCGCATATGGATTAGCTTTACAGTGCCATGTCTAGTTTTGGCATTACTACCAAACATGTTAGATTGTGTAGGATGACAATGAAGAGCTCTCGCTGCTCCGGCATGGTCGGCAACGAACTCACCGAGATAATGTCAAAAAAGGTTTTAGAGAAGGCGACGCACTTTCGTGTGACCTCTTCAACATCATCTTCGAGAAGATCGGGCGTAACTCACAAGTCAGCACCAGAGGCACGAGATTTGTTCGAAGCTGCTTCGCAAGAATATGTTAAAGTAACACGTTATTTTGTATGTTAAAGTTTGTTTGTCAAGGCTGAATTAGGGAACATTTTGAAGAGCTGAGAACCTGCATCAGCCTTGTCTGCGTTTGTCCCAGTGGCACTTTTCACTGAAACGTGCATATCTTATGCTTACACAGACGGTACTAACTTTGCATGTTTTCTGAAGCCCGTCAAGCTTTAAGTCCGAATATTTCTGAATAATTAAATTTCGATTTCCCATCAAAAGTATTAACAGCTCTGTTAGGGAGGCATTCCTCCAAAGTCCTCAGCAGTTTATCACTCTTGAGCAATTTGCATTTCACCCACACCTCCGCTTTCACCCAGCAAGCAAGGTAAATAATAACTGTAAGTAGGTTCCCCAGAATCTCCTCATTAATTGCACTTCTGCATCAGAGACTGACTGCCTCAATCGACTTCAACCTTAAGTATGCGGGGTATGCGGACAGCAATCACAAAGAACTCAGCATAAAATTACCACCAGTCCTTGAACCGCATTCAATACCATTACCCAAATTAAACACAATTTATTCCACAAATTAATGAGAATCGGAAGTCGATGGATACCCTTTGAATGTACCGAACACCGGCGATAGCCAATTAATTTTGTGGGAATGATGGGAAGGCGTAATCACTCGGTCGTCTCGCGGAAGCCAATTCGATCTATCACCGAGGCGAATCCCGTGCCCACCCCTTTCCACAAATTTTTTGTGTACCCTGTTGCTTGGAAATCCAATCTACTTCGCCATCATTGAGTTCATCTAGAATTCATGAAGCCGCCGACTGAGTGGTTCATAAATCTGTGCGCTCATCCTAGGAATGCATGCCTGCAACCGTATCCCTTTGATGTGCAACTGCTTGTTTGTAAAGAGCCCCAGACTTTGGGAAGATAAATCTTTTTTCATTTTTTTCCATCGCTACTGCGGTTATGCTGAAATTAAATTATTTCTCTGTCCCTCATCAAAGCGATGCAGTGCACCCTGTGACTGTGGGGGTAGCTGGGAAATACAGCCGAGATATGAGTTTTAAGGGGAAATCGTCATTTAAACAAATAACTGGAGTCTGTAGGCATTATTATTCCGAGGAATCCGTCCAAGGATTTTGATCTGAACCTCGATGCACAAGTGCTCGGCTATCACATGCAGATTTTTAGCAGAGTGGCAGTAAGATCAAAGTGGTGACTTATTTCTTTTATAGTGTTATCCTGACGAACCCAATCGCAAGAGGAATTTCAGTTACTCCAAACTCCATTGAATTACAAACACAGGGATTAAGAGGAAACGTTCATATATTATGCTCTATTCCAGGTTTGACTTCTGACCAAAATTTAGGACCCTATGGTTCTTAAAAATTCTGAGAAAATAGAAACACTTTGACATTCTTGGCTGCCAGCTTTAAATGATGACTGATGACATCAGCTTAGATGAACCCATATCTTATGAAATTTGCTCTCCCTCTGACTTTAAATAATTTTCGGAAAATAAACTCATATATCAGACGACTATTGAACAAGCGTCAATTCATCTCAGAAGACTGAGACATGGCACCGCATCACCGGCACCGGCAGCTGGTTGTTTCTTTCGAAATCGAAAATGGGATTCGTTATCGGGGCTTTTAGTCGTGGGCATTATCAAATAGTAGTTACTAAAAGCGGATGAGGAAGCCCTTAGTCTTTTCGAGTGCCATTTCGTTTTGCTTACCTTTCTTGGTACTGTTTGCGTTGATGGCAAAGAAGATTTAACGACGAACTGTTTGGACTGTACAGCGACATGCGCCTGGTCAAGGGTTTTCGGATACAACGCTTAAGATGGCTAAGCCATGAAGAGCGAATGCACACCACTGCTCCGGCTCGAAAAGTCTTCGAATCTTTCCTTGCTGATTATGAAACTTAAATAAAATTTTAACTTTTCCTCATCGTCATCAAGACTGCTGGAAATGTATTTGCGCAACCGTGTCCAAAAGGTGATTACAAAATTGATGTCTCTGACCCATTTAACAGCAGTTTAGGTGTGCCACAAGTTTCCGTGTTAGGACCTCTATTGTTCTCAATGTTCAACAATGACTTTCCACAGGTAGTACAAAATTGTAGCGTGCGCATGTACGCAGATGATGTGTCAATTTATTTGGCACGACCGATAGGTTTAAGTGAGGACTGTATTGTAAGAATCAATGAAGATCTTCGTGATATTGGAGAGTGACCGGAAATCAATAAATTGAAACTCAACGCACTGAAATCTACAAGTCTCATATGCGCACGAAGTACTGTTGATATAAGTGAACTTTCGTCTATAGTTCTGAATGGAAATATCATTTCTGCTGAAACAAGTGTTAAATATCTTGGGTATTATATCAATTCCACCCTTACGTGTTGTGATGCAGTCAGAAATACCATCAGAAACATTTACGCTCGCCTGCGATACCTGCGACAGTCATCCTACTTTTTAAACAAGCAATTGAAAGTTCGTCTTTTTAAAAGTCTGTTAATGCCATTTTTAACTTACAATTGCTCGGTGTATCCTTGTGTTTACTATGAGTGTAATAGAAGGTTAAATGTAGCGTTTAATGACTGTGTTTGTTTTATTTATAATGTCCCCAGATATTGTAGTGTTACTCATTTCAAAACGAATGTTCTTGGTGTAAATCTGGAAGGTTTTCTAAAGTATCGTAAAGTTTTAAAATTATACAAAATTATTCATCATAAATGTCTTAATTATCTCCGAGTCTTTCTAACATTTGCACGTGGCCTGAAATTAATTTTACCTCGTTTCACACATTTTGTTGCAGAACAATCCTTTTTTGTTTCTGTAATGCGCATGTGGAACTGTCTTCCGCATGAATTGTAGACGTTAATCGTCTTGACCGAATTCCAAAGAAACCTGTTTCCATATATAGCTAATAACAATATCACAAGATAAGTAACTGTTAACCTTTCGATCTCATTTTACTTTATTATATAACTTATGTTACTTCCTGTAACTGTAAATTGAATTTAATTATGTAACTTTTTCTTCATGTTATCTCTTTTATTTGCTTCTAAAGGATACATACATCTTGTAGCATTATGTTAAAAATATAACTTAATGAATGAAATGAAAAGAAAAAAAAATGAAATCTGACCTAGCCTGAAAACGCGGCCTAAACTAAGGTGATGCACACAAGTGCAGAAGGATCTCCAGTGTGCAACTGGAGGCAGCTGTGGCTGCAGTGGCGACAAACGCCAAAGGTCTGGGTTCGATTCCCGGCTGTAATTTTTTACGGCACCACCTCTTTCGTGCTGTTGACAACACTCAAGGAGTGTTAATTGTTCTAGAAAAAGCTTCTCGAATTTCCCCATTCAGAGTGGGCAAAAGACTGTAGGTCCCTGTTTCTTGTGAGAGAACAGTGGCCCGCACAACACGAGTAGTTGTTTAGCAATCTGGCCTAGGCCCCACTGTGGACTGTAGCGCAACCCAATTACTATTCATGAAGAGATGGTGGCTGTTTACCAGGGTTCCGTGCCTTCATTATCAACTGTGCAAAAGTGGTGATGTGCGTTCAAGAGAGGCAGAGAGAGCATTGAAGATGAACCCCGCGCCGGCGCCGTGGCTACTGTTTGAAGGGGAGAAAGCATCAAAGAAGTCGAAAAACTTATTATAGATTTTATTAAAAAATAAAAGCAATTTAAATTGAATTCGCATTTTCCTTCATATCGATGCCAAGAATATATAGAAAGCCGTGGTACATTTAAAATATTAAATTCAACATCGGGAATTGAAATTTGTCGGGGCGTCTTGGATTATGTTGCAGCACAGACAAGTCTCACCGCCACAGCACAAGTATACAAGTAAGTATACAAGTATGTACCAGGTATCCCGGTATGAAACGAAATGTTCTTTTGAAAGTAAAACACTAATTATTAATGGGAAAGTAAAAACATTTTATTCAAAGTATTGGCCATTGTATTCTACACATTTTGACCACCTTCCTGGCAATTTGTGAATACCACGCCAATAAAATTGTTCGTCTTTTAAAGCAAACCAATCAGACAGATCAGTCGCCGTGGCGTAGTGGGTAGAGTGCGACGCTCACACGCCGAAGGGTCTAGGTTCGATTCCCAGCTCAACACCAATTTTTCGAATTTTCACGGCACCACCTCTTCCGAGCTGTTGACAACACTCAAAGAGTAATAACTGTCTAAGAAAGCTTCTCAAATTTCGCCGTTCGGAGTCGGCAAAAAACTGTAGGTCCCTTCTATTTGTGAGAGAACAGTAGCGCGCACAACACGAGTAGTTGATGAGCAAGCTAGGCCCTGGTCTCCCTATGGACTGTAGTGCCAACAATTATTAAATTAATCAGACACCCAATTTTCGACCTCCTCGTAGGAATCAAAGTGCTGCTCAGCCAATGCGTGTCCCATCGATGAAAACAAATGGTAGTCGGAAGGAGCCAAGTCTATTGAATACGGCGGGTGGGGTAGCTGCTCCCAGCCAAGTGTTTTGATTGTATCCTGAACCGGTTTTGCTTTTTGTGCAGGTGCATTGTCATGGAGCAAAATTACCGTGCCGTGTCTTCTGGCACATTCTGGTCGTTTCTCGATCAATGCATGGTTCAAATTAATCATTTGTTGTCGGTAGCGATCAGTATTAACGGTTTCACCAGGTTTTTGGAGCTCGTGGTACAGCACACCTTTCTGGTCCCACCAAACACACAGCATTGTCTTCTTACCGAATCGATCTGGTTTTGCAGTCGATGTTGGTTGTCCCAGATTAGCCAATCATTTTTTCCGTTTAGGATTCTTAAAATAAATCCATTTTTCATCGCCAGTAACAATCCAATGCAAAACCGATTTTCTTTCGTGTCTTTGAAGCAAAATTTCACAAGTGTTTTTTCGGTTTTCCATCTGTCTTTCATTCAATTCATGTGGCACCCATTTTCCACACTTTTGGATCTTTCCCATAGCTTTTAAACGGTCAGAAGTTGTTTGTTGTGCCACATTTAACATTGCTGCCATTCGCTTTTGACTCAAAGTGTCATCTCCATCCAATATCATTTGCAATTCGGGGTCTTCAAACTTTTTTAGTGGAATTCCACGTTCTTCATTTCTCACATCAAAATTTTTGCATGTTGCTTCTGATAGAGCATGATCAGCATATGCCTCGACAAGCATTCGATGCGACTCGGCAGCACTTTTCTTCAATTGAAAACAAAATTCGACATTTTTAACACGATGAAAAAATATGATGCTGTCTGCTAAATGACTTGATGTATACTAAATATTTTTCACAGATGGCATAGCAAGCAAACAAAAACAAAATTCACAACAAATGTTCCTTATAGAGACATTTGTATCTTGATGCTCACTTCATACGGGTATACCTGTTATGATTTTCAAGTATCTCCCTTCATCTCAAATATCTCTTCCGCCGTTTAGTCCTTTGAATTTTCCATTTTCCGGCTATGTACAAAGCGCTACAAAGCTCGTATCTGGCAATACCTCCCATTCGAACGCTATGCATGATTAGTTTGGATATTGCGTTTAACAGTTATAAACGTGTAAGGATGGAGTCCACTAACGCTGAAATTCGCGCTATTTTAAAGTTTTCCTTCGTTAAAGGCAAATCCACTAGAGAAATGTTCCGTGACATTAATGGTTTACCTATCAACTTCGAACTACCACTTCGGACCACGGAGGAATGGTTTCGACGATTCAGAGCCTGTGAAAACGACACCATGGATAAGTCAGCCGTCGGATGACCTGTGTCGATCGAATTATAAAAATCATCGAGTTAGACCGGCATGCGGCTTCTCGTGAGATCGCCCAAGAGATGGAAGTTAGTCGCCAAACCATTTTAAACCATCTGCAGAAGGCTGGATACAAAAAAAAGCTTAATGTTTGGGCGATGCATGATTTGATGCAAGCGAACCTTCTGAACCGAATCAACGCCTGCGATATGCTATTGAAACGGAATGAAGTCAACCCATTTTTGAAGCGTATGGTGACTGGCAACGAAAAATGGATCACATACGACAATATCAAGCAAAAACTATCGTGGTTGAAGGCCGGTGAATCTTCCCAAACAGTGGCCAAGCCGGGATTTTGCTGTGTGTTTGGTGGGATTGGAACGAATCATCCACTATGAGCTGCTTCCATATGGCCAGACGCTTAATTCTACCATCTACTGCGAACAACTGGACCGCTTGAAGCAGGTGAACGACTAGAAGCGTCCAGAATAAGCCAACCGAAAGGGCTTAGTGCTCCACCAGGACAACGTCAGGCCAAACACTTCGTTGATGACTCGTCAGAAGTCACGGGAGCTCGGATGGGAGGTTTTATCACATCCACCATACAGCCCGGACATAACGCCAAGTGATTACCGCCTATTCCTGTCCATGGTGAATGCCTCTGGTGGCGTGAAGTTGAAATCAAAAGAGGCTTGTGTCAACCATACTCCGACAGACGTTAATATACAATTTAATGTCAGAATGTGTCGATTGTCAAAGCTGGCGGAGAAAGAAAAGTCTGTCCGAGTCTTCGCAAATAAGGAAGGGGGCTTCTACGAGGGGCCAATTATGAAGTTACCGTCTAGATGGAAACAGATCATCGAACAAAATGCCGCATATTTGAGCGAAATCCGATCACTGTAACACTTTTAATAAAGCACTGAATGAAGAGCAATAAAGCGGAAGGGAGATATGACAACCTAATCCTAGTGAAAAATGTGTGGTTTGCTTTGCTTGACAAGCTTTCAAAGACTGGCCTTCAATGACTTAATGAGGACTCCTTTTGATTCAATGGGCATCACAGGCAGGGCCAAGAGCAATACAAGAATAGACTTAAGCTTGCTTTCCCGTTAAGGGTGAAAATTATAACAACCACCTTCACCCCTTCTTTTTCATAGAATTGCAAAAGAAATTCCCCTTCTGCCTCCTCCGGAAAAGCACTTACTCATAAAATCCCTGAACTGAAGCCGAGCAGAAAACTACTTGCAACTCTGAAGACGAATGTTGAAA
Source organism: Eristalinus aeneus (assembly GCA_955652365.1). Taxonomy (NCBI): domain Eukaryota; kingdom Metazoa; phylum Arthropoda; class Insecta; order Diptera; family Syrphidae; genus Eristalinus; species Eristalinus aeneus. Next base: position 6,267,061 of record OY019130.1, on the reverse strand, counting down.
GTTTCGCCAAACAAAAGGCGCAGATTCAAAGTCCCGCACACACAGCATTCGGTGCGCAGAACAGCTACCACCACCACCACCAGCCTAAGCACATTACTTGTTGAGGGACAAATGAAACTTTCAAAGACTGCTTATTCCCACAGATCCCTTGAACTCCATCAATTAGTTGAACTCTGCAAGAACTCACCCCCTCGCGCCAACCCCTCCACTCGACCAATTGCCAGTCCCAGGGCGCATTCGGCGGGAACTTCAAATAAATCCAAGACCGATTGCGGCCCACTCCTCTGGGAAATAAAGAACGCAGCCCCCGGACAAAGGAGTGAACTTAATTTATTTTTTACTATTTATTTGCTCACTGTATTGTTATAAACTTTTAATGTTTAATTGACTTGAGTGAATGGGGTGCGGGCGCACCGGGAAAGGTGCTCAACCAGGTTGGTGGAGCGGCGGCTACGGCGGTAGGGGTAAGAAAAATTATCCAAAGTCTCACCTCAAGAACTTTTCCAAACTTTCAACCTCTCCATTGTGCGCTGCAGCTGAAATGGATGGCGGACGAGGGCAGAAGCGATGGTGGCGGCGACCCTTAACAACGCAGCGGCAGCCAACAACAATACCAAATCATCAGCGTCATTGTGAACTGCTTATCTTTGTATGCCATCCTGGGCTCCCTGAAGAGCCATCATCGTTGTTGTCCTCAACTGGATGCGGTATGGGAGAGAAAAGGAAGAAGAGAGAGAGAGTGAAGAGCGGGCATTGAATGCTGGTGGGAAGTTTTTGGTCACGACTTCCATAATGTTGTCCCAACACTCGAGTTGATGGTTTTTCATTCTCGATTCGTGTGGCTTTGCATACGCCTCCGTCGGCACCGGTGACAATGATAAGGGTCTGCTGCATTTGCTGGGGAGCGGAATGAACATTGAAATACGTCAAGTATGACGGAGTGTCGAGGTGTTCGAGTCGGCTCTTGCGAGGGGAGTTAGAGACATTTTTTTGTGCTTCGTCTTGAGCATCAATTTGGTGAAAGGCACTCACGATAAGGACGACGCTTAATATTTTGTGGGAGGCCTGGTTGAACCTTTGGTTCACTCTGAGTTCAAACAACACTTGAAAGTTTTTTTTGATGAGAAAATTCCTCAAAAAATGTTCAAACCCCGCCTGCAGCTATCCGACACACAGCCGGCACCCGACAGAATGACAATCACTTTATATTGACGCTCATTTACGAGTTTAGGGGTCGTTCTCCGGAGTCTATAAAACACGACGACAGCTTCATTCGAGGCAATCGAACGTTTCGTGTGAAAGCCGCGCGCTTGGCAAGGGATGCAATTGCACTCTCACATAAGAGCATGCATGGCTCTTACGAGGTGCCATAAACAAAACACATCCGCGCGCAGATGGGACTGTAAAGTGAGCCCTCTGAGCGACGAGACAATGCTTTGGTGAATTTATGATCGGATGTGGTTTATGGCGGCGACGTACTGCTTGTGCTCGTAAGGTATCTGATCTGTGAGAGCTTTGGCCTTGACTTATTTGGAAGTTTTAGGGATTGGGGGTTTTTTTTCAACCGTTGAACGAACAAAACTTTACAGACTTGCTTACAGACTTGATTGCGATTAGACAGTTTGTTCAACTGGCATGTTTCAGTACTTGTCAAAAGTTGCAATGCCAAAGAAAGAACTGAATGCCCTCTCGGTGGTGAAGGAGCACCGACTTTGCGATGAAAAACTTTAAACGCAACAGTTTAAAATTCCTTCTATCCATATTCTTTCTATAAAAATATCGTTAAAGGATCAACTTTGTTCTGTCCGTCCCACTTAATTTTCGTGTTCAAGTTCTCAATTCTTTTTGCTTTCTCTTCTGAATTCGAACATTTTTCTGAGGATCTAGCAAGGATTTCTACCATTGCCATTATAAACAGAGTTTCTGGGTCTAGTGCCGGACTAGCGTAGCTAGCGAGGATTTCTACCACTTGTATTATAAATATAATTTCTGGGTCTAGTACCGGTGTCCGAACTAGTTCCAATCGTTTCACATATTTTATCCAAACGTGTTCGTTAGCTCAAGTTTGACAGAGGAGTTGTGAATATGTTAAATGCAGATCCATGCACTTGGAATTGCCCAAGACAGCCAAACCCAAATTCGACGGACACTAAAACCATGTCTATCTCTTATGTCTCTCACAATAAATATGTTGAACTGTATTCAGAACGAGTATACCCTTCTTCTTCTTGTTGTGGCGCTACAGTCCGGGGTGGACCTGGGCCTTAACCAACATGTCTCCAGCCAGCACGATCTTTCGCCAGCTGCCTCCAGTTGCGCAATCCAAGTTGGTTGAGGTCCTTCTCCACTTGTGTGCGCCACTTTAGTCTAGGTCCTCTGTTGCGTTGTCCCAATTGCACGGATTCAAAGACTTTTCGGGCCAGAGTAGTGGTGTCCATACGCTCTACATGGCCTAGCCATCTTAAGCGTTGTATCCGTAGACGCTTAACCAGGCGCATGTCGCTGTACAGCCCATAGTGTTCGTCATTAAATCTTCTCCTCCAGATGCCATCAACGCAAACAGGACCAAAATTCGTACGCAAAACTTTTCTCTCGAAGAGACTAAGAGCTTCCTCATCCGCCTTTGCTAAGGTTCAAGATTCCGCGCCATAAAGTAGGACGGAGATGATCAAGCTATTATATAAAGCGAGCTTAGTCCTTCGAGAGAAGGCATCTGCCATAATGTGAAGATCTGGTCTATTGTGGACTTCCCTGGCCTGAAACCACACTGTTAGGGACCTATCAGGTCAAACGGCTTCAGACGCTCACACACTACGGCAGAGAGGATCTTGTATGCGATGCTCAGGAGACTTATCCCTCGGTAGTTGGCGCAGTCAAAGGGGTCTCCGTTTTTGTGAACCGGGCAAACGACGCTGAGATCCCACTCATCGGGCATGCTTTCCTCCGACCATATCTTACAGATGAGCTGGTGCATGCGTCCAACGAGGTCATCTCCAGCTGCTTTCAATAGTACTGCAGGCAGTCCTTCCAATCCAGCAGCTTTGTTCGACTTAAGCTTGGATATTGCTATCTTCACCTCGTCTAAGTCGGGGGGACGGAATGCTTGTCTATCATCGTCCAAATTGAGTGGAACATTCTGCCTAACAGCGGGATTTGTGTCGTCATCGCCATTAAGCAGTCTGCAGAAATGATCCTTCCAGATTCTCAGCACAGAGTGCGACTCTACCACGAGTTGTCCATTTTTGTCCCGGCAGGCTTCTGTGCGAAACTTGTATCCTCCGGATAGCTGTTTTACTCTTAACTCTCGGACTTCATTCCTGCCATAACACCTTTCCATTTCCTCGACCTCGCGCTTCTCATGCTCCTCCTTTTTCCTTCTGAGAATCTGGTGCTCTTCCCTTCTTCTTTGTTCGTAGAGCTCATGGATAGCCCTCGTTGTTCGATGAAGCGTCGCCTTATAGGCGTCTTGTTTAGCTGCGTGCGCTTGCCTGCACTCGTCGTCAAACATTGGGTTCCTTCTGGTTGGTGACGTGAAACCCGACACATTAGTGGCAGCTTCATTGATGGCTTCTTGACTACGTTTCTATTCTTTTTCTATGCTTAGTGCAGGACTCGTGGAACTCTGAGCGAGTTTCAGGGAGACTCGGTTGGCAAAGTTCCCAGCGATCGGCTGCGATTGTAGCTTATCGACGTCAAACCGTTTTGGCTTTTCTCGACTCCGTTGCTCTCTCAATATCCGGGTTCTTACCTTGGCTAAAACAAGGTGATGATCCGAGTCAATGTTTGCACCTCGGAAGGTTCGGACATCGAGAATACTGGAGGAGTGTCTGACGTCGATCGCAACGTGATCAATCTGGTTGACGGTTGATTGATCAGGAGATCGCCAGGTTCCTTTGTGAATGTTCAGGTGTGGGAACCGCGTGCTAGCCACAGAGAGGTTTCGCCCCGAGGCGAAGTCCAACAGCCTGAGTCCGTTTCCGGATGTGTTGTCGTGCAGGCTGTGTTTACCGATGACTCCAGCGAAGATGTCCTCCTTTCCCAGCTACGCGTTGAAGTCTCCTAGGACGATCTTGGTGTCGTGGCTGTGGCATCGATCGTATGTTCTTTCTAGGAGATCGTAGAAGTCATCCTTGGTGTTGTCATCCTTCTCCTCTGTCGGGGCGTGAGCGCATATTAGGCTGATATTCTCGAATTCAGCCTTGATGCGGTTTGTCATGAGGCGGATTGTCATGACGCGATAGTAGCTTAAGATTTTTAGCCTAAGTCTGCCTCGGACAATAAGAATATAGCGCTGCCTTCTCTCTCTATAGCAATAGCTGTATTAGATATCGCAGTTCTTCGTCGTTTTTATGCCAGGCCCATCCCATCGCACTTTCTGGACGGCAGTAATATTTGCTTTGCAGCAGTCAAGGGCCTCCGCAAGTTGTTCGGCTGCACGTGGCCTGTTAGGGGACCTCACATTCCACGTGCAAATCCGAAAATCATTGTCCTCAAAACGTTTGCTGGGGTCGTCAACAATTGATCCGTCCTTATCCGAGGCATATCGGGTTCTCTGAACTATATGATTTTTCTTGGTGAGGAAGTTACCCTCACGCACAACCCACAGACTGGTAGGCCAGGTCCATTATATAAACCCTCGGGCAGAGGGGCTCGCAGTATACATTGGTTCATCGTACAACGGGTGTTGTGATGGCTATCCAGGGGCGCCGCGTGGAGGCTGGATTTCAACTTGACCTGTGCACTAACGAGGATAACCTTGGCAGCTCTCCATGTTGAGCGCAATCAACGATGTAACCTCGCATGCATAGGCCCATGCCCCACATAACCTGAGTATACCCACATAACGAAATAAAAAAAAAAAGGAAAACTAATGTACGTAGCCAGCGAAATATTAATCTCAACTTGTTTTTGAACAGACCTCGTACACTTGGCAATGCCTGAATTTAAAAAAATACGCTGAATGCCCTGCCCTATGCGACGCAAGAAGACTCCTTTAGAGTCCAAAATTGTGTCTTCCTTTTGCCTCCAAAATGCGCTTATTTAAAAATAAGCCAAAAAGTTTGATTGCGTTGCACTTCGGCAGCACACACAGTCACATCAATTACAGTCAACTCGTCTCTGCCATTCCTCGCACTGCCCCAGAAATGCACTCAAAACTTCGTCCGCACTTGCACCTTAACAAATCTGCCCGAGCGAGGCCAACTTTGAACACATCTTCGAACAAACTTCCCTCAGACTCGAAGTTCAGTCCGGAAAATGGACGCTGTCCAGGACCAGGCACAACTGCTTAAATTGACAAACGCTTATTTGAAGGATCGTTGAAATCCAGCGAGCAGCAATTACCCGCTAATTCACTTCGAAACACCGAGCTGACAAGTCTATTGAAAAATACATTCCTCGTTGAAAAGCGAAAACCCAATTCCCCCAAAGTTTGCACTCACTCCTGACACTTGTACCGGCAATCCCCGCACACGTCTCCCGGGCCACGTGTGGTTATGTGTGCTGCCGGCGTCTTCGTTCGAATGCATTTTGTTTTCGAGAATAACGCTCAAACTTCGTGAAAACAGTTTTCATTTCGAGAAACTTTTCATCCGCCCGCATGCCTGCGTCTCGGCGCTGAAACTCAGTTTGTGAGGCGAAACTTTGCGCCCTAATTAATTAGCAAGCCACATGAAATGTACGAATCACAGAACTCGGCTGCAAGAATTCAGCCACTCACAGGGATCACATGTGAATACACGAAACGTATTCCGGCACGTAGTTGCACTTTCCGTACACGGCCTCCGAGATTTGTATCAGTGCCTCGATTGGATTGCACTTCGTATATCTGTGCGTGTGGTGAAAGTTGGTCCGAGCGCCGCGCATTCACGCTTCGTGGCGCAGAAGGGATTTGTGCATGAGGTGTGCCCGCCGATGACTTTGGCAATTACAGCAGCGTTCCGGTCACATGCCGAAAATTGTCTAACCAGCGATCAGCTCCGGAGTGCAGTGGGACGGTGATGTTCGGAACAAAAAGCGCACGACAAACGGAAAAACTGCTAGAATTCGTAAAATGGAAATTTAATCCGTAAAAGGCTCCTGCCATTGCAGTGCGATGATAATCAACTCAAGGACGGGCATTAAGTTCGGGAGCTGAGTCTGGCGGAAAGTTTTTTTGTGTCAGCACTTGGGATGTGGCAGGAGGGGGGGAAAACTTTTGATCTCACTCGGATGAGTGTGGAGTGAATTGTCGGGAATGATTTGTATCCTTTTTCGCGCGATGGATGGATTCAAACGGCAACTACAAGTGAGTGGGTTCGAAACTGGTGTAGGAATTGCGACATAAGCAGAACCAATTGAAAACTTTTCCGATGAGCACTGCAATCGCAGTGCTAGGATGGAAGAGGCTGGCAGTGGCAGTGGAGGAGCTCTTGTTCATTGTGAGATGAGATTCAAATGAAAGGTAATTGGGTGAAGGTTATCCGCTTCTGTCCAAATTAGGAGTGAATTTGTTAGAAGAGTGAGGAAGCCGCTCTGAAGGTGACGTAAATGGAGAGGCGACTTCTGAAGCTGCGCACATTTTTGTCATGGCGATCTGTCGTAGATGGAGCAAGCAGTATTTAGAAGTGCTTAAATGACACATTTACCAAGTGGGGAATGAGGCTCTTTGTAGGTCGTCTTGCTTATAAATCATTCCACAGAGCGACTTGTGAGGTAAGTGCATTGAGTACCATGTTGATTGTCAAGCTCATGCAAGGAGTTCCTTCAATTAAACATAATCAAGTGGAAGTTCCTGTAAGAACGAGCGATCCAAGCACAGAAGCATAAGAAAAATTTATTGGGGTTACAAATTTTTTTCTCAAAAGATGGCGCCACCTGCAGAATTGGAAGGGGCTACCTATTCCATTGGAAAGTTGTGACACTTCTCAATAGTGGGAATACCCGTTTGTTTCAGCCGACATCATGTTTCTTGCCTAATGGAATTGTTCGGATATGTATTAAAGGAGTGATTTTTCTTCATTGGAAGAAAAGTGCAGGCGAAGGGCAAAGGATGTTTGTAGATGTTTATGGTGATCCTGTGTGCTCTGAATGATAAAACGTGTAGAGATTGACTACGATTCTTCAAAGTGGGGATTAATGCATCGAAGACGCGTTTTGACTAGCTCAGAAAGTTTGAAGATAAGAATGAAAGTTTGAAGATGAACTGAAGGCTTTAAGGGATTATAATCTGTGTCAAACTCAAAGCACCTTTGTTGGGAGTGACTCACCTAACAGCTTCCGTTTGGATAAAGACATATGGACTTATGCAAAAGTAAGGAAATTAGGCTCCGTGCGGATTGAAACTAAGAAACAAAATGCAATATTTCTTTTATAGACATAAAAGTAAGGGAGTATTGCAGAGTATTTTGACTGAAGATGAAAAGTGGATAGGTTGCGATAAGAGAAAGGATGCCATTCAAAGCCTGATACGCCCTTTAATTCATCCTCTACATCAACAGGAATGAAAATAATGGACACTTGAGCCGCTAAGACCTCACAAATTCATCGAAACGTTATAGCCCACAACTAATGCGTTAAAGTCATGCATGAATATCATGGAAACAGTCAAAAACTAAAGGAAGGCATCACAAGTTGATTTGGAAGATGATAACTCTCTCCTCTTGATGCTTTAGCGACCAAAAACTATCTGAAACAGAAGAAATGGAAGTTCTTACCTCCCAAATTTTGTTCCTTCCGACTACTGACCCTATTGTTGCATGCAAAAAGAATAAGGAGATCACTGACTTGGGTTTTTTGAAGAAATGGAAGAATGGCTCAATGATTGGATCGATGTCAGAGGGCACAAATTTGTGGTATTAGCAAAGTGGCCATTGTTGCAATGTGGTTTGCTTGATTCTCAGACTCGCATTTATCACTTATACCCAAACAGGAGAATGTCTCAAAAAGACCTTGCTCAGGACAGAATTCAAGAAGGCTTGGAAAAGCGAAAAACCGATCCAGAAATGGAAATGTGCACAGCCGGGTGGTGCAAAATAAATTCTGCTAGCGATCTAATCCTCATTTCGTTCCTCTGTCATACCCAATTAAGTGAGCATCTGCTCCACACCAGTCAGAGGACTCAAGATGTGAACGTGATCCCTGTGTTTTTCCATTTTCACCATTACCTCATATTCTGACCTCCTTCTGAAATGGTTTACTGCGCACACAATCGACAGCCATCGACCCCTCCCTTGAGGGTACATCCGTCATTTCCATTATCCCCATGTGTGTCTGGACAAGAGGAATACAAAAAAATGCAACTGATGATCTGGTCCTCGGGTACATTCCAAATCGAGTCTAATCAAAAAACGAGAGCTTGTGGAATTCATAACTAATCGACGTCACAGCCTCACCGGCAAACACTGGCCAATTGAAATGTATTCCTGCACTCAATGTGCTCCCGCATGCTCCCACCATAAGTTGCATCACCACTCATGTTTCAACTTCAAACACAAATGTCCAGCAAGCATTAGGTCGGTTAACAAATTACGTTCACCCTAGCGCGCTGGTCTCCAATTTACCTTGACATATTGCCTTATGATACCACTGTCCAATAAAGCACAAATCACCTCACCCACCCCTGCCGGTTGGGAGCTGCACGATGGTGGCACTTGTGGAGGCGGCACACCCTAAAAATTAAACGGAAACGAATGGCCGGCAATCAATTGGTGAATTCTTCGTCTCTGCCTTCCACTCACATGACATCCTTTTACGTTGTTATTTCCTGTTTCCGTTAACTCCTATCCGGAGTTGGGGCGAATGGAGAGACAGAGACTGAGGGAGGCCCCCGAGGGCTGAGCAGAGATGGATAGACACACACATTACAAGTTTGTCTTAAGTGCAAGGAGTCGCTGGCAACAAAGGAAATGATAAAAGCCCACACAAAAGGACATAAGTGCTGAAGCAGAAGACAGCGCACAAGAGATGAACGAACAAAAACAGGAGAGATGAAGAAATTTACTCGAGACAAGATTTATGACAACCCCCTGGTTGAGGAAGCTGGAGCGCGGACCACCCACTGCATCCACTCCAGACACAAAAATCGTAGTTCCGAGGATTATTTATGACGTTACCATGTCACATTGTCTAGGATTTTTCATCCGGCAACCGCCCAGAGTCAGAGACCGAGCCCCTGCCCGTACCCGTGCCCGTGCCCGAGCCAGTGCCAGAGCGCAGCACAGCGCCCATCCATCCTAGTTCGCTCATAAAGATAAAATTTCGTAATTAACGCTTGTAATAGGATCACGATTAAGTACGGGGAATATTCACTACTGACATGCAGCGCATATATCTCACTCAAGAGGGGGAGCAACCGCCTGCCGGACGGGCGGAAGACGTGACACGGACAAGAGCACTGGCAGAAGTGTGCAACGGATACCGCGCCAACACCATCCTTCTGCAGACGGTTTGCTCTTAGCAATGAAAAAGTTTCCTTTTACTTCTTTTCTATTTTAAATCATTCCCTCGCTCACTCGGCTGGATTCGGGATAAATCCACCTAACTGAGCGCCGCACTGTGTGGACGGACGGGGCGGCGCAGCGCTGTGGGTTGAAGGACACCGAAGGAGCGAGTTGTGTTTGCAAAATCAAAGCAAGGCAACGAAAGCGAAAGAAAGGAGTAGGACTTTCCTTTTGTGATAAATGAGGTCGCATTAATTACACCGAACAAGGAACGCGGAGCGTGAAGGGAGAGGGCGAGGGCGAGGGCGAGGGCTAAGAAACTTTTCCACATGCATATCCTCGAGAAGGCATGGCGCACGGACTGCAAATGGAAAAATAGTTTTGCCTCGGAGGATGCAATGAGACGCGGAACATCGCGTTCCCTGAATCGCCTCCGACGAGGATAATTTTAATCCCATTCTCAGGATTCATTTAAAAGTTTGCACGTGTTGCATTGACTGAGCACAGCCGGGATACGCCGCGCATCATCCCAGCGATTGCCACGTACATGCATGCACCACACTCACACACGGCCTTCACAGTGCAGGTTCCAGTGCTGGGATTTCAGCGACCGCCTTCATATCCTTTCGCCGCTGCACACTAATTAAAAAATATGGATAGCTAAATATGAAATATGAGCCGGGACAACCGACAGCCACACCGCCCCGTCATCGCCGCCGGGGCTGTAATTTCAATCTAGCCGTGGCAGGAGACCACCGTCAGTTTGCCGAGGATCTTAAGATCCATCCTGTGTCCTGTGTGTGGAAGTTCACGATTAGCAGTTGCAGCAGCGGACGACAGAATTACTGTGTGGGAATGTCCTGAGGGCGCCCTACACAACCCTCGCACGGATGCAATTCAACTGGAGTCCTCATGTGGGCTCACCCTTGGGGGTGGAAATCCCTTATAATGAAAAATTATATCAACAAACCCACAACACGCAAGCCGCCCTCTTCACACACCGTCGGCGATTGGCGATGCGGTAGGTGCCCACTCCACCAACTCCATCAACTCCACCCACTTCGCCATTCAAATGTGACTGGTTTCACTTAACAGGGATTTAAGGCCAGAGCTACGGAGAGTGCAGAAAAAATTCCCGTTCGAGGAGCTTAAGGGTTTACTGAACTCCACTCCCACAATGAGCGACTGAATGACGGAGGGCGAGGACAAAGGCAGATCCGTTCGCCAGCGAATCGATTGAGAAAACGGCCAGCAGCGGGATCATTGCACAGCTGCTTTTTCGAGTGCTGACAAAGTTAAGGTAATTATCTGCATCCGTATTGATTATGACTTCGGTTCCGTTGCACGGAAACGCTGCCGGTGGCGGTGGCAATGGCGGTGAGTGAATGACTGGTCCGGCACCGGGAGGGCAGTAAACTTTATGCGCAGCCAATCATTCGTCGTTCTTCTTCGTCGCCGTAGTCGAGCGTCCTCGTCCCTGGGGTTAATTTGAAAAGTTTCATTCTTATGTCCTGACAGCGGACTTAAAGTTAATCAGTTGCCAGAGCGAGTATTTGTTTGTGCGCTGGGAACGTGCAAATGCTAAGTAGATTGAGTTTTATGCGCCATTTAGGTGGAAGAGGATAAAGTTTCCTCCTCCAACAGGTTCTCCTCAGACATCATCTCAATCCGAGCTTAACACAAAACACATAAATTCCACTTAACCTTATTCCAGACGGGGAAGGATTCCTTGTTGCTGCAACATTACAGCATCTTCCTGGCGGATTTATAGCTGCATCCCTGGGGAGGAGATAGTGGCTCGGGGATGCGCGTGTGCGGGGGATGTCTTTTAGAAATTGGCAATAAATTGATACGTGAATCAGTGTCTAGAGTTGCAAAAATAATCTGCAATGTGTGTTGGACTCGCGAGCCTGAATTCATGACTAATTCAAAAATTGTGAATATGGTATAGAAGCGAATTGATAAGATGTGTTTGTTTCGTATGTACAGTGCCCTTCCGTCTGCAGAGGATGGGAAACTTGTGGCTATTTGAACAACTGAACGTAAAATTCATGGCGACCCTAATGCGGACTATTTTTCAAAATATGCTCCAAACGGTAAGATCTCCCTCTGTCGTTAGAGCTTCTGTCAACGACGTGAACTACCTCCACCCCGCCATAGTCAAGTCACCTAATAGAGAATTGTCCGTCACTTATTTTGGAAGAAACGTCATGGGAACGATGAATGTCTGTCAAGTTCCAGTCAACTACGAGGAGGCTTCAAGTTTCGAGATCGTCGGGAAACAAATTGGATGATTGGAGAATATAGGCACTAGACGTACTTGAGTCTGCAAGTCTGACAGGAAACAATCTGAGGCAGACAAAGTTTTTAATGAAAATTCGGTTCAGACATTAGAAACCGGGTTGTGACGCAAATGGATAGGTGCAACGCTCACATGCCAAAGATCCTAGACACATACAACACATCACTCGATAAGTCCCAGGACATATAGGGGGCTGCACTAACAAAACAAAATCAATATTAAGTTAACAAGTTTTGTTTGTGTCCAGGAACACATCGCCTTTGCTTTAAATCACGACTTCCTTTAAGTTCCTGATAAAATTCAAGAAGTTCTGCAGGTACCTTCCACTCCTGAGAGAAAGCACGCCAAACACGCTGGGGAAGCAATGCCTTGTTCCCTTTGTGGACTGTTGCAGCAACCAAAATGCAAGTTGTACTACAGAAATTTTGCAAATAGTTAATTGCAACTATAGCTTAGTCCATTGAACGATATTTTTGGTTTCCACAACTTGAAAGCTTACTTTTTTCCACACAGGTGAGCCCTAAGTTCACAAACTCTAAGGGGCTTACATATTTGGGGACAAATTTGCCGATTTTGCTTTTACCCATTTCAGTAAGATAGGGGCTGTAACCCTCTACCTGGCCAGGCACATACTTGGGTCTATTAATTTAGTTCAAAAACGAGGGACACATCAAACTTTGAATTCAATCTGCTGCCACGCACTTCTTCACCTTTCTTCTCAAACTTTCTATTTTCCATTTTCATTTTGTTCTTTTGTTCGTCTCGTTATCCTCTTCTTCTATGTGTGGCACTACATGGGCCTGAACCAACATGACTCTTCAATCAGTACGATCTTTCGTAAGCTGCTTCCAGTTGCTGACTCCAAGTTGTATGAGATTCTTTTAGACTTGTGCGGGAACTTAGCCTAGACCGTCCTCTGTTGCATAGTCCCAATTGCACAGATTTAAAGAATTTTCGGGCCGAAGCTGTGGTGTTCATAACATCTGATAATATTGACCAAAGTCTCACAAAGGACAGTAAATTCTTCTCGTTGAGGCGCTTCAGTCCTAGGTGGACCTGGGTCTCAACCAACATGCCTCTTCGCACTCCAAGCTGGTTGAGGTCTTTCTCTACTTGTGTGCGCCACCTTAGCCTAGGCCGTCCTCTGTTGCGTTGTCCCAATGGCTCAGATTCGAAGACTTTCTGGCCGGAACAGTTGAATCCATACGCTCTACACGGCCTAGCCATCTTCAGTGTTGTACCCGAAGACGCCTGACCAGGCGTATGTCGCTGTATAGCTCAAAGAGTTGTATCCATACGCTCTACGCGACCTAGACATTTTCAGACGCCTGACCAGGCGTATGTCGCTGTATAGCTTAAAGAGTTGTATCCATACGCTCTACGCGGCCTAGCCATCTTCAGACGCCTGACCAGGCGTATGTTGCTGTATAGCTCAAAGAGTTCTAGTTCATAGAGTAAATCTTCTATTAACAAATCTTCTCTTCCCAAATCTTCTCTTCCCAATAGCCATCAACGCAAACAGGACCAAAAATCTCACACAGAACTATTTTATCGAAAATACTAAGGGCTTCCTTGTCCGTCTCTAGATACGTCAAAGTTTCCGCCGTGAATAGTAAGACTGGTATGAGCGAGAAGCAAGCTTAGGCTCCCGAGAGACGTCTCTATTACTCAAACGCTTCCTGAGCCTAAGGGAACAGCGAATGGTGTTTGATTTTGGGGCTAATTTTATTAATCGTATTAATCGCAAAGCAGAGACAAGCGAAGTCCTTCACGACCTAGAAGTTTTTGCTACTTAACGTGACGCCCTGTTCAAGACGGCGACACAACATCGCCATCCTTGATTACAGCACTTACTTCGTCGGTCCTTTCTTACGACCATACCCACTTTAGACGTTTTCTCTTCAATACCAACAAACGGCGAATTGACGGATCGTTTGCTTCGTGCAGTCCTGTCAACGTCATCAGCGTAAGCTAGCAGGCTTTTGAAAGATCGTGCGTCTAATATTGACTGGTGACTTACGCACGAACTTATCAAGATTGACGTAAAGAAGCACTCCCATTTCTCCACCTGTCTTAAATCTGTTTTGACGTTCAAGGTTTCGATGGGTTCGTTATAGACCTCGAGAGAGCATCGAGAGTTCTCACTTACGAGGGTTGACTTTTATATTTCGGGATAAGAGAACAAAAACAAATATTAATCATCGAAAATAGTTTAATTGTGTTTCAAAATATTCCCCATTAAGATCTATACACTCTTGCATGCGTTTGACCCAATTGTCGAAGCAATTTTGCCACTCTGATTGAGGTATCTCCAAAACATGCATTCTGAACGCATCAACCGCTTTTTCAGGTGTCGACCTGTTGACCTCTCATTTTATGTTGTACGTACGGGGATAAAAAGAAGTCATTCAAACCAAGTCAGGACTATACGACGGATGACTTATCAAATCGATGTTTTGGGTGCTTGAAATGACAGTTGTTTGACCCGATGTGTGAGAGCTTGCATTGTCGTCGTGAAGAGTGATCCGTCTTCGGCGGTTGGTTTTCCTGATTTCTTGCAAGACAACTGGCAAACAAATGGTTGTGTATCACTCAGAATTAACAGTTCTGCGTTGTTCTAGTGGTACGGTTGCGACGTGTCCAATTTTTCCGAAAAACAGACAACGACTTGGACGTGCTACGAGCGCGAGCAACTTTTCTTGGATTTCAATTTTCTTCAATCTCAATTTGAAACACCCATACAGTCAACTGCTGTTTACTTTCGAGCTCATCTGCGTAAATCCACGATTCATCATCTGTCACAATGTCGTAGACGTGTTTGGGTGCAGCGTGATCGTATTGTTGGAGCATTTCTTTCGACCAATCGACACAACCCTTCTTTTGAACGATTGACAAATTGTGTGGTATCCAACGCAAACAATTTTTTTGACGTTCAAATGTTCAAGCAGTATTGAATGTATGCTGGGCCCACTAATCCCTAAGGCTGTCTTATTCTCACGAAAGGTCAAATGACGATCTTGCAATATAAGTTGGCGCATGGCATCAATGGTTTCCGGAACAACAACTGATTTTGGTAGACCTTTACGAAATTCGTCTACTACGACCTCGGTTGAATTCACCACACCATCGATAAGCACAAGTCTCTGATGGAGTTTCATCGCCAAAAATTGAATTAAGTTCATCGATGCACTGTTGTTGAGTTAATCCACGTCGAAAGTTGTAAAAAATAATCGCACGAAAATTTTCACGATTTGATTCCATTTTTTGTTCGAGATGAATCTTTTAAGTTACTGTAAACAACACAAATAGCGCTCGTATGTCAAAACGTTCTGAGTACATACAACCTCAAAAATGTCAAACCTTACGATATAGCTGGCAGTAGCCAGATTGCAACATAAGGGTTGCCCAATCCCGAAATATAAAATGCAACCTTCGTATTTGCTTAAATTTTTTGTCCACAAGAGTACAAGTGGCAAGTCTACAACAATCTTGAGTTATCTATGCATAGAGTTGTGTACTTGCCACTTCACCTTCAGGCGAATTGAGTCCTTTGAAATTATAGACTTGTGCTTTGCGGAGTTGGACTCTAGTTCTCTTGTACCCACTTTTAATGACAGAAAGACAGACGTAGAACATTGCCAATTATCTCCTAATGTGGTAGCGGGTGCAGTAGATGCAGCCTCGACGTATGCTGAGTTCCTGGTCAAAAATAAAGTTTTGCAGGAAAATGTGCAAAGAATAGCTTTCTTTCAGTTGTCGGGAATTCGGGGTCAAGTCAAAGTTGCGCCTATGATCGGATGTAAGATCGGCGACATACCTTCTTTTGCCATCACTATAAGCAGTTTAGCTGACTAAATTCTTTCTATCGGTTCAGCTGCTGATATTATGTTGGTAAGGGTTCCCCCCTCTACCTGTTTCTTCTTGGCTTTTACTTTGATGAATGAAACCACCGCCGATGCAAATGAAATATAAATGACAGTTGATTTGCCGGTGACGCACTGTCATGTGACTTCTTTAACATCGTCCTCGAGAAGATCGTGCGTAACTCACATGTCAACACCAGAGGCGCGATCTTCCAGAAGTCAGTTTAATTGCTAGCTTACGCTAATGACATTGACGTAATTGGACGAACACAGCGAGCCGTCAATGAGGCGCTTGCTGGCATTGAAGCGGAAGCGGCTAAAATGTGTCTGGCGGTAAATAAGGGCAGAACTAAGTGCATGCTGTCATTACACACATTACACACAACATCGACGTATCGAACAGGGCGTCACACTAGGCAGCAGACACTTCGAGGTAGTCAAGGACTTCGTCTACCTCGGCTCCGCGGTAAAAAGAGACAACAACATCAGTACCGAAATCGAACACAGTACCACTCTTGCCAATCGCTGTTTCTTTGCGCTCAAGAGTCAATTGAATAATAAAATCCTCTCTCGAAGGACTAAGCTTGCTTTATATAGTAGCTTGATCATCCCCGTCCTACTTTATGGCGGGGAATCTTGGACGCTAGCAAAGGCGGATGAGGAAGCCCTAAGTCTGTTCGAGAGGATAGTTTTTCGTGCGATTTTTGCTCCTGTTTGCGTTGATGCCATCTGGAGGAGAAGATTTAATGACGAACTCTATGGGCTGTGCAGTGGCATGCGCCTGGTCAAGTGTCTACAGATACAACGATTAAGATGGCTAGGCCATGTAGAGCATACGGACACCACTGCTCCGGCCCGAAAAGTTTTTAAATCCTTGCCATTGGGACAACGCAACAGAAGGGGCCCTAGACTAAAGTGGCGCACACAAGTGGAGAAGGTTCTCAAAAAACTTGGAGTACGCAACTGGAGAAAGCTCGCGAAAGATCGTGCTGGCTGGAGAAGCATGTTAGTTGGGGCCCAGGTTCACCCCGGACTGTAGCGCCACAAGAAGAAGAAGAAGATGAAGTTGATTTGCCGATTAAGCCAAAGCGGAAATATAAATCCAAACTCTTTCCAAACAGGCATCCTGTTAATAAGTTGACAACTAGACACAAGTTTAGGTAGGAATATTACGCCGTCAAGGGCAAGGTAAGATGAGGTGAGATAAGGACGGCTGGTAGTCTGTTGCTTACTGCACCAAGGACACATTTATTTGCATTCACCTTAAGCAACCACACCATCAATGTAATCAGGCTACGTATCTACGCCAAGACTGCCAAGAATTTAAGCCCACAGGTGTATCCCTTTCGCAACGATTAGATAGCTGCAGGCAGTTTAAGGAATTGTTTTAACTTTTTCCGAAAATACTTGAGAGGAGCGCTTGTTCAAGTCGACGTAGCAGAGAGTGCATACTTCGTGGAGTTTCACTGTTTTTAGTGTTTGCTTTGAGATATTTTGACAAGCTTTGAACCAAATTTATCAGAAAGTTAGCTAATAGTTCTTTGTTCTTCTATCAGAACAATTTTACGTGCATTTTTGTTAGTATAGTTAGTATAGTGCATTAGTTCTGTCCTGTGTGTCAAAAACTTTTGCATAGCCGCATCTTTGCAAACCGATGTGTTTGGAATCGTTGCCATAATGGAAGTCTTCTTTGATTCTGAGGATTGGGTACATATGTGGGATTTGGTTTTACGTGATTACCTGCCTTAATGGCTTATACCACGGGGAACCTTTTTCCCAAGAGTCGTAAGTTACGCAAGACTAAACGCCTTAGTTACCCAAGTACCAAACTGAGATCATGCTTGAGGGGCAATCACCCCACCTTGGTTTGATGCGAAGCCTTTCTAAAACCTCTTCCGCTCTTTGGGTCGCAGCGCCCGGTTGAGAATGCAACTCCACACTGAGAAGGGATAGTCCCCTAACCGACTTGCCTAGTTTTGCTTAAACAATGGGCTAGACAAATCAGCACAGTACACTATCCTCGACTCTACCCGCGATGTTAGGTGGTAAACCACAGCCACCACGAAACTCCCACAAGGGGGCCTACCTTACGGTCAGGCTGGAACCGAAGTTCCAGGGGCCCCTGACCTCCCATGGCACCAGAATATAGCCTCTGGTTAAGCTGTCACTACCAGTCAGGTTCCCTCAAAGCCTGAGTCTGTTAGCCGCCATGCCGCCACAGATGGTCTTTCCTCCATCAGTGTTTCCGTTGTCACTATAAATAGTGATGCGGATGTGATTTTGAATCATGTGATTCATAAATCCAGTCACATCATCTGAAGAAAAACAATGACCGGTAATTACATCGACTTCACAGTACCCCTAAATTTCTCAGTGACGCGGCAATTATGCTATACGAGTCCTTAAGCAATTCCCCGTTTTGCTAAATATATGCGCCACTTTGGACTGGTGTTTGCTTGGAATTTGTGGGCTACAAGCTTTTCGATTGCAGCCTTAGTTTTAGTTTCCTTAGTCAAGACAGCACCCCTTTGCCTGATGCAACTGCGCTGATGATATAGCGAAGTTTACGGAGAACAGACACCAGGTCCCATGCCATGTTTGAATTGCCCGCTGTCGCGCAACTTGTAAGACTTGTTGGACCCAGTAGACCTCGCATGTATATTTATTTGAGCGACAAGGGTTAAGGAGCTCATTCCAATCTTCCCGATCTGAGTAAAGAGGATGATGTAGAGTAATTTTAGGCCAAATGAACTTTTTGAAATTACTGGAGTTATAGGTGCCTTAATTCGCTCTCTTGCCCATCAGGCCCAAGCTCGTTTAGCGAAGGCACTGCATCCAGTAGAAGAAAAAAACGCATAATATTTCCCGCCGAGGTAGTAGTTCACAGAGCTTCGCAAACTGTTTAACCTCTGCACATAACAAAGCGCTCAGTACGCAGTTGTGTCTTGTGCCAGTCGTGGCGTGTAACGAACGCCAGGCAGTGTAGAGTTAGCAAAAATCTGAACCTACAATATTGAGATTCACTTTCCACTGCAATTTGAGAAGTTTCCAAGGCCTACTATCCTTCGCAGAATGGAAAAGAAACACGGAATTTTTAAAGAATTTCCACAAATGTTGCAACTGAGTGTGTCCCTCAAATAATAGAAGACCTTGAAAACTTCACGAATTGTTCTAAGTTTGTTCACCGATGTAACAACCCCCAAGTCTGGGTTTCCCTTCGGAAAATTCGCATCACAAGTCTCCCCTAACACTCAGTGCCCAAAGTTTCCACGCGAATGTTTACAACCTCATCTGCGTCTGAAAGTTTAAACTAACTACAAAATGACGAGTAGTTAACTTGACATGTGTCACAGTTCTCGGAGCATCCATCACAGATGCTCCTTAAATTCCCCAACGAACATTCAAGGTCAAAACCGACACAAAAAAGCAGTCCCCTTAATTTATTTTGACAAAATTAAGTTTATGCCGCAACCTTCATCGCGTCGTCATTCAATTGTTTTACAACCGAATTACTTAGGTGGACAAATTAATTCATCCGTCGCCCCTTGTCAGCGTGGTGCGGTGCGCGTTCGCACAAAACCGCAGGCGAGCGATCGTAAAAAAACGCGTATTCCTGTCCAAGCATTTCGAGAGACATTCATTCGTGATTTCGATTTTTTGTTTCCTTTTCAGCCAACTCAGCGCATTCGATAGGACCCTTCGCCGTGCTCTAGTAGTCGCGCAAAGTGCCATTTCGAGTACTTTGCGGCAATAATTCCGCCAACAGGCGTCTATAAAAAATAGGCATCCAACAGTAGCGACAGTACCGACAGTCGGGTAGTTGTTGTTGCCTCTTATCGGGAGCCTTGGTGTGTTTTTCGAGGAATTTATTATGACATCAGTGGGGGTGCGTCGTCACCGTGTGCGCGCGTAACTAATAAAACATAAAAAATTACTTAGCTGCAAAAATATTGATGGCACAAGTTAAACGCAATAAATGCCATCATAACTCTTTATTACACATCTTTTCCTATATTCATCGAATTTGTGACCTCCCTAGGCGCGCCTCCATCCCTTGAAGCGAGTCACTGTTGTCAAAGAAGCGGCAGGGAGTGGGGCTGACAAGACTGAAAATCATCTGTCATGTCTTGAAGGTCTGCTTGTGATTTGAGAGCACAGTAAGCTGGCTTTGCATACACCCACTCCCTCGCCCAGCCCAACCCAACCCCCTATGGAGCATACAAATCAATAAATAAACATAAGTGTATCGTAAATAAATCATAAATTTATGAGTCCTGCGCGGGCTTCAGCAGGAGCTACCGCCGAGCCTGGCGATGGGCCTCCTTGCAGTCATTTGCCATTTTATTCCGTTTTTTTCCTCAAATATTAAAAGTTCATTCTTCAATGCCTGACGGTGCCGGAGCTGTGTGTGAGTGTGTAGATAACTGCCAGACACCGTCACACGGCAGTTTAACCTTTAATAAGGCGGTGGGTGGATGGGCGGGGGAGGCATCTCGGGCAGAAGTTGGAGAATTTTGAATTTTTGATTTTACGATGTATCTTAATCTGCGCTTCGCTTCCATCTGAATCGAAGACGTGCGTGGAATTTGTTTCTTGGAAAATCTTTAAAGTTGCTTCAACGAAGATGGTGAGAGGGTGGGTGGCAGGGTGCCGGGCAAAAGTTATAATCTCATCGATATGACTGAAGTTGGCCGAGGACGATCGTGCGGGACGTGAAACTACTGACGTGCAGGGTAAGAAGGATACGGGTCAACTTTAATACGAAATTAATGTTTCTTGCAGATGTCATGGCTGCGGATGACCTCAGCATTGGAAGAGAATTAACCGACCGAACAGAAATTGTTGTTCCATGACATTTTTCACATCTGTTCCTGAATGGAGGGGATTTGGAAAAAAAATAGACTCGAATCGGCTTGGATGTGGGGGCGAGTGATTGAAATTCCCATGGACTATAGCTGACCATTGAAAGTCAAGGTATTGTGTGTTGTGGTCGAAGGAGCCAACATTTACTGGTGTTTTGCGAACTTCTCGAGCTGTGTCTTTTTGGTTCCCCGGAGACCGTCTGAGGAATTTTAATAAATAACTTTTATTACTGCCAGCGAAGTCTTGTTGTAAGTCTGTTGTGACTGCGAAGGATTCTGAAAATTAGCTTTCTCGCCTGTGGAACTTGGCCTTGCTTCCGGGTGCATCTCCAAAACTTACTCCCTAGTGAATAACTTCTGTTTTTTTGCCATGTATTTAGTAAGCCATCGTTCACATGACGGAAATAAGTCACGTCGTTCAGTGTAAATGCAAGACAAATATATGAGGTAAACTTGCAAACGCTGTGGTCTACGAGTCATCTTACTTGAATTCAATATTTGGTTTTATAGGATTTGTCCGTCTGAAAACTGATTGTCTAATTGTCACAACATTACGCAAACAGTGCCAAAATCATATTGTTGTTGCCAAAAAGTGAATCTTCTCTAAATTAATAAAGCCCGCCTGTAGTTGAACTCCCTTTAAGTCGAGGAGGAAGGATATTTAAGCAGGCTCTTGGTATAGTATAAGGAAGGAGACTCCTTTGGCAAGATGATTGATCAGCAGCGAATATAAGCAGCGGAGTGATCTAAAATCAGGCAGAAAGAAAAACCAAATCTATCCAACAAGAAAGTTTACAGGAGGCTTACAGGAGGTTTACAGAAGGTTTACAGAAGGTTTATACTAGGTTTACAAAAGGTTTACAGAAGGTTTACACTAGGTTTACAGGAGGTTTACAGGAGGTTTACAGGAGGTTTACAGGAGACGTGATCACAACAAATGTGTTTCACACGTGCACACGTACGGAGCGTGAAGAGCGATCGTACCCAAGGGCAGCGCGAAACTACGAGTGTGTACACCAGCGCACGTCCGATGGCAGCATGAGCAGAGTGACCACCGACAATCAACAGGCAACAGCGATAGTGGGTTACTACGCAGGAGTGTCAGAGATCAGATTCAACAAAACAAGAACTGTGAGGAATTAGTAAACTGACACCAGCGAACAACACTCTCCATACAGGATGTCATTGCAATACCTCAGAATATAAGAAACGCTCTGATGAAAATGCAACTTGTTGAGTGTCAAACTTCCAAAGTATTAGATAACCAGCGTGCGGGGAAGCAGCAATGGATGCTCATTTTCCAATGTCAATTGTCAGACCAATAAAAAACATTCAATTTCTGTTTACCCAAGTTATCGAATTCATTCCTTATTTGTGCATAAACCCGATATGCAAGAGGGACCGGGTTGTGTCTTGGGAAAATTGTGCCAAGACAGAACTGAGTAAGTCTCTACACAAATCATGACTGCATTAAGAGAAATTTGTGTTTGGAAATTAGTGTTTGCTGGCTAGGGTTTGGTGTAAGCAATGGAGTGGTTTATGTCTTCTAAATCTGTACATCAGGTTTATGGCCAACTTGTGACATGCGAATACTTGTACTGTAAAAAATTTCCGTCCCCTCTACAAGCGTGTGAACTCACTAACTAACTGAACCAACCGTCTCCTTATTGCAATGAAAGGTATAAAAGCTTCGGAATAAATAGGAATCGGAGTAATGTTGAATTCAGAGAATCGGTCTAATTCTGTTTGATTTTTGCAACCATTGCGGCCTGCGTGACACAGGGTAAAGGTTGATGAATGATCAATGATCATTCCAATTTCAAAGCTATGAATGGCCCGTGGAGTTGTATCCTTTAGTCGATCTAAGGATCAGGAACATATGCAGCAGTCACTATATTCGACGTTTTCCCCATGTTTCTTCTTAAATATGCAAGAAAATCGAAGGAAAAACTGGTTTTACCCTTATAAGATACATACTCATAGTCTGTCCCAGGTCAGTTGGGCAGCGTAGAGCACCTCGTAAAGAATGTGCTTAATTTTTCGTGTAATCTTATCAAACGCTGGTTAACCATCAATAGTACGGTTGCGAGCTATGTACGACCAGATATAGAAACACTGCTGCAAATACTGAAAAGAAATCGGAAAGTACACGACAAAATCTAACACATAGTTTTCGAATTAAGCCCACAGTTGACCACGTGCAAAAAGACGAGATATTCAGTGCTCTGCCTCTTAAAAACTTGTCAAATCGTGTAGCATATCAATGGGGAGCTTTCTGTGCTTTACCATATAAAGTAGAAATTTCCCGATACCTTTAACGTCAAGCAGTACTGAAGACAACGTAACTTTTTTATTTTACAGGTCTTATAGACGCACAATGCTGCCTTCTTTTTGTAAGTCTGCTCAGCTTTAAGCATGTTTCGACTGTCTTGAGTATAATGGACAACACAGCAGCAAGCCGCAAGCAAGACTTTTGTTGTCATAGAATTGTTGGTGGGTCACTTGGGTCTGGAAATAAAAGAGGACACGACTAGGATGGGCACAGACAAGAACTGAGTGTCTAATGGGCAACAAAGCCTTTCAGACAGCCACAGTCTTCACAGTTCTGGATTCATCAAATAAACGATGTTAAGCGATGTCATGCGCACAATCACCCATTCAACTAGATAATGGTCCTCCCAATCGAAGGCTGGCGAAGTATGAAGCACTGAATTATATACCCGTCACTCTCTGGGAAGCCGAACACGCTATTAAAAGCAGGTACGAGAACCCTTGTTCTTTGCGAGAGACTGGTTTCAGCATTTGATTTTGATCCTTTTCGCGTCGATGATACCTTGAAGCGAACATGGCACGAGGAACTTAGCTTGAAGCAATACATTTTGGCGAATGGGATTTTTAACTCTGCCCGAAGAAGGTTCAAATCAAAGGAAAGGGAACTGTGTAAGGAAGGACGCCTGTGAGTGGAGATGGGAATTTATCAGTTTTGTGTGGGCAATTTGAAACAGTTGGCGGGAGACTATGCTAGTAGCAACTGGGGAAATCAGATTTGATCGGCTTCGGCAAAGGAGAAGGTTATCGTGGGGAGTGACTAAGTTAAGACAACCCAGGAGATCAAGCTGCCAACCAGTCTTTTATTGTTTTCAAAATTCTACACAAGATAAGTAGTCGTACCTAACGGTGACCAATTTCCTTCCAATTCAAGCCAAGAGCGGACTTGAATTAGAAAGCTTTTGTATACCTTGCATTGAAATAGCTTTAACTCTGTTAATGCCGGACAGATAGTGAGCAAGTGATTTCCATTCTGCCGGCTCACGTGTCAATTTTTTTAACGACAATTTGCTTCATCATCATCAACAGTCAGGAACTCGATCCTGGTCTTTATGAACAAGTCTATCCACCTATTATGGATAAGCCCCAAGGTTTGGGCAGTTTTGATATATGCCATCCCTTCGGCATTCCACTCTGAAGTCTACCGTAAAACGAGCTACACTGGTCAAGGTGTATTCTTCCTCCCTCATACGAGCTAGATGTCCCACCCCCCAGAGACTATAGAACCAACATGCCCACTAGAGCCTCCGGATTCCAACAATTATCTCTAAAGCCCTTTTTTCTAGAATGACCAAGAAATCAGAAGACCTTTTATTAGCTTCCAAGTCTAAGAGCCATGAATAGTGACAAATCCTTGTTCCTTCGGCACATTCAATGTCATGGGGAGGTGTTTCGATTTGATTTGAAGACGCTTTGACGTCACGGTGTACCTTACCAATTTGAGGATGCTTGACAGACTTTTTTGGATTGAAGCAGTCGTCCACATATTTTCTCATTGAAGTCCTTATCGCCGGCAATGATAGCTCTTTGCATTGGCATAGGTCAAAGGCGACAGAAAATTCATGCAAAGTAGTTAAATACAAACAACTTCATAAGTGTCGTGTACCAAGTGCCACCTGTAAACATTGGAATAGGACACAATCCACACGCAAAGTGACCATCAACCATTTTCAAATAGTTACATGGTAAGATGAGTAAATTACCATTGCGCCCCCAGTTCCCTTCACCCACGAGGCCACCTCATAACCCGCAAGCACAAAGAACTATTCCCAGAATATAGTCGTTTTGCTTTTACGATCCCATAAAACATTCCTGAATACCCCGAGCTCATTGAAAATCATAAAAACAGAAAATACTTCGTTTGCTTTGTTGGGTAATTATTGATGATTTTTACGAGTCCCACCTCCGGGCGGGCACTAAATCAGAGCGGGGCTTATGACAACGCACATAATTGCCGACAAACGTACGTTTTTATGAATGAGAACGAGATGGAATCAGGTGCGTATGCGACAAATGTGTTCATTTTGGATTCCATTTCGGGAGCAGAGTCACAATTAGTGACCTGGTGATAACTTAATAATGTTGACATGAGAGATGAATGTGCGATTGCATAAAAGGGGTAATCATTGGTGAGGTTGCGGGATGAGAGTGAGGCTGGTTTCAATGGAGGAAACTCTTATGGGTCAACTTGCAAGGAGAACTAAGTGAAAATCCACCCAAGAAATGTTACCCTTCTCTGTGTGGAACTCTTTTGCAGTTTCCCTTGGAGGGTTCTAGAGACTGTATAAGTTTAAATGTGCTTCTTATCACTAGAGTTGCAGCTTCTTGATGATTGAGCAGGGAAGTGGACTGCACGTCCATAATGCCATAGTTCGCTTTTAATGCGAATTTTGTACCGAAATGAAGACGATCGTAAAGACATATGTCAATATGGAAAAG
This sequence comes from Eristalinus aeneus, assembly GCA_955652365.1. NCBI lineage: Eukaryota > Metazoa > Arthropoda > Insecta > Diptera > Syrphidae > Eristalinus > Eristalinus aeneus. Next base: position 6,241,848 of record OY019130.1, on the reverse strand, counting down.
CTCCTTAATTAAAGATGATATCCCTTTGACAGGAACGTTTCTAGGGCAGCAAAAAGTGGTTTAGATGAAAAAGAGAATCGCTAGACACATAGCACAGAAAGATCGCCTTTTACTTTCAAGATTCTTGATGTCAGACGGGATTTCTTCAATAGCACGCAGATGATTCTACAGGCTTAAATATGCTGTAGCTTTTAGTGGCAATACTGGATTTGGGCAAGCCCTTGCTTTGACTAAGTTAGGCTGTATCTAGCCTGGGACTGATTGTCAACGCCCTCAAGATCTAGCTTTAATCTACCGAAGAAGGGAAATATCACATTTTCACAGCCTGAGAGTAAACGGAATTGAACTCAGATTAGTAAAGATGGCAGTTTGTTGGTAATAGGGCTGAAATTCGAGTCGTGAACTATATAAAGGACCGCTAGCACCATTTTAACTCTACAGAAACGCTCTGTTGATGATACCCTAGAAGCGAACATCAATTTTTGGTACTGGAGCAAATTTCATTTTTCAGGTTGTGGTCTTGGAAATGAAACATATTTTCCTCAGCTTTGTCAATAAAGTCTGTCGAATCTCTCCACTACAGTCACAACAGAGAAATTAAGGGATGCAGCGTAACACCCATTTGTAAGGCTCTTAAGCACGCTTTTAACCTCTCAGCAATGAAAGACAGACGTATTTTTGAAAGGCCGGTAATAAAATGCCACATCAGGGTGGAGAAAACCCTGTTCAGTGATTGTTCAGACCGTGACGATTTTAAAATGATCAGAGAGCTATATTAAACGGGGAACGGTGAATAAATTCCTGAAAACCCCAGATTTTCGTCTTTGAAAAACAAATGCGTTCACTTCCATGGCCAGACGACTTTTAGAGGCATTGTATAATATATGCAAACGTGGAAAAAGATGTATCCTCTTTAATATGGACACCTTTAGTGTGGCATTCAATAACAGAAAGGTAAACGATAGTCCGTATGATGCAAGCTTTGTTTGATAACCTGAACGTGTGTTTTATTAACACGCATTGAACCTTAAATAAAATAAACAGACAGATAGTTATATTTTTTAATTTGATATGGATTTTAATTTGTACGAGGATTGCCTTTTATTTTTCGGGATTAGAGAACAAAAACAAATATTAACCATTAAAAATAGCTTAATTTTTTTTTTCAAAATATTCCCCATTAAGGTCTATACCCTTTTGAACCAATTGTCGAAGCAATTTTGCCACTCTGATTGGGGTATCTCCAAAACTTGCATTCTGAATGCATGAACCGTTTCTTCAGGTGTCGAAAAACGTTGACCTCTCATTTCTTTTACGTACGGGAATAAAAAGAAGTCGTTCAGTGCCAAGTCAGGCAAATGACTCACCAAATCGATGTTTTGAGTGCTCAAAAATGCAGTTGTTTAAGCCGATGTGTGAGAGCTCGCATTGTCGTGGTGAAGAGTGATCCGTTTTCGGCGGTTGGTTTCCCTGATTTCTTGGAAGAGAACTGGCAAACAAATGGGTGTGTATCATTCAGAATTGACTGTTCTGCGTTGTTCTAGTGGTGCTGTTGCGACATGTCCAGTTTTTCCGAAAAAACAGGAGACCAGTTGCTTGGAAGTGCTTTGCGCGAGCAACTTTTGTTAGATTTGGCTCAATTCGAAACACACATACAGTCGACTGCTGTTTACTTTCGGGCTCATAAGCGTAAGTCCACGATTCATCACCTGTCACGATGTCATAGACGTGTTTCGAAGCACAGCGATCGTATTTTTGGGGCATTTCTTTCGATCAATCGACACGAGCCTTTTTTGAGCGATTATCAAATTGTGTGGGATTCAACCAGCGAACAAACTTTATTGACGGTCATGTTCATGCAGTAGTGAATGTTTGCTGGTCCTACTAATACATAAGATTGTCTCAATCTCATGATAGTTCACATGACTATCTTGCAATATCGGTTGGAGCATGGCATCAAGAGTTTCCGGAACAACAACTGATTTTGGACAACCTTCACGAAATTCGTCTTGGAGTGAACTACGACCTCGCTTGAATTGAGTATTCCATCAATAAACACTGGTGCTTGATGGAGGTTCATCGTCGAAAATTTAATTAAGTTCATCGATGCACTGTTGTTAAGTTAATCCACGTCGAAAGTTGTAAAAAATAATCGCACGATTTAATTCCATTTTGTTGATGATAATAAATTTTTTAAGTTACTGTAAACAACTTAAATGGCGCTCGTATGTCAAGACGTTCTGAGTACGTATAACCTCAAAAATGTCAAACCTTACGATAGACCTGGCAGTTGCCAGATTGCAACACTAGGGTTGCCCAATCGCGAAATATAAAATCGAGTACGAAAGATAATCTTCTGGCATTACAACATAAATGAAACTTCAGGTTTATGATGGCCAGAAAAATCCAAAACCCCGATTTTCGATTACTTTTTTCACCATTTGTGGCGCAATGTTGCTTATATAAAGCGGTGAATGTTGCCATTCAAGTATCCAGTCGCTAAGACGTCGACTAACGACTTCAAAAACATTCACAGCAAATAGCCAAGTGGCGTTAAATCGCACAACTTCGAGGCCAAATGAAGGGTCCACAACATGAAACTATGCGGTTTACAAATGTTGCCTTCTATTAATTGATTGTGTCACCATCTTTAAAACAAACATCCTTCATCAAGTCGGAATAAAGAAACGGGGCCTTACTCAACGAAATTGATATACAGCACCACTGGAATGAACAGAGCGTAATATTAAGCGTGTAGTGGTGAATAGAGATAGCGCCCATAAAGTGGAATCATCACTGTGCCGAGCTGAGCTTGAGAATCTACGAAGTAGTACGTCAAGCACTGCTGTTGTCATGCTTAACCAGTAGCATCCATGCGTAATGGCCATAAATAACTTGCCACCCGAAGATCTAAAATGTTTTAGAAATCGCCATATAGTCAGCGAATTTCCCTGCAAACATCCTTGCAAGGTTTGCAGCTAACGTCTATTCGGAAATTTCAATAATCAGATTGACATTGAGAAAACCTGAAATTCATACACATGTCGAAATGGTTGACCTAGGTTGAGGTGATCTGAGTTTATCCACCAAACTCGGTCGGTCTACCAAACTCATTGGCACGTAGAGGAGACCTAGAAATACATTCGATTTGCTCATAGTAAAGACCTTGATTTAACAAAGAGACGAATTGGAATGATCTGGCCGTCAAAAAAGAGTGCTGACAAATGTATAAAGCACCGAAATGCCTGAAATTCTGAGAAACCTAAGATGTAATTCCAACAGTAACACTGCAAAGAATTATCGGCGTCATGCTGGTTTATACATCTGTCCTTCTGGATAGCTAGGATTAGGACGGGTTCCTAAGTTTGTAAAACGCAAGCTTCTATTCGATTAAGAAGTGTCAAGGTTGGTGATTCAGACACTCCCATCATATTTAAGGATTGTGGCGCTGCAAGTTTAAAAATTTTTGGGTTTTTAGACATCCTTGGATTCCCAGCGCTTCAGATGTTAGGATTTCTGTCGTTGATCGCGTTGCTTATGTTGCCCCTCTTCACTTTGAAATATGGATTGATCAACTTCTTAACAATCGGAAAGTTCTTGACGCCAATTTTGACAAGTATCGGGAATGTGGCATTTTAGAGTCCTTTTCTACTAAGCGAAACCCCCTACTGACGGCACCTTGTGTTGATCGAAATACGTCCACATTATTTCTAAGGCGATAAGTGAATTCTACAAGGATGGTGTCTCAACTATAAAGCGGCAACTTCTGCACGATCTAATTAAGCAGGGGCAAAATCCTTAATTGTTCCCTTTCTCAATTTAAACCCAACACTGAATTATATCTGCGGTGACAATCAACGTATCCATTTCAAAAGTCTCCGTCTCAGAGTGTCGAAATGCTATTGAGCCAACCGACAAACAGTCAGCCATTGGATAACCGTGGAACAAGCCAACCGAAAGCCGGTGACTTCCAAGAATTCCTTCCTTTGAAAATTAAAATCTCCGAATTCGCGGAAGGCTTGCATTAATTGCGAGCCAACCCTCATCAGGGCACATCGGGTGGTGTGCGGTTGGGTCTTATACACAGGCGCCACCAACGGTCTGCGTTTATCGGCAAGCATTTGCATGCTCTTGAATGTAGTCCTCGGATGTCGGTCGGTTCACATTCCCTCCCAGGAGCATATTTCATTGATCAATTATATTGCCTTTATAAAGCGAAATATGATATCCCGATGCGTGAAAAGCGTCAGACTCTGTATCGGGGCCTGCCGTGTTTCACATCGCACGTCACTACCAGCAGCAGGCGGTAAGAGCCTGGGCCTCGTATTCGCATACCAGCAACGTCGTCACCCCGCCAGTCAGTGGGCGCACAAAGCGGAGCGAATAAAGTCGATATTGGAAAACTGTCAAGCCTTTTATGTTCGCTTCGCAAGATTCTTGAAGTTTCAAGAGTTAATTGGCATCAGTGCGAACCGGTCCCTTCCTCAAAAACACTCGGCGCACTGCTTGAGGCGATTCTAGCATACCTGCGAATTTTAAATAAAACACCAGTAAAAACACGCTTTGTAGTCAGACCAGATAGGAGCGATAGACATCAGTGCTTTGGAATGCTCATATCTGTCTGGCTCTGCTTCAAAGCTTCAATCGAGAAGTCTATGAGTAATTGGATGCCTTGTAATTTTTGGCAGTGCCCAAAGCGATATTTTTGGTGGCCATGGGGTTTTGAACTGCTGACTCGTTATCAGAATGTTGCGCGAGTTGGGAAAGGACTTGAGGTGAACCGAAAGTAGACAACTTGACTTTGTAAATGGAGTTGAATCCCAGGTCTCTTGAGGCCATCAGGTGTCGCAGCTATCGCAATGAAACAGAATTCGGCTTAAAACATATTGAACGCATACGTGTACAAATCCTATAAATTCCAATGTAGGATTAATTTGAAACTCGTCCTTGAGGAATGCCAAACTTGCGAAGCCCAGTGCGGGTACACAGTTTGACTAATTCGGTAGTCAATATTTCAACCTGAAAGTAACTTGTTGAAAAACTTCTCGCTTACGTCCATAATGTGATTAATTCGCCTTTACTCATAGTCGGGTTGTAGTTTCTTGGCTTTTCTGACAAGTGGATTCCACACGAGAACAGGAAAGGAAGACCCCTTGACATTGCGCTAATATAATGTAGCAATTTTTAACAAAGATATAGGTCAAGATGTGAAGAAGGAATTGGATAATAAACGGGAGAGGCTTATACTTGGGCAAAGGTTAAGCACAGGTCTTGGATACCGTTTTGGACAGGGGCTTGGGCAGGGGCTTAGAGAAGGGCTCGCGCAGGTGTTTGGGCAGCGATCGGACATGGGCTTGTGGAGGGGCTTGGATACAGCTTGAGCAGGGTCTTGGACTAGAGCTTGGACAGGGACTTGGATAGGAACTTAGACAGGAACTTGGATAGGGGCTTGGACAGGGGCGTATGTAAACTTTGGGCATGAGCTTGAAGGAAAATTTAGACAGGGACTTCGACAGGGGATTGGACAGAGTCTTGGACAGGGGCTTGAACAGTGACTTGGGCAGGGGCTTGGACATAGTTTGGACAGGGGCTTGGAAAGAGGCTTGAACAGGGGCGTGGGTAAAGCTTGGGCATGGGCTTGAATGAAAACTTAGACAGGAACTTGGACAGGTGCTTGGACAGAGGCTTGGACAGGGGCCTGGAACGTGGCCTTGAACAGTGGCTTGGGCAAAGGCTAAGACAGAGGCTTAGATAGGGGCTGGGACAGGGGCTTGGATATAACTTGTACAGGGGCTTTGACAGGTGCTTGGACAGAGGCTTGGATAGGGGCCTGGAAAGTGGCCTTCAACAGTGGCTTGGGCAAAGGCTAAGACAGAGGCTTAGATAGGGGCATGGACAGAGGCTTGAACAGGGGCGTGGGTAAAGATTGGGCATGGACTTGAATGAAAACTTAGACAGGGACTTGGACAAGGGCTTGGATAGAGGCTTGGACCGGGGCCTGTACAGGGCCTTGAAAAATGGTTTGGGCAGGGGCTTGGACAGAGGCTTAGATAAGGGCTGGAATAGGGCTAGGATATAGCTTGTTCAGGGGCTTGAATAGGGGCTTGGACAGAGGCTTGAACAGGGGTGTGAGTAAAGCTTGGGCATGGACTTGAACGAAAACTTAGACAGGGACTTGGACAGGGTCTGGCACAGAGGTTTGAAGAGGGACATGGGTAAAGGTTGGACATGGATTTGGACAAGAACTTGCACAGGGGCTTGGCTTGTACAGGACCTGAACAGGGGCTTGGACAGGAACTTGGAGTGGAGTTTTGTATGAGGCTTGGACAGAAATTTCAACAGGAAATTGAATAAAGACTTGGACAAGGATTTAAACAATTGTTACAAAATAAAGGTTTTCACCGAGCTTATGCGCAAAAGCAACTGCATTTTCCGAGCACAAATTTTTGCTATAAGCAGATGATTTCAAAACAAGCTTGAAAGAGTGTATACCAACTGCAACATAGCGATAATGTCAGATAGTCGCGCACCCTTCATGGCTCTTAGTTTCTGTATTATTTAAGGGTTGAGCAGGAATACTAGAGTGGAACTATGCTCAATGGCAATGATACGACCGACGTCCTGGTAAGAAGAGGGACCTCATAATTCTTCACTAGTTCTGAACCAACCTGTGTAGAAGATCCTCAAGGAAAACGTCAGGAGAATGGAAACAGAAATCTGGATAATGTTTAAGCGTTGAAAATCAGTCAAACGTTAATTTTTAAGAAAAATATTTGAAGCATGCAATAAATTGAGCAAAAATAATCTTCGTGTTCCAACTGGCTGGAATGACTAACTGGAATGACATAAAGAGATTATAGAATCTTCATAGACCTTCTTATGAAGGTCTTTGAAGATTCTATAGGGAAGCGGAAGAAACATCAGCGCACATTCTAAGGACTAATGAACACTGGCGTTTAAGCCGCAAAAATACCCAACTGACAGGTGAAGAAATGCAACTATTCTAGATCTAGAGAGTATTCTGAAGAACTGATTTCTTCTGCCGTGCATTGTAAGAGATAAAAACTCTTAACTTAATTTATGAGCTCGAAAGGAGAATACAATGCTTCTGATGGGTGCGGTGCACTGTATTCTTACCTACACCCAGACGTAACCTGAAACACAGATGCTTAGTAGAAAATGAACGAAACGGAACTTTCTTACCCAATTTGTTTTTAATTGTAGTGTAAGTTGAAATTCTTTTTTATAAAGTTGATAAGTGTACTAACTTCCTAAATTAAACATTTCATTTTGTGAATTGAAATTGTTTCTAATAAAGTGCGTACATTTCTTTAAAGTTGCTTATTCTGCCGAGGCCGCCTTGGCGTAGTGGGTAGAGTGCGACACTCACACTCCGTACGTCTGGGTTCGATTCCCGGCTGAACACCTTGATTTTTTCACGGCACCACCTCTTTCGAGCTGCTGACAACACTCAAAGAGTAATTGCTGTCTAAAAGCTTCTCAAACTTCGCCGTTCGACAAAATAAATGTAGGTCCCTTCTACTTGTGAGAGAACAGTAGTGCGCACAACACGAGTAGTTGATGAGCAAGCTAGGCTCTGGCCCCTCTGTGGACTCTAGCGCCACCTAATTATTATTATTATTGTTATTTTTAACTACCCTGCCTTTTAAAAAGCTAACACTGTTGTCAGAAGTGAGTGTCAGCGTGTACACCTACTACAGTTCGTTCTTCGCCAACATAGCACGACCCTTTCACAAGCTTACCGAGTAGAACGTGCCATTCATCTGGTCTGCAGAATATGACGAGGCCTTCCTTCGTTTGAAGACATGCCTTATAACTCCCTCAGTTTTAGTCTACGTTCGTGCGAATGGTGAATTTATTCTTGATACGAACGCCAGTGATCGAGGAATAGGGGCGGTTTTACAACAAGTGCATGACGCAGTGGAGGCGATTATAGGATACTGCATTTAAGCACTTAGCAAATCCGAAAGGAATAATTGTACTACGAGGAAGGAAGTGCTCTGATGAAGGCGATAGAACACTTTCATGTGTATCTATATGGATGCGACATTCTGTTCCAACCGATCATGCAGCACTACAGCGGTTATTGTCATTCATATGCCCACAGAGACAGCTTGCTCGTTGGTTGGAGAAACTCGAGCAACACAATTATCGAGTTCAACATCGGCGGCGTGCGAAGCATTCAAACGCGGATGCCCTGTCTCGGAAGCCAGGGAGAAGGAGTGTAAGCACTTTTCAACTAGAGAACCAAAATGTGTCGGCAGATTACAGCATTAAGTAAAACATTGTTATTTGTTGAGAGTGAATTGGACTCCGAGCAGTTGAAGATAACTCAGACGAACTATAATGTGTTGTCGGTTGTTCGGAATTGGGTAAACGAAAGACAAGAACCAAATTGGGAATGCAACTTTGGACCAACAAAAACCCTCGCGAAGGTCCGCAAATTATTTTATTGCGATGTGACTGGTTTCTGGAAAGCTTGTGATGTCTGCGCATTTAAACAAGGCTCCAGAAGCTAAACGAGGGTAGTGCTGAAGCTATATCTTTCAACGAGTAGCAGTTCACATTTTGGGAGCATTGTCCTCAAAAAAAAAGGCAAGAAATACGGTTTGGTTTTGATGGACTATTTCACCAAATGGGTGGAAGTACTCGCACCCGCTGACCAGATGGCTGAATCCGTTGTCATGAAGCTTGTTGATTAAGTATTTTCTCGTTTTGGGCTACGGCGGGAGCTGCATTCCGATCAAGGAAGAAACTTTTAAGCTGGCATTTTCTAAGAGGTGATTCGTATCATGGGCATTCATAAAACACGAACAACAGCTTGGTACCCACAAACGGATGGTTTTGTCCAGAGGATGAATCGGACTATTTTGAAGTTTTTAACAAAGTTTGTCAACGATAACCAGGATAACTGGGATAACTGTCTTCTGCTGTTCGCCATAGTTTATGGCGCTCATGAAAAAACCATCAAAAGCCCCCCATTCTTAATGCTTTTCGGAAGTGTGATGAGACTACCACCCGACCAACTCTTTGGAATTCCACCCGACGAAGACGTACTTTTATGCGAGTACTCTAAGGCTCTACGGGCACAATTGCAAGAAAAACATAAGACAGCAAGGAAGCGAGAAAAGGGGAATACAATTCAAAAGTTACATTCATTGCCAAGCCAATGCTTTAATTACCAGCAAAGTAAGACATTTTCAATTCTAATGCAAAACAAATTCAATGAATTGCAATGGTATGTGTAGCACTTTTTTTTCATCTTTTTTGATATCAGTTCTAAATTTTAATGAAATTAGTAACTACATTGTAGTGCGGTTTTTTCTGTTGGTTACAATTTGGTTCAATTTCTCTAGCTGGTCCTTTCGCTCGTCGACGTCTATAACGAAATCTGCACTTAAAATGAGCCTCCGCTAAAAGTTGGTTTAAAAAAAATCCCCTCGTAAGCTTTCTGTAGCCTCATATAGGCTGAAGGAACAAATTAGTATAATAATAATAATTGGATGGCGCCACAGTCCACAGGGGAACCAGGGCCTAGCTGACTCATCAACTACTACTCTTATTGTGATCTCTCACGAGCAGAAGCGAGAGATCAGTAGTGCGCACTAAGGTACTTATTGCTCTTTGAGTGTTGTCGGCAGCTCGAGAGATGTGGTGCCGTGAAAACTTCGAGGTGTTCAGCCGGGAAGCGAACCTTTACTAACTACGCTACAGCAGCCACCAACATACGCTAATTTGTTGTCTTTGCTTATATTGAAAAGATGGCAACTCAGCATATGTATTTAAAAAACACGAAGCGGGCTGAACTTCAAATAGCCGCGAAGTAGGACAGAATGCAAGGCTTTGGTATAATTTTATACAATCCCGTCGCCTAAACACACATCGGTGTATTCATTTATGCACAATTGGATAGCGTGGCAGATCGAGTGCATTAAACACATCGTTCTAGTAGGAAATCGCAAATATTCCAATATTTCTCAATACCACCTCATTATTTTATGTGCAGAAGGCACCCGATACTCACCCAACATTCGCTTGAAAGAATCAGTTTTTTCCAATTAAGCGTGAATTCACGAGCCAGCGAAGTAAAAAGAACTCTCAATTTGACTGAGGCTTCACTTCCACGCCGTCTCGTATTCGAATCTCCATCAACCAAAGTTCGACACCTTTCATCTTTCCGGCCATTTCTCAAATTGGTGTGAAATCACTCGAGCTGTTGCCAACTTCTGTCGCTTTCCAAGTCAACCGGTCTTCGTCCACGTCCTTGTTCTTCTCCAAACGCACCTCCTCCAAACGTTTCAAGTTCACAAAGCGTAGAAATAATTGCGACAACTGTCGGCATAAATGATTACTGCCCCCATTCAATGGCCTTCACTGCTTCCCGAGTCACTCAGTCACTCAGTCACCATCTCCCCATTCCCCACTGCTCGAATGGCGTTATTAACAATTAAAGCAATTGTCTGGCAGTTTTCTTTGATCGTCGCCCCTCCTCAGTTCGTTGGCGCTTCATCCATAACGTTGAAGTTAAGCACTTTGACTACGCAATAACCTATTCAAAAACAAAGGCAACGCATTAACCTAAAGGGACTGCAAAAAAGGAGCCACGCAGCACAGAGAACAACGCTCGCAGCCCCACCATAGTTTGAGCTCCCGGCTCGAACCCTTCCTCATCGCCTTCGCCCACCGGTTCCTTCCATCTGATAGCAGGCGCTTCAAAAAGAAATCCAATCTACACTTTGTCCCCGTCAACCCCTCCGCAAAATTGTGTTATTTTTTCAAGACCATTGCGAAGACGTTGTTTACGGTGGGCGGGGTGAGGGAAAAGAACGCCGGAAATGTTGCGTGAACGCCGCCAATGTCGGAGTCAGTGTCCTTGTTGGCATTTTAAATAAATCCCCAACTCTTCGCCCGGATGTTTCCTCTTTCGCGACACGCGTGCTCGTTCTTTCAGACAATTCAACTTGATTGAGCAATGCTCAGGCACATAATTAAGTTTAATAAACAGTTCGTGCCCAATGAACTCACACACGCACACCCCAAGCCCTACCCTCCAAACGCACAGGTACCGCGCTGACATATAATTATACAGAAGCATTATCGAACTGACGTACGGGCGCTTAACCCGTTTAAGGACTATAATCACGCGCAACTACTTACGGCGTAATTAGGTGATTTAGTAGTTTGCACAGATACGTGGATTGTGGTGTAATTGAACGCCGTTCTTGCTCAAGTTGGAGTGCGCGACGGGAAACGCTTTTGATCGACCGCAACGAGAGGTTCGTGCGTGCTCGACGCCTCAAGTGGGCGCGCAGCTCCTTGAAGCAAATGACAAGCCATCCACTTAAGGACTGACATCAGGATTCGGGTTTCCAGGACCGAACTTTCGGTCAGGCTCTAGTGCTTTGTGTTGCGTCGGATGCGCTTTATTTCATTTCCGAACGTGTGCACTCGTGAGATATCTGCACTCACTTCCGAGAATCCTTGTTGGCGTTTTTGTTTTTGCACGTTTGTGAAACCTGAGAGCAGGAGAGTTTGCATTCGGTCTGCGAAACTTTTGACGAATGTGCAAAACTTTCTAGACACAAGCGTGAGGATGGCGACTGAAAGCAGGGCATACGCTCACAGCCCGCGCTCACAAATCGGCTAACGTTCGCTTGCAAGGACACTGGAGAACATGACGAAGAGGCGGGGAGAAGGATTCGTTTCTCCGACGTGAGTGGGATTTCTGTGCCGGTTATCATGGGTTATTAGGAACGTTTTGCGAGCTCGGCAAACAGCGCTCGGCGAATCAATTGGCTGTGCGAGCGCCTAGCTTGCAAAAATCTTCTAATTTGTGTCGAACTTGCTGCACTTGTTCCACGGGGCAATTGAACACCAACCCACTGTGGGAACGGGAATCGCTAGGGGGGTAAAGTAATGCACTCGCTTCGAACGGAATTGAATTTGTCACATTGCCAAGTGAGTGTCCCCAAGTCAGGACGAAATATGTGCCAGACTTTGGCGAGCCATGTGTCTGCAAACTTTTACAACTGAGAAATGTCGGCGTTAATGCGTTCTCATTTATTCGCATTCCCAAGAAGCCTTCTGCCGGAATGAGAGAATCGTGTTGGCCGCCGTTATACGAGAATGGATGCGTGGAGACTTCTACCGTCTCGACGAGGTAGTTGGACTCTCGGAATTGGCTAACTGGTGGAGGGTAAAAAGATAACAGCACAAATCTTGCGTGAGTTGCAAACATTGCCAAGAACAATGAACTTTTGAAAACCTCATCAAACCGAGCGTTTTCCCACAAGTGAAGCAAACGGATTCTCAGAAATTTAAACAAAGACATCAGACTCCAGACAGGAGGGAGGACCGAATTCATTGTTTATGGACGACAACTTATTGGAAAATTTCGCGAGTGATTCTGAGAAAAGATCTCAATATTTCTGACGTGAAGAAATTCTTGGAAAACGCTGTCGTTGAAATCCGTCCTGCTGCAGCACTGAGTGGAGAACAAATGTTTCATTTAGAGAAATGGCGCATGAACTTCATGGACAATGGAAGAGTTAATTTCAGTTCGTATCGAACGATCGTCTTTTGATTAAGGCAAGAATTGGAACAGAGACAAATCGAGGTTCTTGTTAACTTTCAAGGGCCGACATTTCTGAAAATGTGGTAATGGAATGAAAGATCAAACACTTTTTATGGGGTTTCAAGAATCGATTGAGCTACACTCGATGCTTAAGTGCACGTGAAGTGTTCTTAAACCCTACTAGAAAAATCTATCATGATTGGCATGTTAACGAGATCAAAGCAGCTTAGATGTTGCTTCATCCATGAAGTCGCTTTTTGACTACGGCCGCAGTTAAATATTTTTCCTGAGAATAAGATTGAATTTCAGCCGATTCGTATAAAATCGGTTTGGTATAGATTTGCTGTTTTTTTAATGAATGCTGAACTGTGGATGAAGCATAACCTTCATAGTAAATCAATTGGACACAGATCTCGTCCTTCTTCTTTAAGCTTCCTTTTCTTCTGCTTCTTCTTTTTATTCGTCTTAATCTTCTCCATCTTCTTTTTCTGCTCCTTCTTCCTCCTCTTTTTCTTGTTTTTGAAATGAGTGGACTGTAATGCCTGATCGAACTGAATTTCGATACATTTGGTCCTTTTGGTAAATTGTCTTCTAAGCTTTATTTAGTTTTTACTTGCTGCTTCTTCTTATTCTTTTTACATTTCTGCATCACCATCTTTCTTCATCTCCATCTTTTCTCCTTCATCTTCTTCAACATCATCCGTTCTTATTAAAGAGAAACGGAGTCTTATGCAGAAAGCCTCTTGAGCTACCATGGTCTTTCTTTCCTTCTTCTTCATTTGTCCCTACAGTTTAGTGTGGACATGGGCCACATCCAACAATTTCCTTTATTTAGCACGGCCTTTAGCCAGCTAGCTCCTATTTTGAACGCTGAAAGAAGTTTTTCTCTATTAGTGGGTGGCTTTTTTGCTTTGCCCCACTGTTACGGTCATGAGGACTCTTCGGCTCTTCGGGAGTGTTGTCAAAGCTTTCTATGTGACCTCACCACCTTAGGATACAACCGTGAACTTTCGCTAGGCTAGTGGCGCTGTAGAGTTTGTACAGTTCGTTATTGAATTTACTTCTTCGAAAACCATCAATATCCTCAATGATTGATCGCGAAAGGACCTCTAGTTCCTTTAAGTTCAAGTTGGGTTATCCTAGCTTCAGTTTCTTCAACTAGACAGTCGGCTGTGACTTTTTGATCGCTGCTACGTCAATGGCTTTCCCATTCGGTTACAATGTTGAGCGAGAACTTTTTTTTAATTTTTAAAACAAAAACGTGCATAGCATTAGCGTGCACAGCATATGCGGTTTACATCTCCGCTGAATGGAGTGGAAGGTGATGATTTTTTTGACCAATTTGGTTGTGTTCACGGGAAAGTGTGAGTCGACCATGTCAAATGAGCTTCACGGTTCCGGTTTTTCTACAATTCATCATGAAGATGGTAAAAATTTTAAATAGAGCAGCTTTTGCATCACTTCTTTCTTTGCCTTCTTTGTGTAGATGACGGTTGAAAAGACTCTAATCGCATTTTTCGGAAGTAGGGTTCGTTCAAACGAACATTTTCAGAGTTTTATTGTGTGCTGAATGCATGTTTCCCATGTTTTCCCCAGCGGTCAAAAATTGAAGGAGGCATTTCTTGCTCACTTCACTAAATTTATGAAACGCTGCTAAAAAGTTCTTTCGAGTGAGCACACAGGTTTCTTATGCTTTATACGAGTATTTCATTTAGGGAATGATTATTATTTTGTGTTTTGAAACGTTATTGTTTCACGCGCCAATATTAGATTTTTGTCGCACTAGGTAGGTAGGTAGGTTAAGGTGGCTGATGAATGCACTTAGTCCCATACAGGACCATTGTGCTACCACACCATGTGGGAAGAACCTAAAACGAGCTAGAACCGATAATAAAGTTTAAAATGTCGGCGGGAGGGGTTTTATTGAGGTCATGTAGGCCGTTGAGGAAATAGCTTCCAAAGTGCCTGTGTCTGAGGGGCGAGAGCGTCGGGCATGTGCATAACAGGTGTAGGAGAGTTTCTGATTCTTCCTTCTGCAAAAATCATTTGAGGGAGCTCCTAGCCTGCTAGCATGATCACCGATTAGACAGTGCCCGGTAATGGCTCCCATGACCAGGCTTATGTCTAATCTTTTGAGCGATAGTAGCAGTTTGGTGCGTTTGGGTTCGAGAGAGGGCCACACCTCCTTGGAGACGCTACAAAGGTTATGGTTAGTCCACCTTTGATGAGTCTGATAGATAGTATTCAAGTGTCCTGACTTGCATGTGGCGAGAGGGATACCAAGATGTTCGTGTGCCTGAAGTAGTGGTTGCGTTGTGGCAAGCCTGGCCAATTCGTCTGCTATACAGTTACAAGGAATGTCTCTGTGACCTGGCACCCAGCATTCATCGCATTAATCGTATAATACTTGGCAGATATTGGAATACCTTTATTTAATTCTGATGATCGTCAATGAATGAGGCAGCCATTGTTCCCATTTTATGCTCGTTTTCTTTGTAGAAACAAGATTCGAACCGAGGACCGAAATCGCCACTTTGTCATGTGCCTGAAATGAATGGACTGTCTTGTCAGAGTCAGCTGCAATTTCGATACTTTAGGTACTTGTGACAAATAGGCGTGAGACTCAGTGTCTGTCTTGATGTCTGAATATGGCAATGATGCATGTTCACTGCTTCTCTAACAAGTTTTACTTTAACTCGAAAAGTGTATGTCACAGAGGAAGAACTGTGCAATGGGACAACACTGACATATGTGCGCTATAAAGCAGCAACTTAACGTAAAGCAGTGGACATAAGATTTGCAGAGATCAATAAAACACTCATCTCACCAGCTAATTCATATTTTTTATATTTTTGTATCTCTTTGTGAAAAGTAAATTGGCATTCGAAGACCTTGTAGCTCGATAAGTTCATTTGATGGGTTTGGGGGTCATGACGCGACGGCAGCCATGTCATAGCTTCTCTGCCGAGTGTGGTACTATAGTCTTGGATGGACAGGCGCTTTAAATAACCTATTTTTCCAGCCAACTACGTTTCTTCCTGTCTGCCTCTAATAACAAACTCAACAAACAGCCCTGTAGGCTCTTATTCGATTGCACTTAGTGCTAGAGCTTCATTATCAGTATATCCCGTGTTGTGTATCCATCCGAAGATTTCCTTGACAGGGCTCATCTTGCCCTACAGAGCCCACAAAGTTCAATAGATGGGGGATTTGACCGTGACGTGATCTCCCATCTACTATTTCACCCCAGGGTCCATTTTCACAATAGTCGTAGAAAAGGCAAGACATCATGCCAAAAACAAAATTGAGATCATTCTGGTTTGGAGCGAGGCCATTCCAAAAACATTTCCGCTCACTGGGTCCGTGCATCGAATTGAAAATGCAAATTCATACTCAGCCGGGAAAGTCCTCTTACCGTCTGTCCAAGTTTTGGGTCTACAAAAAACTAGACCAGCCCTCGCAGTACACTTACCTCGACTCTGCCGGTAATGTTTGGTTTGCCGCCACGATACTTCCACATGAATGCAAATCACACGGGTCTCCTGACCTGCAGCACCATGTTGCTCTTGATCAAGCTATCACTACTAGTCGTTTTCCGACAACATCTGGGAATGGTGGCTGCCATCGCATTAAATGGCCTTTGGTTTATCAGTGCTTCCGTTGACAATGATAATAGTGGGGCACATGTGATTTTGGGTCGTATAATTGATCAGTCTAGACACACTATCTGGAATAAAGCCAAACAGTAGCAATAGATGGGACGCAAACCATTTCTTCGGAAATCAGTTCACCTCGTCTTTTGTAATAAGTTCCACCTTTCTTCGCCGCAAACCAAGGCAGGAATGGTGAAAGTGTTACACAAAAGCAGCCTTTCTCAGGCTCTTCCCAAAGAAAATACTGACAAGAGTGTTTCTTTGACCTATTGATACGAATGGTGTTGCTCTAATCAAATCAAAGACATCCTTCATCCTCAAACCTTAAAAAAAAAGAAGACAGAATGTATCTCGTCTTTCTCTCCCTTAACGCCCTTCTTACTTAAGCCACTTTCATTTTAGTGGCAACAAACGCCTCATTGGCTGAGCGCTTAAAACGTTAGTCTGGTCCTCATATGCAGTAAATGAACGAGTTTTGGAAAAGCGTTTGAAGAGAAACGACGGTTGGGATTTCACCGCAACTCCAACCTTTATCTTGTACGACACAGTAGTTGGCTGCTTCTTCCTTTTTTTGAACAGACTTCTAGTGCTGTTCAAAACGTGGATATTGATGAATACTGAACAAGTTTTCAATTCTCTCCTCTTAAGAATGATAGCTATCGAATTTGTGTAGCTTTGTGTAAGATCGGTCTATGAGCTAATATTGCGTGTTCTTTTCAACGGAATCGGAGGAGTGGGGAAGGAAGCCCCTAGCAATCAAACTCTAGATCCTTTTATTTCAAACACAAACCTCACTATTCAAAATGAGACTCCTCGCCTTAAACTCTTATCCTCTTTCCGTAAAAGCTACATCTATATACACTTCAATTGCCAACAGCAGCCGAAAGTATGAATCACACAGTTCGTCTTGTCTTCCTGATTACGAACTCCAAGGGGAATTATGTGATTATCACAAAGGAATAAAAATGTCTCAATTTGAGCCGCAGAGCAGTCGACGACGTTGTCCAATTCAATTAGGCTAAGAACAAATTGTCGTCATACTCTGCGCCGTTCATCTGTATTGACATCTGAAATTCCTATCATTTTTCTCATGACCATCGCTTTTTATTCTAATTCGTGCACCCTCCACATCTCCCATTCGTTTCATTTCTAGACTTTGACCTAATTTGGTCGATCCTTGGCTCAGTGAAGGGCCTCATCCAAGCACATTGATTTCCGACCCCGTCAATCCGTCGGCTTTCATATCCCATCAACTCGGAGATAAACATAATTTCCATCCTTCCATCAGAGTTTCCGACTACCGCCCACGACCAGTCACCACAACTCAATCTAATTGAAGTGACGTTAATTAAATGACGCACAAGAACATTCGTCTTGCTCGCCTTAACCATTTGACTACGCCGCACGCAAACAAAGACAAGAAGAAAAATTGTATTATTTGCGCAGCCACCCCGCACACTCTCAAGACGTATCTTGTCTCGTCGCACCAGATAAACGACCGCAGAATCTTTTGCGGAGAAACAAAAACGTATCAACGCAAAGCGCAAGCCATCGCGCTCCGCCACCGCCCCAGGGAACTGCCGCTCTTTCATGACCAAAATGTCAAGACCCCCGAACACTTATTCAATAAACTAACGTTACACTGGGACGCAGACACGTTTTTCTTCCACCCGATGGCCGGGTGGCTGGATAAATACCCACCCTCACGGATGACCGTGGCACTGCGGATTCCTGAGAGAACATCAGTCGAGAATCAACCACTTGGCTGTCCCATAAATCATGTTCTATGCGGGTCCCTCTGTTCGGGGGTGCTCCTGTTCTGTTGGGTGGCGGTGACGGTGACGGTGGTATGAAGCGGATTAAGGGTTTTTCATTTTTTCCATTTTCCACATTTTCCGTCATCCTTCCTCGCTTCGCTGCGTTTTCATTAAGGAATTTCCACTTGAAATTGAATCCTTGAATGGGGCGGATGTACGGGGGCAGCGGCACATATTTCAGATGCCATTACACAAACATTGCGTAAGCCGCTCCTGCTGCTACATGATGGATGACCGAATTGTCCGCAGAGTCAGTCTGTCAGTCGCGCCACATTAAGCTCCTTCCGTCGAACGTCGAAAACATACTCTCTGAGGATGCACGCGTTGAGTGTCAATTCAGGAGTATGTTGCAGCGCATCCTGCAGGAAGCGCCGCTTTTTTCGCCGCATAACTAACCCGCTACACCATTATCTCGTTACTTCTAAGCCAAACACAGGATTTCCGCAAAATGTACATCCGCCTCGGAATAAATGACAGCACAAACAATCCCTCCCCCCAGCAGATGGGTTTCGTGGCAGAAACACGACCAGAAACTAAAAGTGGCCTCCACCGACATCCGGCTCCTCTGTCGGGTCGCAGGAGCCCCATATGCGCATCGACAACTAGGACAGTGCGGGGTGCTGAGTCCTCCCCTCGCAGCGCGGCTGCCCATTTAAGTGAAGCCATCAAAAAATTGTGTTGTGTGCTGTCTGTGATGTTATTAGGAAATCAGTGTCAAATTTCATCACCTCATTGCGGATGGCTGTCTGTATAAATATTAAATGAGCCACTATCAGGCGGGACAGGGTGCCGCGGCGGCGGGGGCGCGCCAAGTCTGGGACAAGGACCCGTTGAGCGGGTGCGCCCATGAATTATTCATAATTTTCTTTTCGATTGTCTATGATATCCATATTTTCGGCGTGGATATTCGTGTTCTTTCGTCGGGGGAGGGGGCGATTTAAAGTGATATGCTTACGAGCAAGCGAAAGCGTGGCGCGTGCTGGCTATAACCTTGAAGTGAACACTTTCAGCGCTCAGCGAAGATGGAACGGTTCACGTCGACATCTCCTGATGACCAAATATGTTTACCAATGAGGATGGATGAAGATGTGTTGGCATGGCTGAGGACATATGTCGATTTTTGATCGAAAACGGAGCTGAAAGCATCTCAATTGTGTTTGAGTTTGAATTCAATTTCTTAGAGGCGCCCTGAGATGGAGTGTGAGTGATGCGGAGAATCCTTTGTTTTGGGGAAGGAGGCGATGTCGACATCTCCCCCCTGCTTTAGAGTCGAAAATTTAGGTTAAGTGCATGGAGTAGAAAATTTGACTTTGAAATGGTCCTTGACGCCCACGTACGTACTGAAATTTAAAATCATCAAATGCCCAAGTCCTGAAAAGACAACATTTTGACGAATCCCCAAATTGAGTGCCTGAATAAATACTTTTTCAGAAAAGTGGCTGTGGGGACGTGCAGCCACTTTGCACTCCCTGTTTGGTGTCCTTTCTGATGTGGAGAAGGAGTTGAATTTGAATCCATTCAATGCCATCTCTCGTTTCGCCCACTTTCCAAGCAGTCTCCAATTATGGGAATTTGGGGATATTGTGGTTTTGCAAGAACTCAACAGAAGCAACAGAAGGTCTTCGTTTTGTCATGTGGAAGGTTGGTTTATAGCTTCAAAGTGGAGGTGAACTCTCTAAATGCCTTATGCGGCTGGGCATGCTGCATGCCTGTCTGGTACCTGGACGTGGGTTATCTTAGATGCAAATGATGAGGATGAGGGTTTAACAAAGCAGGTTATCGGCTCGAGGTTAATGAAACCAACATGTGCAGGCCGGACAATTTTATTAACTTTTTGTTCAAAATAAAATGTTGTTCGTATTATCGCCTCAGACATGAAGTTTTTATTTAGTGCATACTCCAGAGCACGCGAAGGAATGATTTAATTTCGACTGAAACTCGATTTCTCCTAAGTTTTCGTGAAATGGCGGAACAGCATTCGATGAACTTGGGTTCAACCAGCGTGTCTCTAGGGGCTGTTCAGACCTTTTCAAGGTTTCGTCGTCCCGTCTATAATGTCCGCCACACTCTTTATATCCTTTGAATCACAGCTCAATCGCACTTTATCAAGCAATCGTTGTTTAACAAAGAAAAGTATGATCATGAGGCATAAGAGAGTAAAGGTAGGCAAAACGTTGATGGAATTCGCGCATCATACAAATTAAATTCCAGGTTCAGTTAATAACTTATTCACCATCAGTCTCCAAAAATTTGAAGAAAAACATGTAAAAATATTTAATTCTGTGAGAGATCTTCGCTAAATTAGTTTGAGTTCAAGCAGTTTAGGCGCACCTGA
The DNA here is from genome assembly GCA_955652365.1 of Eristalinus aeneus. Lineage (NCBI taxonomy): Eukaryota > Metazoa > Arthropoda > Insecta > Diptera > Syrphidae > Eristalinus > Eristalinus aeneus. The sequence continues at coordinate 6,221,448 of OY019130.1, read as the reverse complement.
TCAACACGTACATAAGTTTGTGCATTTACTAAGGGTGTTTCTTTAAAAAGGATAGAACTTTAAAATAAAACAAATTCATAACAATAACCCTTGTTTGAAATAATGTATATTTTATTTCAAAGGCGATATTTTGGCAATTTTGACTTATTCAAATATTAAATTTTATATTAAAATTAATCAAATTAATCACACACGACCCCCACGGCTGTCTCTGACGTAATATTCGATGACAATTTCTAACATTTGTGGTAGTATATCACGAGGAATCTTGTTTTCTAATTTTTAACCTTTCCTGTCTCAGCTCCTAGACTAATGACTTGTCATACCCTCGCAAAAGCTAGTCAAGTGGCCTTAAATGATCTTTGAGGCATTTGTAAACTGTTTTTTTTTTTTTTTTTTTTTAGAGTCGCACTGGAACGTTCAGACTCGAAAAGTGATCAATTATGTTATCAGCGAGTAACCTATATTTTATGTAATTTTATGGTTTTTCCGAGAAATTTCAACAAGCGCTAAGAGCTTAGATATTCAGTTCCACCGTCATACATTGGCACCGAAAAGCCGTCACCTGATCCCACAAACGTCGCAGAGGGTTTCATCACAAAATCCAATCACACTTAAATGCTTAACTGAAGTGTCCCTTTGTTACGCCAACAAGCAGTCTTTCTTGTCTAGGTATAGCAGGAATGCCTCGGATTTTTTGCTGACCCCAAGGGAGTTTGGGTCCCATAAGTTGCTTTTGATCGTTGCTTAGAAAGTTCCCGGCAATATCGTTTCTTATGATCACGAAGTGATCCGGATTCTATTTCCTAACCAAACGTTTCCTTTCATTTACCACTTGTGACACCATAGCTGTGACATGTTGCGCCACCAATTTGAAACCACATCTCCAGGGTTGTTTAATTGAAGAACGAAAAAGTCAGCAACCATGGCTGTATAGCGGTCACTGTTGACTGCTCCATTGTTTGTAGAAGTAAAAAGCAATCATTCCACCAACCAATGAAACTCATAAAACTGTCTGATTTTGTAGATTTGATAAAATGATCATTTTCATTTTTGGGAATTGACGTATCCATTCTACCAAAAGTGATCTTCATTGCTAAGCAATGGAAAGTGATTTAATCATTTTCAAAATAAATTTGCAAATTTTTAAAGCCCTGTTCAGTCTTCAGCCTATGCCATGTTAAACTGACAAGGCAAACTAAAAATATATTACTAAGCAGCTGACAATATAGCCGCCAGTTGAAGTAGAGTTACAAACTTGAAGTTCTATACCTCTAAAAGGAATCTCGGCTGGATGTTGGCTGTTTTAGTAGAGTAAATGGTTTCATTATGATTTAACACTGTGAAGCTAGGTGGCACTGCTTGTCGCGTTTGCTTTGTTTTGTAAGTCTGCTTTAATCTCTATTAATTGCACCTACACTGTCCTCATTTCCATTACCGCAGTGAGGGAAACGAAGGCCGGTCCACGTTTTACTAGTGTTCTTTGGAGGACACTGCGCTATTGTTGGCTAAAGTCACATTTCTGAATTGCAGAAGACCTTTGTGGCCAATTATTATTCGCACTTTGAACAACACACATATTCCTGTAGTGCACAGGTTTTAGACTTGACTGTACGTTAACACGTGGGCTAAAAGGTGAATTTAAGGGAATTCTAAGGAGTGTATCGGGTATCAGGTTCTTGAAACGTTGAAATAAGCAATATAAATTGGATTGTGGTACAGTGCAGAAGACCTTTGTTACATTCGTCAGAAGGCATCTGTGCATGCTCCTATTTTCGTACGAACTGAGGTGGCCTATAGTCTTAAATTGCGGCTCTGAAAGGGAAATCCAAAACAAGCAGAACTATTTGAGGATCAGAAAAGTGGGATCGTTGACGGGTGAGTCGACGTACAAATCCCTTCCTTACGGCAGTCAACAGCAGAAAAGGTAACTGAAAAATTCATTTTAACGTCTTTTCATGATGTTGCAATAAAATTTTGAAAAGTACAAATTTCACAAGAGTCTATTGACTTAGTTGTATATTACGTTTTAGAGTTCTACAACGTGGGTTAAGAGTGGTCGTTAAGGCAACAGACCACATAGGAGAAGCCTTGTGCAAAACTGCCAAGACTGAGGGGTTGAAATACTTCTTCCGTCGTTTGAAGAAGCCTAGGCTTCTCACATTTTAGCGCCTGAACTAAACGAAAATATTATTTGCGTTCCGAGGGTGGAATGTTAGGTTAGAAGGACTCTATGCTTGAAAAAGAAAATTTCCCTAAATGGTCTTGGCGACTGGACATGTTTTCCTGGCAGCGAAAGACACGGACGTAGAATGCAGCTACCAAAACCATTCTGATCGGAGTGTACATTTTTTGAGCATACGAATTTGGACCTACGCTTTTACACCTGAGGTTTCATACAGATGGGAAAGGGGATGAGTGAGGGTCTACACGAGAATGATAATGATAATAATAATAATTGTTGGCGCTACAGTCCACAGGGGGACCAGGGCCTAGCTTGCTCATCAACTACTCGTGTTGTGCGCGCTACTGTTCTCTCACGAGTAGAAGGGACCTACAGTTTTTTGCCGACTCCGAACGGCGAAGTTTGAGAAGCTTTCTTAGACAGTTATTACTCTTTGAGTGTTGTCAGCAGCTCGAAAGAGGTGGTGCCGTGAAATATTCGAAAAATTGGTGTTGAGCTGGGTATTGAACCTAGACCCTTCGGCGTGTGAGCGTCGCACTCTACCCACTACGCCACGGCGGCCACACGAGAATGATAATACCCCTTTTTTCCGATGCATCAATTGGTGCAATATGCTTCGGCGCAAGAATGTGACTGCTGCTTTCACCAAATTTCAAAGCACGGTCGTGGGTATTTCCCCGCATGCCTGCCTTCACTACTGATGGTTTGCTGAATCCCATTCCCCTTGATATCCACAGCGTGGTATGTACAGTCAAGCCCATCTTTTGACTTAAACGAAGTTGTCTTTGATTCAATTCGCACTGGAGCGTAGATGACTTTGCGCATGATGCACATCTCCTGTGACACTAGTCCTTCCGTTAATCCACTCGTACAAAGTTGCCTTCCTCTATGTCCAAGACTGGCTTTGACAAAAAATTGAGCCATGAAGGGAAAGCATTGAGCTTTGAACTAGCAAGACGATGGAGTTATCTGAAGCTGTTGTCTGCGTGTAAAACTACAACGTCTGGCTTCATGCCTGTTTAGATAACTTTGCATCGAGCTCCCATCTTAATAGCCATGAACTATATTGTGAAGAACAGTTGGAAGGGGCGAAATATCTGCGTCCGCACTTAAGGTCTAATTTAACCCCTTGACCGCTTTCAAAGCAATACAAAAATGCAAGTCTTCCCTTAATTTGGTCGCAGTGTGAACTCGCTAAGACTTGGGCTGGATCCCGGGTGCCGTTGGAAACGGTATTGCCGAAGAACTTGTTGGCAGGACATTAAAAATTGCATTCAGTGAGCCCGAATCTCTGAAACGATTTCTAGTCAGAGCAAAGAACAAACTCTGATTTCATTTGTCAACAATCTAATCCAAACTTCCGTGGACCTTTCCATCGAATATCTCACTGCCACTCACAGCCCATCGCCCCTCCCCCCCCCCCCCCCATCACTACTCACATCCTTCCCCGTAACGGTGAACCCATGAAACCGATCAAAGAAACCACAAAAACGCCCAAGGCGCCTCACACCTCCCAACCACTATCCTAGCCCACTGACTATTATTGCGATATTTTGAAGTCGATTTGCTCGAAAAACGTTCAAGTAGCTAGTTTTGTTTAATCACGTCAGCCGTCAGTGCTTCGCCTGAGAAGTCATTTATTTCCATCGCTCACCGAGCACGTTTCAGTCCATCACTCCGCCCTCGCAGAGCCGACAGCCTTCATAAATTATAACCAAACTGAAATAGATCAAATTCACATCGGATAAATTATCCCCTTTCGCTCCTTCCAACTCGCTGGCGGTTTGGTGCGGTAGGTGTGATGCGTGGTTACAAGCGATAAGCATTCACGGAGATACCTCGGGCGCATATACACCCCTCACCTGTTGCTGGCCATCTCCGGGATCATCGGTACCCGTTCTTACCATCAAATATAATTTACTACCTAATTTTAGGTATGCTGCGGAGCAGCGCACGCGGTGGCCTGCTTTTATTCCTACTCCTCCTCAAATATGTCAATACACTGGCAATCCGTTTTACTCTGCCATTACTGCTGCTGTTGCTGCCACTGCTGGGTCGCAAGGCAGCGCTCGCTGCACAAACAAAGCCCAGTGAGCAGGTACGGTGAACGGGAGCTAATAAATTACAATTTGCCCGCTGGCTAGTGGTGCGCAGCCAGTCATGTCCCTGCGAGTTCCTCACTCGCCGGGCTCCTTGCCTCCCCGGCGAAGTCACGTAGATCCTTTGGACAACCTATAACTTGTTCATAAATGGCCTAAAAGTATTTTTCCCCACACAGGGGTACACACGCTCGCTCGTGAGTGCGCCACACTATGGCCCCGACGGCGGCCGTATAGAAGTCGAATCGATTTTCTTTCGAACACTGCGCCTCCATGAGGAATGGAAGCTGACTGGCCATCCCCGCCGGCCACTTCGGGTATCTATGCAAACACGAGGGGGGCAACTGGATCGTTGCGACAGGAGTGGGCTGCGGCACGGGTTGTGGTTCTCAAAATCCATATCGGTTTCATCGGCGACGCTGAGTGGAATTTTAAGCAGCTGGAAAGGCGGTGGGCGGTCCAGTGTGTAAGTGCACTGAAAATACCTCCGCTATCAATGGATTTCTGTCACAGCGAGCGATGTCGGGGAAATTGTTTGACAGTTTTTTCGATAAGCACGGATGTCGGAATGGCTTCGGGGTCTCCTGGACTCTTGAGGACTCATGTGAGATGTCAATTGGGGATATAGTTCCTTGGAACACGAATATATATCCTGGAGTGGGGAGTCAATAAATATGCCGCAGAGGTATGAGTGGGATATTTGAGAAAATGTTACGGAATGTTCGGAAGGCTTTGTATGAATTTTAAGTTGGCATTACGCTGGCTATGCATTTCCAGTGTTGTGATTTCCACTTCTGACGACTCTCTGTTTCAGTCCAAATGGGTGTATGTCTGTGCTAGGCTAATCAACTGGAATGTTTTCCAAATAGACACAGTGCGGGTGTTGGAAGGAAGTGTAATCAAGTCTGCATCCAGTTATATCGGGCACACAAACCCTAGTGCAGTGTTTCATACGTCGCCAAAAAATAGATTCTTTGGAGAAATACAAAGTCTGGCCTTTTGGGGATAATTTAATGGAAGGAAGAGCCATTCCTCGATGACTTCGTTCTGTTTCATGCTACGAAATGTTTGAACCTAACTGTCGATAAATTCTGAAGTCATCTGGCTATACGGTTGCGCATAACGTTGACCGATCCCCAACTCCCTTCTGTGTTGCGTGTCCAGATGAGAGTCCTTAAAGGTTTATATTCATTCCAGATGTTTGGAAATGTATATGGGCCAAATTTCCATTCAAACGCACTTAAAAATAAAAACGAAAATTCACGCAAGCCAAAGTACAAAATAAAATGCCTCCCGTCAGCTGTCGGATTAAATATTAACTGTCTCGTTGTTTTCACATTAAAAAGTAATCTCCGAAAATTGACCTTAAAATTAAACATAACCGATCGATTTCTTTATTCCACGGAAGCCCGGATGATGGATGGATTTTGCATTAAATCACCACGAGCTCCAGAGGTGCCCCCGGGGGGCACTAAAAAATCGATGATGTCCACTCAGGAAAAATGCCTAAAACTCTTACTCTCTCAGCGATTTCCTCATGTTTGGGGAAATTGATTTATTACCGGGGGCTGAGCTCGTCTCCCTGCCGTAAGTTCAATTTTGAATTTATGAAACACAATGGCTTTCAATTTGATGCAAAGAACGAGGGGGAACGCCAACTCTGCATAATAAACTCATCGTCATCACGGTCCAGAAGGTAAGCTGAAGGTGCACTCCCCCACCCAACAAATGCATCTCAAGTGGTTGTCTTCACAAGAAAATGCTTTTCCCTTTTTGGGTTTGCGTGTGCATGACTCCACTTGTCATTACCCAGTAATTTCGCCATTCCTTCATCCTTGTTGATCCTATCAAGGCATTTCTTCTTCTCAATGGGAACTTCATTCAAATGCGGAGCGTTTTTTTTTTCCCTCGCGAGATTCAACCCTCTATCTTGGGCCACCACAAACCTCATTCAACTACTAACTAACATTGTCGGCTGCTATTTTTGAGGGAGAAGAAAAACTGAAGAAACCCGCATTCCCCGCACCCAGTCACCGGCTTCCAATTACTTCCCCCACAGCAGCCACTTCTCATCCTGCAACCCAAGGTGCACCCTCAAGGATGCAAAGAAGGGGAGAAGGATGCGGCAGAAAGGTTTCCATAAAGAAGAAATATTGTTGATACATTAGAAGAAGCAGATGCAGAAGCACCAACAGCACAGACAGAGACACGCCGAGGCGAATGGAAAAACTCGACAGAAGAGAGATAAATATCTTTTATGTCGACCCAGATTCCAAGCTCCGTGAAGTGAACTCTCTAATGCTACATGATGCGCATTTCTTCACAATTGCGCCCGGCACTGCGTACCAGCATACACCCGGGCCGCTGCCGCTGGAATGGTGGGGAGCGATAGATTAGTTTTGACTGTGTGACACCAGGAGGGTTGGCTGACATTGAGTGACAAATGCAAACAAGTGTCCTGTCCCACTTAATTTCACAATCTCGACTAGATTCGATTCCAATCGAATTATGTGATGGGAGGGCGGTGTAGATTAATTACGACATCACGTGCCACGTCTTCTCACCGAAAACCACTTCTCGCGGCTGAGCTAGTTCGGCAACCTGTTCCCCGTGCAAAATTAACAATTAGATCATGAATTTAGCGGAAAATAACGTCTTGCCAGCACGCTAAGATGAATATTCAGCCGAGCGCAAACGGGCCAACCGAGGGTTCTGCTCACAGGTGAGAGACTCATGCTGTTAGCGTGAGCCATAATGAAATAACGACACGGAGGGGTGGGTCCTGCGGAAACACCATCATCTTCCATCTGTTCATCGGCATCCATTACATCCATTACAAGATTGAAAATTAATTAAAATAGTTCCCATCAGCAATCTGGGACGAGGACTGTGTTGCTGTCACCAACCCGATTCGCGTCCAACTCCCGTCACAATCTCCTTATAATTGATAATCAATGATTTTCATCTCGAAGATCACACTGAAGGGAGGGGACTTTGCATGTGTTCGTGTGCGTGGGATGAAGGGATGTAAAGGATTAAGAAAAATTTGCTTGGCATGGCAACACATTCCACTCGCCGCCATCAGTCACTGGGACAGCACGCAGAAGAAATAATTTTTTAAGGAAAAGGTGAATGTTCGAACAGCCGTCCATCAAACCACCCCATCATTGACCGAAGGTGGCCTGAAATTTCAGTCCCAAGTCGTCCATAAGAGAAGAGGTGTTTGTGTTTGTGTTCTTTTTCGCTTTGCGTTTGATTAATGATTTAACTTTCGAGCCAGCAACGACGACGTGAGGCGGCCCAAGCGCGGGAAAAAATCAAACCGCCCCCACCGCCCCCACCGCCCCCACCGCCACGTCCAACATAAAACAAAAAGCAACAAAACAAAAGAAACAACCCAAGAGATTGGATACTAAAAGGCTTGAGTGGAAAATGAAGTGCCATTCAACCGGGCCAACGGTCGGCTGGAGTGGTAGCCGTGATGGTGGCGGCGGCCACCACGCAGACCAACTTATAACCATGCTGCGGATGGGATTAAGAGTTTTATTGATTGCATTTTATGTTTTATGCCCACTCGGGTGGGGCGGGTGAGCAGGTGAGATGGAGAACAAAGCCGGAACGACCCAACCACCCACTCCATTACCTCTTCACGCTACCAACGCTGCGGCGGAGTACACAGCCCATTAGCGGTACCAATAAAACCGGGACACATCATAACCAACAACAAAAATAAGAAAGAAGAGCAAGAACAAAGAAAAGGACGAACAGCACCAAGAGCAGCAGCAAAAAAAATGATTTAGTTATCCTGGCTGCACTTTTAACCGCCGAATGGCTTTCCTGAAGGAGGCGCTTTCGTGTTATGCGGTCCTGGCTGGAGTTCGTTATTTAAATTTATCTCTTCAATGGGGCGAGACAATGGATGTGGAAGGAGGCGAGAGTGGTTTGGGGTTTTGCTTGGAATCCATTTGGTGCCAATTATGAAGGAACCAGCACATGCATGATTGTGCGCGCGGGGGATGTAGGGAAAATTGGGCCAAACAAAAACAACAACAAAACTAAGAGAGGAAGAAAATAAAACAACTCGGCGTCATGAAAGAGCGAGGCACAGTGAGGCAAAACTGAATGTGGAACGTAAGCGTCTATTGAAGTCGCAATACAATTGTGTCCCGCGGGATTTTCCACAGAATTCGTGCGCAGGACTTTCAATGTCCATCTCCCATTTAGAATCGGAGAAGGAGAGAGTGTGTGGGATGAGGATTTTGATTCGACATTCGAGTGGATGATGATTGGATTGAAGGAAAGGATAATAAATATTCTTTTTCGATTGCGGAGATTGAGGAAAATTAATTTTTCACGGTAATCAAGTTGTGAGCGTTTAAAGTTCATCCTGCTGAGATTGAATGGGGACTTTGTTGTGTCACATAGATGTCGGCGGCAGCCTTTGTTCGCTGTCGTGCGCTCTCATCGGATAAGTGGTGGGAGCTGCCGGTGAGTGGTCTGGTGATTGACAGGTTTAATATTGAAGATGGTGTGTAGGCATTCATCGCCTGGTGGGAGGACCTTTGTTTTGCAAAAGTGTGGAACGGGTGGCGGTTGTATGATTGGAGATGAATATTCAAAGATTATGAAAATGATGTTGGCTTAAATTTTTGTCGGAAATTTAAGAAGCAACAGGGACTGAGAAATGAGTTTCTCGAGGTTAAGTTTTTGTTTACAAATGAAGTGCGAACGTTGCAAGAATCTGGAGAATCATTCCACAACACAGTTGATCTTCGGTTTCTTCGGCCATCTGGAAAATTTGTTGCAAAGTAGGCCTCTGCGGCGGGGATAACTCCTTTAGGCTACTCAAATATCGGTCTTCCAAGTGATTCTTGGGCCAGTGCACACGAGGTAACATTGTTGATCCTGCTCAAAAAGACGAGCTGTAAACACTACATTGGCTAGTTCATAGGCCAGTTGACGTACAGCCTTCACGTAACACCCATTGTGTGCTGAACCAATGTATGCAGCGAAGCCCGAGGGTTGAATAATGGGCCTGGCATACCGATCTTTGGGTTGTGCGTGAGGTTAACTTCACCCAGAAGAAGAATCAACTGTTGACGAGCCTGGCAAGCGTTAAAAGGACAACGATTTTCGATTTCGCACTTGAAAAGTGAAATCCCTTAACAGACCTTGTGCAGTCGAAGAACTTGCGCGGGCCGTATTACAAAGCAGATATCACCACCGTCCAGGAAGTGTGATGGAATGGGCTGGGTAAAAGGACAATAAAGTAGTGCGAAATTTGCTACAGCGCTTGCTACGGCAGAAATTTGAGGCAGAAATTGACCAAAGGTCTTAAGCTACGACCCTGCTAGCGAACGCCTCATAACAATCCACATCAAATTTTCTATGATCTCATAGAAAGAACACACGATTCATGCCCCAGCTATGATGCCAAGATCGTTGTAGAAAATTTCATCGCTCAGCTGGGAAAAGAGGACATCCTTGCTGCAGTCATCGGGAAACACAGCCCGCGCAACAAAACATCCGGAAATGAATCCAGGACTACGCCTTGGGGCGGAACCTTCCTGGCTAGCACCCGGTTTCCACATCTTGACATCCATAAAGGGTACTGGCTATGCTTTCATCAATTAACCCTTTATGGATGTAAGGATGTGGGAACTGAGTGCTAGCCGCAGGAAGGGTCCGTCCCGAAGCGTAGCCTGATCAACCGTCAACCAGGTTGATCACGTTCCGATTGACGTCAGACAATATTCTCGATGTCCGAACCTTCCGAGGTGCCACCATCAACTCGGATAATTTCTTCACTGTAGCGAAGGTAAGAACCCGGATATCGAGAGAGTAACAATACTGCTTGACTTTGCAAAGCTTCAATTGCAACCGATCGCTCTCCGAGTTTAACGCTGCCTGCACAAACTGAAGGAAGCGTGGTCAAGAAATCATCAGTGGCGATTGATGTGCTATCATTTGGAGAAGAAGATCCAATCGTAGACTCTATGCCCAGTGCGGTGGCATCCGACTTTTCGTAAACAACGCTTAAGAAAATAAGACCATGTAGATAGTTTTTGATAACGCTTCTCCATTTCGCAAAGTTCTTCGGTTCCTAGTTATTAGGACAACACAACCGAAGGAGGGCCCAGACTGAGATGGCGCGCACAAGTTGAGAAGGACCTAAACAAACTTGGAGTGCTCAACTGGAAGATCGTACTGGTTGAAGAGTCATGTTGGTTAAGGCCCAATGGCAAGTAGCTGGCTAGAGATCGTATGAGATTGAGGAATTTGTTGGTTGAGGATCAAGTCCATCCTGGTCTGTAGAGCCAGAGAGCAAGAAGAAGTGAAACTTTTTAGTTTAAAAGCAATAAGAAGTTATTCGAGACCAAGTTTTGAGGGCACCAGCTTACATCTCAATCATCTTCAAATTTATACAGCAGGGTGGATGGGGCAGCTGTTCGTACGTTGACATAGAAAAAATGGCTTAGGTGGGACATGTGATAGTTGTTGCTTTGTCGGGGTGTAAAAGTGTTTTTTCTTTGTCTAGAGAGGAACCTTTTCCTGCCATCCTGTGGGAAATTAGCCGAATAATGAAGAGGGTAAGAGCCTTGTTTCCGGCTGTTTAGGAAGTCGATGTGGATGACATTTTGAGTTGGTGTCTACTTTTTCGAATAAGGGACAGTTTTCATTTCCGTCAGACCACGTTCACCAAGTAAAGTCGCACGTATTAGCTATTTTCTGGTCTCTGGAGTGCGCCAGGGGAGTCATGTTTCGTCGGTTGTTGCAGATTGACACAGAATCTCTTTCGGGTTGTACCTTAACTGAGCCAAACTTTGCTCCGGTCAAACGGTTGCGTCTGGCAAACTCGACCTGAATTACGCAAACATAACCCTTAAGCCCTGTTTCTTGTGCAGCATAAGACACTATTGTCACCAGCGGATGTGCCAAGAGAAGATCAAGGATTTGCATATTCTGTCCTACTGTTCTTCTACTTATAGCAACGTTTCAAACAAGGAGCTTAGAAAATCCCTCTTCCGGTAGTGTATCAAGGTAGAAAGGAGAAGAGAATCTAATTGAAGTTATTAAGCTTATAGTCGCCCTACATGGAAGAATATGTCAACTGGTGATAAGGATTGGGTTATGCAGGGGGATATTCATTTAAACTGCGGCCGCCGTGGCGTAGTGGGTTGAGTGCGACGCTCACACGCCGAAGTGTTTAGGTTCGATTCCCGGCTAAACACCTCGAATTTTTCACGGCACCACCTCTTTCGAGCTGCTGACAACACTCAAAGAGTAATAACTATTTAAGAAAGCTTCTCAAATATCGCCGTTTGGAGTCGGAAATAACTGGTCTCTTCTACTAGTGAGAGAACTGTAGCGCGCACAACACGAGTAGTTGATGAGCAAGCTAGGCCCTGGTCCCCCTTTGGACTGTCGCGCCAACAATTGTTATTATTATTTTTATATTCATTTAAATTAAGGACAAAAAAGTTCATTGATAAATAAATTGAAGGTTTGTTCCACCTGAGAATGATACTGAGTTCGTTCCTCATCAACCCCACCGACAACGGATTTATTTTGTTCACTTTTTTCTTCTTCTTCCATGAGATCTTTTAACCCTTGCTGTCTCTAATCGTCTATAAAAAATTCTTTCAATTCCTTCACAGAGCGCCCAAAAAGTGTGCCCTTCAGTAGGCATTCACTCAGGAAATCAATGTCGACCAATTTGTACACATACGCACCCTTTGTTGCCAGCAGGAAAATGGGGAATATGTGTTCGCGTCAGTGTGAAATGGCTTTTGTTGGTGTCCCTCAGGGGACTCATTTGAGTACTACTTGTGTTTCTGCGTAGATTAACGGCTGTATGGAGAGCAAAGCTTGTATTGTGGCGGCAGTAGGTGAAGAACATGCTGCTAGATTCACAATAACGTCTCAGAATGGTGTGAGAGGACGTTGTAGCCTACGCACGAACGCGTGTATCATGCAATGCCCGAGGGTTATGAGTGAAATTGGCAGACTTGACTTTAATGAACGCAGCAGAGGTCATTATCACTTCCGCTGAGTGGGAATGATGGATTGATGGTGGAGTGATATTTCCGTCTGGGAAATCAAGCAGTGAGTGGCGGCTTGTGGCGTGCGGAGATGATCCTTAACTTGACATAAAAAATGTAACTCCCTAATGAAGTTTATAGCCTATCGCAGTGAGTGGAATTTTCTTGGCATGCTTTAAGGATTTGCATTCCGCTGTGTCGCATGTAAATAACGATTCGTTCCATTGTGCGCGACTGTGTTCAGGGTTCGCAGTGAAAGCTTCGTTTTGTGGTCAGTGCAGAGCAACAGGTCTGTACTGAATGACGTTTTTAGACTGGACGCGTGTTTGCGATGATTGGCATTAAGAAACGTTCAAGGGCAAATGGGTTCAAGGGCTGGTTATTTATATTTGAAGTGTCGCCTTTTATGAGTGGAAAGTGCACATTGGTCTTGGAGGGAATTTTAATTACCATTCAAAGGCCTGTAAGTGGATGTTTAAGATGTCGAATGGCCAACGACGTCAGATGAAGCAGTGGAAGAAACGACAGTGACAGCCTTGATGGATAAGCCAACCGGGAAGCTAGCAAAATACCGAAGCTCAAAGTCAACATGACCTGAAAATCGAAAAAAATGTATAGCCATCTACATGAGACCCTATTTGACTAAAGGAGTGAAGCGGAATCGAAATTTGGTACCTCGGATTCATTTTACTTGATACAAACTCCACCAGGAGGATAACCGGCGGAAATAAGTCTTGGCCCGTTTATGGTTTCGTTTTCACAAGCGAAGTAATTTTAATAGATCACTTAACAAGTTCCGGGACACATAGGTGGCGCCACTACCAAAAATTACCAATTTAGTATTATTTTTTGTTTGTGGCGCCACCTATATGCCTCGCAACTTATTGAGTATTATGTTAATTTCGGTAATTCCAACTGTGTTTTGGACATAAATTTAAGAATGCTGCCGTTATAAGCTACATCAAATAACGCATTGCAGAATTTAAGATTATCGCAGGTCGAGTCAAGCCAAACTTTAGTGAAACCTCACACATTTTTTAATCAACCGTGAAGAGCAAACTTCTTTTTTTTGATGTCTTAAAATGTATGGCGTTCGAAGAGCGTGGCATTTTCGTTATCACATCTAATATATATTGAGATATCTGAAGGGAAGTTAGAAAAGATTATGTTTCATGTTTACAACAGCTAGGAAACATATAACTGGACCACTCTGATTAGTGGAGACACAAATAAGTTAATTTTCAAAAGATGGCGCCACCTGCGTAACGCGACTGACCTTGGAAGCCATTACATACTTCATTGGAAAGTTTGACATTTGTCAGGAATGATCGGTGTGCATCAGTGACTGTTTTGGACAGTTTTCTTTTCTGCCTCTTCGAAAACGTCCGGATTTCTGTAAAATGAATAACATTTACGGGAAGTATCATTTTTTAATTGGACGAAAATTGCAGATGAAGCCCGTCGAATGCTTGTAGAAGATTATGACGAACCTGCTTCGATCGATAAATAACGCAGAGAATGGTGTCCACGCTTCACGAGTTGTGATCCAATTTAAAAAGTTTAAAACTGGAGCCTTGCTAAAAGCAAAGCGAACTTGAAGGATTTTTGGGATTGACTCGTTGAAAGTGAATTTATTCAAAAACAAGGAAATTGGGAGTATTATGAAATAAAACCGAGAGATGTCAAAAAGCGATTTTTTGTTTGGGAACCGCTTTTTAAAGAACATCATAGGAAGTGAGTGCACCAGATCTGGCACAGATCCTGGTTGGAGATGAAAGATGAAGTAAATTGCATCGCCAGGTGAATGCGTTTAATCATCGTCTACATCAACGACAAAGAAAGCCCCCGGTTCAAAGAAATTACAAGATGCGTGACGAGTGGAATCTCACTTCTGTTTGTTAGATTCATTAGAATGAAGTCTCCTCAAACTGCGCCAACGACCGAGGTATAAGATTCGTTCGCATCGCCTACTGCCGTGATGCATATGTACCTGAAACTATCTACCGAAAACCTGATAGGTTCTTATCGGTGACTAAATTTTCACACTTCAGCAGATTCTACAAAAAAGGCCAAGAATTTCTAAGCCGCACCTTTTACCTTTTCGTTGATTTGTAAACCCCACATGGAGATGAACTATATAACGTCATATCTTGTGTTGGGATTCCTGACAAGCCCTGTTTTGAGAGAAAAATTTTGCGCTTGATACGTGGCTCAGGGAATGTTGACGGTTCCTGGAGAAACAGATTCAATGACGAACCGTGCGGACTTAATAGCTTCATGAGTACAACAAGCCGCCCATGTACTCTATGCCTAAATTTGCTATATCCTATAGATTCTCAAGATAACACTGCGCTAGACCGAAGAGTACTCAACTTCCAATCAGTGGGACGACCTAATAGGACGTCGATGGACCCAATGGTGCACTCACGCGTAAAATGACCTCAAGCAACTTGGTTGTGGCACTTGGTTTAATATTGTGCTAACTGGGAAAGGTTGTTTGTTGAGGCACAGGGACTTCCCAGAACGGATTTATTTTTTGACATCCTGAAACCATTGGAAGGCGCACATGTCCTGTAGCAATTTGTATTCATTTGCCCACAAAATCAAATGAGGGGTTCATTGTTAATGAAAGCCAAGAACATATTCAAGAACATATTTAACTATCTCAATATTTTTAACTAACAAAAACTTGACAAGTCATCTGAACAACAGCACATCGTTGCCATGGCTTGGATCGTAATTTACGTCTTTACTCGAATCGGCCTAAAGCTTAGCGTCTGTCCACTTGTTTGTCTAGGTCGTAATTTGCAGGCCTCCGGAAAATGGTAAAGTAACTGGAGCGCTGGGTAAATTGTATTACAGCCGAAGTTAAAACAACAAGTCCCACTTTATCAAATTGTTGTTCCCTTAGCACTGAAGGGCCCGTTTTCCTTATGGCGTCTGTAATCAATGTGTGTCATTTTCGAAAATAGATGATAGAAGATTCCTGGACAATGAATAGTTTTCCGTGCGACATGGTTTGCACGCTACATGCAACAACTTGGATTATAGAGTTCCCGTTCTAACAGAGATTCCCGTTCGATGCCTGTTAAGATTATGAATATTTATTTGGAATTCTTTTGAAACTACTTTTTGACATCGCACTTCCAGAAGAAGCACAGCTTTATCAGCATCAACTCGTGTTTTGTGTGATCTCCCACTTGTGGAAGGGACCCACAATTCAATGTCAACTCCGACCATCGTGGTTGAGAAGTTTTTTTTAATGAACAGTTTTCACTTCTTACGCGTTGTCGGCTACGCTAGATTGAGGGAAGGTCATCGATGCAGTGGAACGACTGAATGATCCAGCCGCAAATGCTGCATGAGAAGTCGATTCTCCCAAACGCCTACAAAATTTACGATAAAATTAACGTTTGCAACAGAAGAAGACAACAGATGAGACAGAACGCAACTCTGCTCACAAGCGATGTCCTAAAATTCAAACAGTCCCCAGCAACCTCTTGAATTATAGCCAGACTCAAAATGAAAACAACCGCCCACTCAACGAAAAAAAATGGAAAAGAGTGTAAAGTTGTTTCCATTTTGCGTCTACATCCACTAAGCCAGCAATTTGTTTTAGCTACCGCACCCCAGCGCTTGGCGTCGTACAATTGCCCCGGCTATTCTTCAATTAAGCATTGTTCTCGGTCCCATTGTCCGAAGACAAAGATCCCGCTGAGTCCTTTTCGATTTGCGGCGCTCAAATTTTATACACCCCGTGTCGCGGTGCCGCCCTCAGCTGTGTGTTTGATTTGCGCTCGGACTCCGTAAGCCAAGCCAGGTGAATACCCTGTTGTACCAATCACTTAGGGAGGCGACGAGCAAAAAGCTACCCTTTTTTTCGGCTCGAGTTTGAAGCGCGGTAAATATTTGTCCTTGCGGAAATTAAAGAGAATACAACCGTCCGGTCACCCGTCCTCGTAGCCAAGGGACAACCTGCGGCATCCCAGTGGGGATGGAGGCGCGAGCGAAAGAACTGTCTTTCGGTTGAAATAAATTATTGTGAAAAATTAAATTACGTTTTTATCTGCAGCGACGAGGAACGAAGAAACGAGGAAAGATTCGGTTCCGTAGAGATGCGAGCGGAGATGCTGAGTGCCCTCGAAGTCGAAGTTTGCTATTAAAAATGAGTTTTACCTTCGACATCGACGTCAGCGGTGGAGGAGGACTGCGTCCTTTCCATCGTTTTATCATTAGAAGTGCCCCTGAATGACAGAGGCATTCCCCCAGCACACCGGCCCATCGTCCCATCGGCATTCAGAATCAGAATGAGTGGAGGAAAATGAATGAACCCGAGATTGTAAGAAATGCGAGCTGTGGGCGTCATGGATAGCTGGCTCCCTGATGGGCCCTCTGCCCGGGTGGCCTCAATTCACCTCCACTCCAGCGCGGCAGGAAGCAAAAAATTATCTCTCGACATCATGTTTCATTGCTGTCCCTCGGCCACTGGTCGATTTATATTATTTCTCAAAATACGGGCGGTGGCCTCTGTTGTTTGAGGACCGTCCGCATGTATCAGAGGGTGTCTGTCGCATCCACACACTTCCATCGCCTTTAAATTTGTAAGATTGCATCTGATGGCGCCCGACACGAGTCCGGATAAGTTATGCCACTCCACCGGCAGACACCACCTGCCGCAACCCCCGGGGTCGATGTCACTGTGGCCGGCAAGACTGTTGTCGTAGTTGCCTTTTAATCAATTTCCAGTCGGGTTTGGGGAAGGTTCTTAAAAAATCATTAAACAGGCACTTATTGCGGGTGTGCAGATCCCCTGGACTTACGGGCTAAGGCCCGGCTCGATTGATAGAGGTGTGCCGTATTTGCAATGCCCCTGGGGGGCTGTTTGCCGTATTTCAATCACGTAGCGCCCGAAAAAACGCCTTGATTACATTTTCTCGATTGGTTTGGGTATTTGTCAGATGGGGAAAAAACCAACGTCGAGATTCGACGGCGATGCTCATTTTTATTCATGGAAATTCGATTCTGCGGGCGGAGCGGGCGTTGGAGAGTATTTATGCGAGCGGAGTCAATTAATTGCTGGCCATGGAAACTGGATGTCTCATCTGCAACGGCTAGTTCTCAGAAAAACTATGGAACTGGGAAGGGCTCGAGAAATCCTGCCCCAGAGGCTGAGGTCGTTGCCGGGATGAATTGTTGGCTGTAAATCTGTGAGAAGAAATGATCTTAATTTAGCTGGGCCAATAGAATTTCCCAGCACTGATTGGCCTTTGCAAAAAGAATCGCCCCCAATATGGGCTGCCCTCCCAGCACATTTGTCTCTTAGTTCAAAAACACAAGTACAGGCTAAGACTTCAAAGACCTCGGGCGGGTCGATGGCCAACAGCGGAGCGTTCATTCGAAACCCAGTCGCAAATTGTTGTCAATTGAAGGGAAAGTTTTGTGAAGTCACTCGAATTCTGAACTTTTCAAATGAATTTGTTTGGATTCGATTGAAGTTGATTGTCTGGGTAGTTGAAGGGGTTTGGATACTGACTGAGACGCAGATGGTTTATTGGCATAACTTTGATGCCATTAGTGGCAGGTAATGAGACGAGGGCAGGCAGCGGAGGAACAACTTCACTCCAGACTTCTTCAATTCAGGTTTTCATTCAATTAAGACGACACTGACGACGAGTTGATTAAAGTTTCAGTAAGTGAGGCAACTTTTTTGAAATGGGAGGGATGGGAAAGTAGACGAGTTGTACGGTGCCATTTCAACTGACTCGTGTTTGTACCGAACTTCTTAGACTGTAAATGATAGCTGTGAATAGTGCCATTCGCTCGGTCAAGGTCAGTAAAGTGGTCTTCAGTGTCATTCATTTAACTTTGCCGACATCAACCCTGAGGACTGGCGATGGTCTGTTATGGAGCGAAACTCGACCTCAACTGAACTAGTTTGAATAATCGGTTCCTGTGCAGGCCCTCTTTGGATCGTTCCTTCACCGAGTCAAAGCAAGTATTGGCCCTCATGTAGAGAGATGCATTCTCTGGAATATAATGCAAAATCTGTCCAGTTGACTTGGGAATAAGACACTTTCTGGTAATTGACAGCAGTCGGGACAATGAGGCAACTTGCTCCAATTTTACGTTTAATTCGACCGAGTTTGCCTCCCTGTCTTTGGGTTACGGGCGTTTACAGCTGGGCCCCCAGTTTGAAAATCAGTTTGTCAGGGCTTGCTATAGGGGACTTTGGACGATCAAAGGAGCTTAGGGGATCTATTGCACGACGACGAAAGAGACTCCACTTTGTGTCTACCCGTATGAAGTGAGCGTCAAGATACACATGTCTCGATAGGAAACATTTGTTGTGAACGAGCCCTTTTTTATTTTTTTGTTTGTTTGCTATGACATCTGTGAAAAAAACTAAGTATACATCAAGTCATTGAACAGACAACATCATATTTTTCTATCGTGTATTGTACCAGAAAGTGATGATTTGCGGAAAGCATTAATTTTTTGTTTTCATTTGAAGAAAAGTGCTGCAGAGTCGCATCGAATGCTTGTCGAGGCATATGGTGATCATGCTCTATCAGAAGCAACATGCAAAAGATGGTTCCAACGGTCCAGAAATAATGATGTTGATGTGAGAAATAAAGAACCTGAAAGAGACTGCAAAACCAGATCGATTCGGCAAGAAGATAATGCTGTGTGTTTGGTGGGACCAGAAAGGTGTGCTGTACCACGAGTTCCTAAAACCTGTTGAAACCGTTAATACTGATCGCTATCGATACGGACAACAAATGATCAATTTGAACCATGCATTGATCGAGAAACGACCAGAATGGACCAGAAGACACGGCAAGGTAATTTTGCTCCATGACAATGCACCTGCACACAAAGCAAAACCGGTTCAGGATACAATCAAAACACTTGGCTGGGAGTAGCTACCCCACCCGCCGTATTCACCAGACTTGGCTCCTTCCGGCTACTATTTGTTTTCATGATGATGTCATTCCTACGAGGAGGTCGAAAATTGGATGTCTGATTGGTTTGCTTTAAAAAACGAACAATTTTATTGGCGTGGTATGCACAAATTGAAACAGAAAGGTGGTCAAAATGTGTAGAAAACAATGGCCAATACTTTGAAAAAAATGTTTTTACTTTCCCATTAATATAGTAACTAGTGTTTTATTTTCAAAACAAAACGCATTCGTTTAATACTGGTATACCTGGTATCGACACAGAAAATGTAATGGTGGCAACACCGTTATGTGACTGTGACACATTTTAAAGTTGATTGAGGTTCAGTGCAAAGTTTAAGACCCACAGGCTCATTTTTAAATTGTGTTGTTAATCAAAAATTGTGGTCGCCGTGGCGTAGTGGGTAGAGTGCGACGCTCACACGCCGCAGGGTTAAGGTTCTATTCCCCGCTTAACACTTCGAATTTTTCACTGCACCACTTCTTTCGAGCTGCTGACAACACTCAAAGACTCACTCAAGACTCAAAGGTTGTCTTTCTAACTGTCTACAAAAGCTTCTCAAATTTTGCAGTTCGCCAGAAAACTGTACATCCCTTCTACTCGTGAGAGAACAGTAGCGCGCAAAACACGAGTTGTTGATGAGCAAGCTAGGCCCTGGTCCCCCTGTGGACTGCTGCGCCAAAAATTATTATTTAACCTTCTCTACATTCTTAGGTTGACGCTGTAGTCAAAAGTGTATCTTAGCCTGAACCAAAATGTCGTTCAGCTCTCGCAGTCCTTGGCCATATGAGGTTCTTTTGCACTAGTGTGCGCCAAGTTTTTGCACTAGTGTGCGCCAAGTTTGACCAATGGCTTATATTCGAGTGCTATTCATGCGCTAGCCAACTTAAGCGTTTTGTTCGTGGACGCTTCGTTAGGTTTAAGCAATGCCGCCGTTTAGCCAATAGAGTTCCTCTTTGAAAGATCTCCTTCAGAAGGCAGCATCGCACTTGGGACAATAGGAGTTTTCTCTCGAAAAAATGGGAAGCTTTTTAATGTGTTTTTTATGAAGTAAAGCTATACTGGTCGATGCGATTTCTGCCTCTTGTTGCATTGATGTCATTTGGAGCAGAAGATTCAAACACGAACTCTATTGGCTGTAGGGCTTCATACGTCTGGTCAATCGTCTGCGGATGGAACACTTAAGATAGCTAGACCATGTAGAGCTTATGAACCAAACTGCCCAGAACAAAAAAGTCTCTGAAGCAGATTCATTAGGAGAACATACCAGTGAACGGGCGAGGTTGCCGTGGCGCATACAAGTGGAGAAGGACCGAAAATTACGTAAGAGAGAGGGAGAGAGAGAGAGAGAGAGCTGGCGAGAGATCGTGGTGGCTGGGCTTATTGGTTGAAGCTCATGTTCACCGCGGACTGTAGCGCCATTTAAAAGAGAATAACCTTTATCCGTCATAAAGCAATTGAACGCAGCCAGCGGTTTGTACTGTCTCGATGATACCAATCCTTTTTATCTTGAAACCGAGGTGAATAAAGTCCTGACTTGATTAAAGTGGAAAATATCATGATTGCAGCATATGCTCTGTTTTGACTTGTGTCGGCCACTTCAGTGCCATGCCGTCTTGGGCGGCTACCTGTTCTTTAGAATCAAATCTATTATATCAAAGTGTTTGCAAAAGCGGTCACCTCCTGAATAAAGTTGAAAAGCCACATGGAAGCATATAGCAATGGAGACTCGGTCAGAATAGGCATTAAGGATCCAATGACAGTCTGCTCTTGTGATCCTGGAAATGATACTTGCCCCAATTGATGATGTAATATTTGGCTGACAGGTGGTGGTGGATGTAGCTCTGAATTCTTTAATTTCTCTCTGGAGTCTGCTGTTGGCTCATTTTTTGATATATCGAGCAATTATCTCATCTTAATCTTTGTCCTACGCGTTCAACAAAATCAAAAGGCAAAACGGAGAAGACCAAGTGATGTGCCTGGCTTTTATGAATCACATGATTCAAAAATCTCATCCGTATCACTAGGAGAAAAGACCATCTGCGGTGGGATGGCGGCTAACAGATCCAGGCTTTGAGAGAGCTTGATTGGTAATAACAGCTTGACCAGTGGCTATATTCTGGTGCCACGGGAGGTCAGGAGCCCTGGAACTTCTAGCCCGAACGAGCGGCTGGCCCCCCCTTTGGGAGTATCATGGTGGCCGTGGTTTATCAAATAACATCGAGAGTAGAATCGAAGATAGTGTACTGACTGAAGATAGTGGCTGACTTGTCTATGTAATTGTTAAAACCATTACTAGGCAAGGCGGTTAGGGGACTGTTCCGGCTAAGTGTGGAGTTGCATTCTCAACCGGGTACTGCTACCCAGCCAACGGAAGAGGTTTTGGGAAAGCCTCGCATCAAACCCAGGTGGTGTGATTGCCCCTCAATCATGATCTCAGTTTGGTACTTGGGTAATTTAGGCGTTTAATCCTGCGTTATGTACGACTCTTGGGAAAATGAACCCCGTGATATAAGCCGTCAAGGCAGGTGATCACGTAAAACCAAATTCCACAATACCGAGAAGACTGATTTTCGCTCTTTGTTGTGGCTTGGTCTTTTTAGATCTATCCTTCCTTGCCTTCGACCAGTTTCACAGTCCGATGCCTGAGCTCAGTCAGACAATTTACAGCTGCTAACTAGAGCTTTGTCGGGAGTTAATAAGCTCGCCAAAGTCCAACAGCGCTCCTTGGTGATGCTGACAATGTCCGAATTCAAACTTTGACTCTAGTTCAAGTGTGTCCTTTGGGCCTGTCGCCGTATGCCTGAGCTTTCTTTTGCCATAAACTCTACATAGCCTCGCACAAGCATATCACACCCTCTGTCCTATTCTCTCCAAAATGACGGTGCCCTTCTCAGTTCATGGAGCTCACGAATAGATCTTGAATTTGCTTACTTGTGATGGAACTTCATAAGCTTTGGGGTGATGTTGCATCAAAATACGAAGTAATATTGATTCCAGAGAAGCAACAGAGGAAACTGCAGCTCTGTGACATTGGAATGCATTTTGGAAGCAGTCTGGTAGACATAAAGAGGCCCTTTGAACATTTTGTTCGCTTGAAGTTCAACTTAAAACAGCGAATGCGTGTCTTCCGACACGGGTTTCCTTTCTTGTTCCTTCTAAACTTTCCCTCTCATATCCGATTAATGTTTTAGCAGAGTGAGACGTTTCGGGGAGAACGGGCAAACATCGGTCCACTATTCATTTCCTGTTTCTCGGCATCGAAGAGTCTTTTAGTTCGGTATTCGGTGACTCTTCTCCCTCGATGGTTACAGTAAAAACTTGGTTAATTTAGTTTCGACGTGGGTGAACACCAGCACGAAAGAAATTGTGTCAAAAATCAAGGATATCGTGTTGACAAACGAGGCACCGAGGCTCAAGGACTCCGTTTGCTATGCAATATTGGACAAAGGGGGAGAAGATATGAGAGACTAATGCCACTTTTGCTTAGTTCAAACGGCAGAAGCAAACCTGATACCACTTCGGAGCAGTTCAAATGACAAGCGCTACCTTCACATCGCTTCAAAACGGAGCTTGATGCAACTTTTGCGCCTTTGTGTGATCGATGTACCAGTAATTTTAAGTCGACTTCAAATTCCAAGAAGTTAAGACATTAACCTGCAATCGGCAAAGTGTTCAGCTGAAGCCCATGTCCTGTACAACGAAAGCAAGTGGCAACGGCGTTAGTTGCTCATTTTGCTTGAGAAGGCCGAAGGCCAAAACCGATCGCAGGGCAACATGCCGATGTATTGTGAATTGCACGCGATGCAGTCCTTTTTAGTGGAGCAACGTTCTCTTCTAGTAGTAGAGCGGGTCACACTTTACAGCCTTTTTTCAAAATAATACCACTTCTACTGAATCATTTGTATGTTTAACATTTGCAAGCACTTAACTGTTCCCGAATGTTTAGGTGGCCACCCCACGTCCTTAAATGGATATCCTTTAGCTCGAAGTGATTACAGCAAAACTTGGCTAAGAATTGCGATTATTTTTTAATTGGAAGAGAGTCTTCCCTGCGGAAGAGCAATGTTCTGAGGCCAATTTCAATGATTGGCCTCCAGAGACTCGGCACAAGACCCCACCTTTAGCTTGACTCCCCATTGAGCGATTGCCTAAGTCCGTAGTTCTTCAATTAAGACCTCTCCCTCAGCTATTAGCGAACACGAAGCGTGGCCTGCCACAAGCACGGAGCCCCACAAAATTCAACCAAAAGCAATACATCCCTGTAGGAGGCATTCTCAAGTGATACTTGATTTTCCTTCTCTCAATTACCCCCCAATAGATAACCATCCAACTATTTGCACTTTCGGCGCTATCGAGTTATGAAACCCACCCTCAACCACCCCCACCACTTTATGATTCCAATGATATCCGTTGGAGCCGAAAAAGCCAGCCATTTCCGTGATTCTGTTTCCCGTTGGACGCACACAACGCGACAAGGCATTAAGGATGATGGTGACAGCGTCGACGGCTGTGGCGCGGCAATGGTGGTGGATGTAGAGACGATAGCAAATGATCATCCCACCCCCCAGGATAAGCCAGCAGTGCACATGTTCAAGAGATAAAACACTCGAGATATGTACAAGGGGGTGACGTTGAACAATTTGTTTTATCTTATTTCGTCTGGCTACACAGCCTTCTCCGTCCTCCACAGCTTGTCCGACTTTAAGTTGAGGTTAGTCGGTAGCGGCGACGGGGCCAATTCAAAGCGGGGTCTCAAAGCGTTGTTCGCTGAGGCCTTCTCCCTTTCCACATCTCGTCGCACAGACGACGTTTCCTTTCTCATTTTTCATTCTCCCCGAAAAGCGCAATAAAAACGTTTCTACAGCGAAGCTACGCCTCTGTGCGGCTGTCCTTTCACCCGAATTCGTATCGAGATCGTGTTCCGCCTGCCGCGGTGCTGATAGCTTTAAAATTGTATATCTCATGGGTCGCCAGGCGTTGACAGCACTGTGTGTCGTATAAATTTTTATTAACACAAAATGCTGCGACGATTGTGCTCCGCGGCCGGGCGCACAAGGGCGTTTGCGTCTTAATTGACACTCAGATGGGGTTGTGTCAAACGAACGGCTGACAACTCTCGTTCTAAGATACTTTAGCTTATTTATTATTTAAAAAAGAAAATAAATAGAGGACATTACAAAAGGCGTTTCTTTACACTCAAACAGATGTGGGGATGAAGGGGCGGTGAGGTTTACATGTGACGGGTGTTGCCGAAGCCACCGTGGCCCGATTGTGAGGCGCCCTTGTTGTAGCCCATCTGAAGGTTGAGTTCGGCGTTGTGGGCACGCAGCTGCTCCTCGGTGAAGGTACGTTCGTTCTTCTCGGCCATCTTGGGTCCCAAGCGGGGTCCAGTGAACTCGGGATGCTTCTGGGTCTGTTGGCAGCAAGAATATTAGTTTTTTTTTTTTTTTTGATCAATTTTTTTTAACTTACAATGCGTCCCAGAGAGTACAGGCAGAGGGTGACTTGAGGGATATTTCTGCGCTCGAAAAGATCTGCAGTTTGGAAGATCTCCTCCTCGGGCACACCGTACTTCTTGATAGCGGCCTGGAAGCGTTGAACGTTCTCCATCAACTGGAAGTTTGTCCCGCGCTCTTGGATTTTCTTCACAGATCCTGGGGCCAATTTATTGGCAAGTTTGCACAGGATGACACCATCGCGAAGAATGTCCTCGTATTGGCCACTGGGCATCTTCTCACCTAGCACATCGAAGATCCATTGAAGAACTTCGGCTTCTTGTTCCTTGTTGCGTGGCTAAAATGGGGGAAAGGGGAGTGAATAAGTGTCGTGTTGGTTTTGCAAAGAGTGGAAAATATTGGGTATTTTTGGGCCCTTAGGTGCAAATTTTGACCATCTGAATTTTTATTGTATTTCTGATTTGAATTACTGGAAATTTAGGCTTTCGAAATTTAAGGTCATTATGCTATTTTTGGATCAATTTAAATATTTGAAATTAAAAATTATTCAATAAGTCCAGGAAATTCGTTTTTTACTTATGAACATTCCGAAGTTGCACTTTCTTCGAGTTTTTGCGTCATCCAGAAAATCCAAATTTTGTATGTCCTTAAAGTGGCTGATTTTTTCCGAAATACGAATTTGGTACCCCTTCGGTCCTTTAAAATTTTAAACATTTTCCCTTGAGGTACGGACGGTTTATGGAAGCGCACATATTTTGATTAGATTTTTTTGGTCAGAAATTTTGACTTTCCAATAATTGTCCTAAATTTTAAATTCTTGGAATTTTGTAGATTTCTTTCATGAACAAATAATTTTTCTCCATTTGTGCTCTTCGGGCCTTAATTATTTTTCTCTGCTTTTACTAAAGTATATGCTTAGTTTTCGATCTTCGGAATTTTGGGCTTTTGGGTACTCTAGGGTTTTTATATTTTCGTGATTTGAAACGATTTTCTAAATTTCAAAATTCAATACCTAGAAATGTGAAGAGATGAAAGCAAGATGTGGAGTCTTAGGTAATTTTAGGCAAAAAGAATTTAGGCCTTCCACGATTATGGGAATATTTTGAACTTTGAATATTGTTTGTTGAATTTTTTTTTTAATTGTTTGCTTTCTGATATTGAGAGTGTTTCTCGAATGAAAATTGCATTGGGGACACGGGAATGGCGTATTTTTACTTTTAAGGCTTTGTATTATTTTGATTCTCTAGAATTTTGAGCACTCGAAATGTATTTTTGCCCATAAACCCAAGAATTAGAAACAAAATTCGGGAAAAGCAGTTAGACATTGCTAGTAGGATAACTGTTGCAAAAAGTATTACAAGAATTTGGAGAAATTAATGCCTACAGTGGATTAAAATTTTGCTTTTTTAGTGAAAGCTTTATTTTGGACTACTTGGTGGTTAAAAGGGCTATTCAGGGGCTTACTTTGACACAAAGTTAACCTCAACTTAATTTGTCCACATTCTTGTTTACAACTATTGACACTTATTTGAATCCACTTGTCAAAGAAAGACCACTTTTAAGGAAATTTTACCAGCTTTTCAGTCTTACATAGAGTACCTCACAAAGCGGCCTGTAGCTTGTTGTGAGCATGGATTGTGACGAGTTTGGAATTTCTTCATTCCTAACAAAGACTTTGGATGGGACGATAATTTAAGGTTGATATCTTGTTGCATTTAATGCCTGATTTTCTCACCAGGACATCACTCACAAATTATCGCGACTGAAAGAAAATTTACAAATTGATGGGAGACCACGTTTTTTGTTTAAATCCTAAATACACCATCCATGTTTCTTTTGGGGCTGGGTCATAGTCTTAATAAGTTCTGTAGACCCTGTCGAAAAGTGTCTTCCACCACCCACAAGCATACATTTTGAGTTCATAACTCATTCATTCACCTCGACTCCGTACAAACAACGCATCGAAAGTGCCACTTACTGCTGTCACAAGGACAAAAAAAAGCGATTCTTCATCTCTGCAACTCACTCTGCCAAGAGCTCAGCATCTTCTCACTTAAGTGTGAATTAATTCCAACATTAAAATGATTTATAAAGTAATTTCTGCCCGACAAGAGAGCTTTGCAGCTAGACACAAAGAAGAATCGCGGGTGATTGTAATTCAAAGCACCACTCATTGTATACTTTCAGGCTTATCCAATTACACTCATAAAATTGAAATTTCCCAGCACATCGCCAGCCCACCATGTTTCTTGTGCAATTCGGCCGCCACAACGCATCCTTCACCGACTGGAACGATTACATGTTCTAAAATTAACCGAGCATTGAACATGACCTCACACACAGTGCCGAGAGCAATTTTTCTCCGATCGAAGGGCTAATCCACGGCAGACAACCAGACGGGCGTGTGTGAATGCGTCCCAAGGGTAAACGGATTTGGGTTGATTTCTGGGTGATTGTTTGTTTATTTGCTTTTTACCAAAGGCCGCCAACCGCTGGGAGAGTGGAAAAACGAATTAAATTTATTGGAAAATTTAATTTTACATCGGGCCATAATAGTTGGGCAGCGGTCCAACTAGAGTGTGGTATTTATAGGAGAATCGGCCTCAGATGTGCTGGGATGTGCGATTGCCACACCAAATGTCAAATGTGAGGCATGCCATGGAGGTTGGTGGCATGGCAACGGCGGAAGCCTAATGAATACTTTCATGAAAGCTCACATTTGCTAATAATTATTGATAGAATGTCGGATAAACAGTCTCCTGTCATCCAGTAGGACCGACATGTTCTGGGAATTTGAAAATATCAAGCCTGACGAATGCAATCTAATGGGTTCTTGATTAGTTCGCCAGTATTTTGTTTTTTTGCGAGATTTGTGGGCAACAAATTAATCATTGTTAGGATTCGCCTATGTGTCGGTGGGGGCGCGGATTGATTTCGAAACGAATTCTAGTTCTGTTTCCAGGGAAGAACCTAATGAGCGGAATTTGTTTGTTTTTGAAATGTTGATGTTGGCGGGGTAGATAATTTATTTATTTCTTCGTGGGACATGCATCCGCTGCTAGGAGACAGCTATAAATAGTTTCTGAAATCATTTGAAAATCATTTTGAAAAATCACCAAGTGGAATACTAATGAATTTTGATTTGTTCGTTATTCTAGGCAGATGATGTAAATAAATATTTCTTTCTTAAACTGAGGCAATACGATTAATGGCTTATTCCAGAGACATTCTATTCGGAAATTTGTAAATCCGCCACGTAATTTGTCGAGATGAGGCAAAAAATATGTGAGCACAACAACAAGCTTAGTTTCTTAGACTGCTTTATTTTTAACAGCATGTTGCGAAAGAAAGACAAATTAGTGGATACATTGTTAGCACGCGACCGCGACTACTTAGATTTCTATCCGCTGTAGTGTCTAGAGTGATTCATCGCGGAGTTAGGCAGATCGGGGTAAACTACTGTCGAACTGGAATGGATACCGAACCGAATTGGGATATTGAGTGCATCATTAGATTCAACCAAGAGCTCTGTTTTCAACAAGAGAGTACTACGACATGAAAACTGCCTGAAAGAGTTGACATGAGTGTGAGCGCTTAATTTTCTGCTTTGTCTCGATCGTGCGTCATCACATCTTAAGACTGTGACACGTCATGTCCTTAGAAATAAGCCAGCTATGTAAAACACTTTGAAATCCGCTTTGGAAGCGCTTTAGAAACGCATTAAGTTATCAGCTGCTCCATCAAATGTTCTTTACAATGGAACATTCGAGACGTAGTCACAGCCAACATTGTCATGATGTTCTGTTCTAGAAAAGGGATAGGTTATGAGCTTTTGCAGCATGTTATACTTGATATATATCAGAGGATGATATGCCTTCCCCAGCTCCTCGACAACAGTACCAAGTGCATTTCTGCAGAAATTTCTTGTTCTCTCAAAGAAGCAGGTTCTTGTCTATGCTGACCTAAAAGCATAGACCGTATAGGCATGTGTGATCAGTGGTGCACAGACATGGATGCTAGCAAATGATGAAATCAGTTTGGTCGGTTTGAGAAAATGATTATTTGCTGGTCTTTATTCGTAAAAAAGACTCAATACCGTCCTGCTCAGACTATACAGTGGGATCCAATCAAAGCGCCTTGGGATCCACCGGTTTAGATGAATAGATCAAGGTAAGCGAATGGGCCCCACAAATCCGATTCAACGAAATTTCCATTCGCAGTCATTGGATCACAGTGATACAGGTCAATCTCAAACGGAAAACACATGTGGAGAAGGATCTTAATCAACGTGGAGTGGGAGGAAGCAGCTGTCGAAATATGATTGCTGGAAAGACTTGTTGGTTAGGGCCCAGGTCCACTCCGATCTGTTGTAATCGGGTTTAAAAAATTATTTTTGTTATTTTTGATGAACTTTCTTTCAAATATACATTTCACTCTAGTAACACGGAATGTATATCGACCAAGTTTCCAAAATCAAGATCCTGAAATACCATATGCTTGAAAAATGTATGATTTTGTATTTCTGAGGAAGAATTTTTGAAATATTTTTGAAAGTTTGGCCTGTTCTAAGT
Organism: Eristalinus aeneus; assembly: GCA_955652365.1. NCBI lineage: Eukaryota > Metazoa > Arthropoda > Insecta > Diptera > Syrphidae > Eristalinus > Eristalinus aeneus. Next base: position 6,192,132 of record OY019130.1, on the reverse strand, counting down.
AAGACTTCATCGCTGCCGTGACGAACTTTCTAAGTGAGTCAAGTCACACGCCGAAGGTTACGGTTTGAGTCAGGAATTTGCACTTTTTTCCATTGCAACACCTCCTTTGAGTTGTTGACAACTCTCAAAGTGTATTGTCTTCATTCACATCGTTTTGCTGTGAAATCAAAGAAGTAAGGAGTTTGTTGGGGAAATCAGAATCCAGCAAAGGATTGTTGGTTTGTCACAAATGTGTGGTGGTCAAATGAAGGTGTTGCCGTGGGAAGGTTTAAGCAATCTGTCAAATTGATCAAATAATTGGTTTGCTATTGGTTCTTCTTACAAATGATGATTAAGATGAAGGAGATCGTTCAAACCGGTGCAGCCAAATATTTTGTGTGAAGCGATATTCTGTACCTAGGTTTGTCGAGTTTCTTTATTTGTTGTGGGAAAAAAACTATTGGGAAAATCTACTAGTGAAAGAAGGACTCATCAATCGAGCAATTGCGAGAAATGTTTGTTCACGATCATTTTTTTGTTTTATTTATACGTATTCGCAGTGAATTTTATCATCATGTTCATTGTTTGTTATCAAACGATAAGGTTTTTTACCAACTTTTCAACATATGTAAGACTAGACAGAGAGCTCAGTGGACAACCTAAACCACTCAAGAAGCCGTGCCACTAAAAAAAATGGGAGTGTAACTTTTTTGCTAATAATTACCCAAAAGACAAGCCAAACAAAAGATTTCATAAAAATATGTAACAAAATGAGCACGACTTTGTGAAAACCGCATTGAGAATGTGTGGTGCTCTGTTTGACTTATCCAAGACTCATACCATATCATGACTTCAAGTTCTTCTGACCATTGCTTCTCTTAAAGCCTTTGTGATTTCATTTGGAACTGAACACTGTGGAAGATGTGGAAAAACCAAACGCTTTTGTGCAAACGCGGAACAAATCAGGAGTCAATGCCTTAAATGAAAAGAAAGTTGGAAATGCTTGGTAATACAATTTACAGATGTCCTGTTTCTGCCTCTTTACAACTCCTGACAGCCCTCGTGTTATTCGAGATATGTTTGCCTCTCTTAAGGGAAGGAAACCTACAGTTTGCTGTGGACTTAGAACACCATTTTTCGATTAGGAATAACTATTCGTAGACTTGAGTAACTTGCTGCTAGTTTTGTCGAAAAATCTAAGACATTGAGTTTTGAATCCATGCGAGATAAGCCTTCAGTACATGAAGTGTACCCCTGGCTAGTTCATGGAACCACTATTCCATGCCCTAGTAAACGCAGATTTGTGATAATGTCAGTTCACTAAAGGACAAAAATGTCAACTAAATACAACAATATCTCGGAAATAGTATTTGATATGCAAATCGACAGCAAATAGGGAACCACCTTAAATCGACTTTAATGAGATTGACAAACAATGCCACAGTATGTAGAAAATTCGGGAGGACAGAAAAGCAACACTTGATGCAAAGTATAGTATCATTTTACCCTTGAACAATAAAAAGTAAGAATTCGGTGTTTTTAGATTGACTTTCGTCGAAGCCTAACGATCCTCTTGGCAAACTTTGACTTCCTTCAGTATGGGACAAATTTTGTCATAAGTGGAATCTAAAGCCGCATGCAGTGTAGCTTACAAAAATGACACCTCAATCTCGTTATAATAAGAATTCTATTTTTGTTCTCGCAAAATTCGATATGTAGGGACTCCAGATTTTTATAAAAAAAAAGAATACATTATTTCTTAAGAAAGATCTTCAAAGAAAAACGCAACCGAATTCAATACTTTCCTCAGCCCCATTTAACCTTCACATCAAGGAGACACGCAAAACCACTCACAGCACGCCCAACCAAACAAGCCTCTTGAAGGCTCCCATCAAACAAAAATACCATCTCCTAAATCATTTTTCCATTTCCACAGAATCCCACTTCACTCTACGAACAATCAGGGTCGGCATGAAATTTTATGGCGCACCACCAAGACTCACAATTAACTGCCACACATTATGGCTGCCAAGATAATCTGACTTAATTAATTCTATTTTATGATCGCAGTTCGCAGCACAAATTGATCGGGCCTACGAAGTGGTTCTCTTGGAAACTGTCACTCGGTCGTGATTGATGTCCGCACACTTGTCCCGAGCGACAATGACAGATTCCCGCCAAACGGGCCGATGCATTCGACAACTTTATCACATCCCTTCTGTACACTTGGGAATCGTAAAAATAAAACATTTCATCTTCTCGCAAACACCGTTGATGTCATGTCGAATAATTAGCACAGGTCTTAAAGAACACACAAAAACGAACGTGTCGGAACACCCAGCACCTAATTGCACGATCGCACTTTCAATAAATCATTCAGCGGGCATTTGTTAATTTTGCATTTTTTTTTCAAAGTGATCGTCTCTATGAACTTACAGCCATGTTAATTTAAATTCTTTTGGGAAAACACAAACTTAATGGAATCCGTGCGGCGGCGAAGACGACGGCGAATATCTTGCTTGGGCGCTGAGCAAGCGAGTGTCTTGAGCGATCGAAAACAGAAATTCGACTGACGCAGGTTTGGCCGGCTCGATTTCCATATTCCTTTCGATGAAAAGCCGATTAAAGAAAAAAATATAAAATAAAATAAAATAAAATAAGTATCGCAGACATCTATTAGATGGGTGCCGTGGGTGGGTGAATGCCGGGCGGGGGACGGTGCGAGGTGATGTATACACTTTCCATCTTAATTTTTAGAGAGTTTGTTTCGTTAGATCGAAAGGCGAACACATATGCGCGGATATATCTCAATGTTTGTTCATTGAAAATAGACATGATTGGTTGGAAGTGATTCGAAAAATTAGCGTCAGATGACGGAGCAGAGATCTGAGGTCGGGATCTAAAAATGGCACATCAACGTATTCGAGTTGTGATAGGGGAAAGAAATGGCAAGTGATCTGGGAAGTCTGGAGTTGAGTCCCTTGGAGAAACCGGAAGTGACGCAGGCAGTGGAAAGCCCACCGAATCAGGTCTGACGGTTGCTGAAGTATTAAACGCGTTTGTTTTCTCAGAAAAAACTACATTGCCAAGGATTGTAGATTTGATGTAGCTGCCGCTTGGGCTAAATGCTACAGAAAGAAAAAATCGATTTTCTGGGACTTAGCTTAAGTAAGGACCACAGTTGTGTTAATGCAACACAAGAGCAAATAGTCAACATCTTGGAGAGAAACTGTCCATGGTCTGGGGTTGATCAACAACGAGTCGAATGCGGTTCGTCCACACATGCCACCGATTCCTTAACCGCAAATCTCTTTTTAGTGCCCTTTTCGACGTCGTTGATTGTTGCTGTGAAACAAAACAACTATTGGGCTTGGTGTGGAAATCAGGACGAAATGTGGGTTTTATGTCAAAAGAGAAAAGTGAAGGTTGTCCTGGGAAGTCTGTCAAATCAACTTGCTCAAATTTTGGATTGTTATTAGTTCGTTGTTCTTTCTTCAGATGATTGTAAATAAAGGTGATCGACAAGACCTGTGAAGCTTAATATTTTATGTGGAACGATATTCTGTGCTTCAAAGAGATTAACAAATCTGTATATCTTGAAATGCATGCCAAAAAACCGTCTTCGCCTTCGTGCCTTCGGTAACTTAAGCTGTGTTTGGGGTTGACTCTGCGTGGGCTGGTATATTCTATTTTATACTGTGAAGCAAAATATTTGATGTAGCTCCATATTCTATGCCTTAGGGGGGAATCAGAAATCTGTAGAAAGGTTTCTAGTTTGTCTTGAAATGTGTGCCAAAAAGCCATCTTTCACAAATCGATGACTATTGGTAGCCACGAGTTGCCTTCGGTAACTTAAGCTGCGTTTAATGTTGTCTCTCGTTTGTTGATGCTAAGGCTGGAGTGTGCCTTAGCATCAACCAACGCCTGTGCACTCCATCTAAAATTCAGGCGACCTCTGAAGCGACATCCAGTGGGTCAGTTGCAAAGATTTTCCTAGTTGTAACCGTGCCAACCAAACATGCTTCTTGATCCAATTTGAGCTTGTCCAAGCATATACCGTACAGTTCCCTTTCGTCCAAACATTATGAACGCAAATGTCGTCAGAAATTTGACTCAAAAGTTTTTCCTATAAGAAAATAAGCGCTCCTTCATCCAGTTGTGAACAAAAATGTATAGAATTGCGGCCAAAAGGTCGACTTTCTCAAGAGTCGTAGATAACTCATGTGTAGATGTCTTTCTTAAAGAATCAGTCGTCCCACTTTAGAATGAAGACAAGTTTTAGAAAACCGCAGTTGAATGCAATGCAACTTTACACTGAGCCGTGAAATTCGCCATTATTGCCTGCCAGAAGTGTGAACACACTGGCATCAGAACAGCTAGCCAGTGCCTTGATCTTGTCTTTGCCCGCAATACTCCAACAACTAGAAATAACTTGCCACAACTGTGAAGGCCGTTGTTCGAGTTTAAAATAAGTGTCAAGATTTTCTAACCTTCAGACATAGCAGAATACAGGCGCTGAACAAGCTGTTGCAGGCATTCTCTGTTCCATTATAGCGCCCGCTGAGGTTCTTGTTTGTGGTTTTAGCGGAAGCATGGACCGATGGAATAGAACCAGCAAATCTGGAGCGATGTGAATAAGCTCATCTCAATATATGTCATTGAATGTGAACGAAAACGTTCAATATGATTTGGTTCAACAAGCAGGGCAGTCTTTGTTTTTTGTCGAATAAAAATAATAATAATAATTGGATGGCGCAATAGTCCATAGAAGACTAGGGCCTAGCTTGCTCATCAACTTCTCGTGTCGTGCGCGCTACTGTTCTCTCACGAGTTGAAGGGACCTACAGTTTTTGCCGACTCCGAACGGCGAAGTTGGAGAAGCTTTCTTAGACGGTTATTACTCTTTGAGTGTTGTCAGCAGCTCGAAAGAGGTGGTGCCGTGAAAAATTCAAGGTATTCAGCTGGGAATCGAACCTGGAACTTCGGCGTGTGAGCGTCGCACTCTATAGAAAGAAGTCAAGCGGCGACAAATCTTAGAAGGCAATTCACGGATTGCATACATGAGACCTATTGGTTATAAGACGTTTCCTATTATTAATCAATTGTGGCAAGAGCTGTGCGACACGTTGCGCCGCTATATTGAAAAACGTTTCTGCACATCGTTTTTGTTAAATTGATAAACGAAAAAGACAGTAAACATGACTCTATAGCGGTCGTCATTCACTATAACGTTATGGCGAGCAAAATTTTCACAGGCGTACAGACCAACTATTCCACCAATCCATAAAGTACATCACAAAGTTAGGTTTTGGATTTAACGGTGTTTCAGCTTATACTTCAAAATAATCAATACTCAAAATACAAATATTATTGAATGGAATTACAGTCCACAAGGGAACCAGAGCCTAGCTTTCTCATCAATTTCTTGTGATGTCAGCACTACTTCTCCTTCACGAGTAGAAGCCACCTCCATTTTTCCCCGACTCCAGACGGGGAAGTTTGAGAAACTTTTGCATACACAGCTAGTGCTCTTTGAGTGTCGTCAGCAGCTCGAAAGTTGTGGCGCCCTGTGAAATGCCAGGTGTTCAGTCTGGAAATCGGACCTGGGACCTTCGGCGTGTAAAGATCGCTTTCAACCAAATGTGAGCTTCATCGCTGAACAGTGAACATCGAAATTTTGGGATCAACCGCAATCTTGTGTTTAAACTCATTCACAGAATCTACGAATTTCTTGGTCATCACGTTACGGCTGACTAAACGGCCATCAGCTAATATATGGTTGCCAACGAGAAGTTATAAACCTAAAAAAAAAAATCTATCCCACTACGATTGGGAAAATTAGTAAACCTGACTCGAAATATCAGAACTCTGTTCAAGGTCTGTTTTCACTGTATATATATATTTCCTACTGATGGTGCAATTTGTACGTCTTTTTATTCTAGTATGAGTGAACGAAAACTACATAGACACAAAACAAAATGGCTCACTAGAGAGAGCCTTCTTGTCATCGCCACATCATTTTTAAAAAAAGCTTTTTGTCATTCTCAATTTCTGAAGATCATCAAAAATATAGCTTGCCAGCTCAGAGAACTGTTCGTTATATAATATTCCCCGAATGATTTGTGCTCCTTGATCGTGTGGAGGATAACAATAAAGTGAATAAACAAATCATCGTCTAGTTGTTGAGTCAGTTATACAGCTTGTTTTTAATGACTTGACAATTTGTTAAAAAGCGCATGCACGTGCTCTTGGGATTTTTCTGTTCTTTCATTTTTTTTTGCTCTGTTAGTTGTGCTTCCTGTTTTCGGATTTGATAGACCAATAAACACGCGAGTCATTAAAAAAGTGAACCACGCGAAAGAATGTCAATTAGTAAGGATGTTCGTTTTTTGTTCTGCTGATGCATGAACGTATATTGCACAGCATACACAGGTTGGCATTGATTTGGGAAGCCCATACTTATACATAATAAACTGCGTGTGCATTTATTTTTGTTTTGATGTCAATCTTTAGCGATTATTATTTTACAGAAATACTTCAGAATAATATAATATTTTTTGTACAACGCTCTTGCAGTATTTGCACATCCAATTTTGTTAACGAAATCGTAAAAATGAATAAAGCCGTCCTCCTGAAGAAAGGAGGTTAAGATTGGATGAAGGAAGAGAAGGTTCAATGGAGACAGTATTTTCTGCTGTATGAGACTCTAGAGTGGGTCTTTGAATCAACGTATCTATCTTCATCTACATATAATTCCTTAAATTTATATTGGGACTAAAGGTTTTAGCCTGCTCTTATTAGAGCCATGCTATAAACAGCATTCCATCACAGTTGGCGCAGTTTGTTTTAACTACAGTCCCTACTGGCATAGTTGCTTTAATGCACAATTGTCCGAGCTACTTACGCCACTATTCAATTGTTGGTGGGTCGCGCTGGAGTTGCGGTCATGTTCAGTTCATTTTTATCTCTTGAACCTTAAAGAACAGCAATCGGTAAGTGTAACATTGCAGCAGTTTCTGCATACCACAGAGCGTTGTCAATTTGGATATATTGCATGGCTCGACAGTGCATAAGGGGTACTAGGTCCTAGCTTGCTCATCAACTATTCATGTTGTGATCGCTATTGTTCTCCGAAAGGTGAAGCTTGAGAAACTAATTCTTAGACAAGTATTACTCTTTGAGTATTGTCAGCAGTATATAAGTTAAGTCGCAAAATGTTTTCCTCCTCCACACATGTTCCACGGAACCATCACAACACCAGCAACGTTCCCACAAGAAGCAAACGCTGACCTAGTGTCTGGCGAAACGTAGATATCAAGTTGCAGTCAGCCACATTCCATCGTACGGAAAGCAGAAATCCGAGTGCACCCGTCGGAGCACCTCATCTTTACGGTACCAGTTGCTGGGTATTTAAGGTAGCATAAGTTAGATTGTAGAGGTAGTCTTAAGTGAACAGTGTAGGGGTTATTATGCCCAAATAAAAAAAATATTATTTTTTTTAAAAGAAATAAACACCCAAGTGTTTAATTTATAGCTGTGAATCGAACCCGGACTTTTGGCGTGTGAGTGTCACACTACGCCACGGCGGTTGTTGCAAGCAAACTTTAGACAAGATCACAATCTTCGGCTTCGAAGAGGGCCAAACATCAATGCATCCATTTGCTGGAATGTGCGGCAGCAAAATATGGACGGCAGATTTACGCGCAACTTTCGACTGTCATCTCTAAAATATGAAACCTCTCTGGCAACGATCCTATAATTATTTTAATTTTGGATCCGCTAAAAATGACAGAAGTTGGAATGAGCCAGGTTTGGAGGTAACAGCGGGTAGTGTAAGACTTCCTATTTCAGTGTTTCTAGGAAGTTTTTGACCACTAGTGTCATCTGGGCGGAGCATTACTATGTTTGCCAAATCATTTTGTTGTGCCTTTTTCACACAATGCACGCTTCAAACTCATTCGAAATGGTATCACCTGGTTTAATGAGCTCATAGACCACCATACCCATCTGGGTCCACCATATGCAGAGGCTGATATTTTAACCGGGAATTTTTATTTTTGGCATCGCCATGGTCGCCGTTGCATAGTGGGTAGAGTGCGACGTTCACACGCCTAAGGGTCTAGGTTCGATTGCTGGCTCAACACCAATTTTTCGAATTTTTTACGGCACCACCTCTTTCAAGCTGCTGAGAGTAATAACTGTCTAAGAAAGCTTCTCAATATCGCCGTTCGGAGTTGGAAAAAACCGTAGGTCCCTTTTACTCGTGAGAGAACAGTAGAGCGCACAACACGAGTAATTTATGAGCAAGCTATGCCCTGTTCCCCCTTTGGATTGTAGCGCCAACAATTATTATCGGCGTAGAATAATTTTCTAGACAAAAAGCAAACATATCTATAATAGACTCTGAATCACACTCGTAATTGCTGACATATTTTTAACGAAGAAGGTAAGCGCTTTCAGGATCAGTCACTTATTGCAAGTGTTTCATTTTTTTATTTTCTATCCTTGCCATATAACACTTCACTTTCTTCTGCTTTCGGTTCACAACTCATTACACGAAGTGGACACAAAACTTGAGATCCGCGAAATAGTCAGATGTGCTTGGTTGGGTTTATGCTCATGCTGACATAAGGGTTTCAGTCGAAAAAGCCGAGGTTTTGGTCAAAAATATCCCTCTGTTGCATTCTGCTTGATGCTGTAGCACTGAATTGGGTGGAGGTGTTCAACATTTTGAGTGACCAGTGAACCCGGATCAATCTCAATGCGACTTAATGTCAGTGTCAAATGCACCCAATATTTATTCAAACTTTCAGCTGCTACCATAGAGATTGGATAAAGGCCGGAGGATAAGAAGGTGCCAAGAGGTGTTGTAGGTAGTGATAAACTGCTTCTACGAGTACAATGGGAAATGGTTGTGCGCGCCAGTACGGTGTGGGCACTTTGTATGAATGCTTGGACCCTCAAGGAGTGCCTTGGGTGCAGAGACAAAAGATCATTTGATAGACTCAGAATGATGTAGTCGAATCAAAATCAGTATCTGCGTGTTTGAGTCGAGCTTCTCATCAGTTGGAGTCAAAGGTGGATGACAGAGTGGCCTGAAAATCTCAAGTGCTTGCACTGTTCTCTAGTTCGGAAGCAGAAAAACATAATTTTCAACGAGGGCAATACATATGTTTGAATTTCGCTGAAAAATTTTGTATGTCAAGAATTTCTTCAGCGGACTGTTGGGTGCTGTTAGGTGTCTATTCGGATAATCGTATGTAGCCAAGGCGTATGATTGTTGACTGAACACCAGTTTTGGAATTCAAACGGTGAAGCCACGCTTAATTGATCGACGAATTTAGGATTTTAACAGGTCCTGGCTGTTTTTAAATTTCTTCGCCTATAATTCTAAAACACTATCAAAAAAGTACACATTCCTATGCAAATGTTTAACTATTCATTGGCACTCCTTCCATCCACGAAAGACAATTTTTGTGGAAGGAGTTCGTGCATATCTCATAGACTAGATGGAGTTGCTTTACTTGCAAGGAAATTTCTAAATAGCTCGTAACTTCATTTGGCTTGTTTCCGCCCAACATCCCCTTTGATCTGCCTTCAAAATTTGACCACATCGCCGCGTTCTATGCTCAGAATTCTGAAAAACTATTCCAAACCCACCCTAGGTTGCACACTCAGCCACTTAGCCCCACAGCCACACACGCAAAGATATACAAAAACATGAAATGTGAAAATACAACATCGCGACGTGATCCCAATGAAAGTCGACCATCAAAGCGGATGTGATGGGGGTGAACGGAAGGATGCGAGAATTTTGTTTTTCTTTTCGTCTTTTTGAAAATTTCCATTTAGCCGCACCCATATGTATTACAATATTTTATATTTGAAGCTGTTAGCGTCGTACCGCTGCGAGGGGACGTATAAATAATTTTATTAGTCGCGAGCAGAGTTTATTTAGACGGCACGCGCGTGGGCTGTGATTTTCAAATTTTCATGCCTCAATAGAATGGATGCGCGTCCACTTTTTCAACTGTGGTTGAGGGCGGCGGAAGGGGGCGTATTCGTTGAATGCTTGGATTCAAATAGTTTTCGACTTTTGACGTCAGCCATGTGTGGACAAGGACTGTTGTTTATGATGAGCGAACTGAGGAGGAGGAAACTAGTGTTTTTATTTTCACGCGGGGAAACTGTTTGAAAACTGATACGTGTCGGGTGTGATGCTGGACACTGATCGGAAGCCGCTGCACTTTGCGCATCTAATGAGACTAATTGGGGTTGGATTTGGATTAATTGCAGGAATTTGTTTGTCGATTCGTTACTGGGTTCAGTGCAATTATTTATTTTTGAATTTCAATTTTGATTCTGGGCGTTTTGCGATTTTGCACGCGTTGATTGCATTTGTACGTGTCGCTGGGCTCTTGTGCGGTAAATGCAAACAAATTTGTCAAACTGTTGGCCGTTGTTGACACTGGGTAAATATAATTAAAGTCTCATTTGTCATCGGTTGTAATTTTTAGCTGTCTATCGTCTCAATTTGGCGAATACTCTTGAGTTCTGTGTTACCAGGACTGAGCAATTGATGGATACTTTCAGTTTGATGATTAATTGGGCGCAAGAAATTTAAAGTGAGGCTGCATGTCAGCGACTTATTCTATCTAAAGGTCTGTAGCAGGATAATTTCAGCTGCCACAAAGTATGTACAGTTAATGAAAACAATTGAAGGCTGTATTCATTTCAAGCCCTAACAAATAGAAATGAACAATTACGGGCTTTTATTTGCGGTGTGGAAAGTTTGTTTTTCTTAGTCTTGAGACGTTTGCAGGCAGAAATGCAAATATCGTCAATTTGGCAACGAAATCAGACAGCGCTCAGGTGCTGATTACGTACAAGCATCTCTTTCCAAGGCTACTGTCGAAAATATTGGATTTCTGGGTTATGTTGTACAGACGAAAAAACAACAAGCTGCGTGTCACGTCCACAAGGCAAATGTGCCTAAGATCTGAGATGAAGTATTAGCAGATCAGCGACCAACAACGCCTCGTGGGTAAAAGACTGCATGATATATTTGGTTTGAAGAAGCTGTCTACGCTATAGATTATGCCTGAACTCACTCTGGACAACAACCTAAACTATGACACAATTTTCGAGCATTTTTAATTGAGTTGCAATGCCAGACTGGTGCTTAGAAAGAAAGAGCAGTTGAGGGGAATATATTTTTGCAAGGGAATTATACCCATTTCTATAAATGGCGTCAGCTTTTCCAAAACATACAGGAAAGGGTCTCTCTTACTAATTCTGCATAAATGATATAGGCCGATACGACTATAATAATAAGTCCACAGGGGACCAGGGCTTAGATTGCTCATCAACTACTCGTGTTGTGCGCGTTACTGTACTCTCACGAGTTGAAGGGACCTCCGAAGGTCGAAATTCTAGAGGCTTTTCTTAGACAGTTATTACTCTTTGAGTGTTGTCAGAAGCTCGAAATATGTCGTGCCGTGAAAAGTTCCAAAAATCCGTGTGAGCGTCGTACTCTACCCACTACCCCACGGCGGCCACGGGGGATACGACTGGCGTAATGAAATTTATGTCCCACATCAGGAAAGTGACCAACACAACATCTTCGAATTTAGTATTACGATCGCGACAGAAATAAACAAGCTAGAGCAACCGAAGTCACCAAAGTCAGTTGGCAAATAGATCTTGTGGCACATACCTCATAGTCATGACGGAGATTTAAAAGTTGATGATCTTCTGCTTCTGACTACAAGGGCCAGCGCATTAGCATTGGAAAGCAGTGGACTTTCTTGGAAGACTTCCTATATTTTTTATTTTTGCCAAATAATGACAATGTGTCGCAAAAAGTGAGAAATGCGTTTCCTCTAATGGCAGTCACCGAAATAAAGATGAAGAGGTCCCTTTTCACACGCTTTAGCGCTGCCTGATGCAATTGGTATTCCCGTGGCTGGTACGCTTTTGAGACATTTGTGGAAAATTTGTTTTCGAACTTTATTCAACACCAAGTATCAAAACCTGTTTTTTCTTTTGTGTCTCACAAGCTCAAGTTCATGAACGTGTTGTCTTTGAATCTCTAAGTTTGGAAACACATCATAGAGATCTAATGCATTTAGGGAGATAAAGTCAAGAATGCTCACTGTCAGCTGAATGAAATTCAGCTTATTTTCTCTCATGCATCGTCCAAAAATTCCCCCATCAGAGCCGATTCCAAACCACGGCCATTGAACTCCATCATATTTGCTGCTTCAAGACCGCAGCAAAGAGAGATTTGAACTCACCACAGATCCAAAATCGTTTAAAAGCCGCCAGTACCTCTTGAACAAATTGCGAACCTCAGACATAAACCGCAAACGCAATCCATCAACCCGTCCAAGAGGAAATGCTGATTACCGAATTCAATAAGCGTAATCCTTTCCCAGCACCCTAAAGCCACTAAGCAGCTGTCGTTGTCGCCGAATCATTGAGCAGTGCCACTTCGGCGTCTTCCTGCTCGTCTTCAATAATCGATCAATGCCTAAGTAATGAAATTTAATAATATTTCCGCTGCGCATTTCGTTTATTACATCCCTTCGCTTGTGATTCTCTGCAAACAACCACCTCCCCTTCTTTTTACCCCATCTATTCACTTCCGGCCCCTCTAGCGTTGGTTCTACGACAAGAGAACCAACACTGGAGGTTCCATTCTTTTGAGAGGGAAAATTAAATTTTCAAATGAGTTTTTGGCCGTCCTTAGCAATGCCAACAGGAAACTTCTATATCAACACTTTGAGCTGTTTCCACTCTGTGTGTGCCCAGCATTATGAAAGCGGATTTACCAATGAATGGCACTTGGAGACGGAGCAGGGTGACGATGGATGGGACATCGAAATCGACGACGACAGGGACAACGACGACGACAATGCCAACAATTTCCAAAACGTCACCGTGGACCCCATCGATTTAAATTTAAATCCACGGGTAAATAAAGGAGAAGAAAAATAAAATCTAACAAGGGGGCCAGAGCCCACTGCCAATGTCCCGCCGCCGCTGCCATCATAACCGATGTGATTTCAGCGACTCCACGAGAGGAACGGCTGCCGCCGTTGCCAGCGCCGCAACAGCAACAGCAGCGGCAAAGCGGCACTGAACGGCACCCCCAGCGCCAGTCAGAGCGCTCCAAAATGAGCACTTTCCGCCAGAAAATGTAAACATTAGCATCGATTTCGATTGCGATTTCGATTCTGAAATTGAATTTGGTCATTTGGCGATATTGTGTGCCGATGCCGATGTTATTGTTTTTCGGGCCCCACCCATTGCGGTGGGGAGTCCAAGAGCAAGCTCGTTTGCTTATCTCCGAACCGAACAGTTGTTATCTACAAACAAAAACATGATTTTCAAATTCGCGTTTTGTTTTTCTTTCCTTCCCCTACGCGCTTCTGCAACGCGCCAATGGGGCCTTTGAGCAGATTCTCTGAGTTACGGCGGCTTTCCGTGACGTGGATTTGGTCACATTAGTGATGTTTCGCGGAAAGTAATTTCCCGAATGGCCGGTAACGGGGTCGGTGGGTGCGGGAGGGGCGGACCCACCTACGTCCCTGCGGAGAATAAATCAAAAGATGCGAGTGTGATCAGTTTGAAGGAGATTTTCAATCGTATTCTCCGATTTTTTGAATTATTCGGAACAGTTGTGTGCGAGGTTGCGGACAAGGTGTATGCTTTGCGGTGACATCGCGAGGGGTGACGAGAGTGCTAAATTGTTTATTTAAGAAGCAGCCGCTCACACATCCGAGTGCCGGCGGGAGACGGGAGACGGGAGAGCGTCACATTTATATTCGTCGCATCCGTCCGGTTAATTTACATCTTTTTAAATGATAAATGATTTCGGAACTCTGCCGCATACTGGTCGGATTGGAGGTCAGCTGGGAAAAGGATGATTTTGTGGTTGGATTGTGAAATTTCTTTCTGCTGCTTTCTGACACCCACTGTTGTGACGGTGGCATTGGTATGGTGGATGGTGGCGTGCGCAGCGAAATTGTTGGAGTGGTGATGTGATCGCCGAATGCAGCCTCATGCATTGGCGTTGAATGATGACTTATACACGTATTCTGGTCAAATTAAGATCTTGTGGGAGATCATCACGTATGTGGTTCATCAGCCATTTGCACTGAATTTGAGGGTGGAGAGTATAGGCTTTTCGAAGCTGAATGTTCAGTTTTTTCTATTGTCCCCCTTTTGTCAACTAGAAATTTAGAAAACTGTGAGAATTTGATATCCTAGTTGTATGCAGGGTTTTCGACAGTGCAATCTCCCTTTCTGGCACAGAATCTACAGCGTTCTCTGTGGGTAAGGGTTGTATCGGAAGTGTCCAGTTAGAACAACACAGAATATAGTAAGCCAAGCTTCTTTCGGTTAAGTGCCTTCTTAAAAGTGCGGACCAATACTTGGAGTCTAAAAGTCCCCATTGACTGACGTTTTCCATACTATAAACTTATTTTCAATTAAACTAAGTCTACTAAATTAACTGACAACGGCAAATTGAAAATTAGTAAAAAGATGTGTTCACAAATTTATTTTGAAATTGTCAAGTCCCTATTGGAGACACTCTATACTCCTATAGCCATTAGCTCATGTCCTATGAATCAAATTTGTATCCACTTAAAACACGCATTAATTTTTAAATTCTACTCAAATATGTACCAACTCTCAAATTTCCTTAACTTGCATCAGCACGAAAACCTCCTTAATATCATGACTCCTCTTAGCATATTGGACTATTTGATTTATTTGATTCGGAAGGGAAATTTCCTCTCTGAACATTTTCATAGGAGTACTTGCCCTCGCCTGAAAGTAGATGCACAAACAAAAAATTCACTTCTGAGACTTCGTGCCTGAAATTGGTGTCTTGGATCAGAGGTGTGTACAAAGGTTTCCAATATGGAGTGTTTTCTCTTTTCTTTAATATGAAAAGCCGATGTCTTTTTAAATGCAATCGATATCGAGCTGTCAGGGATATTGCCTCCGACTTTATGTTATAAGATGAGTTCTGTTCTTGACCCTTAGAATATTCAAGCGAATGCGAAAGCATCACAGCAAATTGCTGTGTGTGTCAGTTTTTTTTTAAGCTACAGCGACACAGGATGCAACCATGCTTTTATTTGTGAATTCACGCATCGCAACAACATCACAACTTTTTACAAATGCTAGAAAGCATCCCAACTCCGTCGATCATTCCAGCATTTATTAAATTCCTTTTTAGCTTATCTTCCTCTTCCACATTCTACTTTGCTCATATGTCGATCGAAGTAAATGTCAATCGCCTGCGAAGATTGAATGTGTCCGCAAACGTTGCGATTTCCTATGATTAAGGAATTTCTGAGCCTTTATGAATATTCCCAAGATTTTGTGGGACCATGGAACTTACAGTATGTCGGCATACATATATATAATTTAAGCAATAATTTTGATATCTCATAAGGCTCAATTTTGAAAGGATTGTCAATATCATCCATTACACTAAGTCAAACTTGTATGGAATAATGTGAAAGCAATGTATAAACGTCGCCGCCGGGGCGTAGTGGGTAGAGTGCGACACTCGAATGGCCGAAGGTCCGGGTTCGATTCTCGGCTGAACACCTCGAATTATTTACGACACCATCTCTTTAGAGCTGTTGACAACACTCAAAGAGTAATACTGTCCACTAAACAGCTTCTCAAACTTCGCCGTTCGGAGTAGGCAAAAACCTGCAGGTCCCTTTTACTCGTGAGAGAACAATAGCGCGCATAGCACGAAAAGTTGATGAGCGAGCTAGGCCATGGTTACCCTATGGTTTGTAGCGCCACCCAATTATAATTATTATTAATGTACATACGTGCTAGGCAACCATACTTCCATTTCATAGGCCGAAAATCTTGCCTTAAATTGGTTCTGTATAGACACATACGAGCATAATTATTATGCGTTGCGTAAAATCATTCAGAGCACACCTTACTCCAACGATGTAAATTGTCAAGAGCTTCAGTTACGGACACCTTTTTGACAGAATATTTTCATTTTTGTGCATGCGTGTAAGTAAGAAATAATGTAGGTCCGAATACGCTACCTTAATAAACTCCAGTGTGGATATTGTTGAAATTCTCTAAATCGTTGAAGTGAAAGGAGCACTTTTGTGCACCAGTCAGTTTCTGCTGCAATCATAGGCATTTGTACTCAGTTGCCTTTAGGAAGGCAACTGAAGTCTTAACTCTTTCTTGCATATGAGAGTCTATAAATTATTAAAACTCAAAGCGGTGCTAAGTAAACGGATCACCACACTTATATAGTTTTTCCTTCACCTAAACTACTCCTGTAGTAGGCAGAAAATTGACGAAAAGACTGCTTGGTTTTATACTTTGCACGAGAGACCTTAAAACGAAGGATGTTTGCTCACCCCAATCAAGCGTAAGTGACATATAATTTAAACGCTGTGTTGAAAGGGGTTTCTGTGGAATAGCCGTCGAGAAAGGAAGTACCCACTGGTGTACATCTGAAACCGTGTTAAAAATGGGTTTGTGCGAGTGCCCCGAATAAATAAACCTTCTGTCAGATGCCCCTCGAATGAAGCGGAAGGCTGCACTGTGTGTTGGATGTGTTCCGAATAAGGCGGCTACTGCCGACAGGTTCGGAGACTATCAATAGAAAGGCAAGACGGTCGCGGACACGATCACCACGAAATTTTGATGTGTACACATCTTATATCTGAAAGCCTTGCAATCTTTTTTTGTTCTTTGTTCGATGTTTCCTAAAATAGATCTGTCACTGTGATGTATGCTGTCAAAAGAGGCTTCATCGTAACTCTGCGGAAACACTGAAAGGCTTCCACAGTCCATGCGTACAAATTCCACCTAAAGTGAAAAGTTGCTTGAACTTTCGATTTTCAAAAAAAATTTCTAAACAGAAATTCTGATCCAGAAATACTTCAAGGAAATACTTCACCCTTCTTTATTAAGGAACACTTACTCTTCTGTCTCATAGAACCGCTCTGCTGCCCATCCCATCGACATGGCGACGCGTAGAAAAACTGTCAACCCATTGCTTTTCAATTAAGTAGTTCCCTGAGAGAAGCCTCCTTTGATCTGCGTCCTTGGTTGTAAGACCCAGATGCGCGCTCGGCTTAGGTATTCTGCAAAAACAATCATCCTACCGTTGAATGCCATAAACTGACCCAATCCCGCAGCTCTCTCTCTCTCTCTTTCTCTTTTTTCTTCTTATCCCCCAGGGTATTCTTGAAACTACAAATCACTTCCAGCACCAACGTACGTCATACATACGTTATTCAATTTGGCCGGTGTGGGCGGCGGAGAAGGAAATAAAAAGATACATCCACTGATCACATATTCATAAGGCTGCCGCCCTGCCTTGCAGCGGGGTCCTCGCCATGGCAATTCCAAGATTAAGGATAATACAGTGCTGCTCCTTATTTTTGGTGTGAGTGTGTTTTTTTTTCTGCCCGCCTGCCGCCTTTTGTTGGTCGCTGCGATCTCGTCCTTTTGTATGCTAATAGTGTAGCGACATAAATATTTCCCGATAAATTTGTTGCGGAGGAAGGCATAATCCCGGGCAATAAATTAAAGGGAGCGGGAAGATATTCGACGGTCAGGAGATACTTTGGATTCCTTATAATTGTTGGCCCTGGCAGGGTCGCACCTGCCTCCTTCCTTTGCTCGACGGTGTCCGGCTCCCCGGGGGCCTGTGTGGCCAAGTGGCAGAGCAAGAGACTTCCTGAGCAAATATTATTGTTTGGGCAGAGGAATGGCGGCGACGCCCAGTGGTGAGAGAGACAAGAAATGAGGTGCAACCGTTTGAATGCCACAATGTGTCCGGGTTGCAGTGCTTATTTTGCGGCTGACAGTGGGACCCGCACCGCAAAATTTATTGCCCCGGCGGTGCTCTGCAGTCCTGCTCCCGTGCCGGCCCGGTCGTTCGTCTCTGGCTTCTGTCTGCTGGCTCCTGGTGCCTGGTGCCTGCTCCCTTCAGCTCCAATTTATATTTATATTCGTATGTAAATCGGATTTGTTTCACTCGAATCTTGTTAGTCTGCGGTTAAGCTTCTTGCTGCTTGCCGTTGCTGCTGCTCCGGCTGCAGTGTGCGGCGCCCGGCTTTGCATTCTCCGGCGCTGCGATGGCATGATGCGGCTTCCTGTTTATCTTATTCGATGGGTGGCAGCGGGAACGGGGTTTGAAAAGTGAATTTGTTTGGTGTGTTATTTTCTCTTAATGGACGGTGGTTTATAGTTTTTTTGTTCTGTCGGTTTTTCCTTATCGTTGAACTGAAGGTCGCTGGTGCTTTTTCGCTCGCGTGAATTTGCTTACAGTTGGTACCGTTTTGTTGGAGAGATTATTTATTTAAATCCGATGAAGCTTTCGGGGATTTGTGTGTATTTTCTGAAAATTCTGCAGGGATTGGGGGAATTTATGGCGGGAAGGGAAAAAACCCGAAGAGTCTTAGGATTGGGGGACACGTGAGCAGGTGTTCTGCTCTATAGACTGACAACGGATTCGCAGAAGTTTGCGGCATTTCACTTGGCTTAGGGAGTGTTCATTTGAAGGATACAACTGGTGGCGGGTAATAAAGTCCGTAGCGGAAGTGACAGCTTACCACTCAAAGTGGTTAGACTTTCAGTCGTAACGGTTTAAAGGCTACATTCGAATGTATTCTTTGCGAAGCAAATTTTAAAGCAATGCGTAATGTGTCAAGAAGCCAATATCCGTGGTATGAATGCGCAACAGACGATTCAAAATGGGTTCAGCTTAAGAAGCGTTAAGGGCTAAAAGAGCTTTCGTTTGCCTCAAGAAAATGACTTTCGCAACAAGCCGAAAATATTCAAAAGATAGCGCCACTTGTAAGTTGTGGCCGATCTTGGAAGCGAAAATCTACTTTATTGGAAAGGCGTGACATGGTTCATCAATAATTTGTGTGCAGCAGTTTCTCTCTTTCATTCTCTTCGAAAATGTCCATACTCGTCTTGAATAAACAGAAGAACGTTTTTGATTGCTTCTAATGAGAAGAAATCATGTAGTTAGGTTTCAACGCTTTAAAAGTAGCGTCGAACACAAAGATTTCCTAGGCCAGCCCAAAAGGTTTGAATATGAGGAATTGAAGCTTTACTGGACCAAGATCCGTGCCAAAGGGAAAGTGAACTCCCAGAATCGATGGAAGTGACTTAGCGAAAGGAAATTTTTTTGGAAGTAAGGAAATAATGTCTCGTGAGGGTTCGAGCTTAGAACTATTTCTTGAAACACATCACAGGCAGGGACTTATTTACAACTTATGGCTGAAAGTGAATTCACCACACCAAGGAAAACAAAAAAAGAAAACAATATTCTAAGGTTATTGAACCTATTCCCGTCAATGTCTGCATCGACGCCAAATAATAAAATCCATGATTCAAAGGTCATGGCCATAGCGTGGTGAAATCAGACATGTGTGGTGCTTAAACGAGGCGAAAATATTGATGAAAACCGATTTTGCAACATGCCTGGCCCCACATGGCTGTTTCGGTCAAAACCTACCTAGAAGCGCTGAAATAGAAAGTTGCTTCCCTCCCGCCGGCTTCTCTAAAACGTGCTTCATTCGACTATTGTTTTTTTTTTGGCGGACATAAGATATTTTAAGGGATCACCGGTTGGGGGCTTTTGAAGAAATTCCAAAACGGCGCAATGATTGATCGATGTTTCATTGATTGTTAATGTGAAAAACTAGTTACTTCTGATGGACAATACCATGAGCGATATCTTTCCTAAGTTTTTATCTTAAACAAGTCAATAGTCATCAAAGAAATTGCCCCTGATGTGATGGGTTTCACGTCACCTCCCAGAAGGAATTCAAGGCTTAGGACGATTGCAGGCAAGCGCATGCAGCTTAACAAGACGCCTATAAAGCAACGCTGCATCGAACAACGTGGGGTGTTCGTTAGGTCTACGAACAGAGAAGAAGGGAAGAGTACCGGCTTCTCAGAAGAAAAAGGAAGGAGCATGAGAAAAGCGCGGTTGAGGAAATAGAAAGGTGCTATAGCAGAAATCAAGTTCGAAACTTTTACCGAAAGGTAAAAAAGCTTTCCGGAGGACAACTCGTAGTTGAGTCGCAGTCTGTGCTGAGAATCTGAAAGAATCATTTCTGTAGACTCCTTAACGGGATTGACGGTCCCAATTCCGCTTTTAGACAGAATGTTTCACTCAACTTGGACGATGATAGGCAAGAATTTCAATGCCGCATATGATAGTGTGCATAGCGATGAGCTATACAGTGCCATGTCTAGTTTTGGCATTCCTATCAAAATCGGCAGTTTGTATAGAATCACGATGGAGAACTGTCGCTGCTCCGTCAACGTCGGTAACGAACTCACCGAGACCTTCAATGTCAAAAAAGATTGTAGACAAGGTAAAGCACTGTTATGTGACTTCTTTAACTTTGTCCTCGAGAAGATCGTGCGTAACTCCCAAGTCAACACCAGCGGCACGATCTTCCAAAAGTCAGTTCAATTACTAGATTACGCTGATGACATTGACGTGATTGGACAAACACAGCGAACAGTCAAAGAGGCGTTTGCTGGCATTGAAGCGGAAGCGGCTAAAATGGGTCTGGCGGTAAATGAGGGCAAAAGTAAGTACATGCTGTCATCAAGGAAGAACGCACAACATCGACGTCTCGGATGGAGCGTCACATTAAGCAGCAGAAACTTCGAGGTAGTCAAGACTTCGTCTAGCTCGGCTCCACGGTAAACAGGGACAACAACATCAGTACCGAAATCAAACCCAGAATCACTTTTGCCAATCGCTGTTTCTTTGAGGCAATTGAGTGAGAAAGCCCACTCCCGAAGGACCAAGCTCGCTTTATATAACTGCTTAATCATCCCCGTCCTACTTTACGGCGCGGAAACCTGAACCATACCAAAAGCGGATGAGGAAGCTCTTAGTCTTTTCGAAAGGAAAGTTTTCGGTGTGGTGTTTTGTTCTATTTGCATTGATCGTATTTTGAGGAGAAGGTTTAATGACGACCTCTGTGGACTGTACTGCGAAATGCGCTTGGTCGATCGTCTTCGGATACAACGCTTAAGATGGCGTGGCCATATACATCGTATGGACACCACTGCTCAGGCCTGTAAAGTTTTCGAATCAGATCCATTGAGACAACGCAACAGAGAACGGCCTAGGCTAAGGTCGAGCACATACGTGGAGAAGGACCTCAACCAACAAGGAGTGCGCAACTGGCGGTAGAGGCATGTTGGTTGAGGCTCAGGTCCACCCCCGACTGTAGAGCTACAAGAAGAAGAAAAGAAGAAGAAGTCAGTACGGAAAACAGGCCGGAATTGACACTGGCTTTAGGCAAAGCGCAGGGCTCTTCGAAAATATGATGAGAAATTTCATAGGAAATGTATTCAAATAGTCTCTGTTAGTTGCTTGTCCAGCCTGACTAAAAGAAAGTGACAGGACATCAAAATATTACAACCGGAGCTCATGAGGTAGTTCGCTTGCCTTGTTTATAATAGTCTTGAAGAAGACTGCTTACAGTCGGGTTTCTTCAAAGCCAGATGTGTTGTTTTTGTGAGAAGCAAACACATGAGCATTTGTAGAAGCTGGCAGGAGGAATGAATGTCTGTATAATCAGACTCATATACCGCATAAACCTGGACCTTACTACTTGCCATAACTATTGGGACATATTCTTACTTAACTAGCCATTGTGCATCGCACTTTTCTACATCAGTACGGTTTGTAAATTTTCGTATTACGGCAAACTTGTGAGAACGCTAAAGTCGTTTCAGTCGGAAAGCACCTTCGTTTAATTGATTTGAAGAAGGCACATACGACATAATGCTGAGACACAGTGAAGTCGGAATGCGCCAAAGAATTGGGCTCTAGAACCTCCAACTGACCTGCGTCTGCAAAGTGCCGGAGAAGATAGTCCTATTACTGAAAGAGCAGAAGGAACTTTCTTCCACAAGTGCTGGAGTACACATATGTCACGACGTTTGAAAAAAATACGAAACGAGCTGGACTTGAGGTTATTGAGGGAAAGTGAGAACAGGATGGACACTTGCAACTTGAGCCAAACTATAATCTGGGACAGCCTCAAGTTTCAAATAAAAATGAAGTTTCTCTACCACGACGTTATGTCCACGAATGACATCCTGGTGAGGATCTGAAAAAGAATAGCTCTTGGCAACCGATGCTTCTTCGGCTTACCAAGACTAGTGGGACCAAAACTAAAAACTAGAGAGAAGCACATAGATTGTGTGTATACAGTCGTAAGTTGAACGAGAAGTGGAACTGCGTTCCTGAATCCTTGTCACCTTCTAAAGAAAATCTCTACCACGTCCCTATTTGCGAGGAGGAGAAGATACCCATATAACCGCGAACTCAGGTGGTCAAGATGTGGATGAAGACCAAAGCACAAAAGTCTGTTGGCTGTACTGGCTTGGCCACACCGACCTAGTAAATACTAATGCTCCTGTTAAGAGAAGGTGTTTGAAATTGAGTCTCTTGGGTAAAGGGGACGAAATAGCTGAATCTCAGTCATAGCCAAGACTGAAATTTGTTTAGTTGACCTGGCTCCGGTTGTCCAAATAGAAAGACCCCAAGTATTTCCTTTTGTCTAGGGAGGGTTTCAAGATTGGAGTTGGTAACTCTGCACATTAGAAATGTTCCACATACGCCATCGTAGACCAACAAAATTCCAACCCATGTGACAGTGCCCGAAAATATCAGCGAATGGGAGTGAAATGAGAAGGTGTTCAGTTGTGGAGGCTGCTTGGGTTATGTTCTAAAAATAACCGACAACAGTCACCGGTTCAAAGCGTTCCCCCCATCCAATGTAATGTCAAACCCAACGCCAAATGGTGAGACCATGAGATTTTTCTCATCAACCACTCTGTCAAATTGAACGTCTCTAACGAATGATCGCAATCAAGGACATCATTTACTCTTCAAAGCAAACGAAGCAACAAGCGTTTCAACTCCTCCTCTCCGCCCCCAGCAGCAAACATTATGTCAGGCGTTATAAAAGCTCTCAATAATCAGGGCATTGAACGCAGATACAGCCTCTCAGTGCGCCCCAATCACCGATTGCAATCTGAAGCGTTGCCTCTCGATTCGAAACTCAATTAAATCCTTCAAAACACATCGACTCGCATAAAATTTTATCGATCCGCCTTGCCGCCAGTCCCAGTTTGCGTTTGTCTGTGCTTCGCCAATTTCGGAAGATTAAAATCACTTACGATCCGCTCATACCCTGGCGGAAACCAACCCCTTCCTGCCCTACGTTGCCGCACACCCTGTGTTTTTTGATTTTTCGACTCGGTGAGAGTTTTTTTGCGATTGTGGATCGAACGCGTAATAGAATTCGAAATCAATTTCAATCATCGCCGGGGCGGGAGCAGCTGCTATGCGCCAGCCAAACTCTTTTTAATGGCGCCCTGCCTACACATGTTTGCACAGGGATTAACTTCTGCGTGACGCCCGAAGTGAGGGCTCTCACCCAGGCGACACCTTCCCGCATACAAATCGCTTGACATAAGCAAACAGCTCCAGAAATGTATTGTCGCAGCGGCGGCGACGCTACCGGCGGCGATGCCAGCGCTGGTGCCGGATATTTTAGAATTTTCAATTACCCGGAAAATACCTTATTACATCGAGTACACTTTTAATTTGAATATTTCGCATGCGGAAGCGCCGTGTAAGGACGATGATGACGGCGGCAACGGAAGCGACGACGACAACAGCGACGGCGTTGCAGAGGAGCCTGACGGAATCAGGAGGAGGAAAAATAAGAATCGAAATCAGGATACAAAATCGCGGTGTGGTGGGCGGGTGTTGGAAAATCCCTTTGAACCAGAACGACACCTGTTCCTTTGGTTCCCTTCATCGTCAGCACCAGTTCCTCCTTAACCTGATAACTTTGTTGAATCCATGCCGTAGGATGCTTTTCTCCGTCACTGAGGAAAGCGGATTTTCTAGCTTTTGACACGCTCGTTCTCTTCAAAGTGCGCCCGGGTGCTGGGTGCGGGTTGTTCACCTCCGTGCCGGTGCCCTTACTCCGCCGCCCCAGTCGTCAACAACAATACTCTGAGTTATGGGGCCACTCCACGCATCCTTATCCGTTCTGTTTTTTGGCATGTTCTGCTCGTTGGCCGTCTGTTTAACGCTTCTTAGTTAGCGTATGTTCGGGGTGCGCTCAGAATGAGCTTAGCCCTCCCCCCGGGGCGCACGTTAGTCATTAGACGACTCAGATCGTGGTTTTGCTGGCGCGAAGGGAGGAATTAAAAACGAGAGTGTGAGCTGCTGGGGCATGGTTCGTCCCCACAGGTGATGTGGCGGATCGCACAACATTAGGCGAAAAATCATCACTCATCAAAGGAGTCGCTGACTGAAATGAATCTGGTTCTGCTTAGCGGAGTGTGTTTCGCGATGCCACGGCTCTGTCTGGCAAGTGGTTGTGTGCTTGGCGGGGAGGAAACGTCATGACGCATGAATGACGGGTGATTGTGTGATGCGTGAGAACACTGAGAATGACCTTGACTTCAAGTGAATCAGCAGCGAGTTTCGAGGCAGAAATGAAATTCTGTGTCCTTGAGTTTTATTGACACGTGGAGCCGAATGACTCTTGTCATATTTTATGAGGTGCGGCGGATGATTTATTTTGATGGTGAAATGGTCTGTGAAGAGCGCTGGGTATTTGGGGCAGTTTTTGGATTTCAGCCTTGAGTCGGTGCGTTGCATAGAATGAGCCGCAGAATGTGCATGGAAGTAGGACAGTTCGTGGAAGCGAACATCATATGTACCGACATTTCAAATCAATCTTACTCAACAAGTAAGAGGAAAGGTATTCAAAGGAACTTTGAATGCCAGGGATGTGGAAGAGACTTCCAATGAAATGTCATAATACTTCATGAACATCAGGACCCACTGTGGCCAAGTGATGAAACAAATCTGATGCGAATCGATGCTCAATTCTCTGAATCAAGACTCGGTGGAATTATTGGGCTTCGATTTGCATAGACGTGAGGGATTAACATGCCTGGGACTCATGTGCAGTGATGGGACGACTATTTTAACAGAGAGATGTGTCAGACTTATGTTTGGATGGTGACACAAGGAATTTTTGAATGAAATGAATTTAGAACAGATCATTGTCAATACCAAGTATACCCGTATGAAATGTGCGTTTTTTCTTGAATATAAAACGCTTATTATCAAGAGGAAAGTAAAAACATTTTATTCAAAGTATTGGCCATTGTTTTCTACACATCTTGACACCTTTCTGGCAATTTGCGAATACCACGGCAATAAAATTGTTCGTCTCTTAAAGCAAACTAATCAGACACCCAATTTTCGACCTCCTCGTAGGAACCAAAGTGCTGCTCAGTCAATGCGTGTAACATCGATGAAAACAAATGGTAGCCGGAAGGAGCCACGTCTGGTGAATACGGCGAGTGGGGTAACTGCTCCCAGCCAAGTGTTTTGATTGTATCCTGAACCGGTTTTGCTTTGTGTGCAGGTGCATTGTCAGGGAGCAAAATTACCTTGCAGTGTCTTCTGGCCCATTCTGGTCGTTTCTCGATCAATGCTTGGTTCGAATTGTTCATTTGTTGTCGATAGCGATCAGTATTAACGGTTTCACCAGGTTTTAGGAGCTCGTGGTACAGCACACCTTTTTGGTCCCACCAAACACACAGCATTGTCTCCTTGCCGAATCGATCTGGTTTTGCAGTCGATGTTGATGGTTGTTCCAATTTAAAATAAATCCATTTTTCATCGCCAGTAACAATCCAATGCAAACCCGATTTTCTTTCGTGTCTTTGAAGCAAAATTTCACAAGTGTTTTTTCGGTTTTCCATCTGTCTTTCAATCAATTCATGTGGCACCCATTTTCCACACTTTTGGATCTTTCCCATAGCTTTTAAACGGCCAGAAATTGTTTGTTGTGCAACATTTAACATTGCTGCCATTTGCTTTTGAGTCAAAGTGTCATTTCCTTCCAATATCGTTTGCAATACGGTGTCTTCAAACTTTTTGGTGGTTTTCCACGTTCTTCATTTCTCACATCAAAATCATTATTTCTGAACCGCTGAAACCATCTTTTGCATGTTGGTTCTGATAGAGCATGATCACCATATGCCTCGACAAGCATTCGATGCGACTCTGCAACAGTTTTCTTCAAATGAAAACAAAAAAATAATGCTTTCCGCGAATCATCACGTTCTGGTACAAAATTCGACATTTTTAACACGATGAAAAAATATGATGTTGTCTGTTCAATGACTTGATATATACTTAATATTTTTCACAGATGTCATAGCAAACAAACAAGAAATAAATAAGGGCTCGTTCACAACAAATGTTCCTTATCGAGACATTTGTATCTTGACGCGCACTTCATACTGGTATACCTCACTTTATACTGGTATACTCAAAATATTCTTCTACTTGTGGCGGTACAATCCTTGGTGGATCTGGGTCTGTAAATACTCAGGATTTAGAAAAATAAAATATGAAGAATTCTTATCGGCATATCAAATTTTGGAAAATTTTACGGTTTGATCATTTCTTCTGTATTTATAAAAGATCCGAACCGATCAGTGAACGATTGTAAATTCTTTGGCGATAGACAATGCAGTCTACGAAATAACAGAAACGAAAAAAACCTTCAGTTCAGAGTTTATGCAACTGCAATATAAAAATATTGGTAACTGTTGGAATCTTTTGTGTATCCGTACATTACAGTTTTTTATGTTCACTACTGAAATGACATTGAATTTCGATGTCCTTTACTAGAAACAGATGAGGAAGCCCGTATGGTTCTGTGAGCAATTTTTGGTCCTGTTTGCGCAGAAGGCCTTTTGAGGAGAACATTCATTGATGAATTTTGTGGGCTGTACGGTGGCATGCTCCTGATCAAGCGCATTTTGATGTAACGCTTAGAAGTACGGGGAATGTAGGGCGTATGGGCATCACACTTTCATCACAAAAAAACTTCGAAACCATTGGGGCAGCAAACAGAGGACGGTGAGATGTAGCACACGAGTGGAGAAGGAACACGATCAACTCTGAGTGTGTAAATGGAGCCATATGGTTTGAAGTCTGGCTGGGTAAAAATAATTATTGGCGCTACAGTCCAAAGGGGGACCAGGGCCTAGCTTGCTCATCAACTACTCGTGTTGTGCGCGCTTCAAACGGCGAAGTTTGAGAAGCTTTCTTAGACAGTTTTTTTTTACTCTTTGAATGTTGTCAGCAGCTCGAAAGAGGTGGTGCCGCGAAAAATTCGAAACATTTTTGTTGAGCTGGGAATCGAAAATCGCAAAGAAGAGTAAGAAGGAGTTTCGAGCTATTTAAAATATCGGTTAATAAGTTCCGGGACTGATATATAGGGAACACCACTAACAAAAATTCCATATTCTTTTTAGAAATCAATTTTTCAAATGATACCTGTCAATCTAATTACTAGGTTCCAAGTTATAGTACTTAAAGTGACGCTACTTTTGCAATTTTTGAACAACGAAAAAAATTTCGTGTGTTGATTAAAAACTGCCATTTGATGGAAAAAAAATAGCGTGCAAGCTCAGCAATGGCTTGAAAAGTGTTACACGGACTCTGCTCCATCAAAAATAACTATTTTTCGGTGATATGCTGACTTTAAATGTTTCCGTACAGACACCAACGATGCTGAAGGCTCTGGAAGGCCACTTGATCTGTTTACACCTGAAAACATCGAAAAGGTACCCAAAATCCTTTCGGAAAAGCGCAATGTTAAAATTGCGGGAGATAGTTGACACCTTGACACGTGGCAGCCGTGGCGTAGTGGGTACAGTGCGACGCTCACACGCCGAAGGGTGTAGGTTCGATTCCCAGCTCAACACCAATTTTTCGAATTTTTCACGGCACCACCTCTTTCGAGCTGCAAAATACAAAGAGCAATAACTGTCTAAAAAAGCTTCTCAAATTTCGCCGTTCGGAATCGGCAGAAACTGTAAACCACTTCTACCCATGAGAGAACAGTAGCGCGCACAACACGATCAGTTGATGAGCAAGCTAGGCCCTGGTCCCCCTTTGGACTGTAGCGCCAACAATTAGTATTATTAGTTGACACCTTAATGATGTCAGAAGGCAGTGTGTACATTATATTGCATGAAAATTTGTCCGTTTGCTTACAATGGACCAAAAACAACACCGCATCGATGATTCTGAGAGCTGTTCGGAGCTGTTTCACCAGAATTATATGGGTATGTCACAATGATCAAAACTCGGATACGCCACTTCACTCCAGAGTCAAATCAGCAGTCAACCGAGTGGACAGCTGTAGGTGAACCACGCCAAAAGCGTCCAAAAGCAAAACTGTCGGCTGGTAAGATTATGGCATCCGTATTCTGGGATGCGCCCGGAATTTTATTCACCAACTATTTTCGGAAAGGCAAAAGGGTCAACAGCGAAAACTGCATGGCATTACTGGAGCGTTTAATGGAAGAAATCGCAAAAAAAATTCTCTTCCACCAAGACAATGCACTGTGTCACAAGTCGTTTGCTGCCATATCGAAATTGCACAAATTGAGCTTGAATTGCCTTCGCACCCACCATATTCTCCAGATCTGGCTCCAGCGACTTATATTTCTAACTCAACCTTAAAAACATGCTCACCTGAAAAAAAATTTTGGCTCGAATGAGGAAGTGATCACCTAAACTGAAGCCTTTTTCGAGGCTAAAGTTAAAACGTTCTTTAAACAAAGTATCGAAATTTCAGATCAGCGTTTGGCTGATTGTATCACTCTTGAAAGAAACTATGCTGATGAAAAAAGTTTGTCTAGAGAATGTATTTTTATTGGTTAGTCCTGAAACTCATTGAGTGATATATTATTTCACAAAAAACCTCCCATC
Source organism: Eristalinus aeneus (assembly GCA_955652365.1). NCBI lineage: Eukaryota > Metazoa > Arthropoda > Insecta > Diptera > Syrphidae > Eristalinus > Eristalinus aeneus. The sequence continues at coordinate 6,163,253 of OY019130.1, read as the reverse complement.
CGAGCTCTTGTAGCTTCTAAAGAGTCATCAACGAAGTGTGTGGTCTGGCGCTGTCCTGCTGGAACACTATACCCTTCGTGTTGGCCAATTTTAGACGCTTTTGGTCCATCGCCGGCTTCAAGCGGTCCAGTTGTCCGTAGTATGTGATAGAATTAAGCGTCAGGCCATATGAGAGCAGCTCCTAATGGATGATTCCCTTCCAATCCGACCAAACACACAGAACAACCTTCCTGGCCGTCGATCCCGGCTTGGCCACTGCTTGGGAAGGCCTTCAACCACAACCGTTTTCGCTTGATATTGTCGTATGTGATACATTTTCCGTCGCCAGTCACCATCCGCTTCAAAACTGAGTTGAGTTCGTTCCGTTTCAGCAGTATATCGCAGGCGTTGATTCGGTCCAAAAGGTTATTGTTTTTGCGTCAAGCCATGCGGTATCCAAAAATCAAGCTCTTCTTTGTATCCAGCCTTCTGCAGATGGTTTAAAATGGTTTGGTGACTACCTCCCATCTCTTGGGCGATGTCATGAGTTGCCACATGCCGGCCTAACTCGATGATTTCCATGATTAGACCGGTATTCATCGTCACAGGTCTTCTGCCGGCTGGCTTCACCATGGTGTCGTTTTCACTGGCTCTGAATCGTCCAAACCATTACTCCGCCGTTCGAAATGATAGAGTACCATCCCCCAAAATACCATTAATTTCACGAAACGTTTCTCTAGTGGATTTGCCTTTAACGAAGGAAAATAGCGCGAATTTCGACGTTAGCGAACTCCATGTTTACACGTTTATAACTGTTGAACGCAATGTCCAAACTAATCATGCATAGCGTCGTTTTGTAGGTTATATGAATACCTTTCAAATGATGTATAGTATTGCCGGATGCAGGCTCCGAAGCGCTTTGTACATGGTCGGAAAATTCAAGAGACAAAAAGGCGAAAGGGAGATATTTGACAACCTTATATTTCGCCTTTTGCTACTTCACCGCATTTTAAAACTATCAAACTTTTTAAGCTGCATAACAAACTTTCATTTGTTCTTATTCAAAACCGTTCTCGCTGTAAGATAACTTAGCTTGGTGGAGCACAGTTTTTTAATTCCATCTCAACGCACACTGCACTGCAATCTTGTTGAGCGACTACGGCTCTTGCCCCCTGCATGCAACTACTCCCAATACTCAGCTTTCTGGCATGGGAAAACATATTTTTTTATACTTAAAAGCTAGTGACTTCTAATTGTCTTGAGACCAAAATCCTTAGATTTGGAAAGTGTTATGGACGACAATCGTGCTAGTCTACAGGCTCGTCCTTAGACCTCTCTTTTCAGATCTCCATCGACGCAAATATGTCTAAATGTCGAAAGCGGAGCTTCCTCTTAGAAGGCACCAAGGTCCTTATTGGCTTTGGACAGGGTCTACATTTCATCATTAAGAAACAAGCTTTTCGAGGGAGGACTCTTTTGCTCAACTACAGGATTGTTTTTTTGCTGGATTTCGTTGCTGACATTGTTGGTGTGCTAATTAATAGTCCGCTAAAACTTCAATGTATTTGCTCCCCATAGTAAATTGTTAAGTGGTTCCTTTCTCATTTGGGAAGGCCGGCAATTAGATGACGTTTTGGATACTGAGTCAAAGCGTTGGCGTCCAAATTTGGAAATGACCTTAAATTAAATTAGCTTCGTCGACCGAGGAAGGGAAGGTAGAAACCAGAAAGTGTCACTTTCAGGTAATAACATAAGCGCTGCTATTTCACTTCCAGCAAGTATAACGTCTGTGTGAATTCTGTTACCCATCAAGCTAACCTCAGTCAGGTTTCCTTCATACAGCTTCTCCTACTCAACTGCTTTATAAATACGTTCCCATGGACTAAACAGACATATGGCAGAGGTCACGTTTACGCTGGTATAATCAGCAAATGCTTATGCAAGTCTTAATTAGTCCTAAGCCCCAGAGATCACGCTTTAACTGGGAACAGAGAACACTGTCCCAGGATTCTTCTGCCGGTCTGCGGCCACATATTCAACCAACCAACTAAGATGTCGGTTGTTACTTAGTAACAGTTAGTTTCTGAATATGTATACCTTCTCTCTCCGTTTACCGTCTCCGCGCATCTTCAGCGCTCACAATAATTAGCAATTATTCCCCCTCATTCCTGCTGGTAGTTTCTGCGGATTTGTACGCCACCAGGTAGCAGATGTCAACAAAACCGAAACCCGTTAGCAACGCTGTTGGCTTAAATTTCTAGCTGAGATATCAAGGACAACACCACCACCTAAAAGTATGCTTCTCATTTCAATTGCAAAGTACACGGCCAACTGTTGAGTGATAAGCGCCAAAACGAGTTTGACCCATTTTTCGTCATCTTTCCCCCTTGAAAACCGGAATTTCATTTTGAAGCTACCTCATCAGCATCATCACCTCATCTACCACCCCGCGCCCTGCCATGCCCTGCCCCATCGCTCTCAGTCGACAACAAAGGGTTTTCCTTCACAAATTTGACACGGAACACTATGCAGACACGACACAAAGTCCTTCGAAGCCAAATTCGTTTGCAAATACAGCAGTCCTTCGAAACAAATTAGAGAGTTCCCCGCCCCCGCCGCCTGTTCTTTTTTGTGTGCTTGGCTTTGGTGCGACTGAGATAACCCACGTTATCTGCTGAGGCGCACAATAAACATTTAGACAATGAGACCGCCGTCCCCCACTGCAGAGTGGAGCAGCTCACAACAAAGCTTTGTGCTCGCACAACTTTTCCGATGACCTTGATGACCGAGCAAATGCAATTACAGCTTTGGACTTTGCACATCATTATCAAAGCCACCCTCTCAGACGAGCGCCCCAAAAACTATTTTCATAAACAACCCGCAGGACTATCGGGGGACGCAAAAAACTAGGAAATTCAATTAACAAAGTTGCCAACATGCCATTAATTTTCCAACTAATTACCAAAGTCGAAGGTGTGCGCAGCGATTCCCATTGTTCGAGGGATACTCCTCCCGACAAGGCGCTCCATCCGCCCTTTCTCTGCTCGGCGAGCGCAGCCTTCAGACACACTCGCGCTGTCAGCGAGCATCCTTGCATCCACAATGGGGCCGATCCATTGTTGGCCGTGGAACAATGCGCCATCGGCATCATCAGAGCCTTGCCTTGGCGGAATTTTTGGTCCCACAATGCACTCCGCGCAGCGTGCTCCACCTCACCTGTGCCGCGGTTTGTTTTGTGTGCCGCGCCCCATGGAAGGTGGTTGAGGGCACGTCATGTGGGTTGTTAAGTAGTCTTAATAGATGCACTTTGCACCCGCACAGATGGGAGATTGCTAAAGTCAACATGACAGCGATGTACGCAGCGAAACATACTGTTCCCGGGGACTGCCGTGTAATGTGAGACGCGCCCCGCAACAAGTTGGATTAATTTACCCCTGTGAGAGGCTGCGCCGGGATCGCCCGCGGACGCCTTCAAGACGAACCAGGGGAAATATGGAAACGCTCAGTCCCACACGAAGCCCGGTGCGTGTCGCCGATGTTGAAGGGAATGAGGAGGAGGGTTCGATGGAGGTGGTGGAGGATATGACAACAGCTTTAAGACGCGTCCTTGGGCAATCGTAATGACTCCTGGGCTGTGGGACGTGTGCGCTTGTGTTCTCGTGCGTGGGGGAGAGATTTGCGAAACATCACGCCTGGGTGCACAACGACATAGCGTGACAGGCTCATTGTTCGTTCCCTGAAATGCGACTGTTCCCTTCGACGCGGTGTGGGGGCTGCGGGTGCGAACGTCATAGCGACGGCGAAGAAGATGAAAATGTAAAAATCATGTTGGCGGTTTTTTGTTGTTTTTCTTTGTGCCCACATGTCAGCGCAAGAGGGTGTGCCGACACCGACGACAGTTCGCTCTCCCGGCGGTGATGGGTGCTTGATGGCGGGACGGGTGCTTCTCCTGCTGATGCTTTTAAAGAAACACTCGATGAGGCGGCGGCGGTGGCAGTGGGCGAAATGTTGTGAGATGTTAAAAAATATCCCAGGGATGCGTACTTATCATTCCCGTAAGTGTCTGCGAGCAAGTTCTAAAGCAGCGACGTCGGCGGCTCGGCCCGATTCTCTGATGTGGGTTTCAGCTGTAGCCGCTCTCTGGAACGCCGACGTTCTTAAGTTGTCATAACTGCCGACATATTGTCGCAGAGATGCACGCACAGTGGCTGCTTGATGTGATTGCCGATAGCGGTGAGGGTGGGATGGGAGAGGCCGATGGCCGGGATTTGACGGCTGACAGGACTTAAGGGCTCTTTGAAAGTCAATTTACAATTAATCGAGTTGTTTGTCAGTTTGCCACTCGAAGGGAGACTGGGGCTGTGAATGTTGATGGCGATGTCGCCTGTTTTTCGAAAGTGATTGCATTCTCAAGACGCATTGGAGGGGAATAGAAGTCGGGTTGGTGGGTGGAGTGGGTGCCACTTGGGGGAGTAGGGCATCCTTTTATTGTTTCATTCTGTAGTTTCTGGAGTCCTTTCAAGGACAAATTAGGGAAAGTCAGTGAACTGACTGGAACTGGATGAGCTATCTTTCGGATTCGGGTAATTAATCAAATGTGACACGTGGCAGGATAACAGGGATGGAATCAAACAACGGAATGTGTTTTCGACACGATATTCGTTCGACTGAGTGAAAGATTTGTGTTTATATTATTCCTTTAGAGGGATGGGACGGTCGAGCACGGAGAGTTTGATTTGAAAATTCAACGAATTTACATGATTATTACCACGGACTTTATGGAGGGTGGATGAAATCCATAAATGGCACAAATTTCTATGAACGGTAATGTTTCATTAGTAGATCGATAGATGGCGCTGTATGTGTGAAAAGTCTTAACGCTTCAGGTTTCCATTTGGAGACATCATCGTCGACTGATGGTTTTGTAAGGCGTAGTAATATTTTACTAGAACTTCAAATGTGGTACTGAAACTGGCACATTCCCAGAAGGGTCTACTTTGAAGAGAATGTTTCTTAAGGCCATCCAATGCCGCAAGATGTTCGGACTAAACATGGCACATCGATAGTCACATGCAAATCTTGAAATCATTTCCAAATGATGACGATAAGCGCAGAACGCAGTCGAACAGCGGCGTTAGTGCACTATTGACGGCTAATTTGTACGAAGACAATATCGTCGCTGATCGTTGGGTATAAGGTCTTATAAGCAATATGTTGGATGCACCACATATAGGATATAATATAGAATCAAACTACAACGAGGTCAGTGTCAAAAGTTTTGTGATTTTGATTTGATTTCCTTTATATATTAAGTTGTGGACTAAAAGCCAGTACATTCATTTTTCAGATTTTCATGCATTAACTGTATGGTTTTGAAAGACGAAATTTTATCTCCAGAGGTTCCAATCGTTTCACAGCACGCTTGGAATGCTGGCTTTTAATTATGCTTAATTAGTACTCTGTTGCGCATCTAATTAATTTTATAAAATCTGTACGTCAGCGACACATTTAGTGTTTTAGGTGTTTCCCTGTAAAAGCCAGAATTGTACTCAGCTCCGGCAAAGGTCTTCAATTAACGATGGATGCTTCTTTGCAACATTCAGTATTATTATTGACTGATGCTCAGAATTGGATTGAGTTCTGGACTGCGGGAGCCCATCCTAATTAATCGGCTCTATTCTTTTTGAAGTATTCGTAAGTTTTAATGCCGCATAAGAAAGTATGCATAGAGACGAGCTATGCAGTGCCATGTCTAGTTTTGGCAATCCTACCAAACTCGTCAAAATGTGTAGGATGACGATGGAGAGCTGTCGCTGCTCCATCATGGTCGGTAACGACTTCACCGAGACCTTCAATGTCAAAAAAGGTATTAGAAAAAGCGACGCACTGTCATGTGACTTTTTTCAAAATCATCCTCGAAAAGAACGAACGTAACCAGAGGCACGATCTTCCAAAAGTCAGCTCAATTGCTAGCTTACGCTGATGACATTGACGTGATTGGACGAACACAGCGAGTCGTCAATGAGCCGTTTGCTGGCTAAAATGGGTGTAGCGGTAAATGAGGGCAAAACTAAGTACATACTGTCATCAAGGAAAAACACACAACATCAACGTCCATGTGACCAGGGCCTAGCTTGCTCATCAACTACTCGTGTTGTGCGCACTACTGTTCTCTCACGAGTAGAAGGGACATACAGTTTCTTGCCGACTCCGAACGGCGAAGTTTGAGAAATTTTTTAAGACTGTTATTACTTTTTGAGTCTTGTCAGCAGCTCGAAAGAGGTGGTGCCGTGGAAAATTTGAGGTGTTCAGCCGGGAATCGCACCTAGACCCTTCGGCGTCTGAGCGTCGCCCTCTATTCACTACGCCACGACGGCCACGTAAATCTTTTACGTGTTTTAAATATCATCGACGCCGATGGCTGTACAGACCTAGAGAAGAAACTTCCGCAGGGCTCGTCGTGAGAACTTCCCAATTTCATGACATTCAAAAGTTGCTTGAGCATATTCTAACCTTATGTTTATTTAAACATCTCGTTGTTCTGGACGTTTCTAACAAATCTTATGAAAATCGCACTCCGAACAAATTTTCTCACTTTTTTACATTTGGGACTGTTGAGACTGGTTTGATTGGAATGATGGATTAATTCTCGGCACAAAATTGTTCAAACATGGCATTTCGATTTTAGTTTTAGAACCACTTCAAAAAAAACATTTTTTTGTATACTATTCATGTTGTCTTTGTCATCATCATTCAGAAAAAAATGCAGGGTGAAGATGAAGGGCGAATTGTGGATTTTGTAATTCTGCGCAGAAGACAGTTTTGATTCACCCTCAAAGAAAGGTAGTTTTGGTAAATTGTATCACTCAGCGTGCTAACAACTTGCTGACAATATTCCCTTCTATTCCCTTTCAATTACGCATCAATCGGAATAATTTACGAATTCATGTACATTTAAATTTTACCAAATTTGTTCGGTCATGGCTTGTGTGGCAGCTGCCGTAAAGCTGATTGAGCTTGATCTCATTGTTGGTCTATTGTCAGTTATGATAATAATAATAATTGGATGGCGCGACATTCCGCAAGGGGAACAGGGCCTAGCTTGCTCATCAACCACTCGTAATAATAGAGAAGAAGAAATATTCTCCCACGAATATAAGCTTTTTCTTAGACAGTAATTACTCCTTGAGCGTTGTCAGCAGCTCAAAAGATGTGGTACCTTGAAAAATGCGAGATAATAATAATAATAATTGTTGGCGCGACAGTCCACAGGGGGGACCAGGGCCTAACTTGCTCATCAACTACTCGTGCTGTGCGCGCTACTGTTTTCTCACGAGTAGAGGGGACCTACAGTTTTTTGCCGAATCCGAACGGCGAAGTTTGAGAAGCTTTTTCTTAGACGGTGTGTGTGTTGTCAGCAGCTCGAAAGAGGTGGTGTTCAGCCGGGAATCAAACCTAGACACTCTGGCGTGTGAGCGTCGCACTCTACGTCCACTACGCCCCGGCGGCCCCTGCCAGTTATGATAAACTGAAGAAAAACAACAAACAGACAGTCCTATAATTGTTCACACGTAGCCATCTTTGTTTAGAACCGCGAAATTTGGTGTAAATTTGTTGGCTTCTAGAGCTAGACTAGAGCATACATAGGTTGCCCCTCAAGTACTCGTCTTGTGCGTGCTACTGTTTTCTAACGAGAATCGTGTTTTCAACATTTTGCATTCCTCCCCATCAATTCTCGGTTCGCTTGAAATACCTACCCGTTCACTCTGAAGCCCACCTTCGGACGTAGAGTTCTGTTTAGAGACTGATTCTGCAACCGCGGCACACAACCTTTCATTACAATCCTTTGTGGATTGTGCAATGTCCTTTTCTGCTCTTTTTCTATGCCCGTGCTTAATTCCGGTCACTTAAAGGTACTAAAGAATCCAACAAAATACAAATGAAGGTTTCCACAGTTTTTTCCCGATTCCGAAAGATGTTTAATCGTAGACCATCGTTACTCTTTGATTGTTATTAGGATATGAAACGAGGTGGTGATGTGCAAAATGCGAAGTGTTCATTCCGGGAATCGAACCTGGAACCTTCGGCATATGAGTGTTGAACTCTTCCCATTACACCACGGCGGCCACAAAGTTTCCACAAGTGGCGCAGACAATTTTCTGCGCCTCATTAACGTTTTCGTCAGCTGTTGGCGTGTTCGAGTGTCCGCCATATATTCTGGGAACACAATTCTGACCCACAGATTCATTCCGAAGGAACTTGACTTTACCATGTGACCATTAGAATTCAAAATGCGCCCAGGTACTTAATTATAGTTTTTGATTAATTTTTTGAACTAAGCAAAATTTGAATTGAAGCCCAACTTTTAAAATAAACGAATTCGTTGCCACACGTGTCCCAACATAGCGGCAAAAAACAACACAAAACTCCTGAAAATCCTGCAATTCTCATTCCTGCTGAACAGACCTCGATTTTGTCCCAACATCAAATCATCAAACGCCACAAGGTGGGAAAGCACCCAAGACTTCCAAACGAACTCAAGCTGAAGCAGAAGTTTCCACTCATTTCTATCGCTTCTGAACAGAAACGAAAACACAAGCCAGCATAACTTCATTCTTCCGCCCGACTGGTTCTCAACCTCCACATCACCAGCAGACTGAATGACTGACATGAGAAATTCCTCCTTGCTCCCCAGCACAAAGGCATCTCATTATACATTCGAATTTCATGCTCAACATGTCGATGTCCTCCTCATTCGTTCGTCCCAACAATTCCCGTCTAATTGCTCCACACAAAATCGACCTCCTAACCGCAGCGTGATCTCGGAGTCGCCTGAGTGAATAAATCGAAATCGAATTGCAATTTCTTTTCGCTTTTCTTAATTCTTCTCTCCGCGCGCAACAGCAACAATAATAATTTTGTTTACTCACTTCATCTATAACCCAGCCAAAGAGCTGATTCCACACAATATGCTCTTCATCATCTCCAGCAGCAGCAGGGTCGCGAAGGAATGAACGGTGGGATGGTGAAAAAATTGGTGAATTTTCAGTTTCTATAATTTTTCAGCGTCGATCGATATGTGTCGTGACTTTTGGAATATCGCGCTCACCCAGATACAAATTGACAACGCAAAGGAGGCGACATTGAAACTGATGGCGTTGTTGGGGAGGCAAAAGGGGACCAAGAACGATAATGACGCAACCCACATGAGGAGCAGCGCATTGATGTCTGGATATGCGTGTGAAATGATTTCTAGCCCAGCAAGGAGCGCCCTCCCGGGAGGACTTGATGCATAAATCTCAAAGATTCCTCTTTATTTCACACCACCATCCAGCTCCCGCCGCTCGTCACCACGCTCCCGACGCGTCTTCGTTTCCGTATCTTGTCGGGAGTTCTCCCTCCCCTCGGACTCGTTTCCCTTTTTTTTTACTTTTTGCGCTTTTATGGGCGCTGTGCTTAGAGGAATTTTTCTCTTGTGAATTATAAAACGCGCCCGTACACGCGAGAAAGTATCCGAAGAGAATCTTCTTGTTCCTAGAGATAGAATATTTATTGCGATGACTTAACAGTCGTTCCTTTTATGCTCAACTGCTGGTGGCTGGTGGCTGCTGGTGAAGACTCGCTGTGCCGCGCCCGACGTCCTCGTCGTCGGTGTCATCGGTGTCGTTTTGACGAATTTTTTCCCATCAGTTGCGTTGAGGGGCAAATGAAAACCTCTAGTCGAGTGACGACTGCGGAGACCGCAACTGCAGAATGCGCAAATAAGCCACGTCAAGATAAGAGAGCACAAAAAGACGATAACAGGACTATGGAACCATCGGAAGCATAAAAACCATAAAAAATTGTCAAAACACTGAGTGACACTTAAAGCTTTAAATAAAATTACTCAGCAAGGATTTGGCAGGACTTGAGGGTTCACCATACGCTCCCCGTTTCGTCGCTTCGCCTCGCTGGCTGGTGAGTTATTGCCACTGGAATCCATTATGAAGCGCTGCTGGTGGAATGAAATCGAAAAAGATGAACCAGCAGCAGTGTCAATGTGGAGCAAGATGTAGAATAACCGAGAACTCCCCTCCATTCAGCACTGTCTAGTGTGACAGCATGTGCTCCCCTTGTGCTGTATTTCCGATTCTTGGGAATCCCAATTGAAAGACGCGCAGAGGAACGAAATAAATCTCATTCAGCAGTTGTTCAATCGGGTTTTTGTCAGTCGCTCCGGAGCTCCGGAGGCATGACCCAGATAAATGCGGTGCCATGCACGAGCTGCTTCGTAAACATGAAGATGCCCGACATGTCTTAAATAGTGAATTGTGCAGTGCGGTGTGGTGCGATCGATGTTGTGGCCTGGTGTAGGGGACCCGGTCGGATTATGACTATGAGGCGGATCTCGTTATTCGCCAAATTGAGTTGGGATGCAGATTCTCGGGATTGTATTTTAACACTTTCCCATCCAGCTGACATCGATTGATGGTCACGTTTGATATTGCTGATTGGCACATGCATTGATGCTTGACTCTTTGAATGCGTCTCCAAAGTCGACAAGAAATGGCTTGGGAAGCAAGTTGAACAGCGTGCTTACCAATGAGGAGTATCCTACTCAAAGCTATGCGCCAGGGTGCTCTTTGATTGCCTAATGAATATTACAGTCGTGACATTTTCAGATTCCGAAGACCTTTAGGCAGGGCAGAGGGTGACAGGTGTTCCTGAGGCAAACGAATTGAATTAAATGTGACATTTCGACTGAGGTACGCTTTCCTCGCCCACGAACATGTAAGTTAATGAATCCGGAAGCAGTTCACTTCCATTAAAGGAAATTGGACAAACATTTCCTTCTGGTGGTTGAGGTGGAAGTTTGACGACCAGCGAGAGGACTTTAAAAGGTAAAAGATTTTATTAAATTTTTGGGAAATGCATAAATTTTCAAATAGTGTCAGTATTTTTCAAATGCCAAAATGCCGCGAGACGCACTCTGCACGTAAGTAGCTCTGCGATAGCTGAGTCCATTCCCAGCGTTGAAGAGAAGGTTCAGCCTTTGGACATTCAATGGGTTTGCATCCCGAGAACTTGCATTCCATTGTGTAGAAGGTATAAATTGTGGAACATTGTTTTTAATCCCACCTTGGTTGAAGCGCGATTTGCGAGACCCTGCCGAGTTTTGAAATATACATGGTCTCCAACGGAAAAGTTTGTTTGGGTGCCCTTAAGACAGTTCCGTCGCATTTATTTTGATGCTGAGGTCAAAAAATACAACCGGAGAGCAATCATCGACGGTTACGGTGACACAAACCATTGGTGCTTCATGCATTTTAGTGAATATCTGAAGATGATCATTTTCAAAGGACCACTCCGGCAAATATACTCGGTCATTTTGGTAGTTGAGATACTGATCGGTAACAAATGGCAACTCATCGCAAAAATACCAAACTCAGCAACTCATTACTTTCGTGAAAGAAGCAACTCCTTCGCTCTTTCAACTCATACTCTTTTCGGTTGCGGAGTAAGATCGTTTTTTCATAATGGTTTGAGCCTGAGATCATTTTTGTTATGTGTTGCTTGCATTTCTACGGTGAGCTAAATTTTGTTTCACCTCGACAGGAAATCCGCTCAGTTCCAGCCTTCACATGCTAACGCTGCTTTCCACTATTGCTGAAGAATTTCTTGCGTGTGTGCTGATTTTTTGACACATTTATGGTTTCTTGCAACTTTACTTGTATCACGGTAGCGAGCGCAAATGATTTCTTCACGTAGGGGTACTTAACGGCTCCAATAATATCCACTTCATTTAATTTAATGAACGATTTGGAACTTACAGAAGGATAAAGTTAGTTGCAGCTCGAGTCTGCCAGTGTGTTGTTGCTCAGATTTAATAACGGATAAGGTGGATAGTGTGGCCGCCGTGACGTAGGGGGTAGAGTGCGACGCTCACATGTCGAAGGGCCTAGGTTCGGTTCTCTGCTGAACACCTCGAATTTTTCACGGCATCACCTCTTTCAAGCTGCTGACAACACTCAAAGAGTAATAACTGTCTAAGAAAGGTCCCTTCTACTCGTGAAAGAGCAGTAGCGCGCACAGCACGAGTAGTTGATGAGCAATCTAGGCCCTAGTCCCCCAGTGGATTGTCGCGCCAACAATTACGATATTATTATTAAGATGGATAGTGCCACAATTGATAACCTGACCAGGCCCTAATCACTTCAGCAACTACTCTGTGAGAACGAGGGAGCTTTTTCATCGTCTGCAACTGGAAAGAGTGAAGATAATGCGAGTCAATCACAATATATTATAAGGTTGTCAAAAATCTACCTTCCGCTTTTCTGTCTTTGGAATTTTCCGGAAAAACAAGCGAATATACATTTGACAACCTTATATTAAGTTCGCGATGAATGAATCGTTTGGCTGAACATTCTATCAAGATCAGAAATGGGTGTAAAAAGCCAAGAAACATAGACATATTAGTGTGACACCCCTCTTCTGAAACGGAGTTTGGCCACTCTAGAATGCATCGCTGTTCTTATTTGACGAATGCTTCTGACAAAATGAATCTCCTTCAGAACCCGCTCAAAGGCAATGCCCTATTGTCGTCATGGATCGTGAAAAGTGTCTTCGCTTAACTTAATAATAAGCTCTTTCACTTCATTCACTTTGTCTTCGCTATACAAAATCCCACGGCAATAAAATTAGTTGGGCTCAGGTTTCTGCCTGGGAGACAAAGGCGGACAGCAGGACTTTTGACTTCTGTGGCAGTGTGTCATTCAGCTTATCTAGCTTACCGAAATTCTTCTGCATTTTAACGGGCTGTGAATGCAACCTTTGTTATTATTTCAGGCCTATGGTTTGAAACCGGTCATGTATGATTCTCATGCTGTGAGGTAGTCCAGTTTTTGCAAGAGTGAGACAAACATAAAAAATATGGTTGGAGACTCCACTTGGCACACAAGAATACAGCTCAACGTTGGCTTCATAAACGTTATTGGGGCTTCGAAAGAATTACTTTTGTTTTTGAATATAAGGGTATGTTCCAAGAACCCGCGTAACACTTTTTAGTTTTTCATTTTGTTCTTGAGCCTTTCGGAATTTTAGACGTTTAAGAATTAAGGCCTCCTTAGGACTTAATGCTTTGAGGATTTAAGGCTTGAAATTTCTGTTTTCGAAATTAGTTTCCTATCTCCACTGCTTATATAAACATTTTTAAAATTCTGCGATTTTAGGTTATCATAGGTTCGGGAAGCAGACTCTTCTTCAGGCAGCACACTTGCCTCGGTATCTGCTTTCGGTAACACCGCCCTATTCGATCACTAGAGTGATTGGAAATCGAGGCAACCAAAAACCGACTCACAAAGGGAACAGATTCGAGAACAAAGAGTGTTGGAAACGAAGAAAAGTTCGCTCACACGTATGCTCTGTTTTCATCATCATCAAAAAAACAATATGACGGCGAGGTCAGTAATAACATGCGCTGATGGTCAAAACTCTTACACAATACCCGCTTAAATTTGCAAAAAATTGTTCACGTCTTCTAAAATCAGAAACCTTCAACATTAATTACTCTTTGAGTGTTGTCAACAGCTCGAAAGAGGTGGTGCCGTGAAAAATTTGAGGTGTTTAGCCGGGAATCGAACCCGGACCTTCGGCGTTTGAGTATTGCACTCTTCCCATTAAGCGACGGCGGCCACTCTTCCCAATTTCATTCTCTTTTATGTCCAAGCCACATTTCAATGGCATTCGAAAAATCCTTGAGCCCCCTACAACAGATCTACCGGCAGGCAACAAAGCATCAGACAAACGAGTGACGCGTTCATTCAAATAGAAGACTTTATGAACACTGCCCACACAGCCAGTTCTCTTAATATTTCAGAATCAAGTACTCCAATTGAAGGACCCTTCCACCCAGACGCACCACTCTAGGCTTCCAGGTCAGCCTGCTTCAGAGCTTCTCTTCACCTTGACAAACTTGACACTTTATTGCCATCCACTTGCTAGCAAAAGAGTTCCACCCCGCTCATCTAAAATGATTCGTGGGAGGATGGGAGATTATACGGCTTCCCGTCCACTGGCATTTCAACTCTTTCGAAGTTCCCACCCGGCCATCAGCATGTGTGAGAGCTCATCCAGTTAAGCATGATTTACTGGCATCCCTGCGCCACACGCGCTGTGAACCATCAACTGGCAGCCGGCACGTTTGCTGCAAAAATCCCCCCCACAGGAACCACATCACATCCATTCTTTCTGCAAATGGAGGACGATCCCTCAAACCCACACGGGTTCACGGATGGGGCGCCTTTGTTCGCCACAATTGCACTCACTCAGAGACACCGCACAAATACATTTTTAAGAGCACATTGGTGGGATGCAATTAACAAGCTATTACAGCTGGCATCACACTCTGTGGGTGGAGGGAGGGCATTGGCGAGGGCGATGTGTGTAATGCGAGCGAACGTACGTGAGGATGATGATGGCACTCACTCGTCTGTGTCCTTTTTAAGGATTCCCAGCGTAGACGGACAGGGCAGGGCGCGGTTACCTTCGACACGAAGAGAAATGTGACACACACCCCGTGTCGACAGTCGACACTGACGGCGAAGGCGAAACTTCTTCAAATCCTCACAAATGAAGCACATAAATTAGGGCGTTAGGGGGATGGCAGGACTTTATCCCGTCTACGTGTTCTGAGTGTGCTATTAAATGCCATGAAACATGCAGATGTGTATTTGGTTTACTCTAACTGCGGCGCATTATTGCTGTGCGAACGTTTGTGCTCATAAAAGCTTGCGCCAACCCCTCAGCCACGCTGCGGTGCGGTGCGCTGACAAATGGCGAAATCTTGAGGAAGGTCAACTTGAGCAGTTGAATCACCTTGGAGGTTACAGTCTCATCGCACATCTTCTCTTGTGACTCCTCGCCCCCACCACTCGCGCCACATCTGACTGAGAGAACTGAGTCGTCCCTTCCAAGCATTGTCGTCTGATGAAATTTATTTCATCGGATGCCATGAGTAGGCTGAAAGGAGGAATTCATTTTCATGGCCCCGCCGATAAGAGGCTTTGGCCCATTGTGCTCGTCAGGATGAAATGTGTTTGCACATGAATTTGCGCCCCGCGCGAGTCCGCTCCAGCCGGTGGAGGATTGTTGTGCGGTCGAGTTCTGCTTTATTTTTTATTTTTGTTGCTTTCGCAGGAAGGGGGTGCACCCTTACTTTGCCTATTTTATCGCGCGGTAGAGAAATATCTGAATTCCGTGACGATTGAGTTATTTTGTGCGTGTGTTGGTTCACTCATGGGTGAAATGATATTTATTCAGCTGATGACGAGTTAACAAAGGAAGGTCCTTCGGCGCCTTGAAAAATTCTCCCCCAAATTGGTAACATATTTCAAGTGCTTAGGAAGGGGACGAGAGGTAGTGCAGGGCTGCTTTGTGTGTGTCACACGGCCTGACGCTGATGCTGCGAAACGATGTGGGCCATAGTTGGGCCCATAAATCGTCGGTTGAACTGTTTGCAGAGAACTTCGATAAACACACTCCATGTGGGGGTTCGCTTGATTCGCGACAGCGTCAGGACTGTTCCTTTCTCGTGAAAACCCCTTCAATGTTGCCGCGAAAATGTGGCTTCTAAATGTTTTCCGATACGAGGAGCTAGGGAAGTGCGTTTGGGATGAAGCAAAAAAAAACCGCTTTTTACGATGTCGGCTGAGCGAGTGTAACTTACGTTGCGATAAAGATTCTGATGGATGTGGTTGAGCCGATGGCGGACAAAGAATGGAATCGGGTTTCGGAAAGTACTCACGCTCAGTAATTTCAGCTAACGACAGAGGCGGACCTACGGGTTGTTGTTTCGTGAATGGCTCCTGAGCTGCATTGAAAGTGGGTTTGAACGGTCTTAAGCCTCGTTGTGTGTCCTCCTCCTCCTCCTTATGAAATAAACCCACAGAAGAGAACTTTGTGGTTTTCCTGAAACGTTCCGCCCACATTTTGCCTTGACTGCTGAACCTTTCACTCCCATATTGAAGAGATCACATGCATCCATTAATTGAATCAAGTTCACTTTTATCTCCTCAGTGGCAGCACGATTCTCGAAGCTCAAAACTTCATTTGCTGCATTGGTTTCCTGCACAACACACTTAGAAACATAAATGCTCCCACAACCTACAAAATCACAGCAATCACATTCCATTTCCAAAATGAAGTAGCCTCTCAGGAGAAACCGCACCTGATCGATACAAATTAAGCAAGGAAGGCTTTCACTCACGTCCGAAGAAACGGTCGACTCCTTCAGCAGATGCAGGCGCACTCCACACTCCGTTGGGATTCATCAAAAACTATTCAATCATATCGTGATTAGGTAGTGCACAGCACATTCCTGAGGCTCCCGTCCGCCCGCCCACATCCATTTGCATCTCAACTAGAGACAAGTAAAAAAGACGAAATCCTTAAGTTGATTGTAAATTGCAGAACAAACAGGTGAAACTGAATTAAATTTCAATTGGGATCCCTGCCTGCAGAGCACAAACGACGACGACGTCGACGATGCTGCCAGGGTTAGCTGTGATGGGGTGGATGGGGATGGGGACAAGGACGAACGCAAGGACAACGACGTAAACGTCAATTCAACTTCAGTTTGCTTACTTGTAGACGTTACCCTGTGGAGGTATGCAGGTGCCCCGCATCCTGCTCCCGAATCAAGCTCATTCAATATTAATATTGCAGTTTTTTCGCTTGGAAAATTCTTACAGATGCTGGCATTAAAATTTCATAGACTTCTGGGGTACAGTCGCTTCGAAGGGATACAGCAACAGGCGTACCACCGTACTCGCCGCGGGAGTGGGCGTTAGGAGATAACTCCGAGACACAAGGTGAGCTGACGGCAGATGAAAGGAACTTCAAAAGGTTTGCGCTCGAAGTAGGTTGTTCTTAGCTAAAAGAATCACCAGTTCGACGGCTGACGGGTGGCTTATGTTTTAGCTAGAAGTCTGTTTTTCCTGCCTTGGAAGTCCGCTGTCACTGGATGCGCATTTCTTCAGGCATTGAAAAAAGGCCAATGAGGGAGTGTAGGATGTCAGTGCATTTTTCCATTCCGACAGTGGACTTTCTACTTGGAACATCAGTGAATGCCTTGGCAGCATTATCCGAGGGTATGTTTCGGACGTGTGGTTTGATTAATCATCTGGAAATATGGCTTTCTTAGACGGTTCGGCTTATTTCCAGGAATTCAAGTCCTTTCATTTTATAATTTTTTTCGAAATTTACAAAATTTTGAACTTCCTGGAAGATTGAAAAATTATTGAATTGAGGTCAGAGGCCTCTTATGCTTTGTAAGATGAATCAGAGCTATGATGTGATAATTTTCAGGCGAAGCTACACAAAATCAGAAAAATTTCCAACGAGGACTCTGATCAGTTTTCGACTCTCCAGCACATTGAACCTCTGAATTTGTGTAGATTACAGACTTTTGTTGCAGTTGGGTGTTTTAAGCCACAGGGGCAACTTCGATGAGGAGGAGGAGGACGGCGGCACGCTAGTGGTTGCACGGCTTAGCTCGTCGGACGGGGTGGTTCTTGCCCACCTCACTCGCCCATCTCCCATTGCACACAAAAAAACAAACGTGCCTAGGTTAGCTAAGGGAAGATAGAAGGAAGAGGAAGAAAAGTTCAAAATAGAAACTAGAAAGCCGAATACCCTAACCTGACTGCGGACAGACATCTAAAGGAGGAATGAAGAGGAAGGGGGCGTGATAGGAAAGGATGTTCAACGCCTTTGCCCTTATCACCAAACCAGACCGGAAGGTTATTCGTGAACTAAGCTAACTAACCTACCTTAAGCCTAAACTAACCTATTACCCTTAAAACTTAGCCTACGCTAAGCCTTTACTAACTTAAGACTACCTAGCTTAGCCCTACTACGAAATAATGCCCTTTCAGCGTCGTTCCGTGATAAGGGTTCTTTAAGAAGTCGCGAGTGCCTGATAACATTGGCACAAGTCGCCATCCCACCCCTCATGTCATAGCTGACATGACCTTTGCTATCTCCCTTGGCGGAATTATAGGAGATAGCCCTTAGCGGAGACGTTAGCCACGGCGCACTGCACACGATCCCAATAGTTTCTCTGTATGTTTTTTTTCTCTTTTTTTTTTCTTTGTTTGTGTTGTGTGTAATTCCACAACGGCAACGAGGCCACGGGTCGAGGGGTTGATCCACTCGTGCACAATTCCTTTTCTTTTTAGAAAGCTAATAGCTAATCGTTGTTAAATCATTTTTTTTTGTGGTTTTGCACCTTGCCCTTGGCGTGGGTTTCAGACTTGTTTTTATTTTCTTTTGTTTTCACTGCACTATATGCACCATATATAGACACATATATATGTTCATATGGTCATATCATGGAGATCTGTTACGATGGATCCCCAATTAATTTTGTTATTTTCTTTTCACGTTACACACTTCTTATTTTGTTTTTATTTGGCACTGAATTGTTTTTGCACTTTTATAGTCCTTTCTTTATTTTCGTGTTTTAACTCAAATTTCCTTTTATTTTCTAAATGAAAAGCTATAACTTTCACCACTCCACAGTTCACAGAATCCAACCTTCCTTTTTTTCTAATCTACTCTTTGGTTTTTTCTTTGTCTCTCCTTGCCTGTGCCGTCGTCTCGATCTTTAGCTTTTTCTTTACCCCGTTCATATATCAACTTTCAGCCTGGAAGTGTCGTCTCTTTCAGTCTGTTGTCTATGGTCTCGTCTATTGTTCTTGGTGTCTAGTTAAGTGTCACTTGTGTGCATTGTTTTGGGTAAGTTTTCTAATTTTTCCTCGCTAATTTTTTATTTATTTATAATTATATTTCTTTTCAGTTAATAAGAGGAAGGGTTGAGAAGGAGGATAATAGTGGGAACACACACAGGTACGTATACGCTCAAAACAAATGGATATTTTAAAATTTTTATTTTGTTTATAGGTGACTGGAATCGGACAACAGATGCAGGGGTTTCATTGGACACAGGTGATGGGATTTCTGGGAATTCTACAATCTTAATTATTTCTTTTATTATTTCAGGAACTGGTTACCGTAAAACTTTTGAGCCTGAGAAACCTGAGCTTTGATAATTTTATTTTGGTAGTTTTTTGTGTCTTTTTATATATAAGAACATAAGTCTGTTTACTAATTCACAACATCGTTCCTGACATCGAAATTGTGAAAATATCGGGTCTGCAGGAAATCACTGAACCAATCTCCTTCATTAGCCCTCTTATACAGCTGCGTTACAACAACTGCTCCAAATTATTCATTAAGTCGTTCCTTGGAAGTGTAGCGTTATACACTGCAGAGCGTTTCATGGACGTAAACCCATTTAGTTGAATAAGCAAACTAATAGCTGAATACACCACATACACATCAGCAGCATGAAACGGTGCAGCATACTTTTAGGTGCAATGTGACAGAGAAGTGAACACTATTAAATCGGACATCGCCGAGTTAGTGATTACATGCAAAGCATTGGGTTTGAAGCATTGATTGTTAAAACGATTGTTTTCTCAAAATATTAGTTCACACCCCTAGTACTCTTTGTGAGGTACTTACTTCGCCACTTTTAATGTCGACAACCTGTGGAGGGACCGAGTAGAGGAATATCTGGTCTCCATCACTGTCAGTTCTATGTACTCTGTTTTCAAAGGCTGAACCGGTGTCATCGTTCTTCAAATATTTTTCGTATCAAGAGGTTCGGGCTCTTGTGTCCTCTAAACTGGAAGCGATGAGTATTTTTGTTTATAATAGGCGTGCGCTAAATTTATTGTTTATACCCTTAAATGACCGGAATTAAGTCACAGCACGTGCCGAAGGGATAGAGGAACAGATGAAAAAGGAGGTACTGATAAACATTGATTTTAATGCATGTCGATTGTAGGGGAGGGGGAAAATTGGACTTTGAAGAGCATTCCATATTCGTGTGGTGCGGCTGTAGAACGAGTCTCTGTGCTTAATTGTACGTTCAGAGGTGGGCTTAAGGATAAACGGGTGAGCATTCATAGCGAAGCGGGAATTGCGGGTAAATTCTTGAAGGCTGTCTAACTCATTAGAGCATTTTTTGTTGAGTCGGTGGATTATGACTTTCCAGACAACACCAGAACCTGAAACATCTCATAATGAGCTTGTTTATGTCTCCTCTCTTTCCGATGTAAACGTTTTCCTGTCTCAAGCATTAATTGTTTGGCAGTGTCGCTAACCGTCAATGTTTCGCCTCTATATGGCAGAATATTCGATTGCAGGCAATTGAACACACCCAAGTAACATCTTATGCAGTGGTACTGCTTTTATATCGAATTTGCATGCCGTATGTAGTCTGTGAAATAAATAAAGCGAAAATGTGTAATGAAGTTCTTCATCATCATAATCATTATGGATCGCGGGGACAATGCAAGCACTTTAGATCTTTAGCTTGTTTCTTGCCGTTGAAGTGCTATTCGCAAGAGCAATCAGGACTATCTCGCTTTGTACCTGCCAAGCAGTGGTCTGTTAGAAGGCACGTCTAAAAAACCGTCATACGTCATAAACTGCTGAAACATAGCCCTATTGCGTCTAAAGAAGTAGCTGCTTAACATAGAGCTTCCTCCGCATCAGCGCGTTTCCCTACCTGTACCAGCGAGTGATTCACCCAACGGCTCAAAGAGATCTCATCGCGGCATCCTGTATTCGAGGTCTTTATCCAGATTTCATACCCATACATGCGAGTTGGAAAAAACACTGAGTTAATAACGGATGAGTTGGTCTTGACATCAAGCTCGGCCTTCCTTACTGCTGATCCATCAAGCTGCCATCAAGTGCTGGTTCGATTTGCTTATCCTTCAGCTGTCGTGTACTCGTTTGTTGCAGCTAGTTTCCCCCGTGTTGCCTCTCCATTGCCAAACTGAAGAAATCTACAAGTCATCTTGTTGTCGAATTCCAGTGCATATGCCTGTGCGATAGTCCTCGATCTCAACTGCTCGGCACGTTGCGTTAGTTGGGTGTGATATGTTTTTCTTTTGACGAATGGCGTTTCATGCAAGCGACGAGGAAGCAAAGGAAGCACATCGATTTGAACCACACTGGACTTTCTCGGAGCTAGCCTTTGTAATAATTTGCGTCGGAAGCACCGACACCGTAATGGTATGTGCTTAATAGATAAGGTTAGGTTTAAGTTTGCCAATTGCTTACAACCATTCTCAGAACACTCTTGGGCCCGTTGTTATGCCCCGCGAATAAATTTACTCATTGTCCTCCAAAACCATTGGAAGCTGGGATTTAAGCTGCGGATGGGTCTCTCGTAAAAGTCGCATAGTTCATCAAGATGTTCAAAGAAATATTTCCTCAAGTTTTTGTGTAGTTTCTAAGGGAGCTTAACAGCAACAGAGGAGACGAAAAATTAACTCTACTTTTTCCTCGTCTCTGGAGCTCATCCATAAGCTTGTGTGAGGGATGTTTGAAGGCTTGTGTTCCAGAAAGTGGACACCTATGATGGACACTTATGGTTCGTAGATTAATTTTGTCAAGCCAGAGTAGGCAAAAGCATGGCTGTGGTCAAAAAGCATTCGTTGCTATACAAATCGAAGTTTCAAACCACGTTTCGTTTAGTTCGCTCACTAAATGCGCCTGGAGCATGTTTCTCACTCTAGCGAAGACACTAAATGGTGGGCAAATGACAAGTTCGTCAGCTCTTGACACCCTTTGTTGCGGGGCAAGATCGCTTCTGAGGGCCGAGCAAAATGCTGGAGGCGATCTAGAAATTTAGTCGGCTTGTGTTTCTTTTTTTGTCGCAATAAGCAAAACCGGCACTTTCATCGATCGGCCACACAAAGCTGATATTTGAATCAAACGACATGCCTTCCAAAGTAATCTTGTGCGAGACCACTGCGTTTCTTACAGTCCTTTTGCCGCAATGAGATCCAGATTCCCATTCCTGTGCGTGAATTTCTCCAATCTTAATAAGCTCCATTAAAGCACAAAAGGTTCACGAATGTTTTTCTTCAAACACAGCACAGCGGATATTACATACACCCCTCTAGCTGATCTCTTGCACTACACCCCACCCACGACAAATCATCAACACCGTCAATAGGAGCTCAAGAAACGTTCATTGCCGCCCCCACTACCCATCAAGCTCAGGGCTTTCCCAGCATTGGGTGCGATTTCTGCAAGAACTCATAACACCCATTCGCCGGGGTTCGTGTGAAACTTTCTCAACTTGACACATTCACCGGATACCGACCAGCCATTTGTTTCTAATTCAAGCGAAGTCATTGCAAACAGCACGTACACTGCAAATTCCAGGTGGTGGAGCTCTCTCTCTCTCTGCCCTTGCTTCTCCAAAAAATTACAAGCATCCATGGGAGTCATTGTCTGAGGCTTGCCGCAGCACCCAGCTTCATTCTCGCTCCCTGGAT
This sequence comes from Eristalinus aeneus, assembly GCA_955652365.1. NCBI lineage: Eukaryota > Metazoa > Arthropoda > Insecta > Diptera > Syrphidae > Eristalinus > Eristalinus aeneus. The sequence goes on along the minus strand of OY019130.1, from coordinate 6,140,874 downwards.
CCCTTGGATGACTGTTGATGGGGACAGGTGGTGGAAAAACAATCGCAAAGTACAAAGATCCCAAGCCCCGACGACAGAGTCCACACGGCAAAGGGAAAGCAACCTGTGGTGATGAGGTCAGATAGGAATAACTTGTCGTGTACATGGTCGGTGTTTGTCCAAGCGGAGGGGGGAGGACGGTGAGCTGACGGTGAGCTCTGTGAGATGAGTAAAGTAAACGCAGGCATCACCTAAGTAATGGGATGGGGATACACAGTGACAACATCTGCATTAGATTGGCGAGAGCAGATGACGAGAGAGGGGACGGAGGATAAACGAAAGATATTGAAATCTATTGGATACGGTTTCTCATCAGCACGCTTTGAGGTTGACAGCCCCCGAGGGAGCTGCAGCCATTCTGCTGCTGTGCGGTGATCTCAGAGGACGTGTGTCTTTGAGTGCGATGACACGCATTTTACAGCAGAGGGTCTTGTTGTTGCTGATTCCCCGTTTAAAGGACGACGTCCGGGATTGCAGGACTCCAGACGGCGTGGACAGATGCTCTGCCCCGGGTGGGGGGAAAGTGTTGACGGCGAAGGCTCAACCAGATTGCGGACTGGGTACTTCATTAGCTATTCATTGAGACTCCACAATGAGGCTGCAATTAACGCCGACACGGAAGAATGACAACCAACTGGATCGTGTTGCATACAAGATTGTCGCACAATGTCTTTGGAATTTATTTGAGTTTGGTGGGCAGAAAGGGAAAAAAATAATGAGGGGCAAGGTAGGGAGAAACCCACGTGTGGTAGATTCAGTTCTTTGGCCTTGTGATGTGATTTCAACTCGAACATAACAAATGGGGGCAAGGGGTCATTAATGGAAGGAAAAGATTTAAGGGCGTAGACTGGGCAACGAAGTCTGGATAGAAATCGGTACAGAGATCAAAAGTGACAGATGCGACCAGGGAGCGGCAGCCTCAAACTTTTAGAAAAAATAGCGATTGTCACAAAGGATGCAACCGCGTCGCCTGAGAAGTTATGCAGCTTTAGGACTGGTGGCATGATTCAAGCAAAAGTTATCTAGAAGTATTACACATATATTTTTATGGTCTTCGACGGCTTTCGTGCTGAAAATAGAGAACCAAAAAGAAAATTGATGTAATTGGTTACATGCTATTGACACCGGCTCCCGAACAGTAGAGCGTTCACTTTACGTGCAGTCTGTTGGACAAGGACGTCTTATAAGTTCCTAAAAGCGTCGAATGAAACTGACACTCAAAGAGTAATAAAAAGTCAAAGAAAAATTCTCAAACTTAGCCGTTCCGAGTGGACAAGAAACTGTAGGTCCTTCGTGAGAGAACAGAAGCGCACACAACACGAGTAGTTGATGAGCAAGCTAGTCCCTGGTTCTCCTGTAGATTGTCGCGCCATGAAATCTGCAAAGACGCCACCTCTAAGACGCGGACAATATAAAGCATGGAGTCGGATTCGTAATTTTCTTGCGATTGTAGCGTCATCATCGTAGTGAAGATCCAACGTAGACGGATGCTACGGTCTATCAATACAACTGTGCCCGAAACTCCTGACTCGAGGGACCAAAGTCATGCTCTACAGAACCCTAATTCTGCCAGTTCTTCTTTATGGAGATGAAAGCTTAACGATAAGTAAGGCTGCAGAGCTGATTCTTGCTTCCTTCTATAGAAAAATTCTACGTCGGGTATATGGTCACGATTTCAAAAAAGGCGAATGGAGGGGAAGACATAACCGCGAACTCTACGAGCTGTAGAGGGATGTAGTCCGCAAGGCAAAAATCCGTCGACTACATTTTCTCGGCCACATCGAGGGAATGGACAATTCCACTCCAGCAAAGAGGGTCTTCGAATCCGAGTTCGAGAAGGAGAGGAAGACCGAACCTCTAGTACAGCGACCAAGTCGTCGCGTATGTAAGACTACTTGGCCTTGATGACTGGAAGCAGTGTGCCCAGGACCATCTCCGATGGAAGGCAGCAATTGCTCAGGCTCAGACCCTTCATGGTTCGTCTGCGTGATAAATAAGTAAGTCCAGCCTAATCTGTCGCACCCTTTTTTCTTTTAAATTCTCCCTCTTCCTCACCAATTCTGCTGGATGTCAGTCCCTGAATTGTTAGACGGCTCGCGAGCCGCAAGTCCTTACATCTTAAGTCGTCACACCGAGAATCAACTACAGTCCGACATGAAACTTCTTCTTCTTCTTCTTGCTGAGGCGCTACATTCCGGGGTGGACCTGGGCCTCAACCAATATGCCTCTCCAACCAGCACAATCTCCAGTTGCGCACTCCAAGTTGGTTGAGGTCCTTCTCCACTTGTCTGCGCCACTTTAGTCTAGGTCGTCCTCTGTTGCGTTGTCCCAATGGCACGGATTCAAAGACTTTTCGGGCCAGAGCAGTGGTGTCCATACGCTCTACATGGCCTAGCCATCTAAAGGGTTGTATCCGTAGACGCTTAACCAGGCGCATGTCGCTGTACAGCCCATAGAGTTTGTCATTAAATCTTCTCTTCCAGACGACATGGAACTGCCGCCTCGCTTATTTCAGTCATTCTTAGACAAAGCCCATGTCACAGAGGCAAATTTCATGACCTTTTAACTGAGCACGACGTTGACTTGCGATCTTTTCAGTTGTTCAGCGAACTGGAACTCAATCAGTTGGATAACCTTGACTGCCAGTGATGTCGTTGTGCACCACACCAGAGGTTGTACTCTTTTTCGAGGCATGGACATGAGCTCGATCTTTTTCGATGAGAATTCCTTCGACTTTCGAATCTGTTATTTCTGATGGTAACTTGATAGAATTCTTTGGAACGCCTTGTACAAGCCGCGCGGACTTCGTTCAAAGAGCCTTCTTTGATCATAGGGATGCAGGAACCACAACATTAGGCGCGGGGAAGAGTACGTTAATCATCAGGCGCACGTAACTGACAAATTCTCTTGAGATTCAGCGCCTTCGCCATTCCTTTCCGGCGTTAACCTCTAGCTTACACCACCTACCGATGGGATGAGTATCAAACTGAGGGTCCAGACCTCAGTCAATTCCTTGCCTGTTTTGGCTTGGAAAATGTTACCTTGGCTAGAAAAGACATTAGATGACTAGCTTTCTTGCAGATCATAACGAAGAAAGGTTGAGTTCTAAACGCAGCCGAAAACATTCAATTCAAAGAGCTCCCAAGGCACTTGTGAAAGAAAGAACTTTGCGGGTATACGCACACAATTCAACAGAGAGATGATCACAATCTGAATCAGAGTTCTTAGTGGTCAGAATTATCTAACGCAGTGACGGAAAGAATCGACTTCCATTCCATCAATCATGTCATATAACACAGCTCGCTTTAAGCCGAATCTTTAGGAACTCCGTTGCCGCAACACTCCCAGCAGATTTACTGGCAGAATCCTAAGATTGACACACATCGCAATGATGTCCCTCCCTCACAAATTGTCAAAGGCCACCACACGTCGCCAGACGATGTCCACACCACACCACCAAGGAAAATGCACGCTACAGTGCACACCAAATTATCCATAACCGACTAATGAGTGATGTCTGATGCTGTGACCATCCCCAGGCAAGTGCAACTATTAACGCCATCGACAGCCTTCTCTCACTCCTGCGAGTGGTCTCATTATGCCACATTTTCAGCTATCCACTTAATTACCACACAACGCAAAATTTACATTTCAATTGCAAACACAAGAGTTTCCTCTTGAAATTCGAAAATAACGCCCCACCGGGGTGCGGGTGTGCGCGCTTCAAGACGGCAAAAATAAGTGAATAAACAAGGAGCACTAAAAGCGGTTCCCTTCAGATGTAATTACATCCTCCCAGGCAGCGCAATGATGGAAAGGATGGGGAAAGGCTTGGGAAAGGTCGAAATGAAAAAAAAGAATGCCGAGAAAGAAAAACAGCAGGGAACCTCCACTCGAAACAAGACGATGTGCCATGAAGTGAGAATTAACATCCAACCAATGTGACTGGTATTTAAACGTTCCACCACACAAGCACACACACCCACACCAAGTTGCAGGAAGTCAATTGATGGCGGGTGGGCGGTGGGGCTGTTCAGAGTCTTCGGGAACGATGAAGCACACACATGAGGGATATTCTTAAATTGGTTCAACATTTGCATGGGCGGAGGCATCCGAAGGGGGGGAAGTCGACTACGAACAGCAAAACGAGCCTCCGACAGGAGAGGAATGAAATCGTAATTAAGCCCGCTTTCAGCATACTTAATTACTTTATAGCGTAAATGGAAGAAAGGATTCCAGTGAAAGCAATGCCTTCCCGCAGTCCCTCTTCACAAACTCGCACTCCTCATGTGCGGAGTATTAAATCAAAATTGTGTGCGATATGAAGAAGGGCGTGTAAGGATTCCCCCGGCACTTGTGCGCAGCGCCATACGACTTCCGGACACCACCCCACCTCGGGGAATATGCGCCGCCAGCAAACATTTGATTGGATTTCTTGGATCAAACGGTTCAGTGACTTTCTTGATGTGTTGTCCTCTCGCCACTCTCCCCTCCAACGGCTCAATAATAATCGTCAACTGGAACAAGCACACATGGACACCCTTCTGATTCCATTCGTATTCAAATCAGCAAGAGTTCGCCGGAATGTGGGGTTGATTCATAAGAAGGAACTTCAGTTGAAGGCTCTCCCGCACACACACACACCCGTATCCCATGGATATGTCTTGAAAAAAAAGGAAAATCCGAAGAAATGATGAGATGTGTTACTATGGGGAGCCCAGCAGTAATCGCGTATAAATAAAGAGCAACTACACCCTTAGGGACAGAAAAGGAAGAGGCACAGGGTCCTATTCCCCCCCGAGCGTCCTTCAGCGTGTCAGTTTTGGCCGGAATGTGTAACTAGAAGCCCCCTTCATATGTGTGCCCATGGCTTCGATGGGGAGAAGAAGGCTTGCTGGCATTCGTTCCTTTTTTGGTTCTTCAGGCGGTCTCTTATGATTGTGGAATATGTGTGCGTGCCCTTGAGCAGCTTCTAGCTCAGGGCTTCCGGCACGGTGTCAGTTGGCAGAGAGTCACACATCGAAATGCACAAAGAGAGCCTCTTACGCAAAAACTAAGTGCGTGCTTGTAAGGAGCCAATGCGTCGTTCCCTTGTCCTAATGCACCACCTGCCACGGGGCACTCCTCGTCAGATGATGGATTCATACTCTTGACAAGCATTAATGCGATGCCCGCGGGCTGATGACTGTCCGCAATGAAAAGGGGGTCATGCAAGGGCACTCATTTCCATACGCTCTGAGTTGCAAAGACTTTGGGGGACCCTGGCTTTTTTAAAATGAGTTCACAAGGACGCAATCAGATGTGAGGTTTGGTAATGAGTTCAGAGGAACGGAACGTGCCCGAATTCATCGGGTAAGGGGTGCAGAAAGTTGCAAGTACGGGGTATTTTGAAAGTGACGTGACAGCTGCTGGCCATTCCCCACGGGTGGCATACGCTAAGCTCACGTACGACCGTACGAATGAAATTTATTCTGCAAATGTCCTTGATTCGATAAATTGAACGAGTTTTTATTGGCATCTGATGATTTACAACTGTGAGACGCATTCGTCTCTACAGTGAAGGTCGCCTGTGGAGAGTCTCGCGGGAAATGAAAGATGACCAATGGCTGCTTCAAATTCAAGCAGACAACGGTCGATTTCTTCTGGATGTTTGGAAAATGGAGTCCGTTTAACCAACGAAGTCAAAGTGCAGCAGCAGTGGGCATGTTTAGGCTGACCAATGATTTCTGACGGAGTTCTCCCTAAAAAAAGAATTTATGACTGAGGGTCCTTAAACCTGTTCTGTTTCTTATTTCTTTAAATTTGTGTCGGCTCTGAAGAAGAGATGAAATCGAGACTTCGACAGACTCACAGCAGTGAACCACCAACGACGAGATTGAAAATGAAGCAACTGGCCTTGAGTGTCTAGATACGGATCAGAACGCATGACTCTCCCCAACCAGGGAACCAACCTTAAAAACGGCAGCTGACAGCTGAGGATTAAGAATGGCAAACAACTGATTGCAAAAAACACAGTTGACGCCGCCCATGGACTGGTGGAGGTCCTTACGACTCCAGCAAATGTGCTCTCAACAGACTCATCTCTGTCACGGCTGTCACATTATTCGGACTTTGGCTTCAAATTCAAGGCTTTGAAAGGGAAAGGAAGCAAAGTAACTACCGAAACGCCAATGATTTGGATGAGCTAAAGTACCGAAGGACCAAATTGTTGAAAACCAAAATGCTGGACTATCAACCATGGTCAGGAAATAGTTCACTCCATGATGGGGGTGTTCGTGTCGACAGCGGCAGCGGGAGGTGGTGGCAACAGATGTGGTAATTGTCCCACAAATTTGCAGCTCCACAAAGTCGCCGATGCGGTGCACGGCAAAAAATTACACGGATCCTCATACAGTTGACACTTCGTTGAAGAGCGGTGAATGGAACCAGTCAGTGATGAAAAAACAAGAAAACATAAGTGACTGCAAGAAGATCCTACATCCCTCGCCCTCCAAAAGAGGTGCAAAGTAAAAACTGCATGCTGGTGTTTTAAGTAACCTTATCTCCTTCATTAGTGATTTCCCGTCAAAGTCTCGTGACCTCCATTGCCTTCACCAGTGCGCCTTAAAACGACCCAAGACACTAAGGACATTTTCCATTTAATTCACTCTTCACCAAGACTTCGTCCCCACGAATGCCACTCGTCAGCGTTTCCATTACACATCAGCACCCCAGATTAGCACAATCAGGCAGTTATTCAAATGAAGCTCCGCCACAGGTCTTAATGTACGCAGCACATTTATAAGCATGAAACAAGCATAAACACTAAACCCTGTTCGACACTTTATTGCCAGATATATTTAGAAGCCCATGGCGTGGACACCAGCACAACTCGACCGCAATTCACATGCAGAACTGGAAATACTTTCGATCGCAAGTGTTATGATTCACGAGCACGCCCCACTTTCTGAAAGTTGGAGGTGCGTGCCAAGCCGATATGCATGCGCGTCATTTGTATAATGTTCCATTGGATCGCCTAAGAATTTGAAATTGTTTTCCTGCAATAGCTCTCCGTCCCAGGAAACTGTTTGTGGCTACCACAGCCAATGATCGAAGTGAGGTATGTTTTCAGGTTCGAAAAAGATGACTAGGATTCTTGGAAGGAATTCAATGGAGCGCATGATTACCGACTTCCTGGAAGGAGCTCGTGTGTGAGACTTGAGTAGTGGGTGACAGAGGACAGAAACTAAATGCTTCCAGGGAATTGTTGCTACGGTGAGGGATCTGCTATTAATGGAACTGAAATGATGACAAATCAATTTCAGGAATTTCCGCAAAGAACGTTATACTTTGTGCACGGGCACTTAAAGACGTTTAAATATGTTTTCGGGAAAGAATTCGCTTCGTGAAATTAGTGAACAATCAGGCAGAGCAGATGGAATGCTATGAATGCTCATACGCTCCTCACGCCTCATTTGTCATACAGGGGAGGGAGAACTACAATTCATGGAATAATTACTGTGACAGCGATGAACAAAATGCTTCGGAAACAATCACTTCCGGAAGGTTGAACTCAAGCCACTGATGCTTTTGAGACTCCACCCGCTAAAAATATGATTCAAGGCTGACTTCATTGTTCATTGCCACTCTCCACCAGTTTTTATACCAGTCATTCAGCAGTCAAATGTCAAACGACATCAGGTTCCGGTCTTTGCTATCGAAACTTGCTAAACGAATTGATCTTAGCTAAACGAAAGGTTTCGTTATAAAAATTGAAAAGGGAACCTGTACAGCTCTTGTTCGTCATACTAACCACGCTTTTTGTATGTCCTGAAAGTGAATTTATTTCATTCTTCTCAGATGCTCTAAAAGTAGAAGTAGTACGAAGCTGGTCACAATTGTTTCCATATTTTAAATCAATCTGCAAAGTCATCATTGATTAGGACAACTGACCGTGACTCGTCCTCAATGCTTTATCGACACTCTAAGCATATTGTCCCAGTCATTAGCTCAAGTCTCCGACTCACATTGGGACTGACTTGTTCTAGCCTAGTGTATGATTGAGTAGTTTATACACATTCCTAGACGAAGACGTCTTACAGCAGTGTACAAAGAAATAGAACCACGTCACTATGAAGAGCCAATGTTTTGAACTTGTTTCGGCGTTAAACTATATCTACACATATCATTGGTGGTCGCCGTGGCGTAGTGGGAAGAGTGCGACGCTCACACGCCGAAGGGTCTAGGTTCGACTCCCAGTTCAACACCAATTTTTCTAATATTTCACGGCACCACCTCTTTCGAGCTGCTGACAACACTCAAAGAGTAATAACTGTCTAAGAAAGCTTCTCAAATTTCGCCGTTCGGAGTCGGCAAAAAACTGTAGGTCCCTTCTACTCGTGAGAGAACAGTAGCTCGCACAACACGAGTAGTTGATGAGCAAGCTAGGCCCTGGTCCCCCTTTGGACTGTAGCGCCAACAATTATTATTATTACACATATCATTGTAGTTACTAAAAGATAACATTTCGAAAGTGCAGCGTTATTAGCAAAGTAAAATGGGTGTACGTGTGCACTGTACTTCCGAGAAACGTGCCTTAATAAAAACATTGTTTTCTGAGGGTAAAACTCACAAATTTATGAGTGAAATTGTTGGGTGTTCAAATAAAATGGTCGCAAATGCCAAAACAGAAAAAAAGAGGAAGAAGATCGAGACAAAAACCAGCCGATGAACCACAACTAGTAAGATTAGTCAAAGTCAAACGTAACAAAGAGGAGCTAAATTAACCCATAGCGACATCAACAATAAAAAGAAGGCTGGTAAAGAAGAATTTACCTGCCGGAGGTCCCAGAAAGGTGCCACAACTGTTACAAATTAACCTTCTAAAACGAACCAAGTTTTCGAAAGAACACCTGAACTGGGAATCCTTTAAATGCCGCAATATATTACCGATGGTGGAATCAAAAATACGAGGATTGCATTTTATATTCCGGAATTAGAGAACAAAAACAAATATTATTCATCGAAACTAGCTTTATTGCTTTTCAAAATATTCTCCATTAAGATCTATACCCTTTTGCATGCGTTTGAACCAATTATCGAAGCAATTTTGCCACTTTGATTGAGGTATCTGCAAAACATTCATTCTAAACGAATTAACCGCTTCTTCAGGTGTCGAAAAACGTTGACCTCTTATTTTATATTTTACGTACGGGAATAAAAAAAAGTCATTCGGTGCCAAGTGAGGACTATGCGGCGGATGATGTTTTGAGTGCTCAAAAATGCAGGTGTTTGAGCCGTTTGTGTGAGAGCTCGCATTGTCGTGGTGAAGAGTGATCCGTCTTCGAGGGTTGGTTTTCCTGATTTCTTGGAAGGCAACTGGCAAGCAAATGGTGATGTACCACTCAGAATTGACTGCTCTACGTTGTTCTAGTGGTAAGGTTGCGACATGTCCAGTTTTCCGAAAAAAAAAAACAGGCGACCATATGCTTGGAAGTGCTTCGTGCGCGAGCAACTTTTGTTGGATTTAGCTCAATTTGAAACACACATACAGTTGACTGCTGTTTACTTTCGGGCTCATACGCGTAAATCCACGATTCATCACCTGTCACGATGTCATACACGTGTTTTGAAGCACCGCGATCGTATTTTTGGAGCATTTCTGTCGACCAATTAACAAGCGCCTTTTTTTTCGAGCGATTGACAAGTTGCGTGGGATACAACGCGAACAATGCAATATTTAGTGTATGTTGGTCCCACATATGCCAAACTTTGTCTCAATCTCACGATAGGTCACATGGCGATCTTGCAATATCAGTTGGCGCACAGCATCAATGGTTTTCGGAACAACAACTGATTTTGGATGACCTTCACGAAATTCGTCTTGGAGTGAATTACGACCTCGGTTGAATTCACCATACCATCGATAAACACTGGTCCTTGATGGAGCTTCATCGCCAAAAATTTAATTAAGTTCGTCGATGCACTGTCGTTGAGTTAATCCACGTCGAAAGTTGTACAAAAAAATCGCACGCAAACTTTCAGGATTTAAATCCAATTTTTTGGGCGAGATGAACCTTTTAAGTTACTGTAAACAACACAAATAGCGCTCGTATGTCAAAACGTTCTGAGTATGTATAACCTCAAAATTGTCAAACTTTACTATACAGCTGGCAGTTGCCAGATTACAACACTAGGGTTGTCCAATCCGGAAATATAAAAGGCAACCTTCGTAGTTTTATTTGGTACTCCTGGAACCGGGACATTTGTTCGCAGGCGAAAAAACCAAGAGTTTCAACCGAAGTGTACCATCAAAACTGTAAACCACGGCGGAGCAAAACTTACATTTGGGGATGCTTTTCCTATTATGGAACTGGTCCCATTTTTTGGATAAAACCGATGAACCATGCTACCATGCTACCTTACGCAAAGTCGAATATGCCGCTACAGCAAGACAATGACCCCAAACATACGGGCAAACTGGCCAAAGAATTTTTCCAAAGCAATGGACTTGATGTTATGGAGTAGCCGCCTTAGTCTCCGGACCTGAATCCTATTGAAACCTTTGGGCAGATGCAAAGCAAGCTGTATATGAAGCAAAACCTAAAAATACAAAACAGCTATGGGTTGTTGTGCAGGTTGCGCGGAAGACTATCCCTGTTCAGCGATGGGGGGCTTCAATCGACTCCATGCCACGACGTTGTGACGCTGTACTTAAAAACAAAGGTTATACGACCGAGTACTGACCCGACAACAAAAAATCTCCACAATTCCTTTGACTTTTGTTTCATATTTATGAAATTTGGCACTTGGTGCTATTATTTTGCACAATCCGAAATTCGGTGTCATTCCGGGTAATTGGCCTTTTCTTAGATCAGAAAGCACGTTTGTCTTATCTTGCTTATGGGTTTTATTACTGATGGAATACGGATGTTGCGCAGTAAACATGATGTGTTTGCATGACAGCTGAACGTAATTATTGGCAAAATAGTGACAAAGTCGAACATGGTGCTATAATTTTACACAGTGCTCTTCTAATACAAGAATCATACAGATAATTATCGCGACTTCTTATGCCATCATAAAATTGATCTTCTTGACGTTTTTGTCCACAACCTGATAGGCCCCTAAGAAAGTCCTCGAAAGACCATATCTTCATACTACGGCAGATCCTGGAAAAGACCCAAGAAGTGCAAATCGACACCCACCACCTATTCGTCGATTTTAAGGACGCATATGACAGTGTGCATAGAGACGAGCTATTTTGGCATTCCTACCAAACTCGACAGATTGTGTGGGATAACGATGGAGAACTATCGCTGTCCCGTCAAGGTCGGTAATGAACTCACCGAGACCACCATCTGCAGAAGTCTGAATACAAAAGAAAGCTTGATGTTTGGGTGCCGCATGATTTGACACAACAAACCTTCTGGACTGAATCAACGCCTGCGATATGTTGCTGAAACGGAACGAACTCGACCCATTTTTTAAGCGGATGGTGACTTGCGACGAAAAAAGGATCACATACGGCAATATCAAGTAAAAACGGTCGTGGGCCGGTGAATTGTCCCAAAAAGTGGCCAAGCCGGGATTGATGGCCAGGAAGGTTTTGCTGTGTGTTTGGTGGGATTGGAAGTGAATCATCCACTATAAGCTACTCCCATATGGCCAGACGCTTAATTCTACCATCTTCTGCGAACAACTGGACCGCTTGAGGCATGTTGATTGACCAGAAGCGCCCAGAATTGACGAACAGGAATGGTGTAGGGTTCCACCAGGCCAACGCCAGACCACACACTTCGTTGATGACTCGTCAGAAGCTACGGGAGCTCGGATGGGAGGTTTTTTTCGCAACCACCATATAGCCCGGACATAGCGCCAAGTGATTTCCACCTGTTCCTGTCCATGGCGAACGCCCTTGATGGTGTGAAGTTGAACTCAAAAGAGGCTTGTGAAGAGTGGCTGTCCGAGTTCTACGCAAATAAGGAAGGGGGCATCTACGAGGAGGATATTATAAAGTTGCCGTCTAGATGGAAACAGATTATGGAACCAAAAAACGCATATTTGAACTAAATCCGATGACTGTAACACTTTTTATAAAGCATTGAATGAAGAGCAAAAAAGCGGAAGGGAGATATTTGGCAACCTTATGTTTTGAAGTTAAAACAGGGGTTCCACAAGGCTGTGTGCTTAGCCCTTTTTTTATCACTGATTGATTGCTGGGAGGAGTTAGAGTTTCTGGTTTTGACTGATAGTCCACTGACTCGGGAGCTACAAATAAACATATTGAAAAGATACTGCCTGTGAGATTTAAAGATTAACCCCCCAAGTCAAATATTTTCTGCAATGGTTAGGGAAGCAGGACTGCTTGGAGGGTGAGCCGATAGAAGTTGTCAAGGAATAAAAATGCGAGGGCTTACTCATAAAATATAACTTAGATCTGAATGATCATATCCATGAAATAGAAGGAACCGCTAAAGCAGCTTAAACTACAATGTGAAAGAATTTCTGGGAAATTAATGTATTGGCACTGCTTCACAATTCCAAGTTGTTAATGCTGCTATAAAGGCATGCCTGTGCTACACAAACCAAGTCATTGGCTTCAAGTACTTTGAAGAGTAAGTCCTTTAAAAGGATTTTTAAACTTTCTCCAACAACTCCTTCATATGCAATTTATGTTGCATCTAGTCTTCCTCAAATTTACTTGAGAAATCGGAAGGCAAATGGTGATTATTTAATTAAGGTGATGAGTAGGTCGAACAGGAATCTTGAGAAAAGACCACTCAAGATGGCTACATTCGTACGCTATAATTTATCAACTTTCAAATAATGCAAAGAGCTCGCATCGTCTGATAACATCTGATAATATTGACCAAAGTCTCGCAGAGGCTAACGTCAGCAAATTCTTTTTCTTCTTGTTGTGGCGCTACAGTCCGAGGTGAACCTGAGTCTCAGCCAACATGCCTCTCCGCACTCCAAGTTGGTTGAGGTCTTTCTCCACTTGTGTGCGCCGCCTTAGCATAGGCCGTCCTCTGATGCGTTGTCCCAATGGCTCTGATTCGAAGATTTTCGGGCCGCAATAGTTGTATCCATACGCTCTACACGGCCTAGCCATCTTAAGCGTTGTATCCGTATACACTCGACCAGGCGCATATCGCTGTACAGCCCATAGAGTCTGTCAATAAATCTTCTCCTCCAGATGTTATCAACGCAAACAGGACCAAAAATCGCACACAAAACTTTTCTCTCGAAAAGACTAAGGGCTTCTTCATCCGCCTTTAGTAACCTCCAGGTCTCCGCACCATAAAGTAGGACTGGGATGATCAGGGTGTTATATAAAGCGAACTTAGTCCTTAGAGAGAGGACTTTATAACTCAATTGCCTCTTGAGCCCAAAGAACCAGCGATTGGCGAGAGTGATTCTGCGTTTGATTTCTGTACTGTTGCTGCCTCTATTTACCGCAGAGCCGAAGTCCTTGACTACCTCGAACTTTCTGCTGCCCATTGTGAAGCTCTGTCCGAGACATCGATGTTGTGCGCCCTTCCTCGATGACAGCATGTACTTTTTTTTGCCCTCATATACCGCCAGACCCATTTTAGCCGTAGATGGGCTAAGATGGCGGACACTAGAAAAGAAGAACCATATCCAACTTGAAGTGTATAACTGGAGGCAGCTGGTGAGAGATCGTGCTGGCTAGAGAGTCGTGCTGGCTAGAGAGGCGTATTGGCTAGAGAGGCGTGCTGGCTAGAGAGGCGTACTGGCTTGAGAGGCGTGTTGGCTGAGGCTTAGGTCCACCCAAGCTATAGCGCCAAACAAAGAAGAAGCAGAGGAACTCGGCAAATATTTGGTTTCAACAGAAAAGTGACACGAGTTTACACACCGTATGTTGCAATCGATTTTTGGAAGAGTGAGTTAGGCAATTGCGTTGGCAGCGTAGACTATTTTCCTTTGAGGCTACAAATCCAAACTAAGAAGCAACGATAGATGAGCCAAGAGAGCCTTTTGGTAGAAAATTGAGTTCAACGGATGAACTCATCTAAACGTGCTCCTAATGGTCACACGAAAATAAATTTCATTCATAATTGCCATAAAATATTCTCAAGCCCATTATTAATTTTTTTGGATGTCTTTATCCATTATTATAGGTCGCCGTGGCGTAGTGGGTAAGGTGCGACGCTCACACGCCGAAGGGTCTAGGTTCGAATCCCAGATCAACACCAATTTTTCGAATTTTTCACGGCACCACCTCTTTCGAGCTGCTGACAACATCAAAGAGCAATAACTGTCTAAGAAAGCTTCTCAAATTTTGCCGTTCAGAGTCTGCAAAAAACTGTAGGTCCCTTCTACTCGTGAGAGAACAGTAGCGCGCACAACACGAGTAGCAAGCTAGGCAAGCTGAGCAAGCTAGGCCCTGGTTCCCCTGTGGACTGTTGCGCCAACAATTATTACTATTAATCCATTCTTGTTTCATTTAAAATACCTGAAAGGTTTCTTAAAAAGACGTGAAATGTGAAAAGTGAGAATTGAATGGTACAAGAGTCCACAAGGGGTCCTGGACGTACGCCTTCCTACATTTTATCTTATGAAAGACCCCATTGACATCCCTCATACACTTGAGAATGCACTACGATGCATTCAAATTGCAAACATCTACTCCATATTCTCATGACAGGTGACCGAAATAACATCAACAGCATAAGAATATCAGTTCCAGGTTCGACAGTTATCAAATCAACCCTCCCAAGCCATGCACACCTCGCTCCCCGGAGAGCCATTGATGAAATTGTTCAAGTGCCTCCAACTGGCAAATTTAATCTTCAAAAGGAATCGATAAGACGCTCACTGAGAAACATTCCAAACATTTGTACCATTGGACTGCTGTCGAATAGCAGACTGCGTTTAAACCTCTCTGCTGTGTTGTCAACATTTGACATAAGTCTGTAAAAGAGTTCTCATACTTTCCACTCCATCAGCTAAAACCCCACACAGAATACTTATTCGATACCCTTCATTGTTTGGAACGTCTGAAAGACTGCCAGAAAGTTGCACTGAACTATTCGACTACCTGTGACGTTAACGATCGTGTTTGAAGTTTAAAATGACAATGGTAACCATGAACTCACCCCCTTCCACTCCGTCAGATTCAGCCATCAAATAGTTTCCAAACTAACCCAACAACCACAAGGGATGTCAGACAAACTGAAAAGTTTCGTTCTTTGTCTTCTATTTCAGAAGAAGAACGTGAACAACAGCACAGGGCATCATCTCCTGCGGTGTGACAGTGTAAACTTCTGACAAGTTTCTTCGTGTAAGAAGCCAATGCACTTGCAACACGTCAATTTCTGCAAATTCCAACCAACCTGGCAACGTTTCATCCCTCTTCCCCTCTTCTGCAGACCACAGGACTTACAAAAATGGATTAATTAAAGACAATCCAAAGCTGTACTAAGAAAAAACACAGAAAACAGCGGAATTCAACACACAGAGGAGGGAAGGAGGCGAAATGGGGGCGCAAAACCAAAATCATCAGTGAGGGGGCGTCTCCTGCTGAATGCGAATGCGACCCCAAAAAGCAGAGAAAGAAATGGTGACCCCAATTTCATCATCACACACTGAAGCTGGTTAATAGGATGTAATTCAGGTTCCTCTCCCGGTGGGAGGTAAACAGGCGAAATGAGATTGTGTTTCGACCCTCCTCCATCACCCCTCTCACCAAAATCACCACGGACAGACTGAAAGCTTTCTCCACTCTCTCACGTCTGCAAATGGCAAACGTGGCCAAAGTGATCCGTTCTCTGCAGTGGCGATGACAAGGCCTCCAGTGGGAGAAAGAGAGTGCCATGCGCTCAAGCCGCCCGCGACACGCTCTCCTGGAAAACCGAGAAAATCCAATTCCACATCCACTCCTCCATTTTCGTGTGCGGAGAGGAAAAAAGTTTTTTTTTTCTACGGGTTACTATAGGTTTTCCTCCTTAGTCCTCGGTATCGTGTCGTTCGACGTGTATGTCCTGTCGTCGATTGAATTTGTCGTCACGTTTCTCACATCTCTGTGTGTTGTGTTTGTCTGTTGTGATCTTTTTTTTGCGTTCGGGTTCTCAGTTGTCGGTTCAATTTTTTTGCGTTGCGCTGCGTTTTGTCGCCTGTGTTTTTGGCGATTTCCAGGAGTAAACAAGAATCCGTGCCGTGCACCCAAACGAAAACGAAAAGAAAGAAGTTTCGAAAAAGGAAAAAAATCCCTGCTCATCCAGGACAGTGTTGTGATTGGGGCCTAAGGCCTGGATACACAAAAAGAAAATCTGTTTAAGAAGTTTTTCCCTGCGATATACCACCCCGATTGATGGGGTAAGTTTTTGAACCAGTTTTTGGATTAATTACCGGGTGTACCATGCACCCGCTCCACCCACGAGAATCCTCGTCATTCGTTTTGGCTGAGTGAGAAACGGAAACCTTCGAGTGTTTGAGATTGTTTGCCAACATCACTGGTGTCCTTCGCCATTCGTTGTTTGAAAAAAAAAATACCGATACGGATAACGTGGAGTGAGTGAATTTATAAGGCTAACGGAATTGTGGCATGTACGCGCCCCCATTCGCGTGTCCCTTTTCCTTTCCTTGTGCTTTGTGTGTCATTTAAAATGTGTGTCAAATAAACGTCAAAAGGATATACACTTGAAACGGAATCAAATTGCAAAAAAAGCAACACAGAACAAACACAACTGGCAAATAGGATATCATTTGCTTCGCAGCTCAACTTGGCACCACTTTCCGTCTGTCCCCTTGCGGAAAACTTCCATCCCCCCGACTGCCCGGGTTTGTGTTTAGCTCTTGCCTGCAGTTGTGCTGCTGTCGTGCCGTTGTGGCAGTGCTCCCATCGTTACAACCTTCAGGCGAAAAGGATACACAATCAGTGTGTGTGTGTGTGTTTGTGCGTGGATTTCACTGTCAGCTAAGGATAAATACAAGAGGAGTCACAACAACAACTGAAAAAAGTAAGATTAAAAAAAAACATTAAGTTCAGTAAAAGAATGAAGAGGGAGTGAAAAGGACATGCATCCTTTTGAGTTTTGGTTGCAAATTTTTTTTTCTATGAAATATGAAAGCAAATGGAATCTAAATACATACACCCCACCGCTCTCCACTTGATCCACACATTCTGCTTCCTCTGCTCTCCAGTACGTGCTGTGATGAAGCCTATATTTGTCGGTATGTGAATAGGAAACGTGAAACCGCCATTACCAACGGAAGTTCTAGGGTACATGTGTGGATCTAATTTCGGTTCTTTTCTCCATTTTTTTTTTAGATTTAGATTTTTAGATTTTTCGAATTTTTTTGTCCATAATTCTGCAAAGTTCTGGTCATCTGTGTGAATTTCTGTCCATATCTGTGCAATTTCTGGGCACTTTAGTGCATTTCGGTGTATTATTTCAGAGTTTAAGGGATTTCGCTGAGCGACTTTTGAATTCAACGGATTATTGTTTTTTTTTTTTTTGCTATTGAGCAACTTTTTTTATTTCTGTGCATTTCTGTCCATTTTTGTGCATTTTCGTGCATATCTGTGCATTTCTGGGCATTGTTTTGCACCTTTCGAAGTTTAAGGCGTTTCGCTGAACGGCTGTTGAATTCAACGGATTATTATATTTTTTACTATTGAGCAGCTCTTTTTATTTCTGTGCATTTCGGTTCATTTCTGTGCATTTTCGTGCATATCTGTGCATTTCTGGGCATTGTTTTGCACTTTTGTGCATTTCTGTGCATTTTTGTGCATACTCTGGCAGTTTTAAAAATTTAACTGATCGGCTGTGAAATTTAAGAGATTGCTCCGTATTGATCATCTACTTCCATTTATGTGCAAATTTCTCCATTTCTGTTCAATTCTGTGCACTTTTATGAACTTCTTCCAATTTCCGGTAGAAACCCTATACATGAAGAGGTTCGTTTCCTCGCCTACTTTATTCAAACATCCCCAACCCACTACTTCTCAAAAGAGGATTAAAAGGACGAAAAGTTAAGAGAAACATGTCCTATTCTGTCACTGTCCGGAAAGCCCTTTGCGTTCATTTCATTCAACTACCAGTAGAATTCTGTCTGAGTACACGCTTGCACGCACGCAAGCACGGGCCAGCACGCTAGAGCAAGGCCCAATTCTACGTTCGCCACGCATATACAGTTTGTCAATGCCCTGCAAATGCAGAATAATTTCCAACGAATGCATCCTCTCACCCTCAAACGTTCCCACTTACCCGCATCGCAACAACAACTCACTCCCATGTGTCGCTGAGATTAATAATCACCATTAACCTGATTTAAGTCGAGTTGCCAGGACGCTGCCGGCTGCCGTCCACAAGTTCATATCATTCTGCAACCTGTGCGTCCGTGTGTGTGAGTGTGTTTGTGTCTACGAAGAGAGAGAGCGCACAAAACAAAGTCAGCGGCTGCAGAGCGTTATCGTTGCCGTCGTCATTGGCGGCGGCGGCAGTAATGATCGATAAAGATAAATTGATTTGCAAAAAGGTGACGGTGGTGAGGTCAAATGATACACACGTCCACCCAACGGTTTTGTGTGTGTGTGTGTGTGTGTGTGGAGGTGAAGGCATTAAAATAAACGATTTATATCGTTCGATAGCAATTAGGTGACCCATGCAGAGGGTGAATGCAGATTGACGTGTGATTGAAATTGGAGCGAGGTTCTGGGGGAATGAAATCCTTTTCTTGCCACGTGAAGGTGACTATTACCTTGGTAACGTTTTATCACATCTATTCCTTCACACACACACGTGCTCGGGCAACGACACACAGCGGCACACACTTAGCACCTCCGGACGGGATATATCTTTCCGAATGGGATTTCGCAGAAGCCTTTTCATTTAATCCCTGGCCCAGAATGTCAGTTCGGCAGACCCGGCACGGGCCGCCTTAGCCGTAATTCGATATAGAAGGATCCCTGGAGTGGTTCGAATTACATGTTATTTATTAAATTGAAAGATCCTTCAATTGATTCCACAAAGCGTTTATTTGTTTGTTGCCGCTGGAAGTGTGTTGGGGAAAATGGGCGGGCTAGTGTCTCGACGACGTGTTTGTTTTCTAATATTTGGACCTAAGGCGGAATTCAAAATAAAAACAAAAAAATTAGATTCCCATGAAAGTGAGGGATGATCTGCTTGCTAAAGGAAAATGTATTTGGACGGATTTGGTTAGGATTGGCAGTTTGCAAGGAGGACTCAAGAAATTCGCCAGACGGACGAACTTTGCCTTTAACTTTTGAATAAGGTGGAATGTTCTATAGCTCTGCACAGCATCCAGTACAAAGGTATATCCTGGATGGGCTTCGCACCGACTACTGGCGGACCGTACGAGCAACTTTTTTATGTAAGTCAATTTTGACAGCTGCTAAAGAGTGTTCTTTCAGAAAAGTTCCGATGTCTTGAAGTAAGGCTCATTGTGCGTTTGGTGTCCGAAACTAATGCCCTTGTGTAAGCAAGACGTCAGTTCTGAACGTGGACTGAACTTGTTCTCGATTCTTATCAGCCCTCTTCACTTTAGTCCACTTTCTGTTACAAACTTAAATTCCCTAACCACCATCTCAATGCGTTTGGGGCCGTATATCCAAATGCTGTATGTCCGCTTAGGTGGGTGGATTCTCCTGACAAAAAATTTGCTGAAGAGGCAACGATTCGCCGATCTGTGACTACAGCTAAGCGATTGCCGTCTTGTGTAAGCAAGACGTCAGTTCTTAACGTGAACTGAACTGGTTCTCGATTCTTATCAGCCCTCTTCACTTTAGTCCACTTTCTGTTACAAACTTAAATTCCCTAACCACCATCTCAATGCGTTTGGGGCCGTATATCCAAATGCTGTATGTCCGCTTAGGTGGGTGGATTCTCCTGACAAAAAATTTGCTGAAGAGGCAACGATTCGCCGATCTGTGACTACAGCTAAGCGATTGCCGTTCTTAGCCAATTCAGCTTTAATTTATAAAGTTAGTTCATTAAGCGGTTTATTCACTTCTACGTAGTAGACATGTGCTGCCCTCTTTCCATTTAGAATCTCTAGGTTTGATGCATCCTCTTCAAGCAGGTCCTTTCAGGCCCGTTGTTGTAGACTGATTAATAATAATTGTTAGCGCGACAGCCCACAGGGGGACCAGGGCCTAGCTTGCTCATCAACTACTCGTGTTGTGCGCGCTACTGTTCTCTCACTCAAGAAATTCGCCAGACGGACGAACTTTGCTCTGTTCTATAGCTCTGCACAGCATCCAGTATAAAGGTATATCCTGGATGGGCTTCGCTTCTCACGAGTAAAAGGGACCTACAGTTTCTTGCCGACTCCGAACGGCGAAGTTTAAGAAGCTTTCTTAGACAATTATTACTCTTTGAGTGTTCTCAGCAGGTCGAAAGAGGTGGTGCCGTGAAAAATTCGAGGTGTTCAGCCGGTAATCGAACATAGACTCTTCGGCGTGTGAGCGTCGCATTCTTCCCACTACGCCACGGTGACCACACTTGTAGACTGATTGGCTTCGAATAATATCTCTGTCTCATATCTATTTCAAGTCGACACAAGTTCAAATTCCGAATCATGTGGCAGACGTGGCAAAGATGATACTGTTCAGAGCATATTTGCTGGAGTCGCAAGGACCCCCGCCAGTCCATGGGCGGCATCAACTGTGTTTTTTGCAATTAGTTGCTTGCCATGCCTAATCCTTAGCTGTCAGCTGCAGTTTTTGAGATTGGTTTTCTGGTTGGGGAGAGATATGCTTTCCGATTATTGTTTAGACACTCAAAGCCTGTTGCTTCATCTTCAATCTCGTCGTTGGTGGCTCACTGCTGTGAGTCTGTCGAAGTCTCGATTTCATCTCTTCTTCAGAGCCGACACAAATTTAAAGAAATAAGAAACAGAACAGGCCTAAGGACCCTCAGTCATAAATTCCTTTTTAGACAAATCATTGGTCAGCCTGAACATGCCCACTGCTGCTGCACTTTGACTTCGTTGGTTAAACGGACTCCATTTTTCCAAACATCCAGAAGAAATCAACCGTAGACCACGTCACTTGAATTTGAAGCAGCCATCGGTCGTCTTTCACTTCCCGCGGGACTCTCCACAGGCGACCTTCACTGTGCAGTCATCGGAGACGGATGCGTCTCGCAGCCTTAAATCATCAGATGCCAATAAAAATTCGTTCAATTTATCGAATCAAGGACATTTGCAGAAGAAATTTCATTCGTACGGTCGTACGTGAGCTTAGCGTATGCCACCCGTGGGGAATGGCCAGCAGCTGTCACGTCACTTTCAAAATACCCCGTACTTGCAACTTTCTGCACCTCTTACCCGATGAATTCGGGCACGTCCCGTTCCTCTGAACTCATTATCAAACCTCAAATCTGATTGCGTCCTTGTGAACTCATTTTAAAAAAGCCATGGTCCCCCAAAGCCTGTGCAACTCGGAGCGTATGGAAATGAGTGCCCTCGCATGACCCCATTTTCATTGCGGACAGTCATCAGCCCGCGGGAATTGCATGTAATGCTCGTCAAGAGAATGAATCCTTTCATCTGGCGGGGAGTGCCCCACGGCAGGTGGTGCATTAGGACAAGGGGACGACGTATTGGCTCCTTACAAGCACGTTTAAGGGTTTTAATTCTCTTATTTATATGAAACACTATTTACCACGTTATAATTTATTTTCGGACCGTCTCCTGCGACATCGAGCCAGCAACTGCCTAATTCGCCGCATGCGTGGCGCTGAATTTTTTTTACTTAAGAGATCTTTAATATTACCGGCAGCTCTTTGAATGTATATGTGCTTACACACGCATTTAATTTTTGCGTAATAAACTTTCTTTGTGCATTTCGATGCGCGACCACCGCCCAAATGCACCTGAAAACTTGGCTGAGGTTTTGAAGTATACACAGGCTGCTCAAGGCCACATAAACAATACTTGGACAGACGAAAGGAGCCTCGAAGTTGAACAAATATTAAACTCATGCATTTTTTAAAAGCTCAAAATGACACCATACGACGAACGCGCATATCCAAGAAGAAGGATAAAAGCAACGTCTCGTATATTTGGATGCACAGAACGGGGGGACTCTGTCCAAATATTAATGTTTTGTGGGTTTCCCACACTTTGCGGTTCGCAGCGTTTTGAAACTTTGGCTTCTACGAATTTCGGTCATGCCTGCTTTAAAGTTTTTTTTTTCGATTTTCTTAAATTCCTTTATTCTCCCTCAATGTCAGTCGGTGTTTCTACGACTTTCAAAGAAACGAGTTCGATGATAAGAGTGGCATTCTTTTAATCTCCTTCTTGTTGTTTTCCCCAAACCTAGGATAGCCTTTATAGAACCTTCTCGAAACTGTCAAAGGTCCTTTGGGAAATAAGCTGAAGACTAAACAATTCTTTCATAAAACTTGTCAAAGCGTAGAAGGATTGGAGTGAGCTAAGTGGCTGTCCAAGCGTCTGTGTTTCAATGTACGGTTCTTTACGATTCTAAGACGGCGAGAGGTGGAAAATAAGTCTCCCAGGTTCTACTTACAAGACCTAGGTCCACACTGGACTATAGCGCCACAAGAGAAACAAGAAGATGAAGCATTACTTACATTCGCGGCACCGATATGGTCACCTTTCTGAATCGTTTGTGGACCACTTGGTGAAGCAAACAGCCAGCTACCAGCTCTGTGTAATAAGGACCCCGACGGGCAGTTGCTGGCTAGATGTGCGTTCTAGTTTCTACAACAGTCAGCCAGGGGCCGTGGATATAAGGTTTTAGGGTATCATGCGCACCTGACATTCTTCCTGATCTTAAATCACATTCGTGGAAGCATTCCAATTTAAGAATCAAATTCATCATCATGCGCGGGCCCATCATCAGGCTTCGAAACTTGACCGCAAGTGCCGAACCACGGAACTAATACTCTGACGCTTATGCAAACGCGGGCACCTCTAAGCATGGCCGGTGGTAGTGCTCTTTCAATTTCAGATTTAAATTCATCATCGTGCGCGGGCCCATCATCAGGCTTCGAAACTTGACGGCAAGTGCCGAACCACGGAACTAATACTCTGACGCTTCTGCAAACGAGGGCACCTCTAAGCTTGGCCGGTGGTAGCGGCCTTTGCGTATGTCCACGATGATACGTCAAATCCACAACTATCCCACTGCAACTAATAGTAAAGTGCGGAAGACACAAAATGTTGCGTTGCAGATCACAAGGATCAGAAAGCAAAATCAACCAGTTGTGCTTGGCGATCAGTTGTTCTCCACCGGGAGAGGATCTCTATTTAGGGTTTAGATTTAACGAAATTTTTGGATTTTGGGAATCTCTGCACCGGCGAGCTAAGACCCGATAAGTGATCCTTTGTACTACCCACGATCGGTCTTTCGCAAGTTCAAGTGCTTCTGTGAAACAGGTCCAGGTTTTCAGCTTCAACCACATCAGCACCAATCAGCTGCTGATAGCCGCGAGGAAACGCGAGTCATTGAAAAACGAAGTGCTCTGCAGTATGTTCATCTTTTCTGTAAACGTTGTACAGAATTTATATCTGAGCCCAAGCACACTGAAGGGCTAGGCGGACGTGAAGAGTCCCGTAAGTACGTCAATAAGCCGATTGGAGTCTATTATACCTGGACATAGAAGGAATGCCGCGGATTTCTTGCCGTCGTTTGGAAGCATGCAAATGGTCAGCCTCCATCGTTGAGAGTGATGGCATCTCTGATTGTGCTGTCAATAGACCCAACTTTTCTTTTTTAATTGGCGCGCACTAAAGGGATTGTGTATATCCTTAAACGACTGGAATTAAGTCACATCACGGGCCGAAGATATAGAGGAAGAGAGGGAAAGGAGGTACCGATGCGCATTGGTTTTAAATGCCTGTGGATTGTAATGGTGGGGGGGAATTAGTCTGGGAAGAGCATTCCATATTCGTGTGGTGCGGCTGAAGAACGAGTCTCTAAACTTTACTGTAACGTCCAAAGATGGCTATCGGGTAAATGGGTAAGCATTCCTAGCGAGGCGGGTATTGCGAGGAGGAATGCAGCTATCCAACTCGTTAGAGCCCTTCTTGTTGAAATAGCGATAAAAAAAGTCATGGAAACGCAACATTTCGTCGATATTCAAGCGGGTCAATTGACTTCGCAGCATTATTATCACCAATAACTTTTATCGCTCGCTGTTGGATTCTATCTAGTAGGTGCTGAGAGGTCTTAGGAGGACCAGACATGACGGGAGCGTTATACTCAGTCTTTGGGCGGATGTTCGCCTTATAAATTCTTGCTAGGTCAGAAGAGATGAAATATTTCTTGCATCGCTTTAAGAAACCTAGACATTTCGCTGCATTTATGGCGATCTCGAGTATGTGATCGTTTCAACTTAGTGTTGAATTGATACACGTACCGAGGATGGAAAGTCGTTCAGTTTCAACAATGCAGGAGCCATTCAAAGATAATGGCAGGTTGTTTTGAGAACGCTTGAGTGACAGTAGACAGCACTGAGTTTTGGAAGCATTAAATTCCAGTCTATTCTTTTTACCATAATCAATTATGCTGTCAACATCGGAATTTAATGAGCTTAACATACGCTGCGGATCCAAGTCAATGGCCGAAGAGGAGGGACGAGGGCCGAGGTACGAATATGAAAACCTGAGGGTACTGTCATCAGCGAAAGAGTGAATTGGATTAAAAGTGACAGACAGGAGATCATTTATAAAAATGAGGAAGAGTATTGGAGACAAAACGGAGCCCTGGGGAACACCAGAATTAATATGGTAAATATCAGACTTGAACCCATCCAATACAACTTGTATTGAACGGTTCGAAAGGTAATTTCTAATCCATTGAAGAAGAGACTCATCGACGTCAAAAGCACGCACTTTCGACAAGAGAGCCTGATGCCAGACTCTGTTAAATGCTTTTGAAATATCAAGTGCAACGATCTTGCTCTCTCCTACATTGCGTAAATATTGGTTCCATTTTTCGGCGAGATATGCCATCAAATCACCAGTGGAACTGCTGCTGCGGAAACAGTATTGCCGGTCATTGAGAAGCTTCCGAGTTTCAAGATATTTCACAAGCTGATGATTTATCAGTGTTTCCATGACCTTGGAAAGTAGGGACGTAAGTTCTATGGGTTTTTTAGAGACGGGCTGGACAAATGCTGTTGTCTACTTACTCGGAATGATTCCTAAAGAGTAGGACAGATGGAAAACCTTACGCAGTGGTTTTGCCAGCGTAGAAGAACTCTTTTTCAGAAGATACCATCCGGGCCAACGAATTTGTGCACGTTTAGATCTTTAAGTACTCTTGCAACTGTACGAATGCGAAAATGGCCTTGTCTCATGGAAAATTAACGCTCTCGAGTACAGGCGCGAACAGAGCGCAATTTGGAATCGTTAAGCTGGCTGCAAAATGTGCAGCTTACCGATGTACTTTGTCCAAAGAGCTGACAGCTGGAATGTCATTGCAAATGAGCGTTGGAATTGAAACTGTCGAAGCTTTGACCTAGAACGCGGACCGTTCCAAGGTGGGCTCTGGCCAAAAGAATGCCTTTTTTGATCGCTTGTTGGTGAGTTCTTCAGCAATCTGGTCTTCTACGTTGTCCTGGGATCCAGTCCAAGTCGAAGCGAATGTTGTCTGAAGAAGGACTCGCATTTCTGTACTATCTTGGAAGTGGCGAGAGGATTGAGGAAGATCTTCGGAACAGCTTACTCTTCAATAAAGGCGAAGATTCTTTACCCCTTACATATCCTTTACAAAAATGTTAGTGGCCATAAGAAAAGCCCAAATTTCCACTTGGTAAACCAACGCGAATCTACTTATAGGGTTATGAAGTCTAATGTTGTCGTTTTCCAGGTTTGAATCCCTCAATCCTCTTAGAGCCTTTCCTAAAGTTGCAAATGCCTCAAGAACCTGGCCAGAGCCAAGCCGCTACACAGGGAAAGTTGACTTTGTATGAGAGACGCAGCTGGATTGTTGGTGTCCTCGCATCAGACGGCCATCCGTGACACTAAATCTCTTTTTGTATAATTAACGCGCGCTAAAGGAATTGTTTATGCGCTTAAGTGACCAGAATTAAGTCACAGCACGGGTCGAGGGGAAACAGGAAGAGAGCGAAAAGAAGTACCGATGCAGTGCACCAGTTTGTCAAAGTTCCAGAGCTAGCTGAACCAAAGCCCAGTTTTTTTTAAACAAAACATGGTCTTGAGAAGTCACAAAAAGCTTTGTATTAAAAATGAGCAACAAACATGAACTGGAGACAATGCAATCCTTCGCTGTGAAAAGCTGTTTCGGGGACTTAAGCCAGAATGGGATGCAGGGCTTATGGAAATTCTTTTAAAAAATTCAGAATTTCGAACACGAATTTGAAATTCGATTTAGGATACTCAAACGTCTGTGGCCGCCGTGGCGTAGTGGGAAGACTGCGACGCTCACAGGCCGAAGGGTCTAGGTTCGATTCCCGACTGAACACCTCGAATTTTTCACGGCACCCTCTTTCGAGCTGCTGACAACACTCAAAGAGTATTAACTGTCTTCTAACTGAAATCTTCTCAAACTTCGCCGTCCGGAGTCGGCAAAAAACTGTAGGTCCCTTCTACTCGTGAAAGAACAGTAGCGCGCACAACACAAGTAGTTGATGAGTAATATTGGCCCTGGTCCCCCTGTGGACTATCGCGCGAATAATTAATATTATCCTCAAACGACGTCAGTACCCTGACCATGATTGTTGGTCGGACGCATCATCTACATTTGACATTCCTTTCTAGCTCCCCTTATTATGGCTCTCACTGAAGCATTCACTAGACCTTTCAGGGAATATCCAGACTTCATCTAAGCTCATAAATTTGTTCACATTTTTCAGTTTGAAGCACACTTCCTTCTAGTTTCGGGAACCATAATCTCAAATCAAGTGTCTTCCTTCGAAGCTGACTCTTACTTCAAGTAAGCCATGCACACATCGTTGCCTTGGCCAATCAAATTCTGTCCAGTCCCCGCGGGCTTCAATTATTTCAAAGTTCTTCTGCACTTCCTCAAATCGAGATAAAATTGCAAAAGCCGGAAACGTCAAACAACTATTTTCCAATTAAACTTTGTCTGCATGCA
Organism: Eristalinus aeneus; assembly: GCA_955652365.1. Lineage (NCBI taxonomy): Eukaryota > Metazoa > Arthropoda > Insecta > Diptera > Syrphidae > Eristalinus > Eristalinus aeneus. The sequence goes on along the minus strand of OY019130.1, from coordinate 6,113,777 downwards.
AATTCTTCGATTAGAGTTTGCAAATGACTTTTTGTTGGCTGCTCAAATATTTGCTTTGATTTGTCTTCGGATCGAATATTGCTTCATCTTGTTGTTCTGGACTTGTGTCAACAGACCCTTCCAATGCAGAGGGCTTTTCTGGAATTTTCCTTGTGTACCACTTGGGAAATGAATTTGCCAGGGGCACATGTGTATACACCTGGCGCAGGATATTCATTTATTTTCAGAAATCAAGAGAAGATTGCATTTGTTTCGGTTTTAAATGTTCGTATAGGGGGTGGTCAATTGAATTTGGTTTGATTGTAACCATGAATTAGAAACTGTACTTCTCGGGTTTGCTTTTGAAGGAAAGGTCTGCACTGTGGCTTTATGTTGGTACAGTTCGGCACCAAACCACAATCCAGGTCTTCAAGCAAAGCGAATGCTGGAGAAGAACAGAGAGTTTGAATTTGAGTCACTCCGCTTTTGTATCGATTTTAAAATCCCACATAATGACATTCAAAACAAGGAACTTTTTGATGAGAAAGCAGAATCTAGGAAAAGCTTATCCGTGCCGGTGCCACTAGCAAAAGTACGATGCATAGTGAAGTTGGATTCGAGAGCCTCTGGGCAATTCTGGCAAGGAGATGCGCTTCCGCAAGATATCTTTACTATTGTTCTGGGACCTCGAGGGAATTAACAACGACGCTCCAGCTAAGAGTGTCCTCGACCCTATCCAATGTATTCTCGAGGCGAAGAAAAATTAACTTGTTGCATACGAGGGTTGCCTTTTATATTTTGGGATTAGAGAAGAAAAACAAATATTAATCATCGACAAAGGCTTTATTGTGTTATTAAGATCTATACACTTTTGGATGCGTTTGAACCAATTGGCGAAGCACTTTTGCCACTCTGATTGAGGTATCTCCAAATCGTGTATTCTGAACGCATTAATTGCTTCTTCAGGTGTCGAAAAACGTTGACCTGACATTTTATTTTTTACGTACGGGAACAAAAAGAAGTCATTCGGTACAAAGTTAGGATCTTACGGTGGTTACGCACTGCATCAATGGCTTCCGGAACAACTGATTTTGAACGACCTTCACGAAATTCGTCTTGTCTGTTTCTGTCTAGACAACTTCATAACACCCCAGTCGTAGAAGCCCCCCTTTTTTTTGCGAAGAACTCGGACAGCCACTTTTCACAAGCCTCTTTTGAGTTAAACTTCACACCATCAAGGGCGTTCGCCATGGACAGGAACAGGTAGTAATCACTTGGCGGTATGTCCGGGCTATATGGTGGATGCGATTAAAACCTCCCATCCGAGCTCCCGTAGCTTCAGACGAGTCATCAACGAAGTGTGTGATCTGGCGTTGGCCTGGTGGAACACTACACCATTCCTGTTCGCCAATTCTGGACGCTTCTGGTCGATCGCCTGCTTCAAGCGGTCGAGTTGTTCGCAGTAGACGGTAGAATTAAGCGCCTGGCCATATGGGAGCAGATCATAATGGATGACCACCAAACAGACAGCAAAACCTTCCTAGCCGTCAACTCCGACTTGGCTACCGTTTCGGGCGATTCACCGGCCTTCAACCACGATCGTTTTTGCTTGATATTGTCGTATGTGATCCATTTTTCGTCGCCAGTCACCATCCGCTTCAAAAATGAGTCGAGTTCGTTCCGTTTCAGCAGCATATCGTAGGCGTTGATTCGGTCCAGAAAGTTTTTTTGCGTCAAATCATGCGGCGCCCAAACATCAAGGTTTATTTTTATATCCAGCCTTCTGCAGATGGTTTAAAATGGTTTGGTGACTACCTCCCATCTCCTGAGCGATGTCACGAGATGCCACATGCCGTTCTTACTCGATGATTTCCATGATTCGATCGGTATTCGTTGTCACAGGTCTTTCACCAGCTGGCTTATCCATTGTGTCGTTTTCACCGGCTCTGAATAGTCGAAACCATTCCTCCGCGGATCGAAGTGATGGAGTACCATCACCCAACACACCATTAATCTCACGGAACGTTTCTCTAGCGGATAGGCCTTTACCGAAGGAAAACTTTAATATAGCGCGAATGTCGGCATTAGCGAATTCCATGTTTACACGTCTATAACTGTTGAACGCAATATCCAAACTAATCATGCATAGGGTCGTTTTCTAGGCTATGTCAAGACCTTTCAAATGATGTACAATATTGCCAGATACGAGCTCTGTAGCGCTTTGCACATAGCCGGAAAAGACAAAAAGGCGGAAGGGAAATATTTGACAACCTTTTATTTGGCGTTGCTGATTTTGAATTGAATCATGACTCATCTGCGTAGCTTTATTTGTTCTCTGACTGTGCCGACTTTGCCGGTTTGGGATTTGTAAATGTTTGTACAGCACGCTATAAGGATTTATTTTATTTATAAGTTCACTGACTGTGAACTCCAAAAAGGACTCAATTACGGCTAGAAACGCTTAGGGGCAATCATGCTGGAGTTACTGCGTGCTTGAAGAGCAGATCAAATTTGGTGTTAATCAAAGGCGAAGGTCACTAGCCACAAAATGCTTACCACCGTGGGGGAGTTCGCGGTAAGCCGTAAAGAGTTCTTTAATGGTACTCAAAAGAAAAAAGCTCCCTTAACAATAGAGCCTATCAGAAAACTGGGTCTATTAGATGATTAGAATATTAACTGAATCAAAACTGGGTTAACAGACGCCCGTCAATCTTATTCCTAAGGTAATAATAATTGTTGGCGCGACAGTCCACAGGGGGACCAGGGCCTAGCCAGCTCATCAACTACTCGTGTTGTGCGCGCTACTGTTCTCTCACTAGTAGAAGGGATCTACAGTTTCTTGCCGACACCGAACGGCGAAGTTTGAGAAGCTTTCTTAGACAATTATTTCTCTTTGAGTGTTGTCAGCAGCTCGAAAGAGATGATGCCGTAAAAAATTCGAGGTGTTCAGCCGGGAATCGAATCTAGACCCTTCGGCGTGTGAGCGTCACACTCTACCCACTACGCCACGGAGGCCACAGTTCCTAAGCTAATCATCATCTTACGGAGTAAATTTAATAAGAAATTGAATGAAATGGCGGTTAAATGTGAAATTAGACATCAGTTTCGTTTCCTTTAACCCGGGTTTAGGTTACCTCATACTTGTCTTGGAAATCCAACCAAATTGTTGGCTGATTTAGAACTACTCAGACCCCAGGCCGAAAGAGAGCCCTCCTTTCAAATGCTCACTACGAACGATGGAAAATATGGGAGAGATTGAAGCAGTCGTTTTTGCTGTTCCATGACCTAAATGTTGAGCGTGCCAAATTAATTTTGAACTTTCCAGATTTCCGGACATGCTTATTTTGAAAGAAACTGACTTGGCGGGGTGCATCAATTCGAATATTACATCGTTTTGTGGCACCAAATCTTAACCATTTTTATAGTTCGCTGTCAAATATAAACTGCAGGTCCCCTTCACTTATCAAAGCGTAACAGCCTCCATTGCTTTTCATTTTAAATTATTGTTTTAACCTGAGACTCGATTTTATTTCGGAGGACTAGGCATGGTTCAATTATACTGTCTAGAGAACATTGGATACCCTACGAGGGCGTTCAATATATTCTCGGTATCAATATGAAGGAAAATGCTATTCACTTTAAATTGTTTTTTTTTTTCAATATAATCTTTTACAACATCAATGTATTTTTTCCATCTTGAAATGAGTTTTTTTAAACCCTCAAAAAAATAAATTTGCAAAATACTCATTTATTGCCGACTTGAGTTCTTCATCATCTGAAAATCTTTTTCCACGAAGACACTTTTTCAAATCCGGAAACATTTAATAATCACTAGGGGCAAGATCTGGACTATAGGGTGGGTGTTGGATTTCTTCAAAACCAAGGTCAGGTAAGGTCTGGACTATAGGGTGGGTATTGGATTTCTTCAAAACCACAATCTCGCGCAGAAGCCTTGGAAACTCGCTGCGAGCTTACTCCGTCTTTTGTTTTCAATTTCCGCTAATTATGCAAAATGGAAGTGTAGGATGTGGCGTTAATGGTTTCACCTTTTTTTTTGTACTCAATGAGCAAGATTCCGTTTGAGTCCCACAAAGCTGTGTCCATAATTTTCCCGGCAGACGGATTGACTTTGAACTTCTTCGGAGGTCTGTTCCTCTTTAATCCTACTGGACTCATTTTTTCTTTCAGGGTCAAAGTGGTGAATCCATAATTCTTCCCCAGTAACAATTCGATCCATAACACCGTTCGCATTCTCACCACAAATCTCCAAAAACTCTCTACAGCATGCGATTCTTACTGTTTTCTGAGGCGCTGTGAGCATTCGAGGCACCCATCCTGCACTGACCTCTGCAAGGTGAAGATGGTCATGAAGAATGGTGTGAATAGTACCAGTTGAAAGCTTGGTAATCTCTACCGTCTTTTTCACTTTTATTCGGGCATCCTCAAGAAGAAGTTTTCGACTTATTTGATGCTTTCCCCCGTACAAGCAGTAGCCGGGGCGCCGGAGCAGGGGTTGTCTTCAATGCTCTCTCTGCCTCACTTGAACTCACTTGACCACTTTTGCAGAGTTGATAATGAAGGTGCGGAACCCTGTTTAACAACCGAAATCTCTTCATGAATAGTTTTTCGACCATTTCCTTGCTTAGTGAGAAATTTAATTACAGCGCGATGGTCAATTTTCACCATCATGGTCTCAGTTTCCATTATGATCCTGTTGAACTTGAGATAAAACGCGAATTTATAATCACAATGAAATTTTACATGAATGCACTTAAACAATAATATTACTTAATCAATAAGTCTATTTATATGTATAACCACAGCTTCACCGTGATACCGAGAATATATTGAATACTTATTGGCCTTGTATGCGAAGATGGCTTCTAGAGGAGGAGATTCGACGACAAGTTGTGGAGGATGTAAATCGCAATGTGTTTTGTCAGACCTCTACTGATAGAAAAGAATCGGATCGATAAAACTGCTGCCTGAATATAAGACATCACAACAGAGAACGGCCTCATCAGAGTCACCGCACACAAATGAGCAAGGACCGCAACCAAATTGGGTTTCAAAATCGGTGGCAATAAGCAAGAGAGCGTACTAGTGGGATAGAAAGTTGGTTGAGACCCAGGTCTACCCTGAACTTCAGTTGCACTCAAAGGGGAAGTTGCAACTGAAGTCTGTCCAGATTCAAATATTCTTTAAGTTGTCCGGACGACGCTCTAAAATCAATCTGTGGAGTTTCCGCAAGACGCACACGGCTTTCGTAGATTTCCTTACAAACCTGAATTTCGCGTTAATTGAACAAATTGTTCACTCACGGAATGAAAGCCATCATTTTTGTTACATTTTCGTACACCTCCTGTAACAAGCGGAAAAAACGCACTTTTAATAAGCACTTTGGGCGCACATAAAACAAAGACAACAGGTCGGCAGCGGTTGAGCATTTCCGCGTCAGCTCGGATATTTAGCGGCTATAAAGTGCTTTATAGACGCAGCTGATTGCTGCCAGAACTTGTTGAGCCCGTAGTTTATCAGATGATTGGGTTTCCTCAACGGCCGGTGATTGTTTTCCGCAGGCACTCTGCACGGCTGCTGAGTCAGGAAGACGTTTATGAGTGCACTGCAAGGCGTCTTCATTTGGAATTTATATTTATTTGAAGTGTCAAGGTGGGATTTAGTTGGGATATAAATGCAGAGCCTGAGAGTGGAGAAATGGTGAGACGAGGTGTGAGTTTGTTATGCCTTCGAGCGAAGTTGACATTTTATGGTGCAATCGCCTGCTTTTTATCGGTGTTTGACTATTTCAGCGGGTTTCAAGAATTGTGCCTTGGACATACGCGGTTGTTGGATATTTAAAGCCAATTGCACTCTTCCTTTTTGGGTCGTACTTATGTAAATGACATTTAGACGAGAAGGTTCGACGAAGGTGAATTTTGCGGGCTGTACAAACTAGCGGCTTTGTAAAACATCTTGATCATCCCTGTCCCGCTTTACTCCGTAGAATCGAGGGCGCTACCTTAATTGGATGAGGAAGCTATACTTGCAATTTTTGGTCCTTCTTGCGTTGATGGCATTTGGAGGAAAAGGTACAACGACGAGAAGCAGCACAGCGTCCTGCAAGAATGCCTATTCCGTTGCTGAAAATTGTTTGGTTATATTCGTATACCCGTGTTCCAGTGGTACGTCTTAAGACAGCCAGCCTTGAGTGCTTTGAAAAGTCGCACCTGGACGGGGCGAACTCTGTAAATGCGTGTGTGCCTCTTAAAAAAGCGTTTATAGATTTAAATGAAAAAAACGCACACAAAGACTATCAGACGTGTCAGAGAAAAGTAAGTCTATAATAATTGTTGGCGCTACAGTCCAAAGGGGACAAGGGCCTAGCTTGCTCATCAACTACTCGTGTTGTGCGCGCTACTGTTCCCTCACGAGTAGAAGGGACCTACAGTTTTTTGCCGACTCTGAACGGCGAAATTTGAGAAGCTTTCTTAGACAGTTATTGCTCTTTGAGTGTTGTCAGCAGCTCGAAAGAGGTGGTGCCGAAAAAAATTCAAAAAATTGTTGTTGAGCTGAGCGAAGGGAGCACACTCCCTTCGGCGTGTGAGCGCCGCAGAAGAAAAGTAAGTTTGCTGTCTATATTTTTAGTGAAATCTTAATTCTTCTGTAAGGGAGCTAATACTTTAGACCAAAACGCACTCATCAGTTCTTCTTATTCTCCCTTGTGAGGGAGGCACTACAGTTTGGTGTGGATCCGCAAGTTAATCAACATGCCGCTACAGTCAGCACGATATCGCACAACCTGCCTCTAGTTGCGCACTCTAATCTGGTTATTCGCCACTTGGGCGTGCGACGTAAGATATCCTCTGTTGCGTTGGCCCAATGGCTTGGATTTGAAGACCTTTCGGCTCGGAGACATGGCCTACATGGCCTAGCCATCTTAAGCGTTGTATCCGTAGACGCTTGACCAGGCGCATGTCGTTGTACAGCGCATAGAGTTCGTCATTAAATCTTCTCCTCCAGATGCCATCAACGCAAACAGGACCAAAAATCGCACGCAAAACTTTTTTCTCGAAAAGACTAAGAGCTTCCTCATCCGCCTTTGCTAACGCCAAAGATTTCGCGCCATATAGTAGAACTGGGATGATCGAGGTGTTATATAAATCGAGTTTAGTCCTTCGAGAAAGGGCTTTATTACTGAATTGCCTCTTGAGCCCAAAGAACCAGCGATTGGCAAGACTGATTCTGCGTTTCATTTCGGTACTGGTATTGTTACCCCTATTTACCTCAGAGCTGAGACAGACGAAGTCCTTGACTACCTCGAAGTTTCTGCTGCCTAGTGTGAAGCTCTGTCCGACCCATATTAGACGCTTCCGCTTCAATGCCAGCAAACGCCTCATTGACGGCTCGCTGTGTTCGTCCAATCACGTCAATGTCATCAGCGTAAGCTAGCAATTGAACTGACTTCTGGAAGATCGTGCCTCTGGTGTTGACTTGTGAGTTACGCACGATCTTCTCGAGGATGATGTTAAAGAATTCACATGACAGTGCGTCGCCTTGTCCGAAACCTTTTTTGACATTGAAGGTCTCGGTGAGTTCGTTGCCGACCTTGACGGGGCAGCGAAAGTTCTCCATCGTTATCCTGCACAATCTGACGAGTTTGGTAGGAATGCCAAGACTAGACATGGCACTGTATAGCTCGTCTCTATGCACACTGTGATATGCAGCCTTGAAATCGACGAATAGGTGGTGAGTGTCGATTTGTTATTCTTGGGTCTTTTCCAGGATCCGCCGTAATGTGAAGATCTGGTCGATTGTGGACTTTCCTGGCCTAAAACCACACTGATAAGGACCTATCAGGTCATGGACAAACGGTTTCAGACGCTTACACAATACGACAGAGAGGATATTGTACGCGATGTTCAGGAGACTACTGCCACTTAGACACCTTTTTTTATAAGTGGCGCGGTCAAGGCATTGTTGGGCACCCTTAAGTGATTGGAATGTAGTCACAGCACCGGCTGAAGGTATAGAGGAAGATTGGCGTTGTATACAATATTTTGTAACGTGTCTAAGAAGCACTTTTGACCGCTATACCCTCCGTCTTTCTGGACACTTAATTCTACATGGTGGTTTCGCTTTTCCTCGAAAAGATGTTTCTGTTGGACATGCTGAGGCATGTGGGCTGAGGTTGTGGTCGCCGCTGCGTAGTGGGTAGAGTGCGACGCTCACACTCCGAAGGGTGTAGGTTCCACTCCCATATCAACACAAATTTTTCGAATTTTTCACGGCACCACCTCATTCAAGCTGCTGACAACACTCAAAGAGTAATAATCGTCTAAGAAAGCTTCTCAAACTTCGGCGTTCGGAGTCGGCAAAAAACTGTAGGTCCCTTCTACTCGTGAGAGAACAGTAGCGCGCATAACACGAGCAGTTGATGAGCAAGCTAGGCCTTGGTCGCTCTTTTGGACTGTAGCACCAACAATTATTGTTATTATTAAGACTTTCGAACCTCATCTTTCTACTTCTTCTCATCTTTCCAATTATTACTATTATCCTGAGGCCACTTACAGAGGGACATGGATTATTATTCAAAGAACATCAGAAGGAATGCAGTTTTATTTGTCTTTAAGAAGTTTTGCATGTCGTTAATTATGCAAAATAAATTGCCTTAATTCTCCGAGTACCACACTACATTCATTTTTGAGGGGAAAGTCACTCCACCCTGGAGCGAAATTTTTCCAACTCATTTCACATTGTATGGCACCTGGTTAGAATGCAAGTATAAACTCGACTCTCTCGAACATCGACGAAATGTTGCGTCTCTATCACAATTTTGTCGCTTCTTCTTCTTCTTGTGGCGCTACAGTCCGGGGTGGACCTGGGCCTCAACCAACATGCCTCTCCAGCCAGCACGATCTTTCGCCAGCTGTCTCCAGTTGCGCACTCCAAGTTGGTTGAGGTCCTTCTCCACTTGTGTACGCCACTTCAGTCTAGGTCGTCCTCTGTTGCGTTGTCCCAATGGCTCGGATTCAAAGACTTTTCGGGCCGGAGCAGTGGTGTCCATACGCTCTACATGGCCTAGCCATCTTAAGCGTTGTATCCGTAGACGCTTAACCAGGCGCATGTCGCTGTACAGCCTATAGAGTTCGTCATTAAATCTTCTCCTCCAGATGCCATCAACGCAAACAGGACCAAAAATCGCACGCAAAACTTTTCTCTCGAAAAGACTAAGGGCTTCCTCATCCGCCTTTGCTAACGTCCAAGATTCTGCGCCATATAGTAGGACGGGGATGATCAAGCTGTTATATAAAGCTAGTTTAGTCCTTCTAGAGAGGGCTTTATTACTCAATTGCCTCTTGAGCCCAAAGAAACAGCGGTTGGCAAGAGTGATTCTGCGTTTGATTTCGGTACTGATGTTGTTGTCCCTATTTACCGCGGAGCCGAGGTAGACGAAGTCCTTAACTACCTCGAAGTTTCTGCTGCCTAGTGTGACGCTCCGTCCGAGACGTCGATGTTGTGTGTCCTTCCTTGATGACAGCATGTACTTCGTTTTGCCCTCATTTACCGCAAGACCCATTTTAGCCGCTTCCGCTTCAATGCCAGCAAACGCCTCATTGACGGCTCGCTGTGTTCGTCCAATCACGTCAATGTCATCAGCGTAAGCTAACAGTTGAACTGACTTCTGGAAGATCGTGCCTCTGGTGTTGACTTGTGAGTTACGCACGATCTTCTCGAGGATGATGTTAAAGAAGTCACATGACAGTGCGTCGCCTTGTCTAAAAACCTTTTTTGACATTGAAGGTCTCGGTGAGTTCGGTACCGACCTTGACGGAGCAGCGAGAGTTCTCCATCGTCATCCTACACAATCTGACGAGTTTGGTAGGAATGCCAAAACTAGACATGGCACTGTATAGCTCGTCTCTATGCACACTGTCATATGCAGCCTTGAAATCGACGAATAGGTGGTGAGTGTCAATTTGCATTTCTTGAGTCTTTTCCAGGATCTGCCGTAATGTGAAGATCTGGTCTATTGTCGACTTCCCTGGTCTGAAACCACACTGATAGGGACCTATCAGGTCATGGACAAATGGTTTCAGACGCTCACACAATACGGCAGAGAGGATCTTGTATGCGATGTTCAGGAGACTAATCCCTCTGTAGTTGGCGCAGTCAAAGGGGTCTCCTTTCTTGTGGACCGGGCAAACGACGCTGAGATTCCACTCATCGGGCATGCTTTCCTCCGACCATATCTTACAGATGAGCTGGTGCATGCGCCCAAGCAGGTCATCTCCAGCTGCTTTAAATAGTTCTGCGGACAGTCCGTCCGCTCCAGCAGCTTTGTTCGACTTTAGCTTGGATATTGCTATCCTCACCTCGTCTATGTCGGGGGGACGGAATGCTTGTCTATCATCGTCCAAATTGAGTGGAACATTCTGCCTAACAGCGGGATTTGGGTCGTCATCGCCGTTTAGGAGTCTGCAGAAATGATCCTTCCAGATTCTCAGCACAGACTGCGACTCTACTACTAGTTGTCCATTTTGGTCCCGGCAGGCCTTGGTCCGAACCTTGTATCCTCCGGATAGTTGTTTTACCTTTCGGTAAAACTTTCGAACTTCATTCCTGCCAAAGCACCTTTCCATTTCCTCGACCGCGCGCTTCTCATGCTCCTTCTTCTTCCTTCTGAGAAGCCGGTGCTCTTCCCTTTTTCTCTGTTCGTAGAGTTCACGAACAGCTCGCGTTGTTCGATGCAGCGTCGCTTTATAGGCGTCTTGTTTAGCTGCGTGCGCTTGCCTGCACTCGTCGTCAAACCATGGGTTCCTTCTGGGTGGTGACGTGAAACCCAGCACATCAGTGGCAGCATCTTTGATGGCTTCTTGACAACGTTTCCATTCTTCTTCTATGCTTAGTGCAGGAAGCGTCGAACTCTGGGCGAGTTTCCGGGAGACTCGGTCGGCAAAGTTCCCAGCAATCAGCTGCGATTGTAGCTTTTCGACGTCAAACCGTTTTGGCCTTTCTCGACTCCGTTGCTCTCTCGATATCCGGGTTCTTACCTTGGCTACAACAAGGTGATGATCCGAGTCAATGTTTGCACCTCGGAAGGTTCGGACATCGAGAATACTGGAGGAATGTCTGACGTCGATCGCAACGTGATCAATCTGGTTGACGGTTGATTGATCAGGAGATCGCCAGGTTCCTTTGTGAATGTTCAGGTGTGGGAACCGCGTGCTAGCCACAGAGAGGTTTCGCCCCGAGGCGAAGTCTAACAGCCTGAGTCCGTTTCCGGATGTGTTGTCGTGCAGGCTGTGTTTACCGATGACTCCAGCAAAGATGTCCTCCTTTCCCAGCTGAGCGTTGAAATCTCCTAGAACGATCTTGGTGTCATAGCTGGGGCATCGATCGTATGTTCTTTCTAGGAGATCATAGAAGTCATCCTTAATGTTGTCATCCTTCTCCTCTGTCGGGGCGTGAGCGCATATTAGGCTGATGTTCCCGAATTTAGCCTTGATGCGGATTGTCATGAGGCGTTCGCTGACTGGGTCGTAGCTCAAGACTTTTTGCCTAAGTCTGCCTCGAACAACAAATCCGCATCCGAATAAGCGCTGCCTTCTCTCTCTATAGCAATTGCTGTAGTAGATATCGCAGTTCTTCATCGCTTTTATGCCAGGCCCATCCCATCGCACTTCCTGGATGGCGGTTATGTCAGCTTTGTAGCTGTCAAGGGCCTCCGCAAGTTGTTCGGCTGCACGTGGCCTGTTAAGGGACCTCACATTCCACGTGCAAAACCGAAAATCTTTGTCCTTAAAACGTTTGCTGGGGTCGTCAACAGTTGATCCGTCCTTATCCGAGGCATGTTGTTGTCTCTGAACTTCCATTTTTTTACGTGGTGAGGAAGTTACCCTCACGCACAACCCACGGACTGGTAGGCCAGGCCCATTATTTAAATCCTCGGGCAGAGGGGGTCGCTGCATACATTAGTTCACCATACAACGGGTGTTGTGATGGCTATCCAGGGGGCGCCACTTGGAGGCTGTATGTCAACTTGACCTGTGCACTAACGAGGATTGCCTTGGCAGCTCGCCATGTTGAGCGCAATCAACAAAAAATGCTCTAACGAGTTGGCCAGCTGCATTCCTCCCCTTCAAGAATTCATCCCCAATACCCGCCTTGCAAGGAATGTTCAACTGTTAACCCTTAAGCCCACCCTTGGACGTACAGTTAAGTTTAAAAACTTGTTCTTCAGCCGCCCCACACGAATGTGGAATGCTCTTCCCATTGCTTTAAAACATCGGTACCTTCTTCCACACTCTTTTTCTTTACCTTTGACTCGTGCTGTGACTTTATTTCAGTTAAGGGTATAAACTTTAGCGCGCCCCCCACTATAAAAAAAACACTCAGCACCCTGTTCTGGGTCAGCAGGGTAAGCAATACTGCACTTAACTGCGCTAACCTCGATCTGCGATTTTGCTGTTGAGTTCTAAGAGACAAGACACTAGTTCTTTACAGTCAGACTGTACTAAAGTTTGAGACGCTCCGGAACTTCCGTGGCTCTAGAATAAAGCCTCTGGTTAAGCTATTACTGCCAGACACTACCAGTCAAGCTCCAATAGCACACTCTGCTGGCCGCTGTGACAACAACTACCCTTGCCTCCACTGAGCCTCTGTTGGCTCCCATACAGTGTATAGGATGTGATGTGGATGTGATTTAAAATCAAGTGATTCATGATTCCAGTGCGCAGTACCTAAGGGCGGCGGTAATGATTTTGAAGCGTGCGGAAAAGAAATCATGCCAAAACCGACGTTACTTTGTCAAGAATGCTTCAAAATCCAAAAGATCCCGACTCCGTCTAGACAGCAGGATGACACCTTCTAAGGCCGATATCGACCCACGGCGTATGTCCTAGGCTCTATTTGTGGGCTAAATTTTCATCCCGCAGGTGTCACAGCACCACTCCCTTCGATGTATCAACAACATTCGAGAAATGCTGCTCTTGCTTTCTTATAGTTCATGCAATTCCTAAATGAAAGTGTTCCAGGGGCTGACCGCAAAACACACCTATCACTACACGCCCCCACCACATCCTCCGAGAATGAAACTGTGAAGCAAAGCGTTTTGTTGTACTTGCCAAGAGTGCACTAATACTTGGCGGCAATGAATTAAAGGACTTCAAGACTCAAAGGAGAACAGCCGCATGCACAGTGAGCCCTCCTGACTGCGACATCACACAATTCGATTGCAAAGCCTTCTAAAATCCACCAGGCCACCGATGCCAAACAAAGTCCGGCCTGCAGCACTTCATTACACTCTCCCCCTGCCTGTGATTACAGACTTTTCCAATTGATCCAATTTAAAATCACCTACAGCTCAAATTTCAATAACCGGCATCACAATGGATTATGTTGCAGATTATTGATAGCTGCACAGAATACCATCAGCATTAGTTGCGAGTGCGGCTAAAAATTGATTGCGTTCCGAATGGGACCCGTCCAAGTTTTTGCTGTTAACGATGTCAAATAATTTGCGTCAATGCACTGATCTGACGGATAATTACCTGTTGGCAATTATTTTTGAAATCCGGCCACAGGCTGCAGTCAAGTGCGCCTTTGCTTGCATGTTATCCATAATTACCTGGCATCGTTTATGGGCATGAACTCGAATAAGAGACGTTCTGGTGAATTTGTTGCAAATCACAGGAATTTATAATCACATTTACAGGGTGATTGTGAGTGAAATTCGATAGAATTCTCGAAACGCTCGGTTTTATGAGATTCGTATTGGCAAAAAAAAGGAACGGAAATGGATTTCAATATGAAGAGCGTTTTTTTTGAAAGGTATAAAAATTGTCAATGAAATGAAATAAAATTAATTTATATAAACCGACGTTATATTAAATTTATTTGAACAACAATTTTTTGGCATTATGAAATAATTATGATTTTGGACACAATAGTGAAGCATCTGTCTCGGACAAAGTTTAATCTGGAGGGATAATTTTCGATGACTTTTTAGCATATGCTGCCTTATGTTGGAAGCATATGGTCGAAGGTTGTCCTCAAAGTAGTCATTCATTTCATGCTCATCAGCGTAAACTAGTGCTGTCAAACATTCCAACAGCAAACTGTCAAGTGGCGTAAAGTGTCATTTTTTTGGAGGCCTATTCCAAAAGGTCGGTAAAACCTGTAAAAGTTTTGCGTACGATTTTTGGTCCTGTTTGCGTTGATGGCATCTGGAGGAGAAGATTTAATGACGAACTCTATGAGCTGTACAGCGACATGCGCCTGGTCAAGCGTCTACGGATACAACGCTTAAGATGGCTAGGCCATGTAGAGCGTATGGACACCACTGCTCCGGCCCGAAAAGTCTGTGAATCCGTGCCATTGGGACAACGCAACAGAGGACGACCTAGACTAAAGTGGCGCACTTGGAGTGCGCAACTGGAGACAGCTGGCAAAAGATCGTGCTGGTTGGAGAGGCATGTTGGTTGAGGCCTAGGTCCACCCGGACTGTAGCGCCACAAAAAGAAGAAGAAGAATTCACAGGTCGGTGGCCGCCGTAGCTTTATGGGTAGAGTGCGACGCTCAAACGCCGAAGGGTCTAGGTTCGATTCCCTGCTGAACACCTCAAATTTTTCACGGCACCACCTTTTTCGAGCTGCTGATGTGGGATTTGGTTTTACTTGATCACCTGCCTTGACGGCTTATATCACGGGGTCCATTTTCCCAACGCAAGACTTAACGTCTTAATTACCCAAGTACCAAACTGAAATCATGCTTAAGGGGCAATCAGCCCACCTTGTTTTGATGCGAAGCCTTTCTTAAACCTCTTCCGCTCTCTGGGTCGCAGCGCCCGGTTGAGAATGCAAATCCACACTGAGAAGGGATAGTCTCCTAACCGTCTTGCCTAGTTGTGGGTGAACAATCAACTAGACAAGTCAGCACAGTACACTATCCTCGACTATACCCGCGATGTTAGGTGGTAAACCACAGCCACCACGATACTCCCACTAGGGGGCCTAACGCACAGTCAGGCTGGAACCGAAGTTCCAGGAGCTTCTGACCTCCCGTGGCACCAGAATATAGCCTCTGGTCAAGCTGTCACTACCAGTCAGATTCCCTCAAAGCCTGGGTCTGTTAGCCGCCATCCCGCCACAGATGGTATTTTCTCCATCAGTGTTTCCGTTGTAACTATAAATGGTGATACGGATGTGATTTTGAATCATGTGATTCATAAGTCCAGTCACATCATCTGTTCGAGCTGCTGACAAAATTAAAAGAGTATTAACTGTCTAAGAAAGCTTCTCAAACTTCGCCTTTCGGAGTCGGCAATAAACTGCAGGTCCCTTCTACTCGTAAGAGAACAGTAGCGCGCACAACACGATTAGTTGATGAGCAAGCTAGGCCCTGATCCCCTGTGAACTGTCGCGCCAAGAATTATTATTATTATTCACAGGTCTGTAACACCGAGCTTTGAGATTACGAAGCGTTTACTTTAATGAATCAATTGCGACTCGAGCTGTGTGACATGTTGCGCCATTTCCTCAGCTTCTGTATATTGTGGTCCTTCGATTGATAAACATTAATGACAGGATTCATGTCTCTTCAGAGTTCGCTGAGACTCTAGCGTGTTGGCCAACATCGGTTTAAAAGAAGTCCAAACCAATTATTCCAACAATCCATAAGGCTCAACAAGTAGGCAGTGTTTGGGGATCTAACCCGCGTTCCACTTTATGTTAAAGGATTACTATCACTCCGAATAAGATAGCTTTGCTTGTTGACGTGTCCATTCAAAAATTAGCTTCATCGCTTAACAAAGATTGAAGATGAAAGTCACTACCAGAATCCTGATTTTCAGAATAATTTTTGCACAATTTTGAAGCGTTGTTTATCCGATTCTCTCATTAATTTAAAATGCCAAATTAAAGTACAACTCAAAAACCATTAAGAAAGGAGATGATCAACTGAACAGCTGATCAAACAGCTGATTTCCCCTCTGTCTATCGACCGTTTGACTGTTATTTACGTGTTCTTGCAGGAAAAATACCCAATTTCTGAAAGTTATTTACGTAAAATATAAAATTGTCTGATTTTACTCACACATCTTCACGTTTCCCCTCCAAAATTGGCACGATGGCGGCTAATACGTCAATTTTTGCCTTCAATAGTGTCAAACACTCGTAAATTGCCCACTGTTCGTGAATTCGTCAGCCATTTTGTGTACATTCAACACAACGCGTTAGGAAAATCTACTGCAAATTGTTTACACGAAAAAGTGTAACCGCAACTTTAAATAGGATTTATTTCTAATAAATGCATAATTTGATGCCATTTACATTTATAATCTATATCTAATCTAATCTATATATAGAAATCATTGTTTGTTTGTTTATTTGTCCTTTATAGATTCTTAACCGGTTAGAGATAGAGCATTGATGTCTTTGGCAACTTTGTTCAGAATTCTCTCAAAAGGGTTTTGGTACCAACTTAAGATTGGGGGGATGGCTCCCCATAGAGATTAATTTGGGGCCTATGTTCAAAGTTCGGCTGATCCTTTCGAGTGATATATCAATCAAAAGGTCTTTGAAAATAAGATTAAGCTTTATTTCGCAGTTTTTCGATGGAGAATACCGTTAGAAAGATATAAAGCTTTAAAAGGTTTGACCGCCTCTAATTTCCACACAGTTGTGCCTACAAATCTGGAAAATCATCACGGAAAATCCGTGTCAATGAATACTTTCAACTAAAATTAGTTCAAGCATTCAGGCTTAGACACTTTGGGAGTTATTGGTCAAAATCTTTAAAACAAAACAAATTTATTTAAAGCAAATTTTGGAAAATTAAAAACGCAGTATTGAAGATCTGGGTCAACGCGCTAAGGGAACATAATTATCCAACCATCGTTTCGAATAATAAATTGGAGATATCGCAGGTTAAATGCTTTTTGTTTCCCACATATTTTTCTCACTGTAACCAGTGAATCGACACGAGGTTCAGTGGAGTCACGCACATTGTACAATTCAACCCTTAAATACACACACAACGCACACTAGAAGAAGTGATCGTGTGTTGTAATCTTACGCGTGCGTAGATGCGTGTATGCTCGTGCATAGATTTACCGCTGGTCCAAATCTGAATTTGAATTTGTACATTCAAAACATATGTATACGGTATTTGAATGTATAAGTTAAACTAAATGATTTTTAGTTTTGTTAAAAAAATGTTTTTATTCATTTCAGAGGTTTATCCTCTCAGCTAGAGTATAAAAATGAGACTGACTTAAAACTAATCTAATAACTATGTCTCTAACCCCAATGTGTTGCTGGTTCCGATATTTCTTTCGCAGCGTCAGTGAATTTGATCCAGCATAAAGTGGCTGTTGCAAGGGATCTTGCTTGGGATAATTTGTTGAGAATCACTTTGGTGACTGCACATGGTTTGTTTACAGCATGTGGCATTTGGTGACGGCAAGTGGTTTGTTTACACCATGTGGGTGTTATCAAGTGGATGGTCGTTTGGTGGTCTCGGCATCCTCGATGTATTTCACGTTAACTTATATTACAGTGTAATTATTTCGTATCACGTTTGAATGTTAATACCGAATGTTAAACTACTCCAACAATAGCAAATCAATGTCAATATACAATGGCGTACAAAAAATCATTGAAAGCGCTCATTGCACACTAAAGGATTTAAGAGGAAACGAATATGTTTTCGGAGGTGCGCTAACTTTATAGTTTCGGGTTTTTGAACAAATATTTCCGCGTTCAACACTGGCTGACGAACTGAATGCATATTTAAAATTATCCGTTTTATGGCGACATGTGCAGAAACTATACTTACAAACCCAAATTGCAACTTGATGGATCCGCTAAACGTTTTGCAAAACTATAATTGAATATTGGAAATGGTAAATTGACTATCGATAAGGTCACACAATGTATATCATTGCCACCAGACTTCTGCATATTCACATCAAATGCAGACGAGCTAATACATAAAGTTTTCCCCGACATCACAAGAAATTACAAAAAGCATGAATGGCTCAGTGAACGTGCTATATTAGCAGCCAAAAACAACGATGTCAACTCAATTAATTTCACCATTCAAGATGAAGTACCTGGAGAAGCGAAAACATATAAATCCATTGATACTGTGATGAACCAAGACGAAGTCGTTAACTATCCAACTGAGTTCTTGAATTCACTTGACTTACCTGGCATGCCTCCGTACGTTTTAACATTGCAAATTGGCGTGCCTATCATTTTGCTTCGAAAAATTAATAAACCACGACTTTGCAACGGCACTAGGCTTTCAATCAAAAAAATGATGGCGAATATCATCAAAGCTACTATATTGAATGGTAAATTCAAAGGAGAAGATGTCCTATTGCCTCGCATTCCAATGAGCCCAACTGATTTACCATTCCAATTTAAACGTTTGCAGTTTCCAGTGTGACTCGCCAATGCCATTACCATCAACAGGGCACAAGGACAATCCTTACAAGTGTGTGGCCTGAATTTAAAAAATCCGTGCTTCTCTCATGTGGCCTGTTCACGCGTCGGAAAGCCTTCTAATTTATTCGCTTATGCCCCAGATAGAAAAACAAAAAATATTGTATATCAAACAGAACTTCAATAAACAAAATAAAAAATAAAAATTTTCTTTTTAATATATGTATAAACATTTAGTTTTTTTTAAATTTGATTTATTTTATGCGTAGCAAAGCGCGCCGGGTATAGCTAGTTATTCAATAAAAAAATAAAAAAAGGTATCTTACCTTTTGAGTATTATTTCAGGCAATAAGAGCAAAAATAATATCATAATATTATATTATTATTTATTAACAACAGTTTTAAAATTGATACACATTTATAGAAAACTAGTTTTAGAAATTTTTTTTGTTGAAATTTTGTTTTTGAAATAATCATAAAGTTTTGAGAATATTGCTATTCTGATGCAACTACTGCCTTATAAACATAATTTCTGAACGCGGTTATCGGCAACCATCACTTTGTGATGGAAAAAACTATTCCTTCTCGCCTTTAATATTCTGATTTATATGCCTTCTTCTTCTAACAATTCGGAGAGTGAGGAAATCCACCGTGCAGGCAGCTCACACGTATTCTCAAATAAAAACAAAAAAAATCCTATTCTGTGAATCAGCTGTTAAAGGAGGGGAAATGTTATAAGAAACGCTGTCAAAATGAATTCAAGGGCGGGAGACGAGAGAGTTGACTGTCTCCCTATTGGTCTCTGGTACAAATAAATCACTGGAGAAATGTACACTTTAAAACGTTTTAAAAAAGTGCTTCCAAAATAAGGCTCTATACCACTAAAAAAATATATATATTTTTAATTTTTTTTTCCATTCAGAATCCTTCTGCCTTCAATTATCTTTCTTTTCTTTGTTTTGGATCCACTCACGTCTATCGATTTAAGGCAATGTCGCCTAAGCTTAAGTATGTAGGCAAAAAAAAAAAAAACAAAATTGAAAGCGTCATATTATACTCGGGTGACATGCTCATACGAGAATTTACATCTTTTGCGGTATTTATTTAATTAACGTTCCAGGCCCGATCGAATGATCTGCACGAAAAGCTCATCAATTTGCTAATGCACATTACACTTTTACGCACTCACACAATTATTCATGCTTGTTACCAATTCCGGTAAGATCATAAATGTAAACCTACTTGTCATGATCGAAGGCAGTCACTCAGTTGGAGTTCGCCGAGTAATAAACACGCTTATCTCGAACAAACAACAAACCCAATCCCTTCACCTACAAGTGAATTCACAGAAGTTGCATGGTACCAGGAGAAAGTAAGATACGGTTCAAACGTTGTTTGACCATATCACAAAACGCCTCTAAGTTCAACCCAAATCTTTGCAGGGTTTAACTGAAAGTCCAATTAATTTTCACTAGTTCATTATTTCCACTCTAACCGTGAAAAGACTGAATTGGTAGCAGTAGTAAACAAGCGAAACCGGAAGTAAACCAGCGAAACAGGAAGCAAAAGTTCGACTCCCTGCACGCGTCTTATCCTCGTCCAAACACATCTTATCCTTTGCAGCATCCATCTCTGCACCGCCGAATGGGAAATTCTTCTTCACCTCTGTCAACTGACTCCATTTTTGTCACTGACGCTGTGTCCCAAGGGTCCCAAAACTATCTCCGCCTGATTTCCCATTCGCCCCCAAAAGAAACAACACCACACTCAATTCCACTTCATCACACCACGGGTTCAATGGGGAGTTTTCATCTTTGCTTTCAGCACAGGAAACCACCGCTCACCAGAGGTCTACACCGACAACAAGTTCAATGCCTTGCGTTCAGTGAAAAAAATCCCAACCGCGCTAATTGTGCGTGAAATGGCCTTCTAACAAACTGCGTCAGTCTGAGGCGCAAGTTTCGGGGAGAAACTGAAGAAAATTGAATTTATATTCAGTGAGGGCACTTGTTGGTGTACAAGAGCTTCACGCGCGCATGGCACAGGCTCAGTTTGGCCCTCTGTGGAATCAGTGCCTCCTCCTGTGTATTTTTAACTCAGCCGCATCAACGTCATGCAGTCGAAGGCGTGGGCTCTGGGATGCCTATTTGTGGAGCGTTGAATGTGAAATTTGAGTCGTCGCAAGACAATGACATCAGACTTGGAATAATCTCACAAAAGCCCCGGCCAGACGGGACAAATGCCGAGGAATTCAATTGAAATGTCCTCTCCGGGTACAGATTTAGATCTTTCTTCGTTGGTTGGGGAGGAAGATTTCGACCGGGAGGTTAAAAACGTTTGAAAATCATTCAAGGTATCAAAATGGAAGAAACCCACCATTCAGGAGAAATTGAAACTCAGAGGCGGGTGACTCAACTCGCGGGATTTTGGGTTCGTTTTCGATTGTGCAGCTGTCCTGAAACGGTATGGGTTCTATTTTTTGCGCAACAGTCCATTTGATGGTTAAATCCGGCCAATTTCTGTACTGACGCGCTCGCAACAGTCGCATTTCAAACGAGCCGTCTTTTCAAATACGCCGTTTCCAACGTTGTTCAAACGCTGAGGTAGACCACCAGTTTCTCCCATTAATCCGAGTGACCAGCAGCTGACAATGACAGCCCCTCTGTGCTTGTCAGTCTTCCTTCATATATGCCGACGGACTTTATGAAGCTAGTACAGCACCATACAAGTCAATCGACATATGAGCCTTGTGCTGAAACACCTCCTTACATTCCAGAGCACTTTGCAGAGGATGAATTCTATCCTCACATCGATTTGCATAATCTTTATCCCCCACTCCCATTTCGAAAAGTAACTCTTCTCAATTACAAATTATTCCAAGAGCCCTTTTCGCATTTAGAGAACCGTCTTAATGGATTATGCTGATGGCTTAGCCTTTGAAAGGTCATAACTTTGCATGAAAAACCATGCAAATGAGTGAAAGGATTGCCTTCGCTTAAGCGTCCACTCCCTCCATCCTCCCGATGACCACTGTCAGCGAGCAACACTCGCACAGAGGACAATGTCGGCCTCAGAAACCACTTCAGATGTTGCGCAATGGACCCGAATGACTGATTCCCAAATCCACATCTAATCCCCGTCAGTCATCCGCCATTCCGGAACCAAGACAGACCCAGTGAGAGTGGGCACAAAAAAACTCCGAAAACCGAGCGAATTTGGACAGAGTAATTGAATGACGACAATCAATCTGCAAAAAGCATTTCACTAATTCATTGTGAAGAGCTAATTTCTGCCACCACCGCCGGGTGGAGTAAGAAGTTTCCAAAAGAAGAAGCAGAAACAGAAAAGCAGAATCAATCCACATCAATCAGCAGACCGTTAATTTATCTGGCTTTCAAGTTTCACGGACAAATCGCTTACCCATCAAATGTCCTTCCCCAGTCATATATCGTGCCGAGCATATGCGGAAGGTTGCAAGGGCCTTGGGTGGGAGTGTGGCGGAAAAGTTTTCAGCTACCACTGCGTAAAAGGTTTCCCATCCTATTCGGAGATCCTCTTGTTGATTTGATTGCCTTCTTTGTGGAGGCGTAGAACAGCCAGCCAGCATCAAGATATGTTCGAGTCGAGTCGAGGGTGTCTGTCAAACGGGAGAATGAAATGAATAAGTAAGAGGTGGACGAGGGGAAAAGCAGGAAACTTTTCCGATTGAAAGATTGTTGCACTTTGTATTTCAAAGGCAATCGACGGAAGCTGACGCTAAGCCGCTTTTGATGATTCTAATAAATCAATTCGTCAATTGATTTCAAGTCTCATCGGTATCGCGGCGGCCGGGGAGACGGATCGATCTCTGAAGTTTGAGCGCAAAGAAGTGCCTCTTTGTGTCGGCCTCTGTGTGCGTGGGCAGGGATTACTTAATGGATCGTCTGCATCTTGGAACGAGGTGGTTGCTGCAGTGGCGTATCACATGGGAGGCCATTTCTTGTTATGACGTCAAACTGAAGAAGGGATGACCTTGAAGCCTGACGGCCTTTTGCGTCATGTCACATACTTTTTGAACCGTCAGGGATTTTTCTTGTCTGCGGGCATTGTTTTAATCCGGTCGCTTAAATGACTCTAATGGGAGTCTGACTTTGACTTTATGAATTTTTTAAGTGCTCACTAAGAACTTGAGCTGTTTGAGGCGTTTGATGCATGGGCTCTATGAAGGCGTCGTAGAGTGGCGAAGCTTAGAGAGAGTGTAACTTAGTTCAGCTTTTGATGTCCGCTTTCTTACATTTATTACATAAAGCTTGAATTTGAAGTCAGGCTCAGGACTGAATGGATTCTAATGTCAAAGAATCAAATTAGCAGTGGAGTATGGATGCCATTTTCGTAAACTCGAAGAGTGCAGCATAATCGGCAGAGAAGGAGGGCAGTTTTTCTGTGATTCCACCAACAGGTACAAAAATAAATAAGCAACCATTCACCAATTCAGTGCTTCCTGCGAAACAATAGAAAATCTTCCGAATTTTTAACTGGATAACACAACGTAATGTGGTCGCCGTGGCGTAGTGGGTAGAGTGCGACGCTTACATGCCGAAGGGGGTAGGTTCGACTACCAGCTCAAAACCAATTCTTCGAATTTTTCACGGCACCACCTCTTTCGAACTGCTGACAGCACTCAAAGAGTGATAACTGTTTATGAAAGGTTCTCAAACTTCGCCGTTCGGAGTCGACAAAAAACTGTAGGTCCCTTCTACTAGTGAGAGAACAGTAGCGCGCACAACACGAGTAGTTGATCAGTGAGCTAGGCCCTGGTCCCCCTGTGGACTGTAGCGCCAACAATTATTATTATTATTTTTAACACAACGTAATTAGATTTTGGTCCCAATTGCGTTGATGGCATTCGGAGATGGGGCAAATCCATTTTCGCACTCGTACAGTAGCAAGAGTACTTAAATATCTAAACATACACAAATCCGCTGGCCCGGATGGTATACCCCCTGTTCTTTTGAAAAGGTGTTCTTCTACACTGGCAAAACCACTGCGTAAGCTTTTCCATCTGTCCTACTCTTCAGGGCTATTTCCGAGTAAGTGGAAAACTGCATTTGTCCAGCCCGTCCCTAAAAAGGGCGAATGTTCGTCACACACCTCCTACCGACCCATAGCACTAACGTCCCTTCTCTCCAAAGTCATGGAAACGCTGATAAACCGTCAGCTTATGAAATATCTTGAGTCCCGGAAGCTTCTTAATGACCGGCAGTACGGCTTCCGAAGCAATCGTTCCACTGGTGATCTGATGGCATATCTCACTGAAAAGTGGAACCAATCTTTGCACAATGTAGGAGAGAGCAAGATTGTTGCGCTTGATATTTCAAAGGCATTTGACAGGATGAAAATGCGTGCTTTTGGGATCGATGAGTCTCTTCTTCAATGGATTAGAAATTACCGTTCGAATCGTTCAATACAAGTCGTTTTGGATGGATTCAAGTTTGATATCCACTTTATTAATGCTGGTGTTCCCCAAGGCTCTGTTTTGTCTCCGACACTCTTTCTCATTTTTATAAATGATCTCTTGTCTACTACTTCTAATCCTATTCATTCCTTCGCTAAAGACAGTACCCTCAGCTTTTCATATTCGTTCCTTGGCTCACGTTCCTCCACTTCGGCCTTAGACACGGAACGGCAGCATATGTTAAGCACATTAAATTCCGACCTTGACAGCATAATCGATTGGGGAAATAAGAAAAGAGTGGAATTTAATGCTTCCAAAACACAGTGCTGTCTACTGTCGTTAAACCGATCACAAAATAATCAGCCGTTACCCATGAACGGCATTTGCGTTGTTGAAACCGAAAGACTTTCCATCCTCGGTATGTGTATCAACCCAACAATTAGTTGGAACGATCACATATTTGAGGTCGCCAAAAATGCTGCGAAATGTCTAGGTTTCCTTAAACGATGCAAGAAGTACTTCACCCCCTCTGATCTGACTACAATATACAAGGCATACATACGCCCAAAACTTGAGTATAACGCTCCTATTTGGTCAGGTGCTTCTAAGACCTCCCTGCACCTGCTGGATAGAATTCAAAAGCGAGCGATAAAACTTATAGGTGACAGTAATATTGCGAAGTCGATTGACTCGTTAGAACACCGACGTAATGTCGCGTCGTTGTCACTTTTTTACCGCTATTTCAACAAGAAATGCTCAGAAGAATTAGCCAGTTGCATTCCTCCCCTTCAAGAATTCACCCGCAATACACGCCTCGCTAGGAATGCCCACCAATTCATCCTCAAGCCCTCTTTCGGACGTACAGTCAAATTCAGAGACTCGTTTTTTAGCCGCACTACACGAATCTGGAATGCTCTTCCCAGCTCGATTTTTCCTCCTCATTACAATCCACAGGCATTTAAAACCAATTTGCATCGGTACCTCCTCTCCCTCTCTTCCCCTATACCTTCGGCCCGTGCTGTGACTTGATCCGGTCACTTAAGGGTACTCGCAACCCCTTTTGCACGAGTCAATTATAGAAGAACATTCAACGATAAACTTTATGGGCTGAACGGCGGCATGCGCAAGGACGAACGTCTTCGGATATAACACTTAAAATGGCGAAGCCATATAGACCATATGGACACCGGTCTGAAAAGTCTTCGAATTCGAGCCAATGGGGCAGCGGAAGAGATGACAGCAGAGGCTAAGGTGGCGCACATAAGTGTAGAAGAACCTTAAACAACTTGGAGTTCGCAATCGAAGTCAACCGACGAGAGATCGTGCTGGCTGGAGAGCCATATTGGTTAAGATCCAGGTCCACCCGGACTGTAACGTCACACAAAGAAGAAAAACACGACAAAGAAAGAAGTGCATTTGAAAGTAAATGCTTCTGGAGGTACGCTACTGTGTCTGATTGAACAGAAAATTTCAAATCAGAGTATTACTATCCAATGATTCAATGTCTGCGAAAAAGGCAAGCTTTTCTGTCTAACACACACCTCGCTGGACTACGAAGCATGAGTCTTACAAATAGCTTGCCAACCACATCATATGGCCATTTTCTGCACACAAAGGTTAAATCCTAATTCACTCCGAAAAGAGCAAGTAATCGAACATCAATGGGAGAACTTCCTATTTCCGATAGCATCGGGTATTGCTAGGCCACTCCACCACCTGTCTGATTGCTTCACCGACAAGACATTAAAGGTTGCTATAAGCTCCCAAAAAATCTTGCACTGTCAAGAAGGGAACACATTTTATCACAAATTGGTAAATCATTAGAAAGACCCGTAATAAGAAAAATAAACAAAATTTACTTAACTTTTCTTTGACTTGCTCAAGTCGTGTCAGAACAAAACTGACCTGTGCTTGCAATGAAAATATAGAAAAACATACCCGAGCGTTCAATTAGAATCAAAAGCAGGAACAGAGGCACAACTCAAATAATTTGTTTCATAAATTGCGAAAGACATTTTTCGTTGTTCACCTTTAGGTTTCATTTCATCGAAAAATTTAAAAAATTAAAAGTAAATTGGGCTTGCCGTTCACATATAACAATCTCCAAATGCCAAAAATTGTTGTATTTTGCACTTAATTTAAAGAGGCCTTCTGCATTTTCAAAATAAAATTCGTTGACTACAAAATTTGAAAAACTGACATAAGCCCGAAAAATAAGAAAATCAAAAGTCAGAACTGGTTAATGTCCTGATGTAACCAGAATTCACCAAAATTTCGAATAGACAAATTTAAGGAATGATGGTCTAAAATTCTGCAATACTTACATGCCAATGTGTGAAATTCTAAAAAAAAGTCAAATTCACATTGTATGAATTTTAATACAGTTCATTCAGTTAGAGTCCCAAAAGGTTAAAAATTCAGAAAAAACCACAGTTCTTAGAACCCTCTAACTAAGACGTTAAAACCACGATTTTTAAATCTGGGAATACGAAAATACGTGGTCGCCGTGGCGTAGTGGGTAGAGTGCGACGCTCACACGCCGAAGGGTCTAGGTTCGACTCCCAGTTCAACACCAATTTTTCTAATATTTCACGGCACCACCTCTTTCGAGCTGCTGACAACACTCAGAAAGTAATAACTGTCTAAGAAAGCTTCTCACATTTCGCCGTTCGGAGTCGGCAAAAAACTGTAGGTCCCTTCTACTCGTGAGAGAACAGTAGCGCGCACAACACGAGTAGTTGATGAGCAAGCTAGGCCCTGGTCCCCCTTTGGACTGTAGCGCCAACAATTATTAATTATTAATACGAAAATTTCACAAACGCTAGTATACCAATATATAATATTTGTAATAATTCGTAAAGGCGAAAACAAGTTACTGAGCCCCACTCACACAACAAAGGTCTCAGGTACGATCTCTAAACTGAAAATAGCCAAATTTTTACAGCATCAAATGCTGGCAACACACAAAGTGTAGTGCGTATCGATATTTGCAGTCGATATAAAACTGTAGGTTTCTTTTGCTTGTGAAAGGCAATAGCACGCAAGACATTAGTAGCTGACATAAAAGCCAGATACCATCTGTGGACAGATGCACTGTATAATATATAGTATACATATAGAAATATTAACTTCGAAATTGGGATAATGACCCGAAAAACAAAAAATTGGTCCAATTTCTCAAAATTTCTAAACGTCAAAAGCACGCTGAGTGAAAATTCGAAATCCTACAAATGATAAAAATACTAGAAATGACATTATCGATAAGTACCAATATCCGAAATTCGAATGTCCAAAAATACCAATGTCCGAAAATATCGATCTTCAAAAGTGCTTATGTACAAAAATGCTAATGTCCACAAATGCTAATATCCAAAAATGACAATGCCCGAAAATGCAATTTCGAAAAATTCCAATGTCCAAAAATAACGATGTTGAAAAGGACAAAAGTCCAAAAGTGCCAATTTCCAGATATGCCAATATCCAAAAATGGCAATGTCCGGAAAAATCGATCTTCAAAAGTGCAAAAATGCTAATGTCCAAAAATGCCAATGTCCAAAAATGACAATGCCCGAAAACGCCAATATCAAAATATTCCAATTTCCGAAAACAACGATGTTCAAAAGGACTTAAGTCCAAAAATGCCAATGTCCAAAAATACCAATGTTCGAAAATCCCAATGTCTGAAAATAACGATGTTCAAAAGGGTTAAAAATTCAAAAATGCCAATGTCCAGAAATGCCAATGTCCAAAAATGCAAATGTCCAAAAATGAAAAAGTCCAAAAATGCCAATGTCCAAAAATGCCATTGACCAAAAACGCCAATGTCCAAAAATACCAATGTCCAAAAATGTCAATGTCCGAAAATTCAGATGTCCAAAAACGCCAATGTCCAAAATACCAATGTCCAAAAATGCAAATCTCCAAAAATGCCAATGTCCAAAAATGCAAATGTCCAAAAATGTCAAAGTCCAAAAATGCCAATGTCCAAAAATGCCATTGACCAAAAACGCCAATGTCCAAAAATACCAATGTCCAAAAATGTCAATGTCCAAAAATGCAAATTTCCAAAAATTCAAATGTCCAAAAACGCCAATGTCCAAAAATACCAATGTCCAAAAATACCAATGTCCAAAAATACAAATCTCCAAAAATGCCAATGTTCAAAAATGCCAATGTCCAAAAATGCCAACGTTCAAAAATGCCAATATCCAAAAATGCAATGTCAAAAATGCCAATGTTGTTTTAGGCTTAAATCAAACTGTATCAAAATCTACAATTTCGAAACGCCAAAAGAAACCTTCCAAAGTACTATCCGAATTCACTAAATTACTCAACCTTCCGACCCCTCTTACGTGTACTTTCGGAATTTTGATTTTTTTTTTGAAGATTTTGGACAAACAAAACTACTCTGAGTGAAAAAATTACGATCGAAGCTTCCCAATGATTGATAATCTAGCTTGAAGATCCATTCTCAAGCAAAGGTTAGAATTGTTGTGAGGGCTCTCGATTTACTTTTACACATCAGGTACAGTTTCAGTTTTCAATTTGAATGAAGGCGCCTGCAACACAATAACATGAAACCCTCAGTGGATCAGTACGAGGTCAGAAAATAATGTGTATGTTCAAATTTCGCGGACTACGTGGGAGTATAAAAAGGAAAACAATTAAGAGACCCACTAAGCCCCTACGGTGAATGACACAGTTTTCAATATTTTGACAACTCGTTGTGGCGCTGTTCGTAGTGCTCTTAAAGTTGTATCAGGGCAAATATTCACTCCTAACCTATGTCACATGACACTTAAGTAAGAGCATAAACGGGGACAAGAAGGCAAGCCCGTTACAACTGAATTCGCTGGCCACCCTCAAACAGTACAGCCGTAAAGTTGCCTGTACCTACACGAAGCAAATTAGACTACATGATGAACAGATTGTTTGGGAGTCAACATTCTTAGCTCACAGTTATAAGATACTTGACGAAACAAATTTGCTTCAATTCGAAACCAGCCTGGCTTTAGTCTAATGCGCCAATGATTCCATGTGTTTCCCCATCATCCCTGTGAATTTGGATCCCATTGAAGTGCTCGCCAGAATGCAAAAAGAAATGTTAGTCCATGAGGTGTAATTGAAATAGACAGCCCACGTTTTAACAGTTCTGTAACGCCATTCATTTCTTGAAGAAATCGTCTCTCTTCAACTCTGAAAGTCAATTTTCGGTCGATAACCTCGTTAGATCAGCAACCTTTTTCGTAAGAAATCTGAAACCATTTACATATGTCCAAAAAAAAAAGACACCCCACAGGGTGATTCAGTTTTTCTCTTCTTTCGCAAAACTTCCCCGACCAAAACAGAACGCATCATCTCGCAGATCTCACATTTCCGTCCCTATATGTCGACGTGATTCATATTTCCACCGCAAGCAATGACTCCATCACATCTCGGTTGTGCCCTGGGACCTCATCAAAATGTAAACATTTCCATCTCCACCCCGAACAGCAACTTGAAGTGTGGATAGAAAATCTGTTGACACAATCGCCCGTCATTGTCGTCGGATTTCATTGTCATTCCTCTTCTTGGAGGGGGTGGTATGATACACGGGTCCTCGTACACTTGGACGCGTCCCCTCGTAAGTACGCAGTAACACATGAACCCCGAGTCAATATAACTTTCTTCCAGTCATCTGCACGTGCATCGTGGTTTCCTTGGGTGTTCCATTCAATGTAAATTGATTTTTCCTCTCCTCGATGCCGGGGTTGTGTTTCGGGGAAATGCGAAACAATCCTTCCTTGTTTCACGGATCTTGGGGGACATCTGTGGTCATGGACTTGTACTTGGGTTCAGTGGCACGCGTACGGGGGAGAAAGTCCTAATTAACGAGTTTGTGGCCCCACCAGTAGTCCGTGCCATTTCAAAAGGAAAGGGTCTTGCTTGCGACAACAGGTGAGTTTCTGAGGAAAAACCCTCTTCACGCTGCCGGCCTCCTGCCTTCTAACCAGACTGTCGTGAGAAACTGACCACTCGGAAGAGGGCGAGATCTAATCACTGAAAACTGCAGCCCTACCAGTTCATTCAAAACCTCGAAACTTGCTTCACCCGAATTTCCTTCAATAATAGCAAAAAAATTTCAAAAAAGCAAACTCCCAAGGAGGATAAGCAACTTCATGAAAGTTGCTCCTCCCGCCTGAACAGACACAACTTTGTTTTTCCGAATGCCCTCTAGCCTTTCGCAAGTCTCTCTCCCTCCCCGCCGTGGAGGAAGGTGCACCAGCAGAGACGGGAAGACTTTAGGGTCTTGTTGATCTTCGGCTTGTAATTCATCCACT
Source organism: Eristalinus aeneus (assembly GCA_955652365.1). Lineage (NCBI taxonomy): Eukaryota > Metazoa > Arthropoda > Insecta > Diptera > Syrphidae > Eristalinus > Eristalinus aeneus. The sequence continues at coordinate 6,083,598 of OY019130.1, read as the reverse complement.
TTCAGTTTATGGAAATCATCAAATTATAAATTCAAGAAGAGCGAAATCAAATCAGAAAACAAAGCCCTCGCTTTCGCAGCTGAGAGTTGAAAAAGTGAACAATAAAAGCGAATACCCCAACCACTTGAGGTCGGAAATTAGTCCACGGGTTGATGGCGCAGGCGGGAAGCTCATGCACACCCGGAGACTGACAACCGACAACCAACTGCCAACAACCGAAAGCATCCCAAATCGATAGCGCCTCGAACAAATCAAAAGTTAATGAAATTCATCGTAAGTACGCCTAAGAGTCAATATTGAATGTGAAATATTTTGAATACTTATGCCGTCTTAGCCCGGATCTGGGCCGTAAAACGGGGAATCGGGCTATATGCACGTTTCGTCCTCTGGAAGGACAAGCAGCTCATTATTCAAAAATATTCCGATTCATGCCGATAAGTGTTCTTCGATTTCGGCTTCGATATAAAACAATATCTGATCAATAATTCGTCTCTGCGCTGGTGCGTGGTGCGGCGTGGTGCGTGTGTGTGGTTCTGGCGCTGGTGCTGACGCCCTCCTAATAATCCTTTCTAAATCGAAGTGGTTTATGCCCTTGACCTAGCCTAGAAATGGGGAAGTTTTATGTTTTGGTTTTGTTGCGTTCGCCTTTTTTTTGTCACTCTCTCTGGCGGTGGTTATTTACGCAGGGCTGTGCCGCGCATTAAGAATTCGCTTTTTCTGCTCTCACTGATGGCTGTTGTCTCTTGTTTTACGGATACCCCATTGTCGTTTGGGTTATGGGCGACGGCAGAATGGGGGAAACTCATTATGTGACAAGGACTGGAAGAGATTTTTTTGATATATGTTCGACATGACAATGGTTTAGGGGACAGAATTGGCAATTTGTCAAAAGAGTCAATATCTTCGAAAGCTTACGGTGGGGAGGGGGAACAAATTAACTTGCAGAGGAGTATTGTTTTGTTTTGCCAGCGCTGTTCTGTGGTTTTTGTCATGCAAGATAACGTCATGGCTGGGGACGTCTGGGACTTGTGGGGCGATGTTTCGGGATGAAAACCACAAATGGGTATTGTTTTGATATTCTCGGCCGTTTTCACGACATTATTCAGCTGTGACGGGTTTTGACACTAAACTGTGCTTCGTTTTGGCGACAATAATAGACATGGAGTTCGATTTGTCAGTGTGGATTGAATAATGTGCCAAGGGGTAAAGTAGAGACTTTCTCCAATCTGAGGCTCTATGAAGACCATTTTCGAAAGGAGGGAGGTTTTCTTCGAGAGGAGTCTGTATATTTTGGGGACACCCATTCGTAGGATAAATGTCATTGCTAGGGCTCCTAGGCTTCGACAGCTTCTTCTTCTTTTAAAGCTGCAGTAAGGGGTGGACCTGGGCATCAACCAACATCCCTCTACAGCCAGCACGATGTTTCATTAGCTGTGTCCAGATGCGCACTCCAAGTTGTTTGAGGTCCTTCTCCACTTGTGTGAGCCACCTAAGTCCAGAGCGTCCTCTGTTGTGTTGTCCCAATGGCTCAGATTCAAAGACTTTTCCGGCCGGAGCAGTGGTGTCCATAAAATGGCTTAGACATCTAAACTGCTGTATCACTTTGACAGCCAGTTTACTAAAATGCTGTCGATCGTTTGCTCATTTCAATACCATTTTACCACTTTTAACAGTGCGCACGCTTGTGTCGACTGCTAAAATTTCGATGACAGGATGATGATTGCTAAAGGAGGGCGTTCACAAATTAAATTCAAAGTTGTCATGTCCTCACTGGAAAACAATTTAAAGGTCCCATGATATTGACACACACTTGGTTTAATTAAATTTTAACTTAAAGACAGAAAGTTATAGAGAACTTGCAGAAGCGGTATGTGATGAATCCCTTCAGTGGTGTTATTTAAAAATCACATTTAAGACTATAAGACATTTAAGACTATAAGATTCTTAGTATCTTAAAAAAGGAAATTGCGGGAAAACCATAGTTACGGAAAGTCCCAAAAAGTTGGAAAAAGTCAAAAGCCTACGAGTAAAAAGAACAAATAGTTAAAAACCAAATTCTTCAAAACCAAACACTTCATCCAAAGGAGTAAATATAAGTGGGTATTTTGCTTCCTTAAAACCGCTCTGCTTGAATGGTGTGTTTCTGAACTTTAGGTATTTCGGGAAATTTGCCAGGTATACCGGTATGAAATGAATGATAAAACACAAATTATTAATGGGAAAGTAAAAACATTTTATTCAAAGTATTGGCCATTGTTTTGTACACATTTTGACCACGCCAATAAAATTGTTCGTCTTTTAAAGCAAACCAATCAGACACAGAATCTTTGACCTCCTCGTAGAAATCAAAGTGCTGCTCAGCCAATGCGTGTCCCATCGATGAAAACAAATGGTAGCCGGAAGGAGCCACGTCTGGTGAATACGGCGGGTGGGGTAGCTGCTCCCAGCCAAGTGTTTTGATTTCATCCTGAACCGGTTTTGCTTTATGTGCAGGTGCATTGTCATGGAGCAAAATTAGCTTGCGGTGTCTTCTGGCCCATTCTGGTCGTATGTCGATCAATGCATGGTTCAAATTGATCACTTGTTGTCGGTAGCGATCAGTATTAACGGTTTCACCAGGTTTTAGGAGCTGGTGGTACAGTACACCTCTCTGGTCCCACCAAATACACAGCATTGTCTTCTTACCGAATCGATCTGGTTTTGCAGTCGATGTTGATGGTTGTCCCAGATTAACCCATGATTTCTTCCGTTTAGGATTCTTAAAATAAATTCATTTTTCATCGCCAGTAACAATCCGATGCAAAACCGATTTTCTTTCGTGTCTTTGAAGCAAAATTTCACAAGTGTTTTTTCGGTTTTCCATTTGTCTTTCATTCAATTCATGTGGCACCCATTTTCGACACGTTTGGATCTTTCCCATAGCCTTCAAACGGTCAGAAATTGTTTGTTGTGCAACATTTAACATTGCTGCCATTTGCTTCTGACTCAAAGTGTCATCTCCATCCAATATCGTTTACAAGTCGGCGTCTTCAAACTTTCTTGGTGGTCTTCCACGTTCTTCATTTCTCACATCAAAATCATTATTTCTGAACCGTTGCATGTTGCTTCTAATAGAGCATGATCACCATATGCCCCGACAAGCATTCGATGCGACTCTGCAGCATCTTTCTTCAAACGAAAACAAAAAATCAATGCTTTCCGCAAATCATCAGTTTTTGTACTAAATTCAACATTTTGAACACGATGCAAAAATATGATGATGTCTGTTCAATGACTTGATGTATACTAAATATTTTTCACAGATGTCATAGCAAACAAACAAAAAAAAAATAAGGGCTCGTCCACAACAAATGTTCCCCATCGAGACATTTATATCTTGACTTGATATTACTTCGCAAGAATTTGTGTATTTTCTGACTTTAAGCAACTCCGCATTTTAGGTCCTTTAATGACTTAAGTCAATTTGGAATTTTGATCTTTCAGAATTTTGGTCTTGTAAAGTTTCGCTCTTTCTTAATTTTGGTCTTTAGGTATTTTGGTATTGTGAAAATTTGGAAAATCGATTTTTTGTGTTTTCTGATTTTGAACAACTCGGAATTTTGTTGTGTTAGTGATTTAAGTCGCTTAGGAATTTGAGTCTTCCAAAAATTTGGTCTTGTGAAATTTCGGATTTTCTGCCTATAGAAATTTCATTCTTTCGAAATTTTGGTCTTTTGTTATTTGATCTTATGGAAATTTGGATACTTTCAATCTCGGAATTTAGATGTTTCAGAAATTTCTTCTTCTAGAACTTTGGTTTTCCCAAAATTTTGGTCATTCAGAATTTTGGTCTTCTGGAATTTCAATTTTTCAGAATTTTCTTCTTTGAGAATTTTAACCTTATTGAATTCTGGTCCCTCAAAATTTCGGTCTTTCAGAATTCTTCTCCTTCGAAATTTTAGTCGTGTCAATATTTGGAATTTTCGTCTATCAGAATTTTGCTTTTTCGGAATTTCGGCCTTTCAGAATTCTTTTCCTTCGGAATTTTAGTCTTGTGGATATTTGGAATTTTCGTCTTTCAGAATTTTGCTCTTTCGGAATTTTGGTCTCTCAAAATTCTTTTCCTTCTGAATTTCGGTCATTCGCAATTTTGGAATTTTGGTCTTTCGGTTGATTTTGAATATATTTGGATTTTTGTCAAGCTTGCGGGGACTTTAACTTGAAACACTGGTGAGTCTACAGCATGCTACAGATTTCGCATTAAGAACACCATGAAAACAGAACAGTCAACAAAATGAATACCCCAGCATCACATACCGTCTTGCTTCCAAGTTTCTACGGAGAAAACAAAACAATCCCGTTGCTCGATCTTGAAGTGAAGCAATGGAGATCACTCCGAATAACATTCTGTAGCAGGAAACTTGTCGATAATAAGTGTTATCGTTAAGCGGGCTGTCCCCTCTTTCATTCCTGCTTACTGTGTCACAAATGAATGCTTAAATTGCGCTGTCTCGTTGAAAATAACTTCATCAAGGAGCAAGTACACTGAAGGTGGTCACACTAGGTTCATGCTCTCATTTGCACACGTCTTTCGCATGCAGTGATGTCTGGTAAGCCAGAATCGATGGTTGAAAGGCAGGGTATTTGGTTAAAGAGACTCCAACGAAATTCAATTTAAGTTGACTTGGAGTCTAAACAAAGGCATAGGGTGTAACTGAATATCTCAACTTCTCACTTAGACATTCCAAACAACTCTTTCATGTTTCATTTTCTGCCCCGTCAAACTTAGATTCCTTCGTTCATTTTTTCAAGCTTCACTCAAACGCCGACGCCACCCAAGTTCGATGACATTTCACAGCATTCTCTAGATTCCACTCACATTTCATTGCACACGTCCAAACAGCATTCTGGCGAGTTTCTCTCGTGAGTGGATCGAACTCGAGGATCCCGAGGACTTATGCCACCCAATGCCGCAGCATGTACTTCGAACGCCTTCCGCTTGTGTTGTTGCGACAAACATTCGCTTGGGTTTTCTCGCATTTTCTGTGTGTCTTCACGCAACAGCAGATTCCCCAAAAGAATGAATGGCACAAACCTGTGAATCCTTCTGGAGAAACAAACGAGACAAGAGGAGCGCACAGAAAATCAATAAGTGGATTTCTTTTCTTTGTTATGTTCTATTTCTCGGAAAATAATCTTCTCTGAATAAATAACCCAAATCATCAAAAATTTCCAAATCACCTCCTTTCATCCAGTTTACTGATTTGCCCCCGCCCCTTCGATTCCGGTCCCATTCACGCAATCAGGGGAGCGTACAAAATCAATCAGACAGCTGGCTCGTCCTGTGCGTGAGTATTCCATTGTCCTGGGCGCAGCAGTTTGGTCTGATTCCAGCAAACTCACCACCACCACCTCCACCCTTCCGGAGGAAAACACATAAACGATTGTGCCAGCCCACCGCTTTTGGCCGCAGGCAGTGGCACAGGAGGCTAGGTAAATCGCTGGCATTGACTGTGACGACTGCACTGGCTGCGGATTGCTGCGGCGCACGGGAATTTGTGTCAACGCTCTTATCAGCGGCTGCCAAGTGTCTGTTTTTTTTCTGAAATCTCGTCTAGACAGCCCCGCAGTGGGCCATCACATTTTCGCCAGCTGCGTCGTTCCTTTGATTGATTCAAAGGGACTCCGAATTCACACAGATGACAATCAAAATGGACAGATTCGAGCAGATACAACTCAAATCCTAATTCCCTTGACTGATGGGGAATCGCAGAAAATGGGAAACCCTATCGATTGTCTTATGGCCGCTCCCCGGGAGAGATTGAATCAATGGCTTCGAAGGGAGGTAATCCCTGAATGGACTTATCAATTTTGTGGATTTAACAAAACTTACCATTAGCGCTGCTTAACAGATTTCATCTGAAAAGGGATTGTAATTGAGGTCCGGTGTTGCCGCATTTACGCACGTGTACACACTTAAGTTATTGACTTGCGCGCCCTCTATGAAATGAGGCGGAGCTTTCTTGTGACTTTCTTTACTAGAAACTGTTTTCCAAGCAGAGACTGTATGAGAATGACAAAGGGTGTTGTGATCACTATCCAGGGGTGCTGTGAGGAGGCCGTATGTGAACTTGATCTGTGCAGTAACGAGGATAGTGTTTGCAGCTCGCCTTGTTGAGCGCAATTAACAACGTTACCTCGCGTGGACAGGCCCACGCTCACCAAGGAGAAGGACCTCAACTAACTTGGGGTGCGCAGTCGGAGGAAGCTGGCGAAAGTTGTTGCTGGCTGGGGAGGCATATTGGTTGAGGCCCAGATCCACCACGGGCTGTAGAGCCACAAGAAAAGAAAGGATGCCCCCCTATATCGGATCGAATCTGAACAAAACTCTGGAATGTGTCAATGGAGTGTTTCACCCCGCAGCTGATACATTACATCATAACATGAGCCCTAAAGCCCCCTCCTGCTTCTGTTCTCGATCCAAATTTGCACCCCATGCAGGCCACAAATTGATGTAAGACCGACATCATTTCCAAGAAAACTTCCGCCTCCGCAGTACCGACTTCCGTCCGCCATCTTTCTGCTTCGGCAAGTCTCTGGTTTCGTAGCTCATTAAACTCGCCGGAAAACAAACCCCCTACATTATTAAGTGACTGACATGAAACATCTTATTAATTTCACATCACCGTCCTGTCGCTGTTCAGCCACCTCGAAACCACATGTTTGACTTGAATTTTTATCAGCAGCCGCTTAACCTTCAGCCCTCATGAACCACGCCCGAAATCCGAGGAGCGACACACACACATCTCCGCTCTTGAAGGTTCTTCAATAAATTATGCGCCCAACCCTACCGCCGAAAAACGAGTGAGTAGGGTAGGTTATCCGATGACATTATGAGGACTTCTTGATAATAAAGTTATTTGACCCTTTTCACGGTGTTCGCTTCAAAAACTTCTGCATCTTGGCTGAATGATAAAAAGGATGTGTTCTTAAAAGTTAACAGGTCCCCTGCTCTCGGTGCTTTGTCTGTATTCCGCCCCCGGGACACAGAAACCAACCCTGTCCACTGGCGAGGAAAGAATTGAAACTCACATGGCACAGAGTGCGGGCCTAGGTTTGAGTTTATCAATGTTAATCAGTAGTCTCCCTGGCAGGCGGGGGGAACAAAGAAAAAAAAATCAGCAACAACAAAACTTTCTCATTCAGTTAATGTGTTAGAAAAAGTTTATGTCCCGTGGAGGGATAGAATGAGAGCGAGGGCGACCGAGGGTGGTCGGTAAATTAATGACTGTGTCTCGTCTCTGTTTTTCCTTGCGGGGAAACAGCACAACCGAAGGGACTTTCGGCTGACATTCGTCGGTAGATAAATTCCTTGTCAATAGATAGTAATTAATAAAACAGAGAGGAAAATGGAAAAGTGGACGTGAAAGGACGAAAGACAAATACACAGTCGCCGGGGGAGCGTGCATAGATCTTCGGGGACATTTTTCAAAGGATGCCACATTAAATTCGAGGTCTCTGCTCAGTATTAGTGTCTTTTGAGGAGTGCGCAGTTGGACGGCAAGTGCGGCGAAACCGAGGAGTCAGAGAAAGGTGGGTCGGTTTGGAATGCTTAGGTGGGTCTGCAGTTCATATGCACCGATGCAGTGGATGATTAAGCCAGTCTTAGAGAAGCAGAATGTTAAGAGGCTTTCAAGTACCCCAAGTGTTGTCTGAAATGTGGTAAATATCGGCTCGGAATGGAGAGGATGAACTTCCACTCATCACCAACTCCACAGCAGCCAAGTTTGAAATAGGCTACATGTAGCCAAGACTCAACTTTTTATGACTCACTTAAGCATTAGTTGTGGCCGCCGTGGCGTAGTGGGTAAAGTGTGAATCTCACATGCCAAAGGTCCAGGTTTGAATCCCGGCCAAACACCTCGAATTTTTCACGGAACCACCTCTGTAGAGCTGCTAACGACACTCAAAGAGTAACAACTGTCTATGACAAGGTTTCTCAAACTTCGCCGTTCAGAGTCGGTAGAAAACGGAAGGTCCCTTCTACTCGTGAGAGAACAGTAGCGCGCACAGCACGAGTAGTTGATAAGCAAGCTAGGCCCTAGCCCCACTGCGGACTGTCGCGCCACCCAATTATTATTATTGCTATAAATTGCACAAAACACGAATCAGAGTCTCACCTTACGGCAGATCCTGGGAAAGATCCAAAAGGTACAAACCGACACTCACCATCCTTCTTGTTGGGGCGCTACAGTCCGGGGTGGACCTGGGCCTCAACCAACATGCCTCTCCAGCCAGCACGATCTTTCGCCAGCTGTCTCCAATTGCGCACTCCAAGTTGGTTGAGGTCCTTCTCCACTTGTGTGCGCCACTTTAGTCTAGGTCGTCCTCTGTTGCGTTGTCCCAATGGCTCGGATTCAAAGACTTTTCAGGCCGGAGCTGTGGTGTCCATTCGCTCTACATGGCCTAGCCATCTTAAACGTTGTATCCGTAGACGCTTGACCAGGCGCATGTCGCTATACAGCCCATAGAGTTCGCCATTAAATCTTCTCCTCCAGATGCCATCAACGCAAACAGGACCAAAAATCGCAAACAAAACTTTTTTCTCGAAAGGACTAAGGGCTTCCTCATCTGCCTTTGTTAACGTCCAAGACTCCGCGCCATATAGTAGGACGGGGATAATCAAGCTGTTATATAAAGCGAGTTTAGTCCTTCGAGAGAGGGCTTTATTACTCAATTGCTTCTTGAGCCCAAAGAAACAGCGATTGGCAAGAGTAATTCAGCGCTTGATTTCGGTACTGATGTTGTTGTCCCTACTTACCGCGGAGCCGAGGTAGACGAAGTCCTTGACTACCTCGAAGTTTCTGCTGCCTAGTGTGAAGCTCTGTCGGAGACGTCGATGTTGTGCGCTCTTCCTTGATGACAGCATGTACTTCGTTTTGCCCTCATTTACCACTAGACCCATTTTAGCCGCTTCCGCTTCAATGCCAGCAAACGCCTCATTGACGGCTCGCTGTGTTCGTCCAATCACGTCAATGTCATCAGCGTAAGCTAGCAATTGAACTGACTTCTGGAAGATCGTGCCTCTGGTGTTGACTTGTGAGTTACGCACGATCTTCTCGAGGATGATGTTAAACGAGTCACATAACAGTGCGTCGCCTTGTCCGAAACCTTTTTTGACATTAAAGGTCTCGGTGAGTTCGGTACCGACCTTGACGGAGCAGCGAGAGTTTTCCATCGTTATTCTACACAATCTGACGAGTTTGGAATGCCAAAACTAGACATGGCACTATATAGCTCGTCTCTATGCACACTGTCATATGCGGCATTGAAATCGACGAATAGGTGGTGAGTGTCAATTTGAATTTCTTGGGTCTTTTCCAGGATCTGCCGTAGTGTGAAGAGCTGCTCTAGACACTCACCATCCATTCGTCGATTTTCAAGCGACAAATGACAGTGTGCTTAAGGACTAGCTATAAAGTGCCAGGCCTAGTTTTTGCATTTCTACCACACTCACCGGGTTGTATAGGATGACAATGGAGAACCCTCAAAGTACCGAGGGTTCTCCATTGTCGAAGTTGGTAACGAACTCACTGAGGCAGCGCTCTGTCATGGGACTTCTTTAGCATCTCCCTGAGAAGGTCGTGAGTAACTCGCAACTAAACATCGAAAGCATGATCTTCAAAAATTCTACTCAACTGCTAGCTTATCCCGACGAGATTTTCGCGATTTGACAAACGCAGCAATCGGTCAATGAGGCGTTTGCTGGCATTGAAGCGGAAGTGGCTAAAATCAGTCTTGCGGTAAGTGAGGGCAAAACGAAGTATATGCTGTCGTCAAAAAGGACACACAACATCGACATCTGGGACAGAGCATCACACTAGGCATCAGAGCCTTTGTGGTTGCCAAGGACTACGTCTAAACGAACAACAACATCAGTACCGAAATCAAACGCAGAATCACTCTGTTTTCCCTAAAAGGCTGCTTAGTTGGCAGGATACAAGACCCCAGACCTGAGAAACAGACCTGAGAAACAGACCTGAGAACCAGACCTGAGAAACAGACCTGAGAAACAGAGCTTAGAAACAGACCTGAGAAACAGACCTGTGAAACAGACCTGAGAACCAGACCTGAGAAACAGACCTGAGAAACAGACCTGAGAAACAGACCTGAGAAATAGACCTGAGCTTGATATCTTCGCTAACAAATGTCAGCTTGAGCGCATCTAGGACAGCATTGTTCTCAACTTAAACAGGCGCGGAAGTTGGTACTTAGGCCCTCGGGCTAACGATAGGCCACTTAATCCATTCTGTAAACATGTCGATGGTCTTAGGACTTCGTATTAGGAATTCATCCTCCTCGCTGCTATCCTCCTGGCTGTCATTTTCTTCGCTGTTGTCCTCCTCGCTGTCGTCCTCTTCATTGGTGTACTCTTCATTGTCATCCTGCAGATTCCCATCTGCCCCGGAATCATCATTCTCAGTCCTCTAATCGTTATCAGAAAATGTGAAGACTTGACTTGGAAATATTGACACATCTAAACAAAGCTTAATTCAACAACAACAACAGACACGGATTCTGGTCTTTTAAAAATGCGCATAAGATTCGTCAGGAAAGTGTAAAATTTTTGGAGACCTTTCGATGACAAAACCCAAAAACAGCCAAAGGAAGAGTAAAAAATAACAAAGAATCCTGATATGAAAGGCGCTCCTTTACAGGACAAATAACTGTGTCATTCCGCAAAACAAATAAAAAATGCTTTCAGCCACTAAGGGATTAGCGAGTGAGTTCAGTGTTTGTTTTCTCCTTTTCCAGTGGTTGAATTAATAATAACCACCAAATTGCTGTTGACCACTGTTGTCAGTTAACAACAATGGACTGACACACTGCCACTCGCCCCACACACACATCTAAACGGTGGGGTCTGGGAGTAATTATCTGAGACAGCGCTGTTGAATTACTCGTATATCCTTCAACCCCTTTACGGTCTTCTGAATTTGAAATGAGGTCCTGATTGGATCGGTGTTAGATTTTCAATCTTGTTAAGTACCGTACACTTACATAATTAACAGGAAGTGGCAGGGATGTGGTTGCACTCAGGACATAATGTGATGGGCTTTGTAATGGACGTTGATGAAGGCAATGCGGTAGTGGCAGTGGTTACTTATCATTGTGCGCCTTGGGCTGGAGATGCCAAGATGTGGAGCGGAAAAACAAGGCTGCTTGCGTGGACCTCGTCTTTTTAGAGAAATTTGTGTGGTTGTTCCAGGTTTGAAACAAGGACCTCTCCTTACCACGGAGGACACTGAATCAATAATTTACGTATTACACAAGGCTAAGCCTAGGCTGTTATTTCAAATTGAATAAATCATGAACACCACTGGTGTCTGCAGCCTGCTCCGCCATAAGTAACTGCATCTTGAGAAAGCATTACGTACACCTTCCAAGCGGCCCCCCATTTTAATTGTATCCTTGAATGGAAAGAGCACTAGTCCACAATTTATACTTCACTTCCTCCGTCGACATTTTCCAAAAAAACAAAAACAACTGAAACAAAGAGTCCAAGTGGAGGAGGCGGCACAAAAACGAAGAAAAACGCAAAGAAATTGTGAGACGGGAGCGGGGGGACGGTTGATTTTAAAACAAAGTGGACTATGGCATGAAGCACTTTTCGCAGTCGGCCGCCAAATGTTATGGAATTTTTTCCGGCTCAAGCGGATTTCCACACTCTACTGCACCCACCACCCCATCCGCACGCCATTCGCCATTCATGTGCACACGAGTATCTACTAGAGGCACTAGGGGTATGTTCGGTGAAACTCTACGAAACAGGAAATGTAAATGTGCGCGCTAAGGCAAGAGAGGCCGTGCAACTTGAGAATGAGAGAGCGGGAGGGAGAGGAAAGCAGCACAAAGCACAAACCGGAATTCGTAGTACGACGGCACATTTACGTTAATTGCGGCTTGCGATAAAACCACATAATTAACTGTAAAGAAAAATAATTAATTTCACTTTTATTTTTTCCCCACGTCGGCATCGTGTGCAGTCGTGTCTCAGTGCGGTGGGCGAGCAGTGGCAACACTGGATAAGGATGGAAGCATTTTGTCGCTCATGTAATTCGTTTTAATTATCGCCCATGACCGCTTCCCCGACGACAGAGTGCGACGGAGGTAGCGGCTCTATTTTGAAGGTGCGAATGTGAAGGCGTAAGCCATGCGGAAAAGCCGCATTGCTCCTTCTTCCGTTCTTTACGACCACCCTCCCCCCCAAAAAACTTCTTGTGTGTCGGCCGACGGACGTGACTTATTGCCCGATAGGGAGAAGACTTCATGGAGGGGATGTCGGAAAATTAAATCTAATTATGGACGCGGCGACGACGACGGTGTGATAGTCACATGAGTCCTGTACTTTTTGTTTTTAATTTCACTTCGAGTCGGATTTGGAGACGCATTAACTGCGAGAGTTTGATGAATATCCCTCCTGAGCGCGTCATTGCTGAAGACTAATGAATTTTTATTCTCGGGCATAACAGTAAAAGATGCTTCATATTGAGCTCTAAAGTGTCAAAGTTATGGGCGAGCGTAGCGTCCATTGGACAGCAATGGCGGTACCTGAGTTGAGACAACGACTGTCGTAAAAGGGACGTTTACTGCGTTGTGCTTGAAGTTGTTTTGCACTGTTTTTTGAACAGTCATGTAATCCTTAGAGGATAATAAAATATTCAGATGCGATTTTCGTCACATTTATGCGAATCCGTGCAGGGATTAGGCAAAATGGGACGATGTTGTGTGAATTTTAGGGACGTTTGTAAGGAGGAAAAACGAGAAGTATGAGCTGAAAATCAAGGTCCGATGAGTTCTGAAGCCTATTCGTTGGTTTTAGAGGCACGTGTGACAGGATGGTGTAGTTTTTGTATGCCTGTCACATTTTGTGGGGGCTGAAGCATGATGATGCAGAGCTCTCGTTGATCCGTCAAAGTCCATAGTTGGCTAACCTTTGTTATTTAATTATTCTGTTGGAGGTTGGCAAGCACTGCACTGGAGTCTCAAAAACTGGTTCATTGTACTACCAGGCAGTTACTTCAACATGGCCTTCGGAGGAAGACCAACAAGTGCTCCCGCAGTAAATTTTCTAGGGCTTCAGCTCAAACCACATAAGAAGCGAACAGCTGATCCGAGGTGAGGCGAGACATTGACAGAGGAAGTACTGTGCGGTATCCTCACAGTCTCCACATACATTGCAGAGGGTTTCCTCATTGAGCTGAAGCACGCTGAAGTGCGTAGCGAAGGTGAGGTGCCACGTCTATACGCCAATAAGTCGTAATATTTCCTCTTTTTTGAGATAGATGAAAAGCCTCGGACTTCTTTCTGAAATTTGAAGCATGCACTCAGTCTGTCTGCATTCTGGAGAGTCATGCCATCTCTGGTTGTGCTGTCAGAAAACCCAACCGTCCTTGGAAGGCCTAACCAAGAACGTGAATGACAACTTTTGATCCTTGTCTAGCAAGTTCAACGGCAATCTCATTTCCGTTGTGTCCCCAGACAAGTCTCCGTCTGTCTGTCTTCCAAATTAAGGAAAAACTTGCATTCCTGTTCCACGTTAAAATTCGAGTCTTGAGGAAGTCCTTCAGCAAAGTTTGGCTGTCTCTACAGACGCAGCTAAATCGTCCCTTCCCCCTTTTCTTCACAATACTGTTCATGGCCATTAGAATCGAAAATGTCCCACTTTATCGATGCGAAATTTCCCAAAGAAGCGTGAAGTCTGGAGCTGTTAATTTCGACGAATGCTCCAGATCTCTCAATGGTCATGGAGGCGTCACTGAAAATTCAAGAACCTTGCCTTTCCAGCCTAATTTCTAACTTGAGCCAGGAATGGACGTACTAAAAGTTAACTTTGTATGAATGACTCAACTGGATCGTTGATGTCCATCGGCATGTCCCTAAAACTAGTGTCATAAGAGATACGGTGCACGAGGTCTTCGAAGCTGTAGTCCAAGTTGAACCAAAAACTTCTCCTTTTTAGTCAGAAAATGTCCTTCATTGTGGATGCCAAGGGGGGAGGTTTAACAGTGCATCTAGAGCGGAGCCTGGCTTGCTAGGGAAAGCCCCTGTGCTGCCAGGCCAAATAATTCTTTAAAAATTTGAGAAAGCAACAGTCACGTACTTGCGCGAAAGAATCTTCCATCAAACGAGTGCTGCATTGGAAAGAATCTTCTATCAAACGAGTGCTGCATTGGAAAGGTCTAATCATTGCCGTAAAGATCCCTACAGATGTGGATGGTGATAGACCCCAGGTTTTACCAAAGACTCCCTTACACTGCCAGAAGACGGGCAGCCACTTGGAGGCTTTCGACTCAACGTGTTTTTTTTTCCAATGAACTTTTTTATCAAGGATAACATGTATGCATACATTCTTCTTCTACTTGTTGTGGCGCTTCAGTCCGGGGTGGACCTGGGCCTCAACCACCATGCCTCTCCAGCCAGCACGATCTTTCTCCAGCTGTCTCCAGTTGCGCACTCCAAGTTGATTAGGTCCTTCTCCACTTGTGTGGTGTGCGCCACCTTAGTCTAGGTTGTCCTCTGTTGCGACATTACCCGAGGCATTTCGGCGTTCCTGAACTATATTATTTTTTACGTGGTGAGGAAGTTAACCTCGCGCACAACCCACAGACTGGTAGGCCAGGCCCATTATTTAAACCCTCGGGGAGAGGGCTCGCTGCATACATTGGTTCATCATAAAACGGGTGTTGTGATGGCTATCCAGGGGGCGCCACGTGGAGGCTGTATGTCAACTTGACCTGTGCACTAACGAGGATAGTGTTGGCAGCTCGCCTTGGTGAGCACAGTCAACAACGTTACCTCGCGTGAATAGGCCCATATGCATACATTCTGGTTGATCAAAAAAGGAAATTACGACACTCTTAATTACTGAAAACCGGGGAATTATAAGGTCAAGAGCGGTTTTATTAAAAGAAAAGCGCTTACTTTGCAATTTGTGCAAAAATGTGGCACGAAGCATGAGTTTTCAAAAGTCCAATCAACTGATATCTCAATCCGCATTGCATTGTGGCAATTGGACGAAGACGTCAAGCCTTCATCGAAAACATTTCCCCGCATTCAATAAATCGATCTGCCTTTAAACTGAAATTAAGTTATTTGCTTTTACCGCGGAAGGACACACGCTTTGACTTTGAACAAATCCAACGTTGAGCGAGTAGTTCATTCAGAGTGTTCCGAAGCCTACTTTTACCTCGACATCTTCAATGAAAACTTGTTTCACAGGGTGGTTAAGGCACAAGTTGGTTTTTAAAACTACTGTAGGACGAAAAAGTTTAGTTTTTTTTTCAATAAATTACTGACTCAATGGTTAGAAAGATTCCCCTTAACTATGAAGTGCAGATCCCCTGATTGATACGCCGCACAGTGGTGTCGGAGCGGAAGTAAAATACGTAAAATGAAATAATTTTCCCGCCCAAGTGGTATTAATTTTTCGATTATACATAAAGGGTGTCCCAACTAGAACACAAGATTTAAATTTTAAATAGAACGCAGATATTTAAAAAAAAAACATTGTGAATTCTTAATTATATCGTAAAGAAGACAGTGTGGTCGCCGTGGCGTAGTGGGTAGAGTGCGACGCTCACACGCCGAAGGGTCAAGGTTCAACTCCCAGCTCAATACCAATTTTTTGGATTTTTCACGGCACCACCTCTTTCGAACTGCTGACTAACACACTTGAACTAAGTTTACTTAAACAGATTTTTTATATTAGTAACGCAACCTTCTGCAGAAAAGCCTGAAAAAGCTTCGCAGAAACACATGATTATTGTTAATTAATAATTTAAAAAATAAAAATCAAATCAAATCAAAAAAAAAAATCAAATCAAAGAGTAATAACTGTCTAAGAAAGCTTCTACTCGTGAGAGAACAGTAGCGCGCACAACACGGGTAGTTGATAAGCAAGCTAGGCCCTGGTCCCCCTTGGATTGTAGCGCCAACAATTATTAAAGAAGACAGTATGAGGTTATGTGTGGAAAAACACATCGGCCAGATGGCCGCCGCGGCTTTGCTGGCACATACGCGATCTTTTAATGAAATTTTCAATGACCGTTTTGCATAAATGCTGCGATATTTCATTAATGCAGCGTCCAATTTCCTATTTGAAGGCCTGAGTCGTCGCCGGCTTATTCGCATAAGCCATCGACTTCAAAAAAAACCCCAAAGAAAAAAGTCCTTCTTCTTCTTCTTTTTCTTGTGGCGCTACAGTCCGGGGTGGACCTGGGCCTCAACCAACATGCCTCTCCAGCCAGCACGATCTTTCGCTAGCTGTCTCCAGTTGCGCACTCCAAGTTGGTTGAGGTCCTTTTCCCCTTGTGTGCGCCACTTTAGTCTAGGTCATCCTCTGTTGCGTTTTCCCAACAGCACGGATTCAATAACGTTTCGGGCCAGAGCAGTGGTTTCCATACGCTCAACATGGCGTAACCATCTTAAGCGTTGTATCCATTGATGCTTGACCAGGCGCATGTCGATGAACCCTGACCAGGCGCTGAAGAAAAAGGTTCAATGGTGTTAAATCTCACGATCAAGGCAATTCTGGTCTCCAATACGCGAAATAATACGACCGAGAAATGACTGATGAAGCAATTGAATTGTTTCTCTGTCTGTAAGAAATGTGGCGCCGTCTTGTTGAAACCACATCCCCTCCACATTCATTTCTTCAATTCTAGGCACGAAGAAATTGGTTATCATTTCACGATACCGAACACCATTGACTGTTTGCGATTGACCTGGCTCATTTTCATAAAAGAAGGTCCAATGATTCCTCCAGCTCAAAATCCACACCACACAGTGACACGTTGAGAATGCATTTGCTTCTCGTGAATCACTCGAGGATTTTCCTCGTCCCAAATGCGACAATTCTGCCTATTGACGATGCCACCAATTATTTCAGGACCTAGAAAGACAAGGTTCTGTTGACTTCTAATGAGCTGACTGACTTCTTTTTTTTCAACAAAATTTGATGCAATATATTTCTTTTAAATAGTTACCTTTTCGAAACTTTCAAAATTGAACGTTTTTTTTTCCAAGAAAACTCGATGTGACATATTTTCTAAAAGCAGCCACCTTGGGAGCGTGACGTCATATTGATTTGAAAGGGGCGTACATTGAGCCTCCAAGCTGCATTAACAATTTTTTGTTGTTTATTTTGACCACCGGTTCTCTAGACCAGGTTTTTGGTATAGGCCACCTTTTGCGGGAAGTACTTCAATGAGTGTTGGATCATAGCAAAATAAGTCCAAGAGGCTAGATCAGAAAACTACATTTTTCTGAAAGTTCGATATATTTTCTGATGGAGTTTCATTGTGGGTATAGTTCGATACCCAATAGAAGACTTAGTGGCCTTCGTGGCATTTTGGATTAACTGCGACACTCCCCTCTCAAAGGCCCCTGGTTCGATTCACGGACTGAACATCACGCATTCTTCGAGCACCACCTCTTTCGAACAACTGACAAAACTTCAATAATTGCTAAAAGCTTGTCTTCGAATCTGAGCCATTGGGGCAATGCAACAGAGGACGGCCTAGGCTAAGGTGGCACACACAAGTGTAGAAGGACTTCAACCCACGTGGAGTGCGCAATTGGAGGTAGCTAGCGAAGGATTGTGCTGGCTTCAGATGCATGCTGGTGATTGCCCAGTTCCACCCCGGACTGTAGAGCCACGAGAAGAAGAAGAAGAATTGCAAAATAATGTAGATTCCTTCTGTTCGTGAAGAAACAATAATAAGCCTTCCAAAACCAACATCTGATGACACTGCTTTGTGAACTTTTGAGTCATTAAAGATGTTAACGTTACTTTACGGGAGTAGGTTCCACAGTCAACAGGTGGGCGAGAGCCTAGTGAGCTTCCCAACTACTCGTGGTGTGTGCGCTACTGTTCTTTCACGAATAGAAGGGGCCTACACCTCTTAGCCGACTCCGAGCGGCAAAGTCAGCAACTCTAAAGAGGTGGTGCCATGAACTATGTGAGGTGTTCAGCCGAGAATCGAACCGGGGACCTTGCGTGTGAGTTTCGCACTCTACCCACCACGCCACAGCGGCCGTATACGTCGAGGGCTTAGTGTGGACGACTGATCTGATTGGTCCGAAGCTGTCTTGTTCACCCTTCTGACCCAGAATAGGCCATAAGCGATCTAGAACCACCTGTTTCGACCTTTCGAATTGCAGATGTTCTAGAAAGGAGTCGCTCTCTATGAAAGTGGTGAGTTCTTTCCTCAACCTTAAACTTAGTTTAACTAACAAAGAACTTACGTAGGACCTTAGCGAGAATGAATTCCATGTTCCAGGACAAAATCAAATCTCACATCTGTCCCCTGGCAGAAAAATTCATCGCAATCGGATTTTATTCCACCACAACTCACTCGGTTTGGAATCCAAATCTAGGTTAAGACTGTTTTAAGCCTTTCACTTGGACTGAATGGGCTTCAGCTTGGCGTGCTTAAAAATGTTTAAACCATGTCCCACAGTAAATTCCGGAACATCCTGTCCATCCTTTAATTCATGGTCCCAGTACAGCTGAATTTTTGTCGTCTTGCGCCATTCCATGGCGTAATCTTTGTCCTTATGCCCTTCATGTGTAGATAAGACTCCGTCTCATAAGTCCCGCGCAGCCAAAAGCAATTTCTCACCTCTCCCTTTACGGCCAGCAAACTGCTCTCAGCTCTGCATCGTTCAACTTCTTGCACTCATTTCGGGGGGATTATCTTGATATTGCTTTGGAAATGAAACCCACCGCAAGTGCATGCACATCGGCCACCTCCTTTACGAGTAATTCCCAAAATCCAAACCAGGCCAGCATCGAGTTAAACATGTTCACTCCCGAAGCACATTTGAGAAAAACGCATTCCCAGGCATTCGCTGGCATTCCCCGACATGCCCTACGATTCCAATTGCTCCCCGAGAGGCGGAAAGTAAAACTTTTCCACCAACAAACACTTCTTCTGCATTAAGTGGAATGCAATCCTCTGCTGTTCGTCTGTCGGAACTTGAACATGACACCGCACACCCTCTTCCCCACTCACATGCTAATCAAATTTGCCAGAATTGCAGGCAACTCCGTCGGTCTCTCGGTGGGAGCCGAGCGAAGCGTCATATGCGATAGTAGTTTTGCTGGCAGCGAAATTGGAGAAGTTTCCCAAGGACCGTTCCATTGACCCCATGAACGGGACTCGTCCCACATTCACACACCACACAAACACTCACGAACACGTCGACGTGTGTGCGCAGGGACATACGAGCTAATGCATACTAAATTGACGTCTTACAATAATGTGCGCTCTTCCTGTAAATCAAACTTTCCGTGCCGAGGCCTATGCAGCGGGGCCTGGGAGCCGCCTAATGTACGTCTCCCCTGTTCCCTGGGGCTGATTATAAAAGAAATACTTATCCTTATCCGTCGCGTTCCGCACAACTCCCTTCCCCCTCACACATGGCAACCAACACATGGGCAGGGCTTTTCACTCGCTTACACAGGAAGTTGGCCCGGCAAACATCAAGTGCTAGCGTGTTCGGCTCCGCACACCCGGCAGGGGATCTCCTTTCGGTCTCCTTTCTTTTTTTGCAGCCCTCCCTCACGTTCTTTAAAAGACTTTGTAATCCTCCCGATGAAAGGCGCCGAGTGGGGAGGGAGTGCTGTAAAACCCAAACCGAGGAGGGAAACTATCACCGACACGATGCCGCCGTCAGCGTCGACGATGGGTGGTGGGATGATGAGACGTTGGCGGGAGGATGGGAATGTGCTGTCGACACAGGCATCAGAACTCGGACAAGGGGACCGGAGGAGGGGTGGCTTCTGCTCTGAAAATTAATTTTCATATTTTGCACGAAATCCTCTGAAGCTTTGAAAGGAATTCACGAGCCGTAGCTGATCTTTCTCTCTCTCTCTCTATCACACTCTCTATCCACAGCCCCATGCAGCACCAGGTGTTTGCAGAGAGTGGGGGGTATGCATTTGAATTTCCTGGACTTTTTCAGCGGCCACCCCGTAGCCGCCCCCAATTGCCACTGTATCCGTGTGTTGGCTCAAAGAAAGAACTCTCTTCTTGTGTGCTTCTTAAATGGCATTTAGCCAAGACGCCGTTGTTGATGTGCACACACATCGGGGGATGAAACAAAAAGCACTGCAATCCTTTTACATCGTCCTGGCCGGGGAAGAAGCAAAGCAATTCCAGCCTCATGATGCACCCAGTGTTCTGGAGTTAAGCGCATTTTGTGTTTGCTTAACTCCCTTCCAACAGTATGCGCACATTCACACGAACCATCGCCCCTCTCCCCCACTCACACACATCCGAAATGAAAACTATCAGCTTAGGAAACAATATAAGGGACGGAGCGATGGAGCTGCGGAGGCCTCCAATTCTCATTTCGCCCTTTGTTGTGTCTTTGTGCATTCTTTTTACTCCCTTCTTCGCACACGGAAACTATAGGACTATCCACCACCTCGCATTCACACAGCCACACACACATTATGGATGCTTTTAGTTGCCCCTCACAGCGCTGGTGAACGAGTGAGTCGGTGGAGGTATCTGTGGAATCCATTTTCCCGGTCGCATTGAAGGGATTTTTAATGCTAATGGAGGACAATGGGTGGCTAGGGGAGGCCCGGGTAGTCTTCTGCTAGTTTTACGTATTTATTTCGCGCTGAAAGTCTAAAATGAAAATGCACACGATACACAATGTGGCAAAACATGTTATGTGTACGTTCTGCATTATGTGGCAGGAGACTGGGCGGGGGTGCGGTACATTCAACGGATTGTCGCTTGGTATTTATGAAGCGCAAAACATTTCCTATTTCTGTAGACAGCAGCGCATTTGTTGGAGTTGTGCTGGCGTTTGTTTTACGGCTTTCATCGGAACCTATTGAGCTTGAAACAACAGAATGCGTCTAGGTGTGCGGATGCGGATTTGTAACAGAGAACAACAGATAAACCAATGGAATGACTGTGACTGTGTATCTGTGTGGAGAGGATGTATGAAAGAAAAAGAAATATATTCCGCTGCGTAAGCTGAGTGCTGAGTGCTGGCTTTGTTTGCAGGGTACGACGACGCACTGAATGCAAAATCAGCTCGATTTTTGAAATCAGTCTTTCCTGAAGGGGTGCAGAAGGGGTGGGAGTGAGGAATTTTTCATTTCAACATAGTGCTTCGAGTTTTAGTGTAGATTTCAAAATTTGATCTGGTATTGACAGTGCCGTCACAATCGCACGTGTAAGGTTTCGTTTTCTCTTGTTTCTCGATCGAGTCAGCTGGTCAGCCATCGCCGAGGAGCTCGTTTCGGCTGTTGCTTTAATCTCTCTGCCGTTGTGAGTTGCTTCGTAAAGTTCACGTAACAGCCGCATGTTTAAGGTTTCGTTTTCCCGTCCTTTTCGATCTGGCGTGTCAGCCA
Organism: Eristalinus aeneus; assembly: GCA_955652365.1. Lineage (NCBI taxonomy): Eukaryota > Metazoa > Arthropoda > Insecta > Diptera > Syrphidae > Eristalinus > Eristalinus aeneus. The sequence goes on along the minus strand of OY019130.1, from coordinate 6,062,177 downwards.
TCCTCGATGAGCTCGTTTCGGCTGTTCCTTTAATCTCTCTGCTGATGTGAGATGCTTCGTAAAGTTTACGTAACAGCCGCATGTGTAAGGTTTCGTTTTCATTTCTTTTTCGATTTTGCGTGTAAGCCATCGCCGAGGAGCTCGTTTCCACTGTTGCTTTAATCTCTGTGCCGAGGTGAGTTGCTTCGAAAAGTTCACGTAACAGCCGCACGTGTAAGGTTTCGTTTTCCCTTCTTTCTCTATTCTGCGTGTCAGCCATCGCCCAGGGAGCTCAATTCGATTGTAGCTTTAATCTCATTGCCGATATGAGTCACTTTGACAACGAGATGACTTACATTTTCAGGCTCTTGGCGGCATTTTACTTGGGGCACCAATGATTTCAATGAAAGCTCTCAGTCAACGGTGGCCGGACAAAATTTGGCGTTCCCTACAAACCACAGCTTAACTGTCGCCCACTTTAAGAGTTTCTCATAAATGATCGATTATCCTCACGCTCAGTTTTACGGCCGTCCTTTAAGAGGGCAACTTTTATGCATTCGATTCTTTTACTCGTGTCCTCACAGCTTTAGTCAACTTGTTCATGCGCCCGCAAGTTTAACTGCCTTCCGTCAGCTCGACCAGAAGCACCCCATTACGGGGACGGATCTCCTTTATCACTGGAGCTCTTTCATGCTCTTATCAGTAACCTGTCCCACACTATCCTTCGGACCACAAATGAGTTCGAAACACGCAAGCATTCGTCGCCGACATAAAACTTATCGCAATTTATGGCTGACAAGTTCTCCGAACGAAAGTGGAACTCTGTACGACTCTTCGAATAATGTCTTCCGCACCAACTGTCATGCGGTGGTGTGCGAAACTTATGAATAATGGTGGCATTGTCTTCATCCAGGCATGCATGTTGTATAGAAGTGCGGTCATAAGCGATTGTATGGTTGCAGTCTCCTATTTTTTATTTTAAGCTGCCTCTGCTGATCTCCTTAAATGCTCCGCCATTGATCAGCTGATTAACTCCAGGCGCAGACACCGCCACCACTCCTGGTAAGTAATCATTGGCTTAAGAGTAATGCGATTTCACTTCCCATCTCGCCCGCCGGTGAGGATGATCGTCCTCCCGCTTATTTCAATCCTGAAATCCAGATTCACGCAAAGTGCCCTTAGCGAGGAGGAGTGCACCGCGTTCCCGCGCAACTTTGAAACTTCAGTACATTCCGCCAAATTCATTCATTTAAATGATTAAATGGCAATTTAATTTATGTATCTCTTAGCGGGACTATAAATCGCCAGCGCGGCTATTTGTTGTCGCTTTGGGATGGGGCAGTATGGCCCAAGGTGCTTAGGGCCTTTTCGAACGAAAAGATTTATCGGGACGATAGATTCCCTGCACGCACCCGTATCGTTCATCTTAAGTACGCCCACGAGTGGCCGCAAAGGACCGCACGTAGCTAGAAATTATGCTAATTACCTGGTCGGGGCGTAGTGTCGGACGAATTTGATTCATATTCAATTTTTTGTTTTTGTTGAGGCGGGAGCGTGTGATTTTGGGAGGAGTTGTTTACTAGTGAAACTTTTCCCTTTCCGTCATGGCCCTGTAATGATGGTTTAATAACTCGAGGGAGGATGCGCCGGTTTTCTGTGTGACGGACCCGCCCACTCGTTCGGACTGAAGTCGGGTGTGGGGTAGGAATTGATTTAGTGGGATGCTTTTGACATGCTGTGCAGAGGGTTTGGAATTCTTTCCTTCCTACCGATCCGATATCGACGTGAATTAGGTTGTCTCCACAAAAATGGGGTTCTCGCTCGGTGGCTGAGTGGTGTTCTGATGTCTTTTTGAATTAATTTATGACATGCCTGTGGGTGAGTTATCGACCGACGCACGGGTCGCGTGCTTCTGATGGCAATTGGCATAAAATTCACTCATCACGTGGGTTTGTCGTAGATGACTCTTGGCTGTGGTGCAGTTTTTTGAAATCAACAAAACCCTTTAAAAACGTTCAAACCGAGTGACATGATTTTGTGATCAAACACCGCACGCTGGACATGGAACCATGTTGACCTAAGGTAAACATTTTAAGACGACTGCAGGTTAAGCATTCGCCAATGATCGGAGGGGTCCTTCTTTTTGGGGAAAGCTACCAAATCCTGGACGCACACCACCTTTTTTTGTTTCGAATGCCGCATATGTCTTGTGTTGGCATTCCATCTGTTCCTTCTGTTCTAAGCGAGGTTACATTCTCCTAGATGTTCAAGCTCCTCTCACTTGGCCTCTATTTAGTACCATTTTGGGAAAGCTGTTTGTTTGCTGACTAATTTGTGATGATGCACTCGATCTGCTTCTTTTTGCTGCTTGAATCTGCATCGCAGTTGCTTCCTCTCTTAGTTTTCTTGGGTTTGACTGCAACATTCGACATTTGAGTGAAATGCTCGTTGTTGCTTTGACAATTAAGTGGATCTAACTCTCCAGCACATTCAACACCGAGCCCAATTCTTACCACTCTGCACATGGAGAATCTATAATAATAATAATTGTTGGCGCTATAGTCCAAATGGGGACCAGGGCCTAGCTTGCTCACCAACTACTCGTGTTGTGCGCGCTACTGTTCTTTCACGAGTAGAAGGGACCTACAGTTTTTTGCCGACTTCAAACGGCGGAATTTGAGAAGCTTTCTTAGACAGTTATTACTCTTTTAGTGTTGTCAGCAGCTCGAAAGAGGTGGTGCAGTGAAAAGTTCGAAAAATTGGTATTGAGCTGGGAATCGAACCTAGACCCTTCGGCGTGTGAGCGTCGCACTCTACCACTACGCCACGGCGACCACTCAACTACTATTTATTAACAATAATAATTGGGTGGCGCCACAATCCACAGGACGAACTGTGCCTAGCAAGCTAGGCCCTAGTCCCCCTTTGGACTGTAACGCCAACAATTATTAGTATTACCAGATGCAAGATATACTACTGCAGGCATCACATTTCAAGTCAATTTTATAGCTTTATGAAACTAAAATTTTTCACAAAATTTCTCAATACATCAAACCGAGGAATTCGATGTATCCAAGGTGCTATATGCACATACACAATTAATTCTTGATTCACTGCAGTACGCCTTTAACTTCTTTTAACCAAATGTGCTCGCTACATAATTGTATTGACATTATTTCTTGCTTTGAAAAAATGGAAAACGAAACCATAAATACGTAAAATTTGTTTATTTCATTTCGATGAATAGAGTCAACTTAAGTGATTCAAAATATCCATTTCGAGAAGTTTCGTTATTTTTGCAACAACTCATCGAATGTTGTCACCGTGTGCCACTTCCTCTTGCTGCTTTCGCCCGAAACTAATTTGGTCGCTTTCTGACAAGGAGAACTGATCGGATCTGTTGCAGATAAAGGCTAATAAGGCCGGATATAGCCACATCTTGGAGGTGTGCCATCCGAAAACTATCCCTCAAAGAACATAAGATTTCAGGTAGTTTGTGATAAGGCCAAACCACAAGGCAGTTTGTGATATCAGTCAAACCACAAGGCAGGATTCTGAAAAGTATATCTTTCAACCCACAACCCACTCCGACCTCATTCCCAACTCATTCATTCTGTCCATCAGTTCAACCCCCGTCACAGTCCCTTTGACATGTGTGCGTTGTCTTGTGTAAGTCCATATTCATTTCACGCGCACACAAATTTCTCACAGAACCCTTGTTCAACTTATGATTTGTTGTTCCCCGGGAGCGAAGTGTTGCTTTCCGCTTTGCTGCCAGCGGAAGTTTCCCTGTGACATTCCTCCCACTCCAATGTCACCTTGAAAGTTTCTGAGGACTCACAACCCAAGAGCAACTCTAAGAGATCCATTTCCGATTCCTTATTAGCATCCTCATTCTGTTTACCCATCCAACAGGGATTCTGACCACATGTAAACATTTCCATGGTTTCCATCCATTATACACCTTCAACACCAGCCGCCACTCTCCCCTCCGTCCGCTGCCATCACGATAACGACGACGGCCTCTAGTGCAAAGGCAAACATTCTGTCGCACAGTGTGTTTGTGTGTCTTATCCCATCTCCGGTAAACAAGGTCTCCGACAGCAGATGTCTCACTTAATCAGCGTTTGATGACGATTTGATTGAAAGACATCCTAATCAGTAAATATTTCGATTCGAAATCCTCCGCTCTGGATGCCGGTCCGGCCGAGCTAAGCCTACGTCCGAGGTCCGAGTGTGTACAAAAACTGCACAAAGCTTCCGATTCCATTCCATTAAATTTTAATTAAACAACAGCAATTAAGTTTAATCAGCTTGTGAATAAATCGAATCGGGGCCGACTGGGCGGCGCGCTCTGTGCGTGGTGCATAATTGGGGAATCTGCCAGGGAATGTGTAATTGTTTCGATGATTAATGCCCCGGCTGCTGGTACAATGGAAGTATCAAATTGTTATTTGATAGCCGATCTCTGGTACGGCTCGAGGAGGGGATAGAACGGGGATTTGTTTGGAGATGATGATATTTGAGTTGACACTGTGAGCGTATGTTTGTGGGGATAGGTGCTATAATTTATTTGCCGTGCGCAAATGTGCATGGATGTGGGGAGATGATGAAGCAGTCTTTTGAATGTCCTCCATTGTGATGCATTCGAATTGGAAGTAATATTTCTTAACTTTGGAAGTGATTTGCTACACCAAGGAGTATTTGTCATGGAAGAGAAGTTGCTAGCAAATGTCACGACTTTTCAATGAAGGAGAGAAACGCATCCAGTATGAGGCAAGATTTGTACGTGGCGCCATCTTTTGAAACCGAACAGAATTTGAATATGCGCCCAAAAACAACCATATGGAAAGTAATTTGTGTTTTGATTTGAGCACGTTGAGGAACGACCGAATGTTCTTTTCAAACTTACGCCATATTGTTGCCCACTCCAAAAACGTGCAATGTAACGGTATAAAGGCTATGCCACTTACTCTTCGCAGACTTTCCTTCTTTGTCCTTGATTCGAATATTGGTTCGGAAAACATTCGAAAACATTCGAGCTCCGATGTTCTTTTGCCATTTTCTTCCGATTTCAAACACGAGATTCATTGAACTACACCTAAACTTGCGTGCGCCAACTTCAACGCTGCCGTCCTTTGTTGCTTTTTTTCGGAATCGAAGCCTCTTCAGGCAGGAGCCGTCTTTTCAATGCTTCAATGCTTGGGTTAGCCACTTAAGGTTCAGGTTTGACCAGGCATATATCGTCGTAGTTCGTCGTTAAAACTTCTCCATGTCGCCATTGCAAAGACGTCCAAATACTACACGAAACACTTTCCTATTGAAAACCTAAAATAATGCCCGCCACACCGCCTTCACCCCTAAGATTCAAGCTTCTGCACCTGTTTCAGAACAGGTTTAATTCAAGCAATGAGCAGAGTTCGCTTAGTCTTTCAAAATGGGGTTTGTTTCTCAGTTGCCTCTTGGACGCAGTGAAACAGCTATTCAGGTCTGATACAGAGTCTTGGTATATAAACTGCTCCAAAGTTATTGCTGGCTGTTGTGACCTTCTGCAATAGAGGTCGATGCTGCGCATTCTTCCTGGCTCACAGCATATACTTTGTTTTTGCCCCGCTTACGATCAAATCAGCCTACTTTTTACTGTAATCTCAACAACCATCCGCTTGCCGATCCCCATTTTCAGCAACACGTTAATTCTATCCACTCAAGCCACAGCTGACATCGAATTCGGGCAGATCGTTCTGCTAGTGTCTCTTTGTCTGTTTGGAAGGGAAGATGTTCACAAAAGCTTACATGATAGCGCGTCTCACGGTGGTGTCCAAGCGAAAAAAATACGTAAAGTAAAATAAATTTCAGTCCCAAATGGAATTGGTTTTCCGATTCCACATATTTGGGAACCTAGAACGCCAAAATTTTGTTGGCTTCCAATGAGCCGTTTCGATGTACGACTATCCCAAAGTTGGGACATTGAACTTTTTAAAATATAACGCGTTTTTCCAAGAAAACTCGATGTGGCTTATTTTCTAAAATAATGCAGCTTGCAACATGATGTCATTATGATTTGAAGGGGGCGTACATTGAGCCTCCAAACTGCATTAACAGTTCTTTCATTTTGACCACCAGTTTTCTAGACCAGACTTTTGGTGAAGGCCACCTTTTGCGGGAAGTACTTTCATGTTTGGTGGAGCATAACAAGATCGCTACAAGTGGCTTAAGCGGGGAACTAAATTTTTCTAAAAGCTTTAAATATTCTCTATCGATGATGTAAAAACAAAAATTCACTTTTTTGCACTTTGGGAGAACGAGTCGCTTAAGTGGAGCAATTTCGGGCATTTTTAGGATTTTTTTTTTTTTCAATTTTTCTACCATCTCCCTTCTAATGCTTGTTTTGCACAAATATCTTTGGCACAAACCACTAAGTAGTGAAGCGCATGCGTTGTTATAGTAAATTCAGGTTTACAATTCTTTTACAACGAAAGGGTGTTAGCAAATAGTATTGAAATTAATTTTTCTGTATAGGCATGAATTCCAGCTTTATCTTGAGCATACATTTACTGTCGTAAATTGTTACTTAATATTTCTTTTATGCAATTTAACAAAAACGCAAGTTTTTTCAATTTCTTAACCTGAGATTGCTTTGTAATCCTTCATGCTATAGCGACCATTTTCTGAAAGCCGGAGGATCTTACGGCATGAATACTATTTTCCATGTTCCAACAATATCGACCAACGGGTTCAAAAGTTACAAATCTTTTTCCACGTTCACCATACACTGTGCTCCGTCTTGGCATTGATTTGATTGCCGTCCTTAACGCATATCCAAGGGCATTCCATTTTCATTCTTCACAGTCTGATAGGTTTGATAGAAAGGTCGAAACGAGAGGCAGCTCGCTTGTCTTCACACTGTCTACTGTCTCCTGTCTGTAATCGCAGACTCGGCTCGGAAGAGCATTCCATATTCGTGTGGTGCGGCTGAAGAACGAGTCTCTAAGCTTTACTGTACGTCCGAAGATGGGTTTAAGGGTGAACGAGTGACCATTCCTAGCGAGGCGGGTATTGCGGGTGAATTCTAAAAGACTAGGAATGCAGCTATCTAACTTGTTAAAGCAATTTTTTTTGAATTAGCGATAAAATAGTGATAGAGACGCAACATTGTGTCGATATTCAAGGGTGTCGCTTGACTTCGCAGAATTTTTATCACCAATAAGTTTTATCGCTCGCTGTTGGATTCTATCTAGTAGGTGCTGGGAGGTCTTAGGAGGACCAGACATGACAGGAGCGTTATACTTAGGCTTTGGGCGGATTTACGTCTTATAAATTGTTGCCAGGACAGAAGAGGTGAAATATTTCTTGCATCGCTTTAAAAAACCTAGACATTTCGCTGCATTTTTGGCGATCTTGAATATGTGACCGTTTCAATTTTGTGTTGAGTTGATGCACGTACCGAGGATGGAAAGTCGTTCAGTTTCAACAATGCAGGAGCCATTCATAGTTAATGGCAGCTTGTTTAGAGAACGTTTGAGTGACGGTAGACAGCACTGAGTTTTGGAAGCATTAAATTCCACTCTTTTATTTTTACCTCAATCAATAACGCTGTCGAGATCGGAATTTAATGAGCTTTACATACGCTGCCATTCCAAGTCAATGGCCGAAGCGACGAGAGCCGAGGAACCAATATGAGAAGCTGAGGGTACTGTCATCAGCGATCAAGTGAATTGGACTAGAAGTGAAAGACATGAGATCATATATAACAATGGGAAAGAGTGTCAGAGACAAATCGGAGCCCTGGGGAACACCAGCATTAATATGGTGAATATCAGACTTGAACCCATCCAATACAACTTGTATTCAACGGTTCGAAAGGTAATTTCTAGTTCATTGAAGAAGAGATTCATCGACGACAAAAGCACGCACTTTCGACAAGAGGGCCTGGTGCCAGACTCTGTCAAATGCTTTTGAAATATCAAGCGCAACGATCTTGCTTTCTCCTACATTGTGCAAAGATTGGTTCCATTTTTCGGTGAGATATGCCAACAAATCACCAGTGGACCTGTTGCTGCGGTGCCGTATTGCCTTTCATTAAGAAGCTTCCGAGTTTCAAGATATTTCACAAGCTGACGATTTATCAGTGTTTCCATGACCTTGGAAAGTAGAGACGTAAGTTCTATGGGTCGGTAAGAGGTGGGTGAAGATGGTTCACTTTTTTTAGGGACGGGCTGGACATATGCTGTTTTAAACTTAATCGGAAAGAGCCCTAAGGAGTAGGACAAATGGAAAAGCTTACGCTGTGGTCTAGCAAGTGTGGAAGAACACCTCTTTAGAAGAACAGCAGGAATACCATCCGGGCCAGCGGATTTGTGCACGTTTAGATCTTTAAATACTCTTGCAACTATACGAGCGCAAAAATAGATTTGTCCCATGGAAAAAATTACGCTCTCGAGTATAGGCGTGGACAGGGCGCAATCTGGAAGCGTTGAGCTGGCTGGGAAATGTTTAGCTAACAGATTTGCTTTGTCCAAAGAGCTGACAGCTGAAAGTCATTCCAAATGAGCATTGGAATTGAAGACTAGGCGAAATTCTTTACGTTTTCTACAAATGACCAAAAGCTTTTGCTGCCCTTGGGAAAATGCAGAACTTTTTGCCTCAACTTTTGATCATAGGAGAAATTAACACGTCTTATTAATGCATTGCAATCATCTCGGGCCCTTTTGAATATCTTCCGGTTTTCCTCAGAAAGTCCAGAAGCTTATTTCTCTCAACCTCTTTCAACCTCTCTCAGCCTCTTTGTAGCACGAGTCGTACCACGCGTTTGTCTTCGATTTGATAGTCTTTACTCTGTGAGGAATGAAGGATTTCATTACTATTATTATGTTGGCGCGACAGTCCACAGAGGGACCAGGCCCTAGCTCATGTTGTGCACACTACGCTTCTCTTACGAGTAGAAGGCTCCCACAGTTTTTTGTCGGCTCCGAACGGCGAAGTTTGAGAAGCTTTTGCAGACAGTCATTATTCTTTGAGTGTTGTCAGCAGCTCGAAAGAAGTGGCGCCGTGAAAAATTCGAGGTGTTCAGCCTGGAATCGAACCTAGACCCTTCGACGTGTGAGCGTCGCTTTCTACATACTACGCCACGGTGGCCACAATGAAGGATTTCATGCCTGATAAAATTATTTTTGTAACCATATCAGCTGCGGCGTAATCATATCTGCTTCTCCTATTTGCACCAATTGATTCCATCTGCTACTGATAAGAGTTTCTCAACCAGTAATTGGTGGTCAAACCCACAATCAGTGTATAGCGCTGATTCATTTTCATTCGAATTCATCACACTTTTCGTGGTTTTTTGCCTCCAACGAAACTAATCGCTTCACTTCTTCTCCTTTTTTTCAGGACCTCCCCAATCGCAGTAGTCCAGTGCAACAAATATGGCAGCCCATCACCTACAGTCCACTGAAGTATCAGACCTCACCAGCAGATAGTGTAATCACGGCAAATGTCTTATCGTCGATGTCGGATTGAATTTTTCCACGAAACCATGTCAAACACGCCAAGCAGATAGTTTCACAAGTCATCCGAACCTATCACCGAGCGGCGGCAACTGCAATCAAACTCACGCCACCACCACCACCAGCAAGGTGTGCAGTGGCTCAGCATCCCGCAGAAGCAGCAGACGAACCAGACGAAGCAGAAGAAGAAGCAACGAAGTGCGCACACCCTCGATGATTACAAATATGTCATCATCCCGAAACCAATGCATTGCAACACTATGCATCCTGGCAGCCTTCGTTTTCGCCACAAAATCAGTCACATGTTCCACTTTAGATATTTACAAAAATGCCCGTTTGGGACATAGGATAGTTCAGACGCGATACGGCCGGCTGCACGGCCTGATCCTGCCTTTAGATAATTTTCGATTTCTACGCTCTGTTGAGGTGTTCCTGGGAGTGCCCTACGCCACACCGCCAACAAAGCTCAATAGGTGAGTACAACAGCCCTCCCCGCCCCTCCCTCTCCAAATCAATTCGCGATTCAATTTGTGAGTGCACAAGATGGAAGCGACTCTCAATTACGAACGAAATTAAATATCAGCCATGAGCTGACAGGACACCCCATCGCCCCTCGAGAAAAACAAAAAACATGCAGAACTTGCCCCAAACTTTGGGGGATATTATAAACAACATCTGGTTCTGGTAACTTGGAGGCAGTTTTATTGAATTAATAAGCAGCACCCACGACCACGACTTCGGTGTCCCCCGAGACAGGAAACTTTCTATACGTCCCTAGCGCAAGTGGAAAACAATCAAATTAGAAGATGCTGCCTCTGAAATATTTCCCTAAAACATTTTTAATATTTAAAACCGAGCCCGGGCCGAGGGGCCGTCTGCACAGTGCTGCGGTGGCGAGTCCTAGTTGGTCGATCCCTCTGGCGCGCAAGTGGTTATCTAAGGTTGTGACGTGCACAAACTTTTGAAAACTGTTTTTCTCTGTATTTGACTCGGTTTTCTTTTTTTTCGCTGCTTGACGGGGCAATTGCGGGCTGGAATGTGAGTAGAAGGGTGTCCGCTTGGTTGTTTGCGGGTGTTGTTTGTCTCATTAGAATATCTGGGGGGGGGGGGACGTTTGTTTATTCGTGATGTCCTTTAAGGCTGCTTAAAGCTTTCTGAAATGAAAAGTTTATCTTTTGACGACATGGCGGTAAAAATCTGATGGAACAGATTCTTGTTCTTTGCAGTCAATAAAGTTAGAGTTTCTATTTCTGACGTCATCCTATTTGGAGAAGTTCTGGAAAGCATATCTATGCTGCATGAAGTGGAACAGGTGGTAGTTGGACAGCGCAAAGACTAGGCAATAAGGTCGATGTTGACAAATTTCCCATTTCAGCGTTGCTAAGCGAAACATCTTCTGAGGTTCTCTCCCGCCTGCTTTTCCCTGCTTGTGTTAAAGGTCGGGCGAGTCTCTCCCGTCTGCTTTCTGTCGATGTTAAAGGTCGGGCAAAGTGCCTCGTCTTCAATGCCATCCACTGTCTCCTTGATTGTGTTGAGGAAGATCTTCTGCAGCGCGGAAAATTTAAGCTAACTTCTGTAGTTGGATAGTTTCAGACATACAACTTTCTCTTTCTCATGCTCTAAGAAGGGCAGGTATGACGGCAACATTTTGATGCAAAATTTTCGCAAACATCTGAGGACGTCTTGCCAAACTACAAACCTGTCCACTTTCTTTGTAGAAAGTCGTGAAGACCTTTTAATGCATTCCTGTTTCCTAGCACGGAAGTTGTCATTGTGGGAAATTTTGAATGTACATAATTCAGCGCAGACAACACCCAAAGGAATTTGTGTTGAGGTCTTTGCTGAGGTAAATAATTTGACACAGATTGTGAATGAGTCAACACGGAAATCTGAGATTGCAGATCATACCGCCAATGCCTTGAATCTGTTTCACTCGACTTCTTATTCTTCTTGTGGCGCTACAGTCCAGAGTGAACCTAGTCCTCAACCAACATGCCTCTCCGGCACGATCTTCCGCTGTCTGCCTCAAGTTCCGCACTCCAAGTTGGTTCAGGTCCTTCTCCACTTGTGTGTGCCGCCTTAGTCTAGGCCGTCCTCTGTTGTCCCAATGGCTCTTATATGATAACTTTTCGGGCCGGAGCAGTGATATCCATACGCTCTACATGACATAGCCATCTTAAGTGTTGTATACGAAGACGCTTGACCAAGCGCATGTCACTGTTCAGTCCATAGACTTCGCCGTTAAATCTTCTGTTCCAGATGTCATCAACGCAAACAGGACCAAAAATCGCAAGCAAAACTTTTCTATCGAGAAGAATAAGGGCTTCTTCATCCAGCTTTGCTAACGTCCAGGTTTCCGCGCCATAAAGTAGGGTTATTCAAGCTGTTATACAAAGAGAGTATAGTCCGTCGAGTGAGGGCCTTATTTCTCAATTGCCTTTTGAGCCCAACGAAATAGCGATTGGCAAGAGTGATTCTGTGTTTGACTTCGGTACTGATGTTGTTGCCCCTGTTTACCTCGGAGCCAAGATAGAGGAAGTCCCTGACTTCCTCGAAGTCTCTGCTGTTTATTGTAACGCTCTGTCCGCGACGTAGATTTTTGGTGTCCTTCCTTGATGACAACATTAAGTACATGCTGTCATGAAGGAAGGACACAAAACATCTACGTTTTTTGTCCTCAATTACCGCCAGACACATTTTATCCGCTTCCGCTTCCATGCCAGCAAACGCCTCATTGACGACTCACTGTGTTCGTCCAATTACGTCAATGTCATCACCGCAAGCTAGCAATTGAACTGACTTCTGGAAGATTGTGCCTCTGGTGTTGACTTGTGAACTACGGACGATCCTTTCAAGGATGATGTTGAAGAAGGCAACAAAAAAATCAAAAAACGAAAAAAGAAAACAGTGCGCCGCCTTGTCTGAAACCTTTTTTGACATTGAAGGTCTCGGTGAGTTCATTACCGACTTTGACGGAGGAGCGAGACTTCTCCCTCGTCATCCTACACAATCTGACGAATTTGGCAGGAACGCCAAGACAAGACATGGCACTGTATAGCCCGTCTCTATGTACAATGTCATATGCGGCATTAAAAATCGACGAATCGGTGATGAGTGTCGATTTGTAATTCTTGGGTCTTTCCCAAGATCTGCCGTAAGGTGAAGATCTGGTCTATCGCTCGTCTAATCCTGAGAAATATTCAGTCGACTTACTGCCGTTTCTAGGCTGGTCCAACCATTGTTTCGTATTAGCCAATTTCTCGTTAGAAAAGAACAAATCCCTTGAAGAAATATGACTCTAGGAGAAAGCCACTTGAAGTGGACTAAACAACTCCTTTAGGGACGTTCATGCACGTCACTGTGCACATCACTATGCTTTCTCGATAGTGACGTGCGTGCCACTGCTGATACCAAATAATGTTTTGCCAAGTGAAATCCATTCAAACCTGATACTAAACCGAAGGCATATGGGTAGCAAAACTGGAGACGCAAAACGTCTTCCGTACCTTGAAAACCAACTCTTCTAAGAAAACAAACTTAAAATGACTGCAATGCATCGGTAAGACATGTTTAATTCTCTTACATTAAAAACTTGAAGAAAAAAGTGCTGCATTGTCCCAAGAGCAGCAAAAACTTTTGGTCCTTCGTAAAAAACGAATACAGCATAGTTTGCGATCCCAACTCTAATTAACAAAGTCATTCCAGTCGCCAGCTCTTAAGACAAAGCCAATCTGTTAGCTGCAAGCTTATCAGTCAGTTCAACGCTTCCAGACTGTGCTTTGTCTCCACCTGTACTTGAAAGCGTAAATTTTTCCATGGGACAAATCTACTTTTGCACATGTAGAATCACAAGTTCATTTAAAAGTCTCAACGCAAACAGATCCGCTTGCATGGGTGGTATAATCCCTCTTATTTTGAAGAATTGTTCTTCTACGCCGTCAAAATTACTACGTGACTTTTTCATCTCTTCTACTGTGTTCTGAGACTCGGACTCTTCCCAAGTATGTGGAAAGCAGCATTTGTTAAGCTCGTCCTTAAAAAGAATGAAAACAGCATTTGATCAGACCGTCACCAAAAAGGGCGAATGGCCACATACTTCCTACCGATCCATTGCACTTACGTCAATACTTTTCATCATGGAAATGCTAATAAATCGTCAGTTTATGAAATATCTTGTTGCCGCCATGATATGGTGGGTAGAGTGCGACGCTCACACGCGGATGATCTAGGTTCAATTCCCGCCTAAACACCTCGAATTTTTCACGGCAATACCGCTTTAGAGCTGCTGCCAACCCTCACAGATTACGAAGTTTGCCTTTTAGAGGAATTAGAGAGGGATTAGAGAACAAAAACAAATTTTAATCATCAAAAAAAGCTTTATTGCTTTTCAAAATATTCCCCATTAAGATCTATACACTTTTGCATGCGTTTGAACCAATTGTCGAAGCACTTGCCACTCTGATTGAGTTATCTCCAAAACATGCATTCTGAAAGCATCATCCGCTTCTTCAGGTGTCAAAAAACGTCGACCTCTCATTTTATTTTTTACGTACGGGTGCCAAGTCAGGACTATGCGGATGACTCATCAAATCGATGTTTTGAGTGCTCAAAAATGCAGTTGCTTGAGCCAATATGTAAGAGCTCGCATTGTCGAGGTGAAAAGTGATCCTTCATCAGCGGTTTGTTTTCCTGATTTCTTGGAAGAAAACTGGCAATCAAATGGTTGTGTACCACTCAAAATTGACTGCTCTGCGTTGTTCTAGACATGTCCAGTTTTTCCGAAAAAACAGGCGACCATTTGCTTGGAAGTGCTTCGTGCGCGAGCAACTTTTGTTGGATTTGGCTCAATTTGAAACACCCATACAGTCGACTGCTGTTTACTTTCGTGCTCATACGAGTAAGTCCACAATTCATCACCTGTCACGATGTCATAGATATGTTTCGAAACACCGCGATCATATTTTTGGAGCATTTCCTTCGACCAATCGCCACGAGCCTTTTTTGAGCGATTGACAAATTGTGTGGGATCCAACGCGAACAATTTTTTTTGACGCTCAAATGATCATGCATTATTGAATGTATGCTGGTCCCACCAATACCTAAGGTTGTCTCAATCTCACGATAGGTCACATGACGATCTTGCATTATCAGTTGGCGCACAGCATCAATGGTTTTCGGAACAACAACTTATTTTGGATGGCCTTCACGAAATTCGTCTTGGAGTGAACTACGATCTCGGTTGGATTCACCATACCATCGATAAACACTGGTCCTTGATGGAGCTTCATCGCCAAAAATTGAATTAAGTTCATCGATGCACTGTTGTTGAGTTAATCCACGTCGAAAGTTGTAAAAAATAATCGCACGAAAATTTTCACGATTTGATTCCATTTTTTGGGCAAGATGAATCTTTTAAGTTACTGTAAACAACACAAATAGCGCTCGTATGTCAAAACCTTTTGAGTACGTATAACCTCAAAACTGTCAAACTTTACGATAGAGCTGGCAGCTGCCAGATTGCAACACTAGGGTTGCCCAATCCCGAAATATGAAAGGCAACCTTCGTATATAGCCTCTCCACACGAATATGGAATGCTCGTTCCACCTGAACTTTTCGTGCTCATTACAATCAACAGCCATTTAAGCCCAATGTGCAGTGGTTCCTCTTCTCCCCTCTTCCACTACACCTTCGGTCGGTGCTTTGACTTAATCCCGGTCACTTAAGGGTACCGAATATTCCTTTTCAAATGCAAAAATGATTAAAAAATGCGGTAATGGTGCTTCTTTTTCCGTCCTCTTTTCTGCCGTCAGCCATTTCAGTGACTGATGTGACAATCGTTGGTAGTACTTAGATGAGCCTCCTATGACTACAATTGAATGCACCTTAGAGAGACGCACCCAAGGAGACAATTTGAGCAGGTTCCTTTTACATTTGTCAAATCCGTTCTTAAGATCTCCCTTCATCCTCCTTTCAACCAAGCCGCCAACTCACCCGCAAACCTCAAATACGACTTCCTCCAGAAGAGTTTACCAAGCTTCCTCCCAACCACAAGCAAGGAAACCAAGGACACAGTTACTCCCTCCCCTTTCCCAAAACGCCTCCCTCCTCACCCTTCCTTGTACTGTTGAAAAATCTCGCCAACAAGCAAAACAACAACAATCTCAGCTTTAATCTCAGCCCGACCTCAATCACCGCTGCCGATACAATTAAAACAACTGAAGACCCAAAACCCCAGCCCGAGCACACCTGGACAGGCCGTTCGCAGGATATATAGCTCCCGCAAGGGCAACCAGCTCCAACAGCTGATGAAGAAGAATTGTGTGCACATTGAACCCCAGTAATTATTGATTTCTGAGACAGCAGGTAGCTCTGAGGCAGTTCCACCACGCCAACCACACCCCTTTGCGGATGCCTCTGTGTCTGCGCCGACGAGATGTTTCTCCTTTTTCGATACACACGCTCCGCTCATCACTTATGCAAGGATCAAACGTAATTGGCCTCCACACGGCGGCCTGCTCCTCCGCCCACGAAGTCCACGCCGCACACATTTACTTAATTGCTTCCAAAGCTTCCAACCGAGTTGATATCGTTTCTCTGTTTCGCTTCTCGTTTCAGATTTAGTCCAACAAAAGCACCAGCACCGTGGGACGGTATTCGAATATCGGACAAGTACAGTCCCGTGTGTCCGCAGCGCCTGCCAAACATCCAAAACGAAACTGCCGCCTTGGAGAAAATGCCAAAGGGTCGCCTGGAGTACTTAAAGAGACTTTTGCCGTTTTTGCAAAATCAATCAGAAGACTGCCTCTACTTAAATATATTCTCACCGATAAATGGTAAGTGCTCACTGCAGCAGTCGATTGGCGTCTGCCCCGCAGTTGCCGTGATGAGTCATCGAAGCTGCGGACAAATAAACAAAAACCAGATGACGACTGCCATGTCAGCTGTGTCCTGTCGCGCGCTCGTCAAGGGCGATCGTTTAATTTATGTCGCCGAGCGAATTTCTCAAAATTGATTCCTATCAAGTCGTAAACGACGGGGACGCAGAGCCCGTGCTGTAATCGTAATCGATCTATTCGCCGTCCCTCCCCTCGAAGAAGGTCCTTCGCGCCAGAGTTTCATTTGCATTTTTGGAGGATTAATGCTTAATTTGGGATATCATTGACGCGGATTGCTTGACTGACAGTACACGATTGACCGCCATTAAGCGGGATGCGCGGAGCGAGGGAATAGATAATTGAAGATTTATTTGAAGTGTTTTAACAGCCGCCTCTGCGGGGGAGTACGTGGTGCGCGTCGGAAATGTGCACGCGGGCGTTTATTGCTTTTGACTTTTACGAGCAAGTTAACGAGACGGAAGCTGTCTCATTCGTCAGCTGTCGGAATTAGATTTAAATTGTTTTCAATGCGCAATGTCGTCGAGTTGGCGATTCTTGTTGAGGGGGCGGAGTCTGGAAGGCGCCAGCGTGTACTTCTATACAAAAGTGCTCAAAGAATGAATTTTTTGCTTCATGTATTTCTTGTTGTGAGAATCTCAACCATATGCGGGGTGAGTTGTTGGTAGAAGCTTGGATATGAACAAAATGATCCCGACTTTCGGTATGTAATCAGTAGAGGTCAAAGATCTTGGTTTTAAGAATGCGATGTATGAGATTGGACCAACGCTTACCTTATAATTGTTCACACCGACTGTGGGAAATGCCGACAACAAGATGTAAGAATTAGAAGACCTTCAGTGGAGGTTCCTAGCCACTTGTTGAACCACGCAACAGAATGCGTTGTGATAAGCTGGAGCTAAAGAATACTCAAAACATACCTCCTTCTTCTTTTTATTCTTCTTGTCCCCGCTACAGTACGGGGGGACCTGGGTCTCAATCAAGATGCCTCACCAGCCAGCTCGACCTTTCGCCAGGTGCCTCCAGTTCCGCACGCCAAATTGGTTGAGGTCCTTCTCAATTTGTGTGCGCCACCTTAGCCTAGGCCGTCCTTTGTTGCGTTGTTCGAATTTGACGATTTTAGGGCCGGAGCAGTGCTGCACATACGCTCTACATGACCTAGCCATCTTAGGCGTTGTGTCAGTAAATGCTTGATTAGGCGCATGTCGCTGTACAGACCATAGAGTTCGTCGCTAAATCTTCTGTTCCAGATGCCACTAATGCAAACAGAATCAAAAATAGCACGCAAAACGAAGAGACTAAGGGCTTCCTTATCCGCCTTCGGTAACGTCCTCGTTTCCGCCCCACAAAGTAGGACTGGGATGATCAAGCTGTTATATAGAGCGCGCTTAATCCTTCGAGAGAGGGCTTTATTACTCAAATGCCTCTTGAGTCCAGGGAAACAGCCATTGGCAAAAGTGTTGAGCCGAGGTAGACGTAGTCCAAGACTTTCTCGAAGTTTCTGCTGCCTAGTGTGAAGCTCTATCCGAGACATCGGTGTTGTGTGTTCTTCCTTAATGACAGCATGTGCTTAGTTTTGCCGCCAAACCCATTTTAGCTGCTTCAATGCCAGCAAACGCATCATTGACAGTTCGCTGTGTTCGTCCAATCACGTCAATGTCATCAGCGTAAGCTAGCAATTGAACGGACTTCTGGAAGATCGTGCCTCTGGTGTTGACTTGTGAGTTACGCACGATCTTCTCGAGGATGATGTTAAAGAAGTCATATGACAGTGCGTCTCCTTGTCTAAAATATTTTTTGACATTGAAGGACTCGGTGAGTTCGTTACCGACCCTGACGAGAATTCTCCATCGTAATCCTACACAATCTGACGAGTTTGGTAGGAATGCCAAAACTAGACATGGCACTGTATACCTCGTCTCTATGCACACTGTCATATGCGGCATTAAAATCGATGAATAGGTGGCGAGTGTCGATTTGTAATTCTGTGGGCTTTTCCAGGATATGCTGTAAAGTGAAGATCTGGTCAATAGTGGACGTCCCTGGCCTGAAACCACACTGATAGGCACCTATTAGTTTATGGATAAATGGTTGGCTTTCAACTACTATTTATTAACAATAATAATTGGGTGGCGTCACAATCCACAGGACGAACTGGGCCTAGCTTGCTCATTAACTACTCGTGTTGTGCGTGCTACTGTTCTCGCACGTATAGAATGGACCTACAGTTTTTTACCGATTACGAACGGCAAAATTTGAGAAGCTTTGTTAGACAGTTATTACTCTTTGAGTGTTGTTAGCAGCTTGAAAGAGGTAATTCGTAATGCCGTAAAAAATTCGAAAAATTTGTGTTGAGCTGGGAGTCGAACTTAGACCCTTCGGCGTGTGAGCGTCGCACTCTACCCACTAAGCCACGGCGACCAGGACTCGGTACTATCAGTAAATTTTATGGAATTCATGAAAGTCAAAAAACTGCGACTACTGACAAAAAAAGGCAGTGACGCAGAAAGTGTCAGATGGCACCCGAGTTGAAGTGAAAGAGGCAGCAGTGGTTGAGCCAAGAGAGAGAACAGAGGGCCTATTTTGCTATTGTTAGACTAAAAACTTGTTCCAATGAGCATTTTCAACTCTCTGTTAGCTCAGTTTAAGCTAAGAAATCCCAGTTTTGGCTTCAATTAATTATTGTATAGGAAGAGCAAAATTGAGGAAAAATTAAAGTACAAAAATTTGTTCGCTAGCCCCTCACGCATGAGTGGAACGCATCCTCTACCTCCGACATGTGTTGAGAATCGATCGAAAAATTTGTTCGCTAGCCACTCACGCATGAGTGAAACGCATCCTCTACCTCCGACATGTGTTGAGAATCGATCGAAAAATTTGTTCGCTAGCCACTCACGCATGAGTGAAACGCATCCTCTATCTCCGACATCGATTCTGTTCACCTACTTCACTTCATTCTTGTCATTTGACGAACGCGATGAAACACATCAAACGTAGTCTTTCAATGAGGTGGCCACATCTTTTGTCACTGCTCTGTTGGCAACTTTTCAGACCTCCTCTCTACTAGCATACACTGCTGAGGTACATTCCCCAAAGAGTTTCGAAAGTATGTGACTGTGACCCACAAAAAAAATTTTTAGAGACGAAACCATAAAAAGGTATGATTCAAATAACAGAGTTCTTAAACTTGAGACTTCTTCAAAACTCATCCTCTTTTCACAGCAAACTCTTTTATGAAGTCATAAACCAACTGATGAAACTTTGTCGAGTTTGTAATTTAAATGCAGGCATAAATTATGAACGGTCTGGATCCTAACGACGCAATTTTTAACGAGTGTTCTCTCCCCCATTCAGAAACGTGTGCACAATCTGTTTAACGAGTTTGTTGAAATTTACAACTACTCCTAGGCAGGCTTTGGGAAGCGCGCTAATTAAGAACAAAGTTTACAATTTTACTGGTTAGACAAAGCGGATGATAGGTGAGTGGCCAGGAAAAGCGAAATCCTTTACTGCTTCATTCAAGCGATTCGGCCAGTTAACCGAGTCTGTACTTCCTGTGGCGACAAATAAAAGTTTACATTTCGAAAATTATGACCAGCGTGGAAGGGACAGTGCGATAAACGTTCTAAATTGACCAGCCTTAAGGACAGGGTTTTTGTAAGTAATTTTAAGGACCCTAAAAAAGTATTTTTAAAATTGAGAGAACACTGGATAAAGTTGAGGAGCTGCAGAACGTTTCCGAAACATTTTACAAAAAAGCAAGGCTCTGTGGTGCTAATTTGTCTTGGCGACGGACGTTCCATTTAAAGAAAACTCTTCTCATACGTGATGAAGTCGTATATTTCCAAGAAACGAAAATCGACGAGAGACCAGGAGTAAATGTATGGCAGAAGAGAGGATTTCCGGTTGGTTAGAGTAAGCACAGGAATATTGAGCACAGTTGTAGTAGAGATCAGTCAAAGTGAACAGATGTGAATAAAGTGGAATGAATCAGTTGGCGAAGTAGTGGAAATGGATCTAGCAGTAAATGAGGGCAAAACGAAGAGAAGGACGCACAACATTGACGTCTCGGGCAGGAGCGTCACGTTAAGCAGCAGAAACTTCGAGCGCTTCTTCTTCCTCGGCTCAGCGGTAAATAGGAAAAGATGTGGGATTCGGTTTTACGTGATCACCTGCTTTGACGGCTTATATCACGGGGACCATTAGCCCAAAAGTCGTATCCAACACAAGACTAACGCCCTAGTTACCTAAGCACAAAACTCAAATGATGCTTTAGGGACAATCACCCCACCTTGCTTTGATGCGAGACCTTCCTAAGACCTCTGCCACTATCTGGGTCGCAGCGCCCGGTTGAGAATGCAACACCAAACTGAGTCGGGGAAGTCTCCTACTTGCCTTGCCTAGGTTCTGGAATAACAAGTAATTAAACAAATCAGCCCAGTACAGTAACCTCGACTCTGGCCGCGATATCGGGTGTTAAGCAACGATACTCCCACAAGGGGGCCTACCGCTCGGTCAGGCTGAGACAGTGGTTCCTCTAGTTAAGCTGTTAGGCTCCCTCAAATATTCAAAGTATTGGCCATTGTTTTCTACACATTTTGACCACTTTTCTGGCAATTTGTGAATACCACGCCAATAAAATTGTTCCTCTTTTAAAGCAAACCAATCAGACACCCAATTTTCGACCTCCTTGTAGAAATCAAAGTGCTGCTCAGCCAATGCGTGTCCCATCGATGAAAACAAATGGTAGCCGGAAGGAGCCACGTCTGGTGAATACGGCGGGTGGGGTAGCTGCTCCCAGCCAAGTGTTTTGATTGTATCCTGAACCGGTTTTGCTTTGTGTGCAGGTGCATTGTCATGGACCAAAATTACCTTGCCGTGTCTTCTGGCCCATTATGGTCGATTCTCGATAAATGCATGTTTCAAATTGATCATTTGTTGTCGGTAACGATCAGTATTAACGGTTTCACCAGGTTTTAGTAGCTCGTGGTACAGCACACCTTTCTGGTCCCACCAAACACACAGCATTGTCATCTTGCCGAATCGATCTGGTTTTGCAGTCGATGTTAATGCTTGTGCCAGATTAATCTATGATTTTTCCCGTTTAGGATTCTTAAAGTAAATCAATTTTTCATCGCCAGTAACAATCCGATGCAAAATGGATTTTCTTTCGTTGACAAGTGTTTTTTCGGTTTTCCATCTGTCTTTCATTCAATTCATGTGGCACCCATTTTCCACACTTTTGGATCTTTCCCATAGCTTTCAAACGATAAGAAATTGTTTGTTGGGCAACATTTAGCATTACTGCCATTTGCTTTTGACTCAAAGTGAATCGTTTGCGATTCGGAGTTTTCAACCTTTTTTGGTGGTTTTCCACGTTCTTCATTTCTCACATCAAAATCATTATTTCTGAACCGTTTAAAACAATTTTTTGCATGTTGCTTCTGATAGAGCATGATCACCATATGCCTCGACAAGCATTCGATGCGACTCTGCAGCACTTTTATTCAAAAATTAATGCTTTCCGGAAATCATCATCGCTTTCTTTCTATGATGTTGTCATAGCAAACAAACAAAAAAAATAAGGGCTCGGTCACAACAAATGTTCCCTATCGAGACATTTGTATATTGACGCTCACTTCATACCGATATACCTAGTATTGGCTCCCTTACAGAAGAATTGAGATTTCACTGAAAAAATAGACAGCATATTTGCTTTTCGCTGACACGTCTGATAGTCTTTGTGTGCATAGAGTCCCATACACATTTAAAGAGTTCGTCCAGTCGAGGTGCGATTTTTCAAAATGCTCAGGGCTGGCCATTTTAAGACGTACCCTTGGACCACGGACATATAACCAAAAAAATGGAAGCAATGGAGTAGGTTTTCTTGCAGGACGCTATGCTGCTTCTAGGATTCAAGCAGAAGGTGTTTAAAATATGACGAGATATCGACTTCGGCCTCCATTAGGAAACACATTCTAGGAAATATTTCCTTTGATGAACTCTCACGCAGACGTCAATCTCAAAAAGTTCTTCATCTAGAAAATGTAATGCTTTGTAGCAAGCGGACGAACACTGACCAGAGGGGAAGTGAAATTCACTCTGGAGGCCACCTGATCGATCTTCCTACCGCCACATAGTTGGCTAGTGGACAAAAGTGCTTTAACCATCTGGAGCGCAGAATAGAATGAATTAAGGGTGTAAGAGTTACGATTTTCCATCGATCATTGAACCAGGGTTAGGTCAGCTCTTCTGTTGTTTTTTGAGCAAACAGAGCTCAAAGATTTTTATTAGGAATGTCTTGAAGTTTGTGGAAATATATCTTTTCTAACTTCTCTAGATTAAGCCCACTTCGAGTTAGAAAGTAGAAAAGGTAGGTCTACCCGCAGAACTATTCAAGGCAGTCCGAGACTTCCTGCTTGGGCGCATGCACCAGCTCATCTGTAAGATATGGTCGGACGAAAACATGCCCGATGAGCTCAATCTCAGCATCGTTTGGGATTAGGGGATTACTCTTCTTAACATCGCCTACAAGATCCTCTCTGCCGTATTGAGTGAGCGTCTGAAACCGATCGTCCATAACCTGATAGATCCCTATCAGTATAAGAGTGATAACTGTCTTAGAGAAAGATTCTCAAACTTCGCCATTAGGAGTCGGAAAAACCTGTAGGTCCCTTCTACTCGTGAGAGAACAGTAGCGCGCACAACACGAGTAGTTGATGAGCAAGCTAGGCTCAGTTCGTCCTGTGGATTGTGGCGCCACCCAATTCTTATTGTTATTGAATAGTGGTTGAAAGCCAACTTAGTTTCAGGACTATGAAACCTTTTTATCACGGTGAGCCTTCAAAGTCACAATGTTTACCTACCTGGCAAGCCCAGAAAAATGCAATTTGAACAAAATTCCAGTTCACTTTCAAATCAACACCTCCCCAGGAAGAGTCAGCATACTTTCTTTCAATGTCGCAGTAACCACATATTGAACTCTCACTCTCAGTTACTGACAAATCCCACGTAGGAGTCAGAGCACATAGCCCTAGTGGCTACACACTGAACGCTTGTCTGAAGCGTCGAGACCTACCACATAGGAGTAACTAATAATGATGCAGAAACCAAACAAGGTTGTCTTAAGAATTCACATCTTCGGCGCAGAAGACAATTTCAATACCGCACTGGCCACACGCTGAAAGCTTATCGCAAGAATTCCACTGATGGAGGTCTGGGCGACCCATGCACGGGAGTCTTAAGGAAATGTGTGACATTGTCGAAGGAAGCCTGGAAGAGCAGCTCGATTCTTCTTTCTGTGAATTTCGAGAGGCACAGATAACTCTCCTTCCCGTCTTCCTTGGAGTTCTTCAAATTCAATACCTAATCCGTCTCCAAACAATAAAATCATCCTTCAAAGTGACATCTCCTCCACCTCTAAAGCCCGATCACTCAGAAGCACACGTTTGGCGGTTTGTTTGGATTTGTTATTCGAGTGAGCTAGCTCCAATCGGCTTTTGATTTCTTCTGCGTATTTTATGATTTGTTGCGATGAAAGTTAGACGTCTCCTGGCAACAATGTTTCTTCGTTTGTCTCATAACGGCTTGAATTAGGCAACAATTCTGAGTAAAATCTTTCTTGACGAAGCTTGTAGTCACCTCGAATGTCTGACAAATAAAATTACCTGATCTCACGGAGAACACAATAGGTGTGTTCTTATACTCGAAACAAACAACACAAAACAGTCCAAAATAGTGCGAAACAACACAAACTAACACAAAGTCTGTTCCCGTATACCGAAAAAATGGGTTTTACGTCAAATGAGAGAGAGTAAAATATCTCTTGAGAGAAAGAAAAATATTTTCCCGCTCTGCCCATTTTAACACAAGAAATTTTTGTGGGTAGGTTGTTGGTTTTCTGTCAAATTAATTGGTGTGCGTACAGAGGTTAAGTGAGCATTGACCCATTATATCTGTGCATGTGTCTCAAATTTTGTTGTTTTTGTGTCCTGTATTGAAGAAGTGAGTTTGACATCTCTTACTACTCTACATTTGGCTCAGATGTGTTCCCGTACTTTTTCTCTTTCTGAGAGAGTCTTACCCCCACTCCATATCAAATGACAGGCTTCAGAATTTGGTACAGAAAGTACTGGAACACACGTAATGAATCCACTGAGCCCACACGGTGTGACAGTTTGGCTAACGTTCCTTAGAGGTTGCATAGTTGGTCTGTATTTATTCGAATATATGGCTGGGAGCAACAAACTGGATAACGATAGTCACTATAATATCAATAACAATAATAATTGTTGGCGCGACAGTCCACAGGGGGACCAGGGCCTAGCGTGTGCGTTGTGCGTTGGGCGCGCTACTGTTCTCTCACAAGTATAAGGGACCTACAGTGTTTTGCCGACTCCGAACGGCGAAGTTCAAGAAGCTTTCTTAGACAGTTATTACTCTTTGAGTGTTGTCAGCAGTTCGAAAGAGGTGGTGCCGTGAAAAATTCGAGGTGTTCAGCCGGGAATCGAACCTAGACCCTTCGGCGTGTGAGTGTCGCACTCTACCCACTACGCCACGGCGGCCACTACAGACACTACAGACCCATTTTGACCAACTTTTTAAATTAAAGTCTTAGGCCCGGGAGGTTCCTGATTCCTGCAAGTAGACAATGACAGGCCATGTCGCTCCATATCGTCGGTCACCCGTTTTTTTTTTTGGCAATTTGGCACCCTTCGGATCTGCCAGCGTATAAGGACCTCTGAATGACCGACATTCCACCAACAATTCAAAAGTCTTTGAAGTCATCGCACTATATTTCAATTGCCCAAAATGAAAACAAATTTTTAATCCTGCCCTGACCTAAATCCACACATATGTCGGCCTATTATTTGTTGAAAGTGCGCAATAATCACGTTGTTTACGTTCATTATTCGCGTCCATAACGTGCAATTAATGCGATCTTAATTGCAGGACAATGCGCGTAAATCAATTATGGCCAATCACACTTGTAAACACAATCAACAGTTTCAGTGTTTTTATGCATCAAAACCACTCTCACCTTTCGCGCAAGGGGACCGAACAAAACAAAATAAATATGTGATTAATTAAATTGCAAAACTTGAGCCACTTAGCGGAGTGGTTACGTTGGCTGGTCGCAAGCGGATGCGTTGGGCACGGGTATTATTGAAGTGGCTGCTCATCAACTTGATTGATGAGGGGACTTTGTTTGGTTTATGGTGAAGCTGGTTTCTAAAATAATGAAATTTCCGCTTTTGAATTGCACTCTAAAGTGCGGTTTGAACCCTTCAACAACGCCATCGGAAACGATCCGAAAAATCGCTAATTAAACGGCCTTTAGTGCACGAATTCCAAGTGCACGTCGTTGTTATCCAATTCACGTCCAGGAAAGCAGTTAAGATCTGGGAAGTGTCGCTTTATTGATTTTCACCGGGCCAAAGCCAATCTTATATTCCCCTGTGGAAGTTGACCAATAGGCGTGGAGATATGACAACCCATTGGTCGAATAATCAGAATTTCAGTCACTTATTGTTAACATTCCATCCACTTCCTTCGTCCAAATCTCTTACATCCGTCGTCATGTTCTGTCAATCAGTGCTCTTCAGCATTGTGCTGCGCAGACAGCCATTGTCCACATAAACGTTCACTATTCACGGAGCAAACATCACCTTCTCACCGTCACTTGACACTGAATCCCAAAGACCCATCAGGAGCAAACAAACACACACACACACACCCAGACACTTGTAAGTGCAGCTTTACAAACAAGCCAACAGAGATCCCCTAATTGCGGCTACAAGTACACGACCCTGTTGGCGTTATGAAACCAACAATCTGTAGAGTAATTCCCTTCCTTTCCGGCATTAATCTGATCTATGCGGCAGCAGGAACCTACGAAGCCGCACGCGTTCTCGCCAGCTACACACCCCCAGCAGCGGCAGTAGACGCAGCAGCAGTAGCAGCAGTAGCAGCAACGCCATACCGTGCCGTGATGAATTCTCTTCAATTCGTTGCCGTTGCCCCAAAACCCAAACCCCACTCATGCACGTCCTCGTTTTCTCTTTGCAGCAGCCTCCACTGAAAAGAAATTACCAGTAATTGTATTTCTGCACGGAGAGTCCTTCGAATGGAGCAGTGGGAATCCGTACGATGGCAGCGTGCTCGCTAGCTACGGTGAGGTCGTCGTGGTAACACTTAATTACCGCTTAGGAATTCTAGGTACGTACAGACAATTTCATAACCCTTGTTCCCAGCTGTCTCTCCCGCATCCCTAGCACTCCACCCGCTCCAACTAGAGAGAGGGTCAACCGGAACTCAAGCGCAGCGCAGAAACGTGTCACACGTGTCCTATACCATCCGAATCGATACCCCAATCACGGCGTACGTGTGTGCATCCTATCATTTAGCCATTAGAGCTGTCGACGTCACATGGATGTGACGGTGATTTGAAAAACGATGTTCCGGTCCGTCGGTCGTCCTGCCAGCTATGTGCTCGTCGAAATTTAATTGCCAGCGAGTCAGCAGAGCAGCAGCAGTTGCAGTGACAGAGGAACCCGAGAAAATGTGCGCAAATCCTCCCTGCCATCATCCCTCAAAACCACAGCGCATCCCCTATGTTCTTTTTTTTTTGACAATTTTCTAACCAACACACCGCACACTTCTCTCTTGTTGTTTACCCGTCACAGGTTTCCTGAATGCCAATCCCAGCCCGCACACTCACGCCCGCATGGCAAACTACGGCCTAATGGATCAAATGGCTGCCCTGCACTGGATCCAGCAGAACATTCAAAAATTTGGCGGCGATCCAAACTCGGTTACACTGGCCGGCCACGGGACCGGTGCGGCGTGCATAAATTTCCTTATGACGTCGCCGACAATGGTGCGCGGCCTCTTTCATCGGGCCATCCTGCTGTCCGGGTCGGCGTACTCATCGTGGGCCCTGGTCGAGGACCCAGTGATTTTTGCCCTCAAATTGGCCAAAGAAGTTAATTGCTCCATACCAGAGGATTTAATTAAACATCACGAGCAGATTGTTGATTGTCTGCGTGAAGTGCCGCTCGAGGACTTGTACGGAGCCGACATACAAGCGCCGAACTTCTTGACATCATTCGGTCCATCGGTAAGTACCCCGCACTGCTGCGGTGTGTGTGTCTAAGAGTATGTATGGTTTGTTCTTTTAACGTTTCCTTTTTTCTTTTTTTCTGTCGCTGTCTTTCGGTTCATTGTCTTGGCCCGACCTTAACGTGTGTGTGTGGCGACTAAGCACCCTTCTCGGAGGAAAAGTGTTTAAGGACTGTGGGGCGCAATATTGAATTAGTTATAAGTTTTTTTGAGGATGAGTGTGTACGTCATTCAAGCGATCAGATATGGCCGAGTGTTGGGTGCTTAAGGAGGGGCCACAACAAAAGTGAGGGTGAGCTGAAAGCACTCGGGGATGAGAGCTTGCATTGCAACATATGCTGTTGATTGTTGCAATGCTGGCTTTCTTTTCGGTGGAGACGGCTTATAACAGTGAACTTGAAGTGGCTGACCAAGACCCAGTTGGGAGCAGTTTGTAAAGAGGGGACAATGTGTTTTAGTTGAGTCAGCGGTCATTTGTATTGAAGTGTTGGGTTTGTTAGTCGACTCTGTTCCGAATTTGACACGTCATACTATGAGCGTCAAAAGTGAGTAAACAAATATCTGATTACGGTATAAAGATGAAAATTAGGTCAAAACAACAACAAAAATTTCATTGATACACAAAAACCGCTTTATTCGTTTATTATTTCTTATTAGTTTTATTCGAAATTTTTAAGAGCCATATGAATAAAAAAAATTAGAGAGCAAAAAATGAAGAATTCACTGAAAAAAATATAAGGCCGGTGGTGGAACATGGAGGAGGTTCAGTGATGGTGTGGGGGTGTGTAGCAGCATCTGGGGTCGATAATCGTGTCTTCATTGATAGTACAATGAGGAAGAAAGATTATCAAAATATTCTCAGGACCAACCTCCAACCGAGTGTAGACAAATTAAGTTTAGCTATGAATTGGATCTTTCAGCAAGACAATGATCCTAAGCATACCTAACGTCTTGTTAAGGAATGGCTGCTTTATAGGACCCCAAAAACAATTTCATCATCTCCCGCAATCACCGGACCTTAACCCAATAGAGCACTTATAGAAGCATTTGGATAGAAGAATTCTACAGAGTATAATTAACAACAAAGAAGATCTAAAAAAAAGCTATAACAGAAGAATGTCTATGCCACGAAGACTCAAGGAAGTAATAAAGTCCGAAGGAGGACCAACAAAGTACTAAATTTAGTTTTTTAAACAATAAATATGTACATTTGTTGATAGAAATGTATACTGTTTACTCACTTTTGAGTCGTAATATATGAAGTAGCTATAATTTTCATCAAAAAAATGTACTTGTTTTTACAGTACTTTATTTTTTGAATAATTGATCACATTGAATAAAGCTATTTTGTTGTTGTTTTGACCCAATTTTCATCATTATACAGTAATCAGATATTTGTTTACTCACTTTTGACGCTCACAGTAGATGTGGAGTGATGTCCTTGCGAATCTCGAGAATTTTAAGTGACTAGCTCTTGTAGGCTTGACGACGAGTGCAGGCAAGCGCACGCAGCTAATCAAGACGCCTATAAGGCGACGCTGCATCGAACAACGAGGGCTGTTCGTGAACTCTACGAACAGAGAAGAAGGGAAGAGCACCGGCTTCTCAGAAGGAAAAAGAAGGAGCATGAGAAGTGCGCGGTCGAGGAAATGGAAAGGTGCTTTGGCAGGAATGAAGTCCGAAAGTTTTACCAAAAGGTAAAACAGCTATCCGGAGAATACAAAGTTCGGACCAAGGCCTGCTGGGACCAAAATGGACAACTAGTAGTAGAGTCGCAGTCTGTGCTGAGAATCTGGAAGGATCATTTCTGCAGACTCCTAAACGGCGATGACGACCCAAATCCCGCTGTTAGGCAGAATGTTCCACTCAATTTGGACGATGATAGACAAGCATTTCGTCCCCCCGACTTAGACGAGGTGAAGATAGCAATATCCAAGCTAAAGTCGAACAAAGCTGTTGGAGCGGACGGACTGTCCACAGAACTATTTAAAGCAGCTGGAGATGACCTGGTTGGGCGCATGCACCAGCTCATCTGTAAGATTTGGTCGGAGGAAAGGTTCACAAAATAGGAGACCCCTTTGACTGCGCCAACTACCGAGGGATAAGTCTACTGAACATCTCTGCCGTATTGTGTGAGCGTCTGAAGCGGTTCGTCCATGACCTGATAGGTTCCTATCAGTGTGGTTTCAATCCAGGGAATTCCACAATAGACCAGATCTTCACATTACGGCAGATCCTGGAAAAGACCCAAGAAATGCAAATTGACACTCACCACCTATTCGTCGATTTCAAGGCTGCATATGACAGTGTGCATAGAGACGAGCTATACAGTGTCATGTCTAGTTTTGGCATTTCTACCAAACTCGTCAAATTGTGTAGGATTACGATGGAGAATTCTCGTCAGGGTCGGTAACGAACTCACCGAGTCCTTCAATGTCAAAAAATATTTTAGACAAGGAGACGCACTGTCATGTGACTTCTTTAACATCATCCTCGAGAAGATCGTGCGAAACTCACAAGTCAACACCAGAGGCACGATCTTCCAGAAGTCAGTTCAATTGTTAGCTTACGCTGATGACATTGACGTGATTGGACGAACACAGCGAGCCGTCAATGAGGCGTTTGCTGGCATTGAAGCGGAAGCGCCTAAAATGGGTCTTGCGGTAAATGAGGGCAAAACGAAGTACATGCTGTCATCAAGGAAAGACACACAACATCGACGTCTCGGACGGAGCGTCACACTAGGCAGCAGAAACTTCGAGGTAGTTAAGGACTTCGTCTACCTCGGCTCCGCGGTAAACAGGGAATCCGAGCCATTGGGACAACACAATAGAGGACGACCTAGACTGAAGTGGCGCACACAAGTGGAGAAGGACCTCAACCAACTTGGAGTGCGCGACTGGAGACAGCTGGAGAAAGATCGTGCTGGCTGGAGAGGCATGTTGGTTGAGGCCCAGGTCCACCCCGGACTGTAGCGCCATAAGAAGAAGAAGAAGAAGGTCTTGTAGGTGCAAATCTAAATCTGTGGACTACAGTAGTACAACTTACAAGAAACCATTACATTTCAGACTTTCTTCCTTAGGAGTTCTTCAGGCCTTCAGTTTGACAGCAGAGCTCATGGAGTTTCATTCTGATCCTTTTCACTAAAGTTTTTGAAATATGAACTAACAGAAATGGAAGTCATGGCGTAGCTTGGCTACTCACCCTCCGAAATTCTCAAGTCTCGATACGTCAAGATTACTGCAGCCCTTCATTTCTTAAATTAAAAAAAACACTCCCATTCAATTTCCCCTACAGCAATACACTGTGATCCTCATGTTATGCTTGTAGCAGGCATAACAAAAAAAATTTGTGCAGAAGATGATGTATTCCCCTGACCGTCCACATTTTCTGTCACGATTTCTTGAACACTTTAAGAGTAGCCCTGTTTAAAATTGCTGAAAAATGCGAATTTAAAGGCCTTTGTAGAGACCGTGAGTCGGCACACTGCTTCTTCTTTAAATTGAGATGCATTTGTGCCTCGTGTGGCACAACTATTTCTATGAAGAAGAAATTAGAATTCATGCAATTGTCAATCACATTAAGGCTCAAAGAGGAGTTGAGTAAAGGACGACCCTTGGAAGTGGTATTTCTAAAGCAACTGCAACTTCTAGAGCATCTTCGCTTGATACTTAGAAATGGAAAGACCGCTGATTGGCATTGAGATCACCTTCAAGATTCCATTGGAAGGACTAAATGTTTTAAGGATTTCAAGGAATCAGCAACTTTTCGTCGTCGAAACGAGTTTAGTTCCAATCTAGCCCAAGATTTCTGCCGAATTAGTCAAAAAGTCGAAACATATATATCCTCTTTTTAATTTGGTTTGTCAAGTTGGTAACACATCACTCAATATGTCCAAGACTGACGCATAGAGGGCGTCACTAACAAAAAATTTAAATTATTATTAGGAAGTACACATACAAATGATACCTGTCGAATTTCCATGACAATCTAATTATTCGGTTACAAGTAACAGTGCTTCAAGTGAGGCTTCTTTTGCGATTTTCGAAGCAATGAAAAAAATAAAATTTCATGTTTTGACCGCCAAAAATTTCGTGTGTTCGTGTGTCACCGCCTTTTGGTGGGGAAAAAAATTCCGGACAAGCTCAGCAATGGCTTGGAAAGTGTTACAGGGACTCTGCTCCATCAAGAACAACTATTTGTCGGTAGTACTCTGACTTTAAACGTGGCCGTACAGACACCAAAGATGCTAAACACACTGGTAGGCCAATCGATGTAGTTACACTTAATGGCTTCAAAAAAATACACAAAATCGTTTTGGAAAACCATAAAGGGAAATTGCGTAACATAGCTGACACCTTAAAAATGTCAGAAGACAGTATGCACACTCTGCCGCATGAACATTTGTCCATGAGAAACCTGTTTTCAAAATAGGTGCCGCCTTTGGTTACAATGAACCGAAAACAACAAGGTATCGATGTTTCTGAGAGCAGTTTCGAGCTTTTTCACCAGAATAAATATAACTTCTTTTCTATGGCCGCCGTGGTGTAGTGATTAGAGTGCGACGCTCACATGCAGAACGTCTGAGTTCGATTACCGGCTAAACACCTCGAATTTTACAAGGCAGCGCCTCTTTCGAGCTGCTGACAGCCCTCAAAGTGTTATAACTGTCTAAGAGAAAGCTTCTCAAACTTCGCCGTATGGAGTCGGCAAAAATCTTTAGGTCCCTCCTACTCGTGAGAGAACAGTAGCGAGCACAACACGATTAGTTGATGAGTCAGCTAGGCCTTTGTGAACTGTCGCGCCATACAATTATTATTATTAAATAGAACTTTCTGCGTCAGTATGTCACAATGGACGAAACATGGATCAACCACTACACCCCAGACTCAAATCGGCAGTCAGCGAAGTGGACAGCGGCGAACCACGCCCAAAGCGTCCAAAAACACAAAGGTCGGCTTGCAAGCCTATGGCGTCCGTACTTTGGGATGCGCACTGAATTTTATTTATCGACTACTTTGAGAAAGGCAACTCAACCACTCGTGTTGTGCGCGCTACTGTTCTCTTACGGGCAGAAGGGACCTAAAGTCTTATGCCGACTCCGAACGGCGAAGTTTGAGAAGCTTTTTCTCAAACAGTTATTACTTTTTGAGTCTTATGAGCAAGCTAGAAAAAGGGAATCGAACCTAGACCTTCTGCGTGTGAGCTTCGCACTCTCATCACTACGCCACGGCGACCATCCTCAAAAAGCTGCTCGTCGGAAAAAAATATGGCTCTGATGAGGAGGTTATCGCCGAAACTGAAGCCCATTTTGAGGTTAAAAATAAATCGTTCAATTAAGAAGCAATCAAAATGTCAGAATGTCATGAAAATTTGACAGGTATCATTTGAATGTTCGTTCTTTCTGAAAATAATTTGGAGTTTATTAGT
This sequence comes from Eristalinus aeneus, assembly GCA_955652365.1. Taxonomy (NCBI): domain Eukaryota; kingdom Metazoa; phylum Arthropoda; class Insecta; order Diptera; family Syrphidae; genus Eristalinus; species Eristalinus aeneus. The sequence continues at coordinate 6,029,250 of OY019130.1, read as the reverse complement.
GGTGCCCCTATATGTCAGTCGTATGTTACCTAACATCGTACGTGTTACCATTTCCTGCATTTCCTGCATTTCCTTCTACGACTTACCAGCTATACTGGTATGAAAATTAGTGTTTTTAAATAAAATACTTACTATTAATTGGAAAGTAAAAACATTTTATTCAAAGTATTGGCTATTGTTTTCTACACATTTTGACCACCTTCCTGGCAATTTGTGAATACCACGCCAATAAAATTGTTCCTCTTTTAAAGCAAACCAATCAGACACCCAATTTTCAACCTCCTCGTAGGAATCAGAGTGCTGCTCAGCCAATGCGTGTCCCATCGATGAAAACAAATGGTAGTCGGAAGGAGCCAAGTCTGGTGAATACGGCGGGTGGGGTAGCTGCTCCCAGTCAAGTGTCTTGATTGTATCCTGAACCGGTTTTGCTTTGTGTGCAGGTGCATTGTCATGGACCAAAATTACCTTGCCGTGTCTTCTGGCCGATTCTGGTCGTTTCTCGATCAATGCATGGTTCAAATTGATCATTTGTTGTCGGTAGCGATCAGTATGGTTCAAATTGATCATTTGTTGTCGGTAGCGATCAGTATCAACGGTTTCACCAGGTTTTAGTAGCTCCTGGTACAGCACACCTTTCTGGTCCCACCAAACACACAGCATTGTCTTCTGCCGAATCGATTTGGTTTTGCAGTCGATGTTAATGCTTGTCCCAGATTAATCTATGATTTTTCCCGTTTAGGATTCTTAAAGTAAATCAATTTTTCATCGCCAGTAACAATCCGATGCAAAATGGATTTTCTTTCGTTGACAAGTGTTTTTTCGATTTTTCATCTGTCTTCCATTCAATTCATGTGCCACCCATTTTCCACACTTTTGGATCTTTCCCATAGCTTTTAAACGGTCAGAAATTGTTTGTTGTGCAACATTTGACATTGCTGCTATTTGCTTTTGACTCAAAGTGTCATCTCCTTCCAATATCGTTTGTTCGGCGCCTTCAAACTTTCTTGGTGGTCTTCCACGTTCTTCATTTCTCACATCAAAATCATTATTTCTGAACCGTTTAAAAGAATCTTTTGCATGTTGCTTCTGATAGAGCATGATTACCATATGCCTCGACAAGCATTCGATGCGACTCTGCAGCACTTTTCTTCAGAAATTAATGCTTTCTGGTACAAAATTTGACATTTTTAACACGATGAAAAAATATGATGTTGTCTGTTCAATGACTTGATGTCATAGCAAACAAAAAAAAAAATATGGTCTCGTTCACAACAAATGTTCCCTATCGAGACATTTGTATCTTGACGCTCACTTCATACGGGTATGAATTTGGGATTCTTGATGGGATTCCTTGCATCATGTAAACTGAGTGCCCTTATTTTGTGCTCGTGCACTCTCTAAAGAGCTGTCATGTGATAGTCCACTGCGAACAGTAGGTCTGACCTTCTAATGGAAAATTGACGGGGCACACACCACATTTAAGAATATTCTGGAATTCTGGCGTCAGAAGCAATGGTTCTAGTACAGCAGAACATCAGGAAGAAGTTCCTCAAGTTAGGTTGTAACGCAACAGCTTACTGGAACTTTGAGCATAATCGATGTCAACTGTTGCTTTTGGCGAATGCGCGACCTACATACCACCATCCTGCTTTCAACGGTTCTGATCCTGCTGTGTTCTTTCTCTACGACAGTGTATGCCTTATCTGACAGTGTCTCAGAAAGTATCCTGTAGAGAGCATTTCATAATCAACTTTTACGAAATTTATTACGGAGTAGTTGGGAGACGTGGCGTAGTGGGAAGAGTGCGACATTCACACACCGAAGGCTGTCGGTTCGATTCCCAGCTCAGCACCAATTTTTCGAATTTTTCACGGCACCACCTCTTTCGAGCTGCTGACAACACTCAATGAGTAATAACTGTCTAAGAAAGCTTCTCAGACCTCGCCGTTCGAAGTCGGCAAAAAACTGTAGGTTCCTTCTACTCGTGAGAAGCGAAGCCCATCCAGGATATACCTTTGTACTGGATGCTGTGCAGAGCTATAGAACAGAGCAAAGTCCGTCCGTCTGGCGAATTTCTTGAGTGAGAGAACAGTAGCGCGCACAACACGAGTAGTTGATGAGCAAGTTAGTCCCTGGTCTCCCTGTGGACTCTAGCGCCAACAATTAATTATTAGTTGGGAGACGCATTTTTGTGAATCGGAGACATGACAGTGGCGTTCCACTTATCGAATATGCTGTCCTCTTACAGTAGCTCACATACAAAGCGGGCCTTGTTAAAAAAAAACGTTCTGATTTAACTTATATACAGCCAAATAGCTTCTTCGACCTCATTTTAATCACTACCATCTTGCGCTTGTTTACGCCGGGGGAGGAGAAAAAATTCTTTTTTTCGCCCAACAGTGGCATATGCTTCGACATTACGAGGAGGAGTGTACAATGTTTCAATATTACGCCTTTAAAAAGTTGAATCCTCTTTGCAATGAAACTTCTTCCACCTAAGCTGAGTAAACATTTCTTAATCTTCACTGACAGAGGTCCAATCCCAATTTGCATAAGCAATAGAAACACATTGACTTTATTACGCACTTATTCACTTCAGAAAACATACAGTTCTTGAAAGGACCAACATCTTCATGAAAATCGGTCCGCGGATCATCACAACAACGTCCAACTATGCTATGTTCATATGTTAATATTAGATTAAGACCGAATTAGGGGATTTTAAATAAAATACAGTCCCATTCTGAGAACCCAGATCTGATCGCATTATTAATACCCTCTCTCAGATGTGAATATATTTGAATGCTTGATGCGCAGTTCACAGAATCAACACCAATCTAAGGCTCGGTCCCCTTAAGTCTAAAATGTGAGCCCTTTTATCGCTGCTCTGTTAAATATTTGATTCAGTTTCTTAGTTTCGAACTGCAAAAATTGATGTTTCACCAAAAACAAATATCTACCTCTGAGAGTGAAATTCAGATCCACGTCTCCCCCACACCTTCATTCACCCTGTCACATGCACATGTTCGAACATTCGAACAGAGTGCTTCCAAAGAACACATCGCTTGCTAAAACAAACCCATCCGACTCTATCACCGCACAGTAACTGCACTCCGCTGAGTACGTGAATAATAAACAAAGTCAGATGCACACACAAAACTGAAACTCACTCTCCTGCCTAATGTGAACAACTCGATAAATATTTGAAAACTATTTTCGTTTGCCAGGAAAAAACTTTTCAACCACCGCATGCCACTGACGGACCACATTTTTCACAGTTCAACGCTCCACCGAAATTATGTTTCCCTTAATTGAGAGTACATCAGCGCCCAAAACCAGCTCTCCCAAGTTTCACTCGAGTTCGACCACTACTTCGGAGAGCACTCAGCTCGAGGATTCCATTACCCTCTCACCTCCCATCCTGTCTCAAAACAAAATCCTCGATGACTCCTCACAAGGATGTTTTGAAACTTTTTCGAAAAATGATTTTCGAAATTGATTTTCACAACTCAATCATAAGGTGTCAAGAGACTCTCCTAGCCACCAACTCAGCCCCTAAGTGAAATTTCTGCCCAGCCTCCCACGCAGCAGGGACGCGTGTGTTTGCATGAGTGTCGTAGGGCACAGTGAATGAATGAATTTTACAGTTTCCCAATCCCAAGCTGATGTGATGTCATTGCTTCTTTCAGATTGATGGCGTTGTCATCCGACCGGGACACTCTAATCTCGATATCGATGATCTGATGATGACGAGGATGCCGAAGCGACCGCTCGAGAGCAGTACGGGCCACTACGACGTTCTGTTCGGCGTGGTCACGGGCGAGGCGATTTGGCGTTTCAGCGCGCATGACATTCAGAACGGTTTCGAGGGCGAGCGCCGCGATAAAATCATACGAACATATGTCCGGAATGCGTACAATTATCATTTGAACGAGATTTTCTACACGGTAAGTACCTGCGAAGCGTTCGTTACCGCAGCAGCGCCCCCTCCCAGGGGAATATTGGAAGAAGGTCAAGTGGGGAGTTGACACGAAAATGACTCCAACTCAAGAGGGGCTCGGTGCGCAATTGAGGGGTGCTTGCGTGCGTGTCCGTGAGGTATTCTGCTCGCGGCCAATTAACTCCGCAAGCAGTTGGCATCGATAAGAATTTATTTGGTAACGCAGCCTAATGAGCCCCCACATGAGATTCCAGTTCGCCGAATGCCTGTCCTCATTTGCATATGGGGGCGGTGGGGGCTATGTGCAAATAATCACAAGTGTTTACCGATTCAGAGAGACATTCAGAGCATGCAACATACTGGGAAATGGTTTGTTTTTATTGTTTAATGTTCGCCGCATGTGGCCACTAAATGACGAGGCCTTGTAGGCGAGGCATGATTTTATGTCAAACAGATGTTGACTAATTTGGTGGCTGAGTTACGCCTTACCTTGTCAATTACTTGCTTGCGCCAGGAATGTCAATTAGATGCGTTATGGAAGTGAGAGACTACATCTGAATGGGAACTACATTTTGATGAACGTTCAGGAATCGCGTGAACCGGCTTCTTTTTGGAATTGATGGCGTGGTTTGGGCAATCTCTGATCATGCTGCTCATCTCATACTTCAGGCAAAAACAGGAGACTTCGTTCCTCTCGGCATATCAGCATATGTCCCAGAATGATACCCTTTTGGGCTTAAGAGGCTTCTGAAGAATGTGAAATTTTCCGTCTCTTTGTTGCAGAGAATTGAACATTACCAGAATCTTCCTTTCTGTTTCCTTTGGTTGAAAACACAAATTGCTCGTGTGATTTTTAGTCCTATTTGCGTTGACGGGATCTGGGGAAGACTCCGTCAACGTCATTTATTGGATTTGTGGCAATAGTTCCAGCCCTGAGAGTTTCTAATTTCGACCCATTGGTGCAAAGACGGAAGACGTCCGGCCACACAAAAACAGAAGCACGTTAAGCAACGTGGCGTCAAAAACTGAAGACAGCTGACGAGAGAAGCATGTGATTGTTAAAAGCGACTACCGCAAATGATGCTCCTTGCTCCTTCTTAAAACACCTAAGACCAAAGATCAGTATTGACAAAGATCATAATCGGTGTACCTACCGGCCACTGTGATACGGTAGAAGGCTTCCTTACCGTACGACGGCTTCTACACACGTCGTTGAATGAGATCGAAGACAGGGAGGGAAAAGAAACCATCGTGCACTGCTTTTCTCTTGCAACTGCTAGAAAGAAAATGGTCAAAGAATACTGCAACAACAACCGAAAAGATAACGCTGACTCAAAAGTTAAAAGGTCTTGGCATTCCTAAGGGGGAACCAGCACCCCCAAACAGGTGGAACTCAGAAGACTCTTAAAGGCCTGGTATTGACTTCCCTCTGGACAAATGGCATCAAAATGGTCCCAATAGTGGCCTACGTGAGCTTTAGCAACCTATTTAGTACCCGACACCTTACCTGAGCTGAGCTGAGATGCATGTTAGGCAAGATTTGGGTCTATACCGGATTGTGGTGCCAACCTAAGAAGATAAACAGGAAGAAGGAGACGAAGAGGAAGAAAGGGAGGGAGAAGGAAGAACTGGAAGCAGGAGAATAACAGAAAGACGAGAAGAACAGAAAGAAAGATATGAACAGGAATAAGGAGAAGAATGAAAAAGAGAGTAAGAGGAAGAAAACGAAGAAAAGGAAGAAGCTCAAGGACAGGATGAAGAACAAGAATAAGAAGAAGGAGAAGCACAGAAAGAAGGGGAGGAACAGCAAGAAGGAAAGGAACAGGAAGAAGGAGAGGAACAGAAAGAAAGAGAGGAACTAGATTAAGGATAAGAACGAAAAAGGAGAATAACAGGAGGAAGAAGAACAGGAATAAAAAGAAGAAAAGAAAGAGGAAGAACAACAAAAAAGGGAAAGGAACAGGAAGAAGGCGAAGGACAGGATGGAGAAGAAGATGAAAAATAAAGAGAAAAAAAGAAAGAAGGTGAGGAGCAGGAATAAAGAGAAGAACAAAAAATATAGGAAGAACAGAAAGAAGGAGAAAAACAAAAAAGTAGAAGAACAGAAAGAAGGAGAAGAAAGGGAAGAAGCCCAAGGACAGGATGAAGAAAAAGAACAAGAAGAAGGAGTAGAACCGAAAGAAGAAGAAGAACAGCAAGAAGGAGAAGAACAAGAATAAGGAGAAGAAAAAAAAGGAGTAGAAAAGGAAGAAGAAGAACAGAAAGAAGGAAAAGAACAGGAAGCAGGAGAAGACCAGGAAAAGGCATATTCCAATCGCCTTTCTGCCACTCTCCAGCCACAAACGCTTGTTCATCCTTAGAAAATGATGGGACCATCACATTTTCGGTCTAATTGACTGTCTTCGCCTTTTTGTGATCGCTTTCGCCGAATGCAGCCCACTATTTGAATAGTGCCAACGAGAACAGAGCTGCATCATCAGCGAACATAGCAAGTGTTTTTGGTAGGTATTGTTATATCGGACAATAAATTTTTGAAAAACATGGGACCAAGAGCTGAACCTTGAAGGACATCACATTCAGTTATTTTTAATGATGAAGCGGATCCATGTGACATCAAGAGGGCAAACAAAACTCCTTGGTACTACTCTTTAGTAGCTTCAAACACTGCTCTGGAATGATCTCAACTTTCCGCTGTTGTGTGTCGTGACAGACTTGGAATTGGACATCTGCCCAACATGAAGGGTATACGTCACTATTACAAGATTATCAATTTTCATCAGGTTAATCGTGACCACCCTGGCGTTGTGAGTAGGTTGCGACCCTCACATGCAGAAGGTCCAAGTGCAATTTTCACGGCACCACCTCTAAGTCTCCAAGAAAAAGGTTCTCAAACTTTGCCGTTTGAGACCGGTAAAAAACTGTAAGTCATGAACTTTACACATTCTCATTGAGAACAGTAGCGCGCACAACACGAGTAGTTGATGAGCAAGCTAGGCCCTGGTCTCCCTGTGAACTGTCACACCACACAATTATTATTATTAACCTAGGCTGGGTCTTAGACATCAAATGTAAGAATTTGTGAATTCATCTCAACAAGTCGCGATTGAAGTGGTCAACGTTCCGCTGTTTGATATGCCTGTTCGCCTTACGAAACCAAGAATCGAGACACTTTCTGATCCAGCAATATTTTTTATAAGACTCACCCGTTTCCACATGGCGTCTGTGACTTGGAATTTATCGAAGAGCCCGTTCTGTGCATGTCATTTCGCATTTCCGCTTTTTAATCGATTCTGCCCATCGTGTCAAACGCTTCCGTCATTCCGTTCCGTTTCATAGTGACAAAACAACAAATTTGACAAATGGTGATATGAGTGCGCGCACAACTCCATCCTCTCGGGAAGCTTACTGCCACAGGAAATGCAAAATATTTAAGACAATATAAAGGACAGCTTGAAATGGCACAAAATTGTAACGCCTGCAAGTCAGTCAATTTAAAAGCACTCCTCCAAGTGCATGTCTCCCCTTCTCACATAAACAACTTAGCGCTCCCCGCACACTCACCATAAGTTCCAGCAGGATCCAATGACCAAATTAACCGCCTACCATCTGATAGAGTTTCCTCTTCTCTCATCATCACCTCCCCCTCCCCTTTGTGGCGTGTGATGTCATGAAATGTCAAAAGGACGTATCAGCACATGGAGTGTTATATCAAATTATCTGTCATCTGCCATCTTCAAATCGGTCGTGTTCCTCAAAATGAAGACCAATTGACGAGAATCAGGTGTCGGGGACATTCTCTATTGCCAGCCGAATGCAAAACGTGACGGAATGTCAAGCGAAGGCAGTGTCTGACACCTTCCAGTCACCCGCTGCGAACGAGCTCAAATTTCAAATAAAATCACAAGCCAATCAATATTGATCTAACCCCAGGCGAAGTCCTCAGCCAACGCGCCCGGTACGCAGAAGGCAAGTGTCGGCAACCGCAAGTGAGACACCGCCGCCAAACGAGGAATGAATCATGCTCAGTAATAATCTTATGTTTATTTGTCGACATAAAATATTTGTCGAACGCATTAATAGGACTCGCCTGGTTTGCTCCTGGCTCGGTCTCATTCGCCTCCTTAAGCGGTCTTGGCGTCTCCGGATGTGCTACAGCAAGAGGTGACGGATTCCGACAGCAGCAGCGGGATCTTTGATGTGTGTATCCGAATGTGTAAAGTTCAGGACAATAAGTCTCCCCTCCATACCTCAGGACATCCCCCTTCCCACACCGCAATTGAGGTTTTCACAAACGCAACCACCCGAACCCGCTCACAGAAGGACTTCAACGACAACGTCATCCACGGCAACGATTCCGAGACCCAGGCATGCCCGTCGTTATTGTCGCAACGGCCCACGGATGACTTTGAGCCCTCAGTGCGCCCCTGTGCGTGCGAGGGTCGCCCTCGCCACAGATGAATGATGATGGCTGAGGCGGAGATATGGGTTATGCATTCAATCTATTTTATATGAACGAGAATTACGGTCATGTGTGCGGATTTTGGGGTTTAAGACTTCGCCTCGGTTGCTGCTGCTGCCGCCCTCCCAGCCGGGGAGCGTGTAATGTGCGGGTACATATCTCACAGGCGCAGGCCGTAGTGCGGAAGCCCCCCCCCCCCCACCACACACACACCGGCACAACGAGGTCGAGGACACACCGAACGGAAATAATAATAATAACAATAATAATGCAAATAAAATCTGTTTGATATTTGAAGTTGTGTGTGCGTGAGTCGCTCTTGCGGAAATTTATGCTATCGCTCTGGCTCTGGCGATGCTCGGGGATCGCTCGCTCGTCGCTCATAACGCACAATAATCGACGTAACGTGAGTTTGGCGCTTTTGTTCGTCTTCTGGTGGGACCGTTATAATGGGAATTATGCGTTTATGTCTTCTTGATATAACGACTGTTGACGTCTTCAAAATTGCTTACTCTCGGAATGCGTCTCGGTGTGTGTGGCGTTACGCTGTGGGATTGAGGAGCGGCGCGACGGCTGTGGGGTGGCAGCAAAGCGAAAAAGTTTTATCCCTCTTGGGGGCGAGTTTATCTTTCCTGAACATTTTTTGCCTGTACCCTCTGCATCTGCAAGGCCGACGGAGATTGAGAGCGTCTAGGAGGTTAAGGAGACACGAATGATTTGTTTAAATGACACTTGAAACAATTTTTGGGTGGGCCATCGGCTCTGGGGCATGATGAATACCCAAAGTCAGTCGATCAAGAAGCCATTACACGAGTCGTCAATCATAGACGAGAGGCTGGCGTCGAATGGGGGCGGGGTGTAATTTCGCTGAGTGAGTTGGTGGTGGTGGGCCGGCTTGGCGAGAAGTTTTCTCCGAAGTTTCACCGCAGATTCATGCAGCGTCGGCCTCATATATGTCAAAAAAGGGGAAAATTTGTTTTGAGTGATGGAATGTGTGGACTCGGGAAAGAGGCGTCACTATAATGGGGAGTACATTTATATGCAAATGTTTATTTTTTTCCTTGAAAGGTAGACAGGAGGAGCTGAGAACTTGTGTAACGCTGAAAGAAAAAGTTTTTCACCCTAAATGAGTTTTTTTCCTTAAAAGAAGAGAACAAAGTATGCCTTTTGTGTAATAAGGACAACTGAAAGAGCGAGGAAATGTCATTCAGATTGATATCCTTTTGTCATCATCACCCTTTCGATCCAAATTTGGGCTCCATCAAGAAATCAACTGTTTGGAGAGAATACCAACACCATCCAACGGTGTACACCGCTGTGGGGCAGCACTTATGGCAAAGGTCTAAAGACTAGGAAGTCTCTGGAGAGCTCTCTAATATCTGGCGATTCTCTGAATTAACGCCAACGAGAAAAGTTTGAATTTCAAAAAGCACGTCAAAGAGAATGAGAATCAGCAACAATTTTGGATGCCTTAGACTTAGCTTTTATAACTAGCGCGGACTAAAGGTATTGTTTATACCCATAAGTGTAGAGAATTAAGTCATAGCACGAGCCGATGGTTTAGAGCATGAGAAGGAACAGAGGTAACGATGCTCATTGGTTTTAAATGCCTGTGGATTGTTATAGTGGGGAGGTGAAGTTGGACTAGGAAAAGCAATTATAAAAAGGTTTCGAAAACTAATTTCCAAAAAAATTTGCAACACATCACACAATGAGTCGCGAAACATGTACATAGAGGGCGCCTCTAACTAAAAATTAATACTCAATTTATAATTTTTGTAAATGGCGTCCCTTTATGTCCCGGGACTTACTGAGTGATATGTTATACATAAGTTTGTCAAATATCTCCCTTCCGCCACTTTGTCTTTTGAATTTTCCGGCTATGTACAAGGCGCTACAGAGCTCGTATCTGGCAATACTATACACCATTTGAAAGATCTTGACAAAACCTACAAACCGACGCTATGCATGATTAGTTTGGATATGATCAGCTGGATACAAAAAAAGCTTGGTGTTTGGCTGCCGCATGATTTGACACAAAAAAAAACCTTCTGGACCGAATCAACGCCTGCGATATGCTGCTGAAACGGAACGAACTCGACCCATTTTTGAAGCGGTTGGCGACTGGCGACGAAAAATGGATCACGTACGACAATATCCAGCGAAAACGGTTGTGGTTGAAGTCCGATGAATCGTCCCAAAAAGTGGCCAGGCCGGGATTGACGGCCAGGAAGGTTTTGCTGTATGTTTGGTGGGATTTTTAAGGGAATCATCCACTATGAGCTACTCCCATATGGCCAGACGCTTAATTCTACCATCTACTGCAAACACCTGGACCGCTCGAAGTAGCCGATCGACCAGAAGCGTCCAGAATTGGCGAACATGATGGGTGTAGTGTTCCACCAGGACAACGCCAGACCACACACTTTGTTGATGACTCGTCAGAAGCTACGGCAGCTCGGATGGGAGTCTTACCGCATCCACCATATAGCCTGAACATAGTGTCAAGTGATTACCACCTGTTCCTGCCCATGGCGAACGCCCTTGGTGGTGTGAAGTTGAACTCAAAAGAGGCTTGTGAAATGTGGCTGTCCGAGTTCTACGCAAATATGGAAGGGAGCTTCTACGTGAAGGGTATTATGAAGCTGCCATCTTTATGGAAACAGCTTATCGAACAAAACGACGCATATTTGAACTAAATCCGATCGCTGTAACACTTTAAATGAACCATTGAATGAAGAGCAAAAAAGCGGAAGGGAGATATTTGACAACGTTATATTTCTTGCATTGCTTTTCATATACCTATACATTTCGCTGCATTTTGGCGATCTCGAATATGTGATCGTTTGAACTTAGTGTTGAGTTGATACACGTACCGAGGATGGAAAGTCGTTCAGTTTCAACTATGCAGGAGCCATCCATAGATAATGGCAGATTGTTTTGAGAACGCTTGAGTGACAGTAAACAGCACTGAGTTTTGGAAGCATTAAATTCCATTCTCTTCTTTTTACCACAATCAATAACGCTGTCAAGATCGGAATTTAATGAGCTTAACATACGCTGCCGTTCGAAGTCAATGGCCGAAGAGGAGGTACGATAGCCGAGGAACGATTATGAAAATCTGAGGGTACTGTCATCAGCGATCAAGTGAATTGGAATAGAAGTGAAAGACATGAAATCATATAAAACAATGGGAAAGAGTGTTAGAGACAAATCGGAGCCCTGGGGAACACAAGCATTAATATGGTGAATATCAGACTTGAACCCATCCAATACAACTTGTATTCAACGGTTCGAAAGGTAATTTCTAGTTCATTGAAGAAGAGATTCATCGACGACAAAAGCACGCACTTTCGACAAGAGGGCCTGGTGCCAGACTCTGTCAAATGCTTTTGAAATATCAAGCGCAACGATCTTGCTTTCTCCTACATTGTGCAAAGATTGTTTCCATTTTTCGGTGAGATATGCCAACAAATCACCAGTGGACCTGTTGCTGCAGTGCCGAATTGCCGGTCATTAAGAAGCTTCCGAGTTTCAAGATATTTCACAAGCTGACGATTTGTCAGTGTTTCCATGACCTTGGAAAGTAGGGACGTAAGTGCTATGGGTCGGTAGGAGGTAGGTGAAGACGGTTCGCCTTTTTTAGAGACGGGCTGGACAAATGCTGTTTTCCACTTACTCGGAAAGAGCCCGAAAGAGTAGGACAAATTGAAAAGCTTACGCACCGGTTTTGCCAGAACACTTCTTCAGAAGAACGGGAAGGATGCCCTCCGGGTCAGCGGATTTGTGCACGTTTAGATCTTTTAGTACTCTTGCAACTGTACGAGTGCGAAAATGGGCTTGTTCCATGGAAAAACTTACGCTCGCAATTACAGTTCATACTCCACCACAAACATCTGGTCCCACCATATACAAAGAATGGTTTTAGAACAGTGGATGTTTTCGTTTGGCATTGATGTAGACGATCGTGGAACGGGCTTAACAGGCTTGTCATTTTACAAATTTATAAGTGGATGGCGCGACAGATAACAGCGGGACTAGGGCCTATAGCCTGATGTCATAGAAAGCCAGTTGCAAGGTTTTTTACTCAAGTGCCTCTTGAGCCCAAAGAAATGGAAAGTGATTCTTCATTTTATTTCAGAGCTGATCTTTCTGTCTCTATTTACCGCGGAGCTGTGTCAGGCGAAGTCCTTCACTATCTCGAAGGCCGAGACATGATGTTGTGTATCCTCCCTTGACAGCACCACGTACGTACATCTTAAGCGTTGTATCCGTAGACGTTTAACCAGGCACATGTCGCTGTACAGCCCATAGAGTTCGCCATTAAATCTTCTCCTTCAGATGCCATCAACGCAAACAGGACCGAAAATAACACGCAAGACTTTTCTCTCGAAAAGACTAAGGGCTTCCTCATCCGCCTTTGCTAACGTCCAAGATTCTGCGCCATATAGTAGGACGGGGATGATCAAGCTGTTATATAAAGCGAGCTTAGTCCTTCGAGAGAGGGCTTTGTTACTCAATTGCCTCTTGAGCCCAAAGAAACAGCGGTTGGCAAGAGTGATTCTGCGTTTGATTTCTTTACTGATGTTGTTGTCCCTGTTTACCGCGGAGCCGAGGTAGACGAAGTCCTTAACTACCTCGAAGTTTCTGCTGCCTAGTGTGACGCTCCGTCCGAGACGTCGATGTTGTGTGTCCTTCCTTGATGACAGCATGTACTTCGTTTTGCCCTCATTTTCCGCAAGACCCATTTTAGCCGCTTCCGCTTCAATGCCAGCAAACGCCTCATTGACGGCTCGCTGTGTTCGTCCAATCACGTCAATGTCATCAGCGTAAGCTAACAATTGAACTGACTTCTGGAAGATCGTGCCTCTGGTGTTGACTTGTGAGTTACGCACGATCTTCTCGAGGATGATGTTAAAGAAGTCACATTACAGTGCGTCTCCTTGTCTAAAATATTTTTTGACATTGAAGGACTCGGTGAGTTCGTTACCGACCCTGACAAGAATTCTCCATCGTAATCCTACACAATCTTAAGAGTTTGGTAGAAATGCCAAAAGTAGACACTGTATAGCTCGATTCTATGCACACTGTCATATGCAGCCTTGAAATCGACGAATAGGTGGTGAGTGTCAATTTGCATTTCTTGGGTCTTTTCCAGGATCTGCCGTAATGTGAAGATCTGGTCTATTGTGGACTTCCCTGGTCTGAAACCACACTGATAGGGACCTATCAGGTCATGGACAAATGGTTTCAGACGCTCACACAATACGGCAGAGAGGATCTTGTATGCGATGTTCAGGAGACTAATCCCTCTGTAGTTGGCGCAGTCAAGGGGGTTCTTCTTTCTTGTGGACGGGGCAAACGACGCTGAGATTCCACTCATCGGGCATGGTTTCCTCCGACCATATCTTAGTAGCTTAGTTCTGCGGACAGTCCGTCCGCTCCAACAGCTTTGTTCGACTTCAGCTTGGATATTGTTATCTTCCCCTCGTCTAAGTCGGGGGGACGGAATCCTTGTCTATCATCGTCCAAATTGAGTGGACCATTCTGCCTAACAGCGGGATTTGGGTCGTCATCGCCGTTTAGGAGTCTGCAGAAATGATCCTTCCAGATTCACAGTACAGGCTGCGACTCTACTACTAGTTGTCCATTTTGGTCCCGGCAGGCCTTTGTCCGAACCTTGTATCCTCCGGATAGCTGTTTTACCTTTCGGTAAAACTTTCGGACTTCATTTCTGCCAAAGCACCTTTTCATTTCCTTGACCACGCGCTTCTCATGTTCCTCCTTCTTCCTTCTGAGAAGCCGGTGCTTTTTCCTTCTTCTCTGTTCGTAGAGTTCACGAACAGCCCTCGTTGTTCGATGCAGCGTCGCCTTATAGGCATCTTGCTTAGCTGCGTGCGCTTGCCTGCACTCGTTGTCAAACCATGGGTTACTTCTGGGTGGTGACGTGAAACCCAGCACATCAGTGGCAGCATCTTTGATGGCTTATTGACAACGTTTCCATTCTTCTTCTATGCTTAGTGCAGGAAGCGTCGAACTCTGAGCGAGTTACTTTTTGGACTTACGGCCAAAAAAAGTCGTCGTCCTGTTCCTTGATGTTCAAATTTTCTACCTCATTACAACCGGGAGGTATACCTGCTCTCCGTCTTCCTCAATATCTTTCACCAGAGTTGTGACTTAGTTCCGAAGATTTAAGGGTAATTCTGAAGATTTAATTGGATGGCGCGACAGTTTACAGCGGGACAAGGGCCTATAGCTTGCTCATCAACTACTCGTCTTGTGCGCACTACTGTTCTCTCAGGAGTAGAAGAAATTTCAGTTTTTTGCCGATTTACAAACCCGGACATTTTCAATGAAGCGAAAAAAAAAATAAATGTGGTTGTCTAAGAAAGACGCTGATGCACACTCATTATTGATGACAAATTTCTTACCTTTCCAGGGAAGTTGGTAGTCGCTTCCAGTGCCTGCAAGTGGTGCCATCTTTTGAAAACCGAATAAATTTGTATTGGCTGTACTTTGTTATTTTGCATTTGAACTACAATATTTTTATACAATCACGCAATTATGTTTAAAACTCAGTACACACAATTTGACCCCATACATTGAACGTATAAAAATTGCTCATGCCTCGATTCAAGTCCCCAAAATGTTTCATTTCTATATTTGTACTTCTCAGAAAATGAACGCACTTCAAGTGATCAAGAAAATCAGTTATCCCCACATTTCGCAGCAATCATCTGCGTCACCAAAATAACCTCTGATGCTATCCATTTTAATTTGCTTTCCCTCGGCCAACATTAAGCTTCAAACTTTCTGTCAAAAAACTTTCCAGCACCCCATGAAGCTCAAGGCCATAAAGACCAACAGCGTTCGGCTTCCCATCTCATTCCACTGTTCCATTGATACTTTTGTTCACTTGCGTCACACTTGGGAGTGAGTCTGTGCTGCACAGAGGCGTGCACAGTAGAACCCAATCATAAGCAAGATTGTGCCATAATTGACCACCTACACGAGGTACAAACAAAAAGAAAACGGAAACTTCCTGATTATCCACAATTTCCATGCAGTCTCCACTTCGTCCCACACACTCACGCAGTGACCGCCTGCTGCTGATATCCGCTGCCTGTGGCATTGCCCTCCAGTTGCAAATGAACTCGCATTCGAATCCGATTGGGTCTGTCAAAGTTCTCCGGAAAGCAGCGGCTCGTGCACACACGGCGACGGACAATCGAGGGGTCTTGGAGCTCAGAACTCGAACTCGACATGCCATCATCAGTTTGCGGGTGTGCATGTCATTCCAATTACGGCGGTATTTGCCATCCAGTGCTCCACCTATGCACAGAATGGTGGCGGATGCGATGAGCTGGGTGCGCCTCGAATGGACCAACGCGACGTGAGATGTGAGATGATGCGGAGATGATGGTGAGGTTATTATCCGATGTGGAGAGGAGGTCAAGCCCGGGGAGCTCAGAGTCTGCACGCTTTTCCGGGAAATAATAATGTGAAGACATCAAGGGTGCACTTTGTGGGACAGTTCAGGGAAAACCTCTGCTAAGACTAATGAAGGCTTTAGTGAGCAAAGTGGTGTGGACTACAACTGATACCGCAGTGTTCTAGGGAAGGAACTCAATTCACTTGGATTTAAGAATCTTATCCACTTTCGAGTGGCCGCCGTGGCCTAGTGGGTAGAGTGCGACGCTCACGTGTTGAAAGGTCTAGGTTTGATTCTCGGCTGAACATCTCGAATTTTTCACGGCACCACCTCTTTCGAGCTGCTGACAACACTCAAAGAGTAATAACTGTCGAAGAAAGCTTTAAAACTTCGCCGTTCGGAGTCGGCAAAAAACTGTAGTTCCCTTCTACTCGTGAGAGAACAGTAGAGCGCAGAACACGAGAAGTTGATGAGCAAGCTAGGCCCTGGTCCCCCTGTCGACTGTCGCGCCAACACTTATCCCCTTTCAAGAGAAAAGCTGAATTAGATATCAGTGCGTCTAAAGCCGAGGCATGCACCTCCTGCACGAAAGTGGAAAGTATTTCTTGTAGCACCAGAACTGCATTTTGAGTCACTTCCTTCACTCTTTCATACATTTTAGTGGCCCTCGTCACTAAGACTGGAACCACTTCCCTCGACTTTAACTCATCTGCCTCTAGAGTATCAAACCAAGGATTTTTACACAAGACACAAGGAATTCGCAAGAAGGTGTCGCTTTGAGCTATGTCCTGCCTTCCTCAAAAGCTTTATTCCCGTTCCTTTCAATCCCTTCGTCGCTCATTTCCTTTCTCAATTGAATGTCATCAAATATTTCCAGACACCTATGTCACCTTGTGTCCCATGACTCGATCTGCTTTTAGCCAAAAAGAAAGAAAATAAACAATTTTCCAGAGAATCCCTTTTAATTCCCCATAACGCAGTCAACTCCAACTCCATTCACACCATCGCTCTCAGCAAAGCTGCGGATTTTTTGAAATATGACGCACCGTCCCGCTGCTCATGCCTACGTTTACTGTCCTTCTGTGAAGTGTCTGCGTAGGCCAATGCAGACGTCCTTGAGTTGTGTGGTTCTGAGAAACAATCACTTCTCGTTGAAAATAAATGATTTATTTGCTCTTTGATCTCCGGCTCAGCCCTTCGATTTGGGACGGATTTAAATTTCTTTTGGTCTCCGAAACAATTTTCTTTGAGAGGCGTGGAGTTATTTTCGATCGCCGCCTTGGCGCGTGCATTAAGCAGCACACCCACCGGTTGTTGCAATGCCATGAACCAGTTGTCAGGTTATAATGTTTTATACAAGAATATTTGTTTTAATCAAATGCCGAGGAACAAGTGGACATGGTTTGAGCCGCAGCGAATGTGTTTTGGTGCCACAATTGACGGGTGAAATTAAAGGAAACCCACTTTCGAATGGTTAAGTAAAATAAGAGTCTCTTGTGTTGGATTAAAACACATCACTCAATGGGTGCCGGGACGTATAGGGGGCGCCACTAACAAGAAAATGAATATTAACTTAATAATTTTTATATGTGGCGCCCCCTATTTTTTCGAGTACTTATTCGCGGAATTCCCCTCAGAAGAACCTGAACTTACGGAGAACGACATAATTCGTGCCGCTTTTTTTAAACTGAACTCTTCACCAGGCAAAGTTTTAGCCATTGCCAAAAACAGACAAGAGCCAAACACCTCGTTCTGCGTCGAAAAGTGCATCGATGAGGAGCACACACTCAAATTGCCGCAAGAAACGTAAAGCTCTAAAGTCAAGCACAAGGATTGGCATATGAAGTTCCTTCTCGAGGATCATATTCCTTCAGAACCTTGTTCTATTCTTTTACTTACGTGGGGCACTTAGACTTGTGACAGTCGAGACAGCATCCGCATTTAAACTAGATATTGAATCCAGTTCACCAACAGGAAGGAGTTGCTTTCCTCCCCTTCAAGAATTCTTCCGCAATGGATGCCTCGCTATGAATTACCATCTCCTGTTTCTTCTTCTCTTCGAGTGGCCCTACAGTACGAAGAAAAATTAGTTAAGTACGTTGCCTCTCCAACCTTCATTTTCTTCTTCTCTTCGAGTGGCCCTACAGTATGAAACCAACTTGGTCAAGTAGGTTGCCTCTCTGGCTAGCTGCCTCCATTTGCGCCCTTCAAGTTGGTCGACGTCCTTCTCCACTGGTGTCTGCCATCATCACAGTCTAGGTCGTCCACTGTTGCGTCGACCCAATGGCTCGGGTTCAAAGACTTTCGGAACAGTGGTGCCTCTACATGACGTAGTTGTCTTAGGTGCTTTATTCGAAGGTGCATGCGCCTAGCATGCCGCCGCACAGGCCTTTGAGTTGAGTCGTTCAGTCTTCTCCTCCAAATGTCATCAATGCAAACAGGACGCACGCAGAACTTTTCTATCGACAAGACTAACGGTCATCCGCTTTAACAACGTTCAAGTTTCCGCGCCGCAAAGCAGGACTGTGGTGACCAATCTGTCATAGAAAGCCAGTTTAAGGGCTTTTTACTCAAGTGCGTCTTGAGCCCAAAAAAATGGAGAGTGATTCTTCATTTCATTTCAGAGCTGATGTTCCTGTCTCTATTTACTGCGGAGCTAAGTCAGATGAAGTCCTTGACTACCTCGAAGGCCGAGACATGATGTTGTGTATCCTCCATTGACAGTGTTATGTACTCCGTTTTGCCCAAATTTACCTCCAGACTCATTTAAGCCGCTTCTGCTTCAATGGCAGCAAACGCCTCATTGACGGCTCGATATGTGCGCCCAATCACGGCAATGTCGCCCGTGTAGAATAACAGTTGAGTTCACTTTTGCTAGATCGTGCCTCTGATATTGACTTGGACATACTGCCAAAAAAAGTCATCGTCGTGTTCCTTGATGTTCAAATTTTCAACCTCATTACAACCGGGTGGTAAACCTGCTCTCCACCTTCCTCAATATGTTTCACCACAGTTGTGACTTAATTCAGAAGATTTAAGGGTAACGTCTACAGTGCGCGAACTTACAAAAAACGAAGCCGCAAGGTAAAAGAGCAATGTTGCGTCTAGTTTCCTACTCTTCTGAAGTAACCAAATTTGAACTACTTAGTCGCCGTGGCGTAGTGGGTAGAGTGCGACGCTCACACGCCGAAGGGTCTAGGTTCGACTCCCAGCTCAACACCAATTTATCGAATTTTTCACGGCACCACCTCTTTCGAGCTGCTGATAACACTCAAAGAGTAATAACTGTCTAAGAAAGCTTCTCAAACTTCGCCGTTCGAAGTCGGCAAAAAACTGTAGTTTCCTTCTACTCGTGAGAGAACAGTAGCGCGCACAACACGAGTAGTTGATGAGCAAGCTAGGCCCTGGTCCCCCTGCGGACTGTAGCGCCAACAATTATTATTATTAATTAAATTTGAACTAGAAGTCTAAGTGACTAACATATGGGCCAAATTAGGGTTTGATTCCTTTTGAATAAATACTACCACAAAAGACAAAGAAAAACTAGAAATTCCCTAATCCGAAAATACTAAATATCCCTTTTCCTATTGCTTTAACGCTCTGGTGAAGTCTGACTTAAATTGGTTTAGTTGTTCGAATGCAATGGTTATAGACCGACGAACAAATCAGCCAATATGTCAGTCAGTTAACCACTTTATAGAGATCCGTGTGGTTACAGTCTTCTTGGTTAGACGCCGATTCCTTGGCTGTAAATGGATCCCAATTTAAAAGCGTGCCTGGTGTCGATCTCAATGACATGGACCTTGCCTTAAAAAAATAACGCGATAAGACCCAGCCTCTACAGAGAATACCACAGACCCCAGCTACAGTTCCAGAGACTCCTTTGAAACTATCAGTGAAGCTGATCAGAAGTACAACTTTTCTTTAAGGTGGAGACGTATAATAGCCTGAAGGATTGGATATGTCCGGCCAATATACGTTCAACTCTCATTGGGGCGTAGATATGAACATCCTTGGCTTAGACAGAAGGCGCCTGCAATTTGATAAGGTATGGCTGCAAATTAATAGAGAATCCGGCAGGTATACGTCCTTCTAGCTCTTCTAGTTCCACAATGAATCTTATGCGTATGGGCAGAACAAGGGAATTCCCGTACGCATAAGATCCATTGTGGAACTATAGATACTAGAAGGACGTATACTTGCCGGACTCCCTATAAATTTGCAGCCGTACCTTATCAAAATGTAGGCGCCTTGTGTCTATGCAATGAGACTTGAACGTATATTGCCCGGACAGCTCCAATTCTTCAATCTATCATACGTTTCTACCTTAAAGAAAGGTTGTACTTCCAGCGCTAACGAATTCCTCTAGTCTGTACTGAAAAAGTTCTCTGATGGTGCTCCTCTTGATAACCGATATGTCCACTGGCAGCATTCCCGTGGGCACTACCTCCGAAAAAAACATTCAAGCAGCGAGCAGGTTATCGGCAAAAGCACAGTGCTTGCGTTAGATCTGAAGATGGCCCTCCTCCACATATCACACAAAGTCGCCGCCGACAGCCGCATGGTAGTTCTGGCCAATTCCAGGCCCACCACTTCCAGTGTAAATTGTCATTTCACTCGAAGCCTTACCAATTGTCGAGCAAATGTTTCCATGCCACTTGAATTCATCAGGATCATCATCATCACCTTCCTAGCTTTCGACTCAGTGACTCAATTCCTTTTGTGCCCTTCCTTCCGCCTTTTCCTAAGCCGAACTTTGAGGGACCTTTCTCGCAAAAAGATTGCTTTGAGCCTACTAATCATTCTACTTTCCATGCTCGTCGAGAGGTTCATTGTAGCAAGAATTCCTTCTAACTCTGTCTGAGGATTCTTCCATGCCTTCTTCCATGCAACGGAAATGTCCACGAGGTATATGGAAGGAATGAAATGAATTTCGAGATTGTCTGGAAGAGACACTCCAGTGGACTTCACGGAGGGGTTTGGGAATTGGTGGATTCTCTCACAAACAAGGCACCTAGGTAACCCAAGTGCCAAACTGAAACTATGCTTGAGGGACAATTGCTCCCGGCAGCGAGCGAAAACGTCGTACGTCGTCGTTTTGTGGACCCCAGCATTCTGTTGCAACGCGGCTCAACACTGACCCTGAACAGTCAGTATAGCCGCCTCGCCTGGAACAGTTGACTTTACACTCGAAACATCCCACACAGAACATCGAAAAGGAACGACAGACTGAAACAAATGTTCAAACACTCACAGAGTCAAGGGCCACTGGAGTACACCTTCGCTAGTCATTGGAACACAGCATCGCTGGTCACTGGAGCACAGCATTGCTGGCCACTGAAGCATAGCTTCGCTGGCCCCTGAAGTGCAGCATTGCTGGCCACTGGAGCAAAGCTTCGTTGACAACTGGAGTACAGCTTCGCCGGCCACTGGAGTAATAATAATTGTTGGCGCGACAGTCCACAGGGGGACCAGGGCCTAGCTTGCAAATCAACTTCTCGTGTTGTGCGCGCTACTGTTCTCTCACGAGTAGGCTGTAGTAGCTGGTGTACAACTTCTAATTAAACTGGCGGCCAAGTTCCTCCTAAGATTCCATCAGCGTTTCTTAACCTTTACACTCATGAATTCAGTCAAACCATTTAGAGAGTCTGTTTACAACGTCGACGCTCCATTCTGTGTGCTAGAGAATATTCCAGAAAGCGGGGCGATATCCGCCAGGCTTCAGGCAATTCACAACAAACCTCAGACTAGTGCCAGCCAACCTTTAAGTCCCCATTTTACTCCTCAAAGCGATTGTCTGTCTAAATGTTGGTTCCGCCCTCCCTATATTAATCCAATTAATATGCGTCAGGTTCTTGCCATTCTTATCGAAAGAATGTAACAGCACCACGTTCACTCGCAGGTGTCTCCCTCCTGCTCCCCTCCCACAAATGTCTCATCATTAAACTCCCGCAGGAAACCGATCCCCTCACGATGCATTGCCACGCTGCCAGACAATCAAAGTCAGCAATAAAAAAAACGCGGCAAGTCCCGAACTAGTGGCAAGGACACGAAGTTGCTTGTAGTACGTCCCGAAACTTCGCAACACTCGTTTTTTATGACGAACCCCAAAAAACGTTTCCCCTGTGTGCATGCGCTCGAGTGCCTGTGTGTCCCCTTTATGAAGTCCCTTCTGCAGTGAATCCAAATTCGAGTCCCGCCGATGTGAGTGCTTTTTTAACTGTGTTCCTCTCTCTCTTTATTTTCCGGTGACTGGCTGATTTTATGGACGACGCGAGCTTAGATTGTCAACGAGTACACCGACTGGGACAGGACGTCACAGCATCCGATCAATACGAGAGACACGGCGGTCGCTGCACTCTCCGATGCTCAATTTGTGGCACCAATTATCCGCACCGGCGATATGCTCTCCTCGACCTCACCCTACGGCGGTGGCAGCAGTAGCAGTGGCGGCACTGTCATTAGTCAAGACAAGTCCTACTCATCGGGTTCATCGTCGTCGTCATCGTCATCATCGTCAGCCTCGAACGCCGGCCCCCGATGCTACTTCTACGTGTTCGACTATCAGACAAAGGATGGCGACTATCCCCAGCGGATGGGCACCGTGCACGGCGAGGACCTGCCCTACATATTCGGGGCGCCCCTGGTTGACGGGTTCAGCCATTTCCCCACCAACTACACAAAGTCCGAGATAGCTCTGTCCGAGGCGGTTATTATTTTCTGGACGAACTTCGCTCGCACTGGGTAAGTTAATTGGACAGATGGAATTTATGGGTTTCATGATAAGTGCTCCGCGTCGGTTTGTGACGAAATTAGTCCATGGGGCTGTGCTCGAAGCGTCTGGCCACTGCGTGAGTGCTCCAGAGAGATGATGCGATTGCAGGACATCTCATAGTTAATAAAGAGATTTAAAAGTGATTTATCCTGGGGGAGGGGCCCTCGATTTATTGCGTCAACTGGGACGGCAAGTGGCTCGGTAAGGCTATCGTCAGAGATGTAAACACAAAGATGGCTGGTTAATTCTTTTCGTTTCCAATTTGAGTTGTGTATCTGCTCTGCGTGGCACTTCACCGTAATTCTGGTCGGATTAGATTGGAGATTTTACCAATTATGTTGAACAACCCTTGGACTTAATCCCATCCAGCAACCACCGCCCGCACTAATGGTGGCTCTCGGTTGGAGGTCGTTGGTGGCCCAGTAGTGGGTAATAACGGAGTTGTCGTCCATTATCTGAGCTCATCTTGTTGGAGCCCGCTGGCAGCGGGTGGGTTTGTTGAATGGCAACTAATTGCATGTTGGCTTGGCTAAGAACACTCGTCGACCTCAAATGCGGACTTTTGATTTCTTCCTCTTTGTGGGACTTCAGGGTGGAGATCTCCGCCCGTCTTCTGAAGGATTTCCGAGTGTGGTCGTTGAGCTGGTAGATTGGATGTCACGATGTGCACTGGAAGCTGTGTTCTGATGGAAGAGAATAAGAGAGCGCGGTTGAATGAGATCCAATCGCATTGAGTGTCACACAAAAATATTCTTTTTCCCATTCAGGACAGTCAGTGAAGTGAACGTCGAACTGCACATGCTTTAATTCATTTTAATCCGAGGTGGCTGAGAATGATGTGGATGACTCCAATTATTAAACGACCTCAAGGGTCGGTGAAAGGAAGTAAATCAGTCTGTGACTGAAGGAAGAATAGGCAATAAAATCGAAGCAGGAGTCTTGGACAAGTTATGGTTCATGTTGGCTTCATCCTGAGCCTTTTTCGAGTTACCGAGAGCTTTTTTTATACAAAGCTCAGATCTTCTGCAAGTCCTTATGGCAAATGATCCTGAGCAGAGATGTTGCGGTAGGAGTCATATTTTCTATTCGTGAAAGGAACATTTTGCTCCCAAGAGTGTTGCCTTCTGTATGGAAAATCATTGTTTTGGAGGATATGCAACACCCCCATTTAAGTTTGTAAGGCTGAGGAAGTTTTCCAGCACTTTGCAGCATTTAGACGTCCATTCCATCACGACCATTCCAGCACGCCCATTCCAGCACGTCCATTCCAACACTGCCATTCCAGCACGTCCATTCCAGCACGTCCATTCAAGCACGTCCATTCCAGCACGTCCATTCTAGCACATCCATTTCAGCACGTCCATTTCAGCACGGCTATTCCAGCACGTCCACTCCAGCACGTCCATTCCAGCACGTGCATTCCAGCACGTGCATTCCAGCACGTCAATTCCAGCACGTCCATTCCAGCATATCCATTCCAGCACGTCCACTCCAGCACGTCCATTCCAGCACGGCCATTCCAGCACGTCCATTGCAGCACGTCCATTCCAGCACGTCCATTCCAGCACGTCCATTCCAGCACGTCCATTCCAGCATATCCATTCCAGCACGTCCACTCCAGCACGTCCATTCCAGCACGGCCATTCCAGCACGTCCATTCCAGCACGGCCATTCCAGCACGTGCATTCCAGCACGTCAATTCCAGCACGTGCATTCCAGCACGTCAATTCCAGCACGTCCATTCCAGCATATCCATTCCAGCACGTCCACTCCAGCACGTCCATTCCAGCACGGCCATTCCAGCACGTCCATTCCAGCACGTCCATTCCAGCACGTCCATTCCAGCACGTCCATTCCAGCACGTCCATTCCAGCACGTCCATTCCAGCACGTCCATTCCAGCACGTCCATTCCAGCACGTCCATTCAAGCACGTCCATTCTAGCACGTCCATTCCAGCACGTGCATTCCAGCACGTCAATTCCAGCACGTCCATTCCAGCATATCCATTCCAGCACGTCCACTCCAGCACGTCCATTCCAGCACGGCCATTCCAGCACGTCCATTCCAGCACGTGCATTCCAGCACGTCAATTCCAGCACGTCCGTTCCTGCATGTCAGTCAAGAAAACGACAACATATCCTCAATCCCCTTGACTGTTCCCTAACGTCAATACTCCCCACCTCAACATTTACCCAGGAAACCCTCTCCTCTTCATTCCATTATCAATTACCTCAAAACAGGATGTCAGATAAAGAATCTCAAAAAAAACTCACAAACTTACTTAGGAGCTGTGCCTCCAGAGCACGCGAGATAAGTTCATCACTCAAATTAACCACTCGCGTCGGTGAACGACACCATCAGGCACAGTAAGCACTTCTCAGCGTCACCAAATCTCTGCACATCCTGAGTTCCTTAATCTCGGCGAATAACTCACACATTTCCGTCACAAATTGACATACGACATTGCCGCCAACGCCAGTTCAGCAATTCAGCAGCGGCACTGCTTCATAATTCAAATTTAATACTTCAACCGGAAATAAGCCTCCCAAAAGTGACTTAATCGATTTATTGGCCCACGCCTCCGCTCCCGTACTCACAATCAGGACCTACATTGGATTACTAGCACGCTCTTATCGCATATGCCAAACGCCAAACGCCAAAATCCCCATGTACTTAGGGAACTTACAGAAATCCATTGCCGCCTTGTCTGGCCTCTGCTCGGCACTGCCACTTCAAACACAAATTCTAATCAGTGGAATCGCTTCCTCTTCTCTTTCGCCCGCTTGACAGGAATCCAAACGAACATCATCGCCAAGACTCTGTGCTGCCGGCGTCAAAGGAACGAAATAGATTCCGTAGCATCAACTGGGAGAGTTATGATCCACTCCATCAGAAGTACTTGGAAATTGGTAAGCATACAGTAGTAACACACTTCATTGACTCGAACACTAAACGGCACATGACACCGCAAACACACACAACCGACCACCCACCAATCCATTCATACCCGATACACATGTAACGTATCTCGAATCACGTATCTCTCACTCACTCTGTCCCTTTTGTCCTTCCGCAGGAATGAAGCCACGCATAAAGAATCATTTTCGAGCCCATCAGCTATCGATTTGGTTACGCCTCATCCCAGAGCTGCACAGAGCCGGCATGGAGGACGTTGTCGCACGACACAATCTATTCAAAAATCACGACGATATGGATCTGTACGAGGGCCCAGTTAAACCGGATCCATTCTCGTCCCGCTTGATGATTGTCGAAGATGCCATCAACAAGAAGGGTGGCCGCAGTAACTCCTCCTCAAGTGGATATGTGTCCTCGGTCCTGGGTGGTAAGTTGAAACAGAACACACACACACTCACACGCATCACACACTTGGGCTTTGTATTGCATCAATATGAGAGGGAGAGAAAAAATTGAGGGAGGAGAAGGGGAGGAACAATAATTCACAAATTGTCAGAGGCATTTACGAGTGTGACTCTTGTCGGGCGCCCGCTCAAACGAATGGAGCAACTGTGACCATATCTCAAGTTGCCTGCCGACTGGAGTGCCCAGCGACGAGGACAGTCGTCTCCCCATTTGTTCATTAGACTGACGGTAAATTACTACTTGAGAGCGGCTCCCAATCCGTCACAAGGACTACGAGCTGCTGTCGTCCTGGTGACGATGATGAAATCGGTCCTCCAGTTTGGACTTACGCTGAGAGTTGTTGTTGCTGTTGTCGACGGATGTGGAATTGTAGAGAGCGCACACACTTTGAATTTTTATTTGTTTAGCCGGACAACTTGGTCGTCTGTGCGCCCTTAGGAGTGAAAATAAACATTTCAGGCTTAACGTAAATCTGACGGAGGAGGGAGGTGCTCACAACAACAAGTTCCCCAGCACAGCTGTGAGATTCTGTTTGGGGAACTCCCCTCTGCGAGGGAACTCTCCTTGAAGCAACGCATTCGAGCAAGTTTTTAACTGAATTATGTGTTGTCGTGCTCGAGCGGCAGGCTTTTGGAGACAATTCAAGATACGTTCACCGAACATCACTTGCATGAGTGGGGAATAACTTCCACATGAAGTCCTCGGGGGGAAGATTGCCTTGTGTTTGCGAGTCCTGTGAGAAGGCCATTCTGAAAACAATTTCCTCGGAAACACGTCCTCAAGGGATTTTAAAATGTTTCCTTCATAAGAACACGCCCGAGTGAAGGTGAAAATTCGGATTTTCACCAGTTTTCAAGCGAAAAATTCTCGAAATTCTCCCTGCCAAGTTTTCGAACACGACCACTTCATCTCAGTCCCTTTTTCGTGACAGTACACAGATAAAAGAAAAATCGTGCTTATCTCCGCTCTGGTCATGTTTCCCTTTCAGCTCGTAATGCAATCAACTTCCATGAATGAAAAATTTCACTTGACCCTTTTGGTGCACCCGTTGTCAAGACTAGGGAGACATTTGCTTTAATAAATGAAATCCCCTTTCCATCAAAGAAATGAGGCGCAAATGCTCAAACAGGGAACCAAGTTGTAAAGAATTTTACGAGTTTCGTCCTCTTCGGTAGTCAAACAGTCGCCGCCTACTTGGAATCGGTGTTGACCGTATCAACGGATTTTGATAATTTTCTTTTGCCGACTTGAAATGTGCGTCGTAAATTAGGAATGAAGGAAACAACGAAGTTTTTTGGTTATAGGAGGAATTCTATGTTATTTCTATGTTTTTTTCTATGTTTTTTTCCATGTTTCTACATGTGTTTTCCATGTTTGACTAATCACTTTTCGGCAATTCATCGAAAAAATAACGCGCAAACATCAAATCAGCAACAGGTAGATATACCAATTACGATTGTGCAAGGCAAGTCCAAAAGGCATCGCAGACTAAACTTGCCTCATGTCGCTCTTGCAAGGAGTACAGAATTTAGTTAAAGTCTCGTATCGCACACATTGACTCAGTTTACATCGCCGTTTATGTAACCACTTAATTCATTGCCTTTCAGCGTTTTTGGAAGTTTTCTCTGTTGAGACGGTGCTGCATTCCATGCCATCTGACGTAAAGTTTTTCTTCATGTTTGATGCATTCTACGAAACTTTGTTCTTCTTCAAATTCGCTGAAACTTTGCTTTGCAGTGCAAAACTTCTCATAGCACTCCTGTGCTTCAAGATTTTCGAAGAAACTGCAATTTCGCAGCGTTTCACCTTTCTGTCGCAAAAAAAGATTCACTACATTCCAAGAACAGGTATCACGTAAAAGGTCTGTTTGCATTCAAGACTAACATTTTAAATTTAAATAGCGACCATGAAATGCTGCCAAATGTGTTGGTATATCGAAGAAGAACTGGGACAAAAGAGAACTGTGAAAAAAAAATGCTGTCTAAGGGAAATATTGCCAAACGGAGAATTCTATAACTGACTGAAATTTGGCCCATTGCTTAAGACTTGAATGGCACTACAGAACACGAGTGATAAGAGCATAAAGTCAAGTTTTCTATTCTCTCACGAATGGAAGGGACTCACGGTCTACTTACTTAATTATAAGGCAGACGAACCATGAAGGGTCTGAGCCAGAGCAATTGCTGCCTTCGATCGGTGACGGTTCTGGGCACGCTGCTTGCAGTCATCAAGGCCAACCTGTCTTACATCCGCGATGACTTGGTCTATGTTCCGGAGGTTCGGTCTTCCTCTCCTTTCCGAAGCAGGAGGCTCGGATTCAAAGACCCTCTTTGCTGGAGCATTGTTGTCCATTCGCTCCATGTGGCCGAGACAGTGTAGTCGACGGATTTTTGCCTTCCGCACAGCATTTATATCCTTGTACAGCTCGTAAAGTTCGCGGTTATGTCTTCTCCTCCGTTCAACTTCGTCGCAGATGGACATGAAATTTTTCATTCGATCGCACCAAGAATCAGCTCTGCAGCCTTACATAATGTCCAGCTTTCGACTCCATAAAGCAGCACAGGCAGAATAAGGGTTTTGTAAAGCGTAACCCTGGTCCTTCGAGTCAGGAGTTTCGAGCCCAGTTGCTTTAACTGAGCGAAGTAGCATCTGTTGCCAAGGGCGATTCTACCTCGGATCTCCGCTACGTCTATACAGGTATACAAACTCCTTTAGTAATAATAATTGTTGACGCGGAAGTCCAAAGGGGGACCAGGGTCTAGCTTGCTCATCAACTAGTCGTGCTGCGCTACTGTTGTGCGTGCTACTGTTCTCTCACGAGTAGAAGGAACCTACAGTTTTTTGCCGACTCCGAACGGCGAGGTCTGAGAAACTTTCTTAGACAGTTATTACTCTTTGAGTGTTGTTAGCAACTCGAAAGAGGTGATGCCGTGAAAAATTCGAAAAATTGGTGTTGAGCTGGGATTCGAACCTAGACCCTTCGGCCTGTGAGGGTCGCACTCTACCCACAATGCCACGGCGACCACAGCAATGTTCTTACAGGCCTAAATTTCTAGGTCATTCTGAGAAAAACCAACAAGTGCTTCTGTGACAAAGAGCGTAAGTTTTCCGTTCTCTCCACATCAGCACCGAACAGCCGCCACCTGATCCGATCAAAAGCGGAACATTGGCAGGGGAAGTGGTCTGCAATGTCTTCGCCTTCCCTGCAGGTGTCGCTGAGGTTTTCGTTACTAAGCCCACGCACACTTTAATGCTTAGCAAAACTGGAGTGTCCCGTAAATCCAACAAAAAAGTCGTCTTTCCTGTCAAGAGATAGCAGGCATGCTACGGATTTCCTGCTGACGTTTGGGGGTATGCGCTTGGTCAGCCTGCCTCTTGGAGAGCTATGCCATTTCTGATGGTGCTCTCAAGAGATCCAACTGTCTATGAAAGCCCCGGCCAAGAACTTTGCCTGTTCCAAAGTGGGTTCGGGCCCTATGAATGCCACTTTTGTTCCTTGCCTAGCAAGCTCTTTGGAAATCTCGTGGTACCAGGACCCAGTCCGAAGCGAAACGATTCGAAGGAAGTCGAGCAAATAGAGGGAAGACTTGTATTCCTGTACTATTTGAAAAGTGGGTAGAGGGTTGAGTTAGGCCTGAAGTCTAGCCCCTTTCACCTACTTCTTCTTCTTCGTGTGGCGCTACAGCCCGGATGCAAACGATTGGCATGCACAACCCTCAGCTTGCGTCCTGATCCTCGTTGTAAAGGGTGTTCCAACAAGAACGCAAAATTTAAATTTGGGGCCATTGGAATTGTCATTGTTTGACATTTGAACAATTATTATTGTTTGTTTGTAGAAGGTATAAGGTTAATAAAAAATGGAGCGCTACACGAATGAACAACGCAACCAAAATGGCGAACGTTTTGCGGCTAAAAAAAAAAAAGGTTAAAAGAGGCTCCAAAAGAGTCAACTGTAAAGCGATTAATGGAAACGTTTGCTAAAACTGGGTCTGTAGCTGATGTAAAGACAACAACTCGCCTTCGACCAGGTCGATCGACCGAAAATATCGCAACAGTACGTAACGATGTCACTCAAACTCCGTCCCCCTCAATTCGACACCGAGTTCAGCGAATTGGTGTTTCCAAGTCCACTATGCAGCGAATTTTGACGAAAGATTTGCATTTTCATGCATATAAAGTTCAATTGACTGAGGAACTGAAGCCAGGTGGCCATGTACAGCGAAAGGAGTTCGTTAATTCGGTATTGGAGAGACAACATGAAAATGCTGATTTTGCAGATAAAATCATCTTTAGTGACGAGGCCCATTTCTATCGCCTCGATCTTGCGATTTAACACCATTGGACTTTTTTCTTTGGGCTCTTTTGACGTCGATGGTTTATGCGAATAAGCCGACGACTGCTCAAGCCTTAAAAGAGGAAATTGGACGCTGCATTAACGAAATGCCGCAGCATTTGTGCAAAACGGTCATTGAAAATTTTATTAAAAGATCGCGTATGTGCCAGCAAAGCTGCGGCGGCCATCTGGCCGATGTGTTATTCCACACATAACCTTATCCTTCCTACCTCACGATATAATAAAGAATTTACGATTTCTTTTATATATCTGCTTTTCATTTAAGATTTAAATCTTGCGTTCTTGTTGGGACTTTCTTTATATTCCGACTAGTCAGCTCGGCGATTTTCCCCTAAGAACTTTGCTTCCCCTGAGTATTTCCTCTTTCCAAGCGGTATACATTCATTTCAAAATTCCGAGGAACAGCTCCTTTCCAAATACAAATCCCAAACTGCGTGAGTCTGAAGATTTGGCATTTTTCTGTTTGCCCCCTTTGTGGGATCAGGAAGGCTCAAAAACAACTCTCCCGATGTAAAAAGTTTCACAATTCCATTCAGTCCATCGCCATAACGAACTCAGGAGTGCAGTTATAACCGAAAAAAAAAAGTCTTTAACCTCTCCAATTTTAATTGCTTCGCCAGTATCGGACATTTCAGGCGTATCCTCCGCCAAACAAAACAGACGCCTCCCCCATTCACCTGAGTCACGATTCACTCTGCGTTTGCAGTTGAGTTTCTTGAATTCCCACAGGCATAAAACAAAACTCCGCACCCTTCACCCACACCCCGCAACTAACTCAAAACTCAATTTAATTGAATTTCTTTATCCCCTCTCGTCCCGTTCTCACAGGCATCACCACCGTGGAGCCGAACGTATTCACAACATGCATACCCCTGGCAGGCAACTACTCCGGTGCGGTGTTCGCCCCAACAACTATCGTCAACGCCACCACGGACACCCTGTCGGGATTCGAGGCGGCCGGCTACGCCGCCTACTCGACGGCCCTGAGCGTCACAATAGCAATCGGTTGCAGTCTGCTCATCCTGAACGTGCTAATATTCGCCGGAGTGTACTACCAGCGCGACAAGACCCGGCTCGAGGTGAAGACACTCCAGAAGCAGTACCAGCAGCGCGGCATGCACCAACAAGTTGCATTCGATCCGATTAAGCACGCCCACTATCACATGGGCCACTCGCAGAGTGCGAATGTCATCGTCGACGTCGAGAACCACGATCAGGGCGCCATCCTCCTCTCGGGCGACGTGAAGCCACCGCCCCACATCTGCTCGAACGCAATGCAAATCAGTGGTGGCTGCGGCATTCAGACAACGAAAATGCCATCGAATGTGAGCGCCGCAGATGTCAGTAATAGCGGTAATAACGTCACGTATGCCGTAAGTACCAAGCAGCAGCAGCAGCAGACACACCAGCACCAGCAGCAACAGCAGCAGCAGCAGGCGCCTTCTTCGCGGGAGCACATGCAGCTGAAGGGAACGCAAACATTCGGCAGGAGCATGGGCGGCTCGGCGGCGTCGACGGCCGTAACGAGTGGCAATTTGAATAGTTCGGTGAGCGTGGGCGGCAGCGGGGCCATCGCCTATAATCCTGGAATGATGACTCTGCCAAAAGTGGGAACAATGCATCACTCGAGCTCAATGAACTACGGTCGCAACCCGACCGCCAGCACTGGCGGTGGCGGTGGCGGCGGCAACTCGAGTGGCGTCGGGAGTGGCAGCATGGTTAACAATGCCGGAGACTGCATGACTTTACCTAGGAATTTGTCATCTGCATCACGTCATAACGTCGGTGAGTACCGCATAACTTCTATTCCGCATGCACTGCCCAAGTGATGGTATAGTAATTCTCATCTCCTCTGCGCCCCAACCCCTTCCAAGAACCAACCACTATCCGGATCCCCACTCGAGCTAGGACCAACTTGATATTCAAGAATGGAACTTTTCGGTTTTATTACTCGCAAGAGGGGACCCGCTGCGCGGTTGGGCGTATTTCTCTAGCGGTTAACTTGGGATTATACATTTTTTTCGTCCTTCTCTGCTCGAGTTTTTTTTGCATTTTTGTTATATTTTTAAGAATAATCCTGGGAATGGCTGCCGGTTAAATGCCTCTGGTCGGAGAGATGATGGGCCATAAACAGAATTCGCCGCTGTACGGGGGGCAATTCGCTGCTGCCGTAAAAATTAAAGTGAAATGCCAGAGCGGCACCGCTGACGGCCAAACGACAGAACGGACGGCGGCCAAGCTCTGACGGGCTGCGCATCCTGGAATGACGAATGGGAACTTCATGTGGAAAATAAAAATAAAACCGCTTCTAGGAAAGCCATTTCGCCCCGTTAACGGAACTTTATTAATATAAATTTCTGCAAGGACGTTTGGGGTCCCGGTCACGGTCGTCCATCGTTGTGCTGTGTATTGGGCTGGGCCAGGGTCTGCGGCGAGGATGAATTAAATCAAGGGTAGCTGGTGCATGCACTGTAGTGGCGAAATCGGTGTAGTGGCGAGCCCAATACAGTTGTGACCGAATCACCCGAGGCGATGTGCGGCGTCGTAAACTTGTGGAAGTTTTCGCATCGGCGGGTTGATTGGCATAAGTTTAGTCGTGTCCATCAACCGCTAGAGCACGTCACAGCTTGACAGATATCAGGGCAGTGCTGGGGCAATGCAAATAGGGGATAAAGTTTTTTTTTGCAGTTTCTTTTCAATCTGTGCGGGAGATCTGATGGTGGCTGAAGGACTGATTGGACGGGCGTGGCAATTTGAGGATTTTTATTTTTCCGTTTTCTCCATGATAAGTAAAATCAGTGAGTGTCTATTTGAAGGAGTCCACTTCGTTTGCCGTGGATTGACGTATCAAAACGCCAAGACAAGTTTCGCGTTTCCGTGAATGACAAGTTTTGCGTGGAAATGATCAACTGGATGCTCTAATGCCTGAACGAATTTGGTTCAATGAGACCTGCTTTTCCAAGGGAAGCAAACGTTTGCTTAAACTTCATAAGTGTTCATATGCAGAAGGGAGTTTCATAGAAATTGGTCTTTCTTTCAATTTCGATTTCTTCAATTTCGGGGAAAATGTCCCTGAACCTGAACATATAAATGGCAGGCCATTCTCAGTTGTCTTGACTACAGTCCTCGGCTCTGCTGTTCGTGACAATCCATCTTTTTTACCGCAGAATCTGAAGTCCTCGAGGTGACGATCGGTGTTTCTCTTCTTTGGCAAACTCAAAGTCTCAAACTCTACACTGAACAGCCAGTTTCCTTAATCCTGTTTAACTCGGAGTGCATGCATTTATGCAAGTTTTACGTGCGATTTCTGGTTCTGTTTGCGTTAATGGCATCTGGAGGAGCAGATTCAATGACGAACTCTATGCTCTAACTCTATACGAACTCTATACAGCGATATGCGCCTGGTCAAGCGTCTACGGATACAACGCTCAAGATGGCTATGCCATGTAGAGCGTATGGACACCACTGCTCCGGCCCAAAAAGTCTTTGAATCCGAGACATTGGGATAACGCAACAGAGGACGACCTAGACTAAAGTGACGCACACAAGTGGAGAAGGACCTCGACCAACTTGGAGTGCGCAATTGGAGGCAGCTAGCGAAGGATCGTGCTGACTGGAGAGGCATGTTGGTTGAGGCCCAGGTTTACCCAGGACTGTAATACCACAAGAAGAAGAAGAAGAAGAAGAAAACAGGATTGAGATGATCAAGCTAATTTACAAAGCCAACTTAGGAAGTCTTTCAAGAGAGGGCTCTAGAACGCAACTGCTCCCTTAGCTCAATGAAACAATGGTTGGCGTGTGATTTTGGGACTGTGTTGTCATTCGTATTAACAGCTAAACCGTAGATGACGAAATTTCTGACTACCTCGAAGTTTGACGCCCGAAGTTTGACGCCCGAAGTTTAAGACCCGAAGTTTGACGCCCGAAGTTTGACGCCCGAAGTTTGACGCCCGAAGTTTGACTCTCGAAGTTTTACGCCCGAAGTTTGACGCCCGAAGTTTGACGCCCGAAGTTTGACGCCCGAAGTTTGACGCCTGAAGTTTGACGCCCGAAGTTTGACGCCCGAAGTTTGACGAACGAAGTTTAAGACCCGAAGTTTGACGCCCGAAGTTTGACGCCCGAAGTTTGACGCCCGAAGTTTGACGCCCGAAGTTTGACGCCCGAAGTTTGACGCCCGAAGTTTGACGCCCGAAGTTTGACGCCCGAAGTTTGACGCCCGAAGTTTGACGCCCGAAGTTTGACGCCCGAAGTTTGACGCCCGAAGTTTGACACCCGAAGTTTGACGCCCGAAGTTTGACGCCCGAAGTTTGACGCCCGAAGTTTGACGCCCGAAGTTTGACGCTGCCTAGTTTGACGTTCCATACGAGACATCGATTTTGTGTGTTCTTCTTTAACGCCATCACATACTTCGTTTCGCCCTCATTTACCGGCAGATCTATCTACATCTCGCCGCCTTGAGTTCAATGTCAGTAAACGCCTCATTGACGGTTCGCTGTTTTCGTCCAATCACGTCAACGCCGTCCGAGAAGGCTAGTAGTTGAACTGACTTTTGAAAAATCATGCCTCTGGTGTTTACTTGTGAGTTACGGACGATCTTCTCGAGGATGATGTTGAAGAAGTTACATGACAGCGCATCGGCCTGTCTAAAACCTTTTTCAACCTTGAAGTTCTCTGTAGATTCCTCACCGACCTTAACGGGGCTTCCGTTAGAGGTTTCCATTGTCGTCCCACACCATCTGAAGAGTGTAATAAAAAGGTCAAAAGTAGACATGGCGCTGTGTAGCCCGTGCTTATTCATTCTGTCGTAATAATAATAATAATTGTTCTCGCTACAGTCCAAAGGGGGACCAGGGCCTAGTTTGCTCATCAACTGCTCGTGTTGTGCGCGCTACTGTTCTCTCACGAGTAGAGGGGACCTACAGTTTTTTGCCGACTCCGAACGGCGAAATTTGAGATGCTTTCTTAGACAGTTATTACTCTTTGAGTGTTGTCAGCAGCTCGAAAGAGATGGTCCCGTCAAAAATTCGAAAAATTGGTGTTGAGCTGGGAAATCGAACCTGGAACCACTACGACATGGCGGCCACATTTTCATACTGTCATATGCGGCCTTAAAGTCGACGAATAGGTAGTCTGTCGATTTTTAATCCTTGGGCCTACTCAGCATCTGCCACAAAGTGAAGATCTGATCTATTGTGAACTTCCCTGATTTTGAATAGCACTAATAAGAACCCTTCGGGTAGACATTCCTTGGCTTTATCAATAAGCGAAACCAAGTTGCTTAGTCTTGCAATACTCCTATCGATTGTAGTATTGGGAAGTGATCCGAAAAGCTGAGGTAAAAGTCCGGTAGCCAGGAATCGCCATCAACGAATTTGAAGGATTTTCCTTTTTTCCCACCTTTTTAACGCGACAGCATCAAACATTCTTCACGTGCTCTGACATTTCTATCCCCAAAATATAATAAAGATCTGCGTCTTACTCCTATTCCCTGAAGAATGGAGAGAACTCTTCATTTATTGGTGACTTCGAACACAGACAACTGGTACCCCTTAACCTTTGTCAAACACTCAAAAGTGATGACGAGATTAAAAATCAAAAATTTTCAGTCCTACAGCCAAGGTGTCTACACCAAGTGCGGGTATGCAGTTCCATGATATTTCCAAAGAGTCCAGACAGGAAAGCTGCTCTTCCTTATGTCGCAACATCCTCCTATTGTCCCTGGTTACATCAGCTCCCCCACTGGGCCTTACAAAGGACTTTAATTAAATGTTTAATTTTGACTTGGGTGTTAATTCATCATTTCAAGACACCATCATTTTGATGAGAGCGTTCACTCACACTCAGTGCACCCTCATGGATAGCAAGTTTTGAAAACAGACCCAATTCGCCTCCACAGGAAGGATTACGTTTATCCACCGCAGGACTCCGCCTGCAAATGATTTCATGGCAATCCGATGGGAGAATTCAGTCTGCTCAAAGAAGCAAAACAATTCCCTAATCCCCTTCAAAATCGATAAGCTCCTTGACTCTAAAACCTTTTACGCAAACAAAGGAACAAAAGGGTACCTTCCGCTCTGCCCTCAAAATCGCCTCCCATCGATTTCATCCGAGTCTCAAGCCAGACCTGCGAGGCTCCGTGAATGGATCACCTTCACAAAGAGTGACGTCAAGAGCTCTCCATTGTTTTGCCCCCATCAACAGGCAGCGGACATCTCAGATGGACCACCGCATTCCAAGAAATTGTTGTTCTGCCGCCTCCTTGAACACTCAAACATGTCAGCAAACGGGTGACGAAGAAAATCTCCATGACCGGATGACCTTACCCGCCCATCAACCCCGACACCTTGGCGTAACGAGAACCCTCATTACAAAACGCCAGCCCTGACAACGTCCCCTCAAAACTGCGCAAATTCCCAAATCAAAGGGTGCACACGATGGTGACACATCAGCACACCAGTAAATTTAACGAATCTCATGACGGCCTAATTGGGTAATCGCTTCCCCATGCAATGGCCTAGCAACAGGGTCGTCTCCTCCGCACACCAGCTGGACAATTTCTCATAACTTGAGCGGCGCTGTGGCGCGGACAAAATGAGGGCCACCACCAGAAAGTGATGGGCAACTTAGCAGGCAGCCAAGGAAATGAAATGAATAGAAAATTCCATCATAAACTTCGGCTAAGTGGCACGATACCGATGGAAAATTGGAACTTCACCCGCTCCCCCACCGACAACCCTCATCAGCCATCAACATTGCCGTCGCCATCATCATCATTTTGTGCGCTCAAGCGACAATAGGTTTCGATCCCCACTCTAATTGGCCTGACAACTGGGTCGACTTCCCGAATCCGGATCCTGCGGACCAATTTGCGAGTGAAAACTCCAAATCCGCATTCGAATCCGATTCCAAATCCATCCCGCATGTATACACATGCCGTGGAGCTAACCTTGAGCACTCATAATCGAAATCGACGGCGTCGTGGTTCGGGGTGCCAAAGCCGGTACGGAATGTAACCGAGATGAGTGCGCGCGATGGAGTGAGATGCGACGACGACGTTTAGTGGCATTCATAACAGAAAGGAATATTTGCTGACGCAGTTATCCAAATTGTTCGGTATCCAATTTTGCCACCGCCGCATGGTGCGGCAGACTAGTCGCGTGCTTCATTCTGCGAACGCCCGGCCCCACCCACCCGTCGTGGCTGTATTCCGTTGTTATTATAGATTTTTCATACTTCGTACAAGGATTCTATAAATTCTCGGTTTTTATCGCGCGACGGCTAGAGAGTAGTCGTCGTCGGCATCGACAGTGTGATGGTGGTGGTGGCCATAGAAGCGCGTTTCATTGTAAGCCCGTCGCCGTCGCCGTCCCGGTCTCGGTTTCGGTCTCGGTCTCGGTCTCCTTCGGCAATATGCTTCTTGGTCCTCGGATGGTGCTTCCGCCCATTCTCCTCGCCTTGCTTGTAAGCGGAAACTCAATTTTATTGCAGAGATCAAGTGCACAATGTCCTGCGGGGACTCTTAAGGGGCAGAGTGGTGGTTGGTGGATTACAAGCCCCTTCCACATGTATCATGCACACACACAGAGTATCCTCTGTCGAAGCCGTGGCTCCCGCAGTGGCTGGAATTCGATTCCTTTGATGTCTGTCCGTTGGCGATGTCGGCACTGCACGCAAGGGGTGTGGGGAATTTCGTTTCATTTATTTTTCCAATCTTCAAATTGAAATTGAACTAATATTGAAAGGATTAAGAGCAATGATTGTGATTTCGGCAATCGACGAACGATAACGATCCCTTTCAATCCCACTCACCCCTGGCATCGGCGTGCATCAATATAATGCCTCCCGCTCCCTGCCTCTCTGCTCCGACAATGTTTAGTCTTTGGACAGAATAATCGCATATTGCCGGAGCAATAAGCAACATTTGTCGGAGCAGTAGTTATTATGCTTGAGGGGAGGAACATGATGGAGTACGTCCTGGGCTGGTGAAGGAGATGGAGAGGGAGGATAACTTTTTAAGTCGAGTTGGTCCAGAAAGACGGTTATTAGTGAATTTTCCAAGTGTAATCGCTTTGTACTCTGGCGACTGAACGCAGAGACGTTCAGTTTGATTCAAGAGAGGGGGAATAGAGGGGATGTTGGATTAAAGTGGTTTTTGCTCGGAGGGAATGATGGAAGATGCAATCGATTTGTGTGACTTTGGGTGGGGGATTTTCGAGTTCTCGAGTTTTTGAGTTCTGAAGTTCGAAGCATCGAATAGCTCGCATTAAATGCGATTAATTGCTGATGCTCTTCCATTGAGTGACTGAGAGTTAATGACTGTGAGCTGGGTCATGGGAAAGCGCTTTTCATTTGCTCGCATGCTTGAGCGGATGTTTGAGGAGAACAAGGCGAGGGCGAGGATTTGTTACGCGGTTAGATAATCGCCTTTAGATGGAGTGGATTCCAGTCCACTTTGGATTCGCTATCCATTGTGCTTAAGGTGAAGTGTACAAGCGCTCGTCCATACTTTTACAAAAGCCGATTTGTAAAGAACATATCCCGAGCTGATATCTGATGATGGAGAGTGGTGATTGAACTTTTTTTCAGACAATCAGCAGCTGCTCTCAAGGAGACCACACAAAATTTCAAATGCTGTTGCAGAATTGAAGTGAATAATGTACGGTGTCCGCCGTGGCGCAGTGGTTAGAGTGCGATGCTTACACGCCGAAGTATCTAGGTTCGATTCCCGGCTGAACACCTCGAATTTTTCACGGCACCACCTCTTTCGAGCTGTTGACAACACTCAAAGGGTAATAACTGTAGAAGAAAGCTTCTCAAACTTCGCTGTTCGGAGTCGGCAAAAAACTATAGGTCTCTTCTACTCGTGAGGGAACAGTAGCGCGCACAACACAAGTAGTTGATGAGCAAGCTAGGCAATGGTCCCCCTGTGAACTGTCGCGCCAACAATTATTATCATCTTATTATCGGAGTCTGGGGGAGTGTATTTCGAACAGAAACATACTGCTAACGTTTTTGTAAAGATTCGATACTCACTCTATTGTGTCTGAAAAATACGTACCGCCAAACGCAATGACACGAAAATTCATGATTTTATGACTCCAGCGAACAGATGAAAGTTTCTTGGGGTAAAAGACTTTCCAAAAGTCAACGTGGGTGACGAAAAAATTCTCTACAGGATTGTTACCCCACTGGTCCAGATGACAAACAAAATCGGCCGTTTTAGACCACTTGACTATGGATCCGATGGAGACTGTCCACATTTTCTCAGTCGGCAACAAAGCTTTGTCCACCAGCACACATCAGTGACCAAGTAGCATTTGAAAGCATGTCGAACAAAGAAGTCAAAATGAACGAAAGCGAGTCCTGCTATGTTGTTGTTCCCAAAGCCGATAAAACAGACCTTCTTTCATCAACAAGGTTGTATGTAATGGTTCAGACCTAGGGAATTCAAAAACATCGAATTATGACACATTCGGAGACTCATTCACGGAACTCTCAGCTTTGCCTTCTCAACAATGATGATTTGTTCGTTCTCACAACACGACTACACTTCAAAAAATCTCATTTTAGCCTCTACCAGCAACTCACTCCATTTTACCGATATTTCGGGCTTTGATTTCGTAGACCTAAAACCCTAACCTTGCTATATTCTGTCATGCACAACATGCTGGAGGCTAACAGAAAGTGAACGAAAACTTCACTCTGTGCCTTACTATTTTAAATTGAGCACCACAATGTGTGATCATAATCTTATAAATTGTGGACTAAATGGGAGAGTTTCAACTGAACTGAGCCTGAATTTGAACAGGCTTCAAGAATCTTAGAACCGATGTAATGCAAGTAACGCATTTTTGTAAATCGCTTTCAAATAGTCACCGACTGCATGCTTAAGTGAGTTAATCCAATTTCGCGGACTTCCGCTGTTATTTCCCTCCCTTCCACTACTGCTCAACTCGCCCCCGCGCTGTTTCCACAATCACCACTGACAGCTGATCACCTCATGAATAAGCCATTACCTCTGTCAGTGCCACAGACCAACACCATCCATCTCCTCACGCCCGAAAGCGATGATTTCCACAATAATTCATCGCCCCCAGAGATAATCCCTTCACCCAAATTTTCCAGACAATAATCAATCCATTAACCTTGAGTCCTGCTCGTTTACTCAATTTATTCGTGCATTAGAGCCGGTTTAAGTTTAATTGACTTTGCCAATGCTGCGTCAAACTCGGTTTTCCATTTTCGTCTGCTTGCTTGCCTTTTCGCCCCAACGGCAGTTAATGGCCCATTTGCATGGCACCCTCGGTCGTAATTACATTTCCAACATGAAATGCCAACAACGGCGCAGACTGAGTGCGGAGGAGCTCTCAATTGAGACCGCATGTGGTTTCTGGCGCGACTGTGCCGCCTAATTGCCACTTCTCAGCACTCGCGTGCCATACACCACCGCCGCACACTGAGAACCTTGAATCAACATCAATTGTTCATAACTCGCTTAGAATCCTTTTCCGTTGTTTAGCGAGCCAAGAATTTCTCCAAAAGGGGAATGTTTTATTGATAAGCTCGTTTGTCTTCTTCGGTTGCAGGAAACGAGCGAGCGAAACACTCTCATCAGCAAGGAGCCGAAGCGTGATAAGCAGGTCCCCAGACCTAAGGATTTCCATGTGCAATCACACTCCACAGCTGGCAACGAGTTCACCAAACCCGTTTGTTTGACGCGCCCCGGTGTGGCGTGTGCAAAATTGATTCTTTGTGGTGGTACGCGCGCTCGCCTGTGTTTATTTGCAAATGAGATTGTTTCGCGAAAAGGCTGTCAGTAGAATCAATCCGCCATTCATTCGCCGGCTGTGGAAGGGGAAACCAAGACAAAGCAAAGGCGCCACAGCAGAGCGTTGAATTGGCTTAGAATGGATTGAGTGGTTTGCGTTTGTGTGGAGCCGGGACCTGCATGTTTTTTTTCTCTCTCCACCCTGCCGGACAAGCCGTAAACATGTTTTTGCATTAATTTGTCCAGAAACGCTCGCACTCCGGATGAGATTAAAATTCATTGCACTCGGATGTGCGGCGGACTCAATTGGCCCGTCCGCTCTGTGACGGATTCTGCGGCAGCGGTGGCGTGGAACGAAAGTAGAGAGCATCCCTAAGTTTGTAGCTGTTCCGCCCTCATTATAAATCGACCGCCCTGCGACCGGAGGGAGCACCCAAAGGCCAGGCAGGATGTAGCAGCTACAAACAGCCGAAGCGAAGCGGTATGATTTTGAATGTAATCGGAAATCAGTTGTAAAATCGTCCTTCTCGTCGAGTGCGGCGTTTTAGGGGGTTTACGAATCTGCACTCAGAGCTGGGAGTGCTGCTGGCAATAAATGGAAATGAGGTTTTGCACGAAACACAGAATTGTTCAAAAATTAATTAAAACTCATGAATTTGTAAGCGAAACAGAGCGCGCCCTGCCGCAGCACGCTGCACAACACACAGCAGAGCACAATGGCGAATTGCGAATTAATGGGGTTACGAGCTCTGCATCTCGTATTGTTGGGATGATTTGGGGGCAAATTATGTGACAAGCAGTGGAATTGAAATGTCACGGACTTCGGGTCTGATTGACTGAGAGTTGTGCTTCAAAGGGTTAATTGGCTTTGGCTCTGACTCTGTTCCCTGTCGAAATCTCACGTTGCAGGCGAGCATACACATTTATGACACATGCTGCCAGTGATCTAAGCCAACAACGAATCACGTGACACACCGTGGCATACATTTGTGACACAAGGCCGTGCCAAATCGAATCTCACCATATGTCAAATTGTTTCGTTGCAGCGTAGGTACGGCGAATTGCAGCGAATTTCTAATGAGGTGCACGAGTGAGTTTATGCGAATTTATCACTTTTGTTTCACTCGGAATAAATCTCTTTGCCGCAACGTCAGGTTTGTAATTTCATATTTCACTTTTTCTCCATTGTGGGTTGAAGGGAAAGTGAATTCAGGAAATACTGTACCTCGTCTTTTAATTAAGGGGACTCTCCGGCTTCGCAGTTTGGTTTTTAAGGAGATTTTAGGGACTTTTTTTGGGAACTTACGGAGAGATGAAGCTGGGTGAATGAAGCTGGTGATGAATTCAGGAAATACTGTAACTCGTCTTTTAATTAAGGGGACTCCCCGGCTTCGCAGTTTGGTTTTTAAGGAGATTTTAGGGACTTTTTTTGGGAACTTACGGAGAGATGAAGCTTGCTATAAGAACTTAAGTGTCAATGCTATGAAGACAGCTGCTTCGAAGGACTAAGA
Source organism: Eristalinus aeneus (assembly GCA_955652365.1). Taxonomy (NCBI): domain Eukaryota; kingdom Metazoa; phylum Arthropoda; class Insecta; order Diptera; family Syrphidae; genus Eristalinus; species Eristalinus aeneus. The sequence continues at coordinate 5,986,629 of OY019130.1, read as the reverse complement.
TCAATTGATGTCCTAAGCCAACCAAAGTTCAGAATTTGGCGACGTTTCAATCTGTAAGTTTGGAGCTTCGAGATTGAATTTTGGGAGAAGAACATTTTCTGACCGAGATTAATGACAGATTTCAGAATTGAAGTCGTAATCCGTTGCACTAGAGCTTAAGACATTCGACTCGGTTGAAACACAATTAGAAGAAGTTTCATTTTCTGACCGGACTTGATCAAGTGTTTGGCACAACAAGTTTATCCTCGCCTTTTTCCTCGTCTTATGAACCTTCCGTGATTTATTCCTGCTTTAGTATACAAAGCACTATTTAAATATTTTGACGAGCATTTCTTGCTGCACTTTTTTTGTGTCGTAGTGAGGAATTGTGTGTCCAGTGGTTAACATTTGAAAGTCACTAACTGCTGTGAAAAGCTTCTTGCGAAGATAGCCTTTTGTATTTCGGAATTCGGCAACCCTAGTGTTGCAATCTGGCAACTGCCAGCTCTATCGTAAAGTTTTACATTTTTGAGGTTAAACGTACTCAGAACGTTTTGGCTTACGAGCGCCATTTGTGTCGTTTATAGCAACTTAAAAGATTCATCTCGCCCAAAAAATGCAATTAAATCGTGAAAATTTTCGTGCGATTATTTTTTACAACTTTCGACGTGGATTAACTCAACATCGAAGAACTTAATTCAATTTTCGGCGATGAAGCTTCTTCAAGGACCAGTGTTCATTAATGGTATGGTGAATTCAACCGAGGTCGTAATTCACTCCAAGACGAATTTCGTGAAGGTCGTCCAAAATTAGTTGTTTTTCCGGAAACCATTGATGCTGTGCGCCAACTGATATCGCATCGTCATGTGACCTATCGTGAGATTGAGACAACCTAAGGCATTGGTGGGACCAGCATATATTCAATATTGCAACATTTGACCGTCAACAAAAATTTGTTCGCGTTGGTTCCACACAATTTGTCAATCGCTCAAAGAATGCCTCGTGTCGATTGGTCGAAAGAAATGCTCCAAAAATACGATCGCGGTGCTTCTTTAACATCGTGACAGGTGATGAATCATGGATTCATGCGTATGAGCCCGAAAGTCAACACCAGTAAACTGTATGGGTGTAACAAATTGAGCCAAATCTAACAAAAGTTGCTCGCGCACGAAGCACTTCCAAGCAAATGGTCGCCTGTTTTTTCGGAAAAACTGGACATGTCGCAACCGTACCATTGGAACAACGCAGAACAGTCAATTTTGAGTGGTACACAACCATTTGTTTGCCAATTGTCTTCCAAGAAATCAGGAAAACCAACCGCCGAAGACGGATCCCTCTTCACCACGACAATGCGAGCTCTCACACATCGGCTCAAACAACTGCACTTTTGAGCACTCAAAACATCGATTTGATGAGTCATCCGCCGTATAGTCCTGACTTGGCACCGAATGACTTTTTTATTCTCGTACGTAAAAATAAAATGAGAGGTAAACGTTTTTCGACACCTAAAGAAGCGGTTAATGCGTTCAGAATGCATGTTTTGGAGGTACCTCTATTAGAGTAGCAAAAGTGCTTCGAAAATTGGTTCAAATGCATGCGGAAGTGTATAGATCTCAATGGGGAGTATTTTTAAAAACAATTAAGCTATTCTCGATGCTTAAAAGTTGTTTTTGTTCTCTAATCCCGAAATATAAAAGGCAACCCTTGTAAACACGATCTTTTGCTTATGAACTTGGATGACAAAGGCCAGAATAACCTAAAATATTAAATTTCTTCTTCAATTTCATGGATCCCAGTCAACAACAGCAGAAGCGGCAAATGAGGATGAAACCATCCACAGAGCCTCGCGAGCATTATCTACCTTTCCAACGCCATGCATTTCATCGCAAGAGGCATGAATCAGTTTCGTTTCTGACATTGAAGAAAGCAGTTGAAGTTGTTCAGAGTTAAAGAATGGCTACAATACCTCGCCCTAATGATGAACGTTTTCTTGAAGAGGTCATGTTCCCCGTCCCTTGCCAGAAATTGATTATCGAGTGCGTCAAGGACACGAATCCGTCTCCACAGACAAGTTCTTTCGACTATAAAAGTTTTCGAACACTTTCGAGCAAAGCAAAGTCTTTTTTCCACAGGCTCTGAAATCTAATCTAGAAAATCATCAAAGAAACAACTATCAACTCCAGTCTCTTGCTGAGAACTTAAAACTGTATTCCTGCTGCGCGCTGGCAACACCCTTTATGCTCTCCATCACTGTTCCAGAGTTTAACATAATTTTCTTAATTTTCCTTTCGGCGAACAAATAAATCACTCTGATGCCCTTAAAACCCTTAAAGCAACTTCTCTCAAGCGACAGCGTTACTCAGACATTACTTCATAATGAAACACATCCCTTATCCCCTTATCTGGTTTAATTATGTTTTAACTTGTTCAGGTAACTCCGTTCGTTTCGAGCTTAAGTGCTCGCCTTGAACTAGTTGCACTCCCGCTCCTGTTTTGAATATCCTTAACCCGTGTTCAGTTTGTACACAGGAAACTTTGTGAGGACACTTTACACTTTCGAAAGCATCCCCGGGTTGCCCTAGTTTCACTCAATGTCCAAGGCTGCCCTTTGAAGCTGTCATCCAAGGAAACACTTAGATTTTCCCACCTTCAATTATTCCTGACAATTGAATTCTGTGATCATTATTGTGTGGTAAAGCGAATGCCTTGCACGAGTTGAGATGGAATTCTTCGGAAAGTGTGGGATTTCGTTTGACCTCACAGACAACATGTCGTGTGATGGGACGAGGGGGGACATGTATTGCATTTTGTCTCTTTGAAGCTTATAATAGGGTACTCCATGTGGCGTGGAGATGAAAGACAGAGAGTTTGTCTGCTTGGTGAAGGTCTTAAGGACTTCTCAAAGGACACTAGGTTATTTCCCTCTTGTATGAAGAAGTCTTTGAGATTTAACTAAAGGAAAAGATTTTCTATGAAACGTGTTAAAATTTGGAAACTCTTTTGAGTTCGCTTCTCTGAAGAATGCCTCTAGCTCGATGCTGTAAAGTATATAGTAAGGTAGTGCGGCGACCATGCTTCTGATTACGTCCCTTTCGTGTCAAGCAATTCTTTAATTTTTTTCTAGAACCTCTATCTCGCTGTCGCTTTCATATCTGTATATGATCTCAACATATTAAGTCCATTTGAAGATTACGTCTTGCAAATTTCGTCAAAGATTTGGCCTAGCGAAGGACTTTTTAAATGGAGGACTTTCTTGGAGTCGAAAGAAGCAAAGGATCATATTTTAACAACACAGTCCATTGAACAGCAGTTGGTTTCGGATTACAATTTGTTGTCACAGTAAAGTACTCTTTTCATCCTCGCCTAAGAAAATTCTCTTGGATTTGACTAATTTCTTGACTTCGCAAAGCTTTGTGCTCGTTTTAGTCTTCCCCAAGTGGACCATGATATATCAAAACTTGCAAGGCTCAGCTTATAGGAAAAACTTCGGCATCTTTGGGGCATTTTCGCTGGATGAAATTTGTGTCTTCGACTTTTTCATGCTTTGTCAACGTTAACACTAAGACGTATTTCGGATTGCGCTTAAAATGGCCGAAACAGTGCTCCGAAGTTGAAGTTTTTTTTAGAGTAACCAGTGCTTATTCATGGCCACACTTTCATGCAAACTCGCGTAACTTCAATTGACGGACTTTGTCCTTTGAAGTAACCATCTACAAAGCAGCTCTCTGTAGGCTGAAGCATCTGACAAAACAAGTTACAGTACATGGCACCCGCTTTTAAGTTGTATCGACCCTTCTTCATTTTCTGAAAGACCATGAACACGTCCTCTTCCTCAGGCGTCAGAAATCATCTTCATGTCCCTTTCGGACCATACCTTGCAACTGAAAAGTTACATATTGCGAACGTCGCACTATTAGACACTGAGTGTTAGAACTTTGACAGCCACTGGTGTGAGCGCTGTCATAATGTTTACCAACCGTTCCGTCTTTCTCTCGTTTTTCCCTTGAATACCCGTTTAGCCAGCGTATTTTTGTTCAATCGCTTGGTATGATCAAGTCCACATCGTGAAAAGATCTTTGCCTCTCCAGTTTGATTCATATGCCGGCTAGAGCGTATGATTTGCGTGCAAAAGCATTCAAACTCACTTCTTTCTTTATTAATGACGCATGCAAAAGGGGTTGCGAGTACCCTTAAGTGACCCGATCAAGTCACAGCGCGGGCCGAAGGTATAGAGGAAGAGAGGGAGAGGAGGTACCGATGCACATTGGTTTTAAATGCCTGTGGATTGTAATGAGGAGGAAAAATCGAGCTGGGAAGAGCATTCCAGATTCGTGTAGTGCGGCTAAGGAACGAGTCTCTGAATTTGACTGTACGTCCGAAAGAGGGCTTGAGGATGAATTGGTGGGCATTCCTAGCGAGGCGTGTATTGCGGGTGAATTCTTGAAGGGGAGGAATGCAACTGGCTAATTCTTCTGAGCATTTCTTGTTAAAATAGCGATAAAAGAGTGACAACGATGTGACATTACGTCTGTGTTCTAACGAGTCGATCAACTTCGCAATATTACTGTCACCTATCAGTTTTATCGCTCGCTTTTGAATTCTATCCAGCAGGTGCAGGGAGGTCTTAGAAGCACCTGACCAAATAGGAGCGTTATACTCAAGTTTTGGGCGTATTTAGGCCTTGTATTTTGTAGCCAGATCAGAGGGGGTGAAGTACTTCTTGCTTCGTTTAAGGAAGCTTAGACATTTCGCAGCATTTTTGGCGACCTCAAATATGTGATCGTTCCAACTAATTGGTGGGGCGATACACATACCGAGGATGGAAAGTCTTTCGGTTTCAACAACGCAACTGCCAATTATGGATAATGGCTGATTATTTTGTGATCGGTTTAACGACAGTAGACAGCACTGGGTTTTGGAAGCATTAAATTCCACTCTATTCTTATTTCCCCAATCGATTATGCTGTCATGGTCGTAATTTAATGTGCTTAACATACGCTGCCGTTCCGAGTCTATGGCCGAAGTGGAAGGACGTGAGTCAAGGAGCGAATATGAAAAGCTGAGGGTACTGTCATCATGTACTGGATTAGAAGTAGCAGACAAGAGATAATTTATAAAAATGAGGAAGAGTGTCGGAGACAAAACAGAGCCCTGGGGAACACCAGAATTAATATGGTGAATATCAGACGTGAATCCATCCAAAACGACTTGTATTGAACGATTCGAAAGGTAATTTCTAATCCATTGAAGAAGAGACTCATCGATCTCAAAAGCATGAAATTTCGTCCTGTCAAATGCCTTTGAAATATCGAGCGCAACAATCTTGCCTTCTCCTACATTGTGCAAAGATTGGTTCCACTTTTCAGTGAGATATGCCATCAGATCACCAGTGGAACGGTTGCTTCGGAAGCCGTACTGCCGGTCATTAAGAAGCTTCCGGGACTTAAGATATTTCATAAGCTGACGGCTTATCAGCGTTTCCATGACCTTGGAGAGAAGGGACGTTAGTGCTATGAGTCAGTAGGAGGTGGGTGAAGATGGTTCACATCGAGGAAGCATAGTGACCAGCCACTGTAGGAACATTGACGCAAATTCTAGATTCATGCGCGTGAGTTCTGTTGTTAATCGCTGTTGGCTCATAGAACTCATTCGGAAAAACAGCAGTAAAGTCCTCGTTCAGAAGATCAATTCTTTCGTCAAGGTTCCCATCATCGAGTCCTTCCACTTTGCACAAACACGTGAACCATTGTAAACGGCGAAAAGGGCAGAACTTGTGGATCCCCCATAACAAATTAGATTGTCTTTCTCGGATATAAAGTTTACGTGGCACATTTGGTCCTTGTTGCAAAGAAGACTGATGGTAATGGAAGAGTCGGCTTAGCGATGGACTGTAGCGTATGGAAGGGTGGACTGCATCTGGTCAAGCTTCTCCCGTAAAAAGATTTATGATGACCCATGTGAAGTGTATAGGCCGCACATTCTTATGTCTAAGACTAGGGACATCCCAAGGGACATCCCAGATGGAACCAAACACAAAAAAAGGACTTCAGAGGAAATAGTTTACGTCGTTTAAGCACAGATAAGAAGGAACGATTCCAACTGAAAGGTCGTATGGGCTGAGGAGCACGTCCACTGACAATGCCTTCAACCAAAGTTAAAGTGGGAAATTCCGTCCATAACTCAACTCAAGACGCTAGCCAAAGAAAAGCAATTCCAGTCGTTTTACAGAAAAGTAGAAAATGTCTTTTTACAGAATACTTTGACAAACAGAAAATGTACCAAAGTTCAGAAAACAAATAATCGTTGCTTATGAGGCTTATGGTCGCCGTGGCGTAGTGGGTAGAGTGCGACGCTCACACGCCGAAGGGTCTAGGTTCGACTCCCAGCTCAAAACCAATTTTTCGAGTTTTTCACGGCACGACCTCTTTTGAGCTGCTGACAACACTCAAAGAGTAATAACTTTCTAAGAAAACTTCTCAAATCTCGCCGTTCGGATTCGCAAAAAACTGTAGGTCCCTTCTACTCGTGAGAGAACAGTAGCGCGCACAACACGAGTAGTTGATGAGCAAGCTAGGCCCTGGTCCCCCTTTGGACTGTAGCGCCAACAATTATTATTATTATGAGGCTCTCTGCAGCTTTCTCATTGGTTTCAGCTCTGCAGTCAGTTTATTTCTTCATTTTTGGACTGTCCTTCTATTATGGACACTGCGGAACAGTTATAGGGTGTGTCGCATTCTACCTGTAAGTTAGAGAGACATCTTCCAATTCTTCACCTTCCTTATTCCACATAAAAGTACCTGACCAGATCTAAGCTTCTTATTCAAACATTCGCGGAGAATTTACCGCGTCACCCGTTGTTCCTTTAGGCTTAAAAGGCATTTCAGAATCTGGGGCATCTTTTGAAGCACCAAACTGACCTTTTATGACACTTCGAATATCCCTGTCCTGATCTACTCTGACATAAACACTCTTGAAAGTGTATGAACACGGCCTTGATCGTTTTTAAAGAAAGGCGAGAAACATTCAACTATGAACTGAACGGGCTGTACAGCAGTATGCAGCTAGTCTTCGGATTGAACGTAGAAAAAATGCACAACGCAGCAGCCCCACGCAGTGCAAGTGGGACAACGTTTTAGTGAAGGTCAAGGTGAAGGTGGAACAACGCAACAGAGGACGGCCTAAACAAAAATAGCTGTGTTCCCATACCCGGAAAAACAACACAATTTCCGTTCCGGTATTCCGAAAAAATGGGTTTTAGGTCAAATGAGCGCTCTCTTGAGAGAGTAAAATATTTCCCCACCCTGCCGATTTTACCCCAGGAATTTTTGTGGGTAGGTTGTTGGTTTTCTGTCAAATGAATTAGTGTGCGTACAGCTATAAGTGAGCATTGTGTCTTAAATTTTGTAGCTGTTTTTGCTTTCTGTAACGAAGAAGTGAATTTGACATATCTTAATGACATACTTTGCCGTTCCCGTACTTTACCTCTTTCTCAGAGAGATTTACCCCCACTCCTTAAAAAATTACAGATAGAGAAAACACACCTAATAGCGCACAGAATAAAAGAAGAACCTCAAACCAACGCAGCAAAGGACGGCCTAGGCTAAGGTGGCGCACAAAAGAGGAAAAGAGCCTCAGCCAACTTGGAATGCGCAACTGGAGGCAGCTAGCGAAAAATTGTACTGCCTGAAGAGGCAGTAAGATCTTTCGCCAGCTGCCTTCAGTTGCGCACTCCAATTTGGCTGAGGTTCTTTTCTGCTTCTGCGCGCCACCTTAACCTAGGCCGTCCTCTACTGCGTTGTCCCAATGGCTCAGATTCGAAGTCAGCGAATTAAAAGTGCACTCTCTCGTCGTCACTCTCTCTCTCTTTTGCTTTAGAAGACACGTCAAGTTAGAAGTGAAGCTATTAACCACACGTAGCTTTCTTTCAATTCTGTACTCACCCTTACGTGTTTGGCTTCAACCTAACTGCATTTTCAGCTCCATTTCTTAAGTATCTTAAGATGCACATTGAGCGGATCCAAAATCCGGCACAATCCACCTGTTCTCACATTCCCCCCCTTCATTCCGACATTTGTTTATCCTTATCTTTCGGCAAAGAGATTGATTTTCACACTACTTGCACTCCAAGGGGTTAGTTCACCCTTCAGTTGAGACTTTCAATGCTTAAGCACCCCAACCGACAAGATTACTCCCCCTATGAAATTGAATTATTTGTTATTCGTTCGCGTCCACACTCACAAGCTCCCGCAGCTTGAACGACAAATGCACCCCTCCCCAATTTAGCCTTCCATCCGAGGCAACTGACTTCAACAACGTCGAAATATCCGTGACAAGTAAAACTCTATACACTGTCGTCGGTTGTTTTCCTTTTTTTGTGAGCACAGAGGGATGAATGAGAACTAGCACTTGTGTGTACGATGCGGGGGGAAAGGGTACAATTTCCGCATGCCCTAAGCCGCCGGATAAGGGGAACAAAAGGCCAGATTTCATACATCCTTTCGTCTATGACTGGCTGTCAGCAAGCTTGTGACAATTTTTCATAAGCAACGAGGAAACGCTCTCCTGCCAACCTGTCTATCCAATTTACACATAGCCGTTTGGCACGGCTTCAGTGTGCGTGTGTGTGTGTATGTGGTGCAGGTGTTTATTTTTGTTTTCTATCGCAATCCTGCACACTAGCACACGAGACGCTTATGTTGTGTCACCTGGATCGACTCGACTTAGTGGCAAGCCGTGGCTTCAGTAATTGGAATGTAACGGTATGTAATTTGATTATACAAGCACGTGTACAGGTCATGAGCCGTGAAATAGCTGACGGAAGTGAATTTGGTATGGATGAGAATTTTCTCAGTTTTGCCTTTTGACACATGAGATGCCAATGTGTTTGACATGCTTAACTTGGTTATGCGGAGTTTTCTTTTGGGTAACCAGTGACGGACGTATGAATTTATGCAAGCTGCTACGTTTTGGAGACACTTCACCCAGGGGTCGAACTGTCAATGGAAATACTGTGGATTTGAGGAAATCTTTTTGGATTTAAAGAGCAATTTCCAACATGACTGAGGTTCTTCTCCTTTTCTGTGCGCCACCTTAGCCTAGGCCGTCTTCTGCTGCGTTGTCCCAATGGCTCAGATTCGAAGCGAATTGAAAGTGCACTCTCTCTCGTCGGAGTATACTCTTGCTTTTGAGTGTAGCAAAAATTGAAACTGTATAAAGTGGCGTAGAAACTTTCGTTACTGACAATTTTCAACTATAAAATGGCTTAATTTCTATTAAAGATTTTGTTCCGTGCTCATACAGTGACATTTTGGAGATGACAGATATAACGGAAAATAAAAATTGTGTAAGGAGTTGTTTAACGCTTTCATTGCTGACAGTTTAAAGTTTGTAAATATCATTGAAATAAGATTGTTCTGACAGAACTAGAACAAACGAAACGTAATTTGTGATATTTATGCCAATACATTTAAACAAGAACAAGCTTGACGATTCTAAAAATGCATGCATTTGCATGGGAGTAAGAACAAAACAACACCTAACCAACATAGTCATCTTCATTCACTATAGGAAGCACCCATATATCAGAAAAAAGGATTTCATCCACACCCTGTCAATTCGAAAACCGTCACATTTGTAGTTGAAGATGAAGAACGAAACAGAAAAGGTAGCCAGTAACATTTAAACGTAACAACAGCGAGTTCAATGTGGTAAATCTGATTTCGCCTCCACCCTGTGACGTTTTATAATTAGAAACTTTATAAAACAAAGCGTCATAACTTCAATTAGGGCATAGATGGGAATAGCCACTACCAGTTTAAGGCTTTAAGACGCTTGTCAAATATCAAAAACGTAATTTTATCTACACCCTATGACATATCAAAATTCTATCATTTGGTTCTGCTACATACGAGCGATACAGAAAAGTAAAATGATGTTATTTACAGATTACAGAGAGCGAGTCAAATGCAACAAGTCTTATTTCACCTGCACCCTGTGAAGTTTTATACATAGAAACTTTATAAAATCATGAATCATAACTTAAATTAGAGCATAAATGGGAACATCCTCTCCAATACTGTAAAAGTCTTGTCAAATATCAAAAACGTAGTTTTTTCTACACCCTGTGATACTTTAAATTTCAATCATTTTTTCTGCTACATACAAACAAAGCATTAGAAATTACACTGGAGCATAAATGGCAACAGCCATTGTCAATTCAAAGTTTTAAGGATCTTATGAAATAATATAAACGTTTCTTCATCTTCACCCTGTGTCATTTCATGACTAGACGCCAACATTTTTGATTTGTTGCACGGTAAGGGATATAGACAGAACCATTAGAAAGTTATCAAATGTCACAAATTCACCTGTGTCCGTTCATAGTAAGAAACTTTATAAAATCATGCATCAGAAATTATGTTGGAGAATAAATGGAAACAGCCACTGCCAATTTAAAGCTTTAAGGAACTTGTCAAATATAAAATACGCAATTTCATCTACACCCCGTGTCTTTAAGAGACTAGTCACTAATTTTTTTGTTCTGTTACACTATAAGGGAAGAAAAATTCATTAAAATGTTATCAAATCTCACAAATTGTATTTCACTCACACCCTGTGATGTTTCGTATCTGAATTTTAAATTCGTTCACACATGGGATATAATAAAAGCAAGAACGGTAAACTCAGGAATCGTAAATAAAATTTCGTAACCACCCTGTGTCATTTCCAAATTGACAATATCACAAGATCCGTAAAACTAAACCTTGCCCGATGACAGGGATCTGTTTTCAAAAGTCAAGCTCATTCCCAACGGAATCATCGGAGAATGGAAATTTTCCTTACTGTAAGCAGAGGCTCCTCTGAAGAACAGCTCACCAGCACACACATCAAAAATTTCACATTCACTTGAAATGCTCCCCTGTTTCTGAGAGCGTCATACACCTCGCATCATAATACATCTCCAAGGAAAGCTGTGCAAAATTCCGCAACTTCCGGCTTCTCTTTCAATGTGCAAAATGAAAATAACAAATTCTTCAAGACGTACACACTCACGCTTCCAGCGAGAATACATTTCAATTACTTTGAGAAATTATTAACTTTTGCATGAAAATGTGAAAAAGAAATTTTTTATTACTTCCTTCCCCCTGTAGCAACCTTGTACTCGTACGTTTTCATCTACGGAACGACAACGAAGACGTTAGCTTCTTTTTTTTTTTGTCTGATTTTCGTGTTTATGTGCATCGTTTCAGACACTCAACACCTGCAGAGTAAGCACCAACCGAACGGCAGTGTGATGGGAGTACATCATATCCGTGCACCGCGACCACCGATTCGTACCGCATCCTCGGGTCTGGGTGGCACCAGCAACGTGTCCGAACAGACACAGACGAGCAGCGTGAACAGCAGCAGTAGCAGTGGCAGTGGCAGTACCCTTGGTGGCAATAGCGGTGGAACAATGAAAAATCAACATCATCATCAGCAACAGGACAGCATCGGCATGACAACGACCTCTGGGGCGCATCTGCAGCAACAAGTGCCCCAGGCGGCTATCGATGAGATGCGAGTCTGATAGGTGACGGTGTTCGAACTAGAATTATAGTCGTCTTGGTGAGTTAATTTTTGCCTGCACCCCTTTATGACATGCACGTGGGGAATGACATTTGAAGACTCGCCATATTGAATTGACATTTGAAGGGGGTCATTTATAGATTACTTTGTTCGATCTGAGGAGGTTAGGAGTTAAGAGTTTCGGTTTTAAGAAGCATTAGCCCATGTATTGGGAGTGTCAAATGTTTTTCCAAGATCGCCTGCGTAAGACTTTTGACATTAAGCGTTTCGATTATCTTTTGACAGTTTCAGTGGCTGCACGCTTCTACGACGCGTTTGGCGATGTCGTTTTTTTTTCCTAATTTTCTACGAGGATGAACATAAAAGAGAATAGTTTGCTTTACATTGCAAAGCCAGTCGTGACGTCTAGGAAAGGCTTTAGTTGTTAGTCCCTACTTAAGGAATTGTTACTGGCATGTCGTACGGGAATTGCCGCCGTGGAGTAGTGGGTAGAGTGCGACGCTCACACGCCCAAGGTTCAATTCCCAGCTGAACACCTCGAATTTTTTAGGATACCACCTCTTTCAAGCAGTAAGCTGTAACTGTCTAAGAAACGCATTTCAAACTTCGCCGTTCGAAGTCGGTAAAGAAATGTAGGTCCCTTCTACTCGTGAGAGAACAGTAGCGCACACAACACGAGTAGTTGATGAGCAAGCTAGGCCCTGGACCCTTTGTGAACGGTGCGCCATCCAATTATTATTATGTATGTGGAACGGGAAAGTTCAGATTTTTAAAATCTGATTCTCACAGATGCATAGTAAATGAGTTACGACAAGTTTTCGCTATTCAAAGCCACCGAGCCTTAAGGGCAACTGAATTGACACCGTCTTCTCTTTTCTGCAAATTATGTTTCAATAAAGCATCCTTCGGTGACAGAGCTCCCTCACCTGCAACGATACCAAAAGCCTGCTTCTTTCTAATTTCGGGAAGTAAAAGGCTTTGAATTCATTGACAAGGTGATTGCAACCTAGCACATGTTATTTGATAAAAAAAACGTTCGTTTTAAAGGCATTCCATTAAATCCGCAATTCTTTTGAAAATGCCATTTTTGACAAGTCAATAAAGTGAAATCTAATTTTCGAGTTTTTGTTTTTAGAATAATTCCCTCTTCACATTTAATTAAAACGTGTCAAAACGGTGAATTTCCCTATTTTTTGAGTCACAGATTAGACTGGAAAAAGCGTTTGCCTACACAATGCAAACACTCACCGGGTGGCTGGGCAAATTAATGGAACTAGTTTTTGCTTTCATTAAAAACAAAATATGTTTTTTTTTTGTTACACAAAAAACTACAAATTAGATATTTGGGAAAAAAACTGTTCCCTCCAAACCCTGTGCTTTGTCACAGATGAAATTTGCAATGGTTGCGAAATTCAAACTTCAAATGAATTCGTACTTTAAACTTTTGAATTTAGTTGTCCGTTTCGCACGTCTCTAAATATTAAGGTTCAGTCAGTGATTATTTTTAGAGACCCTCGTTCTGCGCACGAAAAATGAATCTGATTCGTGTTTGTGTCGTCTATGGTAAACCATAAGCTTGTCCATCGATGCGAGGGTTGCCTTTTCTATTCCAGGATTAAAGAACAAAAACAAAAATTAATCATCTAAAATAACTTTATTATTATTCAAAATAGTCCCCATTACGTTCTATACAGATTTGCATGCGTTTGAACCGATTGTCGAAGCACTTTTGCCACTCTGATTGATGTATCTCCAAAACATGCATTGTGAACTCATCAACCGCTTCTTCAGGTGTCGAAAAACGTTGACCTCTCATTTCATTTTTTACGAACGGGAATAAAACGAAGTCATTCGGTGCCAAGTCAGGACTAAACGGCGGATGACTCATCAAATCGATGTTTGGAGTGCTCAAAAATGCAGTTGTTTGAGCCGATGTGTGAGAGCTCGCATTGTCGTGGTGAAGAGCAATTCGTCTTCGGCGGTTGGTTTTCCTGATTTCTTGGAAGACAAATGGCAAACAAATGGTTGTGTACCACTCAAAATTGACCGCTCTGCGTTGTTCTAGTGGTACGGTTGCGACATGTCCAGTTTTTCCAAAAACACAGGCGGCCATTTGCTTGGAAGTGCTTCGTGCGCGAGCAACTTTTGTTGGATTTGGTTCATTTTGAAACACCCATACAGTCGACTTTTTACTTTCGGGCTCATACGCGTAAATCCACGATTCATCTCCTGGCACGATATGATAGACGTGTTTCGAAGCGCAATCGTATTTATGGAGCACTTCATTCGACCAATCGACACGAGCCTTTTTTTAAACGATTGACAAATTGTGTGGGATCCAACGCGAACAAATTTTTGTTGACCGTCAAATGTTGCAATATTGAATGTATGCTGGTTCCACCAATGCCTTAGGTTGTCTCAATCTCACGATAGGTCACATGACGATGCGATATCAGTTGGCGCACGGCATCAATGGTTTCCGGAACAACAACTGACTTTGGACGACCTTCACGACATTCGTCTTGGAGTGAACTACCACCTCGGTTGAATTCACCATACCATCGATAAACACTGGTCCTTGATGAAGCTTCATCGCTAAAAATTGAATTAAGTTCATCTATGCACTGTCGCTGAGTTAATCCACGTCGAAAGTTGTAAAAAATAATCGCACGAAAATTTTTACGATTTAATTGCAGTTTTTGGGCGGGATGAATCTTTTAAATTACTGTAAACAACATAAATAGCGGTCGTATGTAAAAATGTTCAGAGTACGTATAACCTCAAAACTGTCAAACTTTACGATAGAGCTGGCATCTGCGAGATTGCAACACAAGGGTTGCCCAATCCCGAAATATAAAAGGCTACCTTCGTAGTTTCTTGATAAACTTATCAGTTCATTACGAAGAGCTTCTTACCTCCAGCGACAGTCCACACGGGGACCGGGGCCTAGCTTGCTCATCAACTACTCATATTGTGCACGCTACTGTTCTCTCACGAGTAGAAGGGACCTACAGTTTTTTGCCGGTTCCGAACGGCGAACTTTGTGAAGCTTTTTCTTAATTTATCGTTGAGTGTTGTCAGTGCCCAAAAGAGGTGGAGCCGTGAAAAATTCGAGGTGTTCAGCTGGAAATTGAACCTGGACCTACGACGTGATAGTGTCGCACTCTATCCACTATCCCACGGCGCCACATGCTAATAGTCACATGATTTAACAAAGTAACGAAGTAATTTCCAGTTGGGAGACATGGTGTGTTTTCGGAATGTGTCTAAGAATTTAATTGAGAGGACGTGAACACTTAATATTTTACGGCAGCTACTTCAGTGAGGAAATCAAACGCTTTACCACTCTTGCCAGTTTCTATTTCTTTATACACAAAAGCCAATTGTGTTATGTACTCATCTCCTGAAAGACTTATCTGCCTTTGTATAACAGCTTGGTCATCCAAATCTTGTTTTGCGACGCGGAAACTTGGACGTTACTAAAAGCAGATAAGGATGTCTTTAGTCTTTTCGAAAGAATGCATTGTTTGTATTTGATGGAGTAGGTTAGGCGACGAGAAGGTTAAACTTGTTCAAGCGTTTTCGAATATACCAGGTATACCGGTATGAAGTGTGCGTCAAGATACAAATGTCTCGATAGGCAGCATTTGTTGTTAACGAGCCCTTATCTTTTTTTTTTTTTTTTGCTTGCTATGATATCTGTGAAAAATATTTAGTATACATCAAGTCATTGGTTTCAACGGTTCAGAAATAATGATTTTGATGTGAGAAATGATGACTAGGCCAAGTAGAAGGTATGGACACCACTGCTCCGACTCGAAGGATATTCGAATCCGAGCCATTGGAAGAATGAAACAGAGAAGCAGAAAAAGAATCTCAACTAACTTGGAATGCGCAAGACAGCTGGCGAGAAAACGGTCTGTCTTGAGAGGCATGTTGATGGAGGAACACGTCTACTCCGGTTTGTGTAACGCCGCACGGAGAAGGTGGAGATGAAAGAACAAAATACGAATATAGACTTAATTTAAGCAGCAAATGGTCCACACAACGCTGCTATCCTGTTCAGTAATCTTTATGACTCTACTTCCATTTTTAAATCAATTTTCTTTATCGCACGGGGAAACATATTTCTTTTACTAAACGGGAAATCCTTATTTTTCCGAGGCTCGGTCTCGGCCTCATGACACTCCAACAGACATGACCTCTCAACACCTAGTTTGCGCATTCTTTGCTCCTCAGTTGCCAGCAGCAATGAAATACTTTCCTAGTTTAAGCCAAAAACGTGCACATTTTCGAAAAGCAGAAACCTTCCTATCTGCTCTGCCTTCTCGCCATAGACATGTCAAACTGGGTCTTCTGTTAAAAGGATTAAGAAATAAATTGACTCTTTATCGATTGGCAGAAATGATTCTACTCTTGACTTTGTCACTAAAGTTTTCTACTTCCATGAAATTTTGATACCTCTTTTGATGCCCTATTCGCGATATCAATTTTTTGCTTCTTTCCTTAAAGATAATCTCATGTATTGTACCAGAATTGTTGTAGACGTTTAAATTCCAATGCCAGCGAACACTCTATACCTTCTGAATGCTGTTTTTTCTACTAAATCAGTGTCATAGTGTTTGTACTTATTTTGAAATATCATGCTTTGATCTTGGCTCATGAATTCCGAATGCTAAAACATGTCGTCGTAGCATAGAAGGTCAGCTCATAATCGGCCTTCACGGAGCAGCATGAGTTCTCCATCAAGCGTCGATCGTATCGGTCTTGCAATCAACGAAAAATAGTGGACGTCCATTGAAACTTTTGGGAACATAATATAGAAGGTATTGCAATTTAATACAGTAGATGATATCTTCTTTCTTGAATGCCAGGCAAATGACACTAATATTGTCCTTATTGAACATACTAAATATACCCTTGAGATGAGCTTTTGCATGCCACCAACTTAATCCAGCTTTTGTCAGTTAAGATCACTGTTCCGATAACCTCCGTTTGATTTCAGTTTGCATGTTATGTGGAACAGTATCTGCAATGCCTGTACCTGTCAATGGCTTTTGGAGTGTCATCACCGTTGAAGCACAATTTTGGAGAAAACGAGTTCGCTGCGATTTAATTTCCAAAAGCATTTGGCATCGTGGTCGCCGTGGCTTAGTGGGTAGAGTGCGACGCTCACACGCCGAAGGGTCTAAGTTCGATTCCCGGCTGAACACCTCGAATTTTTCACGGCACCATCTCCTTCGAATTGCTGACACCACTCAAAGAGTAATAACTGTCTAAGAAAGCTTCTCAAATTTCGCCGTTCGGAATCCCTTCTAGTCGTGAGAGAACAGTAGCGCGCGCAACACGAGTAGTTGTTCAGCAAGCTAGGCCCTGGTCCCCCTGTGGACTGTCGCACCAACAATTATTATTATTTGGCATTGTCTACTACGCTCTCTTGTCGAAAATACAATGTGGTGTCATCGATGATTCTCTTCTTATATGGATAACAATTCTCCTTTATGACGATCACTAAAAGTTGATTTGTGGCTAGGCTTGAGTTTGACCTCCTCCATCTAAATGCTGGTGTTCCACAGGGTTCTATTTTGTGTCCGAAACGTGTTCTCATTTTTATAAAAAAAAGACCTTTGGTTGCTTTCTCCAATTGAATTCACTTTTATGAAATTTCATACTCGATCCTTGGTTTACATCTGTCTTTTTCGGCACTAGATTTTGAAAACCGACGAAAGTTAACAATAAATTCCGAAATTTACAAAACAAAAAGACTGTATGTCGTTATCAAAATAAGCATCCATTATCTATGGTTCCATTGAAATCAAGGAACTCTCCCAAACCGACATATGCACCAATACAAAACTGAGTTGGATCAAATCAATTTATAAAGTCGACAAAAGCGATGCAAGAAATGTGTTTTCCCCTTAAGCTTGGGTACAATGTTAGATGGCTGTATTCCCCAAAAACTTGACTTCAAAGTTTTCATCCATTTCAGCTCTGTACAGACCTCTTCTCATCTAGTGCTTTAACACAAACATCGAGCGAGGAGGTATCAAAATTAAAGACCAAACATCTATGTCACAAAAGAAGCTCGAATGAGCTTCCCTTTCATCAGAGATTGACCACAATACATGCCATTTTCAAATTTTCCCATTAGTTCGTCCTCAACACGTTTTAAGACTAATTCTTTAGATGCACCTCCCTAATATGAAAGACTCTTCCATCGATATTTGCCTTGTCGTTAGATTTATGCCTGGCTCAGTTTTTTGTGTTAAAACTGACACACAGTGCTGTGAATTGTGAAAATTAATCTATTTTTCAAAACTGCCAAGGCACCTGTTATCGCAAAACAAATCGTAGGCGTGAAGTGGTGAACTAGTTCACATCTGAATGACAGCTATCATCAAGGGAAATCTCGCAGAGCCCATTGGAGTTCACATCCCAGTTCCCTCTTATGTAAGACGATCAAAGTGTTTCAAAAAATTAAGAAGGCCCCCGACAGAGGGGGGAAATTTCCCAGAATCTCTTCCCATCAGCGCCAAACTACAAAATACGCAAATAGACCTTTCTCCCCCTGATTAAAACTGTCACACGTATTTTCTCTGTCACCCCCACATTCAAAAGAAAACTACAAACTACTCAAAAATGTTTAAATCTGTCACATCATCCTCCCTCCAGCAGGATTTGTGTTTATTTGACAGCTAAATTGAAATTATGTAATCTCCCCATTAACGCAAATTCCCATGCTTCCCCGAGTTTCCCAACTTCCTCGAGTGCGCGTGAAAATCAGCAAAGAAAATCCAATTCAAATTCAATTGTACTCGAAATACAGCTGAAATAACGCAATTTTTCACAACCATCCGGCAGGCGTTCAGCTCTGACAGTCAACAAATCTTACACTTCAAAGCCGAATCGGAAACTTGAGTCAATAGAATCAATTCGACAGCAAACACGTCGACAAGGAAATGCGGGTCGTGTTTGATGCGTCTCTACATCCATCTGCGATGGCGACGTCTGCGGAGACGTTGTGAATATTTCGAGGTCCATAAGTGTGACTGCAGTCAATCGGCATCAACCCTGAGCATTGCCTGCACCCCGGAATGTGTGTGCTGGAGTTTGCCTTGCCTGCGGCGCGATGCCTGGGTTTGTTTTAAAAATAGCCTCGCATATGTCAAAAGTCTTAAGAGATCCACACCAAACCATTAAGGATGTCTCTCTGACGGTCCTATGTTGCCTTCGATATTTGTTTTGCAAACTTTTTGCTTTTAACTTTTTTTCCCAAAACATAGGGACTCGTCTTAACTCCACCCACACATACACAGAGTGCCCTTCAAGTTGAATGGGATCCAGGGCAATTTTCCATAAGTTACGACATCCCTTCCGCCAGAGCTCCCCGCCGAACGACACTCAACGACAAAACTTTAAGGCTCCGATTTGAAATTAAAATTCAAGATGAACTTTTGTGTGTAAACTGCCCGACTGTGTGGGGAGTCAAAGGACACCGAGCAAATTGAAAATACAGGGACTTTGATTTTTTACACAGCTTTCTGTGCGCACTCTCAGTGGTGGGTGGTCGGTGAATTGAAGGAGAGACGGCTCACCCCACGACAACGCCAAATCACATTGACCCTTTTTAGTGCCGTGCTGAGGGCGGGGGGCGAGGGCGGAGTAGAAAGCTGATTAAATACTTTGGTTTCTGCAACTGATAGCCAATGGGCTGGGCCTGTACGCACACAAACATCGGAATATGACTAATGAAATGAAATGGGCGCATGAATGGCAAGAAAAGGGCTGTCTCGTGGTTCAATTTAAAGTTTAAGCTGGAAGTGCTCTGAAAAGAAACTCAATCAAATTAGGGGAAAGTTAAATCCCCACTTAAGGTGCGTGTTTGCAAGTCAAGATGTCATAGAAACCACTCCTGAATTTGTTGACCTTTCATTGAGTCTTTGGCTACCTTGTCTTGGTCGAGATGTCCCTGTGGTGAAACCGAATTTGGTTTGAGGATCGCCCACAACTTGAGTTTTGCTTCGATTAATGAATGGTCTGCTGTTAAGAGAGATTTGTCATGCCCACATAATTGGCGATGTCTTTCGCAGATGTTGTGTTGCGTGGTGGAATTGATGCTTTGATGTTTGATTTCCAACCTTTTTCTGTTCAGGCAAGAAGACACCTTTCCGCATCTATTTCTAGTCATCTTTCTGCGTTCTTCTGTCTTTTGATGTAACCCTGGAGATGATAAAATGTCATGGTCACCTTTCCATGCCTATTTGTAGTCGTTTGTCGTGTGACCCGGTGAATGATTAAATGCTGTCTAAAATGTGGCATGCCTCCGCAAATAATAATATGTAGAGCACAAACTACTTCGGTCGGCTTTGAAAAGACGGCG
This sequence comes from Eristalinus aeneus, assembly GCA_955652365.1. Classification (NCBI taxonomy): domain Eukaryota; kingdom Metazoa; phylum Arthropoda; class Insecta; order Diptera; family Syrphidae; genus Eristalinus; species Eristalinus aeneus. Next base: position 5,966,702 of record OY019130.1, on the reverse strand, counting down.
CCACCTGCAAATCATTGGAAGTGATTACATACTTCATTGGAAAGGAAAGGGAAAAGCAGTCGCTTCCAACAGACAATTCTTGGAGTCAGCGTTCTTTTTTAATTAAAAAACTGGAATTAACTGTCACTTGAATCAATCAGCTTTCGAAAGATGGCGCTACCATTTATTGGATGAGACTACATACTTCATTAGAAAAAGGGGAAAAACAGTCGCTTCCAACGGACAATACTTTAAGTCAGGATTCTCTTTAAAAGTGCTTTTTTAAATTACAAAAATGGAATAAACTGTCACTTGATTCGGGCGACTTTCCAAAGTTTGTACCACCTGCAAGTCATTGGAAGTGATAACAAACTTCATTGGAAGGGAAAGGGAAAAAGCAGTCGCTTCCAACGGACAATACTTGGAGTCAGCGTACTTTTTTAATTAAAAAAACTGGAATAAACCATCACTTGAATCAATCAGCTTTCGAAAGATGGCGCCACCATTTATTGGAAGAGACTACATACTTCATTAGAATGGAAATGAAAAAAAACAGTCGCTTCCAACGGACAATACTTTAAGTCAGGATTCTCTTTAAAAGTGTGTTTTTTTTTAAATTACAAAAAATGGAATTAGCTGTCACTTGATTTGGCCGGCTTTCCAAAGTTGGCACCACCTGCACGCCATTGGAAGTCATTGCAAACTTCATTGGAAAGGAAAGGAAAAAAGCAGAAACTTTCATTAGATGTATTCTGAAAGCAGCCGCTTTTGCAACTTTCATCACCTTTCTAGGCTCAAAGGAGAACAAGCAGTCAAAAGAATAATCTACCATATCTAAAGAATCGACTACACACTAATCGGACATTGTTGTGAACGTTGTTGTTAGCTCGCAGGAAGTTAGAGTGAAAATTAACGGTGGATCTAATGTTACTGCTCTCCCGTTCCTTTTTCTTAGCACAGATGGACTCGTGTTTTTAATCTAAAAATGATTGAGGTCATTCAACAATTTTTAAACCGGTTGAACTGTAACACAGCATTTTATTCCTAACGTCTCTCAGGAGCTAAAGCGAGCTCCTCTGAAATTTACTCTCTGGAGGAATCCGTTTTAATTGATGAAATTAACGCCTCCTCATTGACCTTTTTACAAATTGCTCGCTGATGAATTTCCCTCGTCATTATGCTAAGCCCCTTGTTGAAGTCATCATCACCTCCAGGGACTGCATTCTGACACGTTCGCAGCGTGCAACACTTGGCGTTTGTTCTCGCCCTCGCGCAAACAATAAAACTCATCGCCGAAGTGAGACTCATAGCAAATTGCCTCATTAATTTTGCCGTGATTAAAAATGATCTCCATCCAAAACCACCGCCTCCTTCGAACCCATTCCACCGGCTGAAGCCAAGAGAGATTAAAGACTAAAACCAAGTTAATTAGCCTTGGATCCATCTCCCTTTCTGCCCACTGCCGCCTACAATCAATTCAAACACGACCAAGAATCGATATTGACTCGAGAGATATTGGAAACTCCTTGTCATATTTCAAGCTCGACATGATTCACGAGCACTCAGCTAATTTATCTGTTTGCATGACATTTTACAAATTTCCCTGAGAATGCAGTTTCATAAATTTTTTTTCGCTTCCCGTTCCCCCACACCGCCTTGTAGCGGCACAACCACCATCCTGCAATGCAGCCGGTGCACTACAAAATGTAATTATTGGATAATATTTACTTGCAGCCAGTCCACCGTCATAATTGGTATTGCAAATTGAACCGACTCCTTTTGCACCGTCGCAGCGTCGTCGGTGTATTGCAACTTCGATGACGGTTTGGGCGGGGGAATGCCGCGCGACTTTCTAGTGCCCTCGAACGAATCGATGTGCTTGCTGGCGGTGCAGTGTTACGACGCCCTTCGACGGGGAGCCGTCATCCTTCGTTAGGTTCCAATCTAAATATTTTTTGCATCATTGAACACTTCTTAGGAGCGTAATAAATTTCATTTATTCCCCCTCCCTCCATCCCGCCGGTTTTTTGTTTGCAAAGTTTCCGGGCTCCTCGTCGGCTTCCTCTTCTTCGTTCTTCTTCTGTCGGCTTCCAGTCTTCGTTTTTTTTTCTCCCTCTCTCTCTCTCTCTCTCTCGTTTCTTTCCTTCTCTGTCCGTTGTGATTAAATGAACAAAGTTTAATTTGAAATTCAGTTTTATCTCGTAGAATTATGCATAACGCAGCGCGCGGCAGCGGGAGAGAGTTGAGAGCTGGCTGTACAACTCTGTTACAGCGGCGGTGGTGTTTCAAACTCCACCGCCCCCCGCAGCCCCGACAACCATCTACCGCGCTCTGCTCTCTGGGTCAACACATTCTTTCAAGGGGGTGGGCACATTTTTTCTGCTTCGCCCGTTGTTGTGTCCCTCCCTCATCAGGCAAATGCACAATCCGGAAATAGGATGCTGAGGACAGGGGGGGACGACCGAGAAAGTATCTATTTGAATATTCATTATCCTGTGTCTGCGTTGATTAGCTGCGCCTTTTTTCGTCGGTGTTCCGCCCTCCGTTTGTTGGTCCCGCGTTCGTCCTTTATGTTTGTGTGCCCCCTTTTCTGCGAGAAATCATCGTCGATGTGCTTGGATTTGATTTTTTTCTTGCTTTTTCTTGTATCCTTTGAATGGCAATTAAATGCGCAGCAGTCCCTTTTTCAAAGGACTGGTTGCGCTCGGGTTCGGCAATGATGAATTACGATGAAATTATGGGAGGGAGGACCTGCACACCTGGTAATAAAATTATTCAAGAAAATCTCTTAATTCCGGCAAGGAGACACCTGGAGAGCACTAAGCGGAATCAGATTCCCTCCTTCTTGCCTCCTTCTTGGTGACGACGGCAGTGCGGTGATGCTAGCTCTACGGTGCGTGTGTAATGCGTCACATCATGTGCCATCTCTGCTCGCAATATGTGGGCGATAATGGATTGTGTGCGCCCGTCTGCTTGTTTTGTGTGTGGAACTCATACAAGTCCGCGTTAAAAATAGAAAATATTTGCACATGGGAAAGCAAATTTTTGTCTTCCTCTTCCACTTTTGACAGGATAACATTTCGTCTCCGCCACTCTCGCCTCCATTGTTCGTGAATTTCCGTTTTTTTTTCTTCGTGCGGAACGTGGGGTCTATTGATAAAATTGTGAACGCAAGATGCGAAATTCTCCGCAATTGACAATATCTTGGAATTACAATCGAGCGAGTGGCAGCAGTCTGACGGCGTAGTCTTATAAGCTTCTTATCGATAAGGGATGGCAACCGCCAGCTGGGCCAGCATATGTGCGGCTAAGAGGAGGATAACTGTTGCAAGAATGTGCCCTGCTTGGCGGTGGCTTTAAGTGCATGTGCCGTGGGAATTTTATCTTGGTTGCTGACGAATGCAACGAAATGGAAAGTGAGAAAATTTATTTCTTCACTGGTTTGTGAATAAAGCTGCTGGGGGGCATACAGATTGTCCACTCGTTGGACACGTGCAACAGCTCATCTGTAAGATATGGTCGGAGGAAGCCATCTAATAAGTGGAAACTTAGTGTCGTTTGTCCGGTTCAGAAGAGATCAGATTCCTTTGACTGCGCCAACTATCGAGAGATCAGCTTCCTCACAATGCTTAAAACCGTTTATCAACAACCTGGAAGGTTCTTGGCAGTGTCGTTTAATGTCAAGGAAATTTACAATAGATCAGATCCTTGTGGCAGATCCTGGAAAAGACTCAAAAAGAACAAATCGACACTCACCACCTATTTCTCAACTTTAAGGTCGCTTATTAAAGTATGCAAAGGGATGAGGTATGTAGTCCCATGTCTAGTTCTGATATTCCTACCAAACTCGACTGAGTAGGATGACGATGGAGAACTCTCTCTGCCCCATCAAGATCAGGAACGAACTTACCGAGACCTTCAATGACAAAAAAGGTTTTAGACACACTGCCATGTGACTTCTTTACCATCATTCATCGAAATCAGAAAATCGTCTGTAACTCACAAGTCATCACCAGAGCCACGATATTTCAAAAGTCAGTTCAATAATTAGCCTACGCGGACGACATTGACGTGATTGGACGAACACAGCGAGCCGTCAATCAAGCGTTTGCTGGCATTGAAGCGGAAGCGGCTAAAATAGATCCGTCTGGCTGGTTAATGAGGACAAAACGAAGTACATGCTATCATCAAGAAAGAACACACTACATCGACGTCTCGCACAAAGCGCCACACTAGACGGCAGAAACTTCGAGGTAGACAAGGACTTTGTCCGCTATAACCAGAGACAGCCACATGAACTACTGAATCAAATGCTGAATCGTTTTCTGTTTCTTTGGGCTGAAGGGATACTTGAACAAAAGAGCCTAGAGGTGGATTTATTTGGCAACTTGGTCGTCCCAGCAATGGCGCGGAAACATGGACGTTAATAAAAGCGAATAAAGAAGCCCTTAGTCTTTTCGAGAGCAGTTCTGTTGCGATTTTTGGCCCTGTTTGCATGGTGGCCTTTGCCATCAGTTTCAGGTTCAACGATAAACTTATTGGCTGCGAGTTACGCACGACGTTCTCGAGGATTATATTGCCGAAATCACTTGACAGTGTGTCGCCTTGCCCAAGACCTTTTTTGTACATTGAAGGTCTCGGTGGGTTCGTTACTGACCTTTACGGAGCAGTGAGAATTCTCCATCGTCATCCTACACAATCTGATGAGTTTGGTGGGAATGCCAAAATTAGACATGGCACTGTATAGCAGGTCTCTATGCACACTGTCATATGCGGCCTTAAAATCGACGAATAGGTGGTGAGTGTCGATTTGTAATTCCTGGGTCTTTTCCATTATCTGCCGTAAAGTGAAGATCTGGTCTATAGTGGACGTCCCTGGCCTAAAACCACACCTATCAGGTTATGGACAAACGGTTTCAGACGCTCACACAATAAGGCAAAGAGGATCTTGTAGGCGATGTTCAGAAGACTAATCCCTCGATAATTGGCGCAGTCAAAGGGGTGTCCGTTCTTGTGGAACGGGCAAACGACACTCAGATTCCACCCATCGGGCATGCTTTCCTCCGACCATATCTTTCAGATGAGCTGGTGCATGCGTCCAACCAACTCATCTCAAGCTGCTTTAAATAGTTCTGCGGGCAGTCCATCCAATCCAGCAGCTTTGTTCGACTTCAACTTCGATATTGCTATCTTCACCTCTTCCAAATCGGGGGAACGGAATTCTTGTCTATCATCGTCCAAGTAGAGTAGAACATTCTGCCTAACAGCGGAACTGATGCCATCATCGCCGTTAATGTGTCTGCAGAAAATGTCCTTTCAGATTCTCAGTCGCAGTCTGAACTCTACCACTTGCTGTCCATTTTGATCCCGGCAGTCTTGTGTCCTCCAAATACCTGTTTTAGCTTTCGATAGAACTTTCGGACTTCATTCTTGTCATAACACCTTTCCATTTCCTCGACCGCGCGCTTATCATGCTCCTTCCTTTTTCTTCTGAGAAGCCGGTGCTCGTCCCTTCTTCTCTGCCCTCGTTGTTCGATGCAGCGTTACTTTATAGGCGTCTTGTTTGGCTGCATTCGCTTGCCTGCACTCGTCGTCAAACCTTGGGTTCCTTCTGGGTGGTGACGTGAAACCCAGCACATCAGTGGTAGCTTCTTTAATGGCTTCTTGACAACGTTTCCAGTCTTCTTTTATGGTTATGTCAGGAAGTGTCGAACTCTAGTGTCGAGCGAGTTTCAGGGAGACTCGGTTGGCAAAGTTTCCAGCAATTAGTTGCGATTGTAGCTTTCCAACGTCAGAACGTAGTGGCCTGTCTTGACTCCCCTGATCTCTCGATATCCAGATTCTTACCTTGGCAGCGTTGCCTTATAGGCGTATACTTTGGCTGCATGCGCTTGCCTGCACTCGTCGTTAAACCATGGGTTCCTTCTGGGAGGTGAGGTGAAACCCAGCACATCAGTTTCAGCTTCTTGACAACGTTTCCAGTCTCCTTCTATGGTTAGTGCAGGCAGCGTCGAACTCTGAGCGAGTTTCAGGGAGACTCGGCTGGCAAAGTTCCCAGCAATCAGTAGCTTTCCAACGTCAAAACGTAGTGGCCTATCTCGACTCGTCTGATCTCTCGATACCCGGGTTCTTACCTTGACTACAAGGAGATGATGATCCGAGTTGATGTTTGCGCCTCGGCAGGTTCGGAAATCGAGAATACTAGAAGAGTGTCTGACGTCGATCGCAACGTGATCAATCTGGTTGACGGTTGATTGATCAGGAGATCGCCAGGTGAATGTCCAGGTGTGGGAACCGCGTGCTAGCTACAGAGAGGTTCCGCCCCGAGGCGAAGTTCAAAAGCCTGAGTCCATTTCCGGATGTGTTGTCTTGCAGCCTGTGTTTACCGATAACTCCAGCAAAGATGTCTTCCTTTCTAAGCTGAGCGTTGAAATCTCCTAGAACGATCCTGGTGTCGTAGCTGGGGCATCGATCGTCTGTTCTTTCTAGGAGATCATAAAAGCCATCCATGGTGTTGCCATCTTTCTCCTCTGTTGTAGTGTGAGCGCAAATTACGCTGGTGTTCCCAAATTTAGCTTTGATGCGGATTGCTATGACGCGTTCGCTGATGGAGTCGTAGCTCAAGATTTTTTTCCTGAGTCTGCCTCGAACAACAAGTCTGCATCTGCATAAGCGCTGCCTTCTCTCTCAGTAGCAGTCGCCGTAGTATCACAGTTTTTCATCGTTTATTTAGCTGGTCCAATCCCATCGCACTTTCTAGATGGCGGTATTGTCTGCTTTGTAACAGTCAAGGGTCTCCGCAAGTTGTTCGGCTGCACGTGGCCTGTTAAGTGACCTCACATTCCACGCGCAAAACCGAAAATCGTAGTCCTTTAGACGTTTGCTTAGGTCGTCAACAGTTGATCCGTCCTTTTCCGAGGCTTGTTGTTGTCTGAAAGTTAAAAATATGTCTGAAATATAAAAATAAAAAAATATAAAAAATAATATTGCTATAGGTATAGGGTCGTCTCACTGCTGTTCAGTGCAAGATTTGTGGAAAATGCAAATTTTGTGCGTTAAAATTCTGAGGGTCAAAGGAACCATATTAAAATGGAAACTTGAATAGCACCTTCACCAAACCTGTTTGTGGAGCAGGCAACAGGGTTGAAGGGGCTGCTTGGTCCCTTGCTTTGTTTTATTCGCTTCTCGGTTTTTTCGCCTCCATATTGCTCCAAACTGTTGCCCAATCGTAGCGACAATTTGGAAGAACGGACGTGGTTGTAAAAAGTGACGAAGACTGTCCACATTTTTATAAAACCATTTGGCATAAGGTTGTACTACAAAATTTGGTCCAATGTCGAAAACCGATTTGAACAATGTCGCCAATTTAGAACAATGTCATCTAGCACAATGTTTCAGCACACTTGATCGGAGAAACTCATTGCCAATTTGGAATAATGTCCTCTAGCACAGTTCCGTTGAACCTTCTGCGCGCCTTAGTTGTGCCGCAGCAGAAACAGAAACTCGATTGAAGACCAAAAGCACAGTACCTGCTCAATGAACTAAATGTTTGTAAACTGTGAAGCAATGGTAAGGGATAGATATGAAAGGGACATGCATTCTATTCGCTGTTAATGAAAAATTCCTCCAATTGTTTAGCACTCTCGACCATAAGACTGGAACGTTTGGTCAATGTCTTTGGATTCAAAAAAGAATCTGGCTAAATTTGTGTTAGAAATAAGCCCAGTATTCACAAGCAAATTTTGATTGTTTTCAGAAGTCTTTTTATTGAACAATGATGGTTAAACAGTTAACATTTCACTGCAACTTTGTTAGTTCCGATATTAGACACCAGGAATTCTATGAAGCATTCGTTTTTTTATTCCCATGAAACGCAGAAGTTTGACTGTTTTCTTTTAACAAATATCAAAACCTCAACAAACACCAATTTATTTCCGCCACAAAGTCCGCGTCCCTGTGAGTTGCCTCAAAAAAAGCCCGAAAACTTTCCTCAAATACTGACGCAGAGTAATTGTGTTTCAAATTACAACCTCAAAGGCAGTCCCGTGGTTTTATATTGCTACAACTTTTCGCTCTTGTTCAATGGCAACGGACAAAGGTTTCCAAAAATTCGGCCCAACATTCGGAGCAAAATTCAACGCCCTCACTTGACCGCACTGAAACTAAGGTGAAAAAAACACATCGAAACTTCAACTTTTTACGCCCGGGGCGGCCTATGTACGTTTTCAGCAAATTAAAAGCCTTGCAGTCAATTGCATGTGCTGCCAGTACAAAGTGTTTTAATTGATTGCCTGGCGCTTTGTGCACACGTGCCACGCACACAACGCAACGCATGTCAGCGCGCCGAAACTAAATGAATACATCAGCTGAAAGTCGTACCCTTTCGCCCGAATCGCATTTATTTACTGCTTTCAGTCGAACATTCGACCCACAAAGAAGTGGATATTGTTTCAACAAGGAAATTAATCAGGCAAAAAAGGGAAAACTTTTTCACAGGTCACATGATCTGCCAGTTCAAGTGAAGAATAACTTTTGTAATGGGCACTTTTGTGGTGGCAAATATGACGACAGGCGTTATACTTTGTTTCAATTTTTAATGAGGACGCAAATGAATTCACAATTTTTTGATCAAATTCTCTAGAATCACTGCAGCTGAAGTAATTAATATCTCCATGCTGAATACCGACACAAATTGGCCGCAAATAGTATCGAATTCGGAAATACAACACGGCTCTCATTGCGATCCCCATAACCTTGTTAAGGAAAATTCCAAACTGATGGCGTAGCTTGCGCTCGAACAATGTTGGGAAAAATTAAAAATTTAATACCGCCAACGTTCTGCCCGAAATGAGCCAGCAAAAGTAACTGCAGAGTTTTGCAAAACTTTCCTGAGGCTAGTATGCTAACAGACAGCCTTCATAATGAAAATGTTCCTGTCCTGGGCGATAGTATGAGACTCAGTTGAACTCATCAATCCACGCACCAATCTGAAGGAAGTTCAACGCGAAGATCTCGATCTATAGACTTGTATTGGATGACGCAGCAATCCATAAGGGGGGGACGTTGTGGGTGGGTGGGTGCAACAGTTCTTTACCAACTCAGACCGAAGTACTTTGAGAAGTTATATATACTCGTCCATTTGATGGCGTGGCCGCCGTGGCGTAGTGGGTAGAGTGTGACGCCCCCACGTCGAAGGGTCTAGGTTCGATTCCCGGCTGAACACCTCGAATTTCTCACGGCACCACCTCTTTCGAGCTGTTGACAACACTCAAAAATTAATAACTATCTAAGAAAGCTTCTCAAACTTCGCCGTTCGGAGTCGGCTATAAACTGTAGGTCCCTTCTACTCGTGAGAGAACAGTAGCGCGCACAACAGGAGTAGTTGAGAGCAAGCTAGGCTCTAGTCATATGCGGGCTGTCGCGCCATACAATTATTTTTATTGTTAGATGGCGGAAGAGTCTCATGCTCTACCGACAAAATCCACATCATGGGATGTACACTCAAGGCTATCTCTCGACTAAAAAGGAATGGTCTTTGGTTCCACTCGCACTGGAGCTTTGATAACCTCGCACACCGCATCTCCTTTGATACTACTCTCATGGACATACCGTCCGATGCGAGGTCGCCAATAATACAGTTGCGACGCATTTACAAAGTCTACTTCCCACGCGTCTTGGGCTGGCTGTGGCCAGAAACTGAACCGGGAAAGGAATGTAGTCGGATTTTCACGGACGGCTCCAAAACAACGGAGGGTTCTGGAGCTGGGGCCTTCATGGAAAACGACAACATTAGACTTCACGCCTCCTTAGGAAATTTCGCGTCGGTCTTCCAGGCGGAAGCCTTCGCGATCCTAATGGCCACCAACTACATTGTGAAGAATAGGTGGAAGGGAAGAAGTATCTGCGTCTGCAGCGACAGTCAAGCTGTGCTCTAGGCCTTACGCAACCCTTTAACCTCTTCCAAGATAGTTCAAGAATGCAAGTCTTCATTTAATTCGGGTCCCGGGTCATCACGGGATCCTGAGAAACGAAACTGCCGATGAACTAGCTAGGCAAGGTTCAGCAGAGGCATTCGTAGGACCCGAACCCACCTTGGGATTACCTGCGTCCCTGGTCAGAGCCTCCGTCGATGGTTGGGTCTCCCCACAGAGACCCACAGAGATGGCGTGACTCTCCAGGGTGCAGGGTAACCAAGAGTATGTTCCCAAACGCCTACAAGAAATCCGCCTCTTTTCTGCTATCTCTAGACAGAAACGAGTGCAGAAGACTTGTTGGCGTATTAACGGGACACTTTACCTTCGCTATGCACCTGAGTCGGCTTGGGCTTAGTGATGTCACACTCTGCGACTCCTGTGGAGAAGGTGATGAGTGTCCTTCTTTCGCTCGTATCAGGTGGCGCTTATTTGGCGCTGATGTGGTGGGAACTGAAAACCTAAGTTCTATATCGCAGAAGCGCATCTTGGAAAACCGTGAAACTACATTAAATGAAGGTTACTGCCTGGTAGTACAATGGACCAGTATTTGAGTCTGAGTGCTCCAGGATAGTTGATCCCAACCTCCACCAACAAAAAAAGAAAAAAGATGGCGCAACAGAGGGACTAGCTTGTTTATCAACTACTCGTCTTTTGCACGCTACTGTTCTCTCATTAGCAGAAGGGACCTATAGTGTTTTGCAGACTTCAAAAGGTAAAGTTTTAGAGGCCTTTTTATAGACAGTTAATAGTCTTTGGGTGCTGCCAGCAGCGCAAAACAGATGGTGCCGTAAAAAATGCCAGGTGTTCAGTCCGGGAATCGAACCTGAGACCTTCAGCGTGAAAATGTCTTACTCTATCCACTACGCCATGGCGGTCACAATTTGAGAAGCAACTTCTTTGAATATTCTTTGCAACTTGAGGGAGGTGGTACCATGAAATTATGAAGCTCTAATTAATTTGACAATCGATGGCGCCCGCCTATTCGCCTTTTGCCCTTTCTCATATTGGGCTTTAGAGCCGTTCAAATTTGGAGTCTATGATGACAAACGAAACTGCCGAGTCAAGGAACAAAACAAAAACGCCGATTGACAAATTTTTTTCAACGACAAATATCTTAATGAAGAAAGTGGTGTCAGTCATTCGAACCATTGCACCACTGTCTTCGAAAATGATGCTGGAAACTAAGATTGGGTCAACAGTGAGCAGCCTTACCGTGTCTTGGATAAGTTGTCCACGGTTGACCTAAACTTTATTTCCAATTAAGTTAGTTAACTTTGTATTGGATAAAAGGATGGCTAACTATAGATTCGTGATCAGTAGTGTACCAGCAGCCTTTAGGAAGACTTTGAGCTGCGATTTGAGCCTTTGACACTTTTGCTTGGAGCTCATGTTGTGTATCCCGTCTAAAAACGATTCATATACTCTTTCGGCCAATATCATCCAGTTCGTGAGCTGTACAACTTCTTCAATTTCAGGGTATGTAAGAGCGAAACCAATTAAACGACGTTTAACTTACAAGTAGTGGACATTTTTATTTTGTTCGCTCTTAAGCTATTGAAATCCTATATTGGGTCCACTTTGTAGACGGACATATCCAATTCCATGTCAACATTTTAATGTGTAAGAAACGCGTGCAACAATTCGGCTTCCGTTTATATCGGGTTTTCCGTAGAGACTTGATAATTTTTTTTTTTTGATTATTGGGATTATAAATTCATTTGTTTTCAAAAGATGGCGCCACTACCAAGTTGTGGCTCATCTTGGAAGTGATAATCTACTTCATTGAAAAGGCGAGACACTTTCTATAAAATGCCTTACATCTAACTTAACCTATATGAGTTGGCCCTGCTGACTTAACAACCCCGTCTTTTATTCTAAGAAGTTAGCGGCTCCGAAGGCTGAGTCTGGTGCAGCCACCAGTAAAATCGCCGTAGTCCTTTGCAGAGACTACTCTGTCGAGGGCAGAAATCGCTCTTCTGAACCGTAGGAGTTCCTCGTGGCTGCGAGCGACGTCCGGCTCATATTGAAGTCGCCCTTTCACTGTTCGGCGTACGAGATGGAAGATGATAGATCAGCCTTCCCTATCTTGAATCAGGGCTTTAGTGTCTAAGTAGAGAAAAGCTTCAGATGGAATGAAGCCATTAAGACACACCCGTTCATGGTACATTTCATTTTGTTAGTAAGCCCCAAAGATAAGACTGTTGGTTGAAGCCATGTCTCAAGCAGTGTGACTACGAATCAACTTAATACGAGGGTTGCCTTTTATATTTTGGTATTAGAGAACAAAAATAAAGCGACCATTTGCTTGGAAGTGCTAGGTGCGCGAGCAACTTTTGTTGGAATCGGTTCATTTTGAAACACCCATACAGTCGACTGCTCGTTATTTTTGGTCTCATACGCGTAAATCCACGATTCATCACCTGTCACGATATCATAAACGTGTTTCGGAGTGCAATCGTATTTTTGGAGCACTTCTTTCGACCAATCGACATGAGCCGTTTTTTAAGCGATTCATAAATTGATACAACGCGACGGTCAAATCTTCATGCAATATTGAATGTATGCTGGTCCCACTAATGCCTGCCTGGTTGCCTCAATCTCACGATAGGTCTCATGACGATCTTGCAAAATCAGTTGGCGCACAGCATCAATGGTTTCCGGAACAACAACAGATTTTGGACGACCCTCACGAAATTCGTTTCGGAGTGAACTACCACCTCGGTTGAGTTCACCATACCATCGATAAACACTAGTCTTTGATGGAGCTTCATCGACAAAAATTGAATTAAGTTCATCGATGCACTTTTGTTGATTTAATCCACGTCAAAAATTGTAAAAAATAATCACACGAAAATTTTCACTATTTAGTTGCATTTTTTGGACGAGACGAATCTTTAAGCTCTTTAATAATCTTTAACTGTAAACAACACAAAAAGCGCTCGTATGTCAAAACGATCTGAGTACGTATAACCTCAAAAATGTAAAACTTTACGATAGAGCTGGCAACTGACAGATTGCAACACTAGGGTTGCCCAATCCCAAAATAAGTAAAAAAAAAAGTAAAAAAAATTATCTATCCTTATAAGGTCCTCATTGTACCTCATTGTACAGAACCTCTTTGGGGTAGAATTTCTTGTACTGAGATTCTGGTGTTCGATATGTACCAAGACAGGCTCGAAGACACCGCCTTCCGAACATCCTTTTCCATTTGGGAAAGGTTCCACTCACGTGGAACCACACAGGACAACCATATACCATGATTGAGGGCCATATAGCACATTACTTTCACGCTGGTGTCAAGTTGACTGCTGTAGAACAGCCCTCTTGCCATAGCGAAGGCATTCTTAGCCCTGGTCAGAGTTGTATCTACATGAACACCACCATATAGATGCTGGTCCAACCAGATTCCTAAATAGCTTACTACACTTTTCGCGGTCAATGGCCGTCCCAGTGGGTCAACTATGCCGAATTTGCGCTAGTTTATTTTCGTGTCCCTTGAGGCTCTGGACAGCGGAGTTCTGAAAAGGATAGTTTCACACTTCTGGTAGTTCATTTTCAACTTCCAGTCGTTGCAAAATCTTTGAATTCCTTTTTATTTCTTCTACCTTCGGACCTGATCTGTGCGCGATTAGATCGTCGGCAAACGCTATTATGGCATAGAACCTTTAAGGCGAGACATTTTCATCAATAATGAGTGTGCATCAGCGTCTGTTCAACAACATATTTATTTTGCCAACAAACAAAAAATGCAAAAAAAAGCAAACGGCATTTGCAGGAAGTTAAGATTGTCTTCTTAATTGGAAGAAAAGTACAGCTGGAGTCCATCTAAGGCTTGTAGGAATTTATGGAGAATCTGCATTGTCCGATAAATCTCGCAAAGAGTGCTTTCGACAGAAGTCGTGATTTAAAAAGAAAACAATTAGCGTCTTTGTCAGCCCAGAAAGTTTTAGGGTGAAAAACTTGGAGGCTTAACTGGATCAAGATCCAAATCAAAAGTGTACTCGCAACTTTCGTTTTGTTAAAGAAATATTTAAAATAAAGGAAAAGTAATTTAAAATAAATAAAATATTTAAAAGAAAGGAATTAGGGTGTCATATGAGTTGAAATTGATGCCGAGAAGTGATTTTTACTTCGGAACTGTTAATTGGAAGACATCAAAGGAAAAGAATTTCGCACCGAATCTTGACTGAAGAAGAAAAGTGAATATACAGTGTTAACCCCAAAAAGAAGGAAGGAACTCCAAACCTGTTGAACCTGTGCCGCCATCGTCTACAGCGAAGCTTAAGTAAAACATTCACGGTTCCAAATAGTGGGACCAGACGGATTTGGTGTACAAAGAGCTACTTAAATCCGGTGAAACGATCGATAGGAAATGTTGTTGGCTGCAATTAATGCCCTTGCGTGGTGGAAAATGGCCAAAGAAGTTCGAAAGGTATGTGAAGGTAAGTTTTGATCATAATAACGCTCGATTTCACGTGGCTGTAGTGGTTAAAATCTACTTGAAAACACCGAAACGGGAGATCTTACCCCCATCGGCCGTACTCTCCTGAGCTTGCTGCTCTATCCGGCTTATCAGCTTTACGACGGATACAAATTGAATTGCGGGGTAACCGTTTTAAAAAAATCGAAGAATGGCTCAATGATATGAAGCATGCCAGAGAGGACCCATTTTTAGAAATACTAGACAGATGGGAAAATAAACGGCGTTCTTTTATTGGTTCTGGATTGGTAACTTAATTCGTGCGATTTGCTAAGAGATGGCGTAACTTGTATTATTCCATTGTTAATTTTCCATTGGAACATACGATGGAAAGCTACTGTCATTGTATGTCACTTCAGTATATGTCATTCATTTGAAGCTTAAACAATATTAGCTTTTTTCACCCAAATATGTCGAACAACATGAGCAGTTGATGAGCAAGCTAGGCCTTGGTCCCCCTTTGGACTGTAGCGCCAACAGTTATTATTATGTCTAACTTTGTGCCTTATTACCTTTCGATGGTGGAAGTTTGTGGTGAACATGCGGTAACTGAGCAAACGTGCTAAAAATGGGTTGCACGATTTAAAAGTGTTGATTTTCGCTTGGAAGACGATGAATGTCCTGGGAAGTTTAAAGATGATGAACTGGAAGCATTACTCTATGAAGACTGTTGTCAAACACAAGAAGAGCTCGCAGAATATTTGGGTATCACTCAAACAGCCATTTAAAAACGTTTGAAAGCAGCTGGATATATTTATTCAAAAGCAAGGAAATTGGGTTCCACATCAGTTCGAGCCGAGAGACGTTGAAAGGCGGTATCGAAAGCCCAAAATGCTGCTGGAAAGCAACAAAAGGAAGCTGTTTTTTTATCGGATTGTTACTGATGATGAAAAACGACAACCTGAAGCGCAAAAAATCACACGCGTAACCTGCTCAAGCAGCCAAATCAACCGCAAAGCCAAATATCCATGGCGCGAAGGTAATGCTCGATATTTGGTGGGATCAGAAGAGTGTGCTTTCTCATGAGCTTCTAAAACCGAGTGAAACAATCAATGGACAACGCTTTCGAACACAATCAATTCGTTTGAAGAGAGCAGTAGCCAAAAAATACCCGGAATATGCGACCAGGCACGAGATTTTAATTTTCCATCATGAAAACACCGCCGTGGCGTAGTGAGTAGATTGCGACGCTCCCATGCAGCAGGTCTAGGTTCGAATCCCGACTGAGCACCTAGAATTTTTCACGGCACCACCTCTTTCGAGCTGCTGACAACACTCAAAGAGTAATAACTGTCTAAGAAAGCTTCTGAAACATCGCCGTTCGGAGCCGACAAAAAGCTGTCCCTTCTATTCCTGAGAGAACAGTAGCGCGCACAACATGAGTAGTTGATGAACAAGCTAGGCCCTGGTCCCCCTGCGGACTGTCGCGCCATGCAATTATTATTATTATCATGACGACTTTGGTTAAGAACTATTTGGAAAGCAGTGGGTGGGAAGTTTCACCCCATCCGTCTTATAGCCCAGATCTTGCCCCTTCTGACAACCATTTCGCCCGGTCGATGCAGAGCGCCCTCACTAAAATACGGTTTACATCACAGCAGAATATCAAAAATTGGCGTTTTTCTTTCTTGACTGGGATGGGATCCACAGGTTGCCAGAGAGGTAGGAAAAAGTCATAGCTACATGTTCTTCTTAAACAAACCTTCAAATTTTGAATAAAGAAACACACGAACTAAATCTTATACCAAATACGTGCACTTTGCATTTAATTATGAAAACTTGAGTAAACTTAATAAATTGACAGTGAAAATTTTATGTTTAGAGAAACAGTGCGCTGACGATTTCAATTCAGAGCTGTCAAGTCCTTATTGAAAAGCCCTTTAAGACTTCATTCAATTTGAAACAAATGACTGACGTCGTGAACAAAGATCGTCATCGTCATTTCACTGAACTCCTTGATTGTCGTCACATTGTCGTAAATTCTGATCCACATCACCTCAGCGATTGCCCCTTTATCATTTCGCCAGACGGCAAACTTGCCGAAATTTGTAAAAGATCTGCCTGCAAAAAACCCACCAATAAATCTTCCGCACAAACTGATGACTTGATAGGGACACAAATAGAGACACTTCTCGGAAGTCGAGTCCCTCGAACAACCAGAATTTGCTTATGCTTATTCGGGGGGCGAACCACATCCCTTAAACTAACCTCGCTCTGACATTGACTAAAACATCCGTCACGGACCCCAGAGAATGCCCACCTGCCCCCCTCCCAAGAGAGCACACATTCTCACGCCATCGCCTGGGTAACCTGAAATCCGAGAGATACTTGTCAAACGTGAATCTGCAAACGTTGCCATAAAAGCGAAAAAAAAAAACCCACACACACCCAACCCACCCGTCCGTTGACTGTACGCACCCAACCATTCGTTCTATCGGATCAGGTTCATTCGAAACTTGTGATATGGAATACACTTTAAAGTGGTTTGTGTTTGGACGCGCAAGGGTGCTGAACAAAAAGGACCAAAGCCTTACGTAAGGAACCCCGTTTCGCTCCTGCGAGAAGAAAAAATATTAGTTTCAGGCGCAACAGCCACCGAAAAGGGAGAAAAAAAAACTCTTGGCATAATTTGTTTTCCGTTTGACTTTGTGCACGCTTGGGTTTCCTGTTTCCCCGGCTCCCCACCATATCGTCTCCTTTCACCTGATATTCATTTAATGTGGTTGAAGCGAGTGAGGGTGACGGAGGGCTGTGTGTTGTGAGGCACATGGAATGTGTGCACAGTGAGAGAACGTATGGAATAATGAAAGCAATTCAGTTGAAAAGAGAACTTTTTTAAAATAATACAATTTTTTATCGCCCACCCCTCCGAGCACACACTCAAACACAACTCACTCCCTCTCCCGTCTCATTTGGGCTCTGTGTCATAGATAGACGTTGGCTGTGGTGCCGGTTAGAAGAGGAACCAAGCGGCGGAAAAGCGTGTGGATGGAGAGGTAAAAACAGATTGCCTCGCCGCCATCACTGCCGCCAGTTAAAAATTAGTGAAGAGCAGAAATTTTATAAAATTAAAAAAGTTTCGAAAACATTTAACGCAATTGAAATTCATATGAATTTCAGGTTTTCCACCTGCCTCCGTCCCTCCTGGGTGCGCACATTTTTTGTCCTCTACTTTTTGGTTTTCCACGGATATTTTGTGTTCAGTTTTTTTGTTTTTTAAATAGTTCTGCAGGCGTTTTAATTAAAAACGTTTGATATATTGCGATCGCGCGAAAACTATTTATTTTCCAACAATTGTAGGTATGCTCGACTAAAACTATTTTTTCCCGCGAATGTCGAAAGAATGTGCGAATCGGGGTGGAAGAGAAGGGGAATTTATGCGAATATAAGTGAAAATGTTTTGTGGACAGAGGACAGATTCAATAATTTCAGAATTAATTGCCAGCTGTCCGGTTTCATTGTAGTAGGACCCCACAGCGGCAAATGGCGGTATCACAAGCAGGTGAAGAGACGCCGGGTTAGAGTTGGGACACTCATGCACGAATTGAGTTGCACCGTAATTGGATGATTTATGCTGAGTCAGATGGCAATGGTCAACACGCAATTAGTTAAGTTTCGGTTAAAGTGTTAAATTAAATTGTGAATGTGCCGCCATTTTGCTTAAGGACATAAAGTTATCATAAAGTTTCACTGGTACAGCGGTGAATTGCTGGCACAGCTTTCTTTAGTTATTTCAGGTATGGTATTATAAAGTTACATGGAAGCTTGTCCCTTTATGACCGATCCGTCCGTCTCAGAGAGGTGCAATGCTTTCATCGAAATTGACAGAGCAGACAGCAGCATATAGCTCAAAGCTCATGTAATGATGCTGAAATCCTTCCCATCGTGTATGTATTCCTCTAATAAAAGCTGCATGCACTCCCAGCACTTTTTTGTTGAAGGAAGGGAAATCCTTCAATGGTCTACTGTGGTCGCCGTAGTGGGTAGAGTGCGACGCTCACACGCCGAAGGGCCTAGGTTCGACTCCCAGCTCAACAACAATTTTTTGAATTTTTCACGGCACCACCTCTTTCGAGCTGCTGACAACACTCAAAGAGTAATAACTGTCTAAGAAAGCTTCTCAAATTTCGCCGTTCGGAATCGGCAAAAAATTGTAGGTCCCTTCTACTCGTGAGAGAACAGTAGCGCGCACAACACGAGTAGTTGATGAGCAAGCTGGGCCCTGCTCCCACTTTGGACTGTAGCGCCAGTGGGAAACACTGCACTGGAGCATTCAGGCTCGAAAACTGGTCCGTTGTACAACCAGGCAGTAACCTATATTTAAAGTAAATTCTTGGTATTCCGGATAATCAGCAAGCTCTTCTGTGAGGCTTTCAGGCTTAGGCTTTCAGCACCTTAGCGACAAACAGCCGCCACCTGATTCGAGGGAAGGCGGAACTTTGACAAAAAAAACTGCTCTGCAGTGTCTTTACCTTCTCTGCAGGCGTCGCAGAGGGTTTTATCACTAAGCCCAAGCACACTTAGCATATCATTCAATAAGACCCAGGACATATAGGGGGCGCCACTAACAGAAAAATTTATATTAAATTAATAATTTTTGTTAGTGGCGCCCCCTATATGTCCCTGGACTTATTGAGTGATTTGTTACGTGCTCAACAAATGTGCAGTGTCCGGAAAATTCGCCAAGAAGCGGTTATATGGCTAA
This sequence comes from Eristalinus aeneus, assembly GCA_955652365.1. Taxonomy (NCBI): domain Eukaryota; kingdom Metazoa; phylum Arthropoda; class Insecta; order Diptera; family Syrphidae; genus Eristalinus; species Eristalinus aeneus. Next base: position 5,947,564 of record OY019130.1, on the reverse strand, counting down.
ATTGCTCGTATTAAGGAAAGTTGAAATATGAAAGGCGGACTTTAGTCTTACTCGTGTCACAGTCCAATTAAAAAGAAGTTTTTGTTTCATGTTGTCAAAAGTTAACAGTTACGATCCATAAATATATTTGTATGTGTACATGTTGTTTTATAGAAGTACTAAAAACTTAAGAACGTGTGATGCGGTCTTAAATCAAACTAACTAAATATGAATTAACATAGTTATACAACTTGGACTAAGTACCGTGTAGTCTTACCTGTCACGAGATAGTGGGAATACCACGATTTTCATGCTGACGTTTGGAATCATACATTTGATTAGCCTGCATCCTGGAGAGTTATGCCATCTCTAGTTGTGCTGTTGAAACACCCAATTGTCGATGGAAGCCCCGACCAAGGACGCTGCCCGACCAAAAAGTGGGTTCGAGCCCTATGAATGCCTTTTTTGATCCTTGCCTAGCAAGTTCATCAGCAACCTCGTGGTGTTCCGCAACCCAGTCCAAGTCGAAGCGAATTTAGTCTACTGACCAAATCGAAGGAAAGCTTGCATTCCTGTACTACTTTAGAAATAGTTAAAGGCCCAGGTAGGTAGGTAGGTAGGTTAAGGTGGCTGATGAATGCACTTAATCCCGTACAGGACCATTGTGCTACCACACCATGTGGGAAGAACCTTAAACCAGCTGGAGCCGATAATAAAGTTTAAAATATCGGCGGGAGGGGTTTTATTGAGGTCATGTAGGCCGTTGAGGAAATAGCGTCCAAAGTGCTTGTGTCTTGTGTCTTGGGCATGTGCATAACAGATGTAGGAGAGTTTCTGATTCTTCCTCATCCCTGCAGCTTCTGCAAAAATCGTTTGAGGGAGCCCCTAGCCTGCTAGCATGCTCACCGATTAGACAGTGCCCGGTTATGGCTTCTATTGTGATGAGAAGATCAGTCTTATGGCTGTACTAGCCGCCGCCTATTGGGCAAACAGATCTTTGGCCATAAGATTGAGAATGACTTCCAATGCATCTGATGGCGGGTTCTTAGAGCACCGCAGATACATTTGGAGGCCAGTCACTGGACTTTTCTGATAGTGTTATAGTGAGAGGCAGTGTCTAGTGCAGGCCACCAAACTGCAACGCCATATAGTAGAATAGAGCGCACCACAGCCGTGTAGATCCAGGCCATCATATGCGGTTGGATATCTCATCTAGACCCAATAGCCCTTCTGCACATGTAGAGTGCAGTCGTGGCTTTGCGGGCGCGCTCGGCAATATTTGCCTTCCAGCTCAGTTTCCTATCCAGCGTAAGTCCTAGGAACTTGGCTGTCTCGGAAAAAGAGCATTGCTGGCCGCTGATGGTCGGTGGGTCAACATGGGGAGCTTTGTATTTCCTGGTGAAGAGGACTAGTCCTGTTTTTTTGGCACTGATGCTTAGTACATTTTTGCTCGTCCACTTTGAAAGGAGCGAAATAGCATTTTGCATAAGGTCCCTAAGTACCAGGGGATATTTGCCAGAGAGCGCTATAGCAATATCGTCCGCATAAGCTATCACCTTGCAGCCCTCACCTTTCAGGAGTAGTAACAGTTCGTTGACTACTATGTTCCATAGAAGACGTTAGAGGACTCCACCTTGGGGAGTGCCTTTGCTAACGTATCTGGAAATAGTGGTGGAGCCCAATTTGGCCGTGATACGCCTGCTAACGAGTAGCTTTTGTATCAGGGAGGTGAGTCCCACGTCCACGCCCAAATCTGTCAGTGCATTAGATATTGAATGCGGAAAGACATTGTTAAAAGCACCTTCTATATCCACGAAGGCTACTAAGGAGTAGTCCTTGTGATAGAGAGATTTCTCAATATGATGCACAAGTGAGTGTAGGGCTGTATCCACAGACTTGCCCTTACAGTATGCATATTGGGAGGTTGCCAGCCTGTGCGCAGGGACTGTGCAACAGGAGTTAAATGCCCAACTCGACTATTTCTACAGACGCCTATTCTTCGCCCCTTCCATCCTCTTCTTCTTCTTTGTGTGGCGTTGCAGTTCGAGGTGAACCTGGGCCTGGCCCCTTCTACGTTCTCTTAACAGTTTAGTTCGACGCCATTAGTATCACAAAAATTGGAGCTCTGAAACCCAACGCGAAATTATTTTAGGAGGTGTGAAGTGTAGAGCTGTCGATGCTCCAGACTCCTCTATTGTTTTGGAGCAGTCCGTTAAAATCCGAGTACATTCAATTCCCCGCTCAGTTTCTTGCCAGAGCTAGTCCTGGATACAGAGAAAGGCAACCTTGTATGAACGACTCAACTGGATTCGATGTTTCTACATCTGATGACATCTTGTGCAGACTTGTGTGATAGGATATGCGCTGTCCGACGACATCAAAGCTCCAGTGCGAGTTAAACTAAAGACCATTCCTGTTTAGTCGGGAGATTGCCTTGATAGTGCATCCCAAAATGTAAATGGGGAGGGGAGGGAGACTTAGCAGTGCATGTGCAGCATGTTCGGTTTTAGTCTCAAAATCAGTTTCTTTTGCCGCAGTGTAACACTCACGCGCCGAAGATCCATGTTTGTATCTTGAGCCCTCTTAAGTCATTGGGAAGAACTTCCAACATCAAATTTGACTAAAAGCAGAATTTGGGTCACCACCGCAGATAAGATTTACGGAAAATTCAACTGCAAGCCAACTACGGTCCGTTTTCATCCGAATGGGCTCTAAATTCAGCCCATACAATAACCCTCTAGGACTCCCTTCCTGGCAAAACACTGCTTGATCTCCTAAAGAAGTACGGTGGTACTTCTTAGACCCTTTTGTTTTTTCCTCTCCAATACGCTGGTGAGTTGGTTTGAAGAGAGAACCTGCGTTTCGTCCCCTTGCTTTATAAATCCTTGATCACAAGCGTTTTTCTGTATTTGTTCTCAACTTATTAGCGTTCTGGCGGTTTAGCTTCTTCTAGTGACTTTTTCACGAAGATTCCATTCTACTTCTATTCTATTCTAAGTAAAGGTGACATCAAGCTATCAGGAACTTCAATACTAACTGGATAACTGGTTCTATTGCGATCTGCTGCTATCAAAGCATTGCCTCAGTGTTGTTCTGTCTTAACTTTGGTAATTTTCCGACCTCCGTTTCCTCATTTTGGTTACAAAAAGGCGGCGAGATGATGTTGACACCTAGGCAGCTTTCAGAGTGTCACGAGTGCGATTGGAGTGTCTGACAGCGATTCCAGCGTAATTAATCAGAGTCTGATTCACGGTTAGTTGCTTTCTTTTTGAAGGTTAAGGCGCGGTAACTTAGTCCTTTCCAAAGAAATATACGGGCTTCAAGAAGAAGACCACAACTTTAAGCCCGTTTCCGCCTCTAAACTCCCTTCCTTTCCAAACCGTGCATTGAGATCTCCTGAAACTGGTTTGGCGTTTTAGGTGGGTTGTTGTTCCACTGTGGTACAGTCACACTGTGCAGTTTCTAGCGTTCTTTAAGGAAACATAATAATTATAATTGGATGGTGCGACAGCTAACAGGGAGACCAGGACCTAGCTTTCTCATCAACTACATGTGTTGTGCGCGCTACTGTTCTCTCACGAATAGAAGGGACCTACAGTTTTTTCCGACTCCGAACGGCGAAGTTTGAGAAGCCTTTTCTTAGACAATTATTACTCTTTGAGTGTTGTCATCAGCTCGAAGGAGATGGTGCCGTAAAAATTTCGAGGTGTTCAGACGGGAATCGCACCTGGACCTTTGGCGTGTGAGTGTCGTACTCTGCCCACTACGCCCCGCGGTCACTCTGTGGGAGCATGCTGTTCCCAAATTAAACTATATTGCGTTCTGTACCAATTAATGGCTAAATCATATTTTAACTTCATTGTAGAACCCTGAAAAGGTACAGATCACACTTTATCACAGTCCATCTGCCTTTCCTGGACCGTTTTAATGTATGCTTTGTAGGTGTCCAGAACCATCACACACACATTGTCAACTAATGACCTGCTTTGGGACCCTTCGCTTCTTGCCATGTACGAGCATGTTGTTTCATCACGGGATTTGCTTCCGAGAACAAAGTAGTCATTTTGTTCTGTTTTGGTTGACAACACTGTTTTATTCTTCTGACTGACCGTGCGCCCAAATTCTTTGAAAAAACCTAAAAGGCTTCACTACCACCAACAGTATCAAAACGAAGTTTTCACAATTTCCGTGGAAAATGCTCGTGAAAGACTTTGACTTGAAGTGCTACTCAACGTTTGGACATATCGCTCGAGCAGCTTTCACCGAAAGACTCCAGAGAAGACCAGCTATTAAATTCTTAAATGTAAGGCTTAGGCTCTAGATCGCCTAATTTGCTGCAATTGGCCACAAGAAAATTGTTTTGATGCATCTAATTATCAATTCTCCGCGCTGCTTATATCAAAGATGTTTTTTTAGAGGAATAGATCTTTAAGTTGGCAACACTATTTAAACTGACAGTCATTTTGAGACCTATCAAGTTCAGAGTGGTTTGAAGTTTGTGAATAGACCCAAAAAACAAAAGTGCCGTCAGTCCCAATTTGTTTAACGATGAAATTCTCTTTTGGTTGAACGGACATGTCAGAAACATCACGTTATGTTGAAACACCGTTATATGCACAAAAAGAGGCTGTTTTTGGTGTGTTTCATAACGGGAATATTGATCCGTTACTACGTAACGATACTGGCCAGGACAGGACAGTCAATTCTGACCGCTATAGAGCCATGATTGCTGACTTTTACGTCCATCAATCGAGCAACCATGATGTGCAGTGAGCTTGAATTGATTGGTGACCGAGTAATCTTACTTTGCGGACCCGTAAACTGGCATTGTACACGTAAGCATTTCACTTGACGAGCTCTTGTGAAAAAGTTTGGCCAATGACAATTAACCGCCGCAATCACATGTTTAAATGCCACTCGATTCAATTTCGCGTCAATTCAACCTTTAGAGTCCCACAACTGTGTTAAGGTTTCAAACATTTGAGGCCATCAAAAGTGGAGGTATACCTGAGTTAAAATACCAAAATAGGCTGCTGGCTTTGTCTAGTCAGCACAGCAACATAATGATATTTAGATTGAAGCCAAGTCGTTCTTCATTTCTCGAAATGGTGTAGTTTCGTAGTTTAATCGGAGACTTGTTCCTCGTCAAGTCCAATCTACATTTGGAGAAAGAGCATCCATTTCCTCGTCCACAGGTCAATCTTCTCAAAATGTCCATAGCACTTTTAAAAATTTCGCAAATTTATTGTCTATTCTAACAACTTAACCATTTTCTTCTGTCATTTCAGTCCCGAAACATCATTTCGATCGCCAACACCCGAAGATCACTCAGTAATGTCCGATTGTTCCTGCATCGAGTTCTCCTCCTCGCAAGAGTCGCAGCCCCACCATCGTCTGGAGCGCACCAACTCCCAGAGGCAGCTTAAAACTCAAAAACCGCAGGAACACCGCCACCAGCAGCAGCAGCAACAACAGCACACATCTCCATTGGAGAGGCGGAGGCAACAGCATCACGTGCGATTCAAAGACGAGTACAGTGCAGAAGATAATCTAACTGACACTCCGTCGCAATCATCGTCACAAACGTCTTCGGGTGGAGGGGGCGGCGGAACCGGTGGCCATCGTCAGCAACATCAATCGTCGTCACCAATACAACACGAAACAACTTCTAGGAGCGAACACCAACTGAACTCGAATTCAAACCGAAAACGGCAACAGACCACTGCATTTAATAGATAAACGTCCTCTCGATACTTTTGCTCAAAATCCAAACAATGCGACACAGCCCACAGCAACCACAACAACAACAGCAACAACAATGTGTTCAAAGTAAGGATACTCAATCCATATGCGAAATGTAAATGAATCCGAGGCATTTGCTCAGAGTGCAGACTGGAGCAGCGGCAGACAACAAGAAAAAATCATTTTACAAATACCCTAGGCATACATTTTAGCAAAATTAAATTCCTTCCCCCTCCACACCCTCAGTCCTTCCTAGTTTGCTGGAGATGAAAGCAAGGCACAAAACGAGGAAAAAGAAACACGAATTAATCGAGATTTACTCACACACCGGCTCACTCGTACGGGTTTTCACTCCTGGGGTTGCGTGTGCTGCACATTTACATTAACTCACAATCTGTGCGGCCATTACGAAGTTGATTGCCGCAGGACTCTCTATGCGGAGAGGATTTCATTCGTTCTTTTTCGTTTCGTTCTCCTGCGACATTTCAAGGGTAATGATATGAGCACATGCTGCGGGGAGCGTGAAGCTTAATGGTAATTCGGTAAACTTTGACAGGTAACTGTGCGGGGCTCAGATTTGTGGAATTGAGTGGTTCCACCATTTGAGGGCCGATGGTGGCTGATGGTGAAGGACTTGATCACTGAACTGAATATGAATATTTTGAGAGAGATATGCGTCAAATTTAAGCGGGCTGCACTAGATGTTCGAGGAAGACAACCTGTGTCATAATGCATTTCAAGGCTTTTCTGTCAAATTTTGAAATTCACGAAAGCGGAGTGAAATTCCACATAGCAGAGTGTTCATCCATCACTCCCATTAGCAGAAAGGTGCCTGAATCTTGAGATAGAACAGCATTTGTGTACCTTTGGTCATTATAAGCCAACGAGTTCTTGTCATCTGCTGCGTTACAGTCCGGGGTAGACCTTGGCCTCGACCAACATGCTTCCCCAGTCAGCACGATCTCTTGGCAGCTCTCCCAATTGAGCACTACAAGTGGGATGAGGTCCTTGTCCACTTGTGTGCGCCAACTCAACCTAGGTCGTCCTCTGATGGGTTGTCCCAATGGCTGGGATTCGAAAATTTTGAAGTCAGGACAGTGGTGCTCATTCTCGTACATACGCCCTATATAGTCCATCCATCTTAAGCGTTACATCGGAAGACGCCGGATCTGGCGTATTCTGCCATACAGGCTATACAAGTTGAATCGTCTTCTTCACAAGGCCTTAAAGCAAACAGGCTAAAGAACCGCACTCGGCTACAAACTTGGCTTGGGTTTGAACGCGGTCTAAGTGCTTGCTTCTTATAACTGAAACCAAAATACAAGTAAACCTGTATACAGTCTTTCGGGAACCTATTCACCGTGTTGTAGGAGATTTATCTGTAATTGCTTAGAGTGTAGACCTTCCAAAACTCGTAGTGATCGGGGGTTACCGAGATCAGACTGTCAGAAAGAAGGTCGCCGATTGGAACTTACGTTTGAACTTGTCAGACCTTTCGAGCGATGAAAAGGTTCTTAGTCAAGTGGGTCAGCTAAGCCAACAAAGAATTAATAGACTTCCGTTAAACTCTTAAGTGTGTTACGAGAAACCGATGAAACCATCTGCGCTGCCAGTGAAACGGCCTGAAGACCAGAATACACACAGTTCTGGGAGAATAACTAATCAAGTGACATCTACTCGGCGTTGATGTCGTAAGAGCTAATGATGTCGCTTCTTATCTCAGCCGCGACTGCTGGCGTTCCTCTAGAAACTGCAATAAATGAAGGCCACTACCTGACTGCACTTTGGACTAGTTTTGAATGACTGACTCACAATTATCGTATTGCGTAAGATTTTATTCTCGAGAGAAGCGACGAGAGCTGATGTCGTCACTTCTTGTCTCAGCCGCGACTGCTGGCGTTCCTCTAGAACCTCCAACAAATGAAGGCCACTACCTGACTGCACTTTGGACTAGTTTTGAATGACTGACTCACAATTATCGTATTGCGTAAGATTTTATTCTCGAGAGAAGCGACGAGAGCTGATGTCGTCACTTCTTGTCTCAGCCGCGTCTGCTGTCGTTCCTCTAGAAAGTGCAATATATGAAGGAGACTACCTGTCTGCAGTATGGACTAGTTTTGAAAGAGTTGCTAACAAGCTTTCTCAGCAACTGTCGTTTTGCGCAAGATCTTATTCCCTCGCAAGAGTTAATGACGTCGTTTATAGTCTCAGACGCAACTTCTGGTATTCCTCCAGGAAATACAACAAATGAAGACTGCTGCATACCTGCACTAGTTCCGAAAGAGGGGCCCAGTGTAGGTGTTTCAATGCAGTCCACAAGGGACAAGGGCTTCTTTGGCCACTATCGTATTGCGCATGCATCCCTCACTTAAATATTTTTTTTTAAAAAAACAAAACAAAAACCAAAATCTATTCACTAAAGTTGAAGCCATTACAAAGACTTGAAACAAATATGTTTTCTACCCTGTACACGCCAAAGTCCAACCCATCCTTCCCTCCACTCCATAGTTTTGAACTGCTGCCACCTTCACGTCTGTATACTCAAACCAAATCACATGAAATGACAAACAAAACTTCAAATCTTAGACTGCACTTAGTTAAACCAAAAAGAAAAAAGAAAACAACAATTTTGTAAATATTCAATTAGAAAGTATATATATATATTATATATAAATGTATGTGTAAATAATTATTCATCTTAGCATAGACAGAAGGATTTCCTAAAACTGAACAAACAAACCTATCATCGAATAGTCAAATTTCCTTTCTTTTTCCGTTTTTTGATTAAGACAAAACAAAAACAAATCTAATAGATATACATTTAAAAGAAAAACAAAACAATTTATAGCCAATTTCCAATTTCCTCTGAGAGTCCCCTAAGAAATACAATAAGACATATTCAGCAACAATACGGTGTTTCATTAAAAAGCAAAAAAATGACAAAACAAAAAACATTGATGGATAAAATTGAAAAAATAAACAAATATTTTAACAAATTCCAATCGACTTATAGATATTAATTTTAAATTTAGCATAATTATTTAATAAACCAAACCAAAAACAAAAAACGTAAATTTTAACGAAATGTGGTACTACTTTAAAAGTGAAAAAAAAACACACACACATAAAATAAGTGAGAAAAAAATCATTTTTAAGAGCAAACAAAAACCAGTGAAAATGATGAAAATGAAAATTAAAGAGTTTTTAATGTATATAATCATAACAGTTAGCCAATAAGAGATACTATAATTATATAGCAACAAATTTAAATTTAACCTTAAAGTAAAATCTTAAACCCACAAAAAATACAAAGAACGTGCGACTGACAGACAGACCGGGTCCGAAGGCGGTGACGTGAGAAAGTAATTCGTATGCATGTACTTCTTAAATGAACAAAAAACAAACAAACCTACACAAAACGATCAAACGAGCAAATAAATAAATAAATAAATAGACAAACAAAACTGAAAAGTGACGCACGAAGGACATATGGAGTATATTATTATTGTATTATTATTAGTCTAGAACGATAATGAGGCGAATGCTAAGACACGAGAGTGTGTTTCTTTTGTTTTGTTAGATTTTCCACTTGCGGCACGGACTACAACCCGTGCTTACTTTGTTTCTGTTTTTGTTACCGATCAATTGAATAAGAAAGAAAACATAGAGAATAAACAAAAAGAATATACATACAAGAGAAAAATTTAAGTTATGTTACAAAATGTTTCTTAACGATCATATGATGATGATGAACGTAGAAATATATGATGATTAATATAAATGAGGTTTTTTTTGTTCACTTTTTTCAGACATGGATTGTGTTGCCTTCGATGGCGTTAATGCATTCCAACTAGTCGCAGGGAAAGGCAACCTTTATAGATTCTGAGTCCGAAAATGTTTTTTTTGTTCTAATCTTTACAAATACTCGCTTTAATTAACTCGGATAAGTCAGGATGAACTATAGGATTTTGAATTATTTGTAAGATGCGACAGTTTACATTGAACCAGGGCCTAGCTTGCTCATCAACAACTCGTGTTGCGCGCGCTACTGTTCTCTCACTAGTAGAAGGGACCTACGAAGAAGCTTTCTTAGATAGTTATTACTCTTTGAGTGTTGTCAGCAGCTCGAAAGAGGTGGTGCCGTGAAAAATTCGAAAAATTGGTGTTGAGCTGGGAATCGAACCTAGACCCTTCGGCGTAGGAGCGTCGCACTCTACCCACTACGGCACGGCGACCACGCTTCTAGCCATATTTTCGAATAAATACAGGCCAACTATGCAACCTCTAAAGAACTTTAGCCAAACTGTTACACCGTGTGGGCTCAGTGGATTCATTACATGTGTTCCAGTACTTTCTGTACCGAATTCTGAAGTCTGTCATTTGATAAGGAGTAGGGGTAAGACTCGCTCAGAAAGATGCAAAGTACGAGAACGCATCAAAGCCAAATGTAAAGTATGTCATTAAGAGATGTCAAATTCACTTTTTCGATGCAGGAAACAGAAACAACAAAATTTGAGACACATACACAGACATAATGGGTCGATGCTGACTTTACCCTTTGTAATAATAATATTTGTTGGCGCTACAGTCCAAAGGGGGAGCAAGGCCTAGCTTGCTCATCAACTACTCGTGTTGTGCGCGCTACTGTTCTCTCACGAGTAGAAGGGACCTACAGTTCTTTGCCGACTCCGAACGACGAAATTTGAGAAGCTTTCTTAGATAGTTATTACTCTTTGAGTGTTGTCAGCAGCTCGAAGGAGGTGGTGCCGTGAAAAATTCGAAAAATTGGGGTCGAGCTGGGAGTCGAACCTAAACCCTTCGGCATGTAAGCTTCGCACTCTACCCTCTACGCCACGGCAACCACACTTAACCTCAGTACGCACACCGATTAATTTGACAAAAAACCACAACCTACCCCCAAAAATTTCTTGAGTTAAAATAGGCAGGGCGGGAAAATATTTTATTCTCTCTCAAGAGCGCTCATTTGACATAAAACCCATTTTTTCGGTATACGGGAACAGACTTTGTGTTAGTTTGTGTTGTTTTGCACTGTTTTGTGTTGTTTGTTTCGAGTATAAGAACACATCTATTGTGTTCTCGGTGAGATCAGGCAATTTTATTTACCAGACATTAGAGGTGACTATAAGCTTCGTCAGAAAAAATTTTACTCAGAATTGTTGCTTAATACAAGGCGTTATGAGACAAACGAAGAAACATTGTTGCCAGGAGACGTCCAACTTTCATCGCAACAAATCATAAAATACGCAGAAGAAATCAAAAGCTGATTGGAACTAGCTCACTCGAACAACAGATCCAAACAAACCGCCAAACGTGTGCTTCTGAGTGATCGGGCTTTAGAGGTGGAGGAGATGTCACTTTGAAGGATGATTTTTATTGTTTGGAGACGGATTAGGTATTGAATTTGAAGAACTCCAAGGATGACGGGAAGGAGAGTAATCTGTGCTTCTCGAAATTCACAGAAAAATAATCAAGCTGCTCTTCCAGGCTTCCTCCGACAATTTCACACATTTCATTAAGACTCCCGTGCATGAGTCGCCCAGTCCTCCACCAGTGCAATTCTTGCGCTATGCTTTCAGCATGTGGCCAATGCGGTATTGAAGCTGTCTTCTGCCCCGAAGATGTCGATACTTAAGACAACCTTGTTTGGTGTCTGCGGCATTATTAGTTGACTCCTATGTGGGAGGTCTCGGTGCTTCAGACAAGTGTTCAATGTGTGGCTTCTACGGCCTTGTGCTCTGATTCCTACGTGGGATTTGTCAGTTACTGAGACAAGCGTTCAGTATGTGGTCACTGTGGCATTGAAAGAAAGTATGGTGACTCTTACTGGGGAGGTGTCGATTTGAAAGTGAACTGGAATTTTGTTCATATTGCATTTTTCTGGGCTTGTCAGGTAGGTAAACATTGTGACTTTGAAGGTATTTGATTGGCTCATCGTGATCAAAATGTTTAATTGTCATGAAACTTAGCTGGCTTTCAACCACTATTTAATAACAATAATAATTGGGTGACGCCACAATCCACAGGGGGACCAGGGCCTAGCTTGCTCATCAACTACTCGTACTGTGCGCGCTACTGTTCTCTCACGAGTAGAAGGGACCTACAGTTTTTTGCCGGCTCCGAACTGTGAAGTTTGAGAATCTTTTTCTAAGACAGTTATTCCTCTTTGGGTGTGGTGAGCAAGCTAGAAAGAGGTGGTACCGTGAAAAATTTGAGGTATTCAGCCGGTATTCGAACCTGGACCTTCAGTGCCTGCGTGTCCCACTCTACCCACTACTCCACGGCGGCCACACTTTAGGGGAATTTTCATTTTTTGAAGAAAGCTCTTATTTTCTTTACTCCCTTACATGTTCGTTTGTCCCACGACACAGACGACATAGAGGTTTTCATTTATGATAGCGGTGGGAGCGACATCTGCCTTCAAAGGCCTTGTTTTGCGCCATGTCTTCCAGTCCTGAAATGTTCGGAAAAGATTCCATAAATTTCCATAAGGCCTGCCACTTGGCTAAAAGTGGCGAGCAATTTTCTGTTCAATATATTCTCGGTATCGGAGTGTGGTTATATACCAGGTATACCGATATGAAGTGAGCGTCAAGATAAAAATGTCTCGATAGGGAACATTTATTGTATACGATCCCTTATTTTTTTTTTTTTTTTTGCTATGACATCTGTGAAAAATATTAAGCATACATCAAGTCATTGAACAGAAAACATCATATTTTTTCATCGTGTTAAAAATGACGAATTTTGTACCAGAAAGTAATGATTTGCGGAAAGCATTAATTTCTTGTTTTCATTTGAAGAAAAGTGCTGCAAAGTCGCATCCAATGCTTGTCGAGGCATATGGTGATCATGCTCTATCAGAAGCAACATGCAAAAGATGGTTTCAACGGTTCAGAAATAATGATTTTGATGTGAGAAATGAAGAACGTGGAAGACCACCAAAAAAGTTTGAAGACGCCGAATCGCAAGCGACATTGGATGGAGATGACACTTTGAGTCAAAAGCAAATGGCAGCAATGTTAAATGTTGCACAACAAACAATTTTTTATCGTTTGAAAGCTATGGGAAAGATCCAAAAGTGTGGAAAACGGGTGCCACATGAATTGAATGAAAGACAGATGGAAAACCGAAAAAACACTTGTGAAATTTTGCTTCAAAGACACGAAAGAAAATCGGTTTTGCACTGGATTGTTACTGGCGATGAAAACTGGATTTATTTTAAGAATCCTAAACGAAAAAACTCATGGGTTAATCGGGGACAACCATCAACATCGACTGCAAAACCAGATCGATTCGGCAGGAAGACAATGATGTGTGTTTGGTGGTACCAGAAAGGTGTGCTGTACCACGAGCTACTAAACCTGGTGAAACCGTTAATACTGATCGCTAACGACAGCAAATGATCAATTTGAAACATGCATTGATCGAGAAACGACCAGAATGGGCCAGAAGACACGGCAAGGTAATTTTGCTCCATGACAATGCACCTGCACACAAAGCAAAACCGGTTCAGGATACGATCAAAACTCTTGGCGAGGAGCAGCTACCCTACCCGCCGTATTCACCAGACTTGGCTGCTTCCGACTACCATTTGTTTTCATCGATGGGACACGCATTGGCTGAGCAGCACTTTGATTCCTACGAGGAGGTCGAAAATTGAGTGTCTGATTGGATTGCCTTAAAAGACGAACAATTTTATTGGGGTGGCATTCACAAATTGCCCGAAAGGTGGTCAAAATGTGTAAAAAACAATGGTCAATACTTTGAATAAAATGTTTTTACTTTTCCATTAATAATTAGATTTTTATTTAAAAAAAAAACCGCTATACCTGGTATATAAATTGAAAATCAAGTAATACTATTATTTTAGTGCAATTTGCAATTTCATTGTGATTATTAATTCGCGTTTTATCTCAAGTTAAACAGCACCATAATGACAATTAAGACGATGATGGTGGAAATTAAGCATCGCGCTGTAATCAAATTTCTCACTAAGCAAGGAAAAAGTCAAAAAACTATTCATAAAGAGACGGTGTCTGTTTACCAGGACTCCGCACCTTCATTATCAACTGTGCAAAAATGGTCAAGTGAGTTAAAGAGTGGCACAGAGAGCATTGCAGACGACCCCTGCTCCGTCGCCCCGCCACTGCTTGTACGGGAGAAAGCATCAAAGAAGTCGAAAAACTTGTTCTTGCAGACGACCCCTGCTCCGGCGCCCCGCCACTGCTTGTACGGGAGAAAGCATCAAAGAAGTCGAAAAACTTGTTCTTGAGGATGCCCGAATAAAGGTGAAAATGATGGCAGAGATCACCAAGCTTTCAACTGGTACCATTTACACCATTCTTCATGACCTTCTTAAGCTTTCAAAGGTCAGTGCAAGGTGGGTGCCACGAATACTCACAGCGCCTCAAAAAAAGTGAGAATCGCATGCTGCAGAGAGCTTTTGGAGATGTGTAGTGAAAACGCGGACGGTGTTATGGATCGAATTGTTACTGGAGATGAAACATGGGTTCACCACTATGATCCTGAAAGCAAAAAAGGGTCCATGCAGTGGCATAAGAAAGGAACAGACCACCCGAAGAAATTCAATGTCACTCCGTCTGCCGGGAAGCTCATGGCCACAGTTTTTTTGGAACTCAAGGGGAATCTTGCTCATTGAGTACAAAAAAAGGGTGAAACCATCAACGCCACATCAGACGCTTCCACTTTGCATAATTTGCGGAAGGAAATTTAAAAGGAAAAACGGGGTAAACTAGCAGCGGGTGTGTTGCCTTTTTATGACAACACTCCTGTTCACACGGCGCGAGTTTCCAAGGCTGGTGCGCGAGATTGTGGTTTCGAAGAGGTCGAACACCCAGCCTAAGTCCAGACCTTGCCCCTAGTGTTTATTTCCCGTTTCTGCATTTGAAAACATGTCTGCGTGGAAAAAGATTTCCGGATGATAAAGAACTCAAGTCGGCAATAAATGGGAATTTTGTTAAAAGGTTTTTTTAAGGGTTTAAAAAAGCTTATCTCAAGATGTAACAAACCAACCTGTTGAAGAACAGTGCGACAAATCTGGAAACAAGTTCTCCAACCAAAGCACACACGGCACGCATTCACCATCCCATTCCCCATATTCCTCTTGCCAAGGATCCGATAAGACCCAATTAAATAACCTTTTAGCGGATCTGTCGCTGACACAACAATACCCACCAACGCGTTCCCATTCAATAGACGCCGCGCCGTCCCCACCCCAAGGCATCCTCGTTCGAATCTCGCCTCTCGAACAATGTCAATTGCCGATACGAGAAATTATTTATGGTGCAGTCATAATTAACAAACCAAAATACGTCCCCCCGCCCCGCAGCATAACCCACACACAAACGAAATGAAAATCCTTAATTAATTGCCTAAGCCTACAATTAATATCCTCTCATCAGGCAGGCATTATCAGTTCTGCTCAATTGTTTCAAGGCAAACACATTAAGGAGCATCCTTCCGATAGGATCCGATGAGGCAAACTGCGATACAGTGCGATGCGATCCGATGCCAAATGTGATACGTCCTCTGCTCTTAGTTTTTGAATAACATTTACAATAAATATTTGATGGCAGTTGTGAGCTGTGTGTAGCCTGGCCTATGGTGTCCCTAGGCGGTTGCCACTGTTTGATTGGGGGCACGAGGGGGTACACCCCTACGATTTGATTATGGGATATAGGGGTACTGAGAAGGCGAAGAGGACGAAGGCGGGATGCTCTGAGGGGAAGCCGTATGGAGGATGATGGGATTTCCCTCAAGGGCGACTTCATTTAATTATGGAAGAAGCTTTGACAAAACTTTTGTGCGGCATTAAATGCGTATCCTTCTCGTCCTTTCCTCTCTCGCCACGCCCCCACATGCAGACACATGAGATCTGTTTTCTGTATGAAACTGAATTCGTTTATCCTTGCTCCGCAGCAAGCTATATGTAGTTAATAATAAATAATGCTCCTGCATAAAATAAAGGATATTACTTATAACTAGTGTCGTCCTTATTTCGTTCTGGTCTTGTTTATTCATTGAGAGCTGAGCGCTGAATTGAATTTGGAGTTGGGCGCCATTGTGTGTGCGTGTCCTGCAGTGTCAGGCGATAGGAATAAAATATCAATTTGCCGCAAGAAGGAAAATGATGTCCTAATTTTTGTATTGTGTGCTTATAGCCCTGACCGAATTGACAAACGCGCGAAATGTGTGTACTTCGCAGCGTTCAACAATGCCCCACGAACACATTCACGTTCCAACAAACATTCCCATTCGCATCGTCCATTGCAACAGTAAGCCAAAGACGAAGAACATGGAAACCGGCCTCTCTCTCTTTCTCACAGGCCTCCCCCACATCCTCTCCTTCGCCCACTCACATTTCACATCATGGTTATGCTTATCTACGGAAATGGGGGTTATGTAGATATATCCGCCTTCCATCCCACACCAGCGGGCCACGTCTCCCAACAGGACCTTCAGGATTGTCGTTGCGGAAACATAACCATAACAATTGTGGCATTGTTAATAACTGTACAGTTCGCAGGAGTTCCTTGCATGGAGGCAGCGGCGCAGCGGTGACGGCGACAGAAGGCAACGGCAGTGAGAGTTGGGTCGTGTGCTTAAAGTAATTTTTAGAAACGGCCACATCAGGATACAGGAGATGAACCTCATTCGCTGGCTCTCGCTCACTCTCTATAACTCTTTCTTTGTCTCTCTACCATGCGGCCTTTCACTCGACACTCTCGAGGAGCTCGACAGGTCGACTGGCCGTTTGTCCGTTTGGTCGTTCGTTCGAATAGACGGTGGTTGCGTGTCGTGTCCCCAGGCGCTCATATTAATAATGACAAGGGATATAGTTCAACTACCGTATCATACTAACTACGAGCCCGCTGCTGCTGGTGCTGCTGTGGTCGCCTTGCCGGTGCGGCGCGTGTGTGCGCACGTATATCTGAATGTATGCGCTCTTGTGTAAATCCTTTTTACCGCAAAACACTTCTGTAGTTGTTTTTGTGTGAAATGGCCAACAATTTTCGTTACATTCCGTCGTTTCTTTTTTTCTGCACTCGGCTCAATCTGTGTGTGCGCGCTGTTGGCCGTTCTTCTTCGGTGGCAGAGTTTATTCATCCCGCAGGTATCACCACCCCTCTCATTCGCCCACGCCCACACACACCATACGTTGCCCTTATGAAATGACCAAATTATTTCACCTTTGAGCACTTTGACGGGAATCGTAGACCGTATCTGAGAGTCTCGGGTTATGCGAGCGTCGTTGACGACGCAAATTGGAATTGGGAATTCGGTCGTTGAATGTATGACTGGGATTAATAATTAGGGTAAGGATCGGTTACTTTTCAGATGATAAATATGACAGAGGGCACGGAGATTTGAATCTCTGAGCTGCTGCTGGCACTTGGGTTGCTGCCCTAGAATTTGTAGTTCTTCGCAATGGCCGAGAGGATTGTGCAACAAATCGAGTTGCGGAAGCTCCATGGGACGGTGAGTGGCGGGGGGATATGTGAGCTATGATTTGAACGGGTTCACTAATGGGATTATATGTAAACACGTCGTCTGCGTTGAAGAAATCTGAAACCACACCTACGGGGTGTGAATGGGATTTGCATTTTGTTACTCGATTTCTGCACATGTTCTGGGTTAAATTCTGTTTACCCTGTTATGGGTGCAGAATGATTGGTTTTGGGTTTAATATGGCGGTAACTGAATTTAATTCAAATTTAGTTTGCTGTTTGCAACGCACTTGACGCCTCCGTCCACATATTTGAGTTGGGACTGTACAAAGTTATGCATTTCGCATTCACCGGTTTTCGATGCACTGTTTGATTTGTTCACACAGTAAGTGTGTTTCAGTAGTTCCTACACCAAATAATGGAGTCTGACGTTTGTTAAGGAGTGGTGGTAAAAATTTATCAGAGAGAGGCAAAGTTTCAGAAACGTACGGCAACGCAGCTAAACCAAATGTGTAAATAATGTAATCTATGTGTCAAATCTTGAATACACATTTGCTTGAATTATATTAAACCCTGTAAGTCCTAGAACGTGGCGCTGCACATTGGTGCCCTTGTATGGGAAAAAAATCTGTAACTCTTGAACTCGTTGATCTTGATGAAACATGGAATATCATAGCAGTGCCCTAAGACCCTCCTGCTGTCACAAAATGGTTGAGGATAACGGAATAATCTTAAGTCAACAAATTGAAAAACGCACTATTGTTTGTTTAATTGCACAAGAGAAATATTTAATTACAATTTACCACAGTAAATTTAGGCTCAAGACAAAGCTGGCATTTAAACTTAAATAGAAAAATTCCATTCAATACTGTTTACTTACACACTTTCGCTGTAGAAAATTGTGAAGTCGGAATTAAGTGTAAGAAGGCTTGAGCGTCACTACTTAGTGGCTCATGCCCATGATATGTGCGCAATACAAGCATTAGAAAGGAAATCGTAGGAAAATTTAAAAAAAAAACCAACCTACCTGAGGTTGCTCCAATTAAAGGACTCGTCCTCCTAAAGTGCAAAAAAGTGAATTTTTATTTTTACATCACCGATAAAGAGTATTTCAAGCTTTCAGAAAAATGTAGTTTTCCGTTGGAGACTCTAGGGGCACTTTTGTTATGCTCCACCAAACATGAAAGTACTTCTCGCAAAAGGTAGCCTTAACAAAAAACCTGGTCTAGAAAACTGGTGATCAAAATGAACGAACTGTTGATGCAGTTTGAAGGCTGAGTGTAAAAAAAATGATTGGTGCGACAGTCCGCAGGGGGACCAGGGTCTAGCTTGCTCATCAACTACTCGAGTTGAGAGAGCTACTGTTCTCTCACGAGTAGAAGGGACCTACAGTTGTTTGCCCACTCCTAACGGTGAAGTTTTGAGAAGCTTTCTTAGACAGTTATTACTCTTTGATTGTTGCCAGCAGCTCGAAGAGGTGATGCCGTGAAAAATTCGGTGGTGTTCAGCCGGGAATCGAACCTAGACCCTTCCGCGTGTGAGCGTCGTACTGTACCCACTACGCCACGACGGCCACGAAGGCTGATTGTACTTGCTTACTTATCAGGCAGACGAACCATGAAGGGTCTGAGCCTGAGCCTGATCCTGAGCCTGAGCCTGAGCATGAGCCTGAGCCTGAGTCTGAGCCTGAGTCTGAGCCTGAGCCTGAGCCTGAGCCTGAGCCTGAGCCTGAGCCTGAGCCTGAGCCTGATCCTGAGCCTGAGCCTGATCCTGAGCATGAGCCTGAGCCTGAGCCTCAGCCTGAGCCTGAGCCTGAGCCTGAGCCTGAGCCTGAGCCTGAGCCTGAGCCTGAGCCTGAGCCTGAGCCTGAGCCTGAGCCTGAGCCTGAGCCTGAGCCTGAGCCTGAGCCTGAGCCTGAGCCTGAGCCTGAGCCTGAGTCTGAGCCTGAGCCTGAGCCTGAGCCTGAGCCTAAGCCTGAGCCTGAGCCTGAGCCTGAGCCTGAGCCTGAGCCTGAGCCTGAGCCTGAGCCTGAGCCTGAGCCTGAGCCTGAGCCTGAGCCTGATCCTGAGCCTGAGCGTGATCCTGAGCATGAGCCTGAGCCTGAGCCTGAGCCTGAGCCTGAGCCTGCGCCTGAGCCTGAGTCTGAGCCTGAGCCTGAGCCTGAGCCTGAGCCTAAGCCTGAGCCTGAGCCTGAGCCTGAGCCTGAGCCTGAGCCTGAGCCTGAGCCTGAGCCTAAGCCTAAGCCTGAGCCTGAGCCTGAGCCTGAGCCTGAGCCTGAGCCTGAGCCTGAGCCTGAGCCTGAGCCTGAGCCTGAGCCTGAGCCTGAGCCTGAGCCTAAGCCTGAGCCTGAACCTGAGCCTGAGCCTGAGCCTGAGCCTAAGCCTAAGCCTGAGCCTGAGCCTGAGCCTGAGCCTGAGCCTGAGCCTGAGCCTGAGCCTGAGCCTGAGCCTGAGCCTGAGCCTGAGCCTGAGCCTGAGCCTGAGCCTGAGCCTGAGCCTGAGCCTGAGCCTGAGCCTGAGCCTGAGCCTGAGCCTGAGCCTGAGCCTGAGCCTGAGCCTGAGCCTGAGCCTGAGCCTGAGCCTGAGCCTGAGCCTGAGCCTGAGCCTGAGCCTGAGCCTGAGCCTGAGCCTGAGTTTGAGCCTGAGCCTGAGCCTGAGCCTGAGCCTGAGCCTGAGCCTGAGCCTGAGCCTGAGCCTGAGCCTGAGCCTGAGCCTGAGCCTGAGCCTGAGCCTGAGCCTGAGCCTGAGCCTGAGCTGCAATTTCTACCTTCCATCGGTGACGGTCCTGGGCACGCTGCTTCCAGTCATCAAGGCCAACCTGTCTTACATCCGCGATGACTTGGTCTCTGTACCGGAGGTCCGGTCTTCCTCTCCTTTCCGAACCAGGAGGCTCGGATTCGTAGATCCTCTTTGCTGGAGTGTTGTTGTCCATTCGCTCGATGTGGCCGAGCCAGTGTAGTCGACGGATTTTTGCCTTCCAGACTACATCCACATCCTTGTACAGCTCGTAGTGTTCGCGGTTGTATCTTCTCCTCCATTCGCCCTCCTCGCAAATGGCACCATATATCCGGCGTAGATTTTTTCTTTCGAAAGCACCAAGAATCAGGTCTGCAGTCTCACTTAATGTCCAGGACTGGCAGAAGAAGGTTTTTGTAGAGCATGACTTTGGTCCTTCGAGTCAGGAGTTTCGAGCCCAGTTGTTTTGACTGACGGAAGTAGCATCGGCTGCCAAGGGCGATTCCACGTCGGATCTCCACTACGATGTCATTCGTGGAGTTTACGTTTGCCCCGAGGTAGACAAACTCCTTAACTACCTCGAAATTGTAGCTGTCAATTGTCACGTTTTTGCCTAGGTGGTGTGCGGCGGATCTTTTTTTGCTCGATAACGTATATTTGGTTTTGTCCTGGTTTGCTCCTTTAGACCAGCTCGTTTCGCCTGTTCCTTAATTGCCGTGACAGCTTCCACTACGGCGCGATGGGACCGCGCGATAATGGCGATGTCATCAGCGTATCCCAACAGCTGGACTGACTTGTAGAAAATAGTGCCTTCCGTGTGGACTTTTGTCCCCCGCACTATTTTCTCCAGTCCCAGATTGAAGGAATCATATGACAGTGCATCTCCTTGCATAAATCCGGTGCAGGTCTCGAACGGTTCAGAAGTTTTTGAGCTGCACGTGCGACACAACCAGATCAATTTTCCCGGGATCCCGAATTCAGCCATCGCTTCGAATAGCTCGTAGTTATGAATAGTGTCGTATGCGGCTTATAATCGATGAAAAGATGAGTATCGATTTGAAACTCTCTGATCTTCTCCAGGATCTGCCTTAATGTGAAGATTTGGACTATAGTCGATTTACCGGGCCGAAAGCCTCACTGGTACGTGCCGATTAGTGCGGTGTAGAACGGCTTAAGACGTGCACACAGTACGCTGGATAGGATCTTATAGGCGACGTTGAGCAGGGATATACCTCTATAGTTCTTGCAGGTAGTAAGATCACCTTTTTTATGGATGGGGCATATGGAGTTGATATTCCAGTCGTTGGGCATGCTTTCGTCTTCCCTAATTCGACAAATGCTCTGGTGCATGCTCTCTACCATTACATTGCCCCCAGCTTTCAAAAGCTCTTATGGTAAGCCATCCGAGCCCGCGGCTTTGCTGTTTTTCAGCCTTTCAATGGCTGTACCAACTTTTTCAAAGCTAGGTAGGAGGAGTACTTCGTCGACTGGAGTTCCCAATCACTCTCTCCTGGACAGGCCCGCTAAGCAGCTGCTGGAAGTGATGCTTAAGCCCATCCACTATTCCCTGCATTTCCACTAAATTACACTCGCAATCCCGAAGAGTCTGAGTGCCCTTCCTAAGGCCAGACGTTTGGTTTTTTTGTACAAGGCCTGTATATTTTTTTTGTCCCTAGACTCTTCGATATCCTTGAGCTGGGAGGTTGCGAGAGACCTTTTCTTCAGGCGTATAAGCTTTTTTTCCTCCCGTCTTCTAGCCCGGTACTCCTCTTGCGCGGCTCTTGTTCTCCGTTGCAGCGCTTTTTGGTATGCCTCGTCGGTAGCACGTTTTTTCTGCTCACAATCGCCATCATACCACGGGTTTCTTATCAGCTATCGCAGCACTCAAACGTGGTTTTTTAACTTATAGGAATGTTTTTCCTTCTAAGCTGAATCAAGCTATCAACCTCATTAGGACGCTTAAGTGTACAAAACAAGAGTATAGTTTAATTACTAGAACGAGAAATTGCGTCTTCAACACATTCGAATAAGAACAACCAAAAATGGAAACCACAAATCTTGGTCTGATTAACAAACAGAGCTCACCGCTTTTCCTATTCACCACTAGATGGACAACGCAGGCAGCTACTTCCACCTAGTGGTAGAGCATGGGAAACCAACAGAAAATCGATATAAGCGCCATCTAAATGTGAAACCAACATCCCCTCCATCCCACCTACGACATTTCGATTTTCCTTCAATGGCCCATAGAACACCGCGGACTCGGAACGAAGATACCCGTTCATTGAAAAATGAACTTAGCGTAACCAGCACCAGAGCATACAGCACTAAATCTCGCAGCCCATTTGTCTCTGTCGTCGCCGTCGGTCGTCTATTCGTCGTCAATAGAGTCAAACTAGGACAAAGCATACACCGCCCGACCGATGGGTACAAAATCCCATTGAGAGAGAGCCTAAATCATCCCTAGCCAGGAAGGAAAAAACAAAACGACTCCTCCAACCGTCTCTTGGTAGGAGCGATAAAAAACACAAAAAAGAACTCAGAAAAAACACTAAAAACTCGTCGCTGTCGTCGAAAATCCATCGCAATCTCTTACGCGAGATAAAGATCGCCTTTATCTCCCCCCATTCAGCCGCGAGAACCGACCAAAACCCGTGCGTGTACCCGTGTGCCACAAGCTCCGCTCGGTCCCAATTGTGAAATTGTGCGTAAGGGCTTGAAAAAAGAGTCCCAAAATCCCAACACAGGAAAAAATCCGTGTCGGAAATTTTGTGCAAAAGCAAAATAATAGAAGTATCGAAGTGAAAAAGTTGAATATAGTTTTTTTTTTATTTTTTACTTGAATTCTATTTTTTCCTCTTTTCATCTCTTCGTACTCTGTGTCTTCGTTAGTTTTTTTTCGCTTTTGTGTGTGTGTAGTTATTTTGGAATGGAATTCTGTTCGTCGATTTTTTTCATCAAAGAAAAATAAGAAGACGGGGAACGACAAAAAAAACGAAGCAGCAGCAGCAGAGAACGGCGAAGAAAAAACAACACAAAGGAGGAAGGAGCACGGAGTGAGAGACTGCGATAATACACCAGTGTAAGTGCAGGAGATAAAAATAAAAAGAGAAGGCGAGGTGAAAGAAATCTGTGGTGTAAACCGAAAACTGTGAGTGAGAGTGAGAGGGCGAGTGTGAGGACAATTGTGTGAGGGACTGGTTACCAGTGTTTGTGTGCGTTTGTGTTGTGTTTCTTTTTTTCCTCTGTCAGTTTCGAAGAAGAAAACATAGTTTCTTGTGTTATTTGCTCTTCAATTTGGGTTTCCGATTTGTTTAACGAAAAAATCCCGCGTAAGTGATTGTATTTACAAGACCATAAGTTCCCTCATTTGCCTACTCCCCCCCCGTCGTTTGGGTGTATCATCATCACTCCCAATTTGAATGTTTGATGCAAGTTCTGTTCTTTTAGGAGGGGATGCCTACACCTAACCGTGAGTGAATGGGCAACAGCCCATGCCCAGGAGTTGGTTGACGATGATGACGACTATGACGAGGAGGAAGAGAAGGAAACATTCAACTCTTTTGTTATTGTTGTACACCTGTGTGTGCGGCGGATTGCGTGTATGCATTTTCCAATGGATTTTCACAACTTTCATTGTCCACAAGAGGAAAACCCACCAAGAAAAAGATACACACACTACGGGTTGGGGATATGCTCAATGCTCTCGTCTGCTCTTCGTCGACGGCGACAACGTTTGCATTTCAAAGACTTTTATGTTGTGTTTTGTGCTTTTTGTTCGTCACAAAATCGTATCTACACCGCCGCTTCGAAGGGCAATTCAGTCCGAAATTGCGTACCAATAATCGTGAAATGTGTACACAACACAACTCTAAAAATGTATCTGTCGTATCTTGAGCCAACAACTAGTATGTACCCCATCAGAATGGGTAAAGAAGGGGAGAGTAGAGGCGGTTGATTTTGTGTACAATATGTATTCGTTGTTAAGCCTGGATACAAAGCTTTAGAAGCAATAACAATACAGGAGCATGATGGTTCTGATGCAAAAGACCTAAGCTAGTAGTATGTTTTCTTTTTTTTTTGCTTATTTTTCCACTCACCAGAAAAGCATGTGTAATCGAGTTGGAATACATCGAATTGGAAATGTAGAGTCCGTGTGTGTTTGTGATGTGTCGTGGGATTGTGGCAATGCCAGCTGCAAAAGAAAGTTTGCCGAGAAACCTTTTTGGGAAGTTTGTTGCCTTGTGGGAATTGTTTGAAGGGGATTACATTTTGAAAGAGGGGGCCTAGTCAGTATAAAGTAAAATCCTAATTCTATACACTGTTACACGATAACAACAAGGAAATCGGGGACTGGCTTTATTTTGAAACTGCTCGTGTTGTGCGTGCTGTTGTTGGATGCAGGAAGTTATAGATTGTTTTGGGAAGATTTGCGATTAGCAGCTCAAAAGAGGTGATATTGTGATCAAATTGTTAAGCGCTTTATGCAGGTATCGAAGCTAGGACCATCACCTTTTGGTCTCTTGGAATTGAAACTGGGACACAGATAAAAACAGAGTTTATTGCATACCTTTCTTAATGCGTAATTACAAATTTGTGTTAAACGTAAAACATAAAAAAAGCTCCATTACGTTCACATTTTAAACAATTCAAGGTTTCAGACGGTGAGACCTACATATATTGCCATTCATACTAAGGATTACTCCAATAAAACAACATTTTGTACAAACCCTAATTTTTAAATACTTCTGAGATCGATTGAAACATAGTCTTGAGATGTATGACCATCTAGCATCGTGTTATACATCGTGTTATACACACAACAAAAGAAAATTACTTGTTAGATGGAGAGTTGTTTATTTTAACCAATAAAATCCTCCTCACAAGAGAATCACATCAGGGCATAAAATAATTTTAAGCAAAAATGATTAACACACTTCTTCGCTTAAGGGAATCGTCCACAAAAAAGTGGCCTCTAATCAGAATGCTTTCTAGACTTCCAATTGGACAGTAACACATAATATCTGCTGCACATTATTAAGTTTGGAATGCCTTGGGCTATAAACAATAAATTGAAAGGTAAAAGGGCCTCTAACAAACATTCATGCAACAGTAATAAGGGTATTTAAAATTGAATAGGGCTTTATTTGCGACCAAAAAAAACTCCTTAAGCATTACTCGACTTTGGCCAAAAGGGAAAACTTCAATTTCATTGTTGTCTTTATAAAAAGAGACTTATTTTAGATACGCTTTGGCCTTTGCGATTTGTGAGCTACTGGAGAGATTGGATGCCCTAATAAAATGGAAATGTCCAGGTCTTATTTTTTATTTAAACTCTTAAATAAATTAGCGCCACATAGAGCGAATCAAAATGCTATTAGTCTGAGACAAACTGTTCCATCTTCCTGAAGTTCTGATTGGTTACAATGTAGTTTTGAACAATCGAAAGCCAATGCAGTTATCGAAAAGTAATTGAGAATGTGCAAAAAGATATGACACACTTTGGTTTGCTGAAATTTCTTCAACCGTGTTTGTGTCACCTATTGGACAGCCGCACTTGTGAATATATGAAGTTACGTAACTTAATGCACGTTCCTAATCACTTGAACATAAAATAGTTGAACTTCCTCCAATTCGTCGGTGAATTCTCCTTTCATTACATTTTTATGGGTCAAAGTCTTTTATTTTTATTAGTCTTGATAAATCTAGTTCCAGATTTTTTATAGATTGAGAAACTAGAACTCAAATAGATAATTTTTAGAATTAAAACGAATACGTCCTTGAGCTCAAAAA
Organism: Eristalinus aeneus; assembly: GCA_955652365.1. Classification (NCBI taxonomy): domain Eukaryota; kingdom Metazoa; phylum Arthropoda; class Insecta; order Diptera; family Syrphidae; genus Eristalinus; species Eristalinus aeneus. Next base: position 5,921,826 of record OY019130.1, on the reverse strand, counting down.
TTTTGTGCAAACACTCCACCATTCACTTTGGTTTCTCCTATAATCTTCACTAATCGCTGTTATAAAATAAATATGAATGTTCTCTTTTTCCCATTATACACCAAACACCGTCATGCGCTTGATGCGTACATACATTGGTTTCCAAAAAGGACGCACGACTACAAAAATTGTTGGACTTTGAAATAAGGCTCAGTTTTGGGATTGGTTTAGGACGTTTATTTGATTCGTATGGTTAAGTGCGTCGTGACCGCCGTGGCGTATTAGGTAGAGTGCGGCACTCACACGCCGAAGGTCTGGTTTTGATTCCCGGCTGAACATCTCGATTTTTTCACGGCTCCACCTTTTTGTAGTTACTGGCAACAGTCAAAGAGTAATTACTGTCTAAGAAAAAGGTTATCAAATTTTGCCATTCGGAGTCGGCATAAAACTGTAGGGCGCTTCTACTCGTGAGAGAAGAGTAGTGCGCACAACACGAGTAGTTGATGAGCAAGCTAGGTCTGGTCCCCCTGTAGATTGTAGCGCCACCCAATTAGTATTAATTAGTGCGTCGATCACACGCTAAAGGTTCCACTTTTGATTCCTTCACTTGGCACCTCTCCTTTTTTTAATGGCACTTCCTCTTTTGGATTTGCTGACAACATTCAATGCCTTTGAAAATTTTCTGCAGCCGTTCGAAGTCCGAAATAAACCAAAGGTCTTCTTTACTAGCTAGAGAACACGAGTAGTTTCTGAAGAAGATAGATTTCCCTCCCGGACTCTTTCGATCTGTAGCGAAACTTAATTAATATTTATTGACTGTAATATTTCTTGACTGTATTTTTATACAAACGCATTAAAAATGAGGAACTTGCCAAAGTTACTTGTTTTATACTTATTCTTCTTCTTTTTGTTGTGGCGCTACAGTCCTGGGTGCACCTGGGCCTCAACCAACAGACCTCTCCAGCCAGCACGATCTTCCGCCAGCTGCCTCGTGTTCCGCACAACAAGTTGGTTGAGGGTCTTCTGCACTTGTGTGCGCCATCTTATCCTAGATCGCCTGTTGCGTTGTCCCAATGGCCCAATGGATTCGAAGACTTTATGCTAATTAGTTTATAATTATTTGGGACATTATTTATAATATACTCTGATTTTGTGAGAAACTTTTACGGCATTTCTTGCTTGCTTGTCCGTTGCTATTTAGGACAAAGGTTTTATGAAATTTATCTTACTTTGCAAGACAACATTCTCCCGGTATAGGTCCCCCCGGGACCTATGCAAGCAAATGAGAATGATAATGCAATATATGGCCTGTGGATTGTTTGACACTCATTCGGTCATGAAATTGATCCAAGTTGTATATGGCTGTTGTTTATTTTGCACATTGAAAGCTGCTTTATTGGAATTCGCTTCATACATGCCTACGATGTGTGCAATGCTTTTTTGATTTTGTTTTTTAAATTCCTCAATTTGAAATTGAACTGTTGGGTAAATATACCTAATTCAAAATTTTGCGTTGAACCAGTGCTTCAGAAAATATGTTTGAGCCGATCTTTCTTTCCCTCTTCTAAACTTCATATTAAGTTACTTTCCCTTTCATTTAAACACAGACTATAGTTTAGCAATGCACAAACGTGCTGTCAGGAATAACATAAATTTTTAGCAAATTTTAAAAACTGTACTGAGCGCATCATTCATTGAACGGGACTATGTTGACATAGCTGCTACAAAAAAATAGACAAGGCGTGAGATCCACTCTTTCACAAGAATTCGGCAAGGGACTATAATATACTACAGTGCACTAACATGCGTTATCTGCATTTGACAATTAGAACGTGAGAAATGACATATTTTGGGGCGTATTACCGTCACTATAAGTTTTCATGTTATAACAAATTATTTAGAACACCTAGCAATTTAAAAAAATAGTTTAGAAAAAATTGTCAAAACATCGAGTACATATGTGTACAACTTTTAAAATGATAGCAAGCGTCCTGCTAATCATTCTGCGAAAGATTCAATAAGCGCAATCTAACAAAGCCCTTAACTCCTATGTCACATCATTTCCACCTGGCAACGCTGTCGCCTAAAACATGTATTTCCGTGTCTTTTGGTTTCTCTCTACGTCGCCCAGCTTGGATATGTGTATGTTGGTAAAATGTTCCATCATTACAAAATACTCGCGACTAGCTATAGATACAAATTCTGACATCGTATTCACACCACCACCACCACCAGCAGGCAGCCAGCCGTCCAAGCAATCAGCAAGCACCGCCACCACTACTACCGCCACCGAGAACCGGTTGTGTTCGTTGTCGATTATTTTTCGGGTCGAAAGATACTCACTTATGAATGAATTCGCGTAAATGTAATAAAATTGTCATAATTCCCTGACAATAAAGTAGGAATTGCCTTAGTCTCAAGTGCAGGTAAGTGTCGATCGAATTGAGGTGGTGTTTCCTAATTTTTGGTTCCATTTTGTATTTTCTTTCGAGTTTTCACTGTTCGAGCCAAGTAATAAATTCAATTAACAATATTTACTTGCACTATTAATAAATGCGGTACGTTACGGTACGATTTCTTTGTTGTTGTTTGTCGGTCATGTGCGCGGGGGAGTGCGGAGCGTGTTTGACATAAATGTTATCTAATCTGATGAATCAATAGAAACGCGTGTTTGAAACCATTTGGAGGAAGAAAAGCGAAATTGTTTCTGACTCTCGGGGAGTGTATTGTGCTCTTGGGGGAGTGAATATCATTTTCCGTCACTTTATTTGCTTGCTTCGTTTTTTGTCTCTCTTTGACCAGGGTAATTGTGTGGTGTAACCTTGCAGAATTCTTTGGGGGTCATTGCAGGGATTTCGTTGGCGATTGGGAAGGGGTTGGAAAGCGTTAGCACTAAGTGTGGTGTTGCCTTGTTTAAATTTTAGTAATTGCCAATATATAGAACATTGAATGGACACATCAGGGAGTGAAACAGTGATGCCGAGTTGAAAAATTATACGATTTAAAGACAATGCAGGACTGATACAAAATCTTTTTTTCCAAATTTCTTAGTTAAGGTCTTTTTTGTGATCATCTGTCAGTCTGACGCTCTCTAGACACCTCCTATATTCATGGTGCAATTTTAAAAGCAATTTGTAAAAAGCATCTTAAGTTAAATGAATTGCTTGGAAACAAAATTGTATGCTTTTAGAAAAAAGAGAAAGTAATTCCAAAATACATGTGATAGACCAATCAACAAGTTTGTCAAATGAACTCGATGTTCCCCATTTGACATTTTGAGTAAAGTAAACAACTGAGCTTCAGAGTTAAAAAAAATTGCTTCTTTTCCTTCTAATTTCTACAATTTTGCATAGAAGAAATGACTTACCAATAGGGGTTTACAAAAAGTATGAAAGAGTATGCTTTCAGAATTGTGACTCAAATTGTTTTGACTTACTAAAGAAGAGCTAACAAATGCAAACCAAAACCCACAGTTTCAAGGAGTCATATGAAAGTGTGTTCAAAGGCAAGCTGTACAGTGTCAAATCTCATTGTAATCCAAACAATTCTGTCAAATAATGTTAGATGACAATAGAGAATTCTTCGTACTTCTTATTCACTGTCAGCTGTGATGTGACAAATATTGGGGCATTTACAAATCACCAACAGAAACATACACTTTCAAAAGTTATTTCAGATATGGTTGGACGAATTTAGCGAGACGCCAATGGGGGACCCCCATTGAAAACCACAAAAAAAGGCAAAAATAAGTGATGAAGAACAAAATAATTTACACGATGAAAAGGCGCCGAATATGTACTTTTCTAACAGACTTTTAAAGGACAATAACAACGAAATCAAACGTGGAATCACACTTGGCAATCGTTGATATTCTGAGCCCAAGAGGCCATTGTGTATTAAAGTCTTCTATTAAAAGAGAAAGCTAGCCTAGCACAACACCTCTACTTAGATACTCTCAAGATCATTAAAAGCAATTAAAATTTTAAAGAATCACAAAGAAACACTTTCAATTTAACTGTGTACAAAAGTTTGTCAGAATATTTCGACATAAAAGATTCCGTCTTTATAAATAAAAAAAAACACGACCGCTTTCTTTCGGTTCACAAAATGTAATTCCCCTCAATTTCAATTTTCAGTTGAGACAGGGAAAAGAACAGAAATTTAGTTATTGAGGTTGACTGGATTCTGTTCAGTAGGTGATAGTGTATGTTCACACACCCGGGACTAACCCATAAAAACACACTTTGTACACAAAGTGCGTCTTTATCCGTCAACATACATAGTTTCCTCTAAGAGTGTGCAATCCACCCAATGCCATTGAAACATTTCGATTATAGAACGATTTAACATTAGTCTCAAAATAGGCTTCAGCTTCGGCGATCACCTTCCTATTCGAGCCATATTTCTTTCCGGCGAGCATCTTTTTGAGGTCTAAAAAGAGGTAGAAGTTGCTCTGGCCAGATCTGGAAAATATGGTGGTTGCAGAAGCGTCCTATTTGTGCAATTTGGTATTGGAAGCCAACGACTTGTGACACGGTGCATTGTCTTGGTGGAACAGAATTTTTTCTTCTTCATATGGGACCGTTTTTTTTTTTTTTTTTTTTGTAATTTCTTCTTTCAAATGCACCAATAATGCCATGCAGTTTTCATGCAGTTGATCCTTTTGCCCTTCTCAAGATAGTGGATGAATAAAATTCCGATGTCATAACTTTGTTAGCCGATCTTTATGTTTGTGGACGCTTTGGACTGCTGTCCACTCTGCTGACTGCCGAATTGACTCTGGAGTGTAGTGGTGGATCGGTGTTTCATCTATTTTGACATACGCACGCAAAAACTCCTGCTTATTTTGGTGAAACTGCTCCAAACAGTTCTCAGAATCATCGATACATTATTGTTTGTGGTTCATTGCGAGCAAATTTGGAACCCATTTCGAAAACATCATTCTCATCTACAAATGTCCATTCAAAATAGTGTACACACTGCCTTCTGATATCTTTAAAGCATCAGCTATCTCGCGCAATTTCACTATGAGGTTTTCCAAAACGATTTTGTGTATTTTTTTTTTTTTTGACGTTTTCAGGTGTAACCACCTCAATTGTCCTTCCAAAACGTTCAGCACCGTTGGTGTCTGCACGGTTTCGTTTACCACCGACAAATGGTTGTTTTTTGATGGAGCAGAGTCCCTGTAACACTCTGCAAGTCATTGAAGTCTTGCACGGTATTTTTTCCCATCAAAAAGCGGTGTTTGATTAACTCACGAAATTCTTCTTTTTCCATTGTTTTAAAAGTCGCAAAAGTAACGTCACTTGAAGCACTGTAAATAATAATTAGATTGTAATGGAAATTTGACAGATATAATTTGAATGTTTGTGCTTGATAAAAATAATATGGCCTTTTTGTTAGTGGCGCCCGGTTCCAGCGCAAATTACTCCTAACACATCAATCAAGATGGATTGTTTGTTAGTGGCGCCCCCTATATGTCAGTCCCGGGACTTATTGAGTAATGTGTTAAGAGTAATTCGCTTCTATTAAAAATGTATAATGTTGCTTTAGTAATTTAAAGGCAATGGAAGCTGTTGCACTGCGCCGACTTAAAACAGAATTTCAGATTTTAAATTTAGGACATCCACAACGAGGGTTTTTTGGAGAAAAGGACTCCTCTTTGACAGCTTGAAAAGAACCTGTTCGGGTTGGTGTTATACATAACCGCCCCCTTTGTGCTGGTGCATTCAAAACATTTGAAATTTCAGTTGTCACATGAAAAAAAAAATAATAGTACAGGAATCTCTATGTCACTAGCAATCAGGGGTTGAGGAATAATTTACTTCGCCTGCCTACAAAAACGACGAACATTTCGTTTGTTGGGCAAATCGGGCATTTTTGCATTTTAATTGCTCACCCTGTGTACAGTTCTTTTTATGCAATGTTCCCAATTTAAAATCGCTCGTGCAGTCTAACAAAAACACATTTCACAATACCTTTGATTCCATTACACACGTCTTTGAAAGTCAGTTTTATTTGATTTGCCCGAGCACATCAGCAGCCGCTCCAAGAGTCTTAGTAAAAAAAACAACTGTTTTCATTGACAACAGCCGCTTTCTTCGTCTCTAGAGTCAAGTGTTTCTACTTTTTATTTGTGGAAACAATTCTGTGTGATCAAAGTGACTCAACGCAATTGTGGTTTTCCCGACCGTGCCATAGTTCAGTTAATAAATGTGTGTGTATGCATTTAATTACGTTCCGAACATCACGTAAAGTGAAAAAATGTTCGACTCATCCAGAGCTTCCTTCGCGCCAAAACGATCGTCAATTGTCTGCAGACAAAGATGAACATAAATCCATCCTAACCTCAAAGGAGAGACCATAAACATGCTTCCTCTCATATTCAAATAAAGTTTTACTTGAGTGCCTCGATTAGCATAAACTGACTCATGAAACTCTCGTTTGTGGCGATTGTATGTAAGCGTTCTGAATGAATTGAAAATTGTTGTCCTCTTTCTCAATCATCTTTTATTTCTTCGGGGATTTGTTATTTGATCGAAGAGGCTTTATCCTGAAAGATCTGCAGACCCGATTTCTTGAACTGGGTCTTAGAGCACCTCCTCGACACACTCGACTTCATTTAAAGCATTTGATGGTGCTCGTTAAAAAATGAACTCCAGTTTCATCTTCTTCCTCTGTCGTTTTAATTATTTCGTCACTCAATTATTATCGTCGTGCGCAGGGGATTAGTCTGACAACACGATCTGTGGCGTTTACAAGTGCTAAATGAAAAACAATTCCATTGTTCGGATTCGAATTTCTTTGACTTCGGCGTCGATCAGTTTAAAACTAAGTTAAAGAAATCAACGAGGAGCTTTGAGTCAGCTACTGCTGAGGTGGGTTTTTATAATGGCAGTAAACGTTTGAAAGGCTTTATTGTCTGAAGGATCTATTTAATCGCTAAAAGATCGAAAGGCACTTCCTCTTCCTTTATTTCTCTCTTGCACTGCTTGCTTTCCACATGACATTCTTCTTTTACAATCACAGTCAATCAGATTGACAGATTTTGAGAAGTTTTTTTTCCAGGCAATTATCAATGAAAGGGACTTCAACGGCGGTAGGTCTTTACTCAGTTTTTTTTAACTGAGCTTCTTCGAGCACTGTCATCGATGTGTGCTTTTATAAAAAAGGACCTGAAACTTGTTCTGCTGAATGGAATGTTTAACAGGTTTCCTTAAACTAAAGACTAAAAGTGCGGAAATAGGACTACCACAGCCAGGAGATAAGAAAACTGCACCTCAAAGACACATTCGATGCCGAGCAAGTAGTTTCCCAAACTAGATTCTCTTGTGTCGACCGCATGAACTGTGTGTTGAACATTTCGAAAAAGCATTGTGTTTGTGTTCAGCATAAAGGTGCTCTACGATTATGGGGGAGAGGGATGTACACATCTCCGCGCTAAATATTGGCCAGAAACCAATATGGAAAAGACACAATCGACTCCCTTGTCTCCTTCCTTTGAATTCCATTTGACAGGGTTTTTTGTTACATCTGACTTGTCCATAACTTCAAAAAAAAAGCCTATATCCATCAAGAGTTCATAAATAACATTCAAATTTAAGATGGACCGAGGTGTTTAAATATCTGTTCCTGCGATCATCTCCTTCTTCATTAATTTCTGTCATTGCTCCCTCCCGTTTGCTTTTCACAATTCCAGTAACTGAGAAATATGATGTTAGGTAATAGAAAATTGACCTGGATTTTAGACTTCTAAAGAGCGACCTGTTGTCAGTGAACAGCCACAGTTAGGACAAACCGCACGGATAAGTCCCTAAGAATGCTTTTAACTTTGTGAGTTACCCACGTAGTTATTGAATCCCACGCGATTTAATTTCTTCTTCTTGCAAGAGACAGACGCAGAGGAGGTTAGAAAAAGAGTCTACTTCCAACTTGTGTCTACAGCTTCTACAGAAGCCATTGGGAAGGATGCCGAGCCTCGAGAAGTGTATTTCTATGGCGCAGCGCATAATTTTGACGCCTTTGCTTCAAATAAAAATGTAATCCAAAATTTGGTGCAACATTAAATATTAATAATTGGGTGGTGCTACAGTCCACCGGGGGACAAGAGTCTAGCTTGTTCATCAACTACTCGAGTTGTGCGCGCTACTGTTCTCTAGTAGAAGGGACCTACAGTTTTTTGCCAACTCCGAACGGCGAAGTTTGAGAAGCTTTTTCTTAGTCAATTATTACCTTAATTTTGGGTGTTGTTAGAAGCTCGAAAGAGGTGGGGTCGTGAAAAACTTGAGGTGTTTAGCCGGGAATCGAACCTAGACTTTTGGCGTGTGTGCATTACACTCTATCGACAACGCTACGGCGGCCAACAACAACAACATGTAAAGAATCAAAACCAATCTCGAAATGATTTGCACAAGTAATCTTTTGTAAATTTGCAGGTTACGGCGATTGCTGCAAGATGATGCTATAATGCAGAAATTTGGCACACTTTTGTAAATTTTTGAATTCTTTTCCGATCGTGTCAAAAAAAAGTAGACACAATTCAAAACCAGAAGTGACGGTGGATTATTCACGCACTTCGAAAAGGTGAAAAAGTTTGTAATCTGTATAGTTAGCCAAACTCAATGAAAGTCTCTAGCAAAATGAAACAAGGATTGGCGGTCCGAAGAAATCCTGATGGTCCAAAGAAAATCTGATACATAACGGAGGAGACTGCGATTGTGAAGCAGCATTTAAGGGAGGCTTCCATACATGACAAATAGAAACGATAATTATACTTGTAGACGGGTTGAAGGTCATAAGCTTCAGCAGAGGATACATGCGTTTAGGAAAGAAAAATGAGGGATATACTTGTAGTTTTAAAATATTCAAAGAAATGTTCCTTCCCAGGACGGGCTTGAAGTTGAAATTGTTGGAGTAGCTTAGGACGCCTTACACTTATCAAGCTTAAAGGCCGCACACACAAAATATGTATCAGCTAATAGTAATTGTTGGTGCTACAGTCCAAAGGGGGACCAGGGCCTAGCTTGCTCATCAACTACTCGTGTTTTGCGTGCTACTGTTCTTTCACGAGTAGAAGGGACCTACAGTTTTTTGCCGACTCCGAACGGCGAAATTTGAGAAGCTTTCTTAGATAGTTATTACTCTTTGAGTGTTGTCAGCAGCTCGAAAAAGGTGGTGCCATGAAAAATTCGAAAAATTGTTGTTGAGCTGGGAGTCGAACCTAGACCCTTCGGCGTGTGAGCGTCGCACTTTACCCACAACGCCACGGCGACCACATATGTATCAGCTGCTTTGCGAAAAATAAGTCATTTTGTGATCAACAAGCGAGCCTTACACAACCGGAGAATTGAAAAAAAAAAAAAACAAATGTCTTACGGAACATTTCGTTCGTATGGAGCCTGGTGTCTGTCATTCCTCAAGACGAAGCTTAACGACATTTTTCACATGAAATCTTTAAAAAAGACTGAAGCCCGTTCTTATCATCCTTTCTACTCGTATAAGACCTACGGTCAAGTAGTTGTGAAGTTTAAAAGTTCACGTGCCATAAGTTAAGAGGCACAACAATTTAAATGTTGAGACCAGAAGAGACTTACTTCTTCAGGCCTTAACAGGATAGAGGATTTCTAGTTTGTTACCGAACACAAATGAATGTGAGAACCCTTTTTCATAGACAATTCTTGCTCATTAAGTGTTGTCAGCTATTTACAGACGAGAAGAAATGTACGAAATGTATAAATGTACGGCGTGTTGCTTAATGCACTAACGCACAACCCTCGCTGGTGGTTGCACAACCTAGGTTACACAGTGGCATAATGTGAAGGGGATGAAAATACACATGTGGCGAAAAAGTTCGCTCTCATCTCGTCAGCATTTCGGCTCAAAGTCAGTTTATTGATGTAAACAGCAGAATCTTGAAATGAAGGTTGTTCGAGTATGGGTGTGCGATTAATTAATAGAATAAATATTATCGATGGATAAATGTCTAACAACCGCCTTACCTATCGCTTTGTTAACCAACATGGATTGTTTTACAGTCACTTGGATACTGTCAAGAAGTGAAATCGAGACATGAGCAATTTATACGGAATCCTTGAGGTCGTAAGAGGAGATCAAAATTGATTGAAAAACGACAATTGTCCTGAAGCTTATTGTGTCATGGGATGACTGGGCTTGGAGCTAGTGACTTGTAAGATGAATGATGAGATAATCCAGACTATCGCGAATGTCTGACAAACCAAAAGTGCACTCCTCGATAAGCTGGAGTAAACTGTAGAATCCTTCACTATGTCTTGTTGTTTGAGTCGCAGGTCCACCACGGACTTTAGCGTCAATCAGAGTAGAAAAAGGTTTCTCTGCTCGCACGATAAAAAAAGACACATACAATACAAGTAGCTGCTGAAGAACACAGGTCACCATCCCTTGTGAACTGTAATCCGCCCAACGTGTCATAGTTTTAGCGAGCAGAACTAGACACGAGTTTTTTTTTAAAGAAAGGAATAGCATGCTACAAGACCTGTCTGCAGTAAGTTTAATGTCAATGGGGATTATTCAGTGACGGACTATCAGTCAAAATTATGTCCCTCACGTTGATATTCACCACACTCCTCCCCGCACAGACAACCTTTAATGCTGTTGACCAAATTCAAACTGCCGACAATAAAACAAACCAAATATGGAACTATGTAAAGTGTCGTTTAAAATTCAAAGCCATTGTGTTCGTTTGACCTTTGACGTACAAATATGGCATTGGCAGTATAGGCAGCGTTTGCCCCAGAGCTGAATACGCAACAACCACAGCAGATACCTCACTTTAACTAGATCCTCTTCAGGTTACCCAAAAAACTCGTTTGAACCACAAGCACCCCCCCGGAAACCTTAACTGAATACAAATGTACAAGTACTGGCGCCAAATATGTTCAAGAATGTTTGGGGTTTTCTTTGTGAAATCAGTACGGTGATGAAGGGACTTTTTGCTTATCTGGTCAGGTGTGTCAAAGATCTTTTATATTGATTTGAAGAGAGGTTCAAGCGCAGTGAACTTTGAAATCATCACGTCCTTCTACGGGTATGTTACTGATTTTCTACTGCGTGTCGTGCAACTTGTGTGTTTTATTCGAGTCTTGTCTGTTCTGGGAAAGAGGAAACACTCACACTTGCCAGCCCAAATGCATCCTAACCAGAAGAGCACGTGCAAAATACAGCCTCTCCACATCCGAGGGCAAATGACAAACCCGCAACATTTAATTACCAGCTGCGCACATCACGACAACGATCAAGAACGACTCTCAATATGGTACACATCTGCATTCTGAAGTGCAACAGGGTGTTAAGCGATCGTGCAGCGAGATCATTGTCCTATCTGCTGTGCTTCCTGCAAACATGTGGTGGCCAGCTTGCTGCTCTCTCTCCTTCCGACCGTCCACGCAGAATAGCACTTACTCTTTGGAGAGACGGATTGAAACACATCTAGCTGCCGCCGCAGACGATGACGGTCATCCAAACAAGTGCTCGCCACAAATGCCGTACCCGCTTCCGACGACCGACCAAACCAAGAAAAATTAACAAAACTGAATTTCCTTAAGTGTCTCTGAGTGCAAGCTCATTCTGAATTCAAAGCTTATTTATTGTAATGCTTGAACAATTATGAAAGACCAGACCCCAAGTGTTGGCTCATCTACTGGCATACCTGTGAATCGTGTGGCCCCTTCCCGCCGGCCCCCAGGCTGCTCATGAATTCATAAATCGAACGACAAACGTGCGCCCTGCCCATTCTCTCTCGCACTGGCCGAGGTTATCAGACATATTTTGACGGAACCGCCAGCAGACAACAGCGACGCGTTTCGTTTAGACAAAGTCACAGATTGTGGAGCTGCTTCGAGTGTGTTCCTCCTCCTTGTCGGATGTGTCGATGGCTTAGTGGTTTTGTGTGCTTAGTGTATCTGGCCGTATGGCAAGGCAATTAATGTATCGCAGCGCGAGTCGGTCGAAGACTGATGTGTAAACCGGTTCGGTGGGGTTTGCTTGTTCTTTCCTGTTGTGCTACTGGTGTTCATCACAATACGCCTGACGACTGTGAGGTAATTGTTATGATGATGACGATGATGGCTATGGTCGTGCTGCTGGTGCTAGTGTTGGTGGTGGGGATGATGGTGTTGGTTCTGGTGTCTCCCCGCCGCTACTAGTGGAGGCTTTGAAAAATTGAGTTGTGACCTGAGAAATGTATGTACATGCGTACGAATGGCTCTTGTATGACGTGTAGTGTGTTGCTTTCAATAAAATTTATTTCTTTTCTCTTGTTCCCTGCTGCTGTTTAGTCTCTCGTGCCTTTTTTGTGTAAATCGAATGAATTATTCATGGAGGAAAAGACAATGTTATATTCTACCTCGAAAATCTGCCGGCTTGGTGGGGAGTGAAGATGGATACATCTTATCTGCAAACAATTGTTCGGTGGAATTTGTTCTCAGGCAAGAGGATATGGCTTTTGAAATATGATTTCGGGTACCTTGTTGCTTAGCACAAGCGATTCGGAAAGCAAACATTGGTTGTTTGAATGTTCGTGTGCAGAAGTGAGAATGGGGAAAATGTTACAGCCTCCGGAGGAATTATGTCGTTCTTTGTTTTTTTTTTTGCTTTGTTCTGATTGATTACGATTTCAGGATCTGCTCAGCTTCTGATTTGAGGTGCATACGAAGAGCCTGAAATTTTAATATTCATTTATTTTTAGTATTTAGCTAAAAAAACAAATTCGCTATAAAATGGAAAACATCAAAATTCTTTATGTGATATGATACATCCAATTTCCCAGTCTATTTAAAAAGAAATACTATTGATTGCACCCTAGAAGCTTAACAGCTACACGTACAGTTGTGTTCATAAAAATAGCAATGCTCCTCAAAAAAAGTAGTTCAGTCTTAACAGTTATATCACAAAATAAACGTTGTTCATATCTTTTAATTTTTTTTTTTTTTTTTTTGATCGTATAAATGTTTCGCAGTTGCTCATACAAATAGAAATGTTTATAATTATGTTGTACCTACCCAACAGAAATCAGCTTACCATTAGTACTGTGTAGCAAAGCCTTTATTTTTTATCATTGCGCTGCATCTTCGTGGCGTTGAGTCCACCAGACTCCGACAACTCTCAACTGGTATAGCTTCCCATGAGTCTCGCACTACCTCCCACAATTCCGTGGCGTTTTTTGTTTTGGCCTCATGGTCAGAATTTTTAACATCGCCCCACAAGTTCTCAATGGGGTTTAGGTCAGGGGATTGTGCTGGCCACTCCATAACGGTTATTCTTTTTTCATCAAACCAAGATTTTGCCCGTTTTGATGTTTTGGGTTATTATCTGGTTGATGTACTCAAACTAGTGGCATTTCCTCCTCGGCATATGGCAGCATAACCTCTTCTAAAATGTTAACGTACTCAGCACCGTCCATTATACCCTTGATAGAATATATAAGAACAACCCCATTATATGAGAAACAGGTCCAAATCATTAGTTTTGCTCCTCCGTGTTTAACAGTTTTATCTGTTTACCGGGGATTATTTTCTTCATTCATTGGTCTTCTTACATATTCCCGACGACCCTTGGACCCAAATAAGACTATTTTGCTTTCATCGCTCCACAGAATATTCCTCCATTTTTAATAATAATAATTGTTGGCGCTACAGTCCAAAGGGGGACCAGGGCCTAGTTTGCTCATCAACTACTCGTGTTGTGCGCGCTACTGTTCTCTCACGAGTAGAAGGGACCTACAGTTTTTTGCCGACTCCGAACGGCGAAATTTGAGAAGCCGTGAAATATTAGAAAAATTGGTATTGAACTGGGAGTCGAACCTAGACCCTTCGGCGTGTGAGCGTCGCACTCTACCCACTACGCCACGGCGACCACCTCCATTTCTCCTTAGGCCAATTTTTGTGAAACTTAGCGAATGCCAGTCTTTTTTGCACATGCTTTTTTGTCAAAAGAGGTACTTTTCCCGGGCATCGAGCTCGTAGTTTAGCCTGTAGAAGACGTCGTCTAAACGTTACAGCACTCACCGGAAGTTGGAGATCATCTCTTATCTGTCTGGAGCTTACTGAAGGGTTCTCCTTTGCCATGTTGATCATTTTTCGGTCAGTTCGCTTAGCCGTCACTCTTTTTGGACCGCGTGTTTCGGGCCTAGCCTTACAGTTTAACGCATTGCTGGCCATTTTCGCTGAACATCCTATAATTTCCTGGATTGAAGCATATGTTTTTCCCTCCGAACGCATTTTTTTGTTTTATCGAATTCCGCATATCTTCGGTGCAATGTTTTGATCGAACCATATTTCTAACTTCAAAGTATGGTAACAAAAGCCAACATATACAAAAACATTCACACACCAAACAAGAGTACACAAATATTTTTTTTAACTCTACACAACAATTTCTGAGACACTTTATGGTAAAACCAAAAAAACTGCTATTTTTATGAACAGGCTTCAATCAACAGATTTCAATGAATGAGTGAAAAAGGGAGAAAGTAAGCCTTTATTTTTTATTTTTTATTTCTGGTATGGTATCTTAGTTACCGGAAAGTACAATAAAACCGGATATACATTTGGAAAAAGGATCTTCTTAGAAATATGTTGCTAATTATCTAAGTCGTTTAACTACTGCTATTTTTATGAACACAACTGTATGTCTTCTGCGATTTTAACTGCACTTGCCACTGGATTTTTGTGTACTTCCCTAACAATAGACCGTACTTCACCTTCAGAGAATCTCTTTGGTCGGTCGGTACGAGGTCGATCTTCGACATCTCCGAACTGAATTTTTATCTCTGAAACTGAATTTATCAATAATCTTTTTTACTGTATTATAGTGTCTGCCAACTATTTCCACTAGCTGGCGTAATGAATTCCCTTCCTGATTAAATTTCAATACAAGTTTTCGGGTTCCAATTGAACTTCGTTTTCCCATCTTTGGATGATATTGATACTTCAAACACAAAACCAACTACTATCCTTAAGAATAAACAAAACAATGAAATATTTCTTTGAAGTAACAATAGTCGAAGTGAAAACCGAAAAATAAAACGAATGTAACGGGTAATTTCTACGTTATGAGGATCCGTTACAGTATGATCGTCTAGGTGTACACTTTATTTTGACACGTAAAATATGAAGTAATTTTTGTTATTTTGTTGACATTATTTTGTTATTAGCCTTTTTGCTAAGTTTTGTTTGTAAAGTGCTTACGAGTGAACTGCTTACAAATAATAATAATTGTTGGCGCTACAGTCCAAAGGGGGACCAGGGCCTAGCTGCTCGTGTTGTGCGCGCTACTGTTCTCTCACGAGTAGAAGGGACCTACAGTTTTTTGCCGACTCCGAACGGCGAAATTTGAGAAGCTTTCTTAGACAGTTATTAATCTTTGAGTGTTGTCAGCAGCTCGAAAGAGGTGGTGCCGTGAAATATTAGAAAAATTGGTGTTGAACTGGGAGTCGAACCTAGACCCTTCGGCGTGTGAGCGTCGCACTCTACCCACTACGCCACGGCGACCAACCAACTGCTTACAAAACGTACATAAATATTTCATAAAATGATATCAACCATTCGTTGGTATGAAATATTAAAAATGCTATGTGAAGGCGTACACTTTCTTTTGACGCTCACGGTATGCATTTGACTTTATTTTCAATTAAAATTAGAAAAAAAATAACACAGATAAATTAAAATACTTTATATAGCCTCCCTTGGCTTTTATGAGTGCGCTGACTCTTTTTGGCATTGTCGTCGTATGTTTGCATATATTTTCGTCGTTTGCATATATTTTTCATTTCTTCGTCATGAAACCAAATATCAAGAATAGACGAAATCTGCTTAGGTTTTGTGGTGCAGTCTCTCTTGCTGAGCTTTACTTTGGTAATTGTCCACAGATTCTTAATTGGAATGAGGTCAGCGGAGTTGCCAGGGCTATCTAGAACCTCAATATTGTGGTTTGCAATATACTGTTTATTTTTTTTTTTTGTTTTTTGATGTGTGACGTGTGACATGGTTGACATGAAACAATATCCTGTTGGAAAATTGAATTTGCTTCGGAACGTCTCCTCTGAATGATTGGAAGCTGCATTTGAGTTAAAGCTCCTGGGTATTTGGTACTGTTCATCATTTCTTCTATTGGCTTAAGACGTCCAGAGCCTTCAAACGTAAAACAGCTACAAAAAATGACTTTGGGAGGGTGTGTTGGCGCTTGAACGATATGGCCGAGTTGGAGTTTTTCTTTCGAACTTTTTCTCATGACACTTACCCGGTATCCCTGGGCTTCAAAGTGGCTCCCGTCCGAGAAAAGAACTTTCTCCCAATCGTCCATTGTCCGTTCCTTATTATTCTTAGCCCAATTTAGTCGCTTTTGCCTTTCGGTCAAAAGCTTTTTTCGGTCAACGGCTGTTTTTTCAAAGGCTTTGTTGCCTTTCGATCTACTTCCAGAAGACGCCTACGGACTGTGGACGTATTTACCTGAACGCCAGCTGATGTTTACTCCCTTTCCAGCTCAAAACTTGTCTTGCCAGGGTTGATTATACTATTTCTTATCAAAACCTTATCGTCATGTTTTGTTGTTTCGCGATTCCGCCCGCAATGACCTTCCGATTAAATTCAAATGATGTAGTGACCTTGTGTTGAGCAATTGGCCTTGAAACACTGGATTTTGAAACTCCAACGTTAGCTGAAATCTCTCGGATGGTTTTCCCCAGTGTGTGCATGTAACGCAATAACTTGTGCCCTATGTTCTTTTGGAATGTCCAAGATAAATTTTAAACAAATAATGTTTGAAATTGTATGACTTAATTTTTTTCCTTAAAAAACATCAAATTACCTCTTAGAAAAGCCAAATTAATTAAAATGACTGACAAAAACATTCAAAATACAGGATATAATCCATAGCCTACTTAAACTTACCAAAATATTTGAAAAAAAAAAACGTACAAACCATAGCCTGCTATTAAAAAACTAAAAACAAATTGCTTGTCTCAATTAATATGCACATGACTGTAACAACACAAATTTTGGAAAAAGTCCTTGGTTATCCATAAGAAATTCTTTATGTATAATTCCTGATGTAACAAAGTGTTTTTTATGTTCAACAATATTTTTTTAACGAAAAAATAAATAAATACATCCATCGGATGGGGCTACTTATCCCTTCTCTTTAGTAGATGTTGCATACCATTTTCAAAAAATATGCCCCTTCTGACATCGATCCAATCATTGCGCCATTCTTTGATATTTTTAAAAGACCCGAACCGATGGCCCCCTCAAGTTGTTTAACATTAATCGATAAATGTCAGTTTTGGAAGGAGGAACGTCTGAGGGATAAGATCTGGGTTACATCTCCAATTTCAGCGTAGTAGGTATAACCCGGTGAGGCCGAACGTTTTCATGTTGCAAAATGACCTTGTCAGCACTTCGGTTGTTATGGGTCGCTTATCACGCAATGCACGTCTCAAACGCATAAGCTGTAGTCGGTTACATTTTCCATCAAAAGTTTCGCTTGGTTTTAGGAGCTCATAGTACACCAAATCCGTCTGGTCCCACCATTTGTAGGGTATGTCCTTTGAAACGTGGATATTTTTCTTTATCGTCAATGTAAACGATCATGAAAGAGGTTTTGAGTATCAATTTTTTTTCTTGGGGTTATCGCTTTGTAACAACTTTTAATCTCCAGCCACTATACAGTGCAAATATCCCTTCCTCTAATGTCTTTTTAATGTTCCGATGTGAAAAATCGCCTTTCGACATCTTTCGATGCTTTGAAATAAATCAAAATTTCTAAAACTGCACAGGAGTTACTCTCAACAGCTCTGCGAATTCACTTTGCGTTTGTCACAGTGAAGCCTCCTATTTCTCATCATCCACGCTCTTTGTTTTCGATGCTAAAATCACCACTTTGACACAAGGTGTAGAAACCACTTAGTGCATGAATTATCGGTTGACGAAAATTTACCGTTAATTTCTAAAAGCATTCCTTTACTTTTATTCCATACATACAAAACTATAAAGATATTAAATCAGGACAATTTTGACAGAGGTTTAACTCTCAAAAAGGTGCCTTTTAATATTAGGACTATTTCATTCTGTGTTGAGGCGAATTCAATGTTTTACAATCTAATTTTTGTACGTATCTTAAACTCTCAAGAATTGTCTTTTATGACTTTCTTCAATCCCTCTGAAGTTTCAGAATCAAGTTACAGGTACGCGGGACCTGTTGACGAACTTAAGACGTAAGAATAACGTAAAAGCATTCCAATTCGTTTTGTGTCCAAAACTCGATACAAGTTTTTTGATTTGTTTTCTTTGAAAAGAAAAAAAAAGAAGACGTGTCGTTTGGTTTTGACAAACAAAACCATAAAAAATTATAAAGCATCCAGCTGGTCGGTATAACTCGGTGTAAATAAGTGCCATAAATACCAACACAAAGAAATAATGAATGTATGTAACCCCCTGATATCCAGTGTGAATACATACTACTTTCGAAAAAAATAAGAAAATTGGCAGTCCGAAATAGACTGCTACAAGATACATGAGGGCGAGTAGATCTAACCTTAACTCTAAAAATAATGTCTTCGGCGGAGCCGGCTCCGGCTCCGACACCATCCTCATCCACCTCCTACCGACCAATAGCACTTACATCCCTACTTTCCAAGGTCATGGAAACGCTGAAAATTGTCAGCTTATGAAATATCTTGAAACTCGGCAATACGGCTTCCGCAGCAACAGGCCCACTTGCGGCTTATCTCATCGAAAAATGGAACTAATCCTTGCACAATGTAGGAGAAAGCAGGATCGTTGCAGTTGATATTTAAAAAGCATTTGACAGAGTCTGGCATCAGGCTCTCTTGTCGAAAATGCGTGCTTTTGGCGTTGATGATTCCCTTCTTCAATGGATTAGAAATTACCTTTGGAATGGTTCAATACAAGTTGTATTGGATGGGTTCAAGTCTAATATTCACCAATGCTGATGTTGTCCAGGGCTCCGTTTTGTTTCCGAAATTCTTGCTCATTTTCATAAATGATCTCCTGTCTGTCACTTCTAATCCAATTCAATCTATCGCTGATGACAGTACCCTCAGCTTTTCATATTCGTTTCTCGACTCTCGTCCCTCCTCTTCGGCCATTGACTTGGAACGGCAGCGTATATTAAGCTCATTGAATTCCGATCTTGACAGCATAATTGATTGGCGTAAAAATAATAGAGTGGAATTTAATTTCCAAAACTCAGTGCTGTCTACTGTCACTCAAGCGTTCTCAAAACAACCTGCCATTATCTATAAATGGCTCCTGCATTCTTGAAACTGAACGACTTTCCATCCTCGGTACGTGTTTCAACTCTAAGTTGGAACGATCACATATTCGAGATTGCCAAAAATGCAGCGAAATGTGTAGGTTTCTTAAAGCGATGGAAGAAATACTTCACCCCTTCTGACCTGACAACAATATATATGGCGTACATCCGCTCAAAGCTTGAGTACAACGGTCCTATCTGGTCCGGTGCTTCTAAGACCACTCTACACCTATTAGAAAGAATCCAACAGCGAGCGATAAAACTTATTAGTGATAATAACGCTGCGAAATTAATTGACTCGCTTGAACATCAAACGAAATGTTGCGTCTCTATCACTATTTGATCACTATTTCAACAAAAAATGCTCTAACGAGCTAGCCAGCTGCATTCCTCCAGTTCAAGAATTCACATGCAATACCCGCCTCGCTAGGTATGCTCATCCGTTCACCTTTAAGCCTACCTTCGGACGTACAGTTAAGTTTAGAGACTAATTCTTCAGCCGCACCACGCGAATATCGAATGCTCCCAGCCCAATTTTCCCCCCTATTACAATCCACAGGCATTTAAAACCAGTGTGCATCGGTACCTCCTTTCCCTCTCGTCCTCTTTACCTTCGGCCCGTGATGTGGCTTAATTCCAGTCATTTAAACGTATAAACAATCCCTTTAGTGCGCGCCAATTATAAAAAAAAATATTTTTTTTTTGTTTTTTTGGGAAAGTTTAAATTTTTTAGGTGTAAGGCGTTATGCCCATTGTTGTATGTTTTTAAAAAAGTTTTCCGCAGATTTTAAGTTTTACTTCTACGAGTTGTATAAACAAGTGAAATAGCCTGAACATTGAATTTTACATTTTCGAGTTTTACAATAATTTAACGCTACTGCAATAACCATAAACAGCTGCACGACTGACTGAAGTTTTGCTTTAAAATATACAGTATATAATAAATTATAATTAAAACTGAGAAGGCCAGCGGACTTAAAAGGTTTATGATTTTCTGTTAAACTGGAGGTCGCTTTAAATGTGCTTTTCAAAACTGGGCAACAATCACGAAAAGTGCAGAAAGTTGGCAATCAATAGTTAAATCTGAAAAAAATTGATACGGAATATCAGAGTTGCCAAAGTTCTTATCTCTCTACCTGTATGATCTTAGATTATATGGTAATTTCCTAGTTTATGTTTCTTATTGAGGATTATTTCTTAACGACAAATAATATAAAGTTCAAATTCTTAGCATATTTGGTAAAAAAATTAATGGACGAAAAAGTGAGAGCGTGTGAATTTTCATTTCGTTTTATTGTGATTAATTTTATATTTCTGTACAATTCAAATACTCGGTTATACAAACATATATATTTATATGTGTATACTTATTCATTCGATAATTGCCACGCGAAATAAGGGTCTTTAGTGCTGTTTAACCTAGTGAAAAATTTTAGAAGGTATACAATATGATGCTCCATTAAACTTGTCTTTAATTCTAAAGCAAATACCACTATTCTTTTGTCGTACTGTAATATGTAACAAAAATATGTTACCAGTTTAAATACAATCTATACGAATTTCACTACAAGTTCATCGGCATTTTGTTTAATTAATCAAACGCTCCTTCAATGGCCCCTCGTGTCTGAAGAAGAATCATCATTTTATAAATCGTTTGAATTGCCCATAAACAAAACACTAGCGTACACATTTTCGATATTTTCGAAAGTTTTATACATTTTTCTGCCTGTGTAGTTCCTAATTTTATCTCCATCAGTTCATGCGCTGACTTAGCAAGTAGGCATATTCGCGCGGATAACATCAGCTAAAATTTCATCCGGGTTGTTGATTTATTTGTCCCATTAGTTGTTTGTTGTTCATGCCATTTTTGTTTTTTTTTTGTTGTTCCTATTGTGGTTAGCATATCTCTTCGCTTGCAGTAATTGTACCGACTTGTGACTGAACTGGTTTCTGGAAAGGGTAAACCACAGCAAATAAAGTCAGAACAAATTTTCTTGGCGCCGGAGGTCTTTTTAATGACTTCTCTTGGAATCATTATCAGAAAAGATGATCGTCAAGATCTTTGACACTTTATTTTTTATACCACTCGGTTAAAATGAGTTTTGGGACAATTGTGTAGTTAGACCGAGAAATTTGTTGTTCTTAGAAATGGGCAGCATTTGCTTTTATTTGGATGAACGAATGACCTACGTCTGGGTGAGGGGCTTTCTCAGAAGTACCCAAACAGTTGCTTTTAATGCATTTTTCTATCTTCTGTAAAAAGTAGCCAGATAGATTGTGACCAGCAAGGTTTAATTTTGCTTGGTTGCATATACAAAAAAACAAACAATTTTATCACTATCGATGTCCTCTTACAAACGTTCTCTTTCGTGAAGTATTTTTCAGCCAGTCTTCCGTCCAGGACTGACTGGAAGTTTGTAGTTGAAAAGTCAAATGTTTATTTTGAAAGATGAAGCAAAAACGACAAAAACACTGAGTCTTTGATTTAAGTCCATCATCTAATTTTCCTTTCTACCCTATTCTAAACTGAAACGTAATATGCAAAAAGGGTGCCTTCCCTTCTTCGTTCTATAGCTAAAAGAATCCCAATCACTATTGCAAGGGTATCTACAGGCGGATAAGTCCTGAGTTATGTACATCAAAACTTTTCTACACAGCGGTTGACCACTTTAAAGTTGGTGCGAATTCGGCGGTCACTTGATAAGCTAAGGAAATAGGTCCTCTCTCTACAGTTTCATTGATTATGCTAGCCACTATGTTTGTGCTACCTATTAGTGTTCTCAGATACAAGAAAAGGATTCGCCTTAGCGCTGGCTTCGTGCCTCGGAAATCCTCTGGACTTGAAAGCTGAACACCTGTTTTTGAAAGACCATCTTGAGATGAGCTACTTTAACGAATTTTAGACTTGGTATCACATCAGTCAGCTCAATAACACACAGCTCTTTTTGTTTTACGTTGCAAAAGGGTCCTTCATCCGTGTAACGGTGATATGGGCCAATTGTATATTTGTCAATTTTATATTTATGTCACCTAACTACTCATGCCATCACTAATAGTTAGCAGTTAAATAGGAACGCTTTCCACGTTCAGTGGAACGTTTTCCACGTTCAGTGGAACGCTTTCCACGTTCAGTGGAACGCTTTCCACGTTCAGTGGAGCGCTTTCCACGATCAGTGGAGCGCTTTCCACGTTCAGTGTGCCACTTTCCACGTTCAGTAGAACGCTTTCCACGTTCAATGAAACGCTTTCCATGTTCAGTGGAACGCTTTCCACGTTCAGTGGAACGCTTCCCACGTGCAGTGGAGCGCTTTCCACGTTCAGTGGAACGTTTTCCACATTCAGTGGAACGCTTTCCACGTTCAGTGTAACGCTTTCCACATTCAGTGGAACGCTTTCCACGTTCAGTGTAACGCTTTCTACGTTCAGTGTGCCACTTTCCACGTTCAGTGGAACGCTTTCCACGTTCAGTGTGCCGCTTTCCACGTTCAGTGTGCCGCTTTCCATGTTCAGTGGAACGCTTTCCACGTTCAGTGGAACGCTTTCCACGTTCAGTGGAACGCCTTCCACGTTCAATGGAACGCTTTCCACGTTCAATGGAAAGCTTTCCACGTTCAGTGGAACGCTTTCCACGTTCAGTGGAATGCTTTCCACGTTTAATGGAACGCTTTGCACGCTCAGTGGCAAAAATGTACCACAAAGAAGAAAATGTGTGAAACTTATATCAAAATAAGCAGAAGCCGGGTTGAACTATGAGTATGAAAATGGCTAGAATTCGAAAAACATTTCTGTCCCCAAAAGCTCGACTTGCTCTGGAATTTCCCTTCGCATACAAAAAAAGGGAAAACCAAATACACACATTTTCAGCTCCCTTTTCCATAAACATCAACAGCAGCCACAAACCCTGATCTAGATAACCTCACACAACGTGATTCCGATGGCGAGGGATAGTGCCCGCCAACACAGCATTTACCGGGCACTTTTGAATCTCCACAATACTACGCAGGTTTGTTTACCAAAGCCGAAGCGTGTGATGGAATCTTCTCTGATGCGTGGGACGAACACAAAACAGAGAAAGCCAACATCTCTGATAAATAGACCAAACATTAGTACGTGAAACATTGAACAACTCCGGTGCTCCTGTCAACAAACCGCAACTCTCCGTTGGACAGAAGTCTACGGTCTCCACCATTAAGTCCTTTTATCACTTCTCAGTCACCTTCGATCTGCAGCGAAACTTTCTAAGGGTTATTGCCCCACACACGCAACACATCAGCCATTCATACTCCGTTTTTGGTCAGTGAACCGCAACGGGCAGCAGGAAATTGCAATTTATCACGTAATCTCTCATTCTCCTTACAACTATCAAGATAACTTCGAAGTCCACTCAGAAATATGTGCCTTGGAAAGCTCATTTTCGCTTTCGGAGAGTGGTTCGGTCTGTTGGTATTGTGGGAGCATCGCCTTGACATGTCGATTTCTATCACAAACTGTTTGGTCAACAATTTTCCACCACTTGTGCTGCATATTTTATGAGATCGTGATGATATCTAGACGAAACGTCGTGATTTTCTATTGTTCAACGCTTGGCAGCATTTGATTCTTTGATGCTGGTTGTGGGTGTTGTAGTATTTGTTAAGAAAGGGGTACTGACGGCGCCACTAGATCTTGGGAGAATGAATTTTTCCTCGAATTATGCAAGATGGCGCTTGACTAAAGACTGATATCACATAAATTCAAGCGACCTTCGGTGGAAAGTCATATTTTTAAAACGTTTTATGTTCTTCATGGAAATGGATATTTTTCTTTGTCTTGCAAGGGAATGAAAGCAATCAGAATATAAATCTTCCCCTTACACCCTGTTTTGGGAAATGAATATGCTTTGAAAGAATGTTTGTGCCACTGCCATTCGTGAATAGAGTATGAAATATTGTTCCCCGCACTGGAGGATGTGTGCACAAAATAAGTGCTAGTCGAATAGTTCTCACATTAGTCGACATCCATGTGCGCTGAAAACAGATATAATTTTTCAGGGCTGACTGTGACATGGATTTTTATTCTTATGATTACGAAACTTGCTCATATTTTTAAATTACTGAGTTTGATGGCCTTTTTCCGCTTTTAAATAGGAGTGAGGGTAAATCATGATTTCTTCAGAAGCCATTCCTTTTGAACATGCTATATTAGTTCCACAAGTAGAGGCGATCTACAGTTTAATTTCGAATTCGATTGGCGAATTAAAAAACAAATAATGCAGTCTGATCTCGAGTTAATCCAAAGGTGCTACTTAAAAGTAAAAAGAGGTCCACCCACATCCTCAATAGTCCATTGTAGCCACAATTTAGTAATATACCTTGTAGGGTGGCTATCAGAAAAGTCCGTTCACGATTTACAATTTACTTAAGCAGACTAACAATGAATGGAGGCTGTGGGCCAAACAAGGAACAGTATTCTATTTTTGACAGTGGAGAGGACGATGTTTCCAGTGATGGAGACCAGTTCGTTGGGTTTAAGTTTAGAGAGAAAGCTCGTCCATATTGAAATAAACCATTCGTTACTTAGACTTCCGTATAAGTTGCCGGGACGTGGATAGAAAAAGCTTGTCCCCAGTTACTTGGGACTTGTCAATTTTTTGCAACAGTTTACAGTTATGTGACTGTAGTAATATACACTAGAGGAAACAGTTTGGCTGAGTTGGAAAAATTTAAAAGGATACTTGCATAATACATGATTCAATAAGTCCCGCGACATAAAGGGGTGCCAATAACAAAAAAATTAATATTAAACTAATAATTTTTGTTAGTGAAGCCTCCTATATGTTCCGCGAATTATTGAGCCATGTGTTATAACACTTTTATTTTTTAAGGATTTCGGATTTCTCGATTCCGCAATTGTCCTATTGCTCAACTAAATGTTCTTTTGCAACTTACACACATCCTCCTTCTCCCTGACACCGCTGCCGCGCATTGGAGGTGTCGTATCATAAAAATCTAACAAAAAATACGTAACGAGATTTTTGGCATGAGCATTTATTCTCATTTATAAAAACTTACTCAAAGGAAATGGCATTCACGGAATGAATTCGGAAAAGTGTCAAAACGCTAATGGCTCGAAATTCAAGAAGACTAAACCACCGTAGATTGCCTAAAAAAATGATAACTCTGCATTGTTACTTCTTCTTCTTCTTTCCGGGGCGGACCTGGGCCTCACCCAACATCCCTCTTGATCTTACACGATCTTTCGCCAGCTGTTTTCAATTACGCACTCCAAGTTGGTTAAGGTCCTTTTACACATAAGTACGACATCTGCTGCTTTTCTCTGTTACGTTGCTTCAAGGGCTCGGATTCGAAGACTTTTTGGGCCAAAGTGGTGTCCATACGCTCTACATGGTCTTGTGATCTTAAGCGTTGAATCCTAAGCCGCTTGACCAGACGCATGCCCCTATACAGTCCATAAAATTTGTCATTGAATCTCCTCCTCTAGATCCCACCAACGCATTGTTATTACATAGTTTAAAACACCGCAGCCGATTATTATGACAAAACCCCAGTCCAAAAAGTCATGAAAATTGACGGCTAGAAAAATCTGTACAACAGATCTGTCTAGGTTGATTTTAAGACCGAACAACGAATTGTCGTCTTTCAATCAAATCGACGCACAATTTGTTTAAAAAGAAAACTGAAATGTGAATGCTATTGGACGATAGTTCAGAAGGGAACACGTTTTTCCTTCTTCATCAAGTACTCGTGCTGTGCATGTTGCTGTTGTGTAAAGAGAGATACAATAAATTTGCATGCATCCTTATACTTGTCAACGAAATCAACGGTTTCGCGTTTCCTTAAATTACTCCACAACCCGTGCAAATGCCAATATATTTCTTGAACAAAGTTCCTGATCTCCCGCAGCCTCAAATTAACAAAATAAAAATCAGACACGTTCAATTCCAGTCTTTGTATGAAAAGTTCATTACAAATTTTGACTAAAAAACAATAATCCACCTCATCCCAGCTTAAAGCATCCAGTCTTAAATCCGATTCAATGTGAAGCCTCTCGTGCAGACATCGACAGGCAATGGCAAACATCAACAGACGTGTGTATAGCATGTGAGGGAAGAGCGAGAGACGACGACAACAACTGACAACCGAGAGTGAACGCAAAACTATACTCAATTGGTATTTGTCTGAAATTAAATTTTCATTGCACTTGATTTTCCCACTCCAGATTGTGAAAAAGAAGAGCGCACAAACCTAGGTACAATTCCTGGCTGGCAACACAAAAATGTGCATGACTCACTATGCACTACAACCACCACACCGCCGCACACACAGAACTAACGCCTCGACTGCCCATACTACCGAAAGGGTTGTGAATTGAGCAAGGGATGATGATGAAGGTGATGATGATGGCAAAAGGCCTTTGTCTCCGAATAGTCTTCACCCTCATACTTCTGCCTCTCCTCCACTCACATCACACCCCCTTACACGTATGTATAGGCGCCCTTTTGAAGCGACTCTAGCCCTCTTCTGGCTATCAAGCATGCAATTTCTTTAAATCTGAATATTTATCCTTTTTCGCATCCTTTATTAGAATTGCAGTGCACACATATTCCCTGTCTCACACTCGTGAGCCCCGTATTCGTTCACTCCTCAACGTCACATCGTAATCACACATACACACCGATTCGCCATCCGCCATCCACCCACTCACTCACTCATTCATTCACATAATGCGCGCCCGGTTTTGAGCCACTACACGCCCTACCCTACGCCCCACTAGAGCTGGGATAGCGTAGCGTGTCCTGTATGCAGATGATCAGCGCTGCCGAGTGAGAGAAAAAAGCCCAACCGGAGAGAGAAAGTCCTTGTTTCTTCTTTTTTCCTCTTCCAAAGGTGCAGCGGGTCTGGCTGTATGTGAGAGAGTTTGTCTCCATTTAGAAAAAAATGCTCCCCTGGCAACTGGTAGGCCTTGTGTCGGTTGTTGGTCGAGTCAACGTCACAGCGGCATCAGCAGCAGAGCCCGACCCGTCTTCGGCATCAATCCTCATGCATCCTTTATCAAAGTTGAAAAATAAAGGATTAGTTGCGCAGTCAGTCGGCAAAGGATGGCTGCCTGGCTGGCTGGTTGGTGTACTCCACCCTTGCCGGGAACCCAAGCCGTCAGCCGCCCAGTTAGTCAGTCAGTCAGTGCAGGTATGCAAAAAAAAAACTCACTGCTCTTTGAGGAATGACTTCGCACCCCCTCTGCCCGACTGTCCGCACACATAGACGTAGCGCGCAGTGCACATCCTGGAACCGAAGGAGTCACCACATATTTACACCCATCGAAGGCCCCCACATTGTGGCGGGAAAATGTGAAACGCTCCCTCAATTTGTATATCTTTTCGATTTTTTGTTTGTTTGTTGGCCTGCTCTTTGCTTGCTGCTGTTCGGTTTTTTGATCTCTTTTTCAACTTCTATTTATTTTTATTCGTTTTCTCCCTCTCTCGCTTTTGTGCGTGCTCTTTCCCTCTCTCTCTCTCGCTCTCTCCCTCCGATCCGGCGATTACTTGGCTTTTTTCTGCAGCCTCTATTTCGCCTTCTTGAAGTGTCATTAAGTCGAGAGAGAGGCCTAACGAAAGCCAAACGGACGCGAAAGAGGGATGAAAAGAGAGACGCAGAGAGAGAATTGCAATCTAGGGGGTGGTGTGGTGGGTGAGGTGACTTTATGTGACAGAATGAGAGAGGGAATCCTATGCACTTTCTCTTCCACATCATTTTTTCGTCAGCTATTTTTTTTCTGCTTCTTGTGTTTTATTTACGAGCCGGGCACAGCCAGCGCTCGAGTGCCAGCGCAAAGGTGGAAAGGAAAAAGAAAAACAGCCGCAGAAAGAAAGAAAATAGCAACACCAACAGCAACAGCAGAAACCAAGCAAGCCGTCGTTGCGCTGCAAAGTATCGAAACGAGAAAAAACAAGCATCCAGAATCCACTGTTTATGCATTTGGCTGGTTGTGCGTTTCCCAATTTGACTGTTTTGTGTTGTTTTGCATCCAAGGCGAGATGGCGGGCGGTATCGTTAGGACTGACTCTCCATTTGTTTCTTCCTTTGCTTCGCCTCAGTTGTGTGTGATTTACGTGTGAATTGTGAAATAATTGACAAGATACAACCTCGACAGTTTTGCGGTGCTTTATCGTGTGTTTATCCCTCTTTTTGCGAACGCAGGTCATCCCGGGAGTTCGTCAGTAGTATCACCCAATTGCGGTCGGGTCTCGTTCAAAAACGGATAGCCATCAAGTGAGAGTGGGTCTAAATGCTGAAATTGTGGGTGGCAGGACACCCACCGACGATACCAGCAACAACAATCAGACGGGCTGCCACCACCATCAGCATCATCCTCAGGCACAGCCATCGGCGCCTCCTCCTCACTCAGTTGCCACCGCCGATGATACAGACCAGTGTGATACAGAAGATGAGGTGAGTCATAAATATTGTCATTTGTATGTACACGCTCGCATCCGCATGCTAGATCCTGGACACCCGACCTCGTGGGGGTGTATGTGACTTAATTTCGAAATTGAGCCTTAAGTAATTCTGCAGTTCATTTCGCCGCCCGGTGGAGAATGTACTCTGGCTCGTGGGCCTGTGTAATCTGTACGTGCGTCAGTGGTTGAAATATGGTGAATGGCGGGTAGAGTTTATTTAGATGATTTTGAATCCTCATGAGCTGATAGACAATCGAATTAGGTAGGAAAGGCATAGAAAACGCCGGTAGAAGTCAGAATTAAATTTATGATGCGTGTTAGATGGGCACGTTTACAAACTCTTTTCTCCGCAAGATTTGTGTACTTCCGGTTAAAAATATGTTTAAGATAAAGCTGCTTTCACAATTAATTTTAAAAATGTTTACATTCGATTCAGAAATATTCAAATATACATTTTTTTGATTTTCACTTTTTGATTGATTTTTTTTTAAATTGATGTTCTAAGAATACAAAAATTGTCTGCGGCCTGCTTCTATGAGCTTTTCTCTCACCTTCCCAAGGACATCTTTCTGTCCAACAGTAGAACCATGTCTAAACAATTGTGGGCAAAAATGTAAACTTCGTCTCAGTTTTTATTTTTCTAGATTGTGTTCAAGTTGTAAGAAGTTCTGTTTAGAAAGCCTTTTATGTTCACTTCTGATTTGAAACAGAAACTTAAGGCTGGATATTTGCTCTATAGGTCTGAATAAACTCGTCCCTTTATGTAACGTTATCTGAAGAAGAAACATTTTTAAACATTGACATTAGCTGACTCTTTCAAGAAAGCCCTGTAGAGTAGACCGAAGTTATTGATCTTATACCCCGCTTGACAATAACTGCTTAAACTACACTTCTGGATTAAATTCCATAGTAATTACTTTGTCGGTTTTTTTTCGTTTGCTGTGTTCTCTTAGTGTTAAGTCTTAGTATCGCTTTTCGCATCAGATGTTTGCTCTGCAAATTTGGATCATCTACCGACTTTCATTTTATAGATTACATCAACCAAACAATATTAATGGACAGTCAATGTATAAACAAACTTCTTCTTCGTGACAAGCTAAGATCAATTTCGTTTGAAAGATCATAAAACGTTTTTATGCAGCTCGTAATGGGTTCATTGCAATCATTCTTCAAACCATAAACGGCGTTCCCGGGTTTGTTCCAGAATATTTTTCGGGTCCTGATGTTTGAAAAAATCACTACAATGATTTCACTTTTATCGGTTTCTATTTCTTTTATATTTGTTCACAATACCGGAAATTTGTTGTCCAAATAAAAAAAATCGTTATCAAGCGTTTTCCATTAAAAGCGCTTCTTTACATAAAAGAAAAGCCGTCCATAAGAGGGCAAGGGTCAGGTTTTTCCATTAACTACTCCTATTGAGCTATTGTTCTCTAACGAGAAGAAGGGGTCTTCAATGTTCTACCGACTCCGAACGGTGAAGCTTGAGACTTATTTACATAGACAGCAACTCGAAAGAGTGCTGCCGTGAAAATTGAACGGTGTTCAGTCAGGGAATCGAACCTGAGACCTTCGACGTGTAAGTTTCAGTCTACCAACTACGCCACGCCCACCGGATTGAGGTATCTAAAAAGCTTGTGCAAGACCATTCGGTTTAAGTTATGTGGATAGTTCAATTTCTTTTGCATGAACATCAGGGGCACGTTTGTAGAATTCCACTCGTTAACACAGTTTTCGCCAAGATTTTCACAAAATTCCGAATTTTAATCTATTTCAATTTCCCTCTCAGTTCTAAAGTCGTCTACTGTAGCCAGCTTGTTGATACAGGCCAGTGACCTTACGTTGACCCAAGGAAAGTTAGACCCAAGGATGGTAGCCTAATGCCTTAAAACTCTTCTTAAACCAATTGCTACATACTTTGTGTGCCTTGTGACCCCGTTCTGTTAAAAACACATAATGACGAAATCTACACTTTTTAATTGTGCGCTTTAGCATCGTCAACCGAAAAAAATTGAACCGATAACACCTCCGACATGTAATCCACCCCAAACAGTGATTTTTTTCGTGTTGCAGTGGTTGCTCGTAAAACACATGTTGATTTCAGCCTGCTCAGTAAAGAAATTTGACTGAAAACATATTTAAGCACAAAATGAGCCTCGTCTCTGAATATGATTTTGGGGTAATTTAGTTGCACGCTAATTGTGGTAATAATTTTAGAAAGCGAGTGTGTAGTGCAGTGTAACAATTTGCCAACTAAATACTTAGTATATGTCAAAAAAAATTATAAAATACAGCTTCGTTTGCTTTTACTTTTGAAATGAATTTAAATCGTTCCTTTACATATTTATAACTTAATTTAACAACCTTCAAAATAGTCCTCATCCATTTAATTCAAAGTTTTTTTTATCTTCAATTTCAATTAAATTAAAATAATAACAAGTGGCCGACGTGGCATTGTGGGTACAGTGCGACGCTCACACGCCTAAGGTTTAGGTTAGATTCCCGGCTGATCACCTCGAATTTTTCAGGGCACCATCTCTTGCGAGTTGCTGACAACACTCAAAAAGTAATTTCTGTCTAAGAAAGCGTCTCAAACTTCTCCGTTCGTAGTCGGCAAAAAAGTCACTGAAAGAACATTAGCGCACACAACACGAGTAGTTGATGAGGAAGCTAGGCCCTGGTCCCATGTTGACTGTTACGCCATACAATTAATTATTAATAACGATATAAATTAAAAATAAAATTCGTTTTTAGTTTTTAAAAGAGACTGTTCATAAATTTCAAAAGAATTTTTATTTATTTTTTATATATTTCAATTTTGATCAATAAAATAATTATTTCAAAATCGGTGGGTCATTGCGAATATTCGATACACAGTGTTGATTATAACCACATGTTTCCAGAGCTATTACTGCTTTCCGAAAAAGTTTGATGCAGCTTTCAAGCATCCATTATTCCAAAACACGTTATCCACTTTGCAAAAGAAAGCACAATCCGTTGGTTCTTCCAGGTAATTCCAATGTGTTCTTAAAGGGTACTTGAAACGAATAGAAAAAGTTCGATCGAGATCGACACTGTTTAGAAAAAGTAGAACAAATATTTTTTTTGTCCTTTTCAGAATTTTCATATACGTTTAAAAGCGTAGCTTCTTTAAATATACAGATCTTTATAAAACAAAAAGTCAAGTAATTCAAGTTCGGTTAGTGGACCAAACACTATACAAGTAACGGGATAGGAATGTGTGGCTGCTGTGGCGTAGTGGGTAGAGTGCGACGCTCACACGTCGAAGGTTTAGGTTCGATTCCCAGCTCAATACGAATACTTTCGAGCTGCTCAAAGAGTAATAACTGTCAAAGAAAATGCTTCTCAAATTCTGCCGTTCGGAGTCGGCAAAAAACTGTAGGTCTCTTCTACTCGTGAGAGAACAGTAGCGCACAACACGAGTAGTTGACGAGCTAACCGATTAGGACTAATTAGAATAAAAATACTGAAATAAGAAAAAAAAATCCAACATTTTTGTAACTCTGTTTCAAACGTACTTACTACCGATTTAATTTTTCTTTTCAAAGTACACAAAGTTCACACTAAGTTCTTCTTTAAAAAAAAAAGTTGCCACTACATCATTACAAGTATCAAAAGCTTTTAATAATAATAATAATTGTTGGCGCGACAGTCCACAGGGGACCAGGGCCTAGCTTGCTCATCAACTACTCGTGTTGTGCGCGCTAATGTTCTTTCACGAGTAGAAGTGATCTACATTTTTTTGACGACTCCGAACGGCGAAGTTTGAAAAGCTTTCTTAGACAATTATTACTCTTTGAGTGTTGTCAGCAGCTCGAAAGAGGTGGTGCCGTGCAATATTCGAGGTGTTCAGCCGGGAATCGAACCTAGATTCTTCGGCGTGTGAGCGTCGCACTCTACCCACTACGCCACGGCGGCCACAAAAACTTTTAAGTAGGTTAAAAAGTAAGTTCGCAAGGCAGTGTTACTTTTACCCAGTACACGTATTTCCTTCCTAAACAAAAACGGTCCAAGCCAAAAAGTCAACATTTCATACACTAAGCGGATTGAAGTAAATTTACGTTAGTGCGATCACCACCACTTTACTTATCGAGAATTGGTTCAAAGAATTGTCCAAAAAGAGTGATTAAATTTAAGCAACGCCGTCGAGATCACTGAATGGATTGTAGACGTATTCGTTGCTCTTCAACTCGAAACTTTTTTATGGAAACGAACGAACTATATATTGCCATTAATGGATTAGTGTCATGAAGTTACAAAAATATATCTATATCTAATGCTGGAGGTCCAACAGCATTATTATGCCTTCAGTTCTTGTCAAAGTCATACTTTTGCTTCGTCAGTTGCTAGAGGCAGCATTGGTTGTTTCATATGCGCAATGTTCAAGCTTTCATAGTTCAGATAAGAGGAATTTCGAAAAATCAAGAAAAAGCGAAATTCTGGTGAGAGCCTGGAGGACTTTTCTTTTGCTGGCAGCGTGCCCGTAATATATAAGAGTTCTATTTTATTTCGACATCCAAGAAGGAAATCCGGACTGCCATATTTCACACAGCAAGAAGTTAATTTGTAAACGAAACACAAAACAAATTCATTCATTTGAATTCAGCTCAAAACTGCTGAGTTCCAAGTTGGTTGCCATAGACGATGAATTATAAAATCAATGTCCGACAAGCAATCGGATTAAATATCTTCCATCGAGTAATTAAAATCCTGAATGCTTAAGTACCTCAAAAGGAAACTAATTTCATAGAAACCTTTCTTAATTTCGTAAAACGTTCTTTGCAACATCCCCGCCCACCTCTGCACTCTAACCTCGTTTTGGTTGGTCGCTTATCTTTAAGCTTCACCACACAAGAGGGAACATCTTAAAGAACTTTCGAACATTTTTAGTCCGTCTTTCGCGTTTCGACTGTTGCTACGTTGCCCAAACAATACCCCGAACGAAGGAGCAAAGCGAACAGCGACAAAAATAGAAAGGGAAACTACGAAAGAACGCTTTGGCTTCCATCGCCTTCCTGCTTCCATGTTTTTTTGTCACTCCTTCTTCCTGCTGGCATTCAGAGCTCTTCAACTCTTTTGTGTGTATTGCACTTCGTCGCTCCCTCTCTGGAGAGCATCGCAATGCAATGGGGAGAATAAGTTATTTATGCTCGAGAACCGAACTTTTAATCATTCCTAGGTGGATGGAGATCTTTTTTGTTTTATTCAAATCTTCAAACCACACACACGCACACACAAACACGCTTACATTCGTCTCGCAGATTGACAATTAATAAATGCTCAATACGAAGGTGAGCCCGACTATAGAAGTGTTTGCCGCCCTACACTGCAACAGCAGACCGAGACTTCATCCCTATTCGAAGAGTACTCTGCACTCACTCACTCGCGCTCATCTCAGCAGAGGGGGGCAACACCACCAAGCAGCATCAGTATAATTTTTGTACACCCAAGGGTGCTGCCTCATGCACTCGGCACAGCGGAACGCCAACGACAGGCGGTGTCAGTAACCCCACTATGCGCGAGCACACCCGCGAAAATACTACTACCGATACTTAGTACGACAACCACGCTAAAGGCGGCGCGGTAGTGTCGGCAGCTGTATGGAGTGAAGCTGTGACTCATTGGCAAACTGAACGGGAGGAAAAGTGGGGAAAAGATTAAACACTATGGCACGAGGCTGTGTTTACAACTTCTTATGCTCTTGCCTTTGTCTTTTGTTTACTTCATCTCCCCGCGCAGCTTGGTCTACCTGCTGCAAGCACACAGTTGGCGGTTTGGTGTGGTTTTAGAGGAGCTGTGCTTTATTCAAAAAGCAGGCAATTCACTGACGAAATGGTAGGTTAAAATTTATGAGTCATATCCTATGATTCAGTTGGCTGCAATAACTGCGACCAAGACTACGGCTTAACGACACAATAATCACCGGACTGCACACGGCCAGTTGTAGATGAAATGATACGGATGGAGCCGTTCCTAATAAACCTTTCTCCGGAATTGATCTTTCAAAGTCCAGGAAGCCGTCTGCATTTCGCCTCTACAGTGGCTAACGATTTTCAGATCGGATAATGAATTTCTCCTCATTTCGCCTCTTACATGTAAAGCAGAGCTACTTCATGGCTTGACTTGTGAGCAGCTACTTGGAACTTTTCAATAATGAAAAACAAATGTGCCCTGCCCGTGGACTGGGGGCAGATCGTTCATCTGGAATTCGCATTACGTTTTAAATTCTTGGAAAATGTATTTCTCTTCATGACAAAGTGAATTCTTTGTATGGGAATTGAATTCAAAGAACTTAATTCGATTTATTTCTTAACAGATTCAAATTCAAATCTCCAAATGCAAAAATTTGGAAATTAATAAAAATTGAAGAATTACTCAAAAGTTTATGTTTTCCCAAATCGACTACTACTACAAATATTAAAGCTGTATCGTGCATAGGCCTCTGTTGAGCAGCGTATTTCTCCATGCGTAATACATACTGCGTCTGGTTTTTTCGTTCAAAGAATTTCTTTATAAATTTGCAACCGATAAATAAGTCCTGAAGAAAGTTTGGTTAACCTAAAAAAATGGATTTATGGTTTGTATTAAAATAAAATAAAAAAACATCGAGTGTACTAAACCAAGGAAACATGTAATCTATAGAATCTGTACTATTTAACTACCTCTAGTGCTCGTCGGCAAACATAGTTATAGGTCCCTGCTGTCTCTTGTATAAGATGAAGGAGATGAAAATTACCAAGAGGGCTTAAATCATTTCCTATGTGTACAAATGTCACAGTACACCTGACAATTGCGAAGATTTAATTCAATTGTAGCTTCTTTATTCAACAATGTTGATGACAAAAGTCTTATTAAATTATGAAACAAGTGTCACCCACAAGAACATAAACCCTCGTTTACCATGTGCCTATGTAATACTCAAGAGTTCTCCATGTTTCACGCACAAATCCCTTTTCCAACATTAATTGTTTTCACCGCAAATTGCCCCCTATGCCCCCATTCACACTAGAAAGAAGAAAGAGAAGAGCATTCGTTGCGTACGTACACACAAAAGATCAACAGCCGTCACAGCCGATGCAATGACATCAAACAAAGAAATCGATAAAAAAAAAGAAAAGAAAATCCCTCACAAACACAGAAAAAATGCGTGGGACGATGGAAATTTATTCAGCGTAATAACTCTAACCCAACCAGTTTTCAAAAAGTAAAGTTTCACATATTTTTCTTTATTCTTTTTGAGCGCCAATAAACGTGCGGTCATTCGTCTATCACGATGGTTGTAGGCGCGCACAGCATTTAACCACGTTCACACACATTATACGTCCATACACGACGATGCTTAGTTGCGCATTCAGATAAAGTTACAAATTCATTATTTTACTCGATAAGGCAAGGCGCAGAAGCAGCCAACGACAGCCGAGCCAACCAACTATACGGCTATAAGGCAACTATGGCAGCAAAACACATTTTGAATAATTAAAATAAATTGATAGCGATCGCAAAAGATGATTGAGAACGTTTTGGATTACAAATTAAACTTATGACCGCAATAAGTAACTCATGAGCAATCTGACGAAAAACTATATACATGCACGCACGTATCTATGGATGTATAATTGATTAACGCTGGATAACTATGAGTTTCGAGTAGCGGTCGCTCGTAGTACACATAATTGAAACCCGTATGAACTCAGCGGACGTCTCTAGCACACATGTGTTAGAATATTTTGACGAGATAGTTAATTGATTTCGTCGATTAAAGATTATAAAACCGTGCAATGTGTGCTGTGCATAACTTTATTCAGTGTAGTGCAGTCGCTTTTTCCTTAGACACTGCTCGGTCGTTTCTGCAGTATATGTGCCTAAGAGCATGTCACATCAAGTTCATACACATCATTTTCTGAAACTGAAATCAATTCTCCCTTCCCGTCTCCACACCCATGGCACATTGATCGTCTTTACGGTATTGGAAGTGTAAAAATCAACGGCAGTGTCTTTATCGTTTTCGACAAAGCAACATCAACATCTCCTTCATCGCATAGGCGGATTAGTCACTCGTAGTGAATAGCCGTTGTGTAATGTCTATTTAAATTGTATTCGATAAAGGTTCTTTATCCGCATTAAATGACTTCATTCATTTTTTGTCTTTCAGATTCCAGCATCCGTGATAAGCAGTGTTGGTACCATTAATTACCAACGTAAGCAGCCCTTATCGTTTTCCCCAGCATCGTCGGTTGCATTGGTAACAACAGCAGCCCATGAGACTTACGTTGTTTCGTCGCCCACGCCATTTGTTGCGACGTCGAGAAAATATAAAACAGCAGCAATAACGAATGGTGGAGGAGGTGGTAGCAGTGGATATAATACAACGACCACTTGCTGCACAGACGTTGAAGCTGGTGATGCTGCGAAAATGGTTGGAGCTACGTCGGCATCGACAACTGTTCTTATAACGAATCAGCAATTAGTACAGTCACACGCCCAAAACGTAAGACATAGTCTTCCGTCGCCAATCAAAATGGTGATACCGGCGACAAGTCAACATCAGCAGGTGCTACAGCAACAACAACAGCAGCAGCAACAACATCAGCAGCGTCAACAACAGCAGCAGCACCACCAACAACAACACCTTCAACAGCAACATCATTTGCAACAACAACAGCATCAACAAGCACTCCAACAACAACAGCAGCAACAACAGCAACAGCAGCAAACGCAACAACAATTGCAACATCAACAGCAACAACCACCGCCACGACTGCATCCGAAGAAGCGAAAATTCGATCCAGCTGAGCTGGAGCGGATGGAACCAAAAGTTCAACAATTCCTTATATCGGACACAGCTGGAAGTGGCGGTAACGATGGTGGCTCGATGACGCTGAAAAACGGCACCAACATAATTGTGCCGCCGCATAGCTGGCAAACATCCTCTGCCGGGGGAACCAACGAAACAGTTTACATACGACCGATACCCTCAATGGTGGTTAACCCCGCCGGTGGTGGGACTCAAAATATCAGTCGCCTGACAAATATGGAGAGTCCCGAGAAGAAGATCATAATCGCAAGGTATGTGGGGATCAGGACAAAAACACATGTCATCTCTGTTATGGACTTATTCACTAGATTTCTTTTGCAGCCCTCAGAATGCTTACAAATTTCAGAACCTACAGACTGTCACAACAATCAACAGCAACAACAATCGATCGAACGCAACAAACCAGCATCAATACAATATTCCCTTTCAGCAACAACAACCGCAGCAACAACAACAAAACAACACTCCGACCGGAGTGCTTGACTTAAGCGAGTGGACCAACACGAGGGTTTTAGCAACTTTAGGAAATTACTACGCCTCTGGCATTATTCGTGCAACTGAGACGAATGCGCCTAACTCGGTCTGTGTAGAATTCGATGCACCCGAGAATTGCACTCAGACGTACACAGATGTCCTGACAACTGGTCGATACAATGTGATTTTAGACGCCAGTCCATCAGCGGCACAGGTACGCTTTCATACGTTTTCAAGCAATCTCCTCTCATACTCGGTACAAATTTGCATTTTAAAGATAAATCTGGACACAAGGGTATGCGTTCGAACTCAAGTGGAGGGGCGTTCAGGCTGTGTGTTTATAGAAGGCTCCGTAACTGAAATCAATCACAACACCAAACAATTTTCAGTGCAAATCGGAGAGACAAACTCTGCACAAATTGTATGCACATTCCCCAAAATTTGTATGTTTTCCTAACAGGTACTATTTTTCCCTTTAGATTAAGACCGTCAAACGGGCTGACTTACGGTTGCTCCTACCGCCATGGTTCGAAGAACTGAATGAGGTGTCATCGAGTAAGCCGGCAGCATACTCTTCGTCTTCGCGTTCCAACAACAGTCTTTCGGGGCAACAAAATTGTGATGTTCTTGAGGGACGAAGCGGCCAGCGTATCATCAACAAAACCGGGCATATTGTAATAAACAACTCTGAAACAAACATTATCTACACAAGTCGTGCAGATGTTCTCCATAAATCAGCACATCCCGTGGCCTATGTTACACGATACGAACCTTGTGGTAAACTAACGTCCAACAGCGGCGGTGGTCACCACACTCCAACGGCTGTAAGTAACAATGGTGGCATTATTAGTAGTAGTACAACTACACCTCTACAAATTCATCATGTACTGCCAACTCTACAGCAGAGTGAGGACTTCTACCGAACCACAGCCACGTCACCGTTTCAATCTTCAAATGTAAATGAAAATACAACGACCAGTGCAACAGGAAATGGTGGAGGCCAGATACCCGATATAATCGTGTCTCAAAATTTGGCCCAAAAGGTGCAGAGCCCATCAACCGAGGAAATGCATCGTCGACAACGGTCATATGATGACTACGAGTCAGACGATGAATTAAAACGAGTTGAAATTAGCGGCTATGCTATGGACGGCGATGGAGAAAAACTCTCAGGCGGCAGTAAAAGGAGTAGCATGCAGAGTCGAGGTAGTACTTCAAGTCTCCTCGACCAAAGGCTTACTCCACGATCTCATCCAGCAACTCCAAGGTAATCAAAATCCGTGCAAAATACCAACAAAGTATTCGATTACGCCTTTTAATCGCAGATCTCAGGCGACAACACCCCACCGATTTAAAAAGGGCGATGTCGTTCAATCGGAATCAGGTGTAAGAAAAAAGTTCAATGGAAAGCAATGGCGTCGTTTATGTTCAAATCAATCATGCTCGAAAGAATCTCAACGAAGAGGTTATTGTTCCAGGCATTTGAATCAGAAAGGCAATAATTTGCGTTCCACCGGTCCAAGCCGATTCCCAAGGTAAACGAGTGCAGCCAAATTTCGAGATATGTTGATAATCACCTCTCGGTTTTATTTCATTAGTGATATTAGTAGCAGATCAAGCAGCAAGACACAAGTAGATGAAGAGACTTCACGCGATTCGGAGACGTCACCGAACTATCGGGTTGCAGGTCGTTTCGACCAAGAGGAGACTGATGTTGCAAATATGCTTGGTAAGTGATTTTGCGTAAGCTGTATTTGTACGAACATTTTGTGTAAAAAGTTCAAGCTGCCACTAAATAATACGATATGAATGTTTCAAATGCCGTTCTGTTCCAAAATCGCATTTTATTATGCGTGGACACTACTTTTCTAAGTTGATATCAACTTGCGTTTATTTTCCTACACTTCATAGAGGTGATCGATAAGAGAACCACTAGTTGGCTTGCAAATTTTTTCATTTGACATTTCTCAAAGCGTGTGTTGTTGTCAATCGTAGAACGAAAGGAATAATATTCTGCGCGATAGCTTTGCTCCCCGCGTTGTTTTTATTTATATTTACAAGCAAAAGGCATTTTCTGTAAAATAGAATTTATGAAAGTTTTAAATGTCAAAAATGAATGCATTTCAAGAATTTGATATCGGGACAAAGTTGTACCTCCAGTGTTTAAGTAAATTCAATCCTTAATTTCTTTCGGGTTCATATTTGAAACGTAATTTTTTTCTTCATAGTGTCATTAAGCAGCTCAAGATCAGCAACACCATCGTTCTCATCTCCCGTCAATAATGGGACATCACCAATGAATACAAATCATTCACCGGTAACAGTATCAAATCGGCAGAACTTTTTCACTCCGATCGGTGGTCCAGCTCCCCCGGAGTCTACTGCGAAATGGAAAAGCTCAACCAGTCCAGTTCACTATGCAGGTTATTCACAGGTGGTTATACGGCCTGAATCGGTAAGGGCTCAACAACCACCACAAGTTGTGGTAGCGCAACAACAACAGTCACAACCGCCACAGCAACAACAGCAGCAGCAGCAGCAACAGGTGGTGCAGGTTCAGCAGCAACAACCAATTGTGCAGCAACCACCACCACCTATACAGCAAGCAACAATTGTTCAACAACCACAGCAACCTCCTGCACAGGCAACAACTGTGGGGCATGCGACAAGTGTCATAAGGATCTCACCAGCTTCAAACAGTTATCAGTCATTTCATCCGGTAATTGTAGATGCAACTCATTTGGTACCAGTGCTGCCCCAAGGGACGGGAATGGTGCCATCTCAACAGTCACCGTCTCAGACCCAGCAATCGGTGCTATCGATAGTGGCTCCTTCGCAACAATCAATTGAAAAAACGATTCCAAAAAACGGTAAAATATCTTACAACACTTTATTTCAAAATCTAATCATCTTGTTTCCAGGGATTAGTCAGGGGTCGACATATCAATGGCACTCGCTCCTGCCAGTGATCGATTCCCCCGCAAAACAACAAACAACAGCTGCTCTAACCCCTGCTTCAATCGCGACGATGTCAGTCGCTATGGAATCACCCTCCAAGTCTACAACGGAGCCAGCAGCGCTACAGGACGAATGTGATGATCAATTGGATGATGACGTTTTCGAGCCATCCACGCCGGGAGCACAGCAGCAGCGTTACAATGAACAATGCAATCCCTCGAACAATGGCGGTAACTTCAGGACAGTCACCTATAGCACAGGAGTGGCCCCGCCAACAGTGGAAAACAACGCATGTCGTCCACCCGTTGCAGCCTCAGAAGCTGAGTCGGCTGAAACGGCTGCAGCAGTCTCAGCAGCTGCCAAAAGACGATCACAATCGTTGAGCTCCCTGCAGAACACCACAAAAGAGCCCATGAGTCCGATGACAAAGGTAATCCGTTCTCCAAGACAACTTTGTTATGTTACGCATTCTATCTCTTTTTTTAGAATAAGATTCGCCGTCCAATGAATGCGTTCATGATTTTTTCGAAGAAGCACCGCAAGTTGGTACATAGAAAACATCCAAATCAAGACAACCGCACCGTGAGCAAGATCCTCGGAGAATGGTGGTACGCCCTGAAACCCGAGGAGAAAGCGAAGTACCATGAACTGGCTAGTTCAGTAAAGGACGCTCATTTTAAGTTGCATCCCGAATGGAAGTGGTGCTCAAAGGACCGCCGAAAATCATCTAGTTCAACAAAAGGTGACGCAGCACGTGTGCGGAATGATTCTGGGGACGGGCCGGATTCTCTAGACGAAAAAAGTCCCAAGACCCCAGCAGATGCACCCATGCCTGGTCCAGACATCATCCCTCTTCCCATAGCCACTTACAACTCAGAGGAACAAGCACCTCAAAACAACGGACATCACATCAAGGAAGAGACACAGGTGAAAACCGAAGCGATGAGCGAAGAGTCTCCGTCAGAAGACGAACACGTATGTCACGAGTTATTGACTTTATTCGATTTTCTTCATATTCGAGATTACTTTCAGATGGTCATCGCTGAAGAACCACCAAACCCACCCGACTCTGCGAAGTTGATTGACCTGAAATGCCGTGAACGCGTGGCAGATTCCGATATGGAAGATTCGGTATTCGACTACAGAACAAATCCTGATAAGGTAAATTTTTAACTGTTCTTGCCAAGCAGAGATCACGTGTTTTATTTTCTTCCAGCAGCATTCTGAAGTTCTTGACCAGCAGCGAAAGCAGATGATCGCTGAAAACACCTACGGTAATAACTCCAAGGACCAGCAACAACAGCCACAACCGAATGAGAGTGCAGTCAGTGCAGGACAAGCAAGAGTCGCAAACACACAAGCAGGCGTGTCAAACTCAGAGCGAGATATAACTTTGAAGCCCAAACCTATTAAGGCTCAGCGTCCAATCGAGAACAACATACACAGCTATCAACAAATTCCGATCTACTCGTACAGTAGTCCGAAGAATCCCATCGGAGTAACACCTTTCCAACCAACTGGTGAGTAAATAAAATCAAAGATGATCAAGGAAGGGATCTGATGGGTCTGCTCTCCTACACAGGTGGTGCATTCAAGACCATGCCCATTAGCCCAAAGGGGACAAAGGCCGATGAACAATTAAACGAGAACACCAGCACGTTCATCATCAAGCAGGAGGAGAGCGACAAGAAGATAAAACAAGAACAAATGTCGCCGTTCAAAGTGGGCAGCGGTCCCACGGTCTTCACATTCAACGTGCCAACAAACAAAAGCCATATCAAGAGTTCAAATTCAGAATATGTCAGTAGTCAGATAGCCGGTCTGCCAAAAAGCGGAAACTCTCACACTGACTCGTCGGCCAAAGGTAAAGTAGATCCAGATGAATGCGAAGTCTACGACCAAGCTCATTATCAGTTGCCAACTAACAATACAAATAGTAGCCTAAAATCAGATCTTAATTCACCATCAACGCATGATCATAAGATTCAGAACCAGCAACGTCACGGTTGCGACCCAAAGTACCCACCACCCACCCATCACCAAGCATACAATCATCAATCACATAATCATCCCTCGAACCCCACTGTCATAACCTCGACTAACAATTGCCCTTTGATCCTTAACAATGTGTCATCATCAAACCATGACGACTCGAAACATGAAAACACGCTCACCAACACCACCATTCACAATGACAAACAACTGCAACTGCAACAAAATGGAAACGCAGTTCTACCATCAACCTCAGTGCTGTATGATGCTCTAGTGCTAGATGCCCTCGACGGTACAACCCTCGAAGAGGATTCATCAGTTCACCATCAGAATGTTGATCATCATCAGATGCAACGGCACGCACATCATCAGCTCCATCATCAACAAAAACAGCAACAACAACAACAGCAGCACCATCATCTTCATCATCAGCAGCACCGACCCAAGGGAGCAGTCATTCTTATTCAAACAAAGAATCCATCAACTGGTCCCCCCAATGGCGGCGGTGGTCATACACTCAGTTCTCATGAATCCTCCTCCTCCACTTCTTCTTCTTCTGCATCTTCCTGTTCTTCTTCTTCTTGTACTTCCTCATATTCTTGTGTTGTCAGTGGTGATGGTCATAATAACAGTAATAATGGTGTTGGTAGAGTAGCAAATCGTCCTTCAGCAAATGTATCGCTTTTCAATAACAAAACAAACGGTACAAGGATTCTAACAACTAACAATACTATTAGTAACAGTAACGATATACAAACAATAAAAAAACTCACACTCAGTACTAATCCCGAAGAGAGTCAGTCAATATTAATGATTAATTCGACTGCATTGTGCAATGCAGTTCCAACAGTGTCACCGTCGGTTGTCTCGTCCTGCTCCTCTCTGTCGTCCGCATCTTCGCCAGCTTCCTCGTCGGTTTCTACAATGTCTCCAGTCTCAGCACCACCGACAAGTATTGTCACACCATCTGTTATGCCCACGGCTCAGATCATAACCACAACTTCAGGACAGAAGCAGTTTATGTTTGCTTTCAACAACGCAAATCATCAGGTAATAGTGTGGAGAGAAAATTCTTATGAAACGTTTCGTTTATTAATGATCCCATTCATCTTGTGCAGGTTGCATTTGTTCCGATGCCAAGTAATGATGAACAACAACAGCAGCAGCAACAACACCAGCAGCAGCAGCAGCAACAACACAAAGTTACTCCAAATTCTCCAAATGTAGTGCCAATCAACAATAATAATTCGGCCACAACGCCGAATGTGCAATATTTGCTGAAGAAAAACAGTCAACAGCCGCTTGCTAACTCCCAGCAGCATCAGAAC
Source organism: Eristalinus aeneus (assembly GCA_955652365.1). Taxonomy (NCBI): domain Eukaryota; kingdom Metazoa; phylum Arthropoda; class Insecta; order Diptera; family Syrphidae; genus Eristalinus; species Eristalinus aeneus. The sequence goes on along the minus strand of OY019130.1, from coordinate 5,877,494 downwards.
GCGGCTTCGAACACAATAATGTTCCAGAATTTCAATCAGGGTAAGGGGATTCGAATTTCCATTTTTCTGTTGACAGGACTGCTGCGTGTAATTGTATGAACTGAGTAATGAAACATTACAAATGGGGTCTAAGATACCACCAAGCGCAGTCATCGCACTACCTCTGCCTCGTCTGATAAAATATTATTTTGTTCATTAGAATGGACTAGGAGCTTGTTGACAAATTGAGCACTCCACATCACCGAAAGTCAGTTTCAGTTTCCCAGCGAATTAGTTTTTACATGTCCAGAAGAGACTAAAGCAAAATCCTTCGATAAATTAACTCTCACAACGTAATACATTGAAGCCAAAGTTTGTCTGTCTGTCAAAATTGTCTGGCCTTATATTCTTAAATAAAAATATTCACGAACGTTCATCTTCGCAAAGACTACTCCTCCAAACACATAGAATTAAGAGAAATATTAATAATCATCGGGCAACTAACAGCTTCCAACATCTTTTCACATTTCCAGAGACAGTACCGATATCACCAGGCTACAAATCTCTGCCCACCACACCGCAGTCATCGGGTGATGCGAAAGGAACTCAAGCCCAATCGGATTCAGAAACCGAGAAGCAATACACCGAAAGCGAACAAGAAGACTCCGAGAACCAGCAGTTTGTACTGGCACCGACGCCAGCACAGTTGGGTCGGGCACCACTTCAACGGCGGAAGAATATGTGTAAGTAACTGCGCTTGATTTGTGTCTTTCACAAAAAATTATTCAATTCTTGCATCTCACAGCAAAAAGTGAATCAATGTCACAGACGGCAGATACACTTACATCTACAACAAACTCCACTGCCAGTAGCGCCGAATCAACCATTGTAACAACAATAACACAAACTGCCGCAACTCCATCGATTATATCCTCAGCCCTCCCAACCCCAACATCGTCGACACCAAGCAGTGATGAGCATCCCAAGTCTCCGCAAAAGACGTACACCGCAAAAAAGAAGAACGACGACATGGATAAGTAAGTCCTTCAATCCTTTCAGTTCGCCTTCCAAAACTTGCTCATTTTCCTTGTATCCCTAGCGTGCTGAAACAAGTTGACTTTGAGAAGAAGTATCAAGCGCTGCCCCAGTTCAAGCCAGAAGATTGTCAGTCACCAAGTGCTATATCAGTGCCATCATCTCCCCGGGTCTATGGAACAAACTACAGGAAGAAAAACCCTGTACAGAAAATTCGTAAGTTTCCTTTCAGTCTGTCCCCCAAGGACACACTCACGAATTGTGCCTCTTTTCTTGCAGATAGCGAGGATGAATCTACAGCGGAGGAAATGTCAATGCCTACCCCGGGACAACGTTTCTTTGGACCGGACTTCAATATTGACCAGTTGAGAGGTTAGATTTCTAAAAATTACCCGCTGAATGCCCATTTATTAGTCCTCTCTTGTCACTTTTAGAATTGGAGTCCTCAAATCAAACTGGGCGTTCCCCGCGTACACCTCAAACACCCCTGCAGAGTGCGCGATCTGACGCGAGTGAGAAAGGCCATAGAAAGGTGCTTGAACAAAGACGGAACTTGGTGTTGCAGCTTTTCAGCGAACATGGATACTTTCCTACAACCCAGGCTACAATCGCGTTTCATGTAAAATCATAATAAAATACCAGCTCAGATGAATGGATCATAAATGGGTTATTTCACTAATTTCAGAATAAATACAGGGATATATTTCCACGAAAGCAGGATCTTCAGCTGAAGATTCGAGAAGTTCGACAGAAGCAGATGGGAAATAATAATTACACACCTCAATCGGCTGGCCCAGCAACTCCAATAGAAACAAGTACAGGTTTGTGTTTCAAATGTACAACCCAATCTAACATTCAAATCGGAAATCCTTTACAAATTTGACCATCAAATGATTCCCATTCCAAATTTTATTTCAATTTAAGCTATAAACATGTTGGTGCTCCTATTCACTTTGTTTTTCTGCCTCTTGATTGATTCTCCCAACATATGCTTGCATAATCACGTTCCAAGAGTCAACGAAACGGTCCATGCACATTGACGTGCATCTTTTCTCAGAAGCACCGAGCACTGCACCCGGTTTGATGACACATTGAGCGAAGCACTTTCTTGTCATTCTTGCTATGAACTCCTCAGCATTCGCTACGGCTACTTGTCGTTTGACTTCATTAATAAATTCTTTTTGTTGATCAGAGTTGAGATGTCGAAACTTTTCGGACATGTTTGTTTTAATTTGTTTTCGAACAACCGGAAACTGTGCTGGAATTTTTCTTTTGTTTGACAATTACTTGTTTGGATTTCGTTGTGTCGACTGCAAAAACATCGCTTGCTTGATTTGTTGGGTTTCGATCAATTTGTTTGCGATCAAACAAGAAGCGCTTTTATTATATAAAATTTAATTCCCCAATGGCGTGCGTTAAGTTCATATTTTTGAATTTAGAAACACATTTAGTGAAAAAAAAATCTAAGATCTTCGACACTCCACTCCAATATGCAAAAATCTAGCACCTTGTTTTGGGCTTTCGTCAGTTTTTTATCGGAACTAAAATAGTTGAAGCAAAAGCATATATGTATATTCCTTTTTGTATGGAATGAGAGGCATATTTCTTGAGGCCTAGGTCCACCACGAACTGTAGAAAAAGAAGAAGAAGTCTCCGAAATTCGGCTACATTTGCGAACCTAATGTAAATCACAAAAGTTCTAACACTTTGTTATAGTATATGCATTTCTTTCCTTTGCCTGCCGAACTGCTTGCTTGGAGGAAGTTTATCAACTTCTTTGCGGCTTAAATACTCACGATACTTTTGTTAGATTTTGTTGACTTGTTTTTAAAACAAAAAATTATTGTTATATGTTTTTGTAATTTCAGACTCTTCAATTGACCATCACACAAATTACGACACAAATCAACAGCAGCAACAACAACACAACCAACAAAATCACCAACAGCAACAATCGCAGCAAAATCAACAAACACAACAGCAGCAACAGCAACAATAAAACCCCTCCCTAAATATTGAACTCAAAAAACAATTATTTATCCAAAACGAATGAACGCAATTTTCTATATTACATAACAGATTTAAGGAACTTTAAAATAACCTTGAAAAACACTAAAATCGGTTTTCATTGTTTAAAATAAAAATAGATAAAACAAAAGTACACGCAGAATAATTATATAGAATTGTAAACACAAACCTAAATCAAACGAAATGTAGAAAAAATGCATAAACAGTAAGCAAAGTGCACATTGGCCGCAAACATACAAAGCCAATGGCTAGACAAATCGAAAATGTGAAACAAATCCCTTCGTTAGAAATGATTAATTTTTTTAGATCTTGTATTTTTTTAAAGTAATTGTTTTAGTTATATTTTTATCAAAGAACCTCTTAAGAGTTGCAATTTTTAACAAATTTTACAAAGAAACAAGAAACAAATGTTGGGCACTGAATTCCATTTTCTTTTAAAGTTTCAGTTTTACTAAATTTAATTGTAGTTGTATAGAATTTTACATTTAAAAATAGGAATATAGATAAGGATGAAGGAAAATGGAACACATACACACAACCTATGCAGAATGTCGCAAAGAAAAATGTTTTCCCTCTCACATTTCACACAGAAACCCACCCAGCCATCATTGGCGCAGGAGTGTGGGGGACTTTGTTATATTTTATGTATAGATGAAAGAGAACAGTTATTTTGAATTATTTTATCGCATATTCCTCTGGAATTGATTCTTTGTTAACTATATATTTTATTACTTTAATTTTTGTTGAAACAATAACGATTAATAAATCAATATTTTACTTATTTTAATTTGTTAGACATTTTTTATTTTTTTAACAATCAATTTTCTATTTGATTTTCTCCAATTTGAATGACTTCGCTTTAGGCAATAAATAATGTATTCTATGTAGTTGTATTTAGACACTTAGTTATTTTTTCTCTTCTGTTAGGAGATAATTTTTTTTTTTTCATTAAAATTCTCTTAGTGTTTGCAAATGCTTTCTTTTTTATTGTATATATGCAACAAATCCTTACAAACTATTGCACGCCAATAATTTTATTACTTTCACTTTATTATTGTTTTAAAGAAAATGAGGACAATTTAAACATGTTACATATTTTAATTTTTAATAGAAGTTTTTTTTTTTATTTGAGAGAACAAAATTCTTATACAAATACAAAAAATTAGTTGCAAATATATATCATTTTTTTATAACACCTTTTGTTTTCTTTATGAGTTGTTTTTTCTTTTTCTTCCTTGTTTTCGACTCAGTGAGAGGCGGTTGTGAAATATTGAATGTCCAACATGCGTTTGGACGGCAATAGTTCTTAATGAAAACATGTTGCAGGTAAATAACGATAAATTCTAGATGTCAGCTGTTTTTGCAAAATTAGTTATAGTTCCATGAAAATCACAGGACTTATTTCCTTTACAACAAGGTTTTAAAACTATCTAACATTTGTAGGAGTGTTCGAGGGAATAAAAACAATCACTAGTGTGGTGATCCGTTTATTAAGCACCGATCTTAAATTAGTAAAGAATTTATACATTTCAAGTGCAAATGAGTGAAAAATTTTCGGGTCACTCACCTATTTAGATAATCGAATACAGATATGAATACGATTGCAGCAAGGAACTGACTGGAATAGAAAATAATGGTGCACAAAAGTATTAATATCAAATTTCTCTACACATGAAACCCATATTTTTTAGCTATTAGGTAATAGCATATGTTTCATTTTTATGGCAAGACATAAAATTGGACACGTCTTTCATGGGAAGTACATGTTACTCACTTCTTGCTGCACTCCATAGTGTTGCACTATTTTACTACCCTTTGCGAGCAGGTACATTTTATTGCGATCTGTGGAGTAGTTAAGATCGTTCCTTAATTGTATTTGCTATTCTATACGAACGCGAGTTTTGTTGCCCTATAGCTTTTATTTCTTGCAAAACAGTACTCTGAGCTTCATTTTGAGCTTTTGCACTTGCTAACAAACTATTTTCAGAATTAGACATTTCAATTCAATGCCTATTCAATGTCAAACTATCCACTGAAAACCGAAAACTTCGACTTCGGAGGTGCATGTGTAGCCTAGACCGAAGTTTGGATTTCATTTTGAGGTTTTGCACTGTTTGACAAACTATTTCCAGGATAAAACATCAATCTAATATTTAACAACACACTGAAAACCAAAAACTTCTTCAACAGAAGGTACATCTGTTGCTCTAACTCCTACATCAAATCTTAACTATAACTTTATGCGAGGATTTCTACAAATGAAGATTTATCAGCTACAAGCTTATTATTAAACTCCTTTAAAGAAGCTCAATGCTAAAAAAATGCTCAAATCGACGAATAAAATTTCCTGTTCAATGTTTTTGAATTGTGAGCATATTGTTTTGTTCCTTTGAGAAAAGGCCAGGTTATTCAATTCGCGCCTTACCCTGAAACCTGCACCAGATATTCGAAAAATAAATAAATCAGGATTCAAGATAACATCGAACATTGAACGATTAAAAACAAGTTAAAAACACCACATATATACTACATGAACGAATGTTTAAAATTGTTGCGAAGTATAGTAAAAACTGAACTATAAAATTTATTGACACGTGGACATCAGAAACATAAACAGCGTGTAAGCATCGCCACTTAAGTGAAGTAATGCAGTAAATTTTCTTTTAACAAACACTTTTTGGAAACGAACTCCCTTCTTCTCTGACAACATTTAAAGGTTTATGACTCTGGTTCTGGGTGGTTACGTTGCAGTATGGGTGTTTTAATATTAAAATAATAAGACGTTGCGATACCTCTCCTTTTAAACATGATGTACCCCAGTTAAATTAAATGCACAAGTTTATAATATTTCGTTGATTTCTTTGCAACCTTTATTGTTCCACAACTATGTTTAAATACTTAATAATTTCATCTTAGAGTTCACAGAAAGATATAAAAGAAACATGTATAGTAAGAATTTAACAACGGAATACAAATAATTGTGCCAATCATAAGGGAATAGATAAACTACAAAAATATTCTCATAAAGCTTCTCCATCGCAGGGTTTGAAAAGATATTAACAAATGATATAATATATAAACAAATAAGTAAACCAATTACCACTTAAAAGAAAAACAAGTAAGCCACACTTAGTTTAATGAACTCAACAATAAATAAAATACGTAATATTCAACACAAATGCAAACTTATTATAAGAAATAAGAAATTTAATGTTTAAAAACAAAAGAAAAACAACAAAAATTATTACATGTGCAGTAAATTAATCACAAACTACTACAAAACACATCCTTCAGACCTCTGAAAAATATTTCTCTCTCTCTCTCTCCCACACACCCCCTTCGTCCAAATCCTTTTGGTACAAATCTCATGTACATAGTTGATAGAAAGTTTTCATACATTCCCTTTTTTTTAAATACATATTGATTTACACTCACTCAATAACATATCGTCCTTATGTCAGTACCCTCATTTCTCTTGCCCCATTGCCAATGTCCTTATTTCTCTCATTCAAACATATACAAATATTTGAATATATACACGCAGCAAAATGTTAGTTAAATGTAAAATGTAAAATCTAATTGTAGTTACATCCAACAAAAACAATACATTATATACATACAATGAAATATTATGGGACTCAGGTTGCTCCGCAGCGATTCTATTAGAGAATGTTCTTAATCGAAAAAAAAAAATAAATAAAAATCAACATTTCAACCCAGTTTATCACTTAATTGATTTTAAAGTCACACATCACATGCAACAGTAAAATTTTCATGTTTGGTATTATCCATTTCGGGTCAATTATAAAAAAAGAAAATACAGTCACTGTTGTTAAGTGCCTATCCCAAATGAAGTGCGGACAAAACTCAGATTATAATGGGTATCTAAATTGTTCTTCTCTCAGATTGGGGTGCTGTATTAGCAAAAAATACTGTCATGTTTATTTTGTGGTGTTTGTTTTTTCATAAAATATATTTTAATCCCTGTCAAATATGTACGTGATATCAACGAGACAACGGTGGAAAATTTTATGATTTTGTTTCTCCGGAAAAGCAAGTCCAAATTAAAGTACAACTTTGTAGAATTTTGCCAATGAATGTCATTATTTGAGAAAACAAAAAATTATGTCAATCAGAAAACAAAGTTGCTTAGAACTACTTTTCCGCTGTAAACAAAAAAACATTAAGTTTTTTGTAACATTTACTATTGCGAAATAAGGTTTCCATTTATTTTGCCGGCGTAATGTAGTGTTCTGTGGCCGCCGTGGCGTAGTGGGTAGAGTGCGACGCTCACACGCCGAAGGTCTAGGTTCAATTACCACCTCAACACCTCGAATTGTTCACGGGACCACCTCATTCGAGCTGCTGACAACACTTAAAGAGTAATAATTGTCTAAGAATAAGCAACAAGTTACGAAAAATTATATTTTCCGAACTTCGCCGTTTGGAGTCGGCAAAAAATTGTAGGTCCCTTCTACTCGTGAGAGAACAATAGCACGCACAACGCGAGTAGTTGATGAACAAGCTAGGCCCTGGTCCCCATAAGCACTGTCGCGCCATACAATTATTACGAGTAATCTAGTGTTCTCATTAAACACTGTTGAATTTTTGAAAGCTCAAAATAAGCCACATGCGTGCTGCGCATCCTCAGAAGAACCCTGGGTTAAATCATTTTTCTTCATTTATACATTCACCTAAGTTCAATAGTTGTATCTTATAACCTCATCATATCATCCATCATTTACTGTAAATTTGCCCTTAAGTACTTACTCAAGTAATTCCGAGCAAACCGCAGAAACGTAAAAAACGATTGTGCAGTTAACTCTACTTTATACATTTATACATATTCGACAGTCCTATGTCTCTCACTGGCTATTGTTTATTACATTATTTCAGCAAAGGCCCTAAATACTTAACTAACTCCTTGTACCTTATTTTCTTGATTGCTTTGTGCAAGATCCCCTCCACCTTTTAAGCGCGTTTGAAAAGGAAATCGTACAGAGGTCTGTTGTTGTACAATACAATCATGTGGTTTACCCCAAGGCAGTTATCATACTACCTGTATCCAATGTCCTCGAGAGTCTAAAACAAAATTGCCCACAATTTTGATGAGCAAAGCGAATTCCGCTTTCAAACTTTCCCACTGTACAAAAGAACAATGAACAAACAGAACAATGGAAATACGTTTGTCTATCTTCTAACAAGATGTTAGCAGCCGAAAATAGCGTACATAAATTGTATTAAAGTCAGTGCCCTTTTGCATATATCATGTCAAAAGAGGGCCAAATTTATTGTAAGTGGTAACTATAAAAATGTGGTCTCCGTGGCGTATTGGTTTGAGTGCGACGCTCACACGCCGAAGGCTCTACGTTCGACTCCCAGCTCAACACCAATTTTTCGAATTTTTCACGGCACCACCTCTTTCGAGCTGCTGACAACACTTAAAGAGTAATAACTGTCTAAGAAAGCTTCTCAAATTTCGCCGTTCGGAGTCGGCAAATAACTGTAGGTCCCTTCTACTCGTGAGAGAACATTAGCGCGCACATTAGCGCCCCCTTTGGACTGTAGCGCCAACAATAAAAATAACTTAGAAAAAAACATAGATAAAGATGATAGAATACAGTATCCGTACCCGTACCCTGTATCTTACTTGGACCGGTTTAAAGACTTTCTAGAAAGAGATGTTGACATTATTAATATTAACTTTTTGAAAGCGGCTATAGATTCTATGACTTTTAGCTTCTCATACTTTGGTGTTAACTTAAACTTAACGAAACACTGTTTTATAAGAATCGATCATCTCTCTCATCTCAAACACTATGTCGCCTTCGGTTTCTAAATCTCTATGAAGCAAGCATCCAAAAATAAACCAAGCCTCTGATCAAGAGAGGAAATTTCAAAAAACACACCGTTCACAACTTTATTTGATGTTACACAATCCTTGGTATGAATGAATGAAATTCTCAATATTTTGAAATGGTCGTTTGTTTATTAAACCCCAGTCTGATATAGTCCCACACAACATTTGCGATATACACTTCAACGAATCTGAATTACACTCTTTGACAAAAGTACTTAACGATATACTAAAGTATACAACCACAAAATACAAATTTTCGGCATAGATATACACAAAAACAAAAACTTTTGGCACTAACAAAATTTTTTGGGAAAAAAACTTATATTCTTAAACAGAAGAATTATATATGAAAAATAAGAAAATTAAAAAAACACGTTTCGGACTACAAAATTCTAAAATTCAGGTGAAATCAAAGAAAAAAAAAACTAAAATTTGTAAGAAAATAAAAAAATAACACAAAATACATACAAATGTATTATCTTAAGTGCTTTTAATAGAATGAAACAAAAATGTAATATTTTTTCATAAAAAATATTTTAAATTAAAATGTGAAAACCTTATAAAAACAAACTGAAACGTATTGAAACACGTTGGAATAGTTAGTTGAAGCTAACAAAAAAAATATGAGAAAAGTATATAAATTAAATTTTGTTTGTAGATGAAAAGAAACAGAGATTAAGAAACAAAAAACAAAAAACAAGACAAAACCGTTTCAATGAAATTGTCCGTTTTTAGAGAATTTATTATACTAAGTATTTTTATTGTTGTGAATCACCCTATTTATTGTCCCCTATTTACAAAAAGAAAAAGAACAAAGCAAAATGAAAGTAAAATTAGAATATAGCCTCACTAAAATGTTAATTATATATTTTCCTTTAATGAGGCCATACCGAAAAATAATATCCATATTCAGCGGAAGCAAGATATTGTAAACAAATTTAATAAAATAAGAAAAAAAACAACAACATATTTATTTATGTGAAAAACATGTAATCTACGAAAAAGAGAAGAAAAAAAGCAAAACAATTTATAAAACAATACCTTATTAAATGCTTTAACATAATAACTATATTTTTCAATAGATTAAATTATACACATTTTTTTTAAGCAAAAAAAAAAAAACAAATCACGAACCATGTATACATCGTGCATAAAAAAAAACTTAGCAAAATACAAACAAACGAAAATATCATGCAGTGCAGCTAATCATTGAAATATACATGCATCTGTCATTCAAACTTTTACTTAACCGATTTCAATTACAACAACAAGCTGATGTTAAAAGAAAATATAACAAATCGTTCTCAGAAATGTTGTTTTGTTGCGTTACATAATGATGAATGAAAAAAAAGACATTTTTAAAAAATTAAAAGAAAAACTTAATTAATTTTATTATAAAATAGCGCGCTTGTTGTTTATTTAATTCGTACAACAACAGCAGAAATAAATTCTTCTCAAAATTCTAATTTCATAAACAACAATGTATTGTATAAGTAAACAGGCCAACAATTAACAAAAACAGAAAACCAACAAAAAAAAAAATTAATTCATGGAACAAGTGAACATTTTCATTTTGTTACACACTTTCAGTAGTTGTAATTATTGAGGTTTGCAAATATTTTGCACTCGGAATATGAATTGTGAAAAAATGAAACACTCTCTCGAGAAGGCAGAACAATTTAGAAATTAACTTCAAATGAAAATTAAACACAAAACCAGAATGAAGAATAAAAGAATGTGGTTAATAATTATTACTCGTATAAAGAAAAAATAATAAGATGTGTTTTTATTTACTTTGAAGTTAAGGTTACAGTTTTGTTTTTTGTGGTTGAAGAATCTAATTCCTTGTCGGTTGTTTTGGTCATTAAGGTGCAAATGAAACAAGCTTATGTCATTCGTGTTGTCCCGAGGTTTCGACAGAGGATGCTATCATATTCAGGGACTCTTTGTTTATTGAGACGATAGAAATAATACAGCATTAGTGCACGTTAGTAAAAATGGGACTGAATAACTAACAATTAGGTAATACTTTTGGGTTTGTTACACAAATTCGCTGACATTTAACATTAAATTAATCTAATAACATTGAAAATATACTATTTAAATTAAAAACTATTATTGCACATATTGTTAGCACTTCGTTTGACGCAAATCTATCTTGACGTTTGTACAAAGATCTCATTAATAATTCAAAATTGGCGGACCGTTACCATTACTGAGTAAACCGCCGATATGTTTTGTGTGTCCTGTTTTCTGTTCTGTTACTGTTGTTAATAATGTGAAGTGTTTCTAATGTATACCTTTTGCTGGTGTATTTTTCAGTCTGCAGAATTTTAACATTGTTCGTTCCGGATGGTCGTTAGTCAGTAGGCAGTGGTTGGCCAGAGCTGTTTTTAACGCGTTTATGTCGGATTTATGGCCAGCCAATCTCTGCTACAGTTTTGGCCTGTGGAATAATTCTTTTGTTCTTTTCAGAAAAACGATGGTGGCCGGAACGTTACAGTCAATGATAACCGCTAAAGAGCCATGGTAAATAGATTTTTAATTCATCAATTGAACAACTGTGATGAGCAGAATCAGCACCTCTGGTTTCATGATCTGGTTGCAACATCATGTCACAATGCCTTTTAACGTTTGGTAACCGCACAGTTTCACGTAACTGCCTTGTGATTTGCCCTCTAAGATCGTGCATTTTACTACCGCTTGACAATTCCCTGTGGGGATATGTAAAGTCCCTCGTGTACGCTGATAAGAAACGACTGACAACTTCGCCTTTTTATTGCCGATATAATAATAATAATATTAATTAATAATTGTTGGCGCGACAGTCCACAGGGGAACCAGGGCCAAGCTTGCTCATCAACTACTCGTGTTGTGCGCGCTCCTGTTCTCTCACGAGTAGAATGGACCTACAGTTTTTTGCCGACTCCGAATGGCAAAATTTAAGAAGCTTTCCTAGACAGTTATTACTCTTTGAGTGTTGTCAGCAGCTCGAAAGAGACGGTGCCGTGAAAAATTCGAGGTGTTCAGGCGGGAATCGAACCTAGACCCTTTGGCGTGTGAGCGTCGCACTCTACCCACTACGCCACGGCGGCCGATATACGCTCACAAATGTTGGACGAAGTAATCGAAAATGGGACATTTGGGTTGGACTACGTACGAGTCAGATAGGAAATTTTATTTAAATTATAATGCAAGAGATTATCTTTCATGTTATGAATCAAAATCATTATTGTTGTATTCGATTTTAAATTTTTATGCCTCTAAAAAAGCGCGTTTTGAATTATAACACAATCAATTGATGGGCGTTCCAGAAAAACATGCTCCCAGCACTGAGTTGACATCATCTTCTTGGAGGAACATGGATTAACTGGTGCTTCTGGCTAAAGAAAATTGTAGAGGCCTTAAGATTTTCTCACTTAAAAAATAAAGAGCAACTTTAAAAGAGGTAAGAAAAAGGCTACCACAGCGATAACTGACTATTTGCTGGTGCCTTAATATTAAAACGATTGAATAACCAATCATCGCGAGTTAAAAGGAATAGAAAAAAAGCTCCAATGAACTCTCAACGAAAAAGCATTGGTAAGGTGAGTGTAACAAAGCATGGTTTTTCGTTTTCCAATGAAAACGAGCTTAACTTTGATGGACCATCTGTTTTTATTTATTATTTCACAGGCATAGAAGCCTTTCTTTAGTGTCGGTAACGTAGAGCCACGGTATGAAGGGGCAAAAACTTAGTGCGGACGGATACACGAGAAATGATCGCACTTATTAACCTACATTTTTCTTCGTTCTAGAAATCATCTAACTTCTCAAGATGATATTATATACAACTTGTTAAGAGAAATCTGTCCTTATAATTTTACAACCACATCGTACAACTATAAAAAAAAAGATAAGATCGATTATGGTTTGTTTTCAAAACAAAGTGTAAACAGGAAGAAATCAAGTCTGTAGTCTCAATTAATCGGTAAAATTAAATTTTATTTGCTTTGATAAACGCAGCATACGGGTGATTGAAATTCATATCTGCATTGAAAATGCAAACATACTTTTCCATCAGCTTTTATTTTGTCTGCGATATAGTAACCCAGATACATTTTCGATAAAATGTGTAAACAGCGTTTTATTTTTTACTTATCACATCAATTTATTCTGTGTTCGTGAACTATAAATTTTGTATTGTTTTCTGGTAATATATACAATATTATTTTTTATTCAGCACTTCACAACCTAAATTCTTAACGAAGAATTCGGAACTAAGAACAAATTTTAATGCTCAAGTAAGTATGTGGCCTAGAGCAATGCCAAACTCTAAGTCCAAAGGAAAGCTAACGTTTATTCATGCACACCATAATTTTAAGCATTAATCAGTTCCAATACTTTAATTGTGTTGTTTTTTTGTCGCTCACGCTTAAAAAAAATCTTTGCATGTAATATTGGGAAGTACAGCGGTGGGTCGCGGAACGATAATGTTCAAGCAACAAAAATGATTTCTTATCAAGTTTTAAACCTGACTCAAGAGTCTTGAAGAGATTAGCACACCGAACATGTGGAGTGAGTCAAGTATTGTACAGTTCTGGCAGACATGTTCGTAAGTCGTCAAAAACCATGATTCATTGGAGGGAAGTAATATTTCTCCAGAAACACCATGTTATCTATTGTTTTCAGATAAATTACACAGACGTTTAAAAAATGCAAAAAGAAATGCACAGGTTTTCCGGGAATTGCAAGGTAGGTGTCATCAAAGGTCGCACCTGGTTGTGGTGAAGTACCTTATATCAAACAAGTCAAATGTGACAAACAAAAATTGCTTCAAATAAAAATTTATCGGTTTCGTTTTGAAATAATATTTCGAAACATTGTGCTCCCCTAAAACTCCTTCAGACATTTTAATTAAGGACTCATTTTAAAAACGCAGCCAGAAGTATAAGACACTTACGAGGAGTATTGCTTAAGTGCTAACAGTATAAAACTAATAAACACTCGCCTCAGGGCAACATTATTATAGAGAATAAGTCGCCTAATGATAGAACATAAGCAATTCTAGAGTCCCTACTAGTGATAAAAACAAAGAAAAGAAGAATAATTGATTTGCCAAAAAGAAGTACGGAAATAGGGAGCGGAAAATATTTAAAAAATTTTAAATAAAATATTAAATTAAAGAAACACCATTTGTTTGAGTTTGGAAAAAAAGTTCGAATGTGGAAATTGATTTGAAAGAAATTAAAATACAAACGCTTCATAGCTCTTTCAAATGTATACAGGCAAAGCCAATCAAATAAAGACTAGTGATTTAGTTTTCACGTCAAAGGAATACATTTGGATTAGCTTCATTAACAACCGTTTGTGTTCTACATGCCACTATTCTGCCAGCAATCGACAGAAATCTCCTAAAATTTACTAGGTAAAGACTTTCGCTATTCAGGAACATACCTGTTCACCGGAAGTACAAAGTGTCCCCCCTATTCCATCTCATGGAATTGAGTATGCATAATTCAACGATGTGTACAAAAGGTGGCTCTTCAATCCCATTCGACCTTTGCCACTACTGGACTTATTTTGAGTTCAATCTGTGTAAAAGGTTAGTATACCACTCCTGCCCGCTTTACTGTTTATGACTGCCCTATATGATGTGATGATATGAACTAACTTTCCTTTTAAGTAAAAACTGTACATGTACACGCCATCTCACTATTCCATTAAACCTTATAAACTAAAAATTATTTAATCAAAAACTGTAACTTAACGGATTGTATGACCCCCCAAATTGCAAGTCTCTCCGGAAAAACATGGAAAAACCACAAAATCGGTTCCTGGCCATCGGTTTCACATGCAGATTGTGGCAAAATAAAAAACAATTATTTATTCAAAAACTGTAACTTAACGGATTGTATGTATTGGCCCCCCAAGTTCCAAGTCTCTCCCGAAAATCACGGAAAAAACACAAAATCGGTTCCTGGCCATCGGTTTCACATGCAGATTGTGGCAAAATAAAAAACAATTATTTATTCAAAAACTGTAACTTAACGGATTGTATGTATTGGCTCCCCAAATTGCAAGTCTCTCCGGAAAAACACGGAAAAACCACAAAATCGGTTCCTGGCCATCGGTTTCACATGCAGATTGTAGCAAAATCTAACCAAAATATAGCATTTGCTACATGACTGAAGATTTGGTGTCATGTTCAAACTCACAACAACAACAAAATTAAAAAAAAAGTAATTTATAATATTTTTCTTTATTGACTGGATTTAGCACATTACGTATTTTTTTCAATGAGGTCAACCTAAATTTTCTTCTCTTCTACAGCCTCAAGGGAATTATCCGGTAAATAAGACGCATAATCTAACGAGGCATCTTCCGCCTTCACCGATTCGTCTGCTTCGATTTTCTTCTCCACCGACTCATTGGACAAATCAGGAACACTTTCTATTGCAAAATCTTCGACTTTCGCCGACACTTCCTCTGGCAAAACATCTGGAAGTTCATCTAGAGAGATTGCCTCCCTGTTTGAAGCAGCATTTATACTAATGTCCGCACAGCCTTTGAAATACTCCTGAGGTCCGCAACCCAAGGCTCCACTTCCGTTTTCACAGACTCCCCAATTGTTTCCTATATTCACAATATCGTTCAGACTCAGCGCTCAAGTACTCCAAACTCAACTTACCCCCCTGATACGTCCACTTCAAGACACAGTGTTTGCAACTCAAGCCCTCAGGCAAGACCACGGTAGAATTCACCCACCCCAAAGCTGACCCAATCTGTTGCTTCAGACTGCCATCAACCAGCCGCAACGGGTACTTCTCGAAGCACTCATCAGACTCTGCCCCGAACTCATCCAAGTTGCACAGGTTGAAGAAGAATAATCCGAGGTGGTTTACAGTAACCCTTATTCCCAAGTAGGCAGTTCGTGTATTCGAATATATTCGAGTGATTACCCCTTGTCCGTACTTTCCTCCCAACTCGTTTGCCCGAGGCCTGGGATCATTATAATTATCCCCGCAGAATCCACACTTGCCACCGTTTTGGCCCCATTGCGTCTGAAAATAATCCATATTGGTCACGTTCCGTCCTTTTGAAAAGCCGCGCCGGAACTTACCCAAAATCCTCCGCAGTAGAGTGCGTTGTCATCGTAATTGATTGGCGCCGATGAGTCATAGCGCCATCTTGACGAACGACTGGGTGGATCTAGCAACATACCATGACCCTGCACCTCACTGATTGCATATATCACTGCAACAAGAACCGCAGCAAACTGCGATATTGACTTAAACATTCTTGGATACTGACTGACTGCCGCCGACCGACGTGATAAAATTCGCAAAACGATTAATGAAGCGTCTTTTGCGAAAGTCAAGGCTTTTATATGAAAGTCGTTTTTTCGAGTGCCGATTTCGCTTATGGTCGTGGGGTGCTGTGTACCTCGCCCTTATCAGCGCAAACCGAAAACATCTAATTTTATATGTTTACAGCCGTCAGTCATCAAGTTTATAATGGGTAATGCCGTTTTGATTTTGACTCGTACTCGCTATTTGACAAAGGGAGTGGACCGAATTCTGCACAGACTTAATTTACTAGAACCGACTAAGAAGACACTATCAGAATAAATTGGCAAAACGTTGCCATAAACTGTTTACAACAGCCGGAAATTGTGGGGGTCTAACGTATACATCCTGGGTTTTGTTGACAACCCAAGTTAAGATAGATCACACTTGTAAGTCATGCTAGGGCACCTCAGAGAACCTCGAACTAGATATTTTTTGTATGGATGGATTTTGTATGGATATGGATTTTGTATTTTTTGAATGAATTATTTGAAAAAGAAGTTTTAGTTTGAAAGACCACAAAATGATTTCTTCCCTTCTATAACCCCAATCCTGCTAAAAGCCTACAGAAAGACAACGAACAAAAAGACACACCCTAAAGCAACTTCAACGACACGCTATTTCTGACACGCCAACAGTTTCCGCTACTAATCTTTATTAGAGAATAGCTTGGCCTAATTTTCGGATTACCCTTGAGGATTGGAGCGATAAATTTTGTTCACCGTAATTACACTTATGGTGGGCGCCGTGGCGTAGTGGGTAGAGTGCGACACTGAGACGACGAAAGTCCGGGTTTGATTCCCAGCTGAACACCTCAAATTTTTTACGGCACCACCTCCTTCGAGCTGCTGACAACACTCAAAAGATTATTAACTGTCTATGAAAAAGATTCTCAAACTTCGCCGTTTGGAGTCGGAAAAAAACTGTAGGTACCCTGTACTCGTGAGGGAACACTAGCGCGCACAACACGAGCTCGGCCCTGATCCCCCTGTGGACTATCGCGCCATCTATTTATTAATTATAATTACACTTATGATGCATTATATATGGAACTAATAATTGAACACAGCGTAAATGGAACCCTGATGGTAATCCAAACGAACTGTTATGAAGAAACAATTACGGATTAACAAAGTATATCAAAATAGGCTATTGAAATAATGTCCTAAAATAATGAATCATTTACAAGGGATTTAAAGAGCAGTCGGCTTGTTGGGACACTACTAATGGGACACCTCACATTTACTTACCTTTCAAATATGCTTGGGGTTATTGATGAAGTCCTCTGCACCGCATGTTAAGATAAGTAACGACACTGCAGAGCACTTCCTCCATCAATTTCCCGCTTCTGCTCGGATGAGATGCCGGCTTTTCGGTCCTGATGTTGTCGGAGCTGTAACCCTTGACTTTTTATCACAGAAACAATTGTTAGTATTCCTCCTGCAGACCAGGAAGTTGCATTAATTGTAGGTTACTGCGAGGTAGTACAATGGACCAGCCTTTGAGTTTTTAGTTTAGAGTTTCCCAACCTCAAAAAAAAAAAAAAGATTAGGTGGAGATTAAATTCAATTCAATTCAAATTCCTTTATTGAGCAAAGATATTTATAATTTGTGTGTTTTCCAAGCTTATGCCTAAAATGAATATAGGAGGAATTCATGAGGTTATGTATGGAATAACACATCGGCCAAATGGCCGCCGTTGTTGTCTTTACATCAGTTACAGACCCAGTTTCAGCAAATTTTTCCATTTTTTTTTATAATTGACGCGTGCAAAAGGGGTTGCAAGTACCCTTAAGTGACCGGATCAAGTCACAGCACGAGCCGAAGGTATAGAGGAAGAGAGGGAGAGGAGGTACCGATGCACATTGGTTTTAAATGCCCGAGGATTGTAATGAGGAGGAAAAATCGAGCTGGGAAGAGCATTCCAGATTCGTGTAGTGCGGCTAAAGAACGAGTCTCTGAATTTGACTGTACGTCCGAAAGAGGGCTTGAGGGTGAATTGGTGGGCATTCCTTGCGAGGCGTGTATTGCGGGTGAATTATTGAAGGGGAGGAATGCAACTGGCTAATTCATCTGAGCTTTTCTGATTAAAAAAGCGATAAAAGAGTGACAACGACACGACATTACGTCGGTGTTCTAACGAGTCAGTCGACTTCGCAATATTACTGTCACCTATCAGTTTTATCGCTCGCTTTTGAATTTATCCAGCAGGTGCAGGGAGGTCTTAGAAGCACCTGACCAAATAGGAGCGTTATACTCAAGTTTTAGGCGTTTGTAGGCCTTGTATATTGTAGCCAGATCAGAGGGGGTGAAGTACTTCTTGCATCGTTTAAGGAAGCCTAGACATTTCGCAGCATTTTTGGCGGCCTCATATATGTGATCGTTCCAACTAATTGTTGGGGTGATACACATACCGAGGATGGAAAGTCTTTCGGTTTCAACAACGGAACTGCCGTTCATGGATAACGGCTGATTATTTTGTGATCGCTTTAACGACAGTAGACAGCACTGGGTTTTGGAAGCATTAAATTCCACTCTATTCTTATTTCCCAAATCGATTATGCTGTCAAGGTCAGAATTTGATGTGCTTAACATACGCTGCCGTTCCGAGTCTATGGCCGAAGTGGAGGGACGTGAGCCAAGGAACGAATATGAAAAGCTGAGGGTACTGTCATCAGCGAAGGAATGAATAGGATTAGAAGTAGCAGACAAGAGATCATTTATAAAAAGAGGAAGAGTTTCGGAGACAACAGAGCCCTGGGGAACACCAGCATTAATATGGTGAATATCAGACGTGAATCCATCCAAAATGACTTGTATTGAACGATTCGAAAGGTAATTTCTAATCCATTGAAGAAGAGACTTATCGATCCCAAGAGCACGCATTTTCGACAAGAGAGCCTGATGCCAGACCCTCTCAAATGCCTTTGAAATATCAAGCGCAACAATCTTGCTTTCTCCTACATCAGATCACCAGTGGAACGGTTGCTTCGGAAGCCGTACTGCCGGTCATTAAGAACCTTCCGGGACTCAAGGTATTTCATAAGCTGACGGTTTATCAGCGTTTCCATGACTTTCATTTCCATGAGAGAAGGGACGTTAGTGCTATGGGTCGGTAGGAGGTGTGTGACGAACATTCGCCCTTTTTAGGGACGGGCTGGGCAAATGCAGTTTTCCACTTACTCGGAAAGAGCCCTGAAGAGTAGGACAGTGGTTTTGCCAGCGAAGAAGAACAAAAGAAAAAAAAATAATCGCCTTACAGTTGACTTTTGGAGCATTATTGTAAAATAAGTAATTTCACAATGAGAATGCGTTGTTCATTCGTGTAGCGCTCTATGTTTATTAACCTTATACCTTCTACTAAAAATAATAATTGTTGGAGCTACAAAGGGGACCAGGGCCTAGCTTGCTCATCAACTACTCTTGTTGTGCGCGCTTCTGTTCTCTCACGAGTAGGAGAGACCTACAGTTTTTTTGCCGACTCTGAACGGCGAAATTTGAGAAGCTTTCTTAGACAATTATTACTCTTTGAGTGTTGTCAGCAGCTCGAAAGAGGTGGTGCCGTGAAAAATTCGAAAAATTGGTGTTAAACTCGGAATCGAATCTAGACTCTTCGGCGTATGAGCGTCGCACTCTACCCACTACGCCACGGCGGCCACATACCTTCTACTAATAAACAATAATAATTGTTCAAATGTCAAACAATGACAATTCGAATAGCGCCAAATCTAAATCTTACGTTCTTGTTAGGACACCCTTTATAATTTTTTGATTTATTCTTGTCTTTTATTTACAATTTGGCGATGTCCTGTTTTAACAAGGGGTGCTCACATCCGTATGTCGATGGTGTTCTTTGTGGTGTGGGATTGTTTGTGACAGTTCAGCCTCGATGAGGTACAACCCCTCTACTGGAGCAGAAGCAGATGTACCATATACTGGACGGCACAATAGCACCAGGATCTAGCTTTCTTTGCATTTATGCTATTATTCTGTTAAGTGTAGAACAGACTGTACTTTTGCGGACTGCAAACAGCAAAATGTTGAGAAGATTTTCTCAGTGGATGTCGGGGAAAAATACCCTCGCTCAACATGTTATGTGCGTTGAGATATCGATGTCAGAGAAGTGAAGTCCTCTAGTTCTTGATCATTGGATTTGATTTAATTTTATTTTCGAGCTGTGTCCCAAACAGTGACAGCAAGCACTGTTGTAGATGGATGATGGATGCTTTTTCGTGGACCATCTTATATTTCAGTCAGTTCTCCTCGAAGGTGAGAACAATGCAGGTGCTTGCTTTCAAAGATCTAAAGTTTGTCTTTGAGATGCTGTCTTGAGAAGCCATTCCCTGGGGTAAGCCATATAAACTGCTTGTACAGTAAGAGATTCGCGAAATTCTGGGTCACTACATTGCTTTGAGAATTAGGTAATTTTCTTTGAGAATTATGTGTTTAGTATATGAAAACTTAAAATCAATAAAAAGAAGAACCCAAGGCTGACTGCTGAGGGATATGGTTCCTGGGCACCTCAAAAATTCCGTCAAAAAAAAAGAAAAAAATCAAAAGTCTGCCATTGACCATTGACACATTATTGCAGATCCCCAAAAAGGACCAAGCAATGAAAGTCGACACTCATCAACTATTTATCAATTTCAAGGCCGCGTGTGACAGCATGGAAACGAGTGACATGTTCAAACACATGTTTAGTTTTAAAATTACTACCAGACTCGTCTCTTTGTCCCGGTTGATGAGAGCTTTGCCGCAGCTCCGCCAATACTACACTCACCGACCCCTTTAAAGTCAAAATAAGTTTTTTACAAGGCGATACTCTGTCATGGGAGTACTTCAACGTCTTTCTTGGGAAATTCTTGGGAAACTCGCTTGTAAGAGGAAGCAGACTAGTGGAGGTAGTAGTTTCGAAAAACTGGTACTTATACTACAAAAACATACATATACATACGTGATCAGACAAACAATGCGAACGTAATAAAGTAGAGGCGGTAAAAATGTTTTAACGGTCAACGAATGTAAAATAAGCTATATTCTGCCATCGAAAAAGGAGACACTACAGAGACACACTATGTCCCCATAAGAAGCTTAAACTTCAAGTTTGTAGAATACTTCGAAAAGCCTTTGGACTCAATAGGCCCTTGAGTTAGGAATCCCTGTTTCGAAGGACCAAGGTGGCATGTAAAACATGTTGGTCATCTATAGGGCAAAAGCCCGTATATAGCAGAAGAAAAACATGTTGGTCATCTATAGAGTAGAAGGCCGTATAGCAGAAGGAAAAACCCTTGTTCTTTCGAGAGAAGTTTGCATCGGGGATCTTGTTTGTAGGTTAAAGCAGTGAGCACATCAGCATGATTCCAGCCAGATGTCTAGGGATTTTATATAAAAATGAAACTAGGTCATATGTACAAGAGTTCTCCAACCCGAGTAGTAATGTTATTTCAAACCTTACTGGCACATGGTCTCGTTAGCACCCACATGTGGAGAAGAATTTCAAACAAACTTTGCGTGCAAAATCGATGGCAGCTGACTAAAAATTGCGCCAGCTAAGAAGAATTAATTATCAACATGGGTGTGAAATTGAGGGCAGCTGTTGAGAAATCGTACAAGAAAAAAATTAAAGATCCCCCTTACATTTCAAATGTTTATACTCCCAAAATTTGCATTTGCTCTAAATTAGGTGGTGCAATAGTCCACATGGGGACCAGGGTATAGCTTCTTCAACAAGAGCTGGTAATGAGCGTGCTTCTGTTGTCTCATGGGAAGAGAGCACCTACCATTCGCACCCGTTTCCGAACGGCGAAATTTTGAGATGTTGAGTTTTGTCAGCAGATCGTAAGAGATAGTGTGGTGAAATTTGAGGCGTTCAGTCCATAAATCGTCCCACAACCCACGGCAATTTGTATATCTTGTGCGTTTTGGAAAAAACATTATAAGCGTTACTTGTTTTGAGTGTTTGTAAGAAGTTTATTTATTTTAATTTTTATAGCTTTAAAGATACAAACTTTCCGAAAACTACAGTATGCGCCTTGTTATCTAGATCAGCTGAGATTTTTGTCTTTTATAGTTATATTGTACACCGGCTAAATAAAATACAAAAAGTGGTTTATGTGAATTTGAAGATCTTTATTGCCTATTAGGTAGAAATTGTAAGTTTGTTTGCTCATCATATAATGAATATAGTTCACAACACAGGCCCTGTCCAGCATTTGAATAAGTGAAATTGTAAAAGTGTGATTATGTGTTTGCCAACGTGCTTGGATGTTCACGTTGGATATTGCATTTCCCACTTCGGAGAGTGAAACTTAGTAAACCCATTTGCGCTTGCATATACGATATTTCAGGGCAAATTATGACATCGTGCAATAAGAGTTGAGGTATTCTGGAGAACACGGAAGCATTTGGAGTCAAAACTGGTTTTACAATCCTCCTTTGTGGTTTTTACAAAGCCTCTTGATAATAAAGGCGCGGACTCTTTCTTTCCTTTTCATTAATTTCCTACTATTTCGTTTTAATATCTTTGCAGCAAAAACGATAAATTTGCATGGGGAACGAACCTAGACAATACAAAAATGTAGATGCATCATATTAAAAAGGTGCTTAACGAGGACGCTAGGAAATTGAGAATGGATGGATAGTGTGTACCCCTGTGATGATTTGTATGTATCATTCTGAGTGTGAACATGGTATAATTGACAAAGATGTGTGCAATTTCAGCTAATTTAAGCTAGGCAGCAGTTCCCACGTGTAAGAAACAAAAGATAACGACGCTGTATCTGAAAATGCCTTAAAAACCCATTTATAAACAAACAACTTAAAAGCTGACACCTATTAATATTAAAAAAGGTAAGAAATAAGTATTTTTATTGGAAATGGATCATTTTTCTTTATTCATAAGAAAAGATATAGAAAACAAAACAAAGAAGATACATATGAAATGAGAATAAATAATTTAAGTCTACTCCTAATTTGAAGTCTCTCCGACTCACTACAAAAACAAAAAAGAAAAAAAAAACAAACTCCCATCATTTCTTCCCATGCAAAGTGGTTTGTTATTTTTTTAATCCTTGCACAAACTGCGTAATATCATATTCTTCATCGTATTGATTTTCCGACCAGAGATCTGGAAGATTTTCTATGACACTTGACATTGACATTTGTCCACTGGCACTGCTCGTTGATGCCTTTGTCCCGTCTGCGGAATGATTTTGATGCTTGCTTTCGCTTAGATTGAATAAATCGAACAGTTGTTCAGTTGCCATCGTATCCATTGATGCATTTTCCGCACTCACGACTGTGTTGGCAGTGAGAATTTTGAACTTTTGCAAGCCCATGATTTTTTCTTCAAGAGATTTTCGAGTTATGAGACGATAGACATTCACTACTTTCTTTTGACCGATTCGATGTGCCCGGTCCATTGCTTGAAGATCTTTCATTGGATTCCAGTCGTGTTCGACGAATATAACCGTATCCGCTCCAGTTAAATTTAAACCCAAACCTCCAACCTTGAAAGAGAGAAATGACTGAATTACTGGCCACTTGAAATTGGCTGTAGGAGATTACCTGTGTTGTCAACAGCAGCACGTCGATGCTGGGGTCTCCGTTGAAACTGTTCACTATGTCCTGCCTGCTAGAGGCTGGTACGCTTCCATCCAGCCTTAAATAGGAGACAGCTGGGAGGTGTTTCTTCAGCAAATCATTCTCAACAATATCCAACATGGCCTTCAACTGGCAGAATATCAGCGCACGATGCTGATTCACACTCTCTGTCTCCACCCCAATGCCACAGTCCAATAACAGTTGTCTGAAAGATGAAGAAAAGCTCTGATTGAAACAAATTGAGTCCTAAAATTACACTTTCAGCTTACTTTAATGCGGGCAACTTGGCAGAATGCTCGATATCGTTCAAGCTACTATTGTACTGTGCAAGTTCCTGTGTGATTTTAGCATGTTCCGGATGACTGGCACTGAGCACAAGCTTTGGATGATTGCAAACGTTTTGCAAGTACCGCAATGCATGGAATATATGAGTCTTCTTGTTCAGATTCTCCGAACCACCGAAATTCTCCAGACAGTCTTTCAGTTCTGAATTTAAATGTGTTCTACTAAAGTCTTCGTACAGACGCTCCTGCAGCGGACTCAACTCGCATAATAAGTCCTGAGTGATCTTTGGTGGCAAATCTGTTAACACATCCTCCTTGACACGTCGCAGCAGGAACGGAAGAATTTGCCGATGCAGAGATTCCATGGCCAAGACACCGGCCTCTTGCTCCTTAGGAGAACTCTTTGAATCACGACTGGCAAGGATTGGACGACTGTAACGAGATATAAACTGTTTCTCCGTGCCCAGAAAACCGGGCATTAGGAAGTCAAATAGGGACCACAGCTCAAGTACGTTGTTTTGAATCGGTGTGCCCGACAAAATCAAACGATGATTGGCTTTCAACTTTTTAATTGCTTTCGAACTCTTTGTTTTTCCATTTTTTATTATGTGACCCTCATCGAGAACACAGTAATTCCAATGAATCGAACTAAAGAAATCGATGTCTTTGCGGACGGTGTCGTATGACGCAACAACCAAGTTGCAGCGACCAATTTTAGAACGTAGCTTCTCACGCCCAACCGGAAGACCCACATAGTGCAGAGGCCGGAGAAATGGAGTCTCCAGGAATTTTTCCACTTCGTACACCCAATGTCCTGTGAGAGTTGGTGGACAAATTACAAGACTGGGCAGCTCTGTGGCCTTTTCCGTCATTCGCTGGTGGTGATCACCGGCTAGGATGCATATGGTTTGCAGCGTTTTTCCCAAACCCATGTCATCGCACAGAATCCCATGCAGATTATATTTGTTTAAAAACCATAGCCAATTGACACCGGCCTGCTGGTAGCTGCGAAGCTCAACGGTTAGAGGGACAGGAACTTTAAAGTTTGGAATTGTTTTTGGGGCGAAGAGGTAGTCTAAAAATTCTCTATCACGTGTTTTACGTTCTTGAAGTTCCTGTGAAAAAAGACGTACTAGATTATGACCAAGCTTAGCAATCAAACAATCAGTTAAAGGTACCTTAGAAGCAATTTGTGTTTTACTAAATTTGCTATCCAATGGCATCAACTGAATAAGTGTGGCAAAGCAGTGTGTTGATAACAAACGCACTGATTCATCCGGATCACTCATACATCCTAAAAAGAGAATGAGTGCATATGTTGGAAATGTGTTCTGGTGACAAAGTGTATGCGTAATTTGTACGAACCTAGTAATGGTACGACTAGAAGAACCACATAAGGAACCATTTTAATCTGTAGCTTCTCCACAATCCTCTCGATGGTCTCAATAGCTCCCTGCCGGCAAATGGCGTTTTCAATTTTTTTAAGGAGTACTATTACATTCTCAACGATAAAATTCATGGTCTTGCAGTGATCTATGTCTGCAAGTGTTGCAATGCTTCGTGCGACCATATGGCGAATCTGTGATAGAAGAACAAACTTAGATAACAGCATTTACAAGGTAGACCGATGACTTACTGCCTTGAGTGGATGAGTGACAAGAATTCCTAATTTTGGAAGCAATTGAAAAAGCTCGTCATGTAAACTAACATCAACGTACGGCGCAGCGACTTCGATTACTTGCAAAGCTGTCATCAGATCGTTGGTAGGAAGGGGTTCTAAGACTTTATCAGCTAACGATTCCATTGTGGGATTGACCGCAAGAAAGGAATCAATTTTACCGAGCATTATCTGCCACAGAATCGGCACTTTGATTTTTAAATTCGCTCCGAAATATTTGCACATAAATTGTACGGTGAATGTTGAACCTATTCGTTGCGTGCGACACTGTTTGGCTTCCTTAAATAATGAATTCTGAGGTTAAAAAGAAGTTTTCACATTGGGACGTTTCTTACATTTTCGTCTCCACTGGGTCCACCATTTTCCGTCGGAGGTTCAATGACTGTTGGTGGTCTTCCAGGTCCACGTGACGTACTGGCATTGTTTGACTGGCCACCACCAATCTTCTGCTGAATCGACAGCGTGAGTATTCCAAAGTAATAGTCTGTGCTATTTGCATCGTTGGTTTTTGGTGACGCATTCAATGGGAAATCAGGGGTAACCTAAGAAACGTAAAAACGAAAGTTTTACTAAAAGGACAGACTCAGCGTATGCATAAAATATTTGCTTCGGATATATTAAATACGAATTGAGATTATAGGGCAAAAAAAAATACATACCACTTGAGGTGTAAATTCAACATCACTCTTTAGTAGCGTACAAAGATTCGTAACTATTTTGTTATTGGGACTAGGATTGCGATCGCTAATTTGATCAAGAAGGTAAACTAAGAACTCGGCGGAGAGCTTCTGGAGCAAATCACGTTCTTCACGTTTGATTGATTCCATTAGTGGCTTAACAATCGGATTCAGTTTTTCCGGCAAACACTGCATGCACACAATCGCTCCTGCCAAAGCAGCTTGTGTACTAAAATCAATTGAAATTCAAATCATCTCCATCCCATCCGACAAAGCTCACTTACCTTATATTGTAAGTATTACGTTCAGTGTTAGTTTGTTGAAAAGAATTGTGTAAACCCTTACGTCTATCCTCAAGCATATCGCCGATTTTCGGTTTAAGGTTATGTTTCAATTTAAGATTTTCAGTCATTGTTGTGCTTAGTGCTTCTATTTGTTCAAGTGTTAGAATTCTAGCGTTATTAAAATCATTAACTGGAATTTTATATTGCTTAAGGGTTGCAATAAAGTCATGTGCTTCCTGCAAAAGTCTGAAAAGGAAACCAGTCAGTCTGAGACGTTAGTTATATAAAAATTTGCAGACCTTGTTAGCGACACAGCCACTTCATCATAGTAAACATATTCCATGACACAGAAACGAAGCTTTTCCTGAAGCTTGGGGCAGCCGGGTCTTACTGTGGGATCCGATTGAGCCCAGAACGCGATAATCAACGAACAGACTATCCGTTGCACTGCTGATCTGGAATGGAGGTGTCCAAGTAGAACTTTGGTATAGCACTCCATGGGACTTTCTGTCGCCGAAGTATATTCAACTCCAGGTGCTGGCTGCACAAGATAATGGGAAAGTGCTCCCAGGACACGTGCTGCATTTATACGAGCTCTGATAAAGTTCTTCTCCCGCACTTCTATTGGCGTCGCCTCGCTACCTCCTAAATAGTACTTCAATGGTAGGCCAGAACTTCCACCTAAATCGTCTCTATTGCGTCGTCGTTCGCTGCTTTGTGTGGGCACAGCCTGAAGTAGTATACTTGCATCGAACGCAAGGCGAGCAGGTTGCATAGCCAAGCAAATCCATGGGGAGACATACGGGCAGGCGGCATGAAGAAGTGCCGATAAATCTGCCAAATTAATCAAATTCATCCAAACCTCTTTGGCCAGCTCCTGTATATCCTGTTGAGGCTCAACTAAAATGCGCTGATAAATGTGGCGGAGGGCTTCCTGCAACAATGGAGCTTGCCAATCCTTTACACCAAAATTCAATTTTAGGTTCTTAGATTCAAAACTGAGGATATCTTTGGCATCGGTTTCAGCGGCTTTCATCTCACCGTTTTCTTCAACGTCGTCTTCGGATTTGGTTATATTCTCCTGGGTTAAGGTCTTAAGCGTTGAGAGAGTGGATTTGCGAACAGAACTTGTGCTGTGGCTCAGAAATGGCCATAATCTTGGGACTAAGGTTGACATTGGTTCCATCCTAATCAAAATAAATAAAAAAACATGCATTACTATCTGTTCAGATCTTGATTTTGGGTATCTACTTACTGTATCCAACATGAGCTCTTCGGCAAAGATAGAATGGCAGCCAATAAACCCATGAAACTATTGCAAGCTGAAGTCAATTCATCTTGCTCCACAAGAAGGTCCCAGAGCATCTTAACAATTTTTGAAACTTGCATATGATTGAGAAGCTTTGGAAGCCATGTTGCAACTGGGATCAATGTTGATGCAGCAACAGCGCCAACATCATCCACAGAGTCGAACAAACCAACCAGAATATCGGATATGGTAAGGGGGAGGAATATCTGCAGCAGATCCTCCCTGACAACAAAAATATACTTTAATCCCAAGAGGCCACCATGTCGCACTTCCCATTCGTTCTGTTTAATAAGCTTCCGCAAAACGCTCACAGTTTCGTGAACTTTATCTGTTGGCATGTCGCGAACAATCGTGCCCAATACTTGAGCACATGTTTCTCGCACTGGCGCAACAACTTGATCTGAAACAAAGTCACCGAAACGATCTAGTGCAAGGACACATAGCAAACGCAACGCTGCATCCTCCAGCCACAAACCATGGCTTTCATCCATCTAAAAATCAAACGATCACATTATTATAAGGACACGAGTGTTCTAAGGAAACTTACTTCTTCCTGTGACATATTAATGGATCTTCCAGCTCCGGCCGAATGATTGTTAATGAGTTCCCTAAGCGCTGTCGCTGCTCCATGACGGATTTCCCACTTGGGATCGAACAGATCCACGTAAAGGCGACTGCAAAAGCTCTGCAATGGCCATGAAGTGGCGTCAACCCAAACTCCCGTTGCATCTGGCACTGGAGCTGTAAAGTTAAAGGATAAGCAAAGAAATTCTAAAAAACTATTTTCCTTACCATTGATGCTGTAAAAGAGTTCTGTTGCTGGACGCTCACTCGAATCGGTTTTTATCTTCTTCTTATCTGGTTCATCTGGGTGTATATTTCCATTACTTGTGGAGTTGCTACGACTGAGATTTGAAGAGGATGTCGCTGCAGTCCCGGTGACGTTCTGACGAGCCTTTCTTTTGGCGCGGTTTATTTCGCGGCAACTGAGTGTCTGTCCATTGGATGATATTCGAGTTGATTGCCCCGGAATTGTTTTCATATTGAGAATATGTTCAACTGGTACCTATGCGTATATACATATGACAAAGAACAGCTTTTTCCAAAACCAACTCGAGTACTTACTTTTTCATCATTCACACTGTAGTTTCCAGAACCATTTTTCACGTCGTCGTCAGTAATCATGTCACACAAGTTCACACCAAGCCGACTTGCTTGTGTTATACCCAGCTTTTCGTTAAGCAGAGCTCTTTGCTGGCTCAAACGTTCATTAGACTTATTCGGATCAGCGTCCTCGTGAACATCAAACTCACTTCCTTCTGAGCCAAT
Organism: Eristalinus aeneus; assembly: GCA_955652365.1. Lineage (NCBI taxonomy): Eukaryota > Metazoa > Arthropoda > Insecta > Diptera > Syrphidae > Eristalinus > Eristalinus aeneus. The sequence goes on along the minus strand of OY019130.1, from coordinate 5,848,101 downwards.
AAGGCGTGCTCCCTTTTGGAGGATATGTGTTAAATTAAACTCATCGAAAGACAGCAAGTTTCCTATGGTCTTGGTTTTTTCATCATTCTCGCTATTTGCCTCTTTCTTAACACCAACCGGATTCCAGTCGGGCACATTTTTAAGTATCGCTTCAACAGCCTGTGCTGCAGCTATGCGCGTATCCCAAGAATTACTGTGCAAATAACCGATCAAACGATTCAACAAATGATGCAATTCGTGTGGGTAGAGCTTTTGAACTTCGCCTATTTGCTGGGCAGCAGCTCGGCGAGTGACAGCCGATGAACCTGATTCGAGCAGGATAAATAACCGATCGAGTCTAAAACGTTTTTGTTGGTTAAACGTGCCATTGAACTTCAAATAATTAATGATATGCTTACCTGGAAGTCATATTTATTGTTTACGTTTATGACTGTCTGCTCTGAAAAAAATTAAAAACACAATATTTGAGTTGGTTTTCATTGTGAATATGAAGACGGTTTGTGATAAGTTTATTTTAAAGAGCACAATCGATGAGATGAAGGCGTATTTTAACATTGAAAAGTTAATTGAAGGAACCAAGGAAAATATAAGGGGTCTGACTTAATGCCTGTATTCCCCTAAATTACAGAAATTCAGGAGATGCACAGATTGTTTAATCGCAGGTGGAATTCAAACATATAACTTGAATGCTTGCCGAGATATAAAGAAATCGTACACATTTTTCCCAAACACGAATGTTTGTGCCCGGTGGAAAAGTTTTCGTATTCGAGCGATTGCAATAAAGCTAGGTTGAGGTAGCGAAATAAGTAAAGAAAGATCCCCCTAAGAAGTGGTGCTGGCTGGAGAGGCTTCTTAGTTGAGACCCAGATTCGCTTAGACCTGTGACGTCTCACAAAGAAGAATAAATGGAATTTGTCCAAACTGATTTTTGTTGCTGCAAAACGTTGATATTTTCTACAATAAGGTTGCTTTCAAAACCTTTAAAAATCTTCATGAACCACGCCATCATTCTTAAACCTTAAATTAAAGGTACCGACTAAACCAAAAAAAAAACTCTATTACACCTTATTATGGAACAAACATTATACTTATAGCCCGCTACAAATCACAGGAGAGGATCCCTACCAGTGCTTAATGTCTACAACAAAGGAGAAGAACAAGTGCGGGACCTACAAAAGAGTCACATGTGTGTATCTTTATTTTTTGGTTTAAAACCCTTTTAAAATCAATTATAAAAATTTAATTTCGCATAAGTGCCAAAATCTCTCAAAGCCAAAGTTCGATAAAATATCCCCCTAATTCGTCAGGTACGCTACAAATCTTAGTCTTTAGTCATATAAAGTTACTTTCATTTATATTCACTACGGCCAATGTTCCAAAGACATTTATGAGTACGATCAAAGCTTATGATTCTATATTTACAGCTCGTGCAAGACGCTAATATTCGTTTGCCGATGTGTGATTTAAGCAAAAGCACGTAACATACTAACTGATAATTGTAATCATTTAAACGTTTATCTATTGGGGTGGTTATGCATTCCCTCATTCAACTCCGTCTACGTATTTTTCAAATGCAACGATTCAAACATAATGGTAACGGTATAACGTCAAAAATCTTGTTTAACATATAGTTGTGTGGTAGAACAAAATCAAATGATCTTTCATGAGCACAAAGAGAGATAAGAATACTCACATACATATACCACAAAGAGAGGATTGCAGGTTAGTTTAGAGTAGGATAAGTTAATGCTAAACAAGTCCAGGCAAAGACTGCAAGAAATACGAACGTTTTACAAATAAAGTGCAATGAAGAAGTCTTTTGTAATTTTATTTGCTTAAAGTTGCAATGTACGAATATGAACACCCAACATAGAGAATGCGACCTTCACGTAATCAGAAGAATTGTGTATGACACAAAACTATTCACTTATAGCAGACGAATTTTAGTGATGTAGTGTTTTCATGTTTGAATACAAAATTTTGAATGGAATTTGTTGAATGTCTTTGATGCAATATTAATATACACGTAAGGTACAAATATGGTCAAAATTAACAAATGGTGCATGAGGATATCCCATATTGCCAAGGACGTCAGTTAAAGGTATTTACATCACCCTGGGATTTTGTTATTTAAAATTAATTTAGAAGCCACACTAGTAGGGATGTATTAGAAGTAAATAAATTAAACATAAATACATAATACCGAGTGCATACATGTGTGAAATTTCGTTGTGGTTAGAATAAGGAAAAACATATCTGTATTGTGTTGAAGGAAAACCCTCGATTTGGTTTGCTAGTTAGGGTCTTGTTTCATACAGAAACATATTTGACATACTAATGTAAACGAGAAATGTTCTAATTTATTCTTCTCCTCCATCTTCTATTTGCAGCTTCTGTAAACATTAGATAATGCATTAAATGGTGGAAAATAGCTGAGGTGTGCGAGTATTTCGAGAAAAAACTTTGGTATAATTTTGTAAACAAAGTTACAATTGAGTCACAATATTCCACGCAAACATATGCATCTAAAACTCAATTTTTTTTCTATAAAAAGTCCTGTTTGTATGTTTGTACTTTCTCAACAAGCAGATTTAGAATCAATTCACTAAACCAAAATAGAGCAATTAATTTTTTATATTCCACGATACCTTAAAATTATTAAATACTCTACTTATATACCGCTGAGCAAAAATGATTTGAGCGTGTCATTTAAGGTACAGATACGATCTAATTATTCATTAAATCATCAAATTCCATCACGTCATTATATCGATGAATCGGGTCATGTTCGGAAGTGCCTCAAAAACGAAACAACAAATTCACCACTGAAATTAGTAACAAACTAACTTCTAATGGGGCTGCAAATTATATGCATATTTAAAAGCCATATAAGGCCACATTACATGATGTAATGTACAAAACAGAAAAGGCAATAAGGAAAATGAAATTAGGACATTGTCAAAAAAGCGATATTTGCTAGTACTCATTTTGGTAAATCAACAAAAAGTATACATATTTTCGAATTCGTTAAGTGATGTGTTTAATGTTTTTGCTTTTCTATATATGGACATGATAAAAGATCGAATGAGTGGTAAAGAAAATATTTTATCAATCCATTATTTTCTTTACCTAACCCTGAAGCACGTCAGTGTTAACCTCAAGTGAACAGGGGATGCACTATTTACATCTCTCGTTAAAGCAAGTACCTGCCATAGTGGAATGGGACAGTGCGACACACACGCTGAAGTACTCAAGTTCGATTTCTGGACTGAATACACTGCATTTTATTCACAATAGCCTCTCTTTCGAGTTGCTTACATCATTCGGACTATTGCTCGATAAAATAGGTTCTCCAAATTCGCTGTTTGGAGTCGGCAAAACAAATGTAGGTCCCTAAGAGTACAAAAGCGCTAATAGAAGCTGAAGCAGCTAGGCCCTGTTTCCTCTGTGGAGTGTTCAATTGTTCATAATTAAAATAATAATAATAATAATTGTTTGCGCGACAGTCTGCGGGGGGACCAGGGCCTAGCTTGCTCATCAAGAACTCGTGTTGTGCGCGCTACTGTTCTCTCACGAGTAGAAGGGACCTACAGTTTTTTGCCGACTCCAAAGGGCTAAGTTTGAGATTTCTTAGACAGTTATTACTCTTTGAATGTTTAGAAGCTCGAAAGATGTGGTGTCGAGAAAAATTCGAGGTGTTCAGCCGGGAATCGAACCTAGACCCTTCTAGACCGTGAGCGTCGCACTCTACCCACTACGCCAAGGCGGCCACATTGTTTGTTCATAATTGCCTTTTATATAATTACGCTTATTTCTTAATTTTTGCAATATTGCTTCATTGAAAATAGACAAACTTGAGAACATTTGTTATTAAAAATATTTTCGTTTGTGAAAATATGTATGCCTTATGAAAATACTTATGCCTATCTTGTATATGTAAATGACATTATCAAGGCAACTAAAACTTAAATTGACACCTATGAATATAAGCACTTGAAAAATATGATCATCAAGTACAGTTAAGCTTCAGTATACTCTTTATGTCGTTGTTTTAACGAAAGATCTTCAATAATCTGCATTTTCCCGAAATGGTGAAATATTTAAAAATGTTGATTGTTATGAATTGTCATATATAAGACATAAGTCTGTAAAACCAGTCCTTTGTTTTTCCATTAAATGACCCCATACTTTACCACGCTACATATGTTAGACTCGTTTTCATCCCTCTTTTATCAACTAGAGTAACCCTACCGATACTTGTGAAACGACTTTTCATAGAAATTTGTAAACAGCTATCAGATGTATGAAATGTCTGAGATTTTTTATTTTCGATTTGATAGCCATCTGCTGCCTACCGATTTTTATTCGGCAGCAATTCGTAGGGATGGGAAATATTTTGCTCTCTCATGAGCTTTCTCTTGTACGAAAAAAACAGCACACCTTTTGTGAGTTCTTTAAGCAAATTCTTAGACATTCGTAGTAATTCAGAGCAATTGTAACGGACCTAATATGAATAAAACGAGTCATGCCGCCACTAACCCACCGGGAGGTGGATTACCATCGATTACAATTTCTTTTCTTATAAAACAATCTATTCAATTCGCATATACCCTTAAACATTTTTTTTCTACCGACAAGACTTAACAAAAAAACAAGGTTTGCCAAATTTAAAAAGCTTATATGGAAATCCTGTAAATAGGTGTGTAGTCGTTATTGCGTCCTAGAATTATGGCGTGAATTCTAATAATGGCGTCAATTCTAATAATGGCGTCAATTGTAATAATGGCGTCAAAAAATGCATAACTAGTAAGTCAGTATTAAAAATTAAAACATGTCGCTCTATTGCGAGACATTAATGATTAAGATAAGCCGACAAACTCGATTTATGAATTTCGTTAATTTCACAAACTCATTTCGTGGTCCTCCCCCAAAGGTGATGAACATCAAAATAGACTTTTGTGTCATATAGAAAAACAAAGCACGGAATTCTAAAATCCCAATCCCCAATCCCTAATCCAATCCTAATACCTGCTGTCTTCGGTGCAGTTCGATTATCTCTTTGCCTTGCTTTTCCCTTACGAATATTCAAATTGGATATTAACTGATAACTTAACGAAAGCAACATCGCAGTAGGTGATTAATTGGGGTGGGAGATGGGCGAAGGTGATGAAGGATGTGCCTCCCCCGCAGGAAATTAAAAAAATGTGCTAAATAATTAAGTAAATTGAATTTAAACTAGATTATGAGTAAGACTTTCAAATCCAAAAATAAAAATAATCCTATTGGGTCAAATAAATCATTAGGTCACAAAAGTACTCTGTCAAAACCCGCAAATAATAAAAGTAATCCATGATCATAATCACCGCCAGGGATGAACACGCTCTTGCTTTAGAAAAGCTTTAATGATAATGATAACCACACGTAGAAGCTTCTCAGACCTGATAAAGCCGAACACTATGACACGACATACACAGATCAAATGTCTAAAGACCACAAAAAAGCACAAGAATCTCTTCGTTTATTTAAGAAAAAGACCGAGAACAACTTTTGCATTTTACAAGCCTTCCATTCATCTACAACTTCTATTTAAAATCGGAGAATGGTCACCGTTCTCTTGCGAGACCTTAATGAGCGTGTATTTAATAATTTATCATATGCAACCGGCTCCTTAGTATTCGTTGAAAGTTAAAAGGAGATCAAGCAAACACTTGGCTTTGCACATCTGGTTTTGTGTGATACCAATTTGCGCAAATATGCACAAACGGGTATCACAATTCTGCGTATGTTGGGAACAAGAATAGCCTAATAGCCATCTGTACAAACACAAGTCGCACAAAAATACTCCACGCATTCCATTTAAACACTCACTCGTTTTTCTGGATGTGTACATACGCACATAGTGGGTTGCTAGGCATTTGATTTCATTAGTCCTAATCAAAAAAACGCAAAGGATTTCTTTCATATAGATTTCCAATAATATTACGTGTACGTATTTTAATCAACATCCCAATAGCGTAGCGTACATACATTGCATGCGTGTGACAAAAGCCAAATCGATTAACTTCATTGCAAACGCGATGCATCTAATCAGTGTTTTTTTTGCCCATGCCTCAGAAAATCACAAAGTTCAAGCAATTGTAAATAATTTTCTCGAATTGGGGGGATCCATAGAAATTTTATTTTTCGAATATTTGGGTGCATTTTTCACTTTGATATTTTGTGGGTAGAAAAAGATGAACAAGGAAAAAAATAAAATTATCGCGACAGAGGCTGATTACCTCAGCACTGTGGTGGGTATTTATAGGCAACGATAACATTTACCTTTGACTAGTTCATGGTTTTTTGCAACGTTAATTACACAGGACCCACTGCTGGAAGGCAATTATTTTCCACACTGATATTCTGAATTTGATAATGTATTTTTTAGATATTTTTTCAACTTGACACTTGGTTTTTTAGACAATTGTTTTTTGTGTATATTTAAAGAATTTCCACTTTTCCCAGGGAAAGCAGCCATTGTCGAAAGTCAAATTTATACTGTCAGCCATTCCTTCGATGTAAGGCGATTTAAGGCAATGTCAAGCGGTATTGCCATCCGTGAAACATTGCCATGATTGAAAGTTTGTGGTGAATGATGAGAGGCGTGTTCAGAAGGTAAGTTCTTGATTAATGAAACGATTATAAACGACATAATATTGCATAATTGTGCTCCTCTGTGATTTGTATTACAACAAAGTACCACACAATCCAATGTAAAAATATTAAATTCAAAGTCAAAGTTTATTTATTTGCATAAAAGATCACAGATGCCTATTTATATAACTAGATGTTCTCCAGTACACATTTCTTTTAAGTGCAGATAGAACGAAAAGAGTGTTTATATACATCCACATGTTAAGAATTTCGCATTCATAAGAATGATTTCTCACCGTAGTTTTGTAATTATTTTACTTTAGAAAGTTCAATGTTACTCACGCCCCTGCATAACATGGATTAACAACACATTCAAAAACTAAGAATCCAGCCTACGAAGAGAGTTAAAATTGCTTTTAAATTTCCATTCACATACCTGTACTACAGTTTATATTCACCATTGTAACGCCAAGCAATAACAAAAAAAAAAGCAGCAAACTTCGTCCGGCATCGTTTCTGTCATTTTTCATACAGTGTCTTGTGTGCGTCTACTTTTCGTTGTTCCCAGGAAGGAAAAATCCCAAATCTCATCTCATTAGAAACGAAGAAAAACCTAAAAATGGTTACATTAGGTCCCAAAAAGGACGGAAATCCAAATGTAGAGTTTTTCCAATCACCCGAGTCAATGCACGGATTCGAGACGATTCGTGTATGGCTGCAAAAAAATTGTAAAAAAGTAAGTAAGTCCGTCTCATGAGATGTTCAATCGTTCACATAAACAAAAATGGCGGTCTCAGAAGTTTCATCCCACAAATCCTTAATCATTCATTATTTATGAATGTTTCTTGTATTTTTTGCAGTATCTAGCAAACAGTCCTGACCCGATTACAAGTCAGTCACTGTGTAATTTGCTGATTCAATTTCTGCTCTATGTCGAGGCTAAACTTGGGAAGAATGCAACGGAGCCAGCGACTACGCGAATACCAGTATGTATACATCAAATCTTTTTCACTTTTTGTGCGCCCTCATTGATTTTGCTTTGTAGATGCGCTGCTTTTTGGATTTCAAACCGGGCGGTGGCTTGTGTGTTATATTTGCAACAATGTTTAGATTTCGTGCAGAGCAGCGGGGAAAAAAGTTTGACTTCTCAATTGGGAAGAACCCACAACGGAAGGACCCCAATATTCAGTTAATGACTGAAATTGAGCAGGCACTGGTTGAAGCTGATTTATATCGCATTCCGTACATCTATATTCGCCCGGAAGTGGACAAAAATCTGGCCCAACGTATACGAATGATTTTATCCACACGGCGTGTAGATATTGTGAACAACGAAGAGGATGAAGTTACACACGTGATCTATCCTGTGGTAGATCCTCACCCAGACGAGTACGCACGTCCGATATTCAAGCGGGGAAATCACATTATGCTGCATTGGTACTGTTTCCCGGAGTCGTACGACACGTGGACTTTAAATACATTTGACTTACCCGACAATATACCAGAAAATCCGGAATCACCTTCTGAAAGGTGGCGAGTTTCGGCATCGTGGATCCTGGATTTGGAGCAGTACAATGAGTGGATGGCCGAGGAGGACTATGAAGTAGATGAAAACGGCAAGAAGAAAATGCATAAGCACCGTTTGTCCGTTGAGGACCTAATGGCATGCTCTGGCGATGAGAAAAAACGTTCGGGAAATAAGCAAAAACGCAGGCGTTCACCGTCGCCCACGCAGAAGGCGGGTAAGAGAAAGCGTTCACCGGCGGTGTTGCATAAGAAATCGCGTAGTGGCGATGGAGACGACGATGAGGATCTCACCAGAGACATGGAGGATCCGATTGCTGAACCAAACATTCAGGAAGTTATCAAGTCGTCAGCAATGCAGAGCACAGCTAGCCCAGCACCCGCTTCAAAATCTCGAGACAACGATATGATGCCCATCAAGGGCGGCACTATGACAGATTTGGACGACGACATGGAACGTTCCGGTGGTGGCGGAGGGGTAATGGCTGCTGCTGAAGGAGAAAATTCGCAAACAGGGAAAACAAGTGAAAACAGCAACACACAAGAGTTCACCGCGAAGGAGGACATGGAAGACAATGTTACTGAGCAGACACACCACATCATTGTTCCATCGTACTCGGCATGGTTCGATTACAACTCCATTCATGTCATTGAGAAGCGCGCAATGCCAGAGTTCTTCAACAGCAAGAACAAATCAAAGACACCCGAGATTTATATGGCGTATAGAAACTTCATGATTGACACCTACAGGTAACAACTTTGATATTTACTTCTTTGACCGTATTGTCATCATCCGTAATTCTTTTCAGATTAAATCCTACTGAGTACTTAACAAGCACTGCGTGCAGACGCAACTTAGCAGGTGACGTGTGCGCTATTATGCGTGTTCACGCTTTCCTGGAGCAGTGGGGATTGATCAACTACCAAATTGACGCAGAGCTGCGACCCACTCCAATGGGACCTCCACCAACATCGCACTTCCACATTCTAAGTGACACACCATCCGGCTTACAGTCGTTGAATCCACAAAAGACCCCACAACCATCGGCGGCCAAATCGCTTTTGGACTTTGATAAGAAGAAAGAGGGCATGAAGGATGGGGAAGGAGAGAAATCAATATTGCTTACAGCAGGGGCAGCGGTCAAAGTCGAATCCATCGAAAATGGCGGTGGTCAGTTTGGACTGAAGCTAGACCAGTACACTAAGAAGCCCGCAGCTATGAAAAATCGCACAGCAGCCAACATGGCGCGCGAGTGGACCGACCAGGAGACACTCTTGCTTCTTGAAGGTCTCGAGATGTACAAGGACGACTGGAACAAAGTGTGCGAGCATGTTGGTACACGTACACAAGACGAGTGTATTTTACATTTCCTTCGGTTGCCTATTGAAGATCCATATTTGGAGGACGACGGAGGGTTTTTGGGACCGCTCGGCTACCAACCAATTCCGTTTAGCAAATCTGGCAATCCAATAATGTCTACGGTTGCTTTTCTTGCGTCCGTCGTTGATCCTCGTGTCGCAGCAGCTGCCGCTAAGGCTGCGATGGAGGAATTCGCTGCTATTAAGGTTTAACATTTCCTTCCTATTTCATTAGTTCCAAATTAACTTACTTTTTATCTCTTGCAGGACGAGGTTCCTTCATCCATTATGGACACGCACTACAAAAACGTCGAAAAGTTAAATTCGACAGGAAAATTCGATCCGTATGCTGGTCTTTCCAACAGTGGAATTGCGGGCACCGGAGCAGATAAAGAGGATGAAGATCCAACCAAGCCCCCTTCAGCGACGTCTCAAGACGAGGAAATGAAAGACCTCACCAAGAAGGATGCATCAGGTAGAGCCAATCATGTGCCACAAAATACGCTTCTGCTCTATTTTTATTTTGCTGATCTTTTGTCCTTAATTAATAGCTGACTCCAGTAATCCTGAATCCCCAAATTCCGATTCTCCTAATCCTTCAGCAGCTGTACAATCTACTAAATCTTCCACACTCACCCCTTCAATAGGTGTCGATGATAAAGAGATTAAAACGGAGGAATCATCAATGGAGTCCACATCTGGCAGCACAGAGGCCACCAATGGTTCCAAGGAGAATGGCGACGGCAATCGCAAGCAAATTTTCAACGAAGCCAACTTGCAGACTGCCGCTGCAGCTGCGCTCGCTTCGGCCGCCGTTAAAGCCAAGCACTTGGCCGCTCTGGAGGAGCGAAAAATAAAGTCCCTTGTTGCGTTATTGGTAGAAACACAAATGAAAAAGCTAGAAATCAAGCTAAGGCACTTTGAGGAGCTCGAAACTACCATGGAGAGGGAACGCGAAGGATTGGAATATCAGAGGCAACAGCTCATAACTGAGCGTCAACAATTCCATCTAGAACAACTGAAGGCCGCGGAGTTCCGCGCTAGGCAACAAGCCCATCATCGTCTACAGCAAGAACAGCAGTGGCAAGGAAATGCACCTCAAGTTCCGCCCGGTGCTGCAGGTGCTGCTGCAATGGCCAGCACTACTGGCCCAACTCCACCATCATCCAGTGGTGTGACTGCTCCGACAGCGTCTCAACCAACAGCTCAACCATCTGGACCCGCTCAATCTCAACAACCCAGTGTGTTACAAACACCCACTGCGTTAGGTACACCGCACACACAAAGTAATTTCCCACCAAGCAACCTCATCCATGTCCTTTCAGAGCCACATTCCCAACAGCCACCAATGCCACAAGTAGGCCCAATCGAACCCAATATGCCACCACAAGGACCTCCGCCAGTAAACCCCAGCACCTTGCAGCAAACTCCGCCACAACAAATGCAGCCACAACAGCAACAACCGATAGCCCCTCCAAGCATCATTCCGGTTCCACCGTCGCCCTCGTCTCAAACTTAGGGATTTACTCCCCACATGCATTGGCTATAAATAATAGTTTTAAGAAATCGTTTAATAGAGTTTTGCACTTGTGTTAATTACAAACCGATTAACTATGTCTGTATCCCTCTCTCTCCCTCTCTCTCTCACTCTCCCGCCCTTTGTCCACACATTCATTCATTTTACATTAGACATTTTCGTATATATTTTTTAAATTCGTTCCTTCAACTTTTGACTGCGGATCGCACTCGAATCGACGTCAAAAAAATACCTAAGGGCGCTAAGTAATTATATCGTTCTGTTGTCTTTCAAAACTTACATGAAATATATTTAAAAACTATCATGTGTCTGCTTGTGATTTTAATTTTTTTTACTGGCGGAAATATTCGTCCCATTTCTTGAAATTCTAGGTAACTGATAAGAAAAGGACATTCAAACCAATGTTGACTAACATAAATATTTGAATTGAGAATAACTTCATCTGGACCCTGTAAAGATTGGGTATAACAACAACATTCTGCAACTGGACCCTTAATTTAATATTAATTTTTTTTTTTCTGTTATATGTCCCGGGACTTATTGGGTGATGTGTTACTTAAGGTCCTATTAACTCAAGGAAAGGAATTAAACGAGTATAAGAAAAGCATTTGTATTAATATAAATTTAATCCCTGACTTAATTATGCTCGCTAAACTGAAACTTCATGAGTCAGATGCTTGATGAACCTACAACCTCTATGCAAAAATCGCACGAAACGAATTTGCCTTCCAAGAGAGAGGTCTAAATGTCTCTAACCCCTAAAAAACTGACACTTTGAAACTTATTTTGTGGAAGATTAACAATACTTCTCCACCCCAGGGTTTTTTTTCATACGGTGCACTAAAGTGAAGAATGCAAATACATGCACCGATCGATTGGGGAGAACGGTTAGTTTAGAGTCAAAATTTGATTGATACCCAGATCCACCCCCAAATTACAACATTAACCTCAAAGGTAGAAGAACATAAACGTAAAAAACTTTTCTCCGTCTGCCATTTAATTCAACACAAACATTTCAAACTATCCACCAGCAAATTTTAACACCCCTGTATAAGCGAAAAGCTCTATTTTGTCAAAAGTGCGATCACGAATTATCCGGCTAAACTGTTCATGCCAGACACTTTTAATAATTCATCCCCGGTCGGTGCCTGCAAATCTTCTTTTCATATCAATCTCTCAAATCACATTTTATTATCAATTCCAGTGTAAGACGGAATTTTTCAAGCTCATCTTCGCTAATTAATTTGATTTTAAAAGGAAAATGTCGACAGAAGGCAAGGTAAAATATTTAACTGTGTTTAGTTAATTTCGGTCACTTGAATGTTGCATTTTCATAGGTCATCAAGTGTCGTGCAGCTGTTGCATGGGAAGCAAATAAACCGCTTTCAATTGAAGAGATAGAAGTTGATCCGCCGAAAGCACATGAAGTCCGCATAGCTATATTCGCAACTGGTGTATGTCATACTGACGCTTATACACTGAGCGGTGCTGATCCGGAAGGTGTATTCCCGGTGATTTTGGGGCATGAGGGAGCTGGTGTGGTCGAGAGTGTCGGAGAGGGTGTCACTAAGTTCAAAGTCGGCGACCACGTTGTCCCTCTTTACATTCCACAATGCTATGAGTGCAAATTTTGTCGTAGTCCGAAGACAAATCTATGCCAGACTGTTCGCCTTACTCAGGGACGTGGATTCCTACCAGATGGCACCAGTCGCTTTAGGTGCAAGGGAAAGGAACTGTTCCACTTCATGGGCTGCTCAACGTTTTCTCAATACACTGTGGTTGCTGATATTTCACTTTGCAAGGTATAAGAAGTGAGACAGAATGTTAGTAATGTTTACTCATTCGCATGCCTTAACAGGTTGACGAGAAAGCACGATGCGACAGGATTTGTCTGCTCGGGTGTGGCATACCAACTGGATACGGAGCTGCTTTAAACACCGCAAAGGTAAGCAAACATTTGCTTTTCTTTGCAAACTTAAATTTAATTAATTAGCTTAATTAACGATTGATTTCAAGAGTCATTGTTGCGTAATTTATTTAAGCTCTTGAAGCTTACGTTTATTATCTTTATCATGAGTGCACCATTAGCCAGCGCATACATAGTTGCATTAATTTAAGCACAGGCTGGTGTTGCCTAGACCGTTTACCATTCAATCTGTTAAATTTGTGTATTGTGCAGATATGTTGTGTAAGTCATAAACTCATTCTAGGTTGAACCAGGCAGTGTCTGTGCTATATGGGGTCTGGGTGCAGTTGGATTAGCTGTAGCAATGGGTTGCAAAAAAGCTGGAGCATCAAAGATTTACGGAATCGACATCAATCCGGCGAAATTCGAACTCAGCAAGAAATTTGGCATAACCGACTTCATCAATCCAAAAGATTATGAAGGAAAGGGCTCGTTGCAGAATATACTAATCGAGTTAACTGACGGCGGCTTCGATTACACATTCGAGTGCATTGGAAACGTGAACACCATGCGGACAGCATTGGAAGCAACTCACAAAGGTTGGGGAACTTCGGTGATAATAGGTGTCGCTGGAGCCGGTCAGGAAATCAGCACTCGCCCATTCCAATTAGTCGTTGGCCGCACATGGAAGGGCTCCGCATTCGGAGGTTGGAAGAGTGTCGACTCAGTGCCAAAGTTGGTGCAAGAGTATCTCAATAAGGAGCTAATGGTAGATGAGTTTGTCACCCAAGAAATGGATTTAAAAGAAATCAACACTGCCTTTGACCTCATGCACCAAGGCAAGAGCATCCGTACTATCGTCAAATTGCAAAATAAATAAATGCGTTTCTTCCTTTTTTCGCTTTTATTTTATAATTGTATATAAAATTGGTTAATAAACACGTATAATCCTAAAAAATGTTCAAAAAGCCTTAGCAGTATTCTTTTTTGTATTAGTTGTATCACAAAGCATATTTTTTTGGTATAAAAGCTACGTTAAGTAAAAAAAAATAATAAAACGATCCAAATGCTTTTTTCAGCAATTGTGGGTTGTGCAGCGTTTAAGCAATATCGAGTGCCTTCATTCAATGAAAACCAGTGACTACCGTCACTTTAAATATATCATGCTGTGCTTAAAATCGATTTAGGAATTCAAAAGCTCTTCTTGTGCACTTATTGTCTGCTTTTGTGTGCTACTTGGGGTCTCCTCACTTGTTGGGGCAAGTGAACCACTTAGTTCGTCTATTCCATCAGAACTGTCCACTGATTTATCATCTAAAAAACTTAGCTCTTCATCATCGATTATACTACTGCCACTAATGGCCGTGGATTCGAAGGCCTTATTATCTTTTCCTCTTCCATCGGGCGTTGAGGAAGTCGTAATCGAAATGCCACTCAATTGCATGTACTTGGCCTGAAGATTCCTAACCCATGTTGTGTCTGACCAATGATACCAGCTCAAGACGAACACAATCATGATGAAGAACAGATTTGTGCTGATGCCTAAGAAAAGAGAAATAGGAACACATCTTATTCATCAAAAGGAGAAACTTAACAAAAGCGATCAGCCGAAGATGAATTTATGTCTTACCAATAACAGCCGACATCGCTGGCCAGTTGAACATCACATATCGCAGACCGGTGAAGTCGGCGCTAATGTGCAGTGTTACTGTATAGAACTGAATTTTGTGCGATTGTATCTCAACATAGACATCCGTGATGGGATGTGCTCGCTCCTCAAGATATCGTGAGAAGATTTCGACAGGAACTTTTTGAAACTCCTCCTTCAAGCCAAGTATGAAGAGAGGACTTAATGCCCAAGTTGATATTGTACGGATGAGTGGGGACCTGTAGCGCAGCATAGCTGATCGACAAGAGTGTCCCCTCAGGAGCGATTCAATGTCCCTCATTTCTGCGCACACCATAAACATCCCGAGCTCTTGATTTTGCGGTGATTCAGGCATATCGATTTCTATTGTCACTTTATATGCTTGTCCAACCATAAGAAGTTGCTGTTTCTTTGTCAGAGCGACATGTGCATGGGGAAATGTGCATGGCCCGCTTGTGTCTAAACATGTCCTTAAAAAAAACGAATGAATTTTGAATGAAACACAGAAAAGGAAATTCCCTTACTTGAACTGCATATGAACAGGTCTAATGTGCGACATTGCCGGCATGTACGCATAGTAAAAAGCGACATACATAAAGACCGCGCTCCAAATAATTAAAACAACAGCAAAACTTATGATGAATAACCTTAATACAAGGTCTTTCATAGTAACAACTCCATCCTTGGTTCTTTTTCGATAATGATCCAATATATTTAATGCAAGATTCAGTGCAGGCCGAAGAAAGAGCCTTCGCATTATTCCAAAGGGATCAAAAAAGAACAGCGCAAGATCAAGTATGCCCATTATATTAGTTGTCTATTCACAAATCACCGTAAGAGACACACACGCGACTGACTGCAGAGAAAAAGAGAAATCTAACCAAAACTGTACCCAGACGCGACTATTATGATAAGGACTTCGTTATCAAAGCAAAACTAATGACGGCGAAGCTATCACTCACCGCCGACCACGGTGCTAAAGGTTAAACCAGCATTGGTGTATAATAAAATTGGTCCGTCACTATGGAAGAGCTTAGATAAAGACACTTGAATCATTTCATTAATTCTATTTAATGGTTATAACTTAATTGAGACTTTAGTCAGATGATGTAGGGTAGCGGGTAATCCAAGGTAAACCAAAACAAAAGATTATAAAAGATGTGTTCGATTAGGCACAACCGGTTTGGGTGGGATAAGGTAGTGAATGATTTTTATTTTGCTGCCTATATTTAACTCGTAATAAATTTCAAACAATCATGCTTAAGGTTTTAAACTAAATAGCCTCCTAAGGTCAGGACTGTCGAATGTTTAAGCTTGTCTTTGGCTGTGTATAAGATTTACTTAAGATGTATCCAAAGACTAAACGATTTTCGTGTATTCAAAGCGTCTCTCACTTATACCGACAACTTAGTTCAGGTTGAATGTTCAGTTAAGATTAAAAAATAATTTGTGTCTTTAACTTAGGAAATGCAAAATTTTGGAAAATGCGTACGAACTAGTAAGATTACTTCTAACTAGATTATCGACATTTTTAAATCCAACAAGAAGTCCAATACACGCAATGACATCCCTGTTCTCTGACTTAAATGACAGGTTTCTATTTTGTTGTCTCAACAAAAAAAGGTCTTTCCCAAGTGAAAAAAAGGTTTTGCAATTTTTCCTCTCAATCGGTCAAGTGATTAAAGCAAAATTTAAGAAAAAATGTCTCTAATACATTCATAAATCAATTCGAAGACAAATTCGGAAAAGTATTAAGCTCTCACTTAGCCATTCAAACTGTAGTGCTTGCCAACAAATAAGAATAAAAGAAAGAAAAAATAAGATATATTGCACACGGGATAGCCCTCCAGGAACAACCAAAAGTAATGAGTAATTATCGTCACGGCTATTGTGGTATTGAAGTACGCGATATGCATCCAAGAATCTCACAAAATTTCACATACGTTAGCTCGTGTGTAAAGTACATGATATTCATGTTGAATTTCATATTTTGGCTTTTTGGGGGATTACTCATGGGTATCGGCCTGTATGCATTCAAAGAAAAGTGGGAGTCTGCTGGTTGGGTGCGTCTCGAGAATTTCTACGATGTGGTTCTAAATATTTCACTAGTGATGATGATAGCTGGCATTGTGATCTTTATTGTTAGCTTTGCTGGGTGTCTCGGTGCTCTGCGGGAGAACACTTGCCTCCTGAAGTTTTACTCTATGTGCTTGCTCATGTTTTTCCTGCTAGAAATGGCTATTGCTATTATGGGATTTGTTTTCCCGCACAACATGCATTCGTTCTTGGAGGATTCATTCACCGACAAAATTATACATACTTATCGCGATGATCCTGATTTGCAAAATTTGATCGATTTCGCTCAGCAGGAGTTCAAGTGCTGTGGCCTCAGCAATGCTGGCTATCAGGATTGGAGCAAAAACGACTATTTCAACTGCTCATCCCCCAGTGTTGAGAAGTGCGGTGTGCCATACAGTTGCTGCATAAATGCAACCGACATTAGCTCCGGTCTTGTGAATATTATGTGCGGATACGACGTGCAAGGGCAGTCGGTCGCAGCGGCCAGCAAACGCATCTGGACCAGCGGTTGCATTGAAATCGTCCGCGTTTGGGCTGAAAGGAATCTCTACACGATAGCCGGCATTGCCCTTGGAATTGCCCTAATTCAACTCTTCGTCATCTATTTGGCCAAGACTCTCGAAGGACAGATTGACTTGCAAAAATCTCGGTGGGCGGCGTGAGTAAAGGCCTAACAGTATTTTGGGAGAACAACTCATGACAACTAATAGCCGCAAACTCAAATCAAAAAACAAAGTAAAATTCTACCAGAAACTAAGATTTTATTTTTCTCAATTTGTAGTCCACTCTAATTTTTTTATTCGATTAGCGACAAATTCAAATTCTAATCAAGACTAGAAAAATTTAAAACGAACATTGCCATTTACAATGATAAACTACACAATACACGATTTTCTTTTTTTATTCTCAATTTTTTATTGAATTGACTTCCGGTCGGAACTCTATACACACACACTCAGACACATATGTAGGTGTTTATTCATTGCCTTTATTTTGTATTTTTTTAAGTGCTATAGGAAAATAATTTTGTCTGATTTTCCCGTACTACAACTCAACATACATGTAATCAAAAGCGAATGCTACAAAATGAAAGAAACATTAATAAGATTACTCAAATGGTACATATTTTTGTGATTTTATACACAATTATATACATATTAATCGAATAATGAATACATAATAAATATAAGAATTGTGCGTATACATTATATATATTCAACCATGTAATCCATAAGAAGTTAAAAGTAAAACGAAAAGAAAAAAAAACCAAAACAACAAAATTATTCACGACTTTATATATGAAAGTAGAAATGTATTATCCTATTTAAGAAAACAGAAATAAATATGATTGTTTAGATGATATTTGATCGGAATTTTATTCAGTTGTACGTAAATGATTTCGCAACGAATATGAATTCACAAAGATTGATGAGCGTGAACAAAGGGGGTGTTTATTGTGATACGGAACCTTATTGTTGTTCGGTTTCGAATAAGATCTGGCGCTAGTCATTGTCAACAACATTCCTTTTTATTGTTTGTAAAGAAAAGTAAAGCGGAAAAATTATGTTTTCTGTTAAAAGGTTATAGTTGTGCTTTCTAAAAGCCTTACAATGAATCATTTATTCCACTTTTATGGTCATACATCATTGTTATTGTAAGTAAGCAGAAATAGTAGATAAAAAGAGGTCTAGACTATATATAATAAAACGATTATAGCATGTTTTAAAGCGGAAAACCTGCAATTTTCTCATTAAATTTTTGGTTTTGTACGTTTGTACGATATAAAATCAATAAACATCCAAAGCAAAAGTCAACCCATTATACTGGTGTTGGAGATACTTATAATACCTTCAGGACTGTGAATCATGCTAAAAAGTTATCAATTTTTTTCATGACGTTAGCATGTTAGACTTGTACCTTTTGTAATTGACTTATGAATCTAGATCTTTTCCAAAATTGCACTGTTGCCTCACATCCTTTAAGAAGTACAAAATATTTTTTAAGTTACATCTTTCAAATTAAACAAGAAATTGCATTGATTCATATAGTTGCTTGAATCCAATATCTATCTACACCTCTTATCAAGCTGATTCGGGATTTAGCAGAAGTAAAGAAACTTGAGACTGTTATTTTCAATCAGGAATATTCCATGATTTTGTTTTATACAAAAAGAAAGAAAACTGTCAATTATTCTAGTCGATATTTATTAATAGCGCAACATTATTATTATAGCACTTTATTCTTGCATTTGCAGGTTGATAAACAAATTACACAAACATTCAATTATACATATAAAAAGTCATGTCTACTATTTGCATGTAAGAGTAAGAGGGAAAGAGAAATAATTCTTAAAATTCAGATTAATTTTGCTAAATTTTAGCAACAAATTGTTGTGGACTGCCCGTAAGACATTCTCCTCAACATTTTACAACTCGGTATGATGTGATGGAAACTTCTTGAGGATCGCATGATACAAATTATAGAAGGCATACACTGAAACTGTGACAATGACTAGCAGAGCTCCACCGAAAGCAACACTGAGGAAATTCCCATCGATAATGCCAGCCGATGTTCGACGGGTCCTTGACCAAATCTCTTCCGTGCTAGCAGGAGAGGATTGTTGACTGTTGCGCTCTGCCATTAGGCGTTTCATCGAATTTAATCTTTCACGGAGTACCTCCACAGACTCGGAGTTAAGGTCTTCTATTATAGAGAAAAATTTATAGAGGATAAATAAATAATATAAATAATGTGTTTTATGTACTAACCTGAAGCGGATTGGGACATTTTCTACTTTTTTGAACAATTTTGGGTACTTTAATTCTTCTTTGCAAAAAATGTATGGTAAACCACAACACGTCCTACAATCTCTGCTCTTGAGAAAAGATATCTTCTGTGCCTAAGAGTATGCAACATCCACTGCGCAGAAATTTAATCGATAAATTCCTGAATTGTTCACGATAAAAAATTATTTCCCAAAATTAAATTTTCAAATTAAAATTACTTTTGATAAATAATCCGGCGAACTTTAAAAGGATATGCTAAATTAATCATTAAATTGAAAGAAATAAGTCACAGCACTAACATTAATACAATCAATACAATAAGGTTCTTTGACGGCTTTTTTGTTAAGTAACAGGGTATAATAAAATTAAAATTTTTGTCAACAAACAATAACCATTAAATACTAATTTGCTTTGAATTCATCAAAAATAAATTAATTAACCACGCTTGTATTAATTTTGTTTTTCAAACTATTAAATTAAGTTTGTTGAAATTTGTCCAACATTCAACTAACTTGGCATCACTTATGTGAAAAATTCAAATGCAATAAGACATGAAGTGTCATTCACCACTGGGTAGTACTTTTCAATGTGTCGCATAAATTTTTCGCGGCTTTGGTAACGCATTAAATCGTGCTACGAACTATTTAGATCGCTTTGCTAAATAACAAAAACACATTGCTGAACTGAAAACTTGTGTCTCATGGTTGTGCGGGATTGAAAATTTATCTATTTTATTTTTTCTTTTGATTTGCCAGTACCCAAGTGGTATTGGAAGAAGAACAAAAACTTTCACATTCATCCATCAGCATCTAAGGTAACGTTTTAAGCAAATACGTGCATTTTTCTCGGCACTAATCGAGTAGGGGTTTAGATTTCAATTTAAGTGGTCCTAACGAAAATCATCCAGAATGGCAGCGAGCGACTCAAAGGCTCCGCTGCGTCAGGTTCGCAGAGTGCAGTTTGGTATTTTGTCGCCTGATGAAATACGTCGAATGTCCGTCACCGAGGGTGGCGTTCAATACCCAGAAACAATGGAGGGAGGTCGACCAAAGATGGGAGGTTTGATGGATCCGCGACAGGGTGTAATTGATAGAACATCGAGATGTCAAACATGTGCTGGTAATATGACCGAATGTCCAGGACATTTCGGACACATAGATTTGGCAAAGCCAGTATTTCACATTGGTTTTATTACGAAAACCATTAAAATTCTTCGTTGCGTATGCTTCTACTGTTCAAAGATGTTGGTTTCACCCAATAATCCGAAAATTAAAGAAATCGTTATGAAGTCGAAAGGACAGCCGCGCAAACGTTTAGCTTACGTGTACGACCTGTGTAAGGGTAAAACAATTTGCGAGGGAGGTGAGGATATGGATTTAAACAAGGAAGGTCAACAACTCGATGCGAATAAGAAGCAAGGTCACGGTGGTTGCGGTCATTACCAGCCGTCTATTCGCAGAACCGGTCTTGAATTGACCGCAGAGTGGAAGCATGTCAATGAAGACTCGCAGGAAAAGAAAATACAAATTACAGCTGAGAGGGTTTGGGAGATTCTGAAACACATCACTGATGAAGAATGTTTCATTCTGGGTATGGATCCGAAGTATGCACGACCTGATTGGATGATCGTTACAGTTCTTCCTGTTCCACCACTGGCAGTACGACCAGCAGTCGTTATGTTCGGCGCGGCAAAGAATCAGGACGATTTGACGCACAAGCTGGCCGATATTATCAAAGCAAATAATGAATTGAAGAAGAATGAGGCTTCTGGAGCCGCAGCGCATGTTATTCAAGAGAATATTAAGATGTTACAGTTCCACGTGGCCACACTTGTTGATAACGATATGCCGGGAATGCCCCGAGCAATGCAAAAATCCGGCAAGCCGCTAAAAGCGATCAAAGCACGTCTTAAGGGTAAGGAAGGTCGTATTCGTGGCAATTTGATGGGAAAACGTGTCGATTTCTCCGCTCGTACTGTCATTACTCCAGACCCCAATTTGCGTATCGATCAAGTCGGTGTGCCACGATCAATTGCCCAAAATTTGACCTTCCCTGAGTTAGTAACCCCGTTCAACATCGACAGAATGCAAGAACTCGTCCGTCGTGGTAACTCACAGTACCCCGGCGCAAAGTACATTGTTCGTGACAACGGCGAACGTATCGATTTGCGTTTCCATCCAAAGCCGAGTGATTTGCATTTGCAGTGTGGCTACAAAGTTGAGCGCCATTTGCGTGACGATGACTTAGTCATTTTCAACCGTCAGCCAACTCTACACAAGATGAGTATGATGGGACATCGTGTGAAAGTACTCCCGTGGTCGACGTTCCGTATGAACCTTTCGTGTACATCACCGTACAACGCTGATTTCGACGGCGACGAAATGAACTTACATGTGCCCCAATCTATGGAAACACGTGCTGAGGTTGAGAATATTCACATAACTCCTCGTCAGATCATCACACCACAGGCAAACAAACCCGTCATGGGTATTGTGCAGGATACACTCACAGCCGTGCGTAAGATGACAAAGCGTGACGTCTTTATCGACCGCGAACAGATGATGAACCTGCTTATGTTCTTACCTACTTGGGATGGTAAAATGCCACAGCCGTGCATTCTCAAACCGCGTCCATTGTGGACTGGAAAGCAGATTTTCTCTCTCATTATCCCCGGCAATGTGAACATGATTCGAACCCATTCAACCCATCCAGACGAGGAGGATGATGGCCCCTACAAGTGGATCTCGCCAGGAGATACAAAGGTCATGGTCGAGCACGGAGATCTGATCATGGGCATTCTCTGCAAAAAGACACTAGGTACCTCCGCGGGTTCACTGCTGCATATTTGTTTCCTTGAGTTGGGTCACGAAATCGCCGGCAGATTCTACGGTAACATTCAGACTGTGATCAACAACTGGTTGCTGCTGGAAGGTCACAGTATTGGTATTGGTGACACAATTGCCGATCCTCAGACTTACAACGAAATCCAGATGTCCATTAAGAAAGCCAAAGACGATGTCATATCAGTTATTCAGAAGGCCCACAACATGGAACTGGAGCCCACACCAGGTAACACGCTACGTCAGACTTTCGAGAATCAGGTGAATCGTATTCTAAACGATGCTCGTGACAAGACTGGTGGTTCCGCCAAGAAATCTCTAACAGAATACAACAATTTAAAGGCTATGGTGGTGTCTGGTTCCAAGGGTTCCAACATTAACATCTCCCAAGTTATTGCTTGTGTGGGTCAGCAGAACGTCGAAGGTAAACGAATTCCATACGGGTTCCGGAAGCGCACTCTGCCACATTTCATCAAAGACGATTACGGTCCTGAGTCCAGGGGATTCGTTGAAAACTCATATCTTGCCGGATTAACCCCGTCCGAGTTCTATTTTCACGCTATGGGTGGTCGTGAAGGTTTGATTGATACTGCTGTGAAAACTGCTGAAACCGGTTACATCCAACGTCGTCTGATAAAGGCTATGGAGTCTGTCATGGTAAACTACGATGGAACAGTGCGTAACTCCGTGGGACAGCTGATTCAGTTGCGTTACGGAGAGGACGGTCTTTGCGGTGAGACGGTAGAATTTCAAAATTTGCCTACTGTGAAGCTGTCCAACAAAACGTTCGAGAAACGTTTCAAGTTCGACCTGTCCAACGAGCGTTACATGCGAAAGGTGTTCGCAGACGATGTGATCAAGGAACTGAGTGAGTCGAATGATGCCCTGCCGGAGTTAGAAACAGAGTGGGAACAATTGTGCCGAGATCGTGAAGCTCTGCGGCAGATCTTCCCAAGCGGAGAGTCAAAGGTAGTATTACCTTGCAACTTGCAGCGCATGATTTGGAATGTACAGAAGATTTTCCACATCAACAAGCGAGTGCCCACGGATTTAAGTCCTCTGCGGGTGATTCAAGGAGTCAGGGATCTATTGCAGCGCTGTGTCATTGTGGTGGGCAACGATCGACTTTCAAAGCAAGCAAACGAGAACGCCACTTTGTTGTTCCAGTGTTTGGTGCGCTCCACTTTATGCACAAAGTACGTGGCAGAGGAGTTCCGCCTCTCTACAGAAGCTTTTGAGTGGTTGATTGGAGAAATCGAAACTCGATTCCAACAGGCACAAGCAAATCCCGGAGAGATGGTGGGCGCCTTGGCGGCCCAGTCACTTGGTGAGCCTGCCACTCAGATGACACTGAACACTTTCCATTTCGCCGGTGTGTCCTCGAAGAACGTAACACTCGGTGTGCCCCGATTAAAGGAAATCATCAACATCTCCAAGCGACCTAAGGCTCCTTCACTGACAGTTTTCCTGACAGGAGGTGCAGCTCGTGATGCCGAGAAAGCTAAGAACGTGCTGTGTCGCCTAGAACATACCACTCTTCGCAAAGTGACCGCAAACACAGCGATTTACTACGATCCGGATCCACAGCGTACAGTCATCTCAGAAGATCAAGAGTTTGTCAATGTCTACTATGAAATGCCGGACTTCGATCCTACGCGCATTTCACCTTGGCTGCTGCGTATCGAGTTGGACCGCAAGCGCATGACAGATAAGAAACTTACCATGGAACAGATTGCAGAGAAGATAAACGCAGGCTTCGGAGATGATTTGAATTGCATCTTCAACGACGACAACGCAGACAAGCTTGTGCTGCGTATTCGAATCATGAACAACGAGGAGAACAAGTTCCAGGACGCCGAGGACGAGGCCGTTGACAAGATGGAGGACGATATGTTCCTGCGGTGCATAGAAGCGAACATGTTGTCAGACATGACGCTACAGGGAATAGAAGCAATCGGCAAAGTGTACATGCACTTGCCCCAGACTGACAGCAAAAAGCGAATCGTCATTACAGAGACTGGAGAGTTTAAGGCTATCGGAGAGTGGCTGCTTGAAACTGACGGTACTTCGATGATGAAAGTTCTCAGTGAACGAGATGTGGACCCCGTGCGGACATTCTCCAACGATATTTGCGAGATTTTCCAGGTGCTTGGCATAGAGGCTGTACGAAAGTCAGTCGAGAAGGAGATGAACGCTGTGCTACAGTTCTACGGACTGTACGTGAACTATCGTCACTTGGCCTTGTTGTGTGACGTAATGACAGCAAAGGGTCACTTGATGGCCATTACTCGTCACGGTATCAACAGACAGGACACTGGTGCGCTTATGAGATGCTCATTCGAGGAAACCGTCGATGTGCTAATGGACGCATCTGCCCACGCTGAGACCGATCCCATGAGAGGCGTGTCCGAGAACATCATCATGGGACAACTGCCGAAAATGGGCACAGGCTGCTTTGACTTGTTACTCGACGCAGAAAAGTGTCGTTTTGGTATTGAAATCCCGAGTACGTTGGGCACAAACTTGATTGGCGGAAGCGGAATGTTCTTCGGTGCAGCCTCAACGCCAAGCATGACTCCACCTATGACTCCATGGGTGCAATGTGGTACGCCGCGATACTTATCACCATCTGGACCGATAAGCTCCATGACTCCTGGAGGACCAAGTTTCTCACCATCGGCCATGTCAGATGCTTCTGGAATGTCACCCAGTTGGTCTCCGGGTCACCCTGGTTCTTCACCGAGTTCACCGGGTCCTTCGATGTCACCATTTTTTGCACCATCACCAAGTGCATCGCCTGCTTACTCCCCAACAAGCCCACATTACACAGCATCTTCACCTGGAGCCGGGTCACCCACTTATTCACCATCCAGTCCGAACTACTCACCAACAAGCCCACTGTATGTTGCCAGCCCGCGGTATTCCACAACGACGCCGAACTTTAACGCACAGTCGACGGGATATTCGCCGAATTCGAGTGGTTACTCCCCAACGTCACCCAACTACTCTCCGACTTCGAACTACCCATCTTCGACACCATCATTTTCTGGCGGTGGTTCCAACACTTACTCCCCAAACAGTGCGTACTCGCCCACAGGCACAAACTATTCGCCCAACTCTCCCAGCTATTCCCCAAGCTCACCATCTTACTCGCCCTCGAGTCCTTCATATTCACCGACATCTCCATGCTATTCACCGGCTTCACCGTCATACTCCCCCTCATCGGCCAACTACACGCCCAATACACCGTCGTATTCACCAACATCTCCAAACTACTCGGCTTCACCACACTATTCCCCGGCTTCACCTGCATACTCACAAACCGGTGGCAAGTATTCACCCACATCGCCGACATATTCGCCGCCGTCGCCTTCGTATGACGGCAGTCCACAGTACACTCCAGGATCGCCGCAGCATTCACCAGCTAGTCCGAAGTACTCACCAACTTCACCGCTGTATTCACCGAGTTCGCCGCAGCATTCACCTGGCAATCAGTACAGTCCGACTGGCAGCAACTATTCCACAACGAGTCCCCGATATTCACCGAATATGTCAATTTATTCACCCAGCAGTCCCAAGTACTCTCCCACAAGTCCGACATACACACCCACTTCGCGGAACTACTCTCCAACGAGCCCGATGTACTCCCCCACAGTACCATCAACCGGATACAGCCCAACAAGTCCTGCCTACTCCCCAAGCAGTCCGACTTACGAAGAGTCCGACGATTAGACTTGTTTGCATTGATGTACTATATGTTTTATAGAGGACGTCGTGGAGGTAAGTGAATTCAGCAGACTTTCTCGGATTTTTGTTCAATTGTGTATTTGCAGAATAAAGCCTTGAAGTGCGTTTATATGTGCCCGCCACGAGGAAGTGAAGTTTAATTTTAATTAAATATTCCTTTATCTCTTTTTGATGATTTGACGTGAAACACTATTCTGTTTAAAGTTTATTATTACCACAAAAAAAATAAAAACAATTTTCGATTTGTATTCAGATTGTTTTCTTTATTTCGCTTACATAAGGACAGAGTAAGAAAAGAAAAAAAATAGGTATTCTAACTTAAGAGTACATCTCATTTCATCTCTTCGCGTTAATCATTTAGTTTGTGTATGCGCTTATAGTAGTAATAAAATTAATCGTAATAAATATAACAAATGTTAGCAAAAATAATATAACAATTCATTGAATGTGAAAACAAGCTATCATCTTTGTCGGTCGGGGGCAGGGCACATCCTTTCCGATTCTACTACATTTAATATTAACCCCCTTCATTCGTGTGAAACGCAAAACAAACGATTTGTGTACACAATCAAACTCAATCATTTCAGCACTCTCGTTCGGTGATTCATTTCATTCAAAAGGAAAATTTACAAAATTATGAATTAACAACGGAAAAGAAAACTGTTATCGACTAAACATTATTACCAAGCTTTTTCTTCGGAAAAAAACTTTCACGACTTAAGCATTAGGTTCCACACATGAAGGTTGGATGTGACTCTTCAAAGGTGGACTACACATTCAAGCATCTTTTCTCTAGGGTCCTACGAAATGGAATAGTTTACTTTATTTATCAAAAGCTACTTGTAGTTGAGATAAGCAGTCACACATTTGTGAGGCACGCACAACAACTTCTCATAGGCGTTCCCACAAGTTGACCAGTTTCATTTTTATACTAGCTCTCATTCAACTTGATTTTTCTCATATTTCTTATATAAAAAATATAATATGTTGTATTTGTATTTTTAGTAGCAAAAACAAAATCCACAAAGCACTTCATAAACGTGTGTAAATTGTTTCCAAAAGAACAGAGACGAGTAGTGTAAATCTCAATAAGGCATTGGTATGTTATCGGGTATGTGCTCGAGGAAATTCGCCGGAAACTGTCCTTGCTTTCCATCCAGCGTCTCCCCGAACAGCCAGTCTTCGTTGATTCTGTACAAAACAGTTACAAAATCGTTTTCCTGTAATAAAAAACGAAAATAAATGTCATTGAGTGCGAAATTTCAAAACATGGCAGATGTCTCTTACTTGAAATATCAAGTCACCCGGTTCACCAACATCAAATGTGTACAGGCAGCGTATTTGCTGCGGACTGTAACTCTTTGTTGTCATCGATGATGTGCTGCTTAGACTACTAGTAGTGTGTCTCTCTTCGGTTCGATAGTATGTTGTTGACAGAGAGCTACTGAATGACGAAGCAGCAGCAGTTGGTGCTGTTGTAGCGGATTTCTTTGTTGAGATATTGTCCTTTAGGGGAACCTTAATTTCAATGTAGTTCGTTGGAAATATTCCTTCACAGCCATTTCGGTTGCGTCCTCTCAACCACTCGTCGTTGAGTTTTTCCAAAATGTAGATTTTTTCGTTTTCCTTTAATGAAATTAATTTATTATTAATAATATTTATTTGATGATGCGACAGTCCACAGGGAACCAGGGCCTAGATTGATCATGTTGTGTGCGCTACTGATCTCTAACTAGTAGAAGAGACCTACAGTTTTTTGTCAACTCCGAACGGCGAAGTTTGAGAAGCTTTCTTAGACAGTTATTACTCTCGCTCGAAAGAGGTGGTGCCGCCACGGCGGCCATTATTATTATTAGACAATTTAAAAATTTCACAGAAACAAAATTTAAGAATGGAAAAACGTAAAACTAATAGGCTAGAAATGAGAAATATGTGAATGAAACCTTTTAGAGCTTTTAATGTAGAACCTTTGCTTACATGGAGCAGAGTTCGCAGAGTCATTGAATGAACCCAAAGACACCTTATGTATCACTAAGTATAACATTCTGATATGTAGTTAAATAAGACAAAGGATCGTCCGCGAATTTATAACAAAACGTAACATTGTAGTGATTTATATAATATATCCCTAATTCTTGGCTTGTAGGATCCAGAAAGAAATTGAAGACTGAACAAATAAAAATTTAGTTAGCTGGAAAATGTTGCAGTAATATCTACAAAAAGCGACTGACAAGGATAGTAAACTGCTTAATGGTTATGTCAGACGTATATGCTGATGCTCGGCTAAAATTAACAAATAAAAGGTCATGTTTATAATCTGAAATGAGCTTCTCAGGGTTTTGTGATGTAAAGGTGTAGCTTTATTAATGAAAAAAGGGTTGATTATAAAACCGTTTTAAAAAGTTTTACTGCGGATCAACGAGTTTGCTATCGAAGCAAAGTTTTCGGGTCCAAGCCGACATTCATTTATCGTCATGTAATTTGTTAAGCAGAATCTAATGGAGAATAACACCCTGTACTGCTTGGTTATAAGACACACTACTTTTGGACAGAGAATTTCCCGGAAATTCAAAACTTTCAATCAACCGGGCTCTTTTGGAAGTATCATAAAAGTACCCCATAACATTATCATAATCATTTCAAACATTTTCGGTTGTTATTGGAATGTATTCAGCCGACATATTAAAAACCCTGTTAAACAGCGTAATAAACCAATGAAACATTGGTTCTTCAAAGAGTGAGAAAATTATCTCAAAAGCAGTTTTTTTCCAGCGATGTTTATTATAATTTGAAAGATGTTAGTTCAATCGATTTTGAAGAAACTTGTTGCTGCTGCCAAAATAACTGTGACTGGTAATCGTTTAACGCCAATATTGGGAATTTGAAAATGTTATGGTTCTGATGACAAAAAACTGTAAAATAATCCAAGAATTTGATGTCAATTCATTCAATGGTACACGCAACCTTATTCGGTCTCAACTAGTGTCTTAGATAAATTATAGATCTTTAACTCCTAAAACAGCTCCTGTGTCGAGCTGTTGCCCAGGCCTAATAACTACTACGAAGTTTAAAGAACAAAATACTCACCCTAAAGCTAAGATCACCTTCAACAGCTCCTTCGAAGTCATACAAAGCAATACCGTAGGCCTGACTATCGGCACTAGAATCGCAGTAAGCACCTAAGTCAAGAGCATCCGCCCGTCCACTTATGACATCCAGGATGCTGACACCCCCCGTTGGTGGTGGTGGTGGAGGACAATTTGGCATTGGTGGTGAAGGTGGGGTGCTCACATCACCTTCTGGTGATTGATGTTGTTGTGAAGCTCCAACAGCTAGTTGATAGCGTGCTTGCTCTAATGTTGGCGGTTTCGGTGCTTTAGGTTTTTGAGAGATTTTCGGTTTAATTATGGTGGGCATGGTCAAAGTAGGTGGTGGGGGCAAAAGACTTTTGCCGTTGCAAAGTGGATTGTCCGCGTTCTGTTGTATTCGATTGCTGACCACGCTGAAATTCCTTACCGGTGCACTACCCAGGGTTGTGTGTGTGGCACTGTATGCGGTGTCACCGCTGCTGCTAAACGCGTCCCATGGATCCAGTGGACTAGTCGTAGCTCGGCTCCCACTAAAGTCATCCTCAAAGCCTGACTCCGGCTGCGATACACTTCCATTGTTTGGCGAACTGAAATTCGAATCAGAACTAAAGCTATCCACGCTCACGCAGTCGCTGTTTGATTTTTGAGTGAATGTCGGCGAACTTGGGGGGGAATCAAAACTGATCAACTGCGGTTCTGTTGATGGCGTTGACAGTGAT
Organism: Eristalinus aeneus; assembly: GCA_955652365.1. Classification (NCBI taxonomy): domain Eukaryota; kingdom Metazoa; phylum Arthropoda; class Insecta; order Diptera; family Syrphidae; genus Eristalinus; species Eristalinus aeneus. The sequence goes on along the minus strand of OY019130.1, from coordinate 5,818,234 downwards.
GTCGTTGAGAACGAATATAAGGAATTCGTGTGAGATTGACTCAAAGTGGAGCCGTACAGCGAGCCATTTTGTGTTGCGCTGTTTGTGGACTTTTGCGAGGGCCTCGAAGGGGCTTTGGTTGATTTCTTTTTTCCAAATAAGTTTGTCAGGATATTCACAGATTGTGCTGGTGGCGTTGTGTACCCGTTTACTTTCGGCGGCGGTGGTCGCTTCGGTGGTGGTGGTCTTGGCGGAGGTACCTTCTTTCTTCCGACAGCCATTGGTTCGAATGGCGAGCATTCCCAGTTTGTCGTTGGCGCATAGCGAACATTTGCAGCTGGGAACTTTCGCGTTATCGAGGAATTTGTTTTTTCCGAATTGGACGTCAGCGAATTATTGCTGTTACTTCGATAAATGGAAGAGGTGGACGCATAACTTCCGTTGTTGCCGCCTTTTGTAGGCGGTGGAGGGAGTTTTATTGTTAATTTTGGTACAACGCCCCCATTTTGTTGCTGTTGGTGACGGAATTGTGATAAATTATTATTGCCGACGGTTGTTGGTGGAGGTGGCGCAGGACGAGATGGAATTGTCATGCTCTGATTTATCTGAAAAAAAAAAAGAAAACAAATACTTGCTTTAGTATTAATTACAATGAGAGGATTGACTGCGGAAACAAAGCGCAGACAAGAACTTTTTTGTTCGGTTATCAGAACTCTCTTATCGCATTGCGGCTGTTTGCACATGGAAAACGTTGGTCTCAGTGAATCTCTCTGACGACTTCAAGTGATCTTTCAAATTGTTTTCTTATTATCATGAGGGGACAAACAGTGAATGAAATTAACTCTTCTAGAGTACGATTTTAAAGGGTACAGTTAAAACGTTAATTCTACAAAGACGAATAAACTATTAAAATCGCTAACAAACCCATTTTTAAAAATTGGATCGATTTCATCCTCTATAAAATATTTTCAGAAAGAGACAATTTGTATGGCCATTAACCTCAATTTTATGAAATTTATGTATTATAGAATGTATAAGTTACTAAGGGGTATGTTGCCGCTTGATGAATACAACAGCTTTAATTCCTCTTTTATGATGTCTTCAATTTTAAGTTATTTACCAAGACGGCAAATCAAATGCTGTATAGCGATAAAGATACTTATATCGTCCCAGTAAATGATGTGAATGAACTTAATGAATTGGGTGTTTTTTCTCGTTTCCATAGTCTTTGGCACCAGGAATAAAAGTTTTATAAAGGCGACCAGAGAATGTTTAAGAATCTTGATCACATTTATGAATCGTCAGTTCTCTGTTGTGAAAACAAAAATATAAAAATTTATTGTATATTTTGGACATATTTGTAAGGATTACGACCTAGTTTTTGAAACATCTTAACACACCTAGTGCTATCCAGTTGTTGAAATATTTAATTATGTTTTTTTCACTATATATCATGGTTGTGAACATGCGGACTACAACCTCTTCTCCAGGCACCAGAGAGCAATTAATTTTGTGAGTTGACCAAATGCCCAATTTATATAAAGTTCTTTGATTCATTGCCCGTCACAATAGCAACAAACTGTCACCAGCAAAAAATATATAATAAAAAAAATATATAATAAAAAAAATATATAATATATATAATATTAAGAGTTTTTTTTTGAATAAACACAAAAACCCGGGGCTAACTAGCTAGTAAATTGTACCCAGTTTTGTTCTTTCGCTTTCCATGTCTTGAAAAGAAAAACCTTTAGACAGCAAATTCGGAAAAGCTTCGATCATAGACATCATCAAGCATAGCAGTCATATAGACGCTTTTTCTATCGTTCTTAAGCCAAGCACCTTGCAACAACCAATTGGAGAAAGTCAAACAGTTAAGGAAGGGAAAGAAAGCAGTCGATTAAGGTTTACCAGGAGCTTCCGGAGTTTCGTGATGTCTTGATGTCGTGATGCATTTATTATTGCATATGGTGATAATTTGTTTCGTTTTATGTTAGAAACAACTACAAAAACTATAACTCATTTTTCAAAAAAATTTCGAGAGCAGGTAAATACGCAGATTTGTAGGTGCACTGTTAAGTCAGTACAATCTACAAAATCTTAAGGCGTAATCTTTGTAGGAATGTGTGTTGATAACAACGCTGCGATGCCTTGTTTTCGATCGCCAGAGAATATTGAAAATCAATTCCAGACAGATACAAGTAAATACCTCGAATCGATTTTTTGATACAAAATTAAAAAAAATGGAAAGCTTTAGTTTTTAAACAAATTCTAGCCATTGCTTTCCTACTTAGGAACAAGAACATGCAACTCAACAAATACGAACGCTTCAACAACTTTTGTGACAGTCTCAACCAAGATAAAGACATTAATATTTAAAAAAAAAATTAAATCGTTATAGAGTGACGAAAAGAACAGAGAGTCTTACAAATTCTCGTTGGTTAAAATCTTTGAAAATAAATATCACTCTTCTGTTAGGTAACAGATAAAACTCATCGGGGTTTCTCATAATCGAACCCCCACACGAAAGTTCTGGCTTTCCCTATAATTAAAAAGGAAGACCGCAAAACCAGTTGGTGTTAGAACACATTACCCGACACCATCTCTCTAACAAAAAAAAAAAAAAAACTACTTTCAAAGATGTATGGGTCTACTGGATTTCGAGGGAATTTGAATAAATTTGAGATATCTAACCCAATTACAGGAAAAAAAAAGTCACATAAACCTTTCAATACAGTCTTTCTCGGCAGCTTTCCGGTCTATTCTAAAGCCAGTCAGTGTTTATGTTCCCAAGTTGAAAGACAAGTTGTAACACAAATACGGAAAATCAGCTACAGATTGCTCACAATTTAGTAACTGTGAATACCGGTTTTGTTCATTAGGTTGCCTTTTATTTCATCCACCGGAAATCATTGTGAACGCTACATATATCGTTTCAGATCACATCTCAGCGGAACGGGACCCGACGAGTGAACCCTATTGAATTACAAGAAACCAACTATAAACTAAAAGGCGCAATGCCCGCGATTGACCAACATAAAGTGACGAGACAACGAATAAAAAACAGTAGAAATAAGAGAAACGTTAACGCAACACTTGGTCAGGGTCCATATCTATTAACCCAAATATTCAATTAGCCGGATGCTACAAAAATTTCAGATGATTTCTGTAGTTTGCCAATATACAGATTCAAACGCATAGCCAAGTGATTTCCACAATCGTGTTTGTCTTATTAAGGATTTATGTGCATCAAGTGTTTTTCGTCTTACTCACATCAGCGAACAACAAGCAGTGAGGTGAAGAATTATTAACAAATTAAAAACAAATAAATTTCTAACCTGACGATAGAGTGAAAAGTCGTGAAAACCCACACCCAAGCGCCTTGTGAACGAACAATAAACAGACAGTGGTTTTATTAACAGCACATCAAGGTCATCAGCTGTACACACAAACACACACACCTACCGAAAATAGTCAAAGCACAGTGCCGCAAAACTTTTTTTTCCTCCTCACATCTTAACAATGAGTGACAAATGTGTTATCGGCTGTTTGTAACGTCTTATGTTACGTTGTGTATCTAATTGGCGGTGTCGCTCTCTTCCCCTTTCCGCACTGTCCTGAAATGCTTTGCAAGCCGGTTGAGGTGGCCTGCCTTCTTTGTCACTTCAACAATTGACATCACCGTTTTCCCGGTGTGCGGTGTGAACAAACAGCAAACATATGTATAACTTTAACCAGCAGCCAGTAGACGTAACCACTGCTAGTTGTTGTGGACATTTTTTTGGAAGATTCTCTCCTCCACGATAATCAAAGCGTTGATTTCAATTTATTTCTCATTTACAGTTTGTTGATTTTTTGGGTTGTTTTCTTTCGCTTTCATTTATTTATACGAGTTCGATTTTCGATGACCTCAAGTCTATGCTCGTAACCACCTGACACGGCGGCCGATTGGAACAAGTTAAATGACCTATGCTTAAGTAAGACATTCTCATCCACTTATGGAAGTGCCATTCGTGAAGAACTTCTTGCCAATAACTGTCCGTTGGCTAAATTAAGATAATTTTCGAGGCACGTATTCAAAGACGTTACGATGATAAATGAATTCAAAAACCCCGCGTAACTCTGTTTGATTTCATTGTATACATGTGCTCATGTATATGTGAATTTTCGATTTGTACGTGCTTAGTAGTCTGTGACGCATATTCAAATTCATTTGGATACTTTTTTAACAATCTTGCTGAGTCGATGATTACGTGAAAATATTGTTTTTTTCCAATTGCTTTTATCTCTTCATCGTGTTCATCACGTTGTTAAGGAAAATTTGAAAACAATTCTGGAGTGTATACTTGTTTATTTATAGCTCGCTGAAATCTTTCAAATTTGGAATACAGATCAGAAAACAGAGGATAAAGTAATATCAACACACAACAAGGAGGAAAACAAACCAACGCAATTAGACTAGACTATCATACATTAGATGTGTACATCAACAAACGTGACGCACGTGTTAATAAAACTGCCTTTGTTTAAGTGTCTTACAGCCCACTCCGGTTTGGATAACAGCAATGAAAAGCCTCTAGTTAGATATCACTTAACTGCTCACTAGGAGTCGCAATTGGTTCATTTAGTGATCGTGGATCACGGAAAATCGAAACAAGTTCTAATAATGCAGAGAACGTTTTGATATGCGGTCGTTCCTAATTGAAACTTCAGGTAGGATGCTAAAATTGTAAGCATTTTGTAAAAGATTACAGTGGCCGCCGTGGCGTAGTGGGTAGAGTGCGACGCGCCCACACCGGAGGGTCTAGGTTTGATTACCGGCTGAACACCTCGAATTTTTCACGGCACCACCTCTTTCGAGCTGCTGACAACACTCAAAGAGTAATAACTGTCTAAGCAAGCTTCTCAAATTTCGCCGTTCGGAGTCGACAAGAAACTGTAGGTCCCTTCTGCTCGGAAGAGAACAGTCCCACGGACAACACGAATAGTTGATGAGCAAGCTAGGACCTGGTCCCGTTGTGGACTGTCGCGCCAACAATTATTATTATGAAAAGATTACTGATGTTTTCATAAACATCAGAGATCAGAGAAAACCGTCGCCCTTGTTTGTAAAGCGCGCCACTCGCACGACGAAGGTTTAAGGTTTGAATCCTGGATTGAACATCTTAAAATTTTTATAACAAAACCTCCTTCAAACTACGAAACTAAACTACTACTGTCTGTGAAAGAGCTTCTGAAACTTCGCCGTTCAGAGTCTACAAGAAACTATAGATCCCTTCTGCTCGTGAGAGAACAGTCCCATGCACAGGAACCTAGGCCCTGGTTCCCTTGCAAATTGTTGTGCCACCCAAAATATTTTTATATGTAGATATCCTATCAACCACCTAACACTTCATTTAGCAGAGAAGAAAATAAAAGTTTAGATCGGGAATCAAACCTGGGAACTTAGACATACAACTGCATTCCAGCAACAATCCAAACATTTTGGAATTTCATGCAAACACATTTTAAAAACATATAAAGATCCTAGAAGTCCTTGAATTGCTTTCTTAAGAAGAATGGTTGGCAATTATTCTTAAAAATTAAATTTAAGTCCACAAAAAAAATCACTGAAGATTTTGAATTGCTCATAAAATTCTCTCAATACTTCCTTTGTCGTTATAACTTGCACCCCGTACATGACAAAACTTTTAACGATTCATTCGGGCTGTCTGTATAACGGCTTGCAATGAAACGTGTCGTTGTAATTAACAACAAAGCATACAGTGGGCATACTTTACGCGTCCAGCAAAGCGGATGTCCAAATAAGGCAGACAATGATCTCCAACTGACAACCAATACAAATCCCAGTTGATGCTAGAGGCCTCGTGGCCAAATTCAAACTCTTCCTTATTCAAATTTATCTGCCGGAGAAAGGATTGCTTGGTCATGGTCAAGCACAGAAAATAATTTCACTGCGCTCGAGCAAAGTTTTTTTTTTCTTTTTCAATTTTGAAATTGTCTCGAACGTAGGAGTACTCGTACATTTGCATGCAGCGAGTGTCTGGCGCGAATTCACTGTGTGTATGCCAATCAAGAGTTAGCAAGAACATCTGGAGCATTAAATTACAAATCATGGCATGCATCAGCAAGTACATGCTCATCGACCGTCATAGAAAAAAATGTCATTGATTCTCTGCTTTGGAGTGTGCTGTTGTGTACTGTGTGCAAATGGGTTCAAAAAAGACGGAATTTTTAAAATTACGGTAACACTGAAAGTAAATTGCTATGAACCTTTATTAACTTGGCTCTTTGAGCTGCATGTAAGTGGAGTTGCTTGATTAAACAAGGAAGGATTAATGGGAATGGGAAGAAGTATAGAGTTGACGAAGACCCAATTTAAAACTAATATTTATAAATTGGGACTAAAACCCACACTAAGCCATAGTTTCTTTAATAACAACAGGGAATGCCATGTCTTCTCATGCGAAGGGAAGAAGTGCGGTTTGAAGTTTACTCCGAGAATGGTGAAATTCATAGAGCTTAGCTTAAAAGATTAAGTGTCGTAAAAGGGTACAAATCTTCTTCAAGGAACTCATAACTCATAATATTCGTAGCACTCGGTGGTCTCTCTGAACTAAGCTCCGTCACTTTTCAGTTCTGAAGCGAGCAACAAGTGCCAATCGAAGAATCCCATTCGAAACCTTCAAGGGTAAGTTTCCTTTGTCATCTCGAGTTCTGTGGCAAAGAGCCTAAGGGCTTTGAAAGAATAGTTTCATTTAATAAAACAATTGATGTGCCATTCAAAAAGGAAGGGCTAGTCCCTGGATCTTGGGAATATGGAATAAAATAATGAACACGTGTTTAGGGAAAATTTAATCCAACAGTCAAGAGTAGAAAACCAAATTTTGTCATCAAAAATCTAAATGACCAATCGATGAATTATACATCGATACAATTTTAATGATGTTCGAAAACAACTGTTTCCCTTCAAAGTAAACCAAAATTCAATTTCCCATGTTATTTCTGACCTGAAACACAGCGTGTAGAAATTAGGTGTGTTTCCGTACTCGAAAAAACCAAAACAAAACAATGCAAAACAACACAAACTAACTCAAAGTCTGTTCCTGTATACCGAAAAAATGGGTTTCACGTCAAATGAGCGCTCTCTCGAGAGAGTAAAATATTTCGCTACCCTACCCGTTTTAACACAAGAAATTTTTGTGGGTAGATTGCTGAATTTCTGTCAAATTATTTAATGTGTGTACAGAGATAAGTAAGCATTGGCTTTGTGTATGTGTCTCAAATTGTATTCTTGTTTTTGTTTTCTACAGCGAAAGAGTTAATTTGACATTTCTGTATGACATACTTTACACATTTGGTTTAGATGCGTTCCCGTACTTTGCCTCTTTCTGAGAGAGATTTACCCCCACTCCCTAACAAATGACAGACTTATACAAAAATTGCTGGAACACACCAATTACCTGGTATACCCGTATGAAGTGAGCGTCAAGATACAAATGTCTCGATAGGGAACATTTGTTGTGAACGAGCCTTTATTTTTTTTTTGTTTACTATGACATCTGTAAAAATATTTAGTATACATCAAGTTATTGAACAGATATCATATTTTTTCATCGTGTTAAAAATGTCGAATTTTGTACCAGAAAATGATGATTTGCGAAAAGCATTAATTTTTTGTTTTCGTTTAAAGAAAACTGCTGCAGATTCGCATCGAATGCTTTTCGAGGCATATGGTGATCATGCTCTATCAGAAGCAACATGCAAAAGATGGTTTCAACGGTTCAGAAATAATAATTTTGACGAGAGAAATGAAGAACATGGAAGACCACCAAAAAAGTTTGAAGACGCCGAATGGCAAACGACATTGGATGGAGATGACACTTTGAGTCAAAAGCAAATGGCGGCAATGTTAAATGTTGCACAACAAACAATTTCTGACCGTTTAAAAGCCATGGAAAAGATCCAAAAGTGTGGAAAATGACTGCCACATGAATTGAATGAAAGACGGATGGAAAACTGACACGAAAGAAAATCGGTTTTGCATCGGATTGTTACTTTATTTATTTAAAGAATCCTAAACGGAAAAAATCATGGGTTAATCTGGGACAACCATCAACATCTACTGCAAAACCAGATCGATTTAGCAAGAAGACAATGCCGTGTGTTTGGTGGGATCAGAAAGGTGTGCTGTATCACGAGCTCCTAAAACCTGGTGAAACCGTTAATACTGATCGCTACCGACAACAAATGATCAATGTGAACCATGCATTGATCGAGAAACGACCAGAATGGGCCAGAAGACACGGCAAGGTAAGGATACAATCAAAACACTTGGCTGGGAGCAGCTACCCCACCCGCCGTATTCACCAGACTTGGCTCCTTCCGACCACAATTTGTTTTCATCGATGGGATCCGCATTGGCTGAGCAGCACTTTGATTCCTACGAGGTCGAAAATTGGGTGTCTGATTGGTTTGCTTTAAAAACAATTTTATTGGCGTGGTATTCACAAAGTGCCAGAAAGGTGGTCAAATTGTGTAGAAAACAATGGCCAATACTTTGAATAAAAAGTTTTTACTTTCCCATTAATAATTAGTGTTTTATTTTCAAAAAACGTTCATTTCATAATGATATACCTGGTATGTGCCCAAGCAGGGATTTCTCTACGTCCTGCATCTCCTATGAAGTTCATACAATTGCATGCCGCACATTTTAACACATAGACACGAGGGCTGTTTTGAAAAGAAAATCAACCCTCTTTTTGGAATTTTCCATAAAATCACACATCTGCCTAGTTGACACAATCCCCTGCGCTTTTTGTTTGTTGATCCGAACCTTTTTCGTGATATGAACAGAAAGATAATTTGTTATACTGCTAAAGGGTGTTAGGATCTATATAGGATTAAATGCATTATGTCCAATGCATTCTGTTTATAAAGAGCTAGTGATCCTCATGTTTCAAAAATTTACTATATATAGTTTAAACTGTTTAGTAAACCTAGCTAATGAAACAGACCTAGTGTCTGCATTGACAAGACAATTTTGTTCCAATAGCTGTGTCTTGTTGTAAATTCGAAGTCATAAATATAAAATTTGTGAAGTCTAGCGTTCAGTTTAACATTCACCGCTCAACATTCAACGTTAATTAATTTCATTGTGTCTCTTTTGCCAAAATAATGCGTCATTCACAGTCATGCCCGTCTCTCCACATCCCACGTCCTTTGGGGAGGGATGATTTCAAATTTTGTCAAGTCTTTCGTAGTAAAGACAATTACGCATAGATGTGAAAAGAAAAACCCCATAAGCTCGTGTAGTAATGAGAAATCATTAGGGGGTTACGTATGGGGGTCTGTTTGTTCTTAATGACTCGTGCTTAGTTAAATTCATGGAAAAGTTTTTGTAGAAGTCAGAAAATGGATGACTAGAAAGCAAGTTTCTTCGTAAAAGTTTGTTACCTTTCCGGAATTTAGGTTTAGATAAATTTCAAAGCAAACAACAGAAAGACGAATTTTCGCATTACGCAAAACTAGCCAGATGATGAAGAACTTTTTTATCGAAACCCGAATAAATTCAAAATTAGAAAATTCTGACAAAGCGCCCGTCGATCGACTGCCTACTAAACAAAATATAAGTCGCAAATTCCTCGGTCTATTTAATTATTTATTATTATTGTTATTATTATTATTATTATTATTATTACTATTATTATTATTATTATTATTATTATTATTATTATTATTATTATTATTATTATTATTATTATTATTACTCTTAGTATAATTATCCCGTTGGTTAGTCAGTAAAAAACCTTATGTAAGCATTAAAAACCATTGCCGAAATCTGTATAAAAGCATTTGTCTCTGGCAGTCAGCACAGAGCCATCAAAAAAACTTTTCTCTTAAAATTCTGAAATGAGTTGAAATTCACTTCATTCTAAGTTGGGAGGGGAAGTATTGAAAAATATCAGACTGTTGAAATTTCAGCAAAATTAGAAAAGTGATCGCCGTAGCAAAGTTGTAGTTTGCGACACTCGATCGCCGAAGATCCACGTTCGATTTTCGGACTGAATATCCCGCATTTTTTTACAGCACCACTTCTTAAGAGGTGCCTGCAACACTAAAAAAAAAATAAAAAATGCCTATAAAAAGCTTTTCAAACTTTGCATTTCGGTTCCTTCTACTTATGAGAGAACAGTAGGTTCTTCTACCCACGCATATCACGAGTACCAACTACCAAACTAGACTAGCTCCTTGTAAACTGTTCCGAAATCTAATATATTTGTATATACATATTTATATGTTTTTTTTGTGGCCGCGGTGGCATAGTGGGTAGAGTGCGGCATCCACACGCCGAAGGTCCAGGTTCAATTCGCGACTAAACATCTCGAATTGTTCGAGCTGCTAACAACACTCAAATGGTATTGTCTAAGGAAAAGCTTCTCAAACTTCGCCGTTCGGAGTCGGCAAAACACTGTAGGTCCTTTCTATTCGTGAAAGAACAGTAGCGCGCACTTGATGAGCAACTTAGGCCCTGTCGTGCCATACAATTATTATTTTGTATAATTATTTATAATTTTAATTGGTATAGTACTTCATCCTCGATGCATATATCATTATTTTATTTGATGCATTGAGAATGTTGACGTTTTAATTTGATGCATTGTTCTTCGTCGATTGAACAGTTCTCTGCACCACATTAAATAGACTTTTGATATATTTTTTGAAGGCACATATCCCAAGACTTCCATGAGTTGAAGTCTGATTTCCAGGCGTTGAGAAAAGAAAAACAAACAAATTTGATTATTATTGTTTTTTATTTCGATATGGTTAAACTTAAGTCCCTATCTCCATGTATAAGTTTTAGAACGAAAGTCGTGTAAACGAAATGTGTTATAAACAATAAGAAAAAAAAAAAACAAGTGAAGTGATAAGTTTTTGTGTCTCTGAAAGTGCTGGATCCCACGAACAATTGCAATCAGAAGTAAAAAACAAACGGAAAAAAACAAACGGAAGTAAACAATGTTTCTAACTAATTGAAGTTAAAAAGTGGTCGAGATGGTCTCTAAAGTCGGCAATGTAGTATTAATTCACGAAATGTATTTTGATCCCATTCCATACCCTTCACGATCTCCTTCGATGTCCTTTCGCTATCGAAATAAAATCGTATATCATATTTATTCTTGGCTGAAAATGAACACCCACCAAACCTACGCCAATATGTGTTTTTTGAAAGTAGAAAGTTTGTTTCAGGAATAACCAACATAAAAAATAGTTCTTTACATCTCTACCAAAATAAAAAAAAAAATTAAATCTGTCATTGCTTACAAGTTATTCTTTGTAGTTTTGTGTGAACGTACAAAACCATTTGTTTTGAAATCCGGTTGAAAACCACGCAATGTGTGGATAATAAAGAACTTCGTTAACTTCTGCCCAGCAGTAAATAGAAGCAACATCACAACAAAACTCAAGAGCAAATGAACTCGCCGATCTCAGTGTCTTTAAACTCAAGAGACAATAGCAAAATAAAATCCTCTCTCGAAGAACCAAGCTTGAGCCAAATAAAACTTTTATACTAAAATAAAATTCTCGTTCGCGTGTTGGCCTGATGTGGTAAACGGACCCCATATTTAAAACATATTCAAAAACATTGACCCAAAACATAAAAGACACCCTGTGTGGCATTACATACGCACAACAAGCGTCGTTTTACAGAGTTTTAACGGCTTTGCATGACCGGAAACTGCATGCTATGTCACAAGAAGCACCATCAAAGGTTGCTTTTGTTGCAAATGAAGAGAAAATATAGTTTTCCTCGCAATGAGTCAGTGATTAAGATTGCAAAGAAAACCTTTAACGTTTGGCCTTAAGATCAAGGGAGAGTGATAAACTTGCTGCGATGTTACACCCAAGGCCTGCTCGCTTGTAACTGAGGAGTTTTATTTCGTGGATGAATAAGCAAAGAGTTCTACTTCATTAGATAAATACAATCATTTTTTTTCTTCGCTCAGCTGTTATTTCAGTGTGTGTTCACAAGCCATTCCTCCCCATTTTGAGTGACTCACGATTGGCGAAACAACCATACGTCACAGCATTGGTTGCAACACCTGTGAGTCGATGGAATTATCGCCATTTATCGATTATGATTAAATCATCTATAACCATTTCAACTATTGAATAAGAGTAAACAAATATTCGTAATGCGTGAATGTTAAATTAATATTGATGACTACTAATAATTAGTTCACTCTAGACAAGTGTTGACATGAAGAAGACAGCACTGTTTGCCTTACTTACATTACAGAAGAAGTATTTGTTCAATTTTGCAGAAGAAAATTTGTTCCTTACTTGTGCTCATTAACACTTCCGCGTCCGGTTTTTGCCTATGAATACTGTCTTCGCCAATATGAAACAACATTATAACCAGTTTTTGGATTATTACGTAACATTTCCACATCGTCTTTAAATTAATTTCAGTTGCTGCGCTTCCACTCTTCGCTTCTGTTTTCGTGTGTTCAAGTGTTGAGGTTGAGTTAAAAGATTGAACAAACTGAAGGTGCATAGGAAAATTGAATAATTAAATGGGGCATTAGCATGAAAAGTTGTGCGCTTCTTTAGGAAGCAAACAGTTTCACTTTGCATTGCTTAATAATAACAGCTTAACTTTAACTTCAAGGTTCAAGGCCTTTTGATGTGATGTGTGTTTATCTTTCATTGTCTCTGAAACTTTATTTTTGCATAAGAGCAGAACACTTATTGAACATTGCAAATTTATTTTAACACGCACAAGTTTGGAGTGCTTTGTGCTGGCGATAAAGTTCTCATAAAATGCTGAACGTTAACACTAGTGGGAAACCAATCAAATTTGCTTGACGAATTGAACAAATTAATGTAGCTATTAGAGGAACATTTACCTACACAAAGGCAAAGGAAAAATACAATCTTCGCGTGTCAAATGTAATTGGCGGTTATTTCTAGTGAAGCTTGATGGTTGTCGTAAATAATAATAGTTCTCAACATGGTATGAGTCGCAAATTACCTTACCTGCAAACGTGGGATCGTACTTCTACACGAAGGGAAATTAATTAATTTGTAGTTGCATTGCATATTTTTAGAAAATAAAAAAAAATGTATACAAGACGCCGTTCGAAGTCGATAATAATCTGTAGCTCTGCTCGTGACAGATCAAAAGTATTCGCAACACAAATAGTAATTATTTTATTTGCCATTTTAACGACAGTGGTTGGCAGCACTTTGGTCAAAAAAGAGTTGCTGTATGCTTCTATACATAATTTTCATTTTAGCCGTTCAATTGTATAAGAACCGCCTCAAATCAACCATGAGCTGGACGGCCGAACGATTTTGAATAGCAAAATTGAATTGTCTGTGCGAATTGCAAAGTCACTGTACCTGCTTTGCTGATGAGTGATACATAAATGCTGCAACAGCCACGGATCTATTGAACATGTTTGTCATATATCGGTAACCTACGTAGGCTCCCAAAGTGGTGTGTTTTGAGCTTGCGCAGTATGTTTCAATACCCTTGGTTTTAAAAATAGTGCTTGAACAAACAATATGGACACTCAACAGATTTCAATTCTAAGAGGGGGCGTTGAATATATTCGCGGTATCGGGGTGAAGCTATGGTTATATATATAAATTGACTTATTTATGAAGTAATACTATTAGTGCATTCATATAAATGTGATTATTAATTCGCGTTTTACCTCTAGTTAAACAGCATCATAATGGGAACTGAGACAATGATGGTGAAAATTAAGCATCGCGCTGTAATCAAATTTCTCACTAAGCAAGGAAAAAGTAAAAAATCTACTCATGAAGAGATGGTGGCTGTTTACCAGGGTTCCGCAGCTTCATTATCAACTGTGCAAAAGTGGTCAAGTGAGTTCAAGAGAGGCAGAGAGAGCATTGAAGACGACCCCCGCTCTGACGCCCCGGCTATTGCTTGTACGGGAGAAAGCATCAAGGAAATCAAAAAAAATGTTCTTGAGGATGCCCGAATAAAGGTGAAAATTATGGCAGAGATCACCAAGCTTTTAACGGGTACCATTCACATTATTCTTTATGACCATCTTAACCTTTCAAAGGTAAATGGAAGGTGGGTGGTACGAATGCTAACAGCTTCTTCTTCTTGTTGTGGCGCTACAGTCCGGGGTGGACCTGGGCCTCAACCAACATGCCTCTCCAGCCAGCACGATCTTTTGTCAGCTGTGCGCCACTTTAGTCTAGTCGTCCTCTGTTGCGTTGTCCCAATGGCACGGATTCAAGGACTTTTCGGGCCGGAGCAGTGGTATCCATACGCTCTACATGGCCTAGCCATCTTAAGCGTTGTATCCGTAGACGCTTAACCAGGCGCATGTCGCTGTACAGCCCATAGAGTTCGTCATTAAATCTTCTCCTCCAGATGCCATCAACGCAAACAGGACCAAAAATCGTAAGCAAAACTTTTCTCTCGAAAAACTAAGAGCTTCCTCATCCGCCTTTGCTAACGTCCAAGATACCGCGCCATAAAGTAGGACGGGGAGGATCAAGCTGTTATATAAAGCCACAGTTTTTTGGAACTTAATGGGAATCTTGGTCAATGAGTACAAAAAAAGGTGAAACCATCATGTGGCGTTGATGGTTTCACCTGAACGTTTAGGTGTCGAAAAACGTTGACCTCTCATTTTATTTTTTGCGTACGGGAATAAAAAGTGGTCCTTCGGTGCCAAGTCAGAATCATAGGACAGATGATTCATCAAATCGATGTTTTGAGTGCTCAAAAATGCAGTTGTTTGAGCCGATGTGTGAGAGCTCGTATTGTCGTGGTGAAGAGTGATCCGTCTTCGGTGGTTGGTTTTCCTGATTTCTTGGAAGACAACTGACAAATAAATAGTTGTGTATCACTCAGAATTGACAGTTCTGCGTTGTTCTAGTGATACGGTTGTGACATGTCCAGTTTTTCCGAAAAAGAAGGCGACCCTTTGCTTGGGAGTGCTTCGTTCGCGAGCAACTTTTGTTACCTTTGGCTCAATTTAAAACACCCATACAGTCGACTGCTGTTTACTTTCGGGCTCATATACGTGTTTCGAAGCACCGCGATCGTAGTTGAGTTAATCCACCTCGAAAGTTGTAAAATATAATCGCACGAAAATTTGCACGATTTAATTCCATTTTTTGGGCGAGATGAATCTTTTAAGTTACTGTAAAGTACACAAATAGCGCTCATAAGTCAAAACGTTCTCAGTACGTATAACCTCAAAAATGTAAAGCTTTACGATAGAGCTAGCAGTTGCCAGATTGCACACAACACTAGGGTTGCCCAATCCCGAGATATAAAAGGCAACCTTCGTATTCTAAGAACAACAACTTAAGGAGCTCAGTCCCTGGACAACGACTTCTCAATGCACACAACATGTTAAGCGAAGAGATTTTCCCCCCGACATCTGCATGCGAGCCGTGTCACTTCTTCTCCAGCAGTGATACAACCTATCATCGAGGTTCACCCTGAAAACAACCCCCACCCCCCACCACTACAAAAGAACATCATCGATACACGGATCTGAACACCTCGATGTTAAGACAGGACATCGTTACATTGTAAATAATTCACTTGTACACACCCAAACTATGTAAGACAGTTGTTCATTCGTCGGGCCCCTATTGTTGAGAAAACGAAACATATATATGTATATTCACTGTAGTCGTAAGCTTAACAATTTTTGAAATTGTAAATATTTTGTTCAATAAAGAAGAATTGAAAATTGAAAAATTCTGAGAACAACAATTTGTCAAATTATTTGAAACAAAAACAGTTATCGTTCTCCATATTGCCGAATTCCTTCGCAACTATATCCAACACCAAACAAAACATAAATACAAATTGCAACAGGATCTTCCAAAAACCTAGTAAATGTTTCACTCTGAATGGAAACAAATAGTCCGTGTCAAGGAAATGCATGGAAGTGAGTTCGGCATGTGTCATGCATGAGTCAAAATTACACTCCTTTTTGTAGTCATTATTCTCGCGTGTTAGAAAATTGAGGAAGACAATAGCATTGAACTCCACCACACCCTACGAAAAAAATTCATGCAAAACAGAAAACACAACTGCAAGTTAAACCAAACCCATTTCCACGAAGTACAAACTCGATAGTTTAATAGTTTCAACTGATAGAGAACACAAAGCAAATTCCATTCCAATTCACGTCATTGCAATCAATTTCTTTTCAGCAATCGCCTATGATTTCCCTCGCAATCGGAATCACTGCCATTGAGGAACAACTGCATGAAAGTAGGAAAAACATGAAACAAAAGTTGCAAAAAACCGCGAGTTTGTGCCATCACGATAATTAGCTGGTTTAATGCTTTGTGATTATTAACACAAGCATGTCCATAAGTAAAAAAAAAAAGCAAACGAAATTAGCACGCAACATCAAATGTGTCGTTATCTAATCCAGTTCAGTTTTGACGGCTGAAAAATATGAGTAATGCTGTGTGTCGTCGCAATCAAAATATGTACAGTAGACAGTGTCGTAAATGCTGTTCACTATCACAGAAAAGAGTTGCTGCTTTAAGGATTTTAGGTTTTTGTGATGACATCTCTGGGAGGCTTTGAAATCCATTAAGTGCGTAAGACACTAATCTAAAATGCCTTAGGAACCTTTATGCACGGTGTTCAGAATTCTCGTTAACACGACTAGTCTATAGCACGACCCTTAGTATATGCTATTCTTTTTTTAAACTGATTTCCCTAATTCGAAGCCAATTCGAGGAAGTGAGAAATGTTTCTCGATTCCTTCAAGGTTAGACCAAAGTGAACGTGCAACGGAGCATGTTATTGATAAACTTCCTATCGAAGTCATTCAGTATCCACTCGTTAAGCCGTAGATAGTTTTATGTACACTTTTGGAAAAAAGGCCGGCTGTCTTTGACAACTCCAATTAATGTCAATAACAGCGGATAACTATTAACAAACAAAAACAAAATGAACCAAAAAATTAAAAAGCACTATTTCACCTAATTCAGGGAATGAGCACATTTCTTTGCCCATGCTATTGTAAATAATCCGTTCGGAAAGAAAAAGCGAAAAGTAAAATTGATGTATCAAAAGGGTGATGTGTATTTTTAAACTCTAAACTTGTCACAGCAAGAATTCCGACCGGTTCATCTCAGACGATCCTGAGAAGAAGTGAAACTGGGTTATTCTGCATGAGAGTGCATTGATCTTTTAATTTGTACTAATTTAAATGTTTGCTTCACTTTGTATTTAAAATAATTGTTGTTTTCGTAAAATAAAACGAAACCGATAAAAAAATACACAACACCTCGCGCTTCGTGCGATATACTTTATTTGTTATAAAAATAAAGTCGATTAAAAAAGCATCACACTTTGAGTGCAAATGAAATGCAACTAGTGTCAGCGATTAGGTTAGGTATGCTGAGAGTTTATAACTTCCTTCGAATTTTGTTTTTAAGGAAAATAAAAGACTTTAACATATATTAGAAATGATTTACTTGCAAATTGTGTTTTCCCGTACTCGAAGCAAACAACACTAAACAATGCAAAACAACACAAACTCATAGTCTGTTCCTGTATATCGAAAAAATGGGTTTTACGTTAAATGAGCGCTGTCTCGAGAGTAAAATATTTCACCACTCTGCCCATTTTAACACAAGAAATGTTTGTAGGCAGGTTGTTGGTTTTCTCTCAAATTAATCGTTGTGTGTACAGAGATGAGTGAACATTAGCTCAATATCTCCGTGTATGTGTCGCAAATTGTATAGTTATTTGTATTTTCTGTAGCGAAAGAATGAATTTGTTAATGACATACTTTACATATTTGGTTTAGATGCGTTCCCGTACTTTGCCTCTCTGACAGAGTTTTACCTCCACTTCTTAACAAACGACAGACTTCAGAATTTGTTACGGAAAGTACTGGAACACACATAATAATTGCTTACAGATAATCTGAAATACGTTTTCATTAAGTCCGTCTTCTTCTTCAATATCATCAAATAGTTTAGATCCTTATTTGAAAGTGTGCATCAACCTCCTCTTCCTCCTTAGATCTATCAACGACGGCCAATTTACAGCTCTCAACTAATCGATCTTTCGCCCTGACATACCAGATATGTAGTACGACAAAGCGAATGTTCTCGCACCTTTGTGAAAAATCGCACTCATGCTTTCAATGTCAAAAAATTATTTGCCATACAAAGATGACATTGACGAGGAACTAACGTTTGATATCCAAGAATGTGTCTAATGTACAAACTAATTTTGTAAGATGTCTCTTGCTTCGCAAACTTCAATATTTGCGTCAACGACGTGCCAGATTCGATCTTTCAAAGTCGGCAGGAACCATTCAATCTGTCAGTAAATCATGTAAATATTATCCGACAATAGCTGATATACTCCCTCGCAAATATTTCAAAATGTTTGCACCAGGTAGTTAAACTAAAGCCAATGTATTCTCTTATTTAAGGTATTGAGAGTGTCCAAACCAAAGATAAACAAAATGTTAAGTTTTTAGTAGTTTAGTTTGAGTGGTCATTTCTTTCTATAGAAATATACATTCACCGATTAAAACACAAGCATCCAGCGAGAAGTATCA
Organism: Eristalinus aeneus; assembly: GCA_955652365.1. Classification (NCBI taxonomy): domain Eukaryota; kingdom Metazoa; phylum Arthropoda; class Insecta; order Diptera; family Syrphidae; genus Eristalinus; species Eristalinus aeneus. Next base: position 5,799,641 of record OY019130.1, on the reverse strand, counting down.
CTATACAAAGATCATTCATGATATTTTACAAAAGTGACAGTCTCTAGAAAACTAAAACTTTAAACGCAACGAAACAAGAAACAACCGTGCAAACAAACATTTAGTGCATCCGTTCTTTTTATGGATTTCTAAAGATATTTCAAAGTCATCCACCCTGTAGCACGTGTTTGGACAGATGGCGTTTTTGAGGTTACAAAAGAATGCATCTTCTAAACTCATCGTGTAATCATTCAGAGACATCCCATGCGACCAAAGGGAAAAGACATCAAAAAATAGTCCTCTCAAAAATAGATTTAACCATCTACCTATGAGGAAGACTTTCAAAGTATTTCAATTTAACATTTTATTGCTGCTCAATATGAATTCACTGTATTACCAGAGACTGCAACGAGTACATTGTTTGAATTTCTTGCGTTTTCACCGGTATACCGATCACCACAAGCAATGTGACTGCAGCTCCAGCTGATACCATCTGCTTTGACGCATTAAATTGGCTCATAATACTCAAACAGAAAGTCGTCTCCCTAGGCGCCAATTGAATGAACCACAAAAATTGTTTTCATTTATTCATGTCGTTCAAATGTGCTTAAAATATTTTTGGACGTGAAATACCAAAAATATTTTTGCAAAGCAAGTTGAAAACACTAGCACATGCATCACATGTGATCGTTGCAGCACGAAACGGCTATGACATTAATTGCTCAGAGATAACAAGAAAATGTTTGTCTTCAATGGACGCAAGAAACAGACGTTCTGTTAATCTGCAATAAGCCTGATTCACAAAGAGACATCGAAAATTTGTGGAGATTAGGTCATCGGAGAGGACAATCACATGTCTAGGCCTGAGAAAGAGTGATTTTCCTATTTCGCAAGATGCTGCATAACTCTGAGCACTTCCCGAATTTGATATTTTGTTTTTTTTCGCCTTATCATTTCGTTAAGGCACCAGAATGTAGGGTATAAATAAGTATCAAAATCCAAAGAAATCGAAAAAAAAAAACCATTTAACAAGGGGACGAAGCAGTTCAAGTTTAAGATAATTTCTTGGTGTGCCCTGCTGACTTGATAACGGGCTCAGGAATCGCTGCAACCGCACATTGAATGCGAATATAAGCACTTCCACTCCATGAGACCACTTTAATTCAGAAAATAATTTAAGCTTAAGGAAGGAGAAGGAAGGGCTACGACAACGGCGGCTAGTGTGTGAGAAGTTTTCGATATGAAACTGTCGCGATGAGTCAGCCAGTCATGAAAGAAAGTAACGAGACGAGGACGAGGAATGCACAGCATGTTTGTCGTGTTTTTAATCAGAAGTTGGATTAACAGCAAAAACTATTTCCGTTGGGAAAAAAAATCATATTCTAGAATTTACTGTAAAATTTCGACGGTTTTTTTGCATGATTTTAATTGAAGCGAGATAAAGGCGAAGTCAAACAAACACCTGCACTGAACGTGTATGCAGTGGTTTACCTCGAGGCTACTGCTGATTCAAAGATACTTTCCTTCATGACTTTTGAGGAAATTAAACAAAAGTCAGTGTCGATTCGACCTTGTAACTTGCTTAACTCTGCTGAGTTTCTTCAACTTCAGAAGAAAAATTCAGAAAGAGGTTACAAAAAATCAAACGAAACGAAATTCACAATAATTTACTGCTTTTATTACCTAAGCACACATACAAGCGCTGCACACACCAAAGATGCATACGACGGTTTCTATCAAATGTAAAACAATTTTTTACGTATTTTTAATAACTCTAAAGAACTAACCTGCAAACGATGCAATTGTGCAAGAAAATTGTGTTGTGTAGACTTTTGTAAAATTACGAAACCACAGGAAGTGTTAAAAAATAAAAAAAAAACTAAAGCACAAAATCACTCGCAAAATCGTTGATCTGGTCTCGTTGGGCCGTTTTTTGACTCACTTATGGCGTTTTAAGGTATTTCTTTTCACTCGTTTCCTTCCCCTATTGTGTCTTCCTCTCACCAGACACACACTGATGAGACTTTTTTGTTTAAAATTTTACACACCTTTTAGAATTTAACAAATAAAACTACCGACGCTTTTTATCACAATGAAATACTTCTGATTTGATGGCAACAAATTGATTGAAAACTACTTCAGAGGAAAATTCAAGCAAATCCAAAGGGGATAGGGCAAAAAAATTAAATAGGAAAAATTACACGACTACCGACACACAAACACCCGTCAGCGCGAATTTTTTTTTACAACTTGATCTGTCGAACATCGGAACAAAAACAGAGGCAGAAATTCCCTCTTTCTTTGTGCTTGGTACAGTACGAAATGAAAATGTTTAACCGTCGTCGGGTGAGTCAGTTGAGCGAGCTGGCAGCTGTACTATTTTGACAGCTTTTGCTAAGGGTGTGTGGATTGAATGAAATTGTATTTTTTAAAACGTATATATGATACAATTTTTCGAAACCAACTTATAAGGAAGAGCCATTGAGGGATCTATTTTATTTGGAATCTTTGTTGTAATAGAAGTCGGTCATTGTCGATCTAATCAACTAATCGATTCATTTTTTCGATTTATAAGTTGGATAACCAATTCAGCTTAGTTCTTTTATCAGTGTAAAGTGTGTTAAATAGCTTGACGCATCTCTGGGAAAATCGCAACTGAACCCTAGGGATTTTCACGACCAAGACAATCCTAAACTTTTTGAATACTCCGTCATTCAAGAATGCCAAGAAACTCGGTTTTAGATAAAACGATGGGCAGCCATGCAACTCTTACAAGACTATTAAATAGTTCGCACAAAACTGGCAAGTCAACATGTCTGTGGTCCAAATACTGTTTTGCAGTAAACATGACCAATAATTTTCATTTTCCATACGCTAACTGGTATTTATTGGTTACTTCGGCAACAAGATCCTACAGTTTGGTCTATTTAATAAGGATTAGAATGTTTTATTTTGTGATCATTTTGAACAAAATATCCGTTTCAAATAACCACCGTGTCTCATGTCCCTTAAGGTTAAAGACATTCATGTATAAGCAGACGCACAATAAACCAAATTTTCAATATCTGGAACTATTACCACTTTGCCCAATTTCAAAGTTTGTTTCCGAAACACCTTAAGACCAAAATGACCAAACATTAAATATCAAAAAATATGTATTCGCTTAAAGCAATTTAATCACATAATGACATCAAGAAGCTCCTTTTTATATATCCCGCTTTCTTCCGATCCTGATTCGTTTCCGCCATCTCTTCCTTAAACACAACCTCATGTGATATGAATGAATTTCCCTCTGTCACAAATTCATCCTCGTCTTCAAAGTCCTCGAACATTCGTATGTGATTATAAAGAGTAATACACGCGCAAATAATCTTGTTTGCCATCTCGGGATTCGCAGTCTCTATTGACTTTAACTTTTTAAATTTCTCCCTAAGCGCAATTAAAGCCTGATCTATAACTTCTATCGCATTTCTTAAGATCTGATTAAACCGTTGCTTAGACTGACCAAGGTTTGTTGTTTCCCGGAAGGGAACAACTAAGTTTCTCATCAGCGGGTACACTGACTCCCCCACCATGTGATATTCTCCAGACATAAGATTTTCTATCTGTTCGTATAAGTCACTCTCCAGAAATGCCAACCCTTCACTTCGGCTTCCGGGAGAGCCAACGTAAACATCCGTAAATATCTTTCGATGATCACATACAGCTAGGGAAGACAGGTTATTCAAAATCATGTATACAAAGCGGAAATAGGTGATTACCTTGAAGGATAATTGAATGAGTATCTTTGATGTTCTTATAATCATCCTTGTTTTCAGTGGGTGTTTTGATTTCGAAATGGCACGCACCGATAGCACCTACAATTCCCGGAATGTAGCCCCCAGTTTTGTCTTTGAATGTCTAAAAGAACAAAAGAGTTTATTCCAATATTCTTAATGAGATTAACTTCCCTGACATACATACTTGTGAGATTTCTTGATACTCGTTGACCGATGGCCACTTCACGTAGTTAGGAAAAAGTCCAAGAATTCCCTCTAATATCTCCCCGAAAGCAAGATGTGCTGTGCTCTTAGAATAGTTGAAACACTTTCCAAGTGCCTCAAATGATTCTTGAGAAGACAGCATCAGTATGCTGAATAATAACTTTTTTTCTAGATTGTATATTCTGATGCTGCTTCCCAACTTACTTTTGAAATCCTGTGAACACAATTAGAATTCTAAATCATGATCGAACACTGAAAGGGAACGAACTCACTGCAAGACATTCTCGGCTCATTTGAAATTGACTTCGGAAATCATCAGGAGATGTGTAAATTAGTGGGATTTTGTTGTCAGTTTTCTCGACTTGCCCATCACGTAGGTCATTCAAATCAAATAGTTCAGGATACTGCAGTAGAATGGAGTCTGAATTCGTTACCAATTCGCAGATCTGCGCTAGAGATTGAAGGTAAATTTATTTTACTATTTGATGGCTTACGACTAGTCCATTACCGTGAAGCATATCGTCTTCAGAATCACTGCTCATTTTCCTTATATTCGGGAGTATATTTCTTCTTCGCCTGGTCACCTTTTAATCAGCTAAAATTAATGAAAAATAAAACATAAACAAACTTAAATGTAGAAATGTCAAACGAGTAAAGACATATAATGGATATGTTCAATAATGCTTAAAATACAAATGACATCTCTTTTGAAGGTTTGGTTAATATCTACTTGACATATAGCACTCAAAGTGAACGGGAAGAGTGTTGCAACAGCCCTTTCCCATGAATTACTATTCCCATGTTGGTCTAGGGTCAATATTTGTCCATTTTAAGCTTGGGCCTCGAACACTTCTTTTCTTATAACTCCTTGTAAAGTTACATTCACAAAACTTATTTTTTAAAGAGAACAAAAAATCACAGAGCTCATATTCATTCCCAACCCATATATGTCATATTTTTGCGTCAATATGTAGCATACATTATAACATTTTTCTTCGGTAGTTTGCAAACTAGTGCAGTGACAAGTCTTGACTTCCTTGTAAAAAATAGCCTTGAAACCGATGTTGACTTGATTTGTATGTGTCCTTGGGTAATTTCTGCAGTGTTTACAATAAGAACATCTCAGCGATCAGACTGATTGTAAATTTAGTATTCACACCAGACGCCAAGATAATGTTGATTGGAGTAGTTTATGAATCGGATAAATAGCATTTAACTTAAATTAATCTTATACCAATTTTTCCCAAAATGTTTAACATCTGAGTTGAAGAAGCAGTAACAAGAACTGTCTACCTAAATTGCACACACTTTTCTTGCTTCTGATCCTTGCCCTATGCAAAATCCACAACAAGCGTATTTTGACATCTTATTAGGAGCCTACGAATACCACAATCGCATAAGTGAGGAGTAGAGCTCGTTCTTGTTCTTCATTGACTCGGCATTTCATTTTTATTTTTTTGTGGTGATCCTATGTTATACTTAATGACATTTGTGGACGGGGCTAATTTCAGAATCTACCTGCGATATTCTCGGAATGGAGCAAAACTATTTTTCATAATCAGTCAATTTGGCCAGGAAAACAATATTTTCAAATAATATAAGCACACCATAAAACGAAGTCGGGTAGACATCTGAACGCACCAAAACAAACAAATACCACAACCTGATTTCGAAAATGAAACAAACATACCGGCAAAATGCATTCATACACAGTAAGAGAGAGCGAGAAGTCTCAAGGCGTGCTTGAAAATTTGCAATGTTTTGATGGCGGCCATCATTCATATCAATTTCTCTTGCACTGACCAAGAATATTTCCTTACATTTTGTTTTGCATAATTATTTTTAAACTTCTTGGAAAAGTTAGCATTTGAGCAGAATCTACCGCATCTACCCTGGCAATGCTTACCCCATTTAGAGCATAATGCCATCTCTCTCATCATTCATTTTCGAATTTGCTCGCCCTAGGCGGGGAAATGAAGAATACATACCACCCGTCCAGTCCTGCGTGAAAATGAGACAACGGTAAGTATTCACTACGCTGCCTCTAAGCGCAATAAGCCAAACAAGGAGAGCAGGTATCATCATCGCGCACACCAGCCAAACACTGCTTACTCTTTTTTCGCAATTCTCATTTTTAAATGGCTTAAAGAAAGACGGGCCGTCGAAAAATCCGTGTGTGTATAAAATCGTGTAAATTAATTAAAATAAATTCATTTTTAGCATTTCTAATTAATAATAAATATAAATAATCAAACAAAATATCTATATATCCCTCAACTTGTAAATATATACATACAAAAGGAAGAAAAAAGAATTATATCTCTCTGTGTACAGTTAGTAATTAAAATCAAACAAAAGACTCCAAAGCAGACGAGCAGAAAAAAAAAATAATATTCTGACGATAAAACGACGGCAAAAGAATTCCTCAAAAATTGGAAGTTAAAAAAAAAACCCAAAGGCAGCGTGAAAAGAGCATTCGAAAGGAGCTGCAATTTTGCCGCAATCTCTTGTGTCTCAGACAACAAAAAGGCTTCCCGTGATTTTTTGTTCGCGAAAAGTACGAAAACTTAAAATTTGGTTTGTTGTTAGATTTTTCGGTCGTCGAAAGCTTGGAGAAACATTTGAATATTTGTATAAGAAGAATATAACACCGTCGTAGTTGGTCTCTTTGTCGTTCGTTATCCAACACAAAAAAACGCAGTGAGAAAAGGAAAATTCGAAAGAAAATACAACCAAACAACAATACAAACATTTTCAAGCAAAAAGTATCCCCGGACAGTCTAGAAGAAAGAACACAGGAAGAAGAACAAGACAAACACAACTACACCAGTCGCAGAAGCACACACCATAATCATCATCGACAACGTCGTCCGCTTCGCTACCATTCAGGTAAGAAGTTAAAAGGAATTGCTTTGAGGCTAAAAATCGTCCTCACCTCTACCTCTCCGCGACGTAGTGTGTGCAAGATAAGTTCTGTGCGTTTCGAGACAAGACAACAGCCAAAAAACAAGGAACACATTAATTATCATCGTCCTCCTCCAACCGCGCGACTATCGTGAAATAAACAGTAATTCGTACAAAACAAGTAAGACGAATCCTTTTGCTGCAGCTCATCTCAGCTAGTTCGAAGAAAAAGAAAATTCCTCAGCGTTCAAATCCAGAAAAGAAAATAAAACAAACATTTTCAGAGAATCCTTCCCCTCAAGAACAGACACAGTGTGTGTTCATAAGTAAAAGAAAATAAGAAAAATCTGAAACTATACACTACCCTCGGATTGAGCTCCTCCAATGTATGCGCTAACATATCGGTGTCTCCCTTGCTCTAATTGACTTCGAAAAATAACAACTCGCGCCGCGCGCCATTGTGGTGAAAAACGAACTACGAAAAAAGAGCAAGCATACACCACGATCGCAACAACAAAAAAAGAAATAAAACAAATTTTTGGTGTTTTTCTTCCTCGCTGCCGCTGAACTCTACGCGTGTGTGTGCATTCGCTGTGTTTGGTGTATTTTCCAAAACGAACCAAGAATCGAAAGAGACAGAACAAGAAACTGCAAGACGGTTTTCCTGTTTTTCCTTTTTCTCTCCGTCTTCATCATCTTTGACAACCTCTCTATAGTCCAGTCATTCGTTCGTTTTTGTTTTTCCCAATATTCTCGTCTCGTTTTTCGTATTCTCTCGTGTGCGTAAATTCTTTACCCAAAACGCGTTGTACATTTGTAAATAGCCAGCAAACAAAATAAACAAATTTTATCTTGTGTAAAAATAAGAAAGAAATTTTTGTGAATACCACTAGAAAATTTGAAGAAAAAATAAAAAGCAAATAAAGTTCATACAACCGCACGGAGACTTTGAAGAGAGAGAGAAAGAGAGTGTGTACCTACCTACCTACCCTATACCATTTGTTGTGACGGTGTGTTTCTAATTTTGTCGTACATGTGAGGAAAAATCAATTTTTCTGTCAAAAAATTAAGAAGTAAATTTAAAAAGTAAAAATTGTGTTTGTGCGCGGTGAAGTTTTTGTATATTTTTTCAATTCGATTCTCTCTCAGTCTGCGTGTAAAAAGTGAAAAGTGCAAGTGCAGAGTAACTATCAGGCGAGCCCTCATCATCACACAGCATCCCCTTGTAAAAATTGCAAACAACAACGAACAAGTCAACGTCGAAGCAGTTTTGAGGAATTTCGCAGAGAGATACGCAATATCACAGCTTACGCCGTCATCCCAAGAGCAGAATAAATTCCGAAAACGATCTTCAACTTTCGCAGGCAGTAACTCTCTGGTGGAAGATTGAAAAAAAAATGTAAGTAATTGTCTCATTTAGTACCTTCCGTGATTTCAATTTGGTGTCACTCAGTTCGTCAGCAATGAGTCTCTACCACTATTCCCATCCATTTTTTTTTATTTTTGGACACAAGCATCTCGACGTGTTTGTCTGCAAGGAAAAGTGAAGAATGGAATGTTACGTCAAGAACCTCTTACTCAATTCAAATTTTAGTGTCTAGCGACAAACAAGAAATTGAAATTCTTTGAGCGTTTCTTCCTGTCGCCGGGTAACGCTACGTCATCGGCACTGGCAAACGCTTCTGCTTTTGCATGACCACATAGAACGAACTCCATAGGCACACACTTTGGTGTGGTTGTCATTTTTAATGGTTGTTCATCGAACAAAAACAACGTCTGCGTCAGGCAAACACGTGTAGTTTGTCTCACGGATAAGCATGTAATCATCGTCACCTTCGCAGTGCGCCCACATCTGTAATCAAGGGCAATCATAAACACCTAATTGGAAACTTCTTGAATTAGCCGGTTACTGTCAAAATATATACATATACTGTGTGTGTTTTTTCATTTTCCTCAATTCCGCCTCTTAAGACAGGAGGTAAGAACTTATTTTCGAATGAAAATTGGTGAACATGCGCAGGACTCGGAATTCCTGTTTACTAACTTAAATGTACCCCACTGGCCACGTGGTGAACAACTAACAGCGCGACGCAACTATGCGGCATTTTGAAAATCACAAGAGTTCATCGGATTGATTGTTTTTCATTCATTTATTGTCTACCTTGTACAAGTGACTGGAATGTCTGCAGTCTGCACTTTAAAAGATATATTTCAGAAAGTGATGGGATGCGTTAAATTTAAAGTTTTTAGTTTAAGGGGATTGTAAAAAATGTTATTTATTATATTTAGGGATTCAGTCCCAAATATTTCAGTGCCTAAATAATTCGATTGATGTCCCAGTGTTTAGGTTTTGTATGTTTTAAGTTTTTTAATACTTTCTAGTGATTGAAAAATCATATTGTTCTATATTCATTTTACATGGAAGAGGGCGTACCAAAGGAATGAATTCCTTTTCGTTAATATAATCTGCCTGGATATTTATTTCGATAAAGGGAAATCAAAGTACATAGAACTGTCATAAACAGACAATTTTACACATCAGTTGTAGTTTCCGATCTTTAAATTAACTCCTTCTTTGTGTCGTCTACAACTAGAGAGGAGTTTAGGATTCAGATCATACAAAGGACGTACTGTGTGTGAATCAGAGGAATTATCCATTAGGCCACGGAAGCTTCTCGTTTTCAAAAATTTGCCATTGCATTGGCACCATTCTTGTTTGTTACCATCTTGAAATCTTAGAACTCGTAAAAAAGGAATGTAATGATGAACGGTGCTTAAAACTTGAATAGCTTCTTTTTAGTGTCTTTTCAACTATTTATGAAATTCGAATATCACAAATGAAGTTGGCAGTACTATTTGAACTGGCGGCCATTTTGTTAGGTGTTAGGTGATTTTTTTGATTTCCATTTCAACATAAATAAACCTAGCAATGCGTGGTCGCCGTAGTGTAGTGGGTAGAGTGCGATGCTCACACGCCGAAGAGTCTAGGTTCGACTTCCAGCTCAGCACCAATATTTCGAATTTTTCACGGGACCACCTCATTCGAGCTGCTGAGAATACTCAAAGAGTAAAGTAAGTAATGAGTCTAAGAAAGCTTCTCAAATTTCGCCGTTCGGAGTCGGCAAGAAACTGTAGGTCCCTTCTTCTCGTGAGAGAACAGTAGCGCGCCCAACATAGTTGATGAGCAAGCTTTGGACTGTAGCGCCAACAATTATTATTATAATGCGTAGATTCTGAGAATGGATCCAAAACAAGATTGCTGATAATCTTAATTTTCAACAAGACGACTCCGCATGTTACAGAACTCATTGAATCCAGAATTGATTTCTCAAAGGAAACATTTTGTAACCCTTTAGTTTCATGTTACAGACCCGTGAATTGTTTTCCAAAATCACGCGATTTAATGCAGCTTAACAATTTTCTGTGGGGACACGTGATTTCGTAAGACTACATCGATGAGCCCGCAACGATTCACCACATAAAAACGATTGTTTTATATTTGTCACCTCTGTACATTCAAATTTATATTCCCACTACCAAAGTCCAGACGTTCCAATTTAACCGCACAGCAGGAGGTAAAGCATACTTGAGCTGCAACTAGGATGTTAGGGATAAAAATCTCACGCCTCACGTGGTATCAGAACATTAAATCCGGTAAGGATGTTATTAACAGTCGAATTCCTTATATCTAGGTCCACTATTCGGCATAATGCACCTGCTACCGGTCAGGGAATCAGTTAGGACTGCCTAATAAAATTGTCGGGCATAAATTTCAAATAAAAAATCAGATCTCCTAAACTCAACATTTTTATTCTAGCAGAAAGGCACTTAGATTGCGATAGAATTATGGTGCTTCTCCAATTGTAGGGTTGAAATGATCTTCCATTTCGATCCAAGGGTTCACAGAGTACTTGCTTTACTCGTATATTCAAAACCTCGGTGGTCTTCTATTAGCCTATGTTTAAACCACAGAATACGTTGCCTTATATTTTTTTTAAAGGAAAAAGCGGAATCACAGGATTAAAAAATTATTTCCATTTTTAAAACAAATTTCACTCCATGCACATCATTTTCATAATTTCCCAACCATCTGAATAAGTATTTGTTATAAAAAGATGTCCAATAATTGCCTCCAACATTTGTCAAACAAAGATTCTCACAAGGACCCACTCAAGTCTCATTCGTAGCACTTTCTTCGAATGGCATTCTTTGCGCACGGCAACGTTTCAGATGAAAGGAAACAATGAAAACTTTCATCGACAGCGCGGCTGCCATGTACGCATACTTCGTCTGAATTGAATATGATTTTTATAAAAGAATGTGAAGCTGTAAGTTTTTGAAATGAATTCTCAACACACCTTTGCATGGCTTTAGGGAAAGCAAATAAAATGTGAATACAGGCAGACAATGATGTGGAAGAATGTTGGAAAAGCTCTTTAGTGAGAAGGGCATTCGAAGAAAAGCCGGTTTTGCAATTCATCAAACTTATCTCACAACTCATCAAATATTTAGTGAAAAAAAGCATTTAAGTAGTCTCTGTAGCTTGTTTTCAGACGGCGCATTGTTACATTTTAGGCAAATAGTGGGAAACTGGTTTAGGAAACTTATGCATGGATTGAAATACAATGTCATTGAAATGGATAAATCAATAAAGGGTTGATTTGTCGAAAAATTGCGTTTGATTTTGAAGCACCGCCTTCTTCAGTCACTCGAATAAGTGTTTAAAAGGAACGATTTATTTGTTGTTATTTGAAGCTAAAGAAATACATACTACTTTTCCAACTTAAAGTGGACTTAGACAAAACAGAAATCGGCAAATAATTCATTTCGCAATATTTAAAGATTTTGTATTGTTAGGTATTTGTTAAACCGACCCTGTGGATTGTGCATTGTCCACTTAAAGCGAATTTCCTGTAACCGTTCGTTACATGTTTATAGTAAAACCAGTGATCAAGTTCAAAATATCAGCAGAGGGGATAAATATTTGTAAATCTTCTTCTTCTGGCTTCAAATCCACTTTTTGAGGACTCTTCTGTAAAACAATGGCCGCATATCACCGACAAATGGACTTAAATAACTTGAAACTTTTACTAAATATCAAAGCTAAGCAAATTTGCTCTCGATCTCGATCAGGGGTAATTGTTTTTTTTCGCAAGAAATACAGTATAAGGGTAAAAACATTTCATTTAATTTAGGTTCACTCGTGGCTTGAGACAGGTGTAAACAGTTTCGTTCTGGCAGAATGAAACATTTTTTCACGAATTTAATACTTCGACTTTTACATTTAGGATTTAAAGATGCCGAATTACTCAGCAAAGCGCATCAATAAATGACCGTAAAAGAATCAAAGGGTGTCACAAAGTGTTTCGGGTCAGTATAATATTAAAAAAAAAACACGAAAATTCTTTTTTCCAAGATTTTGTAGCAAACAAGAGTCACTGTCAGACATACAACATGAAATATATGCCATGAGGCACACTTTCGGGAATGAACTAGTATTCTGACTCTTTTTCAGAAAAGAAGTAGGCAATGTACCTTCAAAGCTAATCTAGCTGGACGATTTAAAAATTAAATGTTAAATTTTCAAAATTAAATAAAAACATACGATTTGGTTTAGGAAATATTGATTGATTGAATGAAGAGCAAGACAATAATAATAATAACTGTATGGTGCGACGGTCCACAGGGGAACGGGGCTTAGCTTTCTCTTCAATTACTCGTGTTGTGCGCGCTACTGTTCTCTCACGAGTAGAATGGACCTACACTTTTTTTGCCGACTCCGAGGGGCGAAGTTGAGAAGCTTTTTTCTTAGGCAGTTATTACTCTTTGAGAATTGTCGTGAAAAATTCGAGGTGTTCAGTCGGGAATCAAACCTTCGATGTGTGAGCATCGCACACTATCCACTACTCCACGTTGACCACGAAACGAACAGAAAGACGCTATTAATTTAATTGTCTTTACTGCATGATCCAAGAAAGTTTTTATTTTCTTCTTTCACTAATTTTATAAGTTGGCGGTGTAAATTTTATGAACACGACTTCCATGAATATTTCTTTAAAAATTATTTGTTATTTTCGTAACATTGAAGGAATATTTTAAAGTTCTTCTTCTTTAGCAAAATTGAATTGAATTCACAAAAAGAATTGAAGAATTGATTTGCTTCTGTAAACAAAATTGTTTTACGATGTCCTCTTTTGCAGCGAATTGGAAGAAAAAGCTAAATGTACGGGTACAAAGAGACAACAGTCGACTTTGAAAGGTTTTCTGGTTTTACGAAATAAAATAGACGAGTTCCATTCAAATTGAAGCTAAAAACTGAAAGAAAAAACAATATTTCATCCGTCGACGACAGATTATACTAGACAAAACGGCGTACAACCAAAAGAAAATATGTCAAACCTTTAAAGCGACAAGGGGAAATCCTCGTAAATTTGAAAGGACCCAAAGTAATATTATTCGACAATGTTTGAGGTGTGCTCTAACCTAATCTCGTAGGTCGTCAACTTGGGCGAGAGGCTCTTTCGAAAAGATGCTGAAAATTAGATGAATTCATTACCAAAAGCGTTCCAAGATGGAGTTTACAGGATTGCAGGTTTTACATACAGACCTGTTTGAAGCCAGGAATGAGGAATGGCGGCATTTGTTGAAGCTACATCACTTCGAAATTTGTATTATTCACTTTTTTGCGTAAAAGAAATTTGACCAAATTTAAAAAAAAAAAAGAAAAAAACAAAAGCAGTTCAAGAATGTCCCGTAGAAAGTATGGATTAATTATTAACTAAAGATAGATTTTTTTAGTGATTAATGGATAAACATCATTTACTTATCCCGATTGCAATGTTTATACTTCTTCTTCTTGTGGCCCTACAGTCCGGGGTGGACTTGGGCCTCAACCAACATGCCTTTCTCCTGTTGCGCACTTCAAGTTGGTTGAAGTCCTTGTCCACTTTTGTGCGCCAGTTTAGTCTATGTCATCCTCTGTTGCTTTGTCCTAATGACACGGATTCAAAGACTTTTGGGCCGGAGTAGTGGTGTCCATACGATCTACATGGCCTAGCCATCTTAATCGTTGTATCCGTAGACGCTTGACCAGGCGCATGTCGCTGTACAGCCCATAGAGTTCGTCGTTAAATCTTCTCCTCCAGATGCCATCAACGCAAACAGGATCAAAAATCGCACGCAAAACTTTTGTTTCGAAAAGACTTTGGGCTTCCTCATCCGCTTTTGCTAACGTCCAAGTTTCCGCGCCATTAAGTAGGACTGGGATGATCAAGCTGTTATATAAAGCGAGCTTAGCCTTTCGAGAGGGGACTTTATTACTCAATTGCCCAAAGAAACAGCGATTGGCAAGAGTGATTTTGCGTTTGATTTTGGTACTGATGTTGTTGTCCCTGTTAACCGCGGAGCCGAGGTAGACGAAGTCTTTGACTACCTTGAAGTTTCTGCTGCCTAGTGTGACGCTCCATCGGAGACGTCGATGTTGTGTGTCCTTCCTTGATGACAGCATGTCCTTAGTCTTACTCTCATTTATCACCACACCCATTTTAGCCGCTTCAGCTTCAATACCAACAAACGCCTCATTGGCGGCTCACTGTGTTCGTCCAATCACGTCAATGTCATCATCAGATCGTGCTTCTGGTGTTGACTTGTGAGTTACGCACGATCTTCTCGAGGACCTTTTTAACACCTTTTTTGACACTTAAGGTCTCGGTGAGTTCGTTACCGACCTTGACGGAGCAGCGAGAGTTCTCCATCGTCATTCTACACAATCTGACGAGTTTCGTACGATTGCTAAAACTAGACATGGCACTGTATAGGTCGTCTCTATGCACACTGTCATACGCGGCTTTGAAATCGACGAATATGGTAGGTGGTGAGTGTCAATTTGCATTTCTTGGGTCTTTTCCAGGATCTACCGTAATGTGAAGATCTGGTCTATTGTGGACTTTCGTGGCCTGAAACCACACTGTTTACTTATTCTCATAAAAACAAGTGCAAAAATAAAAAACTGAAACCATTAAAAAATACGAAAAATAAGTGTATTTAAAAAATGGACAGAAATATTCATAACTAAGAAGAAAATAAATTTTCAACGATTAGCTACTTCAGTATGTACATATGTGTAAATGTGAATAAACCTACATTTAAAAAAATAAACAGCCGGAATTAAAAATTAGTGGCCGTCGAGGCGTAGTGGGCAGAGTGCTCACACACCGAAGGTCCAGATTCAATTCCTGTTTGAAAAGCCCGAATTTGTCACGGCACCACCTCTTTCGAGTTGCTGACAACACCCAAAGAATAATAACTGCCTAAGAAAACTTCTCAAACTTCGCTGTTCGGAGTTGGCAAAAAACTGTAGGCCCCTTCTACTCGTGAGAGAACAATAGCGCGGACAACACGAGTAGTTAATGAGTAAGGTAAAGCCTTTGTCCCCCTGTGGACAGTTATTAACTTTTAATTAAAAAATAGAACTGCTACCCTGAATTGAAATAAAATATTCCAAGCCTATAAAAAAGGGTTAATAACAAAATTAATTTATGATCCCTTTCTACTTGAAACACACATTATCGCCATTTAACTATTTATGTATTCTTATAATGCAACACAAATAACTAACCAAAGGCAGCGATCGAAGCGAACAGATAGATTTTGCCCCGTTTTGTTGTTCAATTACATGACGCACAACAAATGCATATATCGAGGATATTGAATAAAATTTATGTTAGATATAGATTGCAAAAAAAAAAACGATTCAACTTCTGCTTCATGATGTTGACGGAACGTCTTTGAGTAGCCATACTCAGGTGGAACATCGACAGGAAATACTCCTAATGAATATCGTATGAACTCATAACTTTTTCTTGTCACTGTTCTAATGACTAATGCCATAAAGTTAGGTATCACAGGGACTAGTGCGTGTCTTATTTGAATAATATTAAATATTCCTTTGATATTCTGAACACTTGCCGATATGTTCAAGAGCAAACTGCAAAAGTGTGCTTGTTGCTAATGTATGCAACAGTCGGCCTAAGGTTGCTTCGCAAAGTTGGAAAATTGTACTTTTATTCTATAGCCTGTAGTTTAATAGTTGTTATGGTGTCGTTTGCAATTTAAATATGAGCGAGAAAAAAAAAATTGTAGGTTTTCCCGTAGAATAATTAAATTTAAATATTTTAATGACTTAAATATTTCAAATTAATCAAACGGAATTAAATTTGACACTGTCAATATTATGCCGCTCAGAAGTGCGTATGGCAGTGTCATTGTTATATTATTGCTTAAACCAACTACGGATTTATAGGCATTGGAAAGAAAAAAACTCCTTTTCACGTAAGCTCAAAGAGTATTGTTTGAAAAAGTTTCTAAGCCTTCGCCTTTAGGTGTTAAAGAAACCTGCGGGTCCCTTCTTTCTTGAACGAACAATATCATGCACAGCACGAGTAGTTACTGGAGAAGTTAGAATCTGGTCCAACTGTGAATTATTGAGCTATAAATTATAAACATACAGTTGTGTTCATAAAATTAGCAATGCTTCTCAAAAAAGACAAATAATTTTCCATTAATTCAAATTGTTTTATTATTTTTTCGAAAAACATATACAAAAGTAAATTATTTCAGTCTTAACAGGTATATCACAAAATAAACGTTGTTCATAACTTTTAACTACTTTTTTTGGTCGTAGTAATATTTCGCAGTTTTTCACAAAAATAGTTTTAGTGTGTTTAGTAGTGCTGTGTTTAGAATTATGCTGTGCCTACACAACAGAAATCAATTAAACAATACGAAATCGTTATTATTTACAGCTTACCATTAGTATTTTGTAGCAAAGCCTTTGTTTTTTATCACTGCGCTGCATCTTCGTGGCGTTGAGTCCACCAGACTCCGACAACTCTCAACTGGTATAGCTTCCCATGAGTCTCGCACTACCTCCCACAATTCCGTGGCGTTTTTTGTTTTGGCCTCATGGTCAGAATTTTTAACATCGCCCCACAAATTCTCGATGGGGTTTAGGTCAGGGGATTGTGCTGGCCACTCCATAAGGGTTATTCTTTTTTCATCAAACCAAGATTTTTCCCGTTTTGACGTATGTTTTGGGTCATTATCTTGTTGATATACCCAAACTAGTAACATTTCCTCCTCGACATATGGCAGCATAACCTCTTCTAAAATGTTAACGTACTCACCATCGTCCATTATACCCTTGATTGGATATATAGGCCCAACCCCATTAGATGAGAAACAGTCCCAAATCATTAGTTTTGCTCCTCCGTGTTTAACAGTTTTAACTGTTTACCGGGGATTATTTTCTTCATTCTTTGGTCTTCTTACATATTCCCGACGACCCTTGGACCCAAATAAGGCTATTTTGCTTTCATCGCTCCACGGAATATTCCTCCATTTCTCCTTAGGCCAATTTTCGTGAAACTTTGCGAATGCCAGTCTTTTTTGCACATGCTTTTTCGTCAAAAGGGGTACTTTTCCCGGGCTTCGAGCTGGTAGTTTAGCCTCTAGAAGACGTCGTCTAACCGTTACAGCACTCACCAGAAGTTGGAGATCATCTCTTATCTGTCTGAAGCTTGATGAAGGGTTCTCCTTTGCCATGTTGATCATTTTTCGGTCAGTTCGCTTAGCCGTCACTCTTTTTGGACCGCGTGTTTCGGGCCTAGCTCTACAGTTTAACGAATTGCTGGCAATTTTCGCTGAACATCCTATGATTTCCTGGATTGAAGCATATGTTTTTCCCTCCGAACGCATTTTTTTGTTTTATCGAGTTCCGCATATCTTCGGTGCAATGTTTTGATCGACCCATATTTCTAACTTTAAAGTATGTTAATAAAAGACAACATATACAAAAACATTCCCTTACCAAACAAGAATACACAAATATTTTTCAAACTCTAAACAACAATTTCTGAGACTTTATGGTAATACCAAAAAAACTGTTATTTTTATGAACAGGCTTCAATCAACAGATTTCAATAAATGAATGAAAAAAAGAGAAAGTAAGCCTTTATTTTTTATTTCTGGTATGGTATCTTAATTACCGGAAAGTACAAAAAAACCGGATAAACATTTGGAAAAAGGATCTTCTTAGAAATATGTTGCTAATTATCTAGGTCGTATAAGTACTGCTATTTTTATGAACACAACTGTATATACAATTTTACAGTACCAATTGTATCATTGTGTTGAAAAAAAACTTCCACGGGTGCGCTTATTTAATTAAATACCTTGGACACCTTTTTTAAGCAAACAGCTTCCTACTACACAATACGTATTAAGAAGTGTTATTAAAAACAAATTCAACCACAAAAAACTGGGCTTCATATCTTCCACATACCTCCCCAAGAAAATTTTCTTTTGGACAGACAAATTTGCTACGACGGAACAATATTGTTTAGTAACACCAGGAGGGTAGTACAATGGACCAGTATTTGAGTCTGAGCGCTCCAGTGCAGTTTATCCCAACCTCCAAACAAACAACAAAAAAAAAAAATAAGAGTTATGTCTTCTATGAGAGTTTTTCGCGAACTCAATTCAGATCACCCGCCTTTCTACGAGGGAAACAAAGAAGTGCAAAACACAAAACTTTCATCCTTTCAATATTCTTTTTTTTTTTTTTTTTAAATATAAAAGTACGTTTTTACAAATTTTTCTTCAGCTGCAACGGCTTTTCTCGGTCGCCGAAGCAGGTCATTTGACTATTTTTTTTATACAAATCAATACATATAACAGGACCACAAGGCCTGGCGATTTTACATACAACATTTCTAAATGAATTTGAATTCAATAGGATCTCAAAAACAAATGCAGTTGGTGGTCTTTCAAAACCCGCTGCGATAGTATTAAATCTCGAAATTTCGAATTTATTACCTTTGTCGTAGTAGTTCATATCTACTGCTATTGTTTAAGAATTTTTTAAAACGTGACAGTCGAGACTATAATATCATCCTTTCAATTTGAACACAGCGATTGCCAACAAATTATTCGACAAATCATTTATATCAATAATTAAACAAACTATTCTTAAGTTTGCGAACAACTCTTCTTCTTCGTGTGGAGCTGCAGCCTGGTGTGTTCAGCTAGCACGATCTTTCGCCAGTTGCGCACTCTAAGTTGGTTGAGGTCCTTCTCCACTTGTGTGCGCCCTCTCAGCCTAGGTAGCCCTTTGTTGCGTTATTCCAAATGTTTCTGATTCGCAGACTTTTCGTGGTTTCCATATGCTCTACATGGCCTAGCCATCTTAAGCGTTGTATTCGAAGACGCTTGACCAAGCACTGTACAGCTCATGGAGTTTGTCGTTGAATCTTCTCCTCCAGGTACCACCAACGCAAACAGAACCAAAAAACGCACACAAAACTTTTCTCTTTAAAAGACCAAGGGTTTCCTCATCCGCTTTAAGTAACGTCCAGGTTTTCGCGCCATGGAGTAGGACTGGGATGATCAAACTGTTATATAAAGCGAGCTTAGCCTTTCGATAGAGGGCTTTATTACTCAATTGCCTCTTGAGTCCAAAGAAACAGCGATTGGCAAGAGTGATTCTGCGTTTGATTTCGGTACTGTTGTTGAACCGTGGAGCTGAGGTAGACGAAGTCCTTGACTACCTTGAAGTTTCTGCTGCCTAGTGTGACGCTCCATCCGAGACGTCGATTTTGTGTGTCCTTGCTTGATGACAGCATGTCCTTAGTCTTACTCTCATTTACCACCAGATCCATTTTAGCCGCGTCAGCTTCAATACCAACAAACGCCTCATTGACGGCTCACTGTGTTCGTCCAATCACGTCAATATTGTCACCGTAAACTAGCAATTGAACTAACTTTTGGAAGATCGTGCCTCTGGTGTAAACTTCCGAGTACACAAGATTTCTGAAGGATGATGTTAAAGAAGTTACATGACAGGGTGTCTTCTTGTCTAAAAACCTTTTTGACAAGAAAGCGAGAGTTCCAATAGGCGTCATTAACTTGTTTGTCACTTTTTGTGAAACAAAGTGCCGACCAATTTTTCAGTCAAGATGTTTTTAAGCACAAGTTTAATACCTAAGTGTCTTAGCTTGCACGAGATTTGCACAAAAAACGTCATTTCTAAGGCGTTTTAGGAAGATTGCCTTTTATATTGTGTTATTGGGCAACCCTAGTGTTGCAATCTGCCAACTGCCAGCTCTATCGAAAAGTTTGACATTTTTGAGGTTATACGCACTCAGAACGTTTTGACATACGAGCGTTATTTACGATATGTTGTTTACAGTAGCTTCATCTCCTGCAAAATTTTCGTGCTATTATTTTTTACAACTTTCGACGTCGATTAACTCAACAACAGTGCATCGATGAACTTAATTCAATTTTTGGCGATGAAGCTCCATCAAGGACCAGTGTTTATCAATGGTATGGTGAATACAACCGAGGTCGTAGTTCACTCCAAGACGAATTTCGTGAAGGTCGTCCAAACTCAGTTGTTCCGGAAATCATTGATGCTGTGCGCCAACTGATATTGAAAGAACGTCATGTGACCTATCGTGAGATTGAGACAACCTTAGGCATAAGTGGGGCCAGCATATATTCAATATTGCATGAACATTTGACCGTCAGAAAGAATTTGTTCGCGTTGGATCCCACACAATCGCCCAATCAATAGCTCAAAAAAAGGCTCCTGTCGATTTGTCGAAAGAAATGCTCCAAAAATACGATCGCGGTGCTTCGAAACACGTCTATGACATCGTTACAAGTGATGAATTGTGGAATTACGCGTATGAGCCCGAAAGTAAACAGCAGTCGACTGTATGGGGTTTTCAAATTGAGCCAAATCCAACAAAAGTTACTTGCGCACGAAGCACTTCCAAGCAAATGGTCGCCTGTTTTTTCGGAAAAACTGGATATGCCGTATCACTAGAACAACGCAGAACAGTCAATTCTGAGTGGTACACAACCGTTTGTTTGCCAGTTGTCTTCCAAGAAATCAGGAAAACCAACCGCCGAAGACGGATCACACGATCTTCACCACGCCAATGCGAGCTCTCACACATCGGCTCAAACAACTGCATTTTTGAGCACTCAAAACATCGATTTGATGAGTCATCCGCCCTATAGTTCTGAATTGGCACCGAATGACTTCTTTTTGTTCCTTTACGTAAAAAATAAAATAAGAGGTCAACGTTTTTCGACACTTGAAGAAGCGGTTGATGCGTTCAGAATGCATGTTTTGGAGATACCTCAATAAAAGTGGCAAAAAAACAATTCTTATTCGAAATGCCCTACCTTGCAAGACAAACGCTTACCCCGAAGTAAGATGGTTTCCAGCTCTATTATGAAAAGAAGGAGGAAAGAAACTTCTTGCGTCGTCGTCTATTTGATCAGGTTTCTTTGATTTTGAACTCTCTGTGACATCAAAACAAATCCCACAATTTTAACACATTTTTTAACTTTTAATTTTTAAACAATATTCTAATAAATCTGTTTTTTTTTTTCAGATATAAAAGTGTAAACAATTGAAAAACAACACAATCGAGATTTCTCGCGTTCAATTTCTCACATCCGAGAATTCGTTTAATTCGTACCGAAATCGTGTTCGCGTTTTTTAAACTCGTCGCCGTCGCGTTATCGCGTAACAACTGTCTCTTGTTTTTCTACAAATTCAATTAACAAACAAATTAAAAGCATTTGGCGTCACAGGCCCACAAGGAGCCAACGGCAAACGAAAGGGGAGGAGTGTGGAAGAAGAATAAATTTTTCTGTATAACACGTGTAATTAAAAGCCGTCAAAATAGAGCTGTTAAGCAGTACCAACAATTACCCCTCGATCTCGATTTCGACCCACCACCACAATCACCCACAACAGCAACACATGAAGTTACTGGGCGGCAGCGATGACAGGATTGTACGGGAACAGCCTGTACGTTCCCAAGATGATGCCGCTGTCGGATATGTGTTCCAGCGGCAGCCGCAGCACGAGGCGGAATACGCTGCACAATTTGCCCAAAAGCAAACCAGATGGGCTTGCGGCGATGAACACTCCATAGATGTAAGTATTCGATAATTTTTGTTTGTTTGTCATTGCCTTTCTTCCTGAAGTGTGCAACTCCTTTTCCCACTAAATTGATTGCAAAGCATTCGTACCGCAGAGCTTCTTGAAAGAAATTCAAGAAGCATTTCTGTGAAAATCCATAGAAATCGAAAATACTAGGAATTGTGTTCGATGGGCTCCTTGGTGATGAGTGCATTAGGGAAATATACGAGGAACGAAATTATTCACGTCTTCTGTTTCTAAAGGAAAATTATTTTGAAATTTGGGAAAGTTTTTAAAGGTTTTCACGAATTTGCCTTCGAATACGTATTTTGGCTCATTTTAACCTGCTCCAATCGCAGCGTACTTTGCACACAAGTAATTTTCTTTTTTTACTTACTAAAACAGTTCGCAAGCTTTTCTCGTGGATCTTACAAACCGAAGTGTAAGTTAAATATTTCATAACATAAAATGTGCAAAGAGAATCTGCGGAACTGTTCGAACGGAACTCTTTCCGCGTGAGTTTAACTCGCATTTGTCCGTTTTTGTTCTTTGCAAAAAGAGACGGCCAAATTATTCGAATGAAACGCTTTGTGCGTGAGTTAAACTCGCATTTGTCCGACACCTAAAGAAGCGGTTTCTTGCATTTGTCCGTTTTTGTTCCAGCCAAATTGTTCGAACGAAACTCTTTGCGCATTTGTCGGATTTTGTTCTTTATTCTTTGCAAAAATTGGGCAGCAAAGCTGTTCGAACGAAACCCTTTGCGTGTGAGTAAAACTGGAATTTGTCCGTTTTTGTTCTTTGCAAAATCAGTCAGCCAAATTGTTCGAATAAAACGCTTTCTGCGTGAGTTAAACTCGCACTTGTTCGTTTTTGTTCTTTGCCAAAAAGTGGCAACAAAATTGTTCGAACGAAACCCTTTGTGTGTGAGTTTAATACGTATTTGTCCGATTTTGTTCTTTGTTCTTTGCAAAAATGGGGCAGCAAAATTGTTCGAACGTAACCCTTTGCGTGTGATTTTAACTCGCCTTTGTGGGGTGTTCTTTTTTATATACCAACAACATGATGATTATTAAGAGCCCTTCATAACTTGAGCTTGACTTTATTTTCATAGTTTTCACTCAAAATAATGAAACTAGGATAATGTTGCAAATTATTTGTAAATAAAACCAAATAAGAGTGTCCCTTTACACCAAGTCCTTCTTTAAGACAAACTCTATGCAGTCACTACACCTTGGAATAAAATGATGACTCCTTGAAGAGACAATTCCACGTATGACATTTAAGGCCTTATCAGCATGGCCTCCTCCACTCATATTCCAATCTTCAAATCCTTGAATGCGATAAATTTGAATAAAAATCCACCATTTGACTCATCCTTCATCTTTATCCTTGAAGCACACGAGGCACACAAACCCTCGATTCCTGACAAAGTCAGTGAATATTTCCCCAATAACTGTGTTCCTCCCTCGACGAAACAAAAAACAATGCGATTGTCTCCAATTTTCCCTTTATGTAATCCTGTTACCTCGTATGGAACCCCCATCGGCGGAAAATTGCCAGAGAATGGCAAACCTCACCCGAGGGGGGTTGTTTTCCGAGGAAAAAGAATAATATGTTGTGTCTACAATACAGATGAAAATTACAGCACCAGTGTTCGGTTTGGGGGCACATTCCCATCCGCGTCCCTTCTGTCTGCTTACCTCCACCGCCATTGCGCCGCCAAACCCACATCTGGATGAACCCCTCCCAGGACAAGGCCTCGCATTTATTGTGCCAAACGACAGCAACTTCCACTGTAATAGCTGGTGTAAAACTAGATTTTAATAAAATCATTCAAAGGATTAGAAGCGTCCCAGGGTCCCGTCGTGGTTTCGTTCCCATATTGCGGCGGCGGTGGAGAGAGCTGTTCTCCTAAATTTAGATGTATAAGGGGAGTTCCAATTCCAAAACGAAATCCACTTCTCGGCGCTTTCCTCCTCCCTCTCTCTCTCTACATGTGCCACAGAGACACTGAAAAAGAGTGCAAAATGAAACTGAAAATCAAATTTCTGGCACAATTCCAATGAAACGAGCGAAAACAGGCAGAAAACGACGACACGAAGTAAGACCAGGGCAGAAAATAAAAAAACAGAAAAAAATGCAAATGAAATGAAAACACCACCAGGACACGACCAGGCGCTGGTTCCTCTTCCGTGCTCCACTGCAGCAGCCAACACCATGGGCGCGCGGAGACGGAGTGCCAGTTGGAAGGGAAAAATGAAAAAGTGAAACTCTCTGGATTCATCTGTGCGGAGGGAAGAGGAATTGGTGGCATAGAAGTTGGCACGAAGCGCGGTTTCTTCTTGCATTAGAATGACGAACTGTACGTAATCTCTTCTGCAAATGTTTCCTCCTCAATGTTGTTGCTCTTGTGTCACTGTTGTGCTTTGTCATCCATGTGTCCCCCATTGTAACTAATTTATTTGCGTTTTGTTGTTTACTTTCAGAATCCCGATAAATGGAAATACAATCCGCCAAATCCCATGAACTCAACAAATGCGGTGCCCAGTGGTGGTGGAATTGGCCCGGTTGGCCCAATCGGTATGGGCGGTGGCGGCATGGGTGGCGGCGGCAACATGGGTAACATGGGCACAAACGGTGGCCTCCATCAGATGGCGAATGTTGGAGGCGGAAACGGTGGCATGAATGTTGCAATGCAACAAGCAGCAGCTGCTGCAGCTGCCGCCAAACATCAGCACATGATGAATCATCAACATCAACAGCAACAGCAGCAGCAGCAACAGCAACAACAACAACAGCAACAACAGCAACAGCAGCAGCAACAGCCACCGCATCCTTCCCATCAGCAAATGCAGAATCACCTAGGCGCCCCAAATCATCTCAATTCGAACATTTTGAATCATGCCCTCAGTAATCAGGCCGCAGCCGCGGCCGCCGCCGCTGCAGCAGGTATGCAGTTGCAGATGCCACCTGCCATGCAGGGCAACATTTACGATCATGTACACCCAGGCGTCAATATGAATGGCGTTGGAGTACCAAAGCCGCAGGGTGCCGAGCAATTGGTGTATCTGGGAGGTCAGCCGCACATGGGTATGCTGCCTCAGAATCAGTACTTGACAGCAGCTACTCGCAATGCAGCAGCGGTAAGCCATTTTTTTTTCGTTTCTTTTTTTAGATTACTGAGTTTTGGGAATCGTTTCTTTGGAGAATGTGTGGTCATCTGTCGTCCGGTGTGTAGGGGAGGTTGTTAGAAAAGGCAGCAGGTTATATCTAGGCGTGGCATGTATTCACTTATGCTTGGAAAAGAGCATGAATTAAGTGTCAGGGATTTTTTATGTTTGGGTTTCTTAACGATTTCTCAAGGGTATACCCTTGGAAGGCTGACTTCAGACTTGGAACTGTGTCCGGCGGGGATTCCTGCTGTAAAATTCTTGAAAGTAGAAATTAAGAGCACATTTTGACATTTTTCAATGCTTGATAGTTTTTAACTTTTTGTCAGCAAATTGTCAGCACATTTGCTGATTCTATAAGGTTTGTTTGTTTTATTGTACTTTAAATAGTTAAAATTTCTTTTTTATACAAAACTCTTTTGATATTCAGTCACACTTTGGAATCTTGTTAAGTTAAATGCAGGAAACGGAATTAAATAATGCTCACTTAAGAAAACTATCGAACTTTTTTTAATGCCTTTAAGGCTGAGCTTAGTTCATGTTTGACTCATTGTCTGTTCAGTAGTCAGAAAAGAATTTCTTAGTGTCAGCTATTGTGCCGGAGGTTCGCTCTTTTTCCAAATATGAAAGCTAAGTTTATATCACTCATAAAGAGGAGCACTACTATAAATATTTAGGCACAATTCATGGAGTCTCCGAGTTTGGCTTCTCTTCCATTTACTTGCCGCTAGTTTCGACATTACATAGGAACGTGGTGGCCTCCTGATTTTATTATTATCCTTTAACGGTAGACTCCGTAGAGTCCGCTGTAGTATTTGAATCATGAAAGATGTGTATTTTATAAGAAGAAATAGCGTTTTTTTTAGCAAGAGTGATATAGAAGCTTTCCAAACATGACAGTTGTGCAGAATATCGTTGCTCCGAAGTATATAGACTTCTTCACAAATACGAGCTTATACCTTATGATGGATGCATGCATTTCGTTCGAGGTGGATGGGAGTCCGTTGACAGCTTATATATTGTTCCATCTTCATTTAATTAAATGATGTCTGTTTGCTCCGTGTGAACTTAAACCGGCGTCAAATCGATCACTTGTAAATCATCCGCGTAAGCCTATCATTGTACAAATTTAAAGAAATAAGTGGTTTCCGTCTCAAGGCCTGTCCTCTGGAATGCAGACCATTGACTTCGTTGCTCTTTAGCTTCCTCATTGAGTGCCTTCACACGGAAATCTTCTGATAGGGTTTTATGGCGGGGTACTGAAGATGGTTTCATTTGGTTGTTTGATAGTTAAGCCTTGGAGTTCTTTTGCTTTTTTTTTAATTGAAAGAAGGCATTCGTAGCCTCTAATCAAAGCAGCTGGAAAGTCTTGTACAGCAGTCCAGTCAGAGTCAATGCTTGACAAAAGTTTGTACTTCAACATTCGGTTTTGTCACCCACGACTCGACGTTCTCGGAGATGTTTTAAGTATTCGCTTGCGGGAATCCAAGTCTTCATTTGCCCTACCGTCTTCTTCTTTAATCGGCGCTACAGTTCCGGGTGGACATGGGCTTCAACCAACACGTCTTTTCATCTCACACGAACTCTTGCTAGTTGCTTCCAATTACGCTCTCCAAGCAGTAAAGTTCCTTCTCCACTTGTGTGCACCGTCTGAGTTCCTCAAATTTACTAAAGATTCGGGATAAATAGTGTTCAGTGGACGCGGGAAGCACTACTGCTTCCGTCTTAGATTTTGTCATCATTCTCCCCAAAAAGCAATCCATAGAAGAAAAGAAATCGTCTAACGCAGAAATATCATCCCACCATCAAACGAATTTTTATCATTTCTCAAGTAAGGCAAAGAGATACGATTAGCATTCCATTAACATCCATTATGAAAGAGCTCAAAAAGCAACTGCATACAGAATACTAAGTCAAAGGTCTGCTTCTCTCTCTTTCTCCTCTTCCCACACAACAAAGCACCGTCGCAACCCATCATCGTTCTTCGAATCTCCAGCAATTGTGCAGAATTGAATTAGAGGGATGAGACCCATTCAATTCCTGATGACTATAACGGCAGCAGTTCGGTCCAAGCTCTTATATCCTGAATTTGGCTTTCGTTCATTGCTGCTTTTTGACTTGATTAAAGCAAATGACTTGGAGAGATACCTCATTTCTCATTCCTCATTTTTTTTTTCGAACGAAATAAGAAGGAATTCCAACAGAATCACGTTGAAATTCAAACAAACGAGCAGAGCAGGCATTCTTCTCTGTTGCCACAACTCATACAATCAATCCGCAATTCCATTCAGTCCTCGTAGCAGGAGCAGAAGCATTGCCATTACCACCAGCAGACGAGACGAGCGAAACCCCAAAAAAAATGTAGAAGACGAATCGTCATTGTGTGTGAGTCCTTTTTTGCGCGCGTGTGTGCACTTGTGTTATTTCTATCCCATCCTTGGGCAAATCCTACTTCTTCCATCCGATAAGGCAGCAGATGAATTTCTATGATGAAGTTGACAATGATGCAGCGGCAATGGAATACCACCGCAAGACACGGGAATATTATTCCCCCGAACGACGAGTACAACATAGGTTCGGGGAAACGCAAAGATCCCGACTAGATTATACCACGAAGGGACACGACGGATGGAGAGCTGAAATAGGAGAAAGAAAAAACCATGACGACTCCCCCCCCTCCATTGGTTTTCCACGAAGTCGTGTCACTCACTCACTACCCGATGTGTGTGTTTGTGTTATTTATAATTTTTCCTTCGTCGCCCTCGTCTTCTTTTATTTTTACCGGAATTCTTCATGTGATTTTCGGTTTTTGTTGCTTCTTCTGTGTGCTGTTCCTCGGTGGCGGGTGCACCCCAACGTGCTATTGCACTCGACGTGACAAGGAGGGAAGAAGAAAAATCGCAGACGCAACTCACAGTCATTATGGGAAACTTGTCTGTAATTCTTCTCCAGAGTCATTCCAGTCAGGCCTTGTCGAGGAGAGCCGTGTACAAAAAATGAAAGAAGAAAAGTGCTAGTGCCACCAAGAAGCAAAAAACGAAACCGAGAAGGCGACATCGTCAACGATATGGAGGCATGAAGAAATGAACGAAGGAGGAGAAGTGGCAAAAAAAACAAAAAGAAGACTTAAAATGCAGACACTGCAGAAGTTAAAGGATGGTCATAGTCGAGGCGGTTCTCTGTGGAGAGGTGCCCCATGAATACGAAGATCCAAACCGTGTCCATTGTGTGTGTTGCGGCTTTGCTTGCCGCGTTTGACTTCTGCCTGAGCAGCAGAAGTGTCTGTTGTGCAGTGCAGTGCAGTGCCATCCAAACGTGGTCGTCGTGGTGGCCAATGAAGAGGAAAAATGGCGACTGCACATGATTGTCTGATTGGGTAATCAAATCGGAAGATCGCACCCAAAGTATCAATCAAGACATGAATTCATAACACCACTCTGCCAAGTTGATGATGGGCTTTGGGTGACTTTAATGTCGCTTTTTATGTATTTCGAGGACAGGAGAAATCAGTTTGTCATACTGCAGGTTCATTCGAAAGTGGATTTTGATGCTAAATACCCTTGTTGGTCGTTTTTGAAAACAGATTTAAATAAGTGCAGGCTTTGTCAGTATTGTGCTTTGTTTTATCTTTGATGAGCTGAAATAAGGTCTGCTCATGATATCGCAGCAATAGAGACGTTGACGAAATCGAAATGAGCGAGAACTCAAAAACAAGTTGAAAATAGAGTGCGGTTTTTGAGGAAACTGGAGTTCTGCTTGATTCCTTCCGTTTCCTTGTATTATTGAAACTGGTCAAGGAAAAGAAGGACGGTCGATTTAAAAATTTGCTAAGGAATGTTTTGATTACCGACAAGTCCCTGACGGAACTTTTCAAATTCGCTTTTTACAGACGCATCGGACAAATTAAGGAAACAGAGCATAGCGGTTTAAAATTAATTCTTTCATTTTATTTATTTTAATCTAGCCTGAGGCTTTGATGCTCTGGCTAATTCTATTGTTCAGCTTATACTTTTTATAATTATTACCTAAAATTAAAAAAGAAATAAACATTTATTTTAAGGTTAGGAAAGTCTAAGTCCAATGACATAAGTAGATGTCAACATTCAAAGATGGCCGCATTCAGCACATTGACTCGCGATGAGTGCATTCAATTCAGAAAACCTTAAACTTAAGGCAACTTCCTTTAATTCTCACCATTTAGTCAATTATTTCCGAAATTGAAGGAAACTCTTGGCTTTTCATTAATATTTCCCACTTCCTCTCCTCACTCGATCCCACTGATGACAGCACGGTAGCTCCGCATTGACGCAATGCAATGGCAAGCATTTTTATCTCAAAAACCCGGCAATATCGGATTAGGTTAAGCCAGTTAGCAGTGGGTTCGTTAACGCCGCCAACCAGTTGCCCGGTATATTGTATTGGCTAATTCAGCAGATTCTTCAATTGAAGCAGATTATCTTCAGTTTCTTTTAAATTGCTCTCCGTGGCCGTCTTGCTCTCCCTGCCATCGAATTTTGCCGATTTTGCTTTCTTTGTGTCACATGGACGACAGGCCGTCACCGACCCCCATTTCTAGAACCAAAATCATTAGTAATTCATACAAACCCCCTCAGAGGTACCAGTGGTGCAACCTGCTTCTGCTCTCTCCACACACAGTTCACACAAACATTCAAAAACACTCGATAAGTGAATGAAGATGATAAGGAAAGGAGGTGTGTGCGCGAGTGAAGACGAACATGTGTGGAGAGTAAAGTGTGTGGTGTGCGTGGCGTAGGTCATTGATTTGCCCGTAGCAGCAATGGCTTCTGGTTTTACTTGACCACTGAATGACTGGTGGCCGGCTAGTTGGGTTCTACAATTATCGTGTCTGTGTTGCCTTGCTGCCGGCTGAAGGGAATTCGAGGGTGGGGTATATCGAATCGAATTATTCACTTTATTTTCTATAATTGCTCTGATTGAAGAGATGTGGCTGGTTGCATGGTGCTGCTGCAGCGATGGCTATGGACTGCATGTGCGGTGACCACACAGGAATTTCGTCGTTTTGTCCAGAGATTATCCTACTAGTGTATATTGGGGATGGTAACCAACTATTTGGTTTTGTGGGTCGATTACATTTGACATGCTTAAAAACTTTTTGGGGATTGTATGTCGTGTTTGAAATGAAAGGTCGTTTTGGAAAGGTGTTCAATTATTCAACTCATACAATCAATCCGCAATTCCATTCAGTCCTCGTAGCAGGAGCAGAAGCATTGCCATTACCACCAGCAGACGAGACGAGCGAAACCCCAAAAAAAATGTAGAAGACGAATCGTCATTGTGTGTGAGTCCTTTTTTGCGCGCGTGTGTGCACTTGTGTTATTTCTATCCCATCCTTGGGCAAATCCTACTTCTTCCATCCGATAAGGCAGCAGATGAATTTCTATGATGAAGTTGACAATGATGCAGCGGCAATGGAATACCACCGCAAGACACGGGAATATTATTCCCCCGAACGACGAGTACAACATAGGTTCGGGGAAACGCAAAGATCCCGACTAGATTATACCACGAAGGGACACGACGGATGGAGAGCTGAAATAGGAGAAAGAAAAAACCATGACGACTCCCCCCCCTCCATTGGTTTTCCACGAAGTCGTGTCACTCACTCACTACCCGATGTGTGTGTTTGTGTTATTTATAATTTTTCCTTCGTCGCCCTCGTCTTCTTTTATTTTTACCGGAATTCTTCATGTGATTTTCGGTTTTTGTTGCTTCTTCTGTGTGCTGTTCCTCGGTGGCGGGTGCACCCCAACGTGCTATTGCACTCGACGTGACAAGGAGGGAAGAAGAAAAATCGCAGACGCAACTCACAGTCATTATGGGAAACTTGTCTGTAATTCTTCTCCAGAGTCATTCCAGTCAGGCCTTGTCGAGGAGAGCCGTGTACAAAAAATGAAAGAAGAAAAGTGCTAGTGCCACCAAGAAGCAAAAAACGAAACCGAGAAGGCGACATCGTCAACGATATGGAGGCATGAAGAAATGAACGAAGGAGGAGAAGTGGCAAAAAAAACAAAAAGAAGACTTAAAATGCAGACACTGCAGAAGTTAAAGGATGGTCATAGTCGAGGCGGTTCTCTGTGGAGAGGTGCCCCATGAATACGAAGATCCAAACCGTGTCCATTGTGTGTGTTGCGGCTTTGCTTGCCGCGTTTGACTTCTGCCTGAGCAGCAGAAGTGTCTGTTGTGCAGTGCAGTGCAGTGCCATCCAAACGTGGTCGTCGTGGTGGCCAATGAAGAGGAAAAATGGCGACTGCACATGATTGTCTGATTGGGTAATCAAATCGGAAGATCGCACCCAAAGTATCAATCAAGACATGAATTCATAACACCACTCTGCCAAGTTGATGATGGGCTTTGGGTGACTTTAATGTCGCTTTTTATGTATTTCGAGGACAGGAGAAATCAGTTTGTCATACTGCAGGTTCATTCGAAAGTGGATTTTGATGCTAAATACCCTTGTTGGTCGTTTTTGAAAACAGATTTAAATAAGTGCAGGCTTTGTCAGTATTGTGCTTTGTTTTATCTTTGATGAGCTGAAATAAGGTCTGCTCATGATATCGCAGCAATAGAGACGTTGACGAAATCGAAATGAGCGAGAACTCAAAAACAAGTTGAAAATAGAGTGCGGTTTTTGAGGAAACTGGAGTTCTGCTTGATTCCTTCCGTTTCCTTGTATTATTGAAACTGGTCAAGGAAAAGAAGGACGGTCGATTTAAAAATTTGCTAAGGAATGTTTTGATTACCGACAAGTCCCTGACGGAACTTTTCAAATTCGCTTTTTACAGACGCATCGGACAAATTAAGGAAACAGAGCATAGCGGTTTAAAATTAATTCTTTCATTTTATTTATTTTAATCTAGCCTGAGGCTTTGATGCTCTGGCTAATTCTATTGTTCAGCTTATACTTTTTATAATTATTACCTAAAATTAAAAAAGAAATAAACATTTATTTTAAGGTTAGGAAAGTCTAAGTCCAATGACATAAGTAGATGTCAACATTCAAAGATGGCCGCATTCAGCACATTGACTCGCGATGAGTGCATTCAATTCAGAAAACCTTAAACTTAAGGCAACTTCCTTTAATTCTCACCATTTAGTCAATTATTTCCGAAATTGAAGGAAACTCTTGGCTTTTCATTAATATTTCCCACTTCCTCTCCTCACTCGATCCCACTGATGACAGCACGGTAGCTCCGCATTGACGCAATGCAATGGCAAGCATTTTTATCTCAAAAACCCGGCAATATCGGATTAGGTTAAGCCAGTTAGCAGTGGGTTCGTTAACGCCGCCAACCAGTTGCCCGGTATATTGTATTGGCTAATTCAGCAGATTCTTCAATTGAAGCAGATTATCTTCAGTTTCTTTTAAATTGCTCTCCGTGGCCGTCTTGCTCTCCCTGCCATCGAATTTTGCCGATTTTGCTTTCTTTGTGTCACATGGACGACAGGCCGTCACCGACCCCCATTTCTAGAACCAAAATCATTAGTAATTCATACAAACCCCCTCAGAGGTACCAGTGGTGCAACCTGCTTCTGCTCTCTCCACACACAGTTCACACAAACATTCAAAAACACTCGATAAGTGAATGAAGATGATAAGGAAAGGAGGTGTGTGCGCGAGTGAAGACGAACATGTGTGGAGAGTAAAGTGTGTGGTGTGCGTGGCGTAGGTCATTGATTTGCCCGTAGCAGCAATGGCTTCTGGTTTTACTTGACCACTGAATGACTGGTGGCCGGCTAGTTGGGTTCTACAATTATCGTGTCTGTGTTGCCTTGCTGCCGGCTGAAGGGAATTCGAGGGTGGGGTATATCGAATCGAATTATTCACTTTATTTTCTATAATTGCTCTGATTGAAGAGATGTGGCTGGTTGCATGGTGCTGCTGCAGCGATGGCTATGGACTGCATGTGCGGTGACCACACAGGAATTTCGTCGTTTTGTCCAGAGATTATCCTACTAGTGTATATTGGGGATGGTAACCAACTATTTGGTTTTGTGGGTCGATTACATTTGACATGCTTAAAAACTTTTTGGGGATTGTATGTCGTGTTTGAAATGAAAGGTCGTTTTGGAAAGGTGTTCAATTATTGGAAATGGTACCCGTGGTAACATCAAAGAGCCAAGGCTGACTTAGTCTAATGGTAACCGCACAGAATAATAGCTTAATGTCCCAAACGCGCACAATTGAAGGCAGCTGGGAGGACGGTTTTGTTGATGAAGACAACATATTGTACAATATACTATTTTGTGATAACATGGCGTTTGAATTTTTTAAAAAGTAAAAAATTCATATAGGGGCGCCACTAACAAAAAAAATGTCCTATCTTTTTATATCTATATGTCCCGGGACTTATTGAGAGTTCTGTCATTGTCTCTGATCTTATTTAATTTTTTGAAAAGTACAAAATTCATATAGGGGGCGCCACTAACAAAAGAAACCTAATATTTAATTAATAATTTGTGTTAGTGGCGCCCCCTATATATTACCCGGGATTTATTGAGAGTTCTGTCTCCGTCTCTGATCTTATTCTATTTTGTGAAAAGTAAAAAATTCATATAGGGAATGCCACTTATTTAATTAATAATTTTAATATATAATGATTTTAATAACTAATAATAATATTTAATTAATAATTAATATTTAATTAATAATTCCCGTTAGTGGCGCCCCCTATGTGTCCCGGGACTTATTAAAAGATCTGTTATGCCACTAAATATGCAGACTTTCCAGTCTGTAGACAGCATTGAGTCCAAGCCTAAAACTGGATCATTCAATTTTGGGTCCAAGACCTGGTTTTTGAAAAAAATAAGTCGGATAATTTTCCATCAACTTTCAATTTATAAAGAGTAATTTGAAAAACTTCAAAACAAAACTAAATTAAACTCACAAAGTAAGATATTCATCGGTAGTTGCCTTTCTTTAAGAAAAGAGGAGCACTTACCCTAGTTTGCAATCGACAAGATTTCCACAGAGCTTCCTCCCATTAATTTTTCAGCATGATTCTATATGAACAGGTTCTCGAAATGTCCAAAGTTTTGAAGCCAATTAACTTTACAATTCTCCGAGACATGAGTGTAGTGAAATTTTGCAGTATCTGAACTCAGGGTTTGTCACAAATTGCTAGTCTGCGTTAGAATGTCGCCATTTGCCTTGAAACCGCTCTAGAGATTTCGTTTTCGGGGTGGTTTAGATAACCTGCTTTTTTAACCGTTCGTAAATCGACGTCGTTCTGAATTTTTTTAATACACAAATGTGTCTGAGACTAGTTTACAAATTTGTTTTTATTTTAATCATATTCGTCCTTCGCTGGCCTTTAAGCTCTTTCCATCTGTTGTTGCCTCACACTAATGCCTGCAATTTCCCATCGTCATATTCATTTGCTCCCAAAAACAGTGCACATCTATTGTTTTGTACAAAACGAATTAAATTCTCAGCACATAACAAAACAAATCTAAAAAACCTAAAACCAATTATTGGTTTTTGAAAAATGTTTCAAATTCAATCCCGTGAAAACCAAACAAACAAAATTAACGCCCCCCATCTGGCCAACAGTTAAACATCGGTAAATGCGTAACACAAATCTGATTAGAAAAAAAGGGGAAAAATACACAAATCTCCATAACGAATAAATGCGTCGCGATAGAACGCCGCGATGTGGTGATAAAGAGGGAGGCGTGCTAATTATTTTGATTTGACAATTCATTAGCATTTAATTTCACTGCTAATTGCTACAGTTACAAGTATTTGTTCGTTTCATTTAAGATTAAATCAATGTCGCATATTTTTTCTCGTTTTCTTTTATTCACCTCGTGTGTTACCCGCTCTCTTTCCCGCTCCCCGAAAGTAACCAGTATGGTATGATCAAAGATACAAATAATTCGCACACCACAAAAAGAAAAACGGAAAATGTTACCATTTCATACACACAGAAGAAAAAAACGTTGAAGTAGCAACAAAACGAACATACCGTCAAAGAGAATACCTCAACCAAGTCGGAGAGGGAGAGCGACTTTGATGAGAGTGTGTTTGGATGGCTGGTGGCTTGGTCGTGTGGGAAAGAGAGGCAAAGGAAAACGTAACAATAACAGACGTGAAAAGCCGGCAATTTCTTTGCTGGTTGGAAGCGCTCTGTGCGGTTGGTTACCCTTTGAGGATTTTTTGTTGTTTGTTTTTTCCACGGCCATCACACCAGCCATGCTTTGGCCTCTCGCCATGCTGCTCCTGCTCTTTCTCGCTGCTCTCCCTGTTCCTCTCTCTTTGTAGTCTATTTTGTGTTTTACTTCATGAATTTTGTATCATCAACCGATGTTCGAGTGCGTTCTATAAGGGGTGGGGGGCATTAGCATAAGTAAATCTCATTCAAGATGTTGTTGGCCGGTGTTTGTGTATGTTGAAGAGAGTCGGAGAGGGAGCGAGAGATAAGCGCGTAGCCGCAATTTAGATGGGGGTTAAACGAGGCTTCTTAACCCACGTTCAGGTGTTTGGCTGTGGTGGAGAGCGCTGAACTGTTGCCAAGTTTATTTGGATGAGCAATGTGACGATTTTATTTTACAAAGTAAATCTACGTGTTGTCGGTGAGCGAAAACGTGCCGCTTATGGGTAAAATGTACCATCACCAAAAAAGGAGTGACGACTGTCAAGAAAATACGTCTCAACTTGATCGTGACCGTCTTTTGCTGGGAATGTGTTTTTTTTTTATGTTCACGTCTTGACACTTGGTTGCGAAAAAAATCAGTTTTTCTGTTTAAGTCACTTTCAACGAAAATCTTCACATTCCTTAAACACGTGCCGTTCACTGTCTTTACATTTTAACTCAGAGTGCAATAATTTTAAAGCCGGCAAACCGAGCATTGCAACAATTGGTAGACTTGTGTGGAGTTGTGTTCAATAGACACATTAACTTTTTGTACTTTTCGTAAATTGTAGAAAATCAGAAATTAGAAATACTAAAATGTCCAGAATAGGATTCCCAGGATTTTTGGCTTCCTAGTCTCTTTTTCAACACTCTTACATGCAGCGTTAAATCGTTGAAACATGCCAAGTCTACATTTGAGACTAGAATTTGGGGTGTAGCTGCCGAAATCAGGTTAACCAATTTTTGCATTTTGCAAAAGTGTACCTATCTGTTTTTGCTTGATGTGAAGGCACCCTTAATCTAAAACTAGATCGACTTCATGGTATATCTCATGGGAGTGTTGCAGAAGAAACTGTTTCATTCTAGACACGATTCCCTTTCTCCCCCAAACTGAGTTAAGGAAAAATAAATCCGCCATGTTGACATTGAAGTGTCTTCAGTTCTTTCCCGAGATATTTATCAAAATTTCCTCAACAAATTCAAGTTTGCCATCTTCGTCATCTCACACCTCAAGTTCTGCCTTCCCCCTCGTACATTTCACTCGCTCATACAATCTGTCACGCAGAAAACAAATCTGATGACAGTTCACTTTCTCGGTTCGTAGCCGAAACACATTGCACTTCACTCCACATTCGAATGACAACGCTTGTCATCAGCTGACACAAGTCAGCTGTCATTTTCGCCTCAGAAACACAAACTAAAACTGGCAACAATGCTTGACGGGGCCGTACATGTGGATCTCTTTTGTTTTATTTTCCCTCGCCCATCATGTGTCGTTATTTTGTCATTATTCTCGCTCTACACTGCTCTCCTCTCCATCTCAGGTCTCCAATTCATTTCCATGTTTTTTTTTTTGTTTTTTTGTTTTTGTTTTTTTTTTTTTTTTTTTCTTCTCTCTCGTGCCTCAGTTCGCGTGCTTGTTTGTGTCATTTGTTGCGGCACAACCCCGTCAGTTGTGTGGTGGTGGCTCTCCCCAGTAATCGGTCGGCTTTGCCCAAAGAATCTGTTCGTCGACGACGCATCGCACCTACCTGCAGGAGGTATCCAATCCAAGAATTCAACTCAGAGGAGTGCGGATTATTCTAAGTCAATTACCGTAGAGGAGAACGGCGAGGAAAAGAGACGAAAAGCTGTCGTCCTCGTTGTCATTGCCGGTTTTCAAACCAAATCCAACTCGTTCAGCTCGGTCTGTGTATCTCAAAACCCCAAAGGACTCAAATCCTGCTTACCTCTCGATAAACAGTCAAATACTTCTCGTCGGCGATAGCATTCAACAATCTCTCCACTCTCGTCTTTCAGCTGTCGTGTGTCCTTCGCGTGCTAAAAGAACACAGCTGCTCTCGGTCAAAGGCCGTCGCGGAGTGTAATTTTGAATCCACGCGTGTGTAGTGTGTTTGTGTGTGTGCGAGAGAGACTTGCAGTAAAAAAATGTGTTAGTGGCTGCCGTTCACAAGTACAGTGTGCCACGATGAAACTTCTGCAGGAATTCATGTTCTCATCCACAAGGAATGTTGAGGATATCGCTCTCACACAGGAAATGGTAACTACTGGATGTGTGCGGCAGGCATTTTTTGTATTTTTTTTTTCGTATCCACTCTCGTTGGTTGCCATGGAGGGTGAAAGCAGTGAACCAACCCTTGCTGGGCACTCCAGGTGAATCACATGTCAAATACGCATGACTCTCGTGCCCGGAACATGTGTCCTTACATCGGATTTTTTTAAGTCCTCTCCATCGTCAAGGGTTGCGATTGGATTTCATAATGCGATGGGCTGCTGTCGCTGATGGTGGTGGTGTGTCCCCGTTATTATTCAATTTGTGTCACATTTCGGACATTTCGGCTTGAATTCGAAGCGCTCTGACCTCTGTTGGCGAGTCGATGATTTGCATGGCAAATTAATGATGATTGGGGTTAGAGCCAGAGCAGCGGGTGTTCAATTGAACACGGAGAAGGAGTGATCTCTCGAGACAGTTGTGGGTTGCGTCTGCTGCGATGCTGTTCCTACTGCTATGTGGCGGGAGTTAATTAAGTTAGGAACGTCCGCGGGGCTTGACGGTGTTCTGTTAGATGTGTTATCTGTGGGTAAAGAGATAACTGCGTTTCTAGACCGGTGATTTCGGTGAATAATGTTGATGAGGTGGATACCTTGTGATCTGTTTTGAAGACAGAATCACATTTTCTTCAAGTATTGAAACAGAGTCAACAAATCAAGACTGTTTTATCTACTAGCATGCAAATGTGTTTATATGCTTCGATGCCCCCAAGCACATAATCAATCTACACTATGCAAAAAGGAGAGTTGCATTCATTCCATAAGTCTTACGATTCAAACCTTATTTTTAATCTGGTTTTGCTCAAGGCCGCAAACGTTTTCTTCTTTCATTCGTCACTCAGTACAAACTGGAACTCTGCAGTGACTTGCATTTGTTTATAAAATTTAAGCTATTTGTTTACCAAGATTTTAACATAATTCACGTGATTGGCTCTTAATTCCGTACTCGTGAACATTTACTTGTCATTCTCATCTATGATGCTGTACTTTTCAGTTCATTCATACTCTACTCCTAATTCGTAACCTCTAACTCGTCATTTGTAATTTCTTATCTGTGATGTGTTACATTTTAGTTTTCTTTTCATCGTGATTCATAGTACGTTACCCGTGGTTCGCTACTCGTCATTTTTTTTTTGGTTCATTACTCGTCGTGATTCTTTACTTCAAACTCGTAACTCGTTATTTGTTACTCGTCACTTTGTATTAGTGATGCGATTTTGTTACATTGTTGTTGTTATTCGTTACTTTTCTTGTCCCCTGTTACTCTTTATTCATTATATTTCGCTTTTCGTCATTTTTTATCTGTAATTCGTTACTGTTTGGTTTTTCACTCATCGTGATTTACTACTCCTAATACGTTACCCGTTACTCGCTACTCGTCATATACCATCTGTGATGCCTTACTTTTTGATTCTTTACTCACCGTGATTTGCTACTCCTAATTCGTTACCGGTGCAACTATTCGTTGGTTCCCTACTCATCGTGATTCTCTACTCCAATTAAATAACTCGTTATTTATTAATCGTCACTTCGTATTTGTTATACCTAACTCTTCTTGGGACTTGTTACTCGATATTTCTTATGTTGCATACTTTCCCTTCTATTCATTCCTCCCTGTTCCTCACTCGTTAGTCTTTCCTGCAATATTTGTCTTATTTTGAGTCGCTCGATACGCGCTATGTGCTCTAGGGGATTACTTAATAAATTGTAAGTGTCATTGTTGGTGTAAATATTTTTGTATGTAATCTGTACAAACTTCTCAAAGTTTTTCTATTGCATCTTAAATTAGTCACAATCACAACAGCTTGAGAATCATTGTTGAACGGACAACAAGATGGGTGTACGGAACTCAAGCTCGGTTTTCTTTTAAAACGGACTTTCTTGGTTGGAAAATAACTGGACAGCTTTTAAAGCATGTCGAAATATCCCTGAGTAGAGCGCATGATGTGCTAGAAAATGTAAGTTTCTTTTATCACCACAGTTCATCCGTCAGAGTCTCTCCTTCCAACAATAGCCCAGTTTTTAGTGCAAGAAAATGTCTCAATTTCAATTCCGATTAACGTCAGATTGCCTCCTCATCTATACCTCTTCTCTTGTCAATGTCGTTACTCGAAATCAGTTTTACGCAAATTTGTTGTGACAACGTTACCTCTATTGACACAATCCCATGCTGGCGAGGTGGTTGGCTGGCTGGTTGGCTGGCCGATGGTGCTGCAGCAGCTGTGTTGACAGCGACCACCACAAAGTCAACACGAATACAAACTTCATTTATCAAAATGAATTGCAAACGCACTGGACAAACTGAAATTCAGACTCGTGGTGGTTTCACCTCATCATTATTGTATCTGTCACCGTACAAAATTATTTTGACATTCACGCTGTCAGACGGGCGAGCGGGCGGTTGTGACACTCAGTGTATTGACAAAGCAACCGGCACCGGCGAGAAGGGGGTATGCTCGCAAAAACTCACAAAACATTTTGCTAAGTACGAGCAACGTGTCGTCGTCGTCGTCGGCGACTGCTGGTCTGCATGTGTGGCGGTTGGCTGCTGGTTGGTGCGTCTTTTGTGTGGACACACACCGAAAGCTGCGGAGCCGTGAAAACATTTGAATGGGAACTCAATTTAAACTAAAATAAATATTTTCCGGTTTCAATTCAACATTTATGAACGGTCGCAGACCATTTCATGCTTCAATAGATGTGCCATCACCACGACCGGTGTCGATGGAAAGGGGACGACGTGAACGTGGATGGGATAGTTAAAAACTATTATTTTCTGTTTGTTTCCCTAAGCGGCACCTCTTTCACTGGCGTGGAGAGGCTTGGTTTCCCCCTTTTATTTCGGGCAAGACGGCACGACAAGTGGTGCCGGCACCGCCATCGCCGCTTCTAGCCCGGAACGAGCAAATAGACAATATGTGCAGAACAATCACATGTATTGACAGGAGTGACTTTTTTTTTGTGTTCTCTGTGGAAATGCGGAAGAAGGGTCCCAGCAGAGACACTCGCAAAGTTCCCACTGAATGGCGGAGGGGAATGGAATTTCCCTTGGACCGACCAGTGGACGTAGTTGCTGCTGCAGAAACTTCTGCTGACTACCGGAACTCCGGAATGGAATTGAAAAATTGCCCTCGTCCAACTCTCTGATGCTCTAGGGGCTTAGTGGTGGAGCCGAAGTGTAGAGCTGTCTGGGCAGGCACGGGCGCTCACTCCTTCCACGGCCGACGAAAAAGAACACAGGAACATGTGTTGAGTTGCGGGTGAAGCGGCCAGGGAAACGTTGATTAGAGGAATTGAAATGAACGCACGTAGCAGTGATGAGATACATATTTTCACATCTCCATGCCGGTGCTGGAGGGCCGTGGGTCATGCGCCGTCATTGGACTGTGGGAAAAGACTGTCTGGGCGAGACTATTGACTGGGCGGGGATTTGAGGATTAGAGTGCTGCAGAGCATAAGGAATTCGGTTAGTAAGTTGTGAATCATTCTTTCCCCGGAGCGGGTACTGACAGGGGGAGTTGGGATTGTCCAAAGGTCAGTGAATCGGGCCCAAGAGATCTTGTGATTTGGACAGGAGTACCCCCAGTGGAAGTGTATCAATTAATCAAACATTTGGATATGAGACGCAATTCAATTAAGGCAAGGATTACACCGAGGGAGGACTGGTTGACTTTTGTGCTGAAGGATTTGGGATTGAAGGGATTTGTAGACGCCACATGGGAAAATGTGGACCTGTGTGCTACTTTAAAGGGAGTTATCGTGTGGATCAAGTAGACAGTTGTCAGACAGGTGTAGGGAATTGTCGGATGGCTGTTGATGCTAGAAATAACTACAAATAACGGTAATGGGAGCAGATGTGGGGGTAAATAGAAGGAGAGTTTCTCTAAAACTTTGTTGAGTTATATGCAGCTTACCGAGTCAAGCAAAGCAGACTAGCTTAAAAACAGAATGCAAGTGGTTAAGCAAGTATTTGGTAAGCGTATGCATGTCTGATAAAGAATGCCTCCAAAGTACTTTTAGATTCTTTTTCCGACTTTGAATGGAGCCCCAGAATCGCCGGCTTTTCGAGAAGGTGTGTAGATACGATTGCCGCATTATAAAGAGCTGTACCTGACAATTAACCGATCGCGTTAGCTGTCGAACGTTTAATTGAATTTCATTGTGCTCGTGTTTTTTTTTAAGATGCACCATCGAGACACAGATTTAGAGTCAACCGTTGACAAAGAACGACAGGTCAGTTCATAGAATGTGAGCTTTTGAAACAGATATCATGTCGATGAATTTGAACTTGGAGGGCTGTTTTAGACAGCAATCCAGGAACCGCAGTAGAATGGTCCCATCAAAACGAGGGGGATAAACTGAGATCTCGACTGCGGCGCTAGCCCAATGTAACCTGATAAAGGAAACAGTAGAAATGACGCAAGTATCATTGAGAGATTTATGCAAAGGGGGTAACTTAAGCACGGTCAAACAATTTCACCAGTGGCTCCTAATGCCCCCAAAGGGCCTGCCTCAATAACAAACCTTTCAAGACCATGCTTAATATTATAAAGCATGCCCTTGTATGTGACAGAATTTAGCACCGAGTTGACTTAATAATATAATAATTGTTGGCGCGGCAGTCCACAGGGGGACCAGGGTCTAGCTTGCTCATCAACTACATGTGTTGTGCGCGCTACTGTCTCACGAGTAGAAGGAACCTACAGGTTTTTGCCGACTCCGAACGGCGAAGTTTGAGAAGCTTTCTTAGACAGTTATTACTCTTTGAATGTTATCAGCAGCTCGAAAGATGTGGTGCCGTGAAGTATTCGAGGTTTTCAGCCGGGAATCTAACCTAGACCCTTCGGTATATTAGCGTCGCACTCTACCCACTACGCCACGGCGGCCACAATATTTTCTACTTGTGCGCACCATTTCACACAGGATAGGATTTCACTTTCTGCTTCTACGCTATCTTTGTGGGTAACTTTCTTTGATAATGGACACCAGTTACAGTGACAACGTGCTCGTTGCTTCCTCTAATAGATCTTTTGTTATTTTTTTTTTAATTTCAACGCATTTTTATTTTTCTTAATTCCATTTCATACATGCTAGATAAAAATACTTAAAACTTACGAACTTACCAACCGGGAATAGATCAAGTTTAAAGTAGGTGAACGATTTGATTATTTACAGCAAATGTAGTCCTCTGGCAAACTTGTTCTTCTTTGTGTGGTGCCACAGTCCGGGGTGGAGCTTAGCTTCAACCAACATGCCTCTGCCGCACGATCTCTTACAAAGCTGCCTAGAAGTGCGCATCCCAAGTTGCGTGAGGTTCTTCTTGTGTGACACCCCTTTCTAGGCCGTCTTCTGTTGTGTTGTGTCAACACAACAAGGACTTTTCGGGCGGGTGCCGTGATGTCCATAAGCTCTACATGTCCTAGCCATCTTAAGCGTTAAAGAACGAAGACGCTTGAGCAGTAGCATACCGTTGTACGGATCATAAAGTTCATCGTTGAATCTTCTCCTTCAAATGCCATCTACGCAAACAGGACCAAAATTCGAACGCAGAACTATTTTCTTGAAAAAAGACTAAGGACTTATCTGCTTTTGGTCTTTTAGTAACTCTGGTAACTAAGTGGACATAATTAAGCCGATGTTTCATCTCAAATTTAATTTGTCTGTAATTTGCCTCGCTAAATGTAAAACTCCCTTACCTATCAGGCAGACGAACCATGAAGGGTCTGAGCCTGAGCAATTGCTGCCTTCCATTGGTGACGGTCCTGGGTGCGCTACTTCCAGTCATCAAGGCCAAGCTGTCTTACATCCGCGATGACTTTGTCTCTGTACCGGAGTTTTGGTCTTCCTCTTCTTCTCGAACCAGGAGGCTCGGATTCGAAGACCTTCTTTGCTGGAGCGTTGTTGTCCATTCGCTCGATGTGGCCGAGTCAGTATAGTTGACGGATTTTTACCTTCCAGACTACATCCACATCCTTGTACACCTCGTAGAGTTCGCGGTTGTGTCTGGAATCCATTCGCCTTCCTCGCAGGCGGGACCATATATCCGACGAAGGCTCCAAAAATCAGCTCTGTAGTCCCACTTAATGTCCAGCTTTTGGCTCCATAAGGCAGGACTGGCAGAATAAGGGTCTTGTAGAGCATGACTTTGGTCCTTCAAGTCAGGAGTTTCGAGCCCAGTTGTTTTGACAGACCAAAGTAGCATCGGTTGCCTACGTCGGATCTCCACTACGATGT
The DNA here is from genome assembly GCA_955652365.1 of Eristalinus aeneus. Classification (NCBI taxonomy): domain Eukaryota; kingdom Metazoa; phylum Arthropoda; class Insecta; order Diptera; family Syrphidae; genus Eristalinus; species Eristalinus aeneus. The sequence goes on along the minus strand of OY019130.1, from coordinate 5,755,924 downwards.
CATTCGGGAATTTACTTTTACCCCGAAGTAGACAAACCCCTTTACTACCTCGAAATTGTAGCTGCCGATTGTAACGTTTTAGCCTAGTTTAGAATCGTTTTTCGCTCGACAGCATGCATTTCGTTTTGTCCTCGCTGACCTTTAGACCAGCTCGTTTGGCCTGTTCCTTAATTGCCGTAAAAGCTTCCACTTCGCGCGCTTTGGAACCGCTCCATATTGTCAATGTCATCAGCGTTTCCCAACCGCTGGACTGACTTGTAGAAGACAGTGCCTTCTGTGTTGACTTTTACCCGCCGCATTATCTTCTCCAGTCCCAGATTGAAGAAATCACACGACAGCGCATCTCCTTGCCGAAATCCGGTGCAGGTTTCGAACAGTTCAGAGGTTTTGAACCGGACTGCACGGTTCATGGGGTATGTGTAAGCGTGGTGCGACACAACCGGATCAATTTTCCCGGGATCCCGCATTCGGTCATTGCTTCGAATAGCTCCTTGCGATGAATGCTGTAAAATTGATGAAAAGATGGTGAGTATCGATTTGAAACTCGCTGGTTTTCTCCAGGATCTGCCTTAGTGTGAAGATTTGGTCAGTGGTACGTGTCGATTAGTGCGGTGCAGAACGGCTTACGACGTTCACACAGTACGCTAAATGGCAAAACGTCCTTCTAAACCAAGCTTTGTCCTATGTTTTGTCGGGGATCAATTGAGCGCGCATATGGAGAACAGTTTCGAGAGGGGATGGCTCATGAAAGCGTAGGTTTGCTAAATTTCGCAAAAACAAGGGAGAAGCTAAAAAAAATTCATGAACGTCAGCAAGCGCTGGTGCACATTCAACAAATATCGAGACTGTAAGACGTATCTTGCATTTCTGGTCGGTTGCTTCAAAGGGATTGATCACATTGCACTTAATCCTCTCACCTCTGAGTGAGCAATTTCATGGTTTCCCTCTGGATTGAATTCCTCCATCAATTCGACAGTTTCTTACATTGGTGCCCTTGTGAGCCTCTCTCAAGCGATGCCAATCGAAAACCAAATCCTTCAAACCGCCACAGATAAGCGAGAAATGTCGCAATCAAAATTGCACAAGTGCCGTCTATCTCTCCGATCGACCAAATTCATCCCGTTTGAAGCTCTTGCCCTCAGGCGGTCGGCACGAGTCACCGATCTGAGATAAGTGTATGCATTAGCACACATTATCTTAAAAGCATCACTCACCATGACCCTAAATTCCGTCTTGCTCAGCCGAATCTCACACACAACACACCCTCTCCTCTTATCCAAATCAGAATTTCCAACATAATGCATCCTTGAAAGCGGTTGACACACTCACCGTTATGAAGGCACAACCGCTCCCATTCCGTCCTGCTCTGTGGAATGAAACAAAAAACGAGGGAAAACAACACACACCGCTTATAAATAAAAGCCAACAAAGCGTAGATCTATTTATGTCGTTCATCCCTTTGTCTCGTTGCGGCGACGAGGAGCGAGGAACCAAAATCAATAGCTGCACAAATGCACACACACCCATGCACATCACACGCCGGGGCACACTCGACGCCCCATCACGCGCGCACACTCTGACCCAGAATAGTGCCGAAGCAGGACACACCATCTCTCAACAACGCCATCATCACCGTTTCATCTATTGAAGTCACTTTCAGGACTCCGATGATGGTGTTCACTCGTGTCCATGAAGCCTGACCACGATAAGTGGGGTGTGCTGCACGTGCATGTGTGTGCATGTGCGCTGGGTGTTGTTTAACCGATGTAAGGATGTCGCATCTGGACAACAACCTCGTCTCACACCAGACCTCGCCCACCCCTCCAATATGCGGACAGGCTATTTGTGTTTGAAATTTGTTAAAGGCACCGCATCGCATGGTGATGGGTGGACATTCATGTAACACAACCCCCTATCACCGAAAGGTGTGCAGGACCTTGCAGTGACTGTGCATTAGAGGATTGCTTTCACCAGTGTCCCTTTTCACTGGCAGGGTGTATTGTGTAATTATGATGCGCGATGCTGATGGCAGTGAAACTGCTTAATCTAGGACTTGTAGCGGGCGGTGAGCAGTTATGACGTTAATAAACAATGTGATTGCAATCAGAGAGCGGGTGCACAGAAGTTGCCAAAATCAAACAGAACTGATGTAGAGCACACTGCCATTTAAATGTAACTGCTGAGGTGTCTCGTTTGACTCTGGATGGAATTTGAGGGGCTTTGTTTAACGCGTAAAATGACGAAATTTGTCATCTAAATATTTGCGTTTGAATATATTTTAAGAGAAGGGACCTTGAATTTTTGCCGACTCCGAACGGCGAAGCTTAAGAAGCTTCTTCAGAGGGGGTTCTTACTATTTTAGTGTTGTCAGCATTTCGAAAGAGGTGGTGCCGTGAAAATGCGAGGTGCTCAGACCGGGAATCGGACCTGAGACGTTCGGCGTGTGATTAGCGCACTCTATCCACAAAGCCACCGAAGCTACCTCGAACACTGGTCCATTGTACTACCGGGAATCGGACCTGGGACCTTCGGCGTGTGATTGGCGCACTCTCTCCATAAGGCCACCGAGGCTACCTCGAGCACTACATTTAGCAAATGTCCCAAGACAAAGGTTATTTTTTTGGAGGTTGGGATATACTGCACTAGAGCACTCAGACTCAACTACTGGTGGATTGTATCACCAGACGGTAACCTTCAATTAATGTAATTTTTTGGTTTTCCGAAGAAAGGGCTTCTGTGACATAGAATTTAGGTTCTCTGCTCCCACCACATCAGCGCCAAACAGCCGCCACCTGATACGAGCAAAGGCGAGACACTGACAGAGAAAGTGCTCTGAAGTGTCTTCACCTTCTTCACAGGCGTCGCAAAGGGCGAGTCCAAGCTGACTTAGGCACATAGCGAAGGTAAAGTGTCCCTTTACTACGCCGACAAGTCGTATGCTCTCGTTTCTGTCTAGAGATAGCATAAAAAACACGAACGGGAGCATACTCTTGGTCTTCCTGCATTCTGGAGAGTCACGCCATCTCTGGTTGTGTTGCAGGGAAAAGCAGCCGTCGATGGAGGACCCGTCCAAGAATGCAGGTAGTCCCAAGGTTGGGTTCTCTTTACGAATGTCTCTTTTAAACCTTGCCTAGCTAGTTCATCGGCAATCTCGTTTCCCGTGATTCCGTGATGTCCCGGTACTCAAACAATTTTTAGAGAATTCAGCCTATCGACCAAATTAAGGGAAGACTTGCATTCTTGGACTATCTTAGATTAGAAGTGATCAAAGGGTTGAGTAAGGCCTTAGGTACAGTTTGGCTGTCGCTACAGACGCAGATACTTCGTCCCTTTCAACTATTCTTCACAATATAATTGGCGGCCATTAGGATCGCGAAGGCTTCCGTCTGGAAGACCGACGCGAAATCTGATGTCGTCTGTTTCCACTTAGGCCCCAGCTACAGAACCCTCCGTCATTTTCGAGGCATCTTTTAAAATCCGACTACATTCCTTTCCCGTCTCAGTTTCTTGCCAGAGCCAGTCCAGGACACGGGGAAAGTCGTACGACGCTTTGTATAAGCGTCGCAGCTGTATTGTTGGTGTCCATGTCATAGGAGTTTGGTGTGCGAGGTCATCAAAGCTCCAGTGCGAATTAAACCAAAGACCATTCCTTTTTAGTCGGGAGATAGCCTGAGTGCCTACATCCTATGATGTGAAGGTCAAGGGGAAGGAGGTTGATCAGTGCATCGAGAGCAGAGCCAGGCGTGCTGGAGAAATCCCCTGAGCAGCTGAGACAAACTATTTATTGAAGCTTGGTGAAATCAGCAGTCACGTATTTGCGCAAAAGCTTTTTCCACCAAACGACTGATGCGTATGAGAGAAGAAGACAAAGGCTTCCTGTGAGCTAATGGGCTTATATTGTGAGCCTAAACTAATTCGGTCTGTTTTTGTTCAAACAAATTGTTTATTGGGAAACCTTAAAAAAAATCAGTCAAAATATTGTACGTTTTAGTGAACTTATTTTTCCAATCTTTTTGGTTATTTTCGATACCTCTGTTACATTGTTCCTTTTTTAATTTTTCATTTTTCGATTTCTTAAAAAAAAACCCTAACTGGGGACATCCCAAATCGCGTTGCATCCATCAGAAAACCAGTAACATGAAGGTGCACTGTCTAGAGAATACAGCGGCAGTTGGAAGACATACCTCTCATTTCTCACTTAAATTTTGCAGACACTATGGGCGAGCTTTAACACGTTCCAAGATCACCTTGTCATGTCTTTTGGTCGGTTCTAGTCGTTTTTGCAAGCATTGCACGGATCAAACGTTGTGAGCGATTACTTTTCCCATCACTGATTTTATTTGGTTTTAGCAGCTCGTAGTACGCCACACATGTCTGGCTCCAGAGCATGGTCCTTAATAATTTTGTTTTTTTCTCTGGCATGGTGGAACTGATTTATCAGTGTTTGCATAGTATTTGTTTTGTTTTCATTTTTCATCACCAGTCAGTCAGATCCGATGCAAATACCCTTTACTTTGACGTTTTTCAAGAAGCGGTTCCGACGTGAAAAATCGTCTTTTGACATCCCTCGATTTTAACTCGTGCGGCACAAAATTTCCTTGCTCTTAAATAAAGAGAGAAGGGGAATAGTTTGTTAAGGCACTTCCAAAGTATGTCGTTGGAAACGGATCTTGACCTTTCAATTTCTCATCTCTAATCATTTTGGGCTGGCCAAGACGTTTTTTTCTTCTTCGCCGTTCGGAGGCGGCCAAAAACTGTAGGTCTCTTCTACTCATGAAAGAACAGTAGCCCGCAAAATCCATGTTCCTTGTAAACAGATTAAGTAAACTTTTTCAATTTTACTTTGAACTCGTTAAACACAGTTTTTGTCTAATTTCAAAAGTATAATGAAACTTCTGCGCCTGAAAGCAGGAAAGTGCTGACACCCAAGCTTTGTCGAAACAGACGTTTATGTGTGTCGTCATCCAACAACATTAACTGTCTCTTAGTGAATGTATTAAGGCATTTTCAATTTGCATGTGATACTCAAATTTCCAAAACCCCTCATTTTGAAACAAAACTTTTCAAAATTACAGTGGTCACGCATTGAATATTTCAAAATGTCAATGTATGCCTACTGCATTGAAACCGCGTTGTCCTTTACAACTTTGATGTGAATTCAGTTTATTGGAATCTTTGGTTCAAATCCCCTTTTCAGTCGCCTTGATTTCTGTTTTTAGACGCCATGTTTTCAGACAGAGAGCTAAACTCGGGCACTGCATTTGAATTTCTTTCAAGGAAGCGAGGGTGAAAACTAGACACACGCAAAGTCAACAGAAGTTGAAAGTCAGACTTGAGAAAGAAAAGAAAAACTTAGTAGAGAATTCAAGAAAGTCGAAATAAAGAGAGAAAATTGTATTTGCTCTCTTAAAGAATTTCTCTGTGACAAACTGCGAGAAATTGCGAGAAACTACGAAAAACTGCGAAAAACTACGAAAGACTGCGAAAAACTACGAAAGACTGCGAGAAATTGCAGAACTTTGAATGAGTGTAAGAAAAACGGTTGCTTGAAAAGACCTTACGTTCGCAAGCTCTTGTGATGAGTTTTGAACTGCTTATGGCACAGGTTTAATTTCACATGTTTTGGGAGGACTTCTTTCCAAACACATGCTACAGGGAGGTTCATGCTTGTTATGTGTCATTGATCCTGTATTCTGCCTCACTTGTCGAATCGTCGCTGCTTGATTGGAAATCTTATAAAAAGTAGCTTTTTACTTCACTTCTTCCCTATTCGCTCTTCTTCATGTGCTAAAGCAAGCGCTGAAATTTTATACTTTTTCTTAAAGAACACTGTCAACTAGTTCAATTGGTTGTTAACGTTTCGCAATCTACATAGAAGTGGAGTTTAGCATCAAGGAAAACATTTAGGCCGGCTGGAGAGGCATGTTGGTTGAGGCCCAGGTCGACCCTGGACGGTAGCGCCACAAGAAGGGGAAAAAGAAAACATTGAGACCCTGAATTCCACTGTTCTTTTTCAAGTGGAGGGGGCCTAGGGTTTAATAGCAACACCAAAAATTTGTAAAGATTGCTATTTATGACAGCACAGATGATTTCATAAGTCACTAAATGCTGTCTGACCAAGTATTTTTCGCAGTGCAGGTTTGAACAGAGAATCTATTCGCTTAGTCGACACACTTACCACCACGGCTGACTTCCACCTCCACAGTTTTATTTTTCTTCAACTCAACTCGCTTCTCTACTTATTTGTTCATCACTTTCTGAATTCAATTGCCTCGTGAATATAACACAAAATCATTCGAGGATTCTCTGACAGAGATATTTGCTAAACCAATTAAGTCTTCTCCTGACCACCGAAACACAAATTCTATCAGAGTATGGTGATTTACCTTAATTCCTTCCTTTTGTTGTTCTGCTTTGCATGAGGGCTCCGCCGATTTAAATTTGAATCGTACACAGTGAGCGACGACGGCACATAATCACCTCTGACTTTTTCATCCACTTTTCTCTTTTCCCTGCCGTTTACGTTGCTTGTGCATATTTATGACTGTCCCCATGTGTGTTCGTTTTTCTGCAGATTCATAACTCAATGGAGAAGAATTCTTCGGAAAGAGGGAGAAAAAAAAAGAAAACGAAAAAAACAGCTTTTCTATCGATTGTTAGTCTAGTTTGACGTCGTTGATTGTTCGCTTGTCATGTCTGTCTGGTGCAAAGACCTTTGTAAGCCTCCCATACAACACACGACACACATAGCGCTGCTCAAAGTGGAGAGAGAGGTCAGCGCTGGGGTCACCAAGGGGTGGTTACAATAATAGAACATGTGTGTGACAAATGTATTCACTAGTCTTTTAACCAGTAGCAGCAGCAAAGAAAAAAAAAACAAACAAAATCTGAAACAGAAAAAGTGGGAAGACTTACGAAAGAACAAGGCCATTGAATTTTTTGTGATTGATTGCGGTCATTGACAGGCCGAGGAGCATCAGTAAAATTAACAGTAAACATGTCCACTTGGCAAATTATCCATCAAATTTGGTTGACTCTATAAATACGTAATGGAATGTCACCGCAGACGGTTGAATGTCTGTCTGACAAGCCACATGCTATGCTTTGACAGGTGACAATGCGTTGTAATTGCTTTGTGATGCCGGGGGAGAGGGTGACAGGCAGAAGTTGTCGCCCACATTTTTGTGCGACGTTCTCTTGGAAAATTGTCATCTCATAATATAGAAAGGAACAACGAACGTTTGTGTTGCCTTCACTTGGTTTATGTAATTATCTTTGATATTGGGCACAATTCCATTTACCGAGATGGGCGTGATGGATCAGATTATCAGATTTATGTGTCATGGGCTTATTGATTTTCTAGACCTGATTAAGGATAAAGACAGAGGCCCTTAGTCTTCTCGAGAGAAAAGTTTTGCGTGCGATTTTTGGTCCTGTTTGCATTGATGGCATCTGGAGAAGAAGATACAATGACGAACTCTATACAGCGACACGCGCTGGTCAAGCGTCTTCGGATACAACCCTTAAGACGGCTAGGCCAGGTAGAGCGCATGGACAACACTACTTCGGCCCGAAAAGTCTTTAAATCAGAGTCATTGGGACAGCGCAACAGAGCACAGCCTAGATTAAGATGACTCATATAAGTGAAGGAGGACCTCAAACAACTTGGATTGCGCAATTGGAGGCAGTTAGCGAAAGATCTTGCATGTTGGTTGAGGCCCAGGTCCACCAGGGACTGTAGCACCATAAGCAGAAAAGGGAAGAAGATTAAGGACAAAACCTGTGACAAAATGAAATATTGATAAAGTCTTCTACTTTTCTTTTTCAACATTTAAAGGGATGGGTTCTGTTCAAGTTTGAAATCAAGCTAGATAGCTTTCACACTTTGACAGAAACGATTTCTAAAAGTGTAGCTAGCTAGCTAGGAATCGGCATTTACTGAAAGAAGAAATGTCTGAATAGTGTCGGTGTCTAACAAGCAGCAGCATGGTTTCAGTCTCTTTGAAGTCGTCAGTGTTCGGAGAAAACTTTTTAGTTCTTTTTCTGACGATACAGCCAAGAGTACAATTGAGGGCGCAATAGATCACATGGTTCCCAGTTTTCTCACCAACTACTCGTGTTGTGTTTTGTCTTGTTCTCTCACGAGTTAAAGGAACACACTTTTTTTTGCCGTTTTCGAAAAGTGGAATTTAAGAAGGTGATTCAAATAAGTACTCTTTGGTTGTTCTTAGCACTTCTGAGGAGGCGGTGACGTGATCAGATGTGTTGTGTGTAGGAACGGAATCTCGAACCTTTTGCGTGTGAGTTTCTACTACGCCACAGAAGTCACAAGAGGTTGACTGTTGCCAGCTGCTCTCAGTTAATTGCACCAAGTTGTCAGAGGTCCATGTCTACTTGTGCTGCCCATAGAACGGAAGCAAATTTTGGCTACATGTTGTTCGTTTATGAGCTCCACATAGCTTAACCAATTTTACTGCTCTATCCACAAGTGCATCACCTTTCGCAAGCCCCGGTTTGTCTACGGGGTTCTTCTTTTTCAAATTCCAATTCAAAGCCAACAGAACCAAAATCAGTTTTTAGAAATCCCTTACAACTTTTTTAATTCACCAACCATTGTGTCCTCCACACCACAGAACAGAAGAGTTTTCAAAAGCTCCGTCTCTTGAGAACTTATGATTTTGAGATTGAGAAGAAGCAGCCTTTGGTTAAGCTACCCTGCTTTTAGTGTTAAGGGAATGAACTACATTTACTGCGGAGGCAAGGTTACCAAAGTCCTCGACCACCTTTTCTTTGTAATGCTGTGTCTTAGACGATGACAAGGTTCTTTCTTCTATATTTTTTTTATTTTGTAATGCCGTGTTATAGACGACTATAGTGTTCTTTCTTCTTAAGACGGTGATAATGTACTTTCTTCTTTGACAACAAAAAGTACTTCTTTCAGCTGCGGTTATCGCCTCGTTTCTACTAAAGCAAGTGTCTTAGTAGTTAGTTTGTTGTGTTCCGCCAACTTTTTCTCCGCGTGACTATTGACTGGCCGGAGTTTTGAATGGAGTTGGACAGCATTCAATATTATTTCCCGGACTCATCAAATATTCTTTATGGCGAAATGCGTTGACACAGAGCTTCCAGTACCGAATTAACTTAAAGGCGGTAAACAAGAGAAAACCTGCTTTCTGAACAGAAGGTAGGTAGGTTAAGGTGGCTGATGAATGCACTTAGTCCCATACAGGACCATTGTGCTACCACACCATGTGGGAAGAACCTAAAACCAGCTGGGGCCGATAATAAAGTTTAAAATGTCGATGGGAGGGGTTTTATTGAGGTCATACAGACCGTTGAGGAAATAGGTTCCAAAGTGCTTGTGTCTGCATGTGCATAACAGGTGTATTAGAGTTTCTGATTCTTCCTCATCCCTGCAGCTTCTGCAAAAATCGTTAGAGGGAGCCCCTAGCCTGCTAGCATGCTCACCGATTAGGCAGTGCCCGGTTATGGCTCCCATGACCTGGCTTATGCCTGATCTTTTGAGCCATAGTAGCAGTCTGGAGCGTTTGAGTTCAAGAGAGGACCACTCCTCCTTGGAGACGCGACAAAGATTATGGTTAGACCACCTTTGATTAGTCTGATGGATCGCGTTCAAGTGCAGTTCTGACTTGCATGTGGTAAGAGGGAAACCGAGGTGTTCGCGTTCTTAAGTAGTGGTTGCGTTGTGGGAAGCCTGGCCAATTCGTCTGCTTGACAGTTGGCCGTAACGTCTCTGTGACCTGGCACCCAGCACAGGCATATATTGAACTGCTCAGCCATCTCATCTAAGGATGTGCGGCAGTTCATGGAGCTTTTTGAGACAGATTTCAAGGCCCTGAGTGCTGCCTGACTATCCGTAAGAATAAGGATATCAGGTGAGGATATTCTATTACTCTTCAGCCAGGACAGTGCTTCGCGAATGGCCATTACTTCAGCTTGGAACACGCTACAGTGATTGGGAAGTGTGAATTTTAGACTGAGGATCCTCAGAGTAGACTCCGCAACCAACGCCTTCGTTTGTTTTTGATCCATCAGTGTAGATACACGTAGCGTCAGCAACCCATTGTGGGTTAGCCGACGACACGTCTCGTTCAGGGGTCATAGTGCGGAAATTCTGTGTCAAAAAGACCTTCGGCGCCGCATAGTCAAGGTTTTGGTATTCAAAGTTTACTCTTTGAAGGATTCTTGAGTGTCCGTGGAACACGGTCCATTGTGATGAGGAGATCAGTCTTATGGCTGTACTAGCCCGTTGGACAAACACATCTAGGGGCACAAAGTTGAGAAGCAACAACTTCAACGAAAAAACTTTGCTCACAGTTTTCCTCACTAAATATTTACCCCAAATCCATCGATAGTGATAGTTTCATACAATTTGTGGTTAAAAAAGTGGAGGTAATGAAAATTGTGTGTACGTGCTTCCTACTCCAAATCCTAAACAGGTTTACGTAGGCCCTTCTGTTTGCAGAGGCTTTAATTGTCTGCGAAAGATCGAGTGGAATTCTGTGGGAAATTACAGAACATACGTTTGTGTGACTTATAGATCAGTGTCCTTTAGCTTGATAAATGGGCACAAGGACTCCTCCAATCTCGTCTATGTACTCACTTGCATTTTGCATATCACCACTACGAAACCGCATTACTGTGTCCTTTTAGATGGCTTTTCTGCCTGATTTTTTCAGCCTGATTGCTTGAATCTTCAACTAAAGGGTGTCCCAACAAGAACGCAAGATTTAAATTTGGGGCCATTCGAATTATCATTATTTGACATGTGAACGATTTCGGGTTACCTCCCGGCTTCGTACTCTCAATCTTCAGCTTAACATCCTACAATCCTAACCTACAATCCACAGGCATTCAAAACCAATGTGCACCGGTACCTTTTTTCCCTCTCTTCCTCTATACCTTCGGTCCCTGCTGTGACTTAATTCCAGTCATTTAAGGGTATAACCAATCCCTTTAGTGTGCGCCAATTGAAAAAAAATCACACTCAGCCGCATTGAGTTCTAACAGGCAACGTGTAACCTGTCTAAACTTCACCTACATTATTTACATTCCTTGTGAATCGAATGTATTTCCTCACTTGAGCTTCCTTGTGTTCAGTGTTTACTTGTGGTCAGTGTCTGAATGTACACAGGCGACTTTGAGGTTAATTTCTAGCTGCTTATTCTATTAGTGTCGATTATGTTAGCGGCTGTTGGTTGACCTCGAACTGTTGCTTTACCCCACCTCAAGGCACTTGATTCGGGATCGGTCCTTATACGAAGGTTGTCTTTTATATTTCGGGATTGGGAAACCCTAGTGTTGCAATCTGGCAACTGCCAGCTCTATCATAAAGTTTGACATTTTTGAGTTTTTACGTACTCAGAACGTTTGTTTACAGTAACCTAAAAGAGTCATCTCGCCCAAAAAATTCAATTAACTCGTGAAAATTTTCATGTGCTTATATTTTACAACTTTCGACGTGGATTAACTCAACAACATTGCACCGATGAACTTAATTCAATTGTTGGCGATGAAGCTCCATCAAGGACCAGTGTTTATCGATGGTATGGTGAATACAACCGAGATCGTAGTTCACTCCAAGACGAATTTCGTGAAGGTCGTCCAAACTCAGTTGTTCCGGAAATCATTGATTCTGTGCGCCAACTGATATTGAAAGAACGTCATGTGACCTATCGTGAGATTGCTCCTGTCGATTTGTCGAAAGAAATGCTCCAAAAATACGATCGCGGTGCTTCGAAACACGTCTATGACATCGTAACAAGTGATGAATCGTGGATTTACGCATATGAGCCCGAAAGTAAACAGCAGTAGACTGTATGGGTGTTTCAAATTGAGCCAAATCCAACAAAAGTTGCTGGCGCACGATGCACTTCCAAGCAAGTGGTCGCCTGTTTTTTCAGAAAAACTGGACATGTCGCAGCCGTATCACTAGAACGACGCAGAAAAGTCAATTCTGAGTGGTACACAACCATTTGTTTGCCAGTTGTCTTCCAAAAACTCAGGAAAACCAACCGCCGAAGACGGATCACTCTTCACCACGACAATGCGAGCTCTCACACATCGGTTCAAACAACTGCATTTTTGAGCACTCAAAACATCGATTTGATGAGTCATCCGCCGTATAGTCCTGACTTGGCACCGAATAACTTCTTTTTATTCCCGTACGTAAAAAATAAAATAAGAGGTCAACGTTTTTCGACACCTGAAGAAGCGGTTGATGCGTTCAGAATGCATGTTTTGGAGACATCTCAATCAGAGTGGCAAAAGTGCTTCGACAATTAATTCAAACGCATGCAAAAGTGTATAGATCTTAATGGGGAATATTTTGAAAAACAATAAAGCTATTTTCGATGATTAATATTTGTTTTTGTTCTCTAATTCCGAAATATAAAAGGCAACCCTCCTATAAACATCACTCATAAATATCGCTACAGTAAACCATTTAGCGGTAATAAAAATGTTGAAACTGAAACTCTTGAATTTGAACGAACTAAGACAGATATCAAGTGGACCTGTGTTCCCACTTCATCAATCCATAGCTAATAACTTCATTTTGACAGTTTTGTAACCAAGGTAAGGTTACAGCTGCCTCTTTAAACTTATCCCTTAATGAAGGGTGCACTTTTTAAACACTTGAAAAATCACAAATAAAGAAAGTCAACAAAACTATCTGTGACCAGGGTAAGCTCCTTAAATTGTGACCACCTCACAGAGCAAATCAGAAATGGATATTTTCCCTCTACTCGAAAAACAATTTTTGAGCAAAAAATAAACACAGATAAAAATATCTACGTTCCAGGAAATTCGTTTTAGATCTTAAATGTTATTCTTACATTTAAAGAAAGATATTTTTGTGATGTCTGGTTTGGGAGTTATATGGAATTTGACGACAAACATAAATCGTTCCCCTTCCTCTCAGTCCCATTGCGGCTTCAGTTTCCCACAACGCATGCCATTCTTCAACCTTGACACTAGAACTACATTGCAGATAAAGTTTCGATTTTTAAACTTTTTACTCTGCTCTGTGGTACCCAGCCACGAGCTTCCGAATTTTTGTTCTTGTCGTGCACTACCGCACTTCAAATGGAATCCCACTTGAAATATGAATTTTCAAAGCTTATCCGCACTCCCACTGAAGAGGGAGGTAAGCTCATTGAATTTCTCAAACAAAAAGTAACCCACTCATCCTTTTATTAAACCTCCCCACTCCCACCGTTCACCGGAAAGTATGAGCATACCATTAAAAAAAATCGTCATTCAAACAGTGGGGAAAATCCATAAGCAACACTCGCTTTTGATTTATTTTTCTTTGCTTTTGGCGCCACAAATACTGGCGGCGAATTAAAATGAAAATCTGTATTTGAATTTGATTTTGAATTTCCACAGAATCAGATGTGTATGTGGACGCACGGCACAACTGCCGGGTTCCGGGGTGTGTCCCGGGCAAGAATGGATCTCTGTGGGTCTTGCAAGCGAATATCGCTTATCTGCGATTTGATTTCACATAAAGTTCCGAGAATTTACTCGATGATACACTCGCTCGTATTTATGCTGATTTATGGTGGAAAGTTGAGAGGAGATTGCCAATTTATTAGCATGCACACTCCGTTGTCCCTTTTGTGTTATTAAGTGAGGTGTATCGTCGTCGTCTTTGTTGGCGGCGTGCTCGACGACTAAAAGTGATTCAAAGGAATAAATGGCTTCACATAAATATGAAGGCTGTTATGTCAAGATGTATAAACGATATGGATGATGACATAAACATAATTTGATGCTGAATTTTGAAATTGAAGTTTCAGTGGGGGGTGGCTTGGATGCAGAGAATAGGCAGGCACGATTTGACGGCATTTGCTTGACAGTTGAGGGGGGGGGATAACAATTTGTCTTAGCAATATTGCGAGGAAATTTACTAAACTCTGGAAACATTGGAAATCTTATACAACGCTTGAACGTTGAGATCGCCCAGCAATTCAGACTTCACCTAAACTGGGTATGAGGTGCAAACTCCCTCCCAACAGAGGTGCATCCATTCGAAGGACCATGAACGTAGATATATTTCCACACAAGAATGTCATGTAACAACATTAAGTTTTAAATATTGTCTAGTACCCAGTCTCTCTCTCTGTGGCTGCCGTGGGGTATTGGGTAGAGTGCGACGCTCACACGCCGAAGGGTCTAGGTTCGATTCCCGACTGAACACCTAGAACTTATCACGGCACCACCTCTTTCGAGCTGCTGGCAACACTCAAAGAGTAATAACTGCCTTAGAAAGCTTCTCAAATTTCGCCGTTCAGAGTCGGCAAAAAACTGTAGGTCCCTTCTATTCGTGAGAGAACAGTAGCGCGCTCAATAGTAGTTGATGAGTAAGCTAGGCTCTGGTCCCTCTGTGGACTATCGCACCATCAATTGTTATTATTTAAGTTTTAAATGTTTTCTAGTAAACAATCTCAGTGGTACTGCCAGATGCGACTTAAATGACCGGAGGAATAACATTTCACAGCCCCCTACTAACAAAATTGTGCTGAACATAGAAAGCCCATAATGCAGTCCCCCTCAGCCACTGGAGGCTTTATTCGAATATGGAAGTGATCCTCTCGATCAGTTGACAAGCAACCGACAGCTGTGAAACAAAGATCAGATTTTTTTGTGTAGTTGGAGGACTTTCTTTGATTTGTGTTTGAGCTGCATTGATGGAAAGCCATCCCTGGCATAAGACGAAAATTTCTTTGATGATTTGAGGGTATTTCTAAAAAGAGAAACGTCGAAAACTTAAATATTTAAATTGTAATGGCTTCAACAGGTTCCCAAACACACGTTAAAGCTGCCTTCTCCTACGGTACCATCGGTACCTTGGCGTCTCGAGAGCGCAACCGTATTTGGCATCGCTCTCCAGGATACAGAAAAATCAACGAGTTAGACGTGCCGTAAGTAAGGCACGGCTAAGAGCTCACCGGTAAAAACCTGCGACACTTGTACGAGGTCTGTACAGAAAATAAGAATATTTTTCAAAATTCGCGGGATACGCACATTCGATTATCCATTTTTTTTTATTTTGTTATGTTGGTACACTCGTATACATGTGTACAGTTTCAGCTATAAAGCATATTTATTTTGTTTGTGAGAGGCATAGAAGTCAGACTTGTTTTGCGTGCTCGACGTTTTCCTGTTATCGAAAAAAATGAATCAAAGAATTTGCGTTCAATTGAGTGCTCGGCATAGAAGTCAGACTTGTTTTGCGTGCTCGACGTTTTACTGTTATCGAAAAAATGAATCAAAGAATTTGCGTTCAATTTTGTGTGAAAAATGGAATTGAGTGCTCGAAAACTTAAAATGTTGATAGTGGCCTGCGGTGAGTGTACTCTGAGTCAAGAAAATTCTCACAAGCGGCCCAAGCTTTTCAAAGTAGGTCGAGAAGATGTGAATGAAGATGTTCGTCTTAAACGTTCCAGCACATCAACTATCGATGAAAATGTTGAGAAAGTGAAGAAAATTGTCATGGAGAATCATCGAATCACTATTAGAGAAGTTGCTGAAGATGTCCGTATATCGGTTGCAATTTTTCGGAAATTTTGAACAAGAAGCGTGAAAGTGGCGACGAAGTTCGTTCCAAAAGGCTGCATTTTAACCAAAAAATGTAGTACAAGCATCGCTCAGTAATTGTTGGATGACACCAATGATGGTCTAGATTAGCTTGAAAGGATCACAACTGGTGATGAATTATGGGTATATGGTTATGACATAGAAACAAAAGTCCAATCGTCCTAATGAAAGAGCCCCGAGACCAAAAAAAATTCTCCAAGTTCGACAAAAGTGAAGATTTGGTTGATTGTTTTATTCGATTACCGTGGCGTAGGGCATCAGAAGTTCTTAGTACATGGTCATACGGTCAATAAGAACAATTATCTTGATGTGAAGCGTCGCTTGCGAGAAGCAATACCAAGATTTCGTCTGGAATTGTGGAAAAATAGTTCATGGCTTTTGCATCACGGTATGTTCACCCGTCATTGCCGTTATCCTGCCTCAGCCACCGTATTCATTAATTAAATCGGTCCCCTGCGACATTCTAATAATTACAATAATTGTTAGCGCGACAGTCCACAGGGGGACCAGGGCCTAGTTTGCTCATCAACTACTCGTTTTGTGCGCGCTACTGTTTTCTCACGAGTAGAAGGGACCTACAGTTTTTTGCCGACTCCGAACGGCGAAGTTTGGGAAGATTTTTCTTAGAAAGTTATTACTCTTTAAGGGTTGTAAGCAGCTCGAAAAAGGTGGTGCCGTAAAAAATTCGAGGTGTTCAGCCGGGAATCGAACCTACACCCTTCGGCGTGTGAGAGTCGCACACTACCCAATACGCCACGGCGGCCACAACATTCTGCGACATTCTCCTGTTCCCAAAATTAAAGAGGCCTATGGAAGGATGGCGTTTTGCTACGATTGAGGAGAAACCAACCCAAATCGCTTGGAGAGCTCAAGGGCATATCGAGAAGTGCATATTAGAACTGCTTCGGATATAAGAAAAAACGCTGGCATAAGTGTATTATATCAAAGGACGATCAAATAGAAATTGATGACTAATTAAATATTTTTTGACAAAAATAAAAATTCGGTATATGTTTTGAACAGACATCGTATTGGATATGTTTTTTTGAATAGGCTTTGTATAGAAAACGTTTTTTGAACGGCCCTCGTATAGAAGACAAAGCTATTGCAGAACACTTCCTCTTCCGTTGTTCGGTCTTTGCTTGAAACGGGGGTGGCAAATTTGTATCCCCAACATGATGGTATCGTTTCTAAAACGGTAGATGTAAACTGCAGCCTGGAAGTATAGGCACCTCCCTATATGGTGCCTATATTTCCAGGCTGCAATTTACATTGAGCCATTCTTTACTTTGGGCTGATAACTAACCTGTAAGTGTGCCTTTCTAAAATTAAAACCGTGATGCGATGAAATTAGGATCCTTCTACGGATAATGGTCGGACAAGGCCATCTTAGCTTCTTTTTTTTTTTGGCGCTACAGCCCGGGATGGACCTGGTCCTGAACCAACACTCATCTTCAGCCAGCACGATCTTTCGCCAGTTGCCTCCAGTTGCGCACTTCAAGTTAGTTGAGGTCTTTCTCCACTTGTGTGCGCCATCTTAACCAAGGTCGTCCTCTGTTGCGTTGTCCCAAGGGCTCTAATTTGAAAACTCTTTAGACCGGAGCAATGGTGTACATACGCTCTACATGGTGTAGTCATCTTAAGAATGGTATCCGAAGCTGCTTAACTATTTCGCTGTACAACCCATAGAGTTTGTCGTTAAATCTTCTCCTCTAGATGCCATCAACCCAAACAGGATAAAATATCGCACGCAAAAATCGATGAATTTGCGTAGCCCGCGAAATTTGAATCTCACCTTGCTTTTGGAACAGAACTCGTATTCAGAGTTTTCTGTGCAAGTTTGAGTGAGTAAAATTCAAAACATTATCGTCATATATTGCTTTTCAATTTTGCATTTAACATGTGGCTGTGGCGTGGTGGGTAGGCTGCGACAGGTTCGATTCTCGGACTGAACACATTGCATTTTTCAGTACACAACCTTTTTCCCACCTGAATACCTCGAACTTTTCAGGGCACCTCGAGCTGCTAACAGTCCTCAAAGAGTATCAATTGTCTTAGAGAAAGCCTCCCGAAACTGTGCCGTTCCGGGTCGGCAACAAAGAGTAGAATCGTTCAACTTGAGAAAGAACAGTAGCGAGCACAACACGAGCAGCTTATGAAAAAGCTAGGCCTTGGTTGGTATCCCGAAACTGCCGCGCCATCGAATGTATATTGAAGAAGTAAGGAAAACGTTGCTGGCAGGTGAAGAATGCGTTAACTTAAATTGAGAACAAACAAGTGCTCTAGCTCTAGGCGTCCGTTATTCTTTTTCTTCTTATGGCGCTATAGTCCGGGGTGGATCTGGGCGTCAACCAAGTGCCTCTCCAGCCAGCACGATCTTTCGCAAGTTGCCTCCAGTTGCGCACTCCAAGTTGGTTGAAGTCCTTCTGCACTTGTGTGCGCCATCTTAACCAAGGTCGTCCTCCGTTGCGTTGTTCTAATGGGTCAATTTGGAGGATTTTTAGAAGTCAGTGGTGTCAGTCTGCATGACCTAGCAAACTTAAGGGTTGTATCCGAAGACACTTCACCAGGCGCATGTCGCCCTACAGCCCATAGAAATCGTCGTTAAATTTTCTCCTCTAGATTCCATCAACGCAAATAAAGGGTGATTTTTGAAAAGTTATAGGAAAGTTTGAATTAAACTCATAAAATTCAGAAAAGTGGATGAAATCTTTATTTGAATCGATACTACGGTCCATACAATTTAATGTTTGAAGATTATTTCATGCAAATGTTGACCTTGACTGCGCCTCAAATGGTCCATCCGCTTAGTCAAATTTTGGCATACTCTTTCCTACATTTCGGCCGGTATCACACGAATAAATGCTTCAATGTTGTCTTCCAATGCGTCAATTGAAGCGGGATTGGCTGTATAGACATGAGCCTTAAATTCCACGATCTAGGCGGCCAAATGACCGGTCCCGAATGTTAAATAAAATGTTCACCGAACTAGTCTCTCAATAAGTCCATGCAAGCCAAGATCTTGCATTTTGAGCAAAAAAAGTTTGATATCATCTCACGCCTTAAATGGTCCATCCGCTTAGTCCAATTTTGGCATGCTCTTTCGAACATTTCGGCCGGTATCTCTCGAATAAATGCTTCAATGTTGTCTTCCAATGCATCAATTGACCAATTGACCGCCCCGAACGTGAAATAATATGATCACCGAATTCGCCTCTCAATAAGTCCATTGTTGCGCGTGCTGTGTGGCATGTGGCACCGTCTTGTTGAAACCACATGTCATGGAAGTCAAGCTCTTGTATTTTGGGCAAAAAAAAGTTGGATATCATCTCACGGTAGAGCTCACCATTCACAGTTACGTTACGAGTCGCATAATCTTTGAAGAAGTACGGTCCAATGATGGCACCAGCCCATAAACCGCACCAAATTGTGATTCTTTCTGGATGCATTGGTAGCTCTTGCAATGCTTCTGGCTGATATTCACTCCAAAATCGACAATTCTGCTTATTTACGTATCCATTGAGCCAAAAACGAGATTCGTGGCTGAACTGACCATAAAATGGAAGAAGGGCGCGATGAACTTCCTTGACAGAGCACGCATTTTGATAATAAAATTCATAAATTTGCAAGGGTTGTTCGTTTATAAGACGATTCATGGTTAAATTATAAGCAAACTGAAGATATTTGACAGTGAAACAAAAAACGAAACGTGCGTCGGCTGTTTTAACCAGTGTTGCCAAAAAGATAATAGTTAAAAAATCACCCTTTAGGACCAAAATTCGCACGAAAAACTTTTCTCTCAAGAAGACTACCATAAGAGCTTTCCCGTCCGCTCATCCGGGTTTAGTAACGTGTGTCTTAGATTACCTGTCACTTAAATGATGTTGCTGGCAGCGGTCTTTAGAATAGTGGAGGCTTTGACAACCTCTTTTATACACACGTTGCAAAGTCTTGTTGAAAATCCCCTTCCTTCCGAACATTCTTCCGTCCAAGCACTGAACCGAGAATTTTTGCTCAATTTTTAATCGATTTCCATTCAGAAATAATCACCAATTATTTAAAAAAAAAAAAAGGTCCTCCCACTTCAATCATTTGATCGTCGCGACAAGTGACATTTAGTTGACATGATTCGATTAAGATAAATCAAATTGGCTTGACGCCATTAGACAATCAATTAGTGACAAATTTTCGCCGCGGACTTCCCATATTTTTCATCACATATGACACTTTCCTCGTTCGCCAAACAGCGATAAGACGTCAAAGACACATATCTCTCTCCATCTGGCAATGACATCGACGCAGTTTATCTTCTGGCAGATCAACAAATTTTTATATTTTTGTTTCACTTCTCGAAACATAAGTGGCAAAGGCCACACGTCGTGTGCGAGAACAATAATTAAGCAGCAGGAAAAAAAAATAAAATGTATCATGTCCGCGATCTCTTTACCCCATTACCTCTCGGCGCTCGCACGCATAATTATTCGCGTCTCAGTCGGCTTCGCGTGCGGACGACAACGACAAAGAATTTTTTGAAATTACCAAACAGTCAGCAGGGAGAGAAATACGCCCAAAAAATGCTTTTGCCAAAAGGAAAATGAAAACGGCCCGATGGGTGTCCCCTGAGTGTGCCGAGCATTTCTACAGTCAAGGTTGGTTATGTCAAGTGATCATTAGATCAGCTGGGCAGCGGTTTCCGTGCACCGCCCTCCGTTCATCGTCCGTTGAGCGACCTTTGCTGTTAACCCTGGACTTACGCATGTTCCCCTTGTTTGCCCGGAATTGTCATCCTCTGTAGCCACGACCGACGCAGAGAACGTGAAATTGTTTTTAATAAATTAGAATGAAGAAAAAAAAGATAACAAGAGGAAACAATCGAGAGACAGTGAACGCCCAGGTCTCTGTCCGCTGGTGGGGATGACAAAACGTACTTCAGAGGTTTCTTCGATTTTTTGCTTCCATTGCTCACCTTCCGTCGGTTCAAATGGAGCTGTTAGGTTTTTTTTTCTACTGACGTGGCTTGCTTTTGACAAGCGATATGCTAATTTATGAATCTAGAGCGGATGATACAAAGACCCAAGGAGAACGGGAGGGGGATGAATAAATGATTCTGAATGAGAAGTGAGTGAATTTGGAATTTGCCACACACCATCGAGGGATGTTTGCGACTTTGTTAGCTGAAAATCACCGCGGGAAAAAGAACAATCATGTCAGTTACCTTTGGACTGTCGAACAATCACAGGACAGCTGTCTGGGAGGGTAACATGTTCAGATATGTAATGAGGAGAGGAAGTGGAGGATGTGGATTTGTGATTGGTAGTGACGTTTTGTTCGTTATTGATTTTGTGAAGAGTGTAGGAGTTTGTTTTGGGGGAGAGGGGATTGTCAATTTTGGGAAAGTCAATTTTAGGAAGAGTTTTACAGTTTGTACAATTTTTGAGGTCACCGTGGCGTAGTGGGTCACACAGTGAATACCTAGCTTCGATTTCCGGTCGAACATCTCGAATTTGTCACGGCGTCACTTCTTTCGAGCTGCTGACAATGTTCAAAGTGTAATACCTGGCTAAGAAAAAGCTTCTCGAAATTGCCGTTCGAAGTTTAAGTCTAAAACTTTAAGTTCTTTCGTGAGAGTGCATATCACAAGCAGTTCATGAGCAAGCTACGCCCTGGTCCCAATGTGGACTGACGCACCATCCAATTATTATTATTGTATAATTTCTTCTTTGTGTCCCAATTTTTTCTTTTTTTTAAATCAAGAATGCCATTTGAAAGTATTCACAAATTTGTGGTGCATTTCATGCTGTTTACACAGTATTAGGCACGTCGTAGATATCTAGCTTAACAACATTCTCTTGAGCTGTAGTCTTTTTCAATCCAAAATCAGTGAGCACTTGGAACCTGGTCATCGTGGTGCAGAGTCTTAAATCCCAAATTTGACTTTCCTGCGCTTCTGCAATCTCTAACTTAACCCTTCTGCGCTTCTGAAACAGCAAAAGTTAGAACAATTTAAGTGATTCTAAAGCAGCCTTAAATAGTCTTCACTATAGAATAAATGACTTGATGTTTAAATTCCTCTCTATCTTAAGATTGCTAAAGTGATATTCTTGGGATTACGAATTTCGATAAGCAAATATTGAAGTGGCCGCCGTGGCGTAGTGGGTAGAGTGCGACGCTCACACGCCGAATGGCCTGGGTTCGATTCCCGGCTGAACACCTCGAATTTTTTAACGGCACCACATCTTTCGAGCTGCTGACAACACTCAAAGAGTAATAACTGTCTAAGAAAGCTTCTCAAATTTCACCGTTCGGAGTCGGCAGAAAACTGTAGGTCCCTTCTACTCGTGAGAGAACAGTAGCGCGCACAACACGAGTAGTTGATGAGCAAGCTAGGCCCTGGTCCCCCTGTGGACTGTAATATTATTAAATATTTAAAAAGTGTTCAGAAACACTTTCCTATAGACAAGAAAAGAGACCCCACTACTACGAGAATTTTTCTGTGAGTTCTTGAAAGGTCAACCGCTAGCGTGATCCAATTATTGACGTAATCCAAATGCTTCTATTATTTGAACATTTCTCAAGTTCCAAATTTCTTTTCGGACACATATGTCATCAGATTTTATTTGGGGGTTTCTGCGATTTTATTGTATTCTGAATTTTCCATTCGAAAGCCTTGGTCTAAATATTCAGAACTTCAAAACGGTTTTCGTTATTTTTTGAATTTCTATTAATTCAAGAAGCAAATTCGGGCATATCGCGATTTTGTTCTTTCTAGAATTTCGGTACAAAGTTATTTTTGTTGTATACGGATTTTTGGATTTTCAGTTTTTTGCCACTTTACGGTGTTAAACTTTCAGAGATTTATTTGAATTTCTGAAAGTTTTTACATTTGGAACTTTTTGGTACATTTTAAAGTTTTCGATTTGGAATACTGTCAAATTCCAGAATTTGAGGTGTTGCAGATTTTTGTCATTTCTGAATCGTTGTCACTTTCGAATTTTCGGCATATTTGGAATTTCGGTCATCTGAATTTTTGACATTTCTTGATTTTCGGATTTTTAAATTCTTGGCCTTTTGACTTTTTTGATCGTGAAATTAAAAATGCAACATAGGACCTTCAGAAATGTACATTATTTTAAACATTTTCACATTTTATTGAATTTCCTAATTTAGTTTGCATTCTGGAGTATCCAAAATTAGATTGTTTTGACATTTAAGGCTTCTGGTCATTTCGGAAATTAAAAGAGTCTAACTTTAGGATTCGGACTTCCGGGGTTTTCTTGTACTTCCTGCGTTTAATATGCGTTTAACAACCATCCTCAGTAAGGTGAGACTTATTATTCAACGAGAAAAACGTTCAGAAATAAAGATTGCATCTTAAGCTGCATGGTCTGGTGCTCTTCAATTTTCATCGTAAAATTTTATTGTTTTTTACTTCGAATCGCGGAGGAATGGTTTCGACGATTCAGAGCCGGTGAAGACGACACCATGGATAAGCCAGCCGGTAGAGGACCTGTGACGATCGAGTAAGACTGAAAATATAAGGTTGCCAAGCACATCCCGTCCGCCTTTTTGTCTTTTCAATTTTTCGGCTATGTACAAAGCCCTACAGAGTCCAAAGGGGGACCAGGGCCCTAGCTTGCTCATCAACTACTCGTGTTGTGCGCGCTACTGTTCTCTCACGAGTAGAAGGGATCTACAGTTTTTTGCTGATTCCGACCGGCGAAATTTGAGAAGCTTTCTTAGACAGTTATTACTCTTTGAGTGTTGTCAGCAGCTCGAAAGAGATGGTGAGAGAGAGCTCGCATCTGGCAATACTAAACATCATTTAAAAGGTCTTAACATAACCTACAAAACGACACTATGTATGATTGCTTTGTATATTGAGTTCAAAAGTAATAGTTCACTAACGCCGAAATTCGCGCTATTTTAAAGTTTTCCTTCATAAAAGGCAAATCCGCTAGAGAAACGTTCCGTGAGATTAATGGTGTTTTTGGGGATGGTACTGTATCTCTTCGAACCGCGGAGGAATGGTTTCGACGATTCACAGCCGGTGAAGACGACACCATGGATAAGCCAGCCGGCGAAAGACCTGTGACGACGAATACCGATTGAATCATGGAAATCATCGGATCAGACCGGAATGAGGCATCTCGTGACATCGCCCAGGAGATGGGAGTTAGCCACCAAACCATTTTAAACCATCTGCAGAAGGCTGGATACAAAAAAAAAACTTGATGTTTGGGTGCCGCATGATTTGACGCATAAAAAGCCCTCTGGACCGAATCAACGCCTGCGATATGCTGCTGAAACGGAACGAACTCGACCAATTTTTTAAGCGGATGGTGACTGGCGACGAAAAATGGATCACATACGACAATATCAAGCGAAAACGGTCGTAGTTGAATTCCGGTGAATTGTCCCAAACAGTGGTCAAGTTGGTATTGACGGCCAGGAAGTTTTTTCTTTGTTTTTGCTGGGAATGGAAAGGAATCATTCACTATGAGCTGCTCCCATATGGCCAGACGCTTAATTTTACCATCTACTGCGAACAACTGGAACGCTTGAAGCAGGCGATCGACTAGAACCGTCGAGAATTGGCCAACAGGAAGAGTGTAGTGCTCCACCAGGACAACGCCAGACCACACACTTCGTTGATGACTTGTCACAAGCTACGGGAGCTCGAATGGGAGGTTTTATCGCATCCACCATATAGCCCGGACATAGCGCCAAGTGATTACCACCTGTTCCTGTCCATGGCGAACGCCCTTGGTGGTGTGAAGTTGAACTCAAGAAGTTCAAGAGAAAAGTTGCTGTCCGAGTTCTTCGCAAATAAGGAGAGGGGTTTCTACGAGGGGAATATTATGAAGTTGCCGTCTAGCTGAAAACAGATTATCCAACAAAACGGCGCATAGTTGAACTACATCGGACCACTGTAACACTTTTTATGAAGCATTGAATGAAGAGCTAAAAAGCGGAAGGGCGATATTTGACAATCATATAATTGACAGGTTGATAGGGAATGTGTTTAGACAAAGATTTCGCCTTCGCTACGCCACCATAAAGAAGCGATGCGCGGATGAATGGTGAAAGCAACTAGACCATGTGTCGTAAATAGCATTGCATACGAGTTTTGCACCTCTCTGTCTGTCTAATTTGTAAGTTCCCTCTTGATGTTTAATTCTGTCCAAAATTTAAAAGACTTACAACAAAAGTTTGTCTTTAACAAAACAAAAAGGTGATCTCAGCCTGCTCTGTAAAATTCCAAATTTTCTTCACAATCAAATCGTTTGAAAAATGCTTAAATTGAAACAACAATTAAAACAAAACGAACAATAATGCCCGTCAACCCTCCTCCATTCACAGCTGCTGTTCTTCATGCAGCACATTTGAAAAACTCAACTCAATTGGCGTGTAGCACAGACATCTCATTCGCACATCACACAAACCTCACCGAGACAAATGAATTGTTTCGAAATTAACATCCCACTATGCATTCAATCGATTAAATTAGAAAACATCCCTCGTACACCTCCGCAAATGAGCTTAACTGTGTGTGGCTTTACCTGCCCTCAATGATATCCATGGCAGATCAGTTTCAGGCTGCAGACCTTTTGTTTAGCAATTTACTCGCGTTAATTTAAACCCCACAAATCACCGTGTGGCGGAGTCTCCAGCAGAAATCTGTCGGAAGCATCAATGAAACAGGGTATTACTTCTTGTCTAGCATCCTGTGTGTGCACTTTCATTCCCCAGCTACACCACCATCGCCACCGCCACCGCCACCACCGGTATGTCGCTAATTCATCATTCAACACTCAAGCGACACAGTGGTACCACTGTCAGTCGACGCCGCTGCTGTTGCTGTGATACACTGATGATGATGATGATGAGTACTGTCGCCACCACTACCTCGATGAGATGCCATTATCACTTATGGCGGCTGCATGACTGCACTCGTATACCGCCACTGCCACAGATCCCGCAACGGATGCGTGGATAATTAAGATTTGCAGACAAACACACACACGTGGTCGGCGTGGCTGGACGGCAGGCGTCAATGTGGTTACAGCCGCGTGCTGAAGTTCAATTTAATTTGTCCCAACCACCGTCGGCGTCGTCGTCGATGTCTTTAAATAGTTACGTCAAAGCGCTTTTTTCGCTGCAGCTACTGCCGCTGTTGGTCTCAGTTTGCCTGTCATCTGTGTGGGATGCACCTGAAAAATTATTTTCAAAACCCCATCGTTAGTGGTGACGCCGCCGCTGTGGACAGAGGCTGTTGCAGCAGTCGGAAAAACCAGGCATTGAAGCACCTCCCTGAAGTGGCATGTCATCTGCAGCCGGCCAGAGTAATAACGGTGCGGTGTCTCTGTTGTCGGCACTGCAATGCAGGATCCCATCGCATGCTGATGCTACACACACTCGAGTGCATACTTGCATCGTCGTCGTTTTGAGCAGCCTGCAGAGTTCAATTCGATTTGACAATGTGCTACGCATGCAATTCCCACAGATGCGCCATTATTCGGCGGTACCGCCCGTCGTCAGTTGAAGACGTGGAACGAGGTTATTCGCCTGGCCGGTGTATTAATGAGCTCCTCCATTTTCATCGTAAAGTTTTATTGATTTTCGCTGCATAAGGACGCCGTATAATTGATAGGATGATGGAGAAAGTATTTAGGGAGAGATTTCGCCTTCGCTGGGCAGCCATAAATATGCGAGGCGCGGATGAATGGTGGCAGCAAATAGATGATGTTTCATAAATTGCATTGGTTACGAGCGCCGCCATGCCAAGGGACTGCTGGGGTGTTGATTGCGTGCCTCATTAAGACGCCGGAAGAGAGAGAAGTTAATGAGATCAAGCAGATAGTGGAGGACACGATCAAATGGGTCTGTGTCTTTGATGAGGATCAATGGAAATCCGTCTAGTGGAGTGGTGGGGTTAGAAACTGAATTTTGCGTGAGAGTGCAGCATTAGAGGGGCAATGTGTCAATATTTACACAAAGTGGTACAAGTTTCGAGAAGCAACAGAGTGTTAGAAGAAAACTTAATTTTTGTTAGTCGACCCATACTTCTAGCTCGAACTAGGCGAGCCCTACTCTCCATTTGGGATCAAAAACTGAGTTGCAGCTTGAGTTTCTTAGCTATGTTCTATAAGTTTGATTGAATTTCTTCTTTCAAATTGTTAAGTAATCGTATACAGTGGAGGAAACGACTATGAGCTATCGAACCGATGTAGTATGCCCTCCAGACGTAGCAGATATTGGTCCCGAAGAACTAACAAAACCGTTGTAGAGGACGGACATTTCAACAATGATTCAGAAGAATCTTCTCGGAGCCCTTGCAAAGTATAGTTTTTTTTCACTTAATTCAGATCTTGTTTTCAAAAATCGCCTGCTTGCCTAAAGTTTTAGTTTCTGCAGTCGTTAAATCTGGTGACTGCATTGCACATCAGGCTTAATGCCCATTCGGTTTCACAGTTTGGTATACCGGGTGTTTGTCTCGCTGGAGTCCTGGAATTACTTCGCTAATAAGATGCCGGAGGTCAAAGAAAAATAAAAAATCGCACTTCCTACAAAAGAAACAGTGGCAAGGTCGGATTTGGTATTTAGAGTGATTCGAAAAATTCTAGTCTAGTCTGGCTGTTGACTGCGAAAATGCCAAAACTGTCTCCTTCTTAGAAACGCGTTGCTTCACCTTGTTGTTGCGAAAATTCCAAGACTGTCTCTTTCTCAAAAACGCGCTGCTTCACCTTGTTATTGGGAAAATTTCAAAAGCGTCTTCTTCTTAGAAACGTGACTTTACATTTTTGTTGCGAAAATTCTAAAACTGTCTCCTTTTTAAAAAAGCGTTGCTTCGAAAGTTCTAAAACTGTCTTCTTCCTAGAAATGCACTGTTTCACCTTGTTGGGAAAATTCCAAAACTGTCTCCTTCTTAGAAACGCGCTGCTTCGAAAGTTCTAAAACTGTCTTCTTCCTAGAAATGCGCTGCTTCACTTTGTTGGGAAAATTCAAAAACTGTCTCCTTCTTAGAAACGAGCTGCTTCACCTTGTTGTTGCGAAAATTCCAAAAATGTCTCCTTCTTAGAAACGCGTTGCTTCACCTTGTTGTTGCGAAAATTCCAAAACTGTCTCCTTCTTAGAAACGCGTTGCTTCACCTTTTTGTTGCGAAAATTCTAAAACTGTCCCCTTCCTTAACAAGGCAGACATTTTTGACTCTTTAATTCTGTCGTTTTAACCAAGAGCAAGCTGCCCGCATTCAGTTAAGTGAGTCTGGCAGATTTGCAGTCTTTTCAGCGGGACGCATCACACACGCCCTCCTGTTTTTGTTGGCGCACCCAGTTCGATCTCATCACCCACTCTCACCATCGCCAAAGTGACATTTATACGCCTGGCATTTAAATTCTATTCCTTTCCAGATTAAAACCATTTAATGCGTCCATATTTTAGGAGCAATAAATCCCGATTATGTCATAAAAACATCCAATCACCGGCATGATTCAGTCTCGTCGCTCCTTTCTGACATGTGTCACTCATTTCGCGATTTACACCTTTTTTTACCGACCCCTTGGAAACTCCCCCATCACTCGGGGAACGTAATTGAGTTTTCAAAATCGATCGGAACGGTTGCCGGGCTGTCATATTGGTTTGCCAGTTCAGAACTTTAAAGAGCTGCTATTCCTGCAATTCAAACACACTCTGCGGACTTCTGGCGAAAGTATCATCGCCATGTAATTAAGACGTCATGCTTGCCTCACAGCCAGACGTGTGTCAGTAAATGTGAGTGATCACAGTCAATGTGTCAATGGACTGTCATAGATAAATATGTGACAGTTAGAGAGTTCAACAAACCATCACTAATTTGTCTGGAGAAATAAATGTCTGTCACTTGGAACGCATACATTCTGCATTCACAAACGTGCGGCCGGTTGCTGGTTGGTTTGTCTCTGCCAAAGACCAACGAAACGGCGAATAATTAAAACAAGGAAAACCATGAAAACGATGAAAGGGAAGTAGAACCCCTGCAAAATTCATTTGGCCTTACTTTCTGCTGTTTGCTGTCGACGGCGGCGGCTCGCGTCTGTCTCCTCTTCATTCTTTGTATCAATTTCCGTGGATTGATCTAGGGGAGCTGCAGCGCAGTGGTCGTCATCCGTCAGCGACGGGGAGAGATAAGAAAAGACGGGAGCACGAAGCACACAGTTCGGTTTGCGGGAAGGGTTCCTTGAACTGCGGTCGTCGTCGTCTCAGCACTGTTCATCTAATTAACGTATCGATTACACTTTGGCATACATTGGCGATAAGAATGTTCCCTCGTGTCTCTTGAGTGGTTTTGGGCTTCCTCATCTCCTTCTGTGACGTCTACTGGGCTTCAGTCAGTGCTAGAGAGGAAGTGTCTAAATTGAATACACGTACAGAAAAAGTAACTGACGAGGAACGTGAGTGAGCTCAAATCAGACCACAAGCAATGTGTTGTGTGCATGCTAAATGAGGAAGGAACACCAGAGTGTGTGGAATAATTAGAGGCGCGGTGTATTGCACCCTACAGCAATCGGGGCCATAAGTCGCCTCCTTTCTTCCATCCTTCTCTACCTCCCTTCTGTGCCACTG
Organism: Eristalinus aeneus; assembly: GCA_955652365.1. Lineage (NCBI taxonomy): Eukaryota > Metazoa > Arthropoda > Insecta > Diptera > Syrphidae > Eristalinus > Eristalinus aeneus. The sequence continues at coordinate 5,726,697 of OY019130.1, read as the reverse complement.
GAATGAAGGGAGCTTAGAAAAAGCGTAGCAACACAATCGATACTTTTTCCATCGTCTGGGAGAAATGTTGACGATGGCGAGCGGAGAGGGAGATGACTTACTGGCGTCAGGGCATATCTGTGTTGAAATTTAAGCCAGTGACTGACTGCTCCTGCACTCGTTTGGGCTCATAAATGGATTATGTGGCGGTGGGAGGTAGTGGGCGGCACACCCCGAGCAGTTGGGATTTTTTTTTTTTGTCAAAGGTGTTGTCATCATGTCATGGTGACCTCAATTTTGATAGGCGCGTCGCAAGAGAAAAGTGTGATGGGAAATCGAAAGCGGTTGATTGCCCGCGTGTCCTCTGAGGGGTAGATTTTAATTTTTTAGAAGGGTTTAGTCAGGATGAAGTGAATTCTAAGCAACCCACAAAGTTTGAAAAACTTCTTGAACCCAGTTATGACATTTAAGTCCATCCAGGCGTTGGACGCAAACCTCCGCCAGCAGATGACCCGAAGTGTCTTCTTCTCCTCCTCAATTCTTACAACCAACCACAAAACAACAGATGCCCGGCGAGCAACGTTCTCCGATGAGCCCTGCTCTTTGGCGATGAATAGACCCGGCGTTTGGACAATTTCTTGGAATCAGCCGCACATGTTCGTCTTTACCCCTTCAAAACAATCGGTTGTGTAATTTCTCTGACATCGCTTCCCCCCTCGTGATGAACGATTCGATGAAATTGCGAAAGAACAAAAATCAAGGAGGTGCTGCCTTGCCGCCCGCATAAAGCGGTGTGTATCACTTTACCCAGATTTAATAAAACGTTTTCTCCTCTATCGAGCGAAAACGGGCGGAAAGGATGTACGAAAGGATAATTTCTTTGTTTGATGAGAGAGAGGAAGGGTGGAAGAATGTCTTTGAAATGAAAGAAAGTTTTCATTTGACTTGACCTAGATGTGGATTGAATTTTATGCCTTTCACATCCGATTGACGCTTTGTTGGGGGCACATCCGCAGCGTGCGCTCGATGAAGATTAGTTGCGGAATTTTCGTACCGTTTCGCTTAGGTTAATTGCATTTGACTTGAAAATGGAATACAGTGGGAGGGGAAATTAGAACCTCTTGCCCAATAATTGAGTTAGGAATGAATTTTTGCTGAATGCTGGGGAGGTGCTTACTTTGTGGGAAGTTTATTGAAAGTCTACTGCGATCTTCAAATGAACATGAAGTGAAAATTAAAATTAATTTGGTGGCGTTTTTAGTCCTTTTGGATCAGGAGCTAACTTCAGCAAAAACTTTTCGTGTTGAGAGTGCTGTTCACAAGTGGATGCAGTTCACAGTTTATTGCAGACGTCGAACGTTGGGAAATTGGGAAGGTTTTCGTTGAAAATTGTCACTGATTGAGAGTTCCCATAAGTTCAAAGAAGGAGTGGTGTAAAAGAAGCGAGTTTAAGAACCTTTTTAATGTGATTTTGGACTATAACAGTATATTGGGGAAATCACATTGTCAGACTTAGTTGTTTTATCCAAACTGAGTCGGGACAAAGAAAAAATAAAGGCAAATACGATCAAGAATGAATTTTCGTACAACCATCAGAATACGGAGACGGACAATGTCCCGTTGTAGGTCCTGGACAACTCCTTTTTATAAATAATGTGCGCGGCGTGCTATGAAAATTGACTACGATACAGCACATCCGTTCTACAGTTGTCGAGAGTTTGTAGAACTTTACAAACTCAAATCTGCCTCATTTCGTCTTTAGAAGGGTTTAGTCTTTCAAGCGTATGGGTTGCAAGTCCCCATACCTATTAAATTTTTGTTTACGTACACGATTCTTTTTTTGGTCAACTAAATTAGGTTTTTTTTTCGCCGTGGCGTAGTGGGTAGAGTGCGACGCTCATACGCCGAAGGGTCTAGGTTCGATTCTCAGCCCAAAACCAATTTTTCGAATTTTTCACGGCACCACCTCTTTTGAGCTGCTGACAACACTCAAAGAGTAATAACTGTCTAACAAAGCTTCTCAAATTTCGCCGTTCGGAGTCGGCAAAAAACTGTAGGTCCCTTCTGCTCGTAAGAGAACAGTAGCGCGCACAACAAGAGTAGTTAATGAGCAACCTAGGCCCTGGTCCCCCTTTGGAGTGTAGCGGGAACAATTATTATTATTATAGTAGGTTTTTGAAGGCAAATAGAAAACTCTTGTATGTACCACTCCGACGTCAGTGTGGGTCTCAAACTGCTTACGAACTGAAGACTAAACAATTTGTGTCTAAATTCATCAAGGCACTCACCAAATTCCTTGAGGATTATCCAAAAATACATACACTCGTCGTTCTGACCGGCTAAACCCGAATAAGTGGAAGGACAACTTATACTTCAGGTCTCAAGGAACTCATTTCCCGAGATGTAAGTCACTGTTTTAGTGTCTTTCTCTCTCAGCAACACGACAAAGAAGGTTATATTTTACACCACCACTTATTTCATAGATCTGCAAACGATTAACAACCTCTACAACCACAGCACGCGAACAGAAATCTTTTAAACAGTCCCAATTCCAAGTAACCTCAGACACGTCAAATGATTATTCCGCAAATTGGTCTATGCACATATTCTCTCCACTTTGCATGCAGAGTGTGTTTTTCCCACAAACAAGTTGATGCCAAAAACTTGCATCAAAACCAACAAACATTTATCAGCGAATGAAAGAGACTAATGTGTATGGAGATAATCTAGGCAGATTACAACGCCAGAGCGTGGCAATTAATAAGCCGCCATTTGGTGTGGTCATAGTTGCGACACTTGTGGGAAACCATGGCAACCATGACAAGTGAAATTTATTTCAAACCCATGGTCTGTGGGCGCGCGAGAGAGAGAGCAAAAATGCCGAACTGTGGCGGCACGTCTGCAGACGTTCCACATGTGCATATGTGGTGATTTAATTTAATCAGTTTGTGGAGTGCATGTGGGCGTTGTTAAGACTTTTACTTCAATTCTCCAATTTTCGATAGAGCGATAGCCAACAAGTGGTCATGGACTAGATTTCTTAACAATCACTGTGGTGTGTGCCATTAATCTTTTCCAGATGAAGGTAACCCAAATTCTTAAGCCTAATAAATATCTTAGAAGCTACTTAAAGATAGTCAGTGTTGTATGCCGTTCCGGGGAGGAATCAGATATCAGACTTGTCTTGTCGAGAACAGAATCAGAAAATATCAAAGGACCCTCGGGAAGGATTTTCACTCAAGATGGGTTGCGTATGAGATTCATCATTCGAGCACGCATTTCAAAAAAAAAAAAAAAAAAAATGTAGTAACGAACACTTCCTGACGTGTTTTAAAACCAACTGCTGCCTCATTTACAATCAAACAATCGTGAAAGCGTAACAGTTAGCGTAACAATTGTTAATTTAATAGTTTTATGTTAGCGGCACCCTCTACATGTCCCGGGACTCATTAAGTAGTGTTTTGTTCTTAAAGATGATGTTTAAGATCTTAAGCCCGAATTGTTGGGGGTAACTTGTACTCGCTTAAACTGACGCATGGAAGAAGATAAATACCTCAAACAGCCTAATACATCCAACTACAGATATACGGCGAAAACAGACATCAACAGTGGCGGTTGAGGACTTAGTCCGCGTTAGTTTTCACTGCTTGAGAAAAAAAGAAGACAGTTGTGAATGCAATTGCGAATGTATCACGATGATCCCTTCTAGTCAATACTTGAAAACATTCCCAATGCCTGTTTTTTTCCTGCTCTCGAAAAGAATGATAAGTACATATGGAGTTTTGATTTGCGACCTCCAGCTTTGCACGCATGAGTATTGAGTAATAAAGCCTTCTCTCGAAGGACTAATATAACTTATATAACAGCTTGATCATCCCCGTCCTACTATATGGCGCGGAATCTTGGACGTTAGCAAAGGCGGATGAGGAAGCTCTAAGTCTTTTCGAGAGAAAGGTTTTGCGTGCGAGTTTTGGTCCTGTTTGCGTTGATGGCATCTGGAGGAGAAGATTTAACGACGAACTTTATGGGCTATACAGCGACATGCGCCTGGTCAAGCGTCTATGGATACAACGCTAAAGATGGCTATGCCATGTAGAGCGTATGGACACCACTGCTCCGGCCCGAAAAGTCTTCGAATCCGAGCCATTGGGATAACGCAAAAGAGGACGATCTAGACTAAAGTGGCGCACACAAGTGGAGAAGGACCTCAACCAACTTGGAGTGCTCAACTGGAGACAGCTGGCGAAAGATCGTGTTGGCTGGAGATGCATGTTGGTTGAGGCCCAGGTCCACCCCGGACTGTAGCGCCACAAGAAGAAGAAAAAGCTTTGCATGCATGACACATTTTTTTTTCAGAATCTACAATCTATGTGGAACTAAGACCTTGGCATTGCCTTAGATCGTCTTGTAGTAGAGAAGTGTAAGCGGCAGTCGTCTACTACAAGCGGTTCTTCCTAACAAGGAAAGAATATGGAATGCTCTTCCCAGCCTAATTTCTCCCCCCATTACAAACTACAGGCATTTAAAACCAATGTGCATCGGTACCTGCTTTCCCTCTTTTCTTCTTTTCCTCTATACCTTCGGCCCGTGCTGTGTCTTAATTCCAGTCATTTAAGGGTATAAACAATCCCTTTAGTGCGCGCCAATTATAAAAAAAAATTAACCTTCGTCAGAAAAAGCAAAGAAAGATGACCCCTAACCAAAAAAGGCGAAGAAAGATCAACCTTAACCAGAAATGCGTTGCTATAACCACTTTTATAACAGTCTTTGAAAAAATTCTTTCCAGTGTCTACTTCTGTGTGGTGTAGTTCTAAAGAACTACAGAGGGCGTTTCAGTTCCCTTCTTTTACAATAACTGACGCTGTGTCTTGTTAAATCTCATAAAAAGTAAGGACAAACAATTGAATCAGTTTGAGACTTATTTCTTTGAAAAATTTAATTTGTAAGTATAAGCATATGTCGTGGAACTTGAACTTCTTCTCCTTGACGGAGAAGTCCGACCTGGACTGTTGTGCCACAAGAACTCCAAGTTGGTTGAGGTTCTTTTCCACTTGTGTGCGCCATCTTAACTAAGGTCGTCCTCTGTTGCGTTGTCCTAACGGCTCTTATTCGAAAACTCTTCTGGCCGGAGAAGTGGTGTACATACGCTCTACATGGTGTAGTCATCTTAAGCATTGTATCCGAAGACGCTTGACTAGGCGCTTGTCGCTATACAGCCCATAGAGTTCGTCGTTAAATCTTCTCCTCCAGATGCCATCAAACCAAACAGGATACAAAATCGCACGCAAAACTCGATGATGAAACGCGAAATTTGAATCCCACCTTGCATTTTGAACAGAACTCGTATTCAGAGTTTTCTGTGCAAGTTTGAGTGAAGAGAAAGCTTCACTTTGCCGTTCCGAGTCTTCAACAAACTGTAGGTCCCTTCCACTTGAGAGAGAACAGTAACGCGCACAACACGAGCAGCTAATGAGAAAGCTAGATCTTCGTTGGTTTCCCATTGAATATTGAACAAGCAAGGAAAACGTTGCTCCGGTTCACAAGAAAGGAGAACCCTTCGGGTTCTGGGAGGGATCTGTCTCCTCAACATCGCATATAAAACTTTCTCTGCCGTATTGTGTGAGCGCTTGAAACCGTTCGTCAACAACCTGATAGGTCCTTATCAGTGTGGTTTTAGGCCAGGGAAGTCCACATTCGACCAGATGTTCACACTGCGGCATATCCTGAAGAAGTTTCAAGAAGTACAAATCGACACCCACCATCTATTCGTCGATTTCAAGGCCGCGTATGACAGCGTGCATAGAGACGAGCTATAGAGTGCCATGTCTAGTTTTGGCATCCCTACCAAACTCGTCAGATTGTGTAAAATTACAATGGAGAACTATCGCTAAGGTCGGTAGCGAACTCACCGAGACTTTCGATGTCAAAAAAGGATTTAGACAAGGCGACGCGCTGTCATGCGACTTCTTTAACATCATTCTTGAGGAGATCGTGCGTAACTCACACTTCAACATCAGAGGCATGATCTTCCACAAGTCCGTTCAACTGCTAGCTAATGCGGATGACATTGACGTGATCGGCCGAACTCAGCCAGCCGTAAATGAGGCGTTTGCTAGCATCGAGGCGGAAGCGGCTAAAGTAGGACTGGTGTTAAACGAGGGCAAAAAGAAGTATATGCTCTTATCGAAGAAGGACGCAGATTATCGACGTCTCGGACAGAGCGTCGCTATGGGCAGCAGACACTTCGAGGTAGTCAAGGACTTCGTCTATCTCGGCTCCGCGATGAATAAAGATAACAACATCAGTACCGAAATCAAACGCAGAATCACTCTTGCCAATCGCTGTTTCTTTGGGCTTAAGAGGCAATTGAGTAATAAAGCCCTCTCCCGAACGACCAAAGTGACTTTGTACAACACCTTGATCATCCCAGTCCTGCTTTACGGCGCAGAAACCTGGACGCTAATAAAAGCGGATGAGGAAGCCCTTGATCTCTTCGAGAGAAAAGTTCTGCGTGCGGTTTTTGGTCCTGTTTGCGTTAATGGCATCTGGAGGAGAAGATTCAACCACGAACTGTATGGGCTGTACGGCGACATGAGCCTAGTCAAGCGTCTACGGATACAACGCTTAAGGTGGCTAGGCCATGTAGAGCTGATGGACAAAACTGCTCCGGCCCGAGGAGTCTTCGAATCCGAATCACAGGGACAACGCAACAGAGGACGTCCTAGACTGAGATGGCGCACATAGGTGGAAAAGGACCTCAACCAACTTGGAGTGCGCAATTGAAGGCAGCTGGCAAGAGATCGTGCTAGCTGGAGAGGCATGTTGGTTGAGGCCCAGGTCCACCTCGGACTGTAGCGCCATCCGAAGAAGAGGAAGAAGAAGAAGAAGAAGAAGAAGAAAAAGAAGAAGAAGAAGAAGAAGAAGAAGAAGAAGAAGAAGAAGAAGAAGAAGAAGAAGAAGAAGAAGGAAAACGTTGCTGGCAGCTAAAGAATGCTTTTACTTAATTACGTCCGTAATGGACTTCGAGAAAATTCTTTTGTTCTTCTTTTTTATTAATTTCAAAAATGTATGAATGCTCGAAATTCTCGTATGCTCAAAATGTAAAGAGGAGTTGGCACGCAAGTGTGTGGGGGGTCTGCGTTTTTTTTTAAAATCGCGGGTTTCTTGCTTCTTCGGGAATTTCTTTTTTTTTCGTTCCAAAAGGCTATTTGTAATTTTATAATCTTTCGATTTTAGCTTTTGGTCTTAAGGAATTATGAACCTATATGCTAATATGCTCAAAATCCTCAATCGCTAAAAATCAAAGAAAAGCTGCAGAAACATGTAAAATTTTCAAAAACAAAATACTGAAGAAAGTGCTAAAGAGATGTTTGCACGCAAGTTAAGAGGGGTCTGTGTCTCCCTCAAAACCCCCATTTAACAGTCTTTAAGGGTTTTGATTTTTAATGATGGTTACTTGTTGGTACATATTCCACTTTTCGCAGAAATCTCGAGTTACTTGATTCTTCGGAAACTTCTTTTTTCGATCCGAAAGGCCTTTTGTCACTTTATGATTTTTTGATTTTACCATTTTGGTTTTTTGTGATTATGAAATTTATCAGTATTTTGAGTTTTCAAAAATTTACTACACTATTGGGGGCTCTTTGGATGGATGCCTTCGATTCAATATAAAAAATAAAGTTTTCGAAAGTAGGGAACGCACAAAATACATCTAAATGGAAACCGTAAAAAAATTTCATTTTCAATTTTTCGAATTTCAAAAACAAAAAATCAATGAAGTGTAGAGAGTTTTCTCCAAAAATTTATTTTGAAAGAGACACACTCCCTCTTTGGTACAAAATTATCCTCTTCTTTCATTGATGCCATATAAATTCCGGGAATGTCCACAAAGAGCTTACTTACAGAACACGAAGAAAAACGGTATTTGATGTAATTGCTCCTGTCGAGAGAAACGCAGTAAGTGAAAATACAACTGCTGACTAATTCAAGGATCCACTCAACGCCACCTAAATGCAAATTGACTGTTTTTCTCTCTGCCGTAAATTAAGTTTACACATCACGTCCACACGTCCTCAATGGTTGTCCAGCTCTTGAGCTGATGACACCGCTGCAACTTTGTCGCCAGTATGTGTTCAGTTGTTTACCATAATCTTGAGGATTGATGCCAAATTCACTCCATCTGAAGCCGATGATGACGTGACGACTACGACGACGCCAACGACAGCGACGTCGACGTCTACTTCAAGTCGAAGAAACAACTTAACTCTCATAACCGTTTCAGAAAATTAAGAATGATTCACATCTCCGCCGTCTGATTGCCTATCCATTTCGTTCCGTAATGGTTATTAACACATTCCCCGTAAAGTTCAACGTAACAAGATGTCAGTGAGTCGGACGCAGGGGGGTGGACGCAGCAAAAGAAACTAAAAAAAATGTTGAAGAGGCGACTCTCGGCAACTAATAAAAGTGCAAAAAGAAAAATATCTCCTCGCAAAGAATTCTAGACAATGGTGGTGTGGCAAAACGGAAAACAAGAAAAAAAATTGCTTGAAATGAAAGAAAGATGGCAACGGACCAAGTGTCAGCAACTTATGCAGGTTGAGGTGTTGCTTCGTCATTCCTTTGCCGTCGCCGTCTGCCTGCCGACCGCCGCTCCATAAATGGAAGGCTTCAAGATTCTTCTATTTCTCGTCTCACCGTCTTCGTTGTCGTCTACGTTGCTGTCTTTTGCCCTAAAAGTGTGCGGAAAATTTACATTACTTGCACTCCTTTCGGATCATTGACTGCTGGTTATGGGGTGGTTGTCAGCTACCGGCTGGCGCGCTGCTGCAGCACACCACCCCAACCGTGGGCGGCGGCTGGGTAAGAGAAACCTTGTGCATTGTTTGTCCCTACACCGCACCACATACACACATCCATCTGCAGTCACAGAAAGGAAGGCAGGCAGGCTTCCACTTGTGAGGTGAAGTCTTTATGGCAGACTTTTCCCCTTGAGTCAAGGGAAACGGCACCGGGTGGGTTTCATTTTCGCAAAGGACTTCGTCGTCAAGCAAAGAGGCAAAGCGGCAAAGAGTCCTCAGTCCCGCCCCACTCCAGAGTGGGCGGAGGGAATTCGTTTTCCCTGTTTTATTGATTAAGGTCAGTCGCCCCTTCAGTCCTTGAGTTCCGCGTGCATATAGGTCAAGTAAATCCAGGTGAACGATGGAAGCCATTGCCGCAGTAGGGCTTTAAAGACGAATTGCAGTCCGTTGGTGAAGCGAACCGCAAAGCGGCAAAAAACGATTTTCGGATTTAAGCTTGACTTGGACAGATGAACATTCATTCCCCCCTATTTTTGCATTTCTCTTTCTCGTCACGGGACAACGTCCGTCTTGCAGTGATTTTTTATTAATTCCTCCTGTGTGTTTTTTTTTTATTTGCAGATAACAACATCGACAGCAAAGAAACTGTGGGAGAAGTCAGACGGAAAGGGTCCCAACAGCGGCAGTGTGTCGGGTGGGCCATTGAATCCATTGCATATACCTGGGGTTGCCGATCATCCAGTGTGGAAGGATTCGACATGGTCGACTCAGGGGGAAAATATATTAGCACCGCCACGGACGAGGACGTTTCCTCAGGCACCAGACTCGAATTCAACCGGAAATGCAGGAATATTGAGGTGAGCTGTTGTTGCTTCTTGTATCATGTCAGAGGGAATAAATAATGGCCTTGGCTGTGTGTGTGTGTGTTTGGAGGGAAATGTTGCCGAAGTCAGTTTCTTTTTTGATTTTCAATGTCGCTTACGCTTGCTAGGGCGGACGTTGTGGAAAATCTAGAAATTTGTAAATCCTGTGAAGAATGGACACTTAAGGTGAAGGAACTATTTTTTCTCCTTTCGCCTCAGAGGGGAAGGACATGCAAGAAGCTTCGCCTGGCCAGTAAAATACGAAAATCAAGTCCCAGTCAGTTTTGAATTTTTAAAAGCGTTTTCAGTGATGCACGGGAGTTGACTGAATAAATGCTCCATTTGCTCTGCTTTGGGGAGAATTCAGGAAACTTATTGATCAAGCCCTTTCCAAGTATGCCGTTTTTAGGTGGCAACTAGATCACATTGGTGGTTTGGTATTTGATAACAAAACTTGCTCCTGGAAGAAGGACCTCATCCTCTTATTGCCTTCTTATCTCGGAAATCACACAAGAGTGATTGTCGAGTTTTATCTTACGTTTTGTATCCCCGGCGATCAACAGAACCTCGCTGTTCAAAGCAGCGTTGCCTTATAGGCGTCTGGGTTGGCTGCATTCGTCGTCAAACTATGGGATCCTTCTGGGTGGTGACGTGAAACCCAGCACATCAGTGGCAGCTTCTTTGAAAATGATTCCAGTCTTCTTCTATTGTAAGCACAGGCAGCGTCGAACTCTGAGCGAGTTTCAGGAAGACTTTGTCGGCAAATTTTCTAGCGATCAGTTGCGATTGTAGTTTTCCGACGTCAAACCCTTTTGGCCTGTCTCGACTCCGCCAGATTCTTACCGGTGATGGCTACAACAAGGTGATGATCCGAGTCGATGTTTTCACCTCGGAAGGTTCGGACATCGAGAATACTGGAGGATTGTCTGACGTAATCAATCTGATTGACGGTGGATTGATCAGGAGATCGCCAGGTTCCTTTGTGAATGTTCAGGTGTGGGAACCGCTTGCTAGCCACAGAATGGTTCCACCCTGAGGTGAAGTTCAACAGCCTGAGTCCGTTTCGTATGTGTTGTTGTGCCGGCTGTGTTTACCGATGACTCCAGCAAAGATATCCTCCTTTCCCAGATAAGCGCTGAAGTCTCCTAGAACGATCATGGTGTCGTAGCTGGAGCATCGATCGTATGTTCTTTCTAGGAGATCATAGAAGTCATCCTTGGTGTTGTCATACTTCTCCTCACTTGGGGAGTGGGCGCAAATTAGGCTGATGTTTAGCGGATTGTCAAAAGTAGTTTTCTGACGGATTGCCATGAGTCCGCAGCTCAAGCCTGAGTCTACATTGAACAACAAATCCGCATCCGAATTAGCGCTGCCTTTTCTCTTTGTAGCAATCGCCATAGTAGATGTCCCAGTTTTTCATAATTTTTTTTGCCGGGCTCATTCCATCGCACTTCCTGAATGGTGGTGTAGCATTCAAGGGCCTCCGCAAGTTGTGCGGCTGCACGTTGTCTGTAAATGGACCTCACACTCCACGTGCAAAAGCGAAAATCATTGTCCTTAAATCGTTTGCTGGGGTCGTCAGCAGTTGATCCTTCATTATCCGAGGCATATCAGTGTTCCTTAACTGTTTATTTTTACGTGGTGATGGAGTTAACCTCACACAGAACCCACAGACTTGGCCAGACCCATTATTTAACCCTCGGGTAGAATAGTTCGCTGCGTACATTTGTTCACTACACAACGGGTTTTGTGATGGCTATCCAGGGGTCTCCGCGAGGAGGCTGTATGTCAACTTGATCTGTGCACTAAAGAGGATGGCGTTGGCAGCTCGCCAAGTTGAGCGCGATCAACAACCTTCGCTTGTGTGGACAGGCCCAGACCATGATTTTTAGTTGGTCTCTGTAAATGCTCCCACAAGATGGTGATCACATCCAAGGGCTCCTTGATGTAACTCTAATTCATACGCCTGCCTTTTCCTTTGCTATTTCTTCATCTCTTGGAGGTTTTGACAACAAGTCTATTAAATCGGGAGTTGCCAGTTAAATCTTCAAGTTTTCTTTACTCGAAATAGACTTAGCAAACTTGCGCTTGGTTGCCTTAGACTTGGAGTGTCATCGAATTTATTCGTTTCTTTGCTATTTGAAATGCGGGCTTCTTGCTATTTTAAGCAGATGTCAGAACAGATTTACAGTGGCTAACTACTTCTTACCCAACTTCTCTTTGTAAGCGCTCCTAGAGGTCGCCTGTTTCTTGTGTCTATGATGTGCACACGGTTATTGTTGCCCGCTTAAAGCATGGCTTTCGAACCTATTCAGACCTTCAATTTGATTTTAAAGTGCAAGACAAAGGATGTACAATACATGTTGTACTATGTCTCTCTATTCGCACAGGAGTCATTGCACTAAACAGACAATGCTGCCACTGCCATATACTGTCCAATAATACGACGATCGTTAAGTTTTGATGTGGCTGCCGTGGTGTAGTGGGTAGAGTGCGACGCTCACACGCCAAAGGGTCCAGGTTCGATTCCCGCCTGAACACCTCGAATTTTTCACGGCACCCCTTCTTTCGAGCTGCTGACAACACTCAAAGAGTAATAACTGTCTAAAAAAGATTCTCAAATTTCGCCGTTCGGAGTCGGCAAAAAACTGTAGGTCCCTTCTACTCGCCAGAGAACAGTAGCGCGCACAACACCAGTAGTTGACGAGCAAGCTAGGCCATGGTCTTCCTGTGGACTGTCGCACCAACAATTTAAAAATTATGGTAAATTAAACATTAGGTTTTAAAGACCAACGATGAACTTAAGTCCAAACTGTTGATTATTAGTTTCTCGTCCTGAAGCAAGCCAAAGCTTCCTTTTTTCGTAATTCTTAGCAGATTTCATGAACGAAGCAATCGAGTAGTTGTCACCCCGGCGAATGAATGAAGACTTTTGAAAAAGCCTGCATTCGACAGAAGTCGCAAGGTTTTTCATACTCTGCAACTTTCTAAAGACGCAAGGCAATATTGGGCTGTCAAATGTATTTTTTGAGAAACTATGCCGACTGGAAGACGCATTTTTAGCCACCGTCGATCGGTTTCACATAAGGAACAGACAGCATTCTGGAATCTCAACAAAACATTCCAAAAGAATAAAACCTCAAATGTTGACATTTAAGCTAAACAAGGCAAAAATTACTGGCTTTCATGATATTTATATAATGCTCCAAATATTTCACACTTTACGAGCAAGCGTTCGCTGTCATCGGTTACAATTTATTTTCGTCTGGCGGTTTGGCACTCAAATTTGGTGTTGTCTCGCTTTTCATTGAATTCACTGACCAAGCTGTTATGGCTTTTTCCATGCTTTTCATTGTTTTTCATTTCGCCCTCTCGCCACACACCGATCGACGCGGGAGTGTTTACTGCTAACATCTGGCAAAGTGAAAATAGCTGGTCCATGAATCTGTTGAAATTTTGACAAGCAGACGCCTAAATGATTTTGCTGAATGATTTTGTATAGATTTTGTGGTCATTGATTTTTATGATATTTACTGCGAAAATTCTGATTAAAATTCAAAATCATTGTTCAGATCTTCAATGAAATAATTTGATTGATTCTCATTTCCGCAGCATTACAGAAAACGCCATTTAGCCTGTAAACACATTTCCATCCTATAAACCTGTTTCTTAGTGAAGATTTTTCTAACCGACAAGATTAATATTTCTTAGAAGAGAATTATTTCCTTTCGATATATTTTCAGTTTCTTTTGAAATTTGTGTAATATGACAGCTCAGTAAGCTTGGTTGGAATCACTGTTCTAGTAGAAAACGACAGTGGTGCCAAGTCTTGATCATGTGCATGATTTTTTTGTTTAATTTCTTGATGAAAATGTGATAAAGTATAATTGTCCAAGGTTTCCTTTTCAAATTCTAATTGTTCTTCACAATTGCGTCCTATGAAGATAGACCATTTTTTGGAGGTTGGGAAACACTGTACTAGAGCGCCCAGACTCAAAAATTGGTTCACTGTACTATCAGGGCGTAAACCATCATGCGCTTCGGTGATAAAAATGTTAGGTTTACAACTTCCACCTCATCAGCGCCCAGTAGCCGCCACCTGATTCGAGCAAAAGCGGGACATTGACAGAGGAAGTGTTCTGCAGTGCCCTTACATTCTCTACAGGCGTCGTATTGAATAGCGTCACTCAGCTCAAGCACGCTTATGTGCTTAGCAAATGTGAAGTGTCCCGTTTGCATGCCAATAAGTCGCATCCAGTTTTTCTTATAAAGAGATAGAAAAAATCCGCGCATTTCTTGCTGAAGTTTGGGAGCATCTCTGGTTGTTCTGTCACAAGATCCAACCGTTGACGGAAACTCAAACCAAGAACGAGGGCAGTTCAAAGGTATGTCACGGTCCTGTGAATGCCCCTTTTGATCCTTGCTTGGCAAGTGCATCGGCAATCCCATTCTGCCTGGTCCCGTGGTGCCCCGAAACACAAACAAGTCGAAGCGAATTTAGTCTGCCTGATTCCGTAGTGCCCCGAAACACAGACAAGTCTAAGCGAATTTAGTCTGCCTGATTCCGTAGTGCCCCGAAACACAGACAAGTCTAAGCGAATTTAGTCTGCAGACCAATTTAAGGAAAAACTTCCATTTCTCCACTAATGTGCAAGTGGTTAGAGGGTTAAGTAAGGTCTGAAAGATACACTTGGATTCGCTTTAGGATCTCAAATTAAATGCTGAAGTCTGACAATGCAAAAATCCACCATTTTAAGTTTTCAAAATGAATTATTATTTTACTAATCCAAGATTTTTGAACTTCTCTAACGGGCATTTCGAGACGGTCTTAAGAATTTTCAACCCTTCCGATTTTAATATTTTCAGACTTTGGTTTCAGTCCTGTGGGATTGGGGTCTATTTTGAGACCTTGGTTAATAGGGCTTTAGCCCTGTGGGATTGCGGTCTATTGGGAATTTTGTCTTGCCGGATTTTAACCAAAATCTCACTTTTATGGATTTGGGAATTACATATTATTATGATTTTTGATCAATTTCATGATTTTGGAACTTTGGTCTAAAGGCATGCCGGAGTTGTATTCTTAAAAGATTTCGTCCAGCTCCCTCTTGAGGGCATGGAGGAATGCTTTTGGAAGGATTCTTTTGAGTTCTGTCAAGTTCCAAATTATACATCTTAGATATATTATAACACTGCTCTTAAAATGAAAATTTATTTTAAAATTATTTTTTTCGGTTTTTCTTTACAGTCCACGAGATTCAACAAGCGGATTGGGTGTGAAAATGGTTGAATACGTACTTGGTGGTTCTCCTACTAACAAAGATAGCCCATTGTCTGGCTTGGAACCACGCTTGAGAGCGCTTAAGTTTGATGATAGTGACAAAGTAAGTAAAATTCGACACAATTGTATGAAAAATGCAAAATTTTAAAAAGTCCTCGAGGTGGTTAAGTTGTTTTTCTCAAACTTCGCCGTTCGGAGTCTGTAGGTCCCTCCAACTCGTGAGAGAACAGTAGCGCGCACAACACGATAGTTGATGAGAAAGCTAGAATTATCCTAGGTTCGCTTAGAACGCTTGTTAAGAGTCAGTAAGCTAGAATTGATATTAACAGATTATATATTAAGCTAGTTTAAGCATTTTTTGTGTAGCATAGCATGTAAGTAAAAAAAAAAAAAAAAATAAAAAGTACATTGAAAATTAAGCAAGCTAGACCCTGGTCACCTGTAGATTGTCGCGCCATCCAATTATTATTATTTTTAAGTTCGAATTTTAAAAGGTGGACAGGGTGAAATTGTTTACGAGAATGAATGTGAATGATTTCACAGATCGACTTCGCGTCGGTCTTCCAGGCGGAAGCCTTCGCGATCCTAATGGCCACCAACTACATTGTGAAGAATAGGTGGAAGGGAAGAAGTATCTGCGTCTGCAGCGACAGTCAAGCTGTGCCCATGGCCTTACTCAACCCTTTAACCACTTCCAAGATAGTTCAGGAATGCAAGTCTTCCCTTAATTCGGTCGGCAGGCTGAATTCGCTAAGACTTGTCTGGGTCCCTGGTCATCACGGGATCCTGGGAAACGAAACTGCCGATGAACTCGCTAGGCTAGGTTCAGCAGAGGCATTCATAGGACCCGAACCCGTCTTGGGATTACCCGCTTCCCTGGTCAGGGCCTCCGTCGATGGTTGGGTATCCCTACAGCACAACCAGAGATGGCGTGACTCTCCAGGATGCAGGGTGACCAAGACTATGCTCCCAAACGTCTGCAAGAAATCCGCTTCTTTTCTGCTATCTCTAGACAGAAACGAGTGCAGAAGACTTGTTGGCGTATTAACGGGACACTTTACCTTCGCTATGCACCTGAGTCGGCTTGTGCTTAGTGATGTCACACTCTGTGACGCCTGTGGAGAAGGTGAAGACACTTCGGAGCACTTTCTCTGTCAGTGTCCTGCCTTCGCTCGTATCAGGTGGCGGTTATTTGGCGCTGATGTGGTGGGAACTGAAATCCTAAGTTCTATATCACAGAAGCGCATTAAATGAAGGTTACTCCCTGGTAGTACAATGGACCAGTATTTGAGTCTGAGTGCTCCAGTGTAGTTGACCCCAACCTCCAACAAAAAAAAACACGCTTTTTATCCGTTTAAAAAATCAATTTTTTATTTCCGATGTAACGACATTTTACTTTTCACAAATTCGTTGATTTCATTACGTGCAAAGGTGTTTGTAATGGTTTGCAGCTAAGAGAACTTATTTTTAAGAGAACTTTTAAAAACGTTAATGTGCAGCACTCACTTTCTCGGTGATCGCGTCACTTGCGTCTTTGATGTTGATGCAGAGATGATGTGTTGGTTTTGAAATGTATTTTCAACTTAGTACACTGTGCAAAATAATTGCACCAATTTCGACTTTGTTACTTTTATGCTAATTACTTGTTTCTATGGCCAGGCAGGAGCCTTATATTTATTGTACATCATCTTTATACTATCAGTCATAAAGCCCATAAACAAGATAATTAAACAAATACATCTTGTTATTAAAAAAGGTCCCGTTACCGGAAGTGCGGCCGAATTTAAATGCGCAAAATAATAGCACCACGTTATTGTACGGAGCGTACACCAGAAGCCTCATTATAGCGTGCTAATGAAAACCTGTTGTAGAATGACTGTGTACAGGGGGCGTGCAAAGAATGCTTTAACAGTTCTCTATCATGTGATATGATTTTCGATCGGTTTTGCAGTGGCTGCTGGATGTTTATGTAGGTTTTTTGTGTTTAGGGGTTTTGGAGAGAGGATTGGTGTTCCTGCGGTCAAGACTTTAAAGAAGTTCTTCCTGATTTTGACACTTTTGGAAGTGCGTGGGCATTTTCTGTATTTCCATGACGGTGCACAATGTCAAGTCAAGCATTGTAAATGTCATAAGTCTGTTCTGTCTGTCAAATGTTGTAAGTCTGTTTCAAATCGATCGTTACTTAAAACGATAACAAGTTATGACCGTGACAGAAATTTCCAAATTTGCATTCCACAACACAGCGGGTAAGCCAAAAAGACTCGAACTTGTTACAACCGAAATAGGGGAACCACCGTGTCCCGCCAAGTCACACAACTTTTGTCTTGAGATTTCCCAACTGGATTACACCTCCTCAAGTAAATTCGACTTCTGTAGCACAACAAACGGTGGTTGCCCCCCGTCCTCTCCCCAAGTCAACACGCAACAGATCACTAAATCAACTCCGTCCAGGGCAGACAAAAATAACCATCATCCTCAACGTATCGGTGGTCTCAATTTCAAGGAGCAGACTCTCACCACTCCCTGCAGGCCTCCTTCAACGCAGACATCTTTTTGCGCAATGAATCATAATCTGAGCTCATTATATATGTGCTCAATTCGCCTAAGCGTCTCGCACAAATCCTTAGCACTCAAGCGACATTCCCCCCTCCTCCCAATTGGCTGCCCAAACAGACAGACTCTTTTTGGTTGGAAGTCAAGTGCGCTTGTCGCCCGCCTCTCACCGTCATCCGGCACACGTGAGAGTTTCTCTTTCAGTTGTTTTGTCTGCCTTTTTTTGGCATGTAAATATTTATTTGACCTCGAAAGATGCAGAACCAAAGCAACCCAGTCGCGTCCGATAGCTTAATTTTAACCACACGGGATGCAACAAAAACAAAAAATACAAAGCCACGCACATTTTTTTAAACTTTCCGTTCTTTTGTTTTCTTTTTCTTTCAGACTCACGATGACAAAGAAAAGGCTAATTCTCCATTTGATACAAATGGCTTAAAGAAGGACGACCAAGTCACCACCACGAATGGTGTCGTTGTCAATGGAATTGATGATGACAAAGGATTCAAGTGAGTATTCTGGAACATTCTCTTGCCTCCCCTGTGTGTGCACAATCTCTAGGCGTGTGGTGTGTTCGTTTTATTTGAGTTCAAAGTGGCATGGAGTTGATGGGGTGTTTTGTTTAGCGGCTGTGTACACAGCGAAAAGGAATGGGGCAATTGTTCGCGTTTTCTCGAGTGTTTTGATGGTCGCTTCGCAGGAAACCTACACAACGCACTACAACTTGAAATGAATGACTTTCGTTTGAGTTCGTCTCTGACGCAGTGTCTGCTCGGTGGGAGTGGTCGGCCCAAGTCAGACCACTTCCGATGATTGGAAGCTTCACCAACGGGATGAGTGAAAAGAGTATGGGTCCAAAGTTTTGCTTCTGTTGTGAAGGTTCGATGAAAGTTGAAGTTTTTTTAAAGGATTTCCTGGTAGACTGTAATTCTGTAGTCACATAATGGCTCAGTTAAGAGGAGAAAGCGCTGTGGCGGCGCTCTTGGACATCTGGACACGTCTACATCTACATTTACATATACATCCTTACAACTAGTGTCGCGCAATGGGAGTTCTATGATCGTGACCCTTATAACTTTACTCGCAACACAACACTTCCTGACCTTACGTTCGGGGTCAGCATGAAACTGTTGGTCCTCTCCATTTGCAAAGAAAGAAAAAACGGACAACTAACCGAAGTTGCTTACCGTGATCCCCTGCAATCCATAGCGCTAAGCAATCTACCTTTTTTTTTTTTTTTCAATTTATTCGCCTCCACACTGAACAATGATCTCTCCCCCCTCTAGACCATTGCACTACTCCTCCTTCCAACCACCAGCCATGCTGAGTAACAATTCTGCTAACAAACTGTGCCAATGGCAATTGTGTGTCATTGTCAAGGTCTATCACTGGAATCTCAAGTTTGCTCCACTTTTGACGGTCCAAACTCGTTGCAAATGTGCAGACCCCGTCAGGTGAATGGAACCTGTCTGGCACCCCACACTAGACGCCAGTTGCCTGAGAGATCGTAATTTTCCCCACAAGACAGTCTGCAGCAGGTCCACGGCAATTACACAATTTTTTTTTCTTATTCTTCGTCTTGCCGGTTGGTTATTTCTTGCGAATAAAAATCTGGCAACAATGTTCCACGTAATTGCCGGTTGATTAAGGAAATTTTTATGGAACCCCCTTTGGGGGAATAATTGCGTCGTCGTCGCCGTCCGTCGTGTCGGCGCTGTCTTCTTTGCGTCTCGTTTGTGGCATAATTTGTAATCACCCAAGCGGCACGCTCGACTTCTGCACTTGGGCACCGAGGATGAATGCGTAATACACTCATGAAACATTCAGTGAAACCTCAAAACAGATATGACCGAGCGTCGGAGGGGGGTAGCAGGCGACAAACTGGCCGGCGGCGGCGACGACGACGCTGGCAATCGGGGAAAATCGTTATTCTTTTGCTGAAAGGCTAATTTCAAGGTGAACTGAAGAAACACAACGCCAGCTCTCATGGAATCGATTACACCGGATGGGGGACTGTGCATCCTAATCACCGTTGCCATTCCAAGCCAAAGCACGGGAAGGCGAAAGATTCAGTCAGGTGACGTAAGAACGAGTCACCTTTGTCCGCGTTGCATAAGGCTCACGCCAGGGTTTGTCGCTTTGTCGGTTTTTGGCAATTCGAAGACGTGATACACCGCGGCCGCTGAAGACGGTCCACGAGATGGGCACTTTATATGCGATTGTTGCTTAATGGAAGGACAGGTAGCAGGCACTGTGCAATAATTGGCAACTTTAAGCGACTGCCCGACTGCCTGTGGTGCAGCGGCAGGAGATGGAGCCGCCAAATTGTTGTCATTATTTTCAAGGTTATCACGATGATGGTGTGGACTGGTTTATTCACTTGAGTCGTAGTTAGACTTTAAATGATGAATTTATTTGATGGAGACGAGAAGGAAGGGTGATGGCAATCGATTTAGCAGCAGTTCGTAATGATATTGCAGCTACAACTTCTGGACACACCCATCAAATGGGTGATGGCAATCGATTGAGCAGCAGTTCATAATGATAATACAGCTTCAACTTCTGGAGACACCCATTTGACTGATAGACGGGTTCAAGCGCCATCAAACTACTTTAGTTCGGACGAGAGGAATCTGAATTTAGCCAGACATAAGTGGAATTCGTTCACCTGATGCCTGTTTGCATAAAATTCCCGGCGGTGATGGTAGAACCCTCATTTGAGTCATGCCTTAGTGAATCCAATAGTCGATTGCTTCAACTTATACAATGCCGTCGTTAAGTCTGTGAGGCGAAAAGATGTAGGCTGGCTTTGACACAATTCATTTGTGCATGACTTACCTGCTGTTGAATTGAGAATCGGCCTTCAGCTGTCTGGGAACCTTTCCAAATACTCAAACAGTGTACGTTTGCGGTGATCTGATGGGCACAATAGGAGAGAATGTGGAGAGCTCAAAACAGACTCCGATTTTAGCTGTCACACATCACTTATGCTCGCTTCGGTTTTTTTTTTTTTTTTTTTTCAAAATATCAGCAGGATCAGGTGTTTGATCTCTTTTTTATACCGAGTTTCAGCATTTTGAATTCTCATCTCCTGCTAGCCGCGCAGAGTGATTGCCTTGCAGAAGACATGATGACAAGGCTCACATGAGCAAAGATCAGTTGCTGATCGTAGTTCCTAAACATTTCCTGCTCCGCATTTGGTCGCGTGTATGGCTTTTATCCTCTTGGCACCTTCCGAAATTTTATCAAACCTTAGCTTCAGGAAATTAGCAAATTTTGTTTGAACCGGGCGATTATCCACGAAAGTAAATTGGAAAAGTTGGACGAAAGCTGCGAATGTTGCATGAACCGTGTGTGTTTTTTTTTAACTACATATGACTTGTAACGAAAAAGACGGGTACACTCTTTTCCCTTACAAGGAAAAAGGATCCGAAGTCGTCGCCCTAGAAAAGCTGCCCGAATTAGTCAAACCCGAGAAAGTATATTTTCAGATTGAGTGAAACTAATGAGATCTTAAAGTTAAATTGTACTCCAACTCGTGTGTCTTTTGTATCTTCTGTCTAATCCATTCTTAGGTAACAATGCAGTTAACACAAGGTTCATGCAACATTTGCAGCTTTCCTCTAATCTTTCCAAATCTTTCCTCAGGTGGAATCGTATGCCACGTAGTTGCTGCACCTTTTTTTCGAGGTTATTTTCAAACTTCCTTTCGATAGGAACGGTCAAAAATGCAATCATTTTGTTTAAGTTCTTGGACATTTCAACAGTTATCATGGAGCTGTATATACTTGAACAACGTCTGCAAGTTTTTTCAATTTGTTGCTAAAATTTGAGTTCGGTTACTCCGAGTTTCTCCAGCGATATATAGAGTTTTTGGCTGAATGGGTGTCCTCCAGCATTATTGGGTAGGCAGCAGTCAACACGTGTTTCAATAGACACCATAGAATCCCGAAAAAATCAATGTACGGTATAGATCCAGGTGATGTGACTGAATTTTATAAATCACAAGATTCAAGAATCACATCTGTCACACTATTTATAGTATCAACGTAAACACTGATGGAGAAAAGATCATCGTGTGGCGGGATGACGGCTACCAAGTTCAGGTTTTGACGGAATCTGACTGGTAACGACAGAGGCTATATTCTGATGCCACGGAAGGTCAGGAGCCCCTTGAACTTCGGTTCCAGTCTGACCGAGCGGTAGATCCCCTTGTGGGAGTATCGTGGTGGGTGTGTTTACCACCCAGCATCGCTGGCAGAGTCGAGGTTAGTGTACTATGCTGTCTTGTCTAGTTACTTGTATACCCAAAGACTACGCTAGGCGTTTAGGGAACTTTTCCAGCTCAGTGTGGAGTCGCATTCTCAACCGGGTGCTGCGACCCAGAGAGCGGCAGAGGTTTTAGGAAGACCACGCATCAAACCAAGTTGGAGCAGATTTTCCCCAAGCATGGTCTCAGTTTGGTACTTGGGTAACTAAGGTGTTTAGTCTTCCGTCATCTACGACTCTTGGGAAAATGCATCCCGTGATACAAGCCATTAAGGCAGGTGTTCACTTAAAACCAAATCCCACATCTGTAGGGGATTCCGAAGATGTGATTGGAACATTTCTTTTTCCAAGGTACTGTGACTGGCAATAGTTATTGCACCATGATCACTGATTGTATTCGATCCCAATTGCAAAGTACTAACTTGACCAATATGTGGACAGCGCCACAAGACGCCAAGGATTTGTTTCCATCGATTTGTTAAAGACGTAGTTCAGTAAGTGTGATATTCCAAGAAATATATTCCTCGTACGGCCGCCTTGTTTGTCTGATTTAAGTCCTTGAGACTATTTTCCGAGGGGCTATTTTCTTTGGAAAAGTGGTCACCGTGGTGTAGTGAGTTGAGTGCGACGCTCACACGCGGAAGGTCCAGGGACCTCGAATTTTTTACGGCACTATCTCTTTCGAGCTGCTGGCAACACTCAAAGAGTGATAACTGTCTAAGAAAGCTTCTCAAATTGCGCCGTTCGGAATTGGCAAGAAACTGTAGGTCCCTTCTACTCATGAGAGAGCAGTAGCTCGCACAACACGAGCAGTTGATGAGCAAGCTAGGCAATGGTCTCCCTTTGGACTGTCGCTCCATACAATTATCATTATTATTATTCCAAGTCGCAGTTGATATACAGTCGGCAAGGACAGATAGAAGTTAAATAGATGGAATTTCGACCAAATTATAGAAAGAAGAAAACTTGTCGAAAATTGAGTCCAACGAATGCTGCAAACGCACCCGTGATACCCATGCAAAAGAAATCGTTTTTCATACATTGCCATTGTTGACACTGGATGTTCTTGAATTTCTTCTCCTTGTGGCGTTACAGTCCGGAGTGGATCTTGGCCTTTTGAGAAGTTTTTTCTGAGACAGTCATTACTCTTTAAGTGTTGTCAGCAGCTCGAAAAAGGTGGTGCTGTGAAAAATTTGGGGTTTCAGTTTCACACCTTCGGCGTGTGAGCGTCGCACTCTACCAACTACGCCACGGCGGCATGTGGCCGCCTTAAAAACATACTTATTTTTAAATCTTTTCTTTAATTCTTCTTTTGTTTTATTTAAAAAAATATTTAAGCGGCCCTAATGGACATCCTTTTAAAATATCGACGCAAAAATTAGGGAACATTCAACATCTTATGTTTCTTTTCCTCTCTAAAGGACAGATGTAGTTAATTTTAAAATTATGTGTTGAAAACGATTTACCTGTTTCTGTATGGCTTTGTACAAATTCGGCTCGTTTTCAAAAGATGGCGCCACCTGAGCGCTGTGGCTGATCTTGAAAGCGAATCCATACTTCGTTAGAAAGGTGTAATACGAATGTTGCCTTTTATATTTCGAGATTGGGCAACCCTAGTGTTACAATCTGCCAACTGCCAACTCTATCGTAAAGTTTGACATTTTAGAGGTTACACGTTTTGACATACGAGCGGTATTTGTGTCGTTTACAGTAACTTAAAAGATTCATCTCGCCCAAAAAATGGAATTAAATCGTAAACATTTTCGTGCGATTATTTTTTACAACTTTCGAAGTGGATTAACTCAACAACAGTGCATCGATGAGCTTAATTCAATTGTTGGCGATGAAACTCCATCAAGGACCAGTGTTTATCGATGGTATGGTGAATTCAACCGAGGTCGTAGTTCACTCCAAGACGAATTTCGTGAAGGTCGTCCAAAATCAGTTGTTGTTTCGGAAACCATTTATGCTGTGCGCCAACTGATATTGAAAGAACGTCATGTGCCCCATCGTGAGATTGGGACAACCTTAGGCATTAATGGGACCAGCATACATTCAATATTGCATGAACCTTTGACCGTTAAAAAAATTTGTTCGAGTTGGATCCCACACAATTTGTCAATCGCTCAAGGAAAGGCTCGTATCGACTGGTCGAAAATAATGCTCCAAAAATATAATCGCGGTGCTTCGAAACACGTCTATAACATAGTGACAGATGATGAATCGTGGATTTGCGCGTATGAGCCCGAAAGTAAACAGCAGTCGACTGTATGGGTGTTTCAAATTGAGCCAAATCCAACAAAAGTTGTTCGTGCACGAAGCAATTTTAAGCAAATGGTCGCCTGTGTTTCGGAAAAATTGAACATGTCGCAACCGTACTACAGAACAGTCAATTCTGAGTGGTACACAGCCATTTGTCTGTCAGTTGTCTTCTAGGAAATCAGGAAAACCCACCACCGAAGACGGATCACTCTTCCCCACGACAATGTGAGATCTCACACATCGGCTCAAACAACTGCATTTTTGGGCACTCAAAACAACGATTTGATGAGTCATCCGCCGTATAGTCCTGACTTGACACCGAATGACTTCTTTTTATTCCCGTACGTAAAAAATAAAATTAGAGGTCAACGTTTTTCGAAGTTGAAGAAGCGGTTGATGCGTTCAGAATGCATGTTTTGGAGATACCTCAATCAGAGTGGCAAAAGTGCTTCGACAATTGGTTCAAACGCATGCAAAAGGGTATAGATCTTAATGGGGTAACCCTCGTATTTGTGCATCAGCATCTTTGCAACAACATTGTTTTTTTGACATTTTTGAAAATGTCTAAATTTGTCTTTATAACGCAATATTTTGGACCTACATACTTTTCAATTGAAAAACTGGAACTGTGAAAAGAGTAAACATTAAAACCGCTTCCATAAAGAACTATCGTTCCACCTTTCTACGTCGTTTGAGTTTTACAAAATTTCTAAATGGGATCTCTTGAAAGTTTTGTTAATTTTGTATTGGAAATTTTGGAAATTTTGAATTTATTATCAGAAATTTTGAATCCTTAACGGACAAGTCTTAGCGGTTACATGCTGCATGCCCATAATTTCCTCTGCTGTTAAGAAAAATTTTGCAAATGTGGTTGTAACATGTCCCTCTGGACGTAACTTAGCACAGCAGCCAGACCCCTCCTCAGCTTCTCAGCACCTACTCATGTTGCGAGTGCTATTGTGCTCTCACAATAAAAGGGACCTATACTATTTTGCCAACTCCGGACAGTGTTGTTTCAGAAATTTTATTTCTAGGTATTGTCAGCAATTCGAAAGAGGCGGTGTCATTAGAAATGCTAGTCGTTTAGTCCAGGAATCAAACCTGAGTTTCACGGCGTGTAAGCGTTGTACTTTACAGAGTACGACATAGCGTCCACCACTAGTTTTGTACTCTTTTTAGATTGTAGTTGTGTTCTATGAGGACTTTATAATCCTCTTGGCTGCCGAAAAAATTGAGGCCTTTGATCGGTAATCTACTTGAGTAGGTGTCGTGTGGAAGTCATAAAGAGGAGAAGGTGTACAGGAAGGTATCGGAACTCCTTCGTTTAAATGCCACCCAAATATTTGTGTCGTTAAAACAAGCTTCTGTTGAGTTAAAGGCAGCATAAACTTGTTTTGAGTAGGATTGTCTAAAACCCCATTTCTAGGACGACAGCAATCGATTCCATGCCAGGGCTGTAGAGTACATAATTTCATTCAAGAACGTAGGTCTGGGCGCGGACGTTTGAGCAAATGGAAGCGTGGAGCAGAGAACCTACCAGCATACACACATATCAACGGCAGCCTGCCACCGTTGTAGAAATTATTCCCTGAGCCGTGTTCACCTATGCAGTTAGACATGCAACCGCTTTGTCAAAAGAACCTCTGAAAAAGCTTCTTGGAATTCTTGTCTCAAATCGAAGAGTTAAACTTCGGCTAGATTCAAGATCGAGCCTAAATTTATGTGAAGTAAAGCTTAAGAATGAGTCATTGTGCTTCAAGCCTGCATTATGTTTGTTGCCTTAAATAAATTTCCAGGAACTTTGCAACACTAAAAACCTCCACACAAAATACTCTTCACACCCCATCTGAGAACAGCGCCCATTTGCCATGCACAACTATGTAAAGCTTCCTAAGTCCCATTACATTGTCATCCATAGCTCACCCAGCCATTAATGACAGTCATTTATTATCCTCCATCCATCGACGTCCGCTATAAACGCAGACAAGATCGTTAAACATTTACAAAAGCCGGCATTGAGTCATCCATGACCGATTGGCGGTGCAGCAGACCTTGCCCTCTAGCACCAACTGGGCCACCACACGCCAACGGCCAGTTATTGGCCAATAAAACCCAAATAACCCATCGCACTGCCAAGAAGTGTCTCACACACGGCAACACTTGAGCGCACCTCAGAACCAGTTGTGTGCTCTGCCTGCGTGCAGAGCCCGCCAGAGAGCGACTGAGGGTTCCAGCCAGCAGTAGACGAGCAGCGCGCAACCGGCTAAAATGTGTCATTGTGTGACTCTGCCACCGCGTGCTTACTGCCGTGTCCCGTCATCGGTGTGGCTGTGGTCGTCCCGCGTCGTCTACCATAACCAGCCCCAACTTAAGCTGTCGTCACTGCGAATTGGCTCAAATCGAATAGAAAAACATTTCACACGGCACGCACACATCCGCCGGTTGCGGTGCCATGGTGTGAGTGCAGCAGACCGATAGATATGTACGGCGTTTGGAACGGAGCACGTTGTTGGCTCCGTCGGGTGGTGTTTATCTATCCGGCGGCGCTAGCCCCATCGGTTGGTCTCTTTCTGGCTGTCGCGCTCCCTTGGCCAGGCACTCGCATGGCATTGACATTAGAATAGTTTAACTGGTTTCTTCAAGGTTCTCGGTGACCGTCAACCGTGCATCTGGAACGTAATACACGAGATCTCTCATCGGCGCGACGGCAGTGGCGGTCTGCGTTGTAACGCTTCTCTGCTTCTGGCGCATGTTTGTCCGCTTGCTGATCGAATTATTTTTTGCGGAATGAGAGACGGACACGGTATTACATTACACGAGTGGCGAGCGTCTTCTTCGTCGCCGATGCCGGGGCACTGCTCCGCGCTACCAACCACAGCGCACGGCAGTGGTTCGGCTTACGCGCGCATCTCATGTCCGCATCTGAGGCTGGTCACGGATTCGAGTTTGAGTGGAAATGATTTTATTGTTGCAGCTCTGTTGCATCACAAATTCCGTCGACCATTTGCGGGATGCGTGCGGAATTCGAGCTGCAGCTGCCCGTGATTGCTTCTGTTTGTGTGTGTGCTCATGACTGTGGTCTGGCGGAGGGTGGAATGGGTACGGAATGGAGAGGGGAAATACTCCCAACCACATTCTGGGTGGAAAAAAATACGATTTATTGTTATCTGTTGCCCGGGATGGGAGTCTTTGTTATTCAGATGCATTTTTAGATTTTTCAGATTTTCCTTCGTTCTGTGTTTTTGCTTAAACGCTCATCGCCGCTGCAGCCATCCTATCTGAGATGTCGGTTGGGGGCAGGGTGACTATAGATGGAGTGGCAGTTCGTTCCGTAGATGGGGTGCCCGGATAAACTCGATTCGAGTGACTATTTGTGGACGGTCTTGGTTTTTGCTTGCGGTCTAGGGCGGGATTGTTTTGTGTGGAGCGCAGTAAATTTTGCAGAGGAACGTGTTTGAAGAAACGTGAAGGATACTTGTATTGCGCTGGGAAATGAAATCATTGGAAGGGACTTCAGACTGTGTGAGGTTAAGGACGAAACGCTAGTCGAGGGTTGCCACACTGAATTTGGGATTGTGCTGTTGTGCCAAAATGGTGATGCTCTGCATGCCGACATTATTTCGATCTCTAGCCGAGGGCATCCGCGAGGCCCTGAAAGGCTGCCCTCCATTGGGTCATTTGTCCTAAAGGACTTTCCCAGCCTACGACGTGTAGGGGGATTTATTCCGATGATTCATTTCTCTATAGCAATTGAGGATCGTGTTGTTTTCGTGCCGTCCGGCAATACAGTGGTGGTTGAATCTTTTTATGTAAGAAGCTTCCAGATCAGAGAAAAAGAAATGTCCTGTCATTGACAAGAAAAGTGTAGCGAGCTGCAGGTCCTATTCCATAGCGAGGGCATTGCATTCGCACTAAATCTTCGGACCCTCGTAATTCTCTTCCAGTGACATGAATACATCGGGAATCATGTCCAAGCGTAACCAGATGTGTTCTTAAAGTTGGTCCAGAGTAGGATAATATTGGAACTGCACCCAAAGCGCTGCTTACCATAACCTAAGAAAACAAAAAAATTCATTAACGAGGTTCATTACGACTCCAAACATTTCCATGTCGGTGCTGAGTTAACTGAATACCTTTGTCCACCGACTGAAAGTATATTTAGGAAAATTCAAAGGTGATCTTTTTAACGAGAGAGTCAAGCGTTATTTTCTGTTGCCGGGCATAACCTCAAAAAATGCTGGTTGCGATTACATTCGTGTCCTTTTTGCTTGAAAATACCTCGTTGATCCGTTTCTTTAAGGTTCTTCATGCCTGCGATCCCAGAGACGTTCTATTTGAAATCTCCTTTCGGCCATAACCCCAAAACAAGAATTCCCCTTTCAAGTTAATGTTGAACGTCTGCTTCTGATAGATATTTTGCATCGTAATGGAAATGATCCTGGAGACGGCAAACATTCAACCGTCTAACATAAAAAAATTACGAACCGGCTCTGGAAAGGAAGAATTCTTCTCCCGACTGCCCCTGATTCGTCGTTTAGATCGTGATGGAGCGGCATTCTGCTGCTTGTGGACATTCCCTCGTCTAATATCAAAAAGCGACGACAGGGTTCTGGAAAGGAAGAATTCTTCTCCCGACTGCAGCTGATTCGTCGTCTGGATCCTGATGGAGCGGCGTTCTGCTGCTTGCGAACATTCCCTTGTCTAATATCAAAAAGCGACGAAACGGCTCTGGAAAGGAAGAATTCTTCTCCCGACTGCCCCTGATTCGTCGCCTGGATCCTAATGGAGCGGCGTTCTGCTGCTTGCGGACATTCCCTAGTCTCATATCAAAAAGCGACGAAACAGCTCTGGAAAGAAAGGATTTTTTCTTCTCACTGCTTCCTCTTTGCTGCCGAGTATCAAAGCCCTCAGACCAGATGGTGACGCGAAATGCCCAAAAAATGGATTCCCTTCTGAAAAGCCAAACAAAACCATCTTATCCCAGGAAGATTTCAACCTGCAAAAGCTCATCCACTGAGCGGGTCCTTGATCCCGCGCCCAATCTGGAGCGGAAGCCCACCCCCCGCCTCCCTCATCATAAGCGAGTCATAAGCCATTCAAAATGCACATTTTAGGGCGAGGTCACATCCCCTGGACTGAAATGTTTATTAAATTTAATTAATTGTATCTCCGATGACAACAAGGATAATAATGACATCAGAAGACAGCGTGGAGGGGATTCACTGCTGCATCGTGGCATTGAGTTGCTTCACCTCCACACACATCTCGAGGAACACGCTGCAGCAGTGGCTGCACCCCAAGAACCAAACCGCACTCCACTCCACTCCACTCCTTGTTGTTCCTAGTAATTTCATGCACTGAATAGCTCCGCTAATTACCCCTAGGAATCGTCAAATGATGATGAATACACAATGCGATGCGAATTTTCGTCCCTGCCCCCCCTTGCCCGGTAGGCCGCCATGCTGTTGGCCAACTTTTTGCTGCTTTTTTTTGTAAAGCGCTCCGGAGGAGATGTGACGTTCATTGTTTATGCATCCGAGGTGCATGTTGCACAACGTTAATTTTTGTCATGCCTCCTGCTGTTTGGTGGGTTGTTCTCCTTAACATCATTCAGCCCCCCTCTCTGTTGGGTGGTGGTATCTGTCGCGCGTTCCACTTTGCAGCAGGCGGCTGGAATAAAGAATGCCCCGCACGTACTCGCGCTGTGCTGCTTTTCAATGCGATCCATGTGCGTTATCCTCGACTTCTTCTTCGCTGGCATTCTCGGTGGAGACGCTTTCGCGAAACGGCGGCGATTAATTAATTCTCCCTGAGCCCGATTGACTGAGCCCAGTGCAGGTTGTGAGTTTGCTGTACCTGCGCCTGCATAGGGGCACGCTGGCGGCGCACTCTCCGCAAAACGATGCGATTCACCATCATCGTTGCATCTGGCGACAGCGGGGAATAGTGCACAGACACAGGCGGTTTGAAGTGGTCACACACTAGTGTGGGGGGGACGCCATAGCCGAAGCAGAAACAGAAGCAGCAGCACAACAAGAAGCGACATCCAAGAGGATGAGAAGTAGTTGAAGTGGCTGCTGCTGCTGACTGCTTTGCGGTGACGCGCCCGTTGTGATGGTGGTGCATGTGTTAATGACCCGACATTTGAGTCATAAATTCTTTAAATGAGTCATCACCGTCTCTCGCTGCTCATGCACACAGCAGACGTCTTCGTTAGGCGCTCTCTGACAGCTGAGTGGATTTCTGTTTCGTTTGCTTCGCCTCCACTCGTGGGGCCGCAATATTTCTCTGTAGGGTGTGTTGGGTCTGTTTGCCGTGCGGAAGAGAGAGCAGAGGATGGGGGGAGGTGTATGTGTTTCACTTTTAATCTCTCACACTCTCGGTGGAGGGCTAACTGGTGTCCGAGAAGTTACTTATCCTCGTCGGTGGATGGACATTGGTTGCGGTTTCAAATCATCCTGCTATTAACCCTTGAAAACACAGAGGGGGAGTGCAGCTAAACTTTGTTTTTTGAATCGGTCTCTGTGCCCTATATAAAGTTGGTCGTTTACTTTAAGGATCAAAAGGGACTTGGGAGTCTCTTTATGCTCTCAACTGTGACGGGGACCCTTTAGAGCTAAGACTTAGATGCGACTTGTCGTCCTGTGACTTAGAACAGTTGAACCTGTGTTTCTGCATTGAATATTACAAAAGTTACAAATGGTCTAGAACTACTGTCGACAGAGTCTCTTCCTGCGCTTCTTTTTAAAACGAAAAAAAAGTGAACAGATGGAAGACATATAAGGGCTCTTCTTAAATGTCCTGTAGCATAAAGCCCAACAGAAGATCTTAAAATTTTGAGCGTCAAACGATGAAAGGATTTCACCACATTTACGAAGCACGGAGGTATTGGGAATTCGAGAGTAAATCTGATGACCGATATTGATGAAATAAAAAATGGTCGATATAGCATAAACGACAACAGAGTAATATAGGATTAAAAACATGGAAAGGCGCCTTTGTTTTATTAATTTGCATGAAAAAAATAGAGAATAACAATTTACAACAGTTAAATTGGTTTCAAACCAAAGCTGGAATTCATATTTTTTCAGGAAAAATTACATACAATACTATTTACTAACACAACTTCGTTGTAAAAAATTGTAAATCTTAAATTAGCGTAATAAACTTTGCGTTTTACTCCTTAGTGGTTTGTGTCCACGATATTTGGAAGAAAAATCTTTGAAAAATTAAAAAAAAATTCCGACAAATCCCCGAGATTGTTTCACTTAAACGACTCGTTCTCTCACCATTTTTTGCTCATCGATAGAAAATATTTCAGAAAAATGTGGCTTCCTGTTGGAGCCGCTCGGAGCACTTTTGTTATTCTCCACCAAACATGGAAGTACTTCCCACAAAAGGTGGCCTTAACCAAAAGCCTTGTCTAGAAACACGGTGATCAAAATTAAATAATTATTGATGCAGTTTGAAAGCTAAATAAACGCCTTTTCAAAATAAATATAACATCAAGTTCCAAGGTTGCCTTTTTCTAAAATATGTCACACCGAACTTTCTTGGAAAAAAACGTAAAGTTTCTTAAATTTCAAAATCCCGACTTTGAGTTAGTCGTACATTGAAGCGGCTCACTAGAAATTAACACAATTTTGGATTTCTATATGTAGAATCGAAAAACAATATCCCTTGGACAAGAGAATTTTTTATTTTTCGTATTTTTTTCCGATGGAGCACCACTGTGCGGCGTCAATTCGATGACACGAGCGAAGAGGCTTCTTTATGGAGGCGATCGCCATTTTTATGGTAAATCCGTAGGCCCTCGTCTGCTTCGGTCCAACGAACAATTGATAGTGATTCCGAGGCTTATTGTTAAACAGCGTTAGAGATAAAAATGACACTCTTTAGTCAGAACTATTCATTATCGATGGTGACGATGGACTCAGACTAGTTCAAAACTCCGACTCCGACTCCGACTCTAGTTTAAATCGGCAAGCAATGTCAAGACTCTCAGACCAAGAAATTTACTGTATTGAATACATTTGGTTCCTTTGTGCTTTAAAATACCTCGCTGACCTTTTTCTTTAAGGTTCTGCATGCCTGCGATCCCAGAGACGTTCTTCTTGAAATTTCCTGTTGACCATAACCTCAAAGCCAGAATTTTTCTTTTCCCCTTCCGAGTCAGTGTTGAATGTCTGCCTCTGATTGATCTGGATCGTAATGGAATTGATTGTGGAGATGGCAAAAATTCCTTCGTTTGACATGAAAGACCAAACCAAACCAAAC
Source organism: Eristalinus aeneus (assembly GCA_955652365.1). NCBI lineage: Eukaryota > Metazoa > Arthropoda > Insecta > Diptera > Syrphidae > Eristalinus > Eristalinus aeneus. The sequence goes on along the minus strand of OY019130.1, from coordinate 5,694,415 downwards.
GGCTCTGAAATGGAAAGACGATGGACCCCGATTTCTTGTTCAAGTCGACTAGCAATGTCAAGACTTTTAGACCAACTGCTGCTGATGCTGTCGCGGATTTTCTCGCAGAAGAGTTGAACACAAATAGGGTTCGGGAACTTGTAAGATTTTCTGTTGGGAAAAGTAGAAAAATGGGGAAGTTAGTGGAGTTGCTAGCTTGATCTTCAAATCAGGAGATGACTTTAACACCGTGACCTATCGAGGGGCCGTCACTCTCTTCAGTTTTGTGTCAAAAACGTTCAAGCAAACGTCGGTCTTAAATGGAGCACATTTGAAACTGTCGCAGATCCTAAGGAAGATCGTAAACCAACTAAAGGTTGATTTTTTAAATGCTATAGGAAAGTTTTTCAAAAAAAAAAAAAAAAACAAAAACATAAAATTCAGAAAAATGCATGAAACCTTTATTTGAATCGATACTACGGTCCATATAATTTAATGTTTGAAGAATATTTCATGCTAATGTTGACCCTGACTGCGCCTCAAATGGTCCATCCGCTTAGTCCAATTTTGGCATACTCTTGCTAACATTTCGGCCGGTATCTCACGAATAAATGCTTCAATGTTTCCTTCCAATGCGTCGAAGCGGGCTTGTCTGTGTAGACATGAGCATTAACATAGTCCCACAAAAAGTTGTCTAAAGGCGTTAAGTCGCACGATCTAGGCGGCCAATTGACCGGCCTCGAACCTGAAATTAAATGTTCACCGAACTCGCCTCTCAATACGTCCATTGTTGCGCGTGCTGTGTGGCATGTGGCACCGTCTTGTTGAAACCACATGTCATGCAAGTCAAGCTCTTGTATTTTGGGAAAAAAAAATTGGATATCATCTCACGGTAGCGCTCACCATTCAGAGTTACGTTATCATTCGCATCATCTTTGAAGAAATACGGTCCAATGATGCCACCAGCCCATAAACCGCACCAAACTCAGACTTTTTCTGGATGCATTGGTAGCTCTTGCAATGCTTCTGGTTGATATTCACTCCAAAATCGACAATTCTGCTTATTTACGTACCAATTGAGACAAAAATGAGATTCGTGGCTGAACTGACCATAAAATGGAAGAAGAGCGCGATGAACTTCCTTGACAGAGCACGCATTTTGATAATAAAATTCAATAATTTGCAAGTGCCGCTCGTTTGTAAGACGATTTATGGTTAAATTATAGAGTAAACTGAAGATGTTTGACAGTGAAACAAAAGAGGAAACGTGCGTCAGCTGTTTTAACCAGTGTTGCCAAAAAGATAATAGCTAACAAATTATCCCTTTATTTGTGGATCTTAATGCACCCGTCGCGACGAGGTACATTGGTCATGTTTCCTTTTGAATTCTTCTTCATTGTGTGTTCGCTACAGTCCGGAATGGACTTGGGTCTCAACAAACGTGCCTCTCCATGCAGCACGATCTCTCGCCAGCAACATCCAGTTGCGCACTCCAAGCTGGTTTAGGTCCTTCTCCACTTGTGTACGCCTTTTAGTCTCGCCCGTCCTCCGTTGCATTGTCCCAATGCCTCACATTCAAGACAGCGCAGTGGTGTCCATACGCTTTTCATGGCCTAGCGATCTTTAGCTTTATATTCGAAGACGCTTGACTAGGCGCATGCCGTTGTACAGCGCATACCGCCGTACAGCGCATACTGCCATACAGCGCATACCGCCATACAGCGCATGCCGCCGTACAGCCCATAAAGCTTGTAGCTGAATCTTCTGCAAATGCCACAAAATCGTTCGCATTGGTTTTCTTGACCTGTTTCAACATTTCCACCAAATTTTTCTCAACGTTCGGGGTAAGAATGGAGAACTTTTACTACTTCATGGAGGACTGTGATGAACTCATCGAAACCTACAGAGCGAAAAAAACGTTTAAGACATGACGAGGTGCTTGCTCAACAGCAAGGGTAAAACAGCTTTAAGAAGACTTGTTGGCGCACGCCTTAGACACAGTTTAAGAGCCTTAAGCGTGGCGTTTTATAGCAAAGCACCAGAAGTGGCGGTGAATTAAGGCAAAACGAGGAACACGTTTGACACTTGGGAGGGATATACTCGTATAACCCTCAACAAAAGAATGCTCTACGACAGGAAACGCGTCTAAATGACAGGCGAAAGGATGAAAGAAGGCATGAAATGACACAGATCTAGAGGGCACACGTCAAAATAAAGCAGGGCGAAAAGAAGCGGACAATTCGCCGTAATAGGTAAATGTGGAATTTTAGTTCATGTGATCACCTCTATTGACAACTGCAAAATGTGCCAAAAGCCTGAAAGCTGAGAAGATTTAGTCTACTTGACAGGGCAGGTGGCATTATTTGATCCTAATCCTGAAAATTCGGATCAGGTGTCCAATCTCCTTAAACCCCCACCTGTCACTTGAGTGAAAGGAGTGGCACGCGTTGATTGCTCCCACAAATAGCACCACTTACGCGTGTACTCCCAAAAAACGCACCTCTTCTTTCGTCCGGCCACCTCCTTCGAAACAAGTGTTTTTGAACACGACACCATGAGCTTCCGTTGAGGTCATCCTATCAGCGTGTACTTCATAACATGCTAGACTCTCCCAGGCCGCCCTACACCACAGCCGACCACCAACCACTTGTCAGCCTCATTCTCCCTTATCAACTTGTGTACGGGGCATGTCCCATTCCGCGAAGGTCATAAAAAATTCTGAGTCGTAGGGAATATCCCACGATTGTCCGCCACTTGCCGTCCAAATGCCCAATGAGTTTCGCCAGCACCAACAACATCGACATTGGCTGCCGCCGCACCGCACCGCACCGCACAAAGTACTCAAGCACCGCCGGCACAAAACTGAACAAACAGAGAAGAAGGGGAGAAAATTCGCGTGGATAATCATAAAATTATGGTCTGCGTGCTTCACACTCGACCGACGGGAGAACTGTTCGTGTTCGTGTTCGCCGACCACATAGACAGACTGACGGTTTCTTACAATTTGATTATAATAAGACGGCTCGCGCCCCTCTCACTCCCGGTGTGCCCGGCCTGAGTCAGAGTAAGTGCAAAAAATGCTTAATCACTTTTGTCTGGGCCCGCTTCCCCCCTCGTAGCACTGCTTGAAAAAGACTCTGGAGTGACAAGTACTTCGCATTCGCACGCTGTCACTGCGAAGAGAAGAGAGGGATTCCGCATGGAAATGTGCGTCTGGGATGAATTCCGGGGCTTTGTGTAAGGTCGAGGGTGATGGGAATGAGGTTTGGCTAGGCTGTGATTTCAGCGAGGTGAATGTTTTCCGGAAAACATTCCAATCTCTCCACCAGTCACTGATTTCCCCACACAAAAGTTCAAATTCCAACCCAAGCGCTTCCAAACTTTCTCAATCTCCAGGGGTTCTCGTCTTGAATTTAGTACAGTTAACTTTCCCCACAGATTTCAAACTCACCACACCCCTGGATTGTGTCACCACTTAGTTTTAGTACACCGCCACCAGAGCATCTCAAACGAGCCACTTCCTCAGTTGTAATAATCATTTGAACTTCTATTGCAGTCGCACCCCTGGCTCGCGTCAACCGTCGCCAGCGGAGGAGTCTCTACCGCGGGCACCGACTCTGCTCGACCCATCACAGCATGGTTTTCCACCGCATCCGCTGCACCACATGCTCGGCTCCATGGACCACCAGGGTCCTGGGCCGCAGATGAATTCGTATCCGCATCACCAGATGCCACCGATGAGTCAATTGCAAGCGCCGGTCATGAACGGCGTCGGCGGTATCCAGATGGCACAGGTAAGCTCCTTCACCTTTCCGCCCCCATCGGCATTTGCTAATATTTGTTGTTTTTACGTCGCAGAGCCCCATGATGAATCACCAGGGTCAAGGACCAAACCAAATCGAATCTCCAGCTAATTTGCTTCAACAACAGCCGCCAAACTTCGATGTACAGGTAAGTGCAGCGCAATTCGTGTGCAAGCCAGGATTTTCTGCCGTCATTCCTTTGGTCGGGAGTCGAAATTGATAGCCCCCCCCTGGGAAATAGTTGGATTAAGGGACCGGTCGGCCGGTCAGTTGGTTTCTTTGCCGGCACACAGAGCCCGACGAATGCCAGAGGAGGAATTCAGCTCTTATATGCATAGCGCGGTGCGCTGCCAATTCGAACAGAATACACCATCGAGTGCACTCACAGCTTCGGCTGCAGCAGTGTCCATCCACCGCACTCTGGGCCCTCATCGTGCACTGTGGCATTGCTGAAATATTCTTGTGCTCACTTACTGTGAAGTGCTTCGATTTCCATGTCCGATCATGAGTGTAATATTCTTCTCCTCGTCGTCGTAATTCCGGAACTCTCTGTGAATGTAGGAGTTTTAATTTGTTTCGTTGTTTCGATTATCCTTGATAAGTATGAAATTGGTTTTGAGGATATTCCCAAAAATTTGCCAGAGTGTCTGTGGGTGCGCGCCCGACTGGTAACCGGGTTAGTTTTGAAATACTTTCAATGTATCTGGTTGCAGAGTCGATTCAACTTTGATAATCCGTTCTGTGGATGATTTCCTAATTTCGAAGGGGGCCCTCCATGTGTGCGGGTGTGGAATTTTCGGTCGGACAGCTGTACCTGTTTTGAAATTCATTTGCATGGCCCTGGTGTGCTGCGGTTTGTTCCGTGTTTGGTCGTATTGGAAAATTTTCCAGTTAACTGGAAGAGGACTTGATGGGTGGGCAATCTTTGCTTTGAGTTGCGGAAACTATGCCTAAGAGCGTTGGGTGCAGTTGGGTCAGAGGGGATGTTTGTTTGGAGAATCCTTTCAGATGATTGAATTTATGAATTAGTGGAGAATGATATTTATTTGGACAACAGCACGTCAAATCTCAATGATTAAGAATGGAAGGAATGTGATTCAGAGACGAAGTCGGTTTTGCAGAAGGACAGCGCTTTCTGCTTGGAGGGAAATGTCGCCTGTGAGACTGAACCGCTGTCGAATGTGGTTTAAAGCACTTTCTAGTCGGATTTGGAACACGAATCTAAGGAAAAGCGGGAAGACTTATGGCGTTCAGAGGTTTTGAAAAGGAACGACGAGTTGTCCAGGTGGTTGAAGTTGAAGATATTTCCCGTTTTCTGGAGGCTGTTTCGGGAGTTGTGAATACATTCTTCACGGATTGTTATTATAAACCAGATTGGAATGCTTGTCGGATATGAAGTTTCAAAGCTGAGAAAGGAGACAAGGTAATGAAGTTGTTTTGTGACAACCGTGGAGTAGTGGTTAAGCGCGCTGTAACGTTCGTGGCGTGACATAGCCTGGCGAAGAAAAACCCTATGCCTATGTTTTTTTTTTTTGTTTTAGCGACTTTCCAGTATGAGCGTCCGCATCAATCAATGTGAAAATTCAACTAACCCGAGCCAGCTGTATCCAGTCGCGCCCTTCAAATTGGTTGAGGGTCTTCTTTATTTCAGTGCATGAGCTCAGAGAAAGACGTCCCAAAGGATTGGATTCGCACGCTCTTTGAACCAGAATGGCGTTGCTCTAGCTTACTCCTGTCACGTTGCATCCGCAGGCCAACATGTAACACAGAGAGGTCTCCGAAAAAAATTCCTAAATGGTTCAAGCAAGGAGCTGCAGAGGGAATTCAATAGTTCTGTCAATCTATTCAACAATCGCTGAATCTAAGGATTTTTAAACATTCAAAGCAATCGATTAACAACTAGTCCTGGGCCTGCATATCTACATTTTATTGCCGGCAAAGACGTGGCCGCCGTGGCGTAGTGGGTAGAGTGCAACGTTCACACGCCGGAGGGTGGTCTAGGTTCGATTCCCGGCTGAACACCTCGAATTTTTCACGGCACCACCTCTTTCGAGCTGCTGACAACACTAAGAGTAATAACTTTTTAATAAAGCTTCTCAAACTTTGCCGTTCGGAGTCGGCAAAAAACTGTAAGTCCCTTCTACTGGTGAGAGAACCGTAGCGCATACAACACGAGTAGTTGAAGAGCAAGCTAGGCCCTGGTCCCCTGGGAACTTTCGCGCCATACAATTATTATTAAATTATTAAGGATTCTAGTCTCAGTTATTTGTAATCCCAATGCTGATGTTATTCTGGGCGCTCTTTCTCTGGCAGTGGGACCTTCATTCCTAAGCAGTGATCAAGTAGCACCATTGTTCAAACTTAACAATTCGTTGAAATCGATCTTTAAGGTCAATAACCACCTCAATCCACACGAAATTTCCAAAGAATTTGTGGATTTTTCGGTCGCATTGTAATGCACTCGCACCAACATTCTATTGTGTCATTAAGCATTCATAGCGCGCCGTCGGTGCATTGTTCGGGGTCAATCGCCGCTTTGCACCACACAAGTCCAAATCACTCAGAACGATTGTCAAACGAGCATTTAAACCGAATTTGAATTCACCCAGATCCTTAAACACACATCTTAAGTGGTTGTTCCCACGGAGTTGAATGCGAAATTTATTTCCAATCGACTGTCACTCGGAGATTGAATGTTTTATTCACCTGCACGGCGTTCGATGACCGTGAACTGTGTCATGCAGTGTGTGCCATAAAGATCCGCACTGTTAAAAATGTTTAACAAAACTTTAACTCCCTCAGACAGCCAGACAGATAGACAGACCGACATAAGACAAAAAGCAAAAAATTGACACCTCTTGTGAAGGAAACCGATCCCTCCGCAGCCAAATGAAAAGTCAAACAGTCTCAATTGCAAATCCTTTTCACTGGGGTTGACACAAAGTCCTCCGACAATCGTCCAACAACTTCCGCCAAGTATTCCATTCCGTCGGCTCTTAGTGGCAGGGATAAAACACAATTACAGCTCTCCGGTTCCATCGCCATCGCCCGCAGCAGTGTAACCGGCAACCGAGCAGCAACAAATACGTCGATGCCCGTTTTAATTGCGTTTCTCCGCTGCAACTCCCAGTGCAATTATTCAAGAAAATCCCCCAGCTGCAGATGGAATGAACTCAAAAGAATTAAACAAAAACAAAAAACAAACGCAGCGTCAGAAAAAAATTCTGTACACATAAATTTATATAAATTGTCGAGATGGAAGATAATAAGCAGCTGAAAATGTTCCACATTCGCCTCGGTGTATTGTTACAGCGCCCGACGCGCGGGCGGCTGGCAGCCCTGTTGACTGGCTGATGATATGATTATTTAAAATTGTGTCCTTTTCGTCTTCGCTCGTGGCTGTCGCTCTTCTACTGCTGCTGCTGTGGCTGGTGCTGGGAATGACGGCGGGTGGTGGTTTTGTTTTAATTTAATCATACAACTGATGAAATAATAAAACCTTGCATGGGATGGCAGCGCATTCGAGGGACTCGCCTCGACTCCGAGACAAATGAGAATGAGTGTGGCTTGCAAATGTGTGCCCTCCGGGGAACCTCGCTTACTGTGTAATCCAGAAGGCAGTGTGTGTCTCATTTCAGTAAAAGACACATTCAGCTGAGCCGAAAAAAGAATTGCATTTTAAATCGAGTGTCCTTGTGTGAATTGAAGGGGACAAGTGCTTGTCGTCCATTCAAACGGAAGTTGTTGTCGTGCATGCAAAAGTATTTGTTTGGAATTTTGGTGTTTCATCAGCTTCTGCAATCGTCAAACAACGACGAGGACAATGACGATGGCGACCGGCCGGCCCTGCAGTCGAAGAGAACAACTACTTTCGAAATTCAATTGACATTCCATGGCCAACTGTAGCAGGGAGAGACGTCAGTCAGTCTCTGGTTCTTATGAATTCGTAGGCATGACGTCCTCGTAATTATTACACTGATGCGCCCTGCTCCGCCCAGCCGGAGCTCCATTCCTCCGTTCCGAACGACGAACTATTGTACAACAAAGTCCAGAGCCGAATCGATACTCGCATGAATTTCATTGTTCGGCAGGGAGTGGGGATACTTAATTTCAATTTGATCCTTTTGTGATAGTTTCCATCTGGACGGGGGGCAGCACATGTGTATGCGTTTGATAAAATGCTTTCGTAAGGATACTTGAAAGGAATGTCAATGGGAGTGAAAGAGAGAGAGAGAGAGAAAGAAAGAAAGAAAGAGAGGAGACATAGTGCCACAGGAGAGTACGGATTTAAATGGAATGACATTTTCCGTGCGGTTTGGAATCCACAAACGAAATTGAGAAATTACGTATAATTTCCTTGGCGGCGGGATGCGGGGAGACCGTAGTGACAAATCACTTATCGTGCTATCGGTGTGACGATGGTATGCAAAGGATACTTGCTCTGTGTGTTGATTCAGTTTTCGATTTAATTGTTTGCTCATTATTAAGATCGTGATGCAGGAGAGAGAGTGGAGGGGTGGTGGTGCTGTTGTGGCGGCAGACACGATTAAAACGTGTGTTTGCAAACATTTGCATAGATTCGAGAGCACATGGTTGTGGGCGGCAATGAATGATTTAGGACACGGCTTTGGGGGGCTTTCTATGGTAAATGGCTTGATGCCAACTGACGGGGATTAGACGGCGTCCAAGTGCGAGCTGCCATTGTGTGTTGGCACTTCTGTAATCATCGCCGTCGCATGTGTTGTGCTGTCTGAGAAATTAAGACTTAAATTGCAGTAAAGTGCGGTGGTCTTCATAGCGTGCCCTCGAAGAAAATTGATCTGTTCAGCATGAAGTGTAAATATTAAAATTCAATCGAAACAGAAGCGGCACAGTTTTCGATTTAATGTCGGTAATGCAGGCCTTAGCCGAGACAGATAAATCGTTGCATTTGCTGCTTTTCGCGGCCGTCGTGGCGTAGTGGGTAGAGTGCGACGCTCACACACAGAAAGTCTAGGTTCGATTTCCAGCTGAAAACCTCGAATTTTTCACACACAGCCTCTTCCGAGCTGCTGAAAACACTCAAAGAATAATAGTGTCTGAGAAAAAGTTTCTCAAACTTCGCCCTTCGGACTCGGAGAAAAAAACTGTAGGTCCCTTCAACTCGTGAAAGAACAGTATCGCGAAAAAACATGAGTAGTTGATGATTAAGCTAGGCCCTTGTCTCCCTTGGACTGTCGTGCCATTCAATTATTATTATAAGGTTGGTAAATATCACAAGCGGTCCAGTTGTTCGTAGTAGATGGTAGAATTAAGCGTCTGGCTATATGGGAGCAGCTCATAGTGGATGACTCCCTTCCAATTCCACCAAACACACAGCAAAACCTTCCTGGCCGTCAATTCCGGCTTGGCCACTGTTTGGGACTATTCACCGGCCTTCAACCACCACCGTTTTCGCTTGATATTGTCGTATCTGATCCTTTTTTCGTCGCCAGTCACCATCCGCTACAAAAATGGGTCGAGTTCGTTCCGTTTCAGCAGCATATCGCAGGCGTTGATTCGGTTCAGAAGGTTTTTTGCGTCAAATCATGCGGCACCCAAACATCAAGCTTTTGTTTTATACAGCAGATGGTTTAAAATGGTTTGGTGACTAACTCCCATCCCCTGAGCGATGTCACGAGATGTCACGAGATGCCACATGCCGGTCTTACTTGATGATTTCCATGATTCGGTCGGTATTCGTTGTCAAAGGTCTTCCGCCGGCTGGCTTATCCATGGTGGGCTCTGAATCGTCGAAACCATTTCTCCACGGTTCGACGTGATAGAGTACCATCTCCCAAAACACCATTAATCTAACGGAACGTTTCTCTAGCGGGTTTGTCTTTAACGAAGGAAAACCTTAAAATAACGCGAATTTCGGCGTTAGTGAACTCCATGTTTACACGTCTATAACTGTTGAACGCAATATCCAGTCTAGTCATGCATAGCGTCGTTTTATAGGTTATGTCAATACCATTCAAATGATGTGTAGTATTGCCAGATACGAGCTCTGTAGCGCTTTGTACATAGCCGGAAAATTCAAAAGACAAAAAGGCGGATGGGAGATATTTGGCAACCTTATATTATTAATGCAGGCCTTTTGTCAGCCAAATAATTCTTTGAATTCACTGTTTTCCAGATGCAGACCACTAGCATCCTCGAATTCAAATGAATGACAAAGAAAGCAAGCACTGGCGAAGGATTTGGGATCAGTTCTAAGGACTGATTGCCTGACTGTTCCATTGCTCGAAGGTTCACGCAACGAATTTTCTTATGAAAGCACAGTGGACTGTTTTTTTCTTACTCCTGAATGGAATCATTTTCGTGTGCTACTCGCCATCAGTGCATTTAACTTCAGAGCTTCCATATGTTAGATTTAAAGTCAGTCAAACATCATCCTTGACAACTTTTAAGCATGAGATCACTCCCCAGTGCCATCGCAACCAGCGTTTCCTCCAGTCTCCGATGGAGTGCGCAACTACTGCTGACTCATTCTGCACACAAACTTGCCATTTACGGCGCTTATTGACTACCCGGAGACTTGTAAGAGAGGGAAAGAGATCATAATGCTAAATGTTATGACTTCCTTCATTTGTTTGCAAACAGCCGAACCCACAATTTACTTTTCGAATCGCCAAGCAATGAAGTGCGCCGTTAACTGTGTGAGCGCTGTCGTTTTTTTTTCCCTCCTCTCCCCGAGGGGCTATTTGTTTTCCTTCGCGAAAAAATATGTATCCGCTGTCACGACAACAACGATGCCATACATCCACCCATAGTGGGAGCACAGAAATGTTGAAAAACCACAAGAAGGACACCGTTCCGCATCTCTTTCTCTGCTTGCATGGACTCTGGCCCGTATGTTGCACCTTTTGATTTATATGCAATTAGAAAAGTTTCCGTTGGATATGCATTTGCCGGGGATAATGTGCAAGAGTGCTCTGCTTGGCACATGAGACCTCGATACCGACTCCGATTCCGAAAACCGTTTGGGGTGTTTTATTGATTGCTGAGTTTACTTTTAATCCTTTAAGGAGGATGACTGTGGGCTGCGACAACGACAAGACACACTCCATTGACGAGAACGACAAGTGAGAGAGTGTCGAGAGTGAGCGAGACAGAGAGCCTAGACAAAGTGAGAAATTGTATAAAAAATATTCTCAAAAGGACGACGATGGTTCACCATCAATCAAACGGAGATCTCTTTGGTTCAAACCGGTGGATCGTTCGTTCCTCTGTCTCCGGGCAATTATTTCCAGTTGATAAATTATGCATTGGCAAGGGGCGGTCGATAAAAAAGCGACAACACCCAGAGATGAGGTAGATAGGACGAAGATAAATATCAGGGACACACAAAACTGGCCAACAGACACCACTGGAGATGGATAGGATCGGAATGAAAGATGACCTCCTCGCCGCACTGAAGATGTGTCCAAGACGCTATCCGGAGTCCATCAATTCAGAGCTGTGAAATGCGATAAGTTAAAGGATACCACCCCCAGCCCCCTCCCATCGTCGACCAAGATCAACAAACTTTGTGCGAATGCCTTCGTCCTCGCTTTCGTGTTCGTGTCCTTGGCGAAACGACGAATCATCATCATTCATCAATTCCAAGTTTAATGGCAAAAGAAACTTCCACACTCCACCAAGTTGCTGACTCTATTTTCAACAACGACACCCTTCTCCGTGGGGGTGTAGGGACTGTGTCGCACGCTCTCCTGCACGGGGAGCAGGGGTAAACGTTCAAATTGTATTGATTGTTGTGCTGTTGTGGATAAAGTAGCGAAGGATGCTGACAGGGGTTTGGTTCTTTTTTGAATTTTATGGACTATTTGCAAGAGCGGTCTTAAGAGGAGGGAGTGTGTTGGCTTTAATGACGTCGATAATGGCCCACTGAAGGCTTGAGACGACTATGAAATAGTTTGTTGTGCTGCGGCAGTGTGGCAGTTCGGTTACATTGAAGCGAAGCGGTTTGCGGATGTGTTGCGCTGAACGGCAACCTGTAGCAGTATCGGTTGATTTGCGGGTTGAGGTGGATGTGGATGGCTACTTATTCATTTAAGACCCGCTTCCGTGGGTGAAGGAGTTGCAAGGACACTGAAAGTCTCCCGCCATTGTGATTCGACAGTGTGTTGTTAAAAAGTTTGCTACCAACTTGTCTTGACTTTTCAAATTTGTGATAAAACTCTACCCTCTTCCTATCCCTGTGATCCTGGAACCTCGAGCCTTGGAGTCTCAAGCCGAAACGCAACTTCTTATACATTCCGTCAGACCTCATTCCTTGAAAAAGAGGCATAGTATGTCACCCATCGCCCTTCGTCCACTGGAAAAGACAGAAATCTCATCCCGAAACGATGCCATTCCGCATCAAACTTCGTTTGCATTCCATAGAATAAATGTTCGCCATTTCCTCTGTTCCGTTTTTTTCTCTTCTTGCCATCACCCTCACGAACGCGTCGAACTTGTGCACTCCTTGAACACCGACAGCATTCCAGAGCTTCCGCCACAGTTGCCGCCGGCGAAACGTCAGTGTTCATAATTAATTTACAATTTCCAGTCTACCAGGTCTCGCATCACCTGCGGACATGCATGAACTACAGACTGTGGGGTGGCTACACCCAGCATATCGGAGTAGACTCAAAAAAAGTCTTGCCTCCCACAATCATCCCTTAATTAGTTTACAAATGCTTCGACCCGTTAGCTTCCTCGAGAACGGTGAGGGTGTCGGTGTCGGCCAAGAGGAAGCGTCTCACGGCGATACATCCTGCAGAGTGGAACTCGCAAGAGAAGATAATGATTCAATTTCAAAAGATTTCTTTGACCGTGGACGAGGTTAAATTGCTCCGATGGAGGACGGGGATGACCGTCTTTTACACCGCCGCCGTTGCACATCGGAGAGGCCATGAGAAACTACATAATTCCCTGCTCCTGTCATAAGTTTGCAATTTCAATTAATTACGCTCCTTGTTGGCGGAGTTGTTGCCTCTGTGTATTGTGTGCGCCCATCACGTGTGCCCCTGCCCATCGTGCCCATGAAAGGGAATCAGAAATTGGTAATTAGCAATGTCGGTGGTATGACGCACCACCGCCTCGCCGGCAGCAAGTGTGCTGCGGAAGGAAGCACGGAAGGAAGAAAGAAATGAACCCGAACTGATGGAGCCCGCAAAGGAAGCGCCCGCCACTGAATGAGAGGCGAGCCAGAAGCACCCTCCGGGAAGTCGTAATTGAATTATCGTTGCGACGTGATTGAAAGCTTCTTCTGTATGATGGAGCGGTGTTCTTGCGGTGGGCTTCTTCAAGTGTTTCGTGGACTTCCTCCCCATCAACGTCGTCATCAATTTATTTTCAATTGCATCTCGCAGAGAAGTCACTGCTCCGCTCTTCGAATGTGCCTGTGCCCCTGCCTTTTGGAACGGTTCAGCACTACAGCACTGCCTCCATTATATCGTCTGCAGAAATAACGTTTTATTATAAGTTTTGTTGTTTGTCTCTGGGTGCGCCGTTGTTGTTCCCTGCATAGTGCATGATCCTCGCAGCTCCTGTGTGCTGCATTAGATGACGACGGCGCCCTGCCTCACTCCACTCGTGAAAGTTTCATTTTTCGCCATGAAACACCGCAGAAAAGTTTTTCCCCTTGCACAAGTTCTCACAACACGACGCCGTTGTTCAAAAGTGAACAAATAAGCGAGTGGGTGAGCGAATGCCGTGTCAGGCCCACTTCGCCAACCGCCGCACATACATATCCTGCCGTGGAGTGTGTCCTTGCCCCGCTGAACTGTGTTTGCTTTGTTATGATGTGCATAATATTAATAATAATGCTAACTTTAAATGAGGTTTCGTTTGTGTGCAAGTTGAATTTCGGCTGCAGGAGAGTGGCTGCTGCGGCGAGGTAGCTGCATTGGAATGGGGGCAGGAAGCCGACGAGCGAGGCGGATGCTGGCGGAATGTTTTTCTTCGCATTGTTGCTGCGCTGGCTTTGCTCTCGTTCTCGAGGGTCGTGAAATCATTGTTGATGGCTCTGCACTGGATGTCTTCAATTATTATCTGCTTCAGACGATGGATGGTCCGGTGCACATAGGTAGTGCTGCCCGATTTGATTGGTTCATTGGTAATTTGCTGCGGAAGTGGAGCAAGAAGCGAATGCCACTTGCTGCTGCACCACTTAGAGCCAGAACGGGAGAAACTTGACTTTTCTGCATCGTGTAACGTGGAGGGGAGTCACTATTGTGAGGCTTTGTGATCGAAGAAAGTATTAACTGGTTTGAAGGAAGTTCATTTACGCCAGCACAATAATAAACTTTCAAAAGAACTCTAAATAGAGGGGAGTGAACCACTAAACTCATCTCAAAAAGCCCGAGATTGACATACGCAGAAAAGTTCTTTTGTGAAATTCAGCCAACACTTTGAAAGGACCGAGAATGTTCTAAGATGAAGTACTAATCAGCCAATTCCTTTAATTTTTGGGGAAACATTAAAAGAAATGAAACAAAAGCTGAAACGCAGTATCTTCGAAGCAAATTCAAAAACCATCGCCATTTTAGATATTGCTGGCAGCCCTTGTATCACATTTGAACGAGTGAGTGCTGCCAAATTAGAACAGACTAGACTAGTTTAATAAAATTATAATTGGCGCCCTCATTAAGTCTTTCGGAAGATTCAAAGGATTTAAAGCTAAGAACACGGTCCTTGTTTTTCAAAATCAGATTTTCTTTAGTCTCCTACTATCCACTGCAAAAGTCTCGGTTTTCATGAACCAAATAAAGAACTCAACTCAAATTAATGTTTAACGGCTGAATTTTGTTTCTGTTTCTTTTCTTTTTTTGAATTAAATAACAAAAGGTGAAAATAAGAAGAGAATTAATTGAAATCTACGTCAAAATGTTCACCCCATTTGATTCTTTAGCTGAATTTGTTAACAAATGTCACCGAAACTGTTGCCTTCTGCAGTTTATGGTTTCGTTTTCACAAATGCATGAATTTTGTTTGTAATTGAATTACTTTAAAAATCCATACATATACACAACACAGCACTCAATAAGTCCCGGGACATAAAGGGGGTGCCACTAAAAAAAAACAATTATATTAAAAAATAAAATTTTTGTTATTGGCGCCTTCTATATGTCCCGGGACTTATTGACTGATCTGTTATGTATTAGATGACGCGATAACCCACATGGGGACCGGGGCCTAGCTTGCTCACAAACTACTCGTATTGTGCGCGCTACAGTTCTTTCACGAGTGGAAGGGACCTACAGTTTATTGCCAACTCTGAACGGTGAAGTTTGAGAAGCATTTTCTTAAACAGTTTTACTTATTGAGTTTTGTCAGCCGCTCGAAAAAGGTGGTGCCGTGAAAAATGCGAGGTGTTCTGTCGGGAATCCAAACTGGGCCTTCGGCATGTACTCCACTACTCCACCGCGGCCACCTTTAAGAATTTACTTAATTTATAATCTATCATAGTGTTGAAGTATTGTAGTGTTGAGGCATCAAAAGAAGAATTTACAGACCTTGTATGATTTGAAAAAAATAAATACGCTAACGAGACCCTCAACGATTAAGTGAGATGGCGTGAGATTGTTGATTCCTTTTTACGGTGTTGTGTTGGTACTCGGTCCTATGGGAAATATGTTTTGATTTGATTTCGATTTTTGCCTATTTGAATGACATTAAAAGAAGGCAAAAACAAAATCAGCTGTCAATTATTGACTACGGCAAAAAGTACAAACGTTTTCAGAGGGCCAAAAGGATGTGAAAGGTGTGATTGAAGCCCAAGAACGTCAACAACTAGCAAAACCATTGATTGAGTGAAGAGAAATAGAATTGACAAAGCGTGACTTCGCCATTCTATTTTAACAAAGTTACAAAAGAAAAACTTAAGTCGTTTTAGTTTCTAAATTCTCAGAAATCTTAAAATCTTCAACCGTCTACTTCGGCGTTCTTGTACAGAGTGCCTCTCTCTCTTATTAGTGTTACCGGTTTCTTTTGTTTTTTCCCAGCCTTGCCGTGGTGTCACAAAGTTTTCAATTTCAAATGAATCACATCACTACCAAAGCTGTTGATAATTGAACAAAGACGGCATCTTCCTACCATTGCTAAGGACTTGTTTGACTAACTTCAGAGGGTCAGAACGGATGATGAGTCGTGAGTCATGGAAGATAATAATTAATAATTGTTGGCACTACGTTCAGTAAAATGTATGACGTTTCTCTCAATGGAGTGTAGGGCACCTACAGTGCAATGACAAGTCTAGCAGCATATATTTTTACACAGGCTAAGAGTTTAATTGAATTTTGAGTAGCGCAGAGGAGTGTAAAACTATTCAAAGAAGGCGGAAAGAAGAAAGAGAGAAATGGATGATTTTTTTACGAAATTAAGGAAGATAAAGTCCATTCGGGTTGGCGAGTTCCTCTATTAACCGAGAAAAGTGATTTTATTGATTGCAAAGCCGCATATGCGTGGTCAAGCATTTTCTGATTTAACGCTTAAGGTGGCTAGGCCATGCAAAGCGTTTGGATAATAATAATAATTCTTGGCGCTACAGTCCAAAGGGGGACCAGGGCCTAGCTTGCTCATCAACTACTCGTGTTGTGCGCGCTACTGTTCTCTCACGAGTAGAAGGGACCTACAGTTTTTTGCCGACTCCGAACGGCGAAGTTTGAGAAGCTTTCTTAGACAATTATTACTCTTTGAGTGTTGTCAGCAGCTCGAAAGAGGTGGTGCCGTGAAATATTTGAAAAATTGGTGTTGAGCTGGGAGTCGAACCTAGACCCTTCGGTGTGTGAGCGTCGCACTCTACCCACCACGCCACGGCGACCACCAGCATGGAAGATGCTATAAAAAAAACTTAAAGAATTTGGAAGCACTGTTGAACGAAGATAATTGGAATACAGAAAAAAACTGGCCAAAGAATTCACTATTCGTCAACATGAAGAGTTAGAAAATGAGTGGCGCGAATGATCCATAAGCCAGAAATATGGATGGCCGGAGATCTACAAATCAATTCCTATAAAAGCAGCCCTTCTTGTAGCAAGATTTTGTCCATAATTTTTGAAAAATGGTGCAAAGTCTTCTTTCAGTACAACATTCTTGTGCTTCGTCGTTTAAATTCCCGTTTTTTTTTCTAAGGGTGACGAGTACAGTCTTTGCAGAACAGTCTGAGTTCAGTTTTGGACGAGATGATCATCGATATATTGAGTGCTCTTACAGTGCACATGTTTTATCGATGATCGTCTCCTCAAAAAAGGATTTATTTTTGGAAAGTAAAATCCTCTAATCTTCCCATAGCTCTGATCGTGTTTTCTTTTAACCCAGGAATTTCCAAATGATGCAACAGATCATTCAGTAAGTCCCGGAATGGGAATGGGAAGGGGATGGATTTTTTGTTAGTGGCGCCCCTTACATGTCCCGAAACTTACTGAGTGTTGAAATGTTATTTGAGAGCTTGGTTGTGTAGAAGAAAGGTATTTGGAACCACAAAACGATGGTAGTTGAGTAGAACCGTCAGTATACCTTGATTGCTGGCTTCAGAGAAATTGTCGGTTTGACACAACTTCAGCCCAGTATTTGTTTGACTAATCGCATCTTTCTGGGTTGTGGCTGTTGATCCAAGTTTGTATAAGCAGAGGTTGTCCAAGAAATCAATTGTATATAACTTTTCCAGGGGCCTAATTGTCACTCAAAATGCTTTTGATTTATACGCAGTTTTCAAACTTGATTCATTGTTAATGAACAGAAGCAAAGCGAAAGATCTTCAGGTCATCCTGGAAACGGTGGAATAAGTCCTTCCATATAAATTTGAAGTGAAACAGACTCAACGCTGTGAGTGTATTCGAGCATCTCACTGCAGCTCCATCCCAAACCCGCATCTCCCGAAGTTCTTCGAATTTTTTTTTATCAATCTCCCTCGAATAGAGAATCGATTGTAAATCTTCAATCCTAATTAAAGTTCTTCCTTCTTCTGCTAGAAAAACCATTAAATCTTGTCTCACTTTCCCCTCACTCATGGTGTCCTTGCAGTTTAGAAAATTAATTCATTCCCCAGTGCAGCGGGAACACACACTCAGAACACAGACAGTACATCCTTTGTGCCTCATCTGATCACATGTGTCTTCGACAATCGCTTCCAGCTGTGTAAAGTGAACACTAACCGATTGCTTCAGCTTTTGTCTCTTCACACGTCCACTGTTGCCCAGGGGGTTGGACGGACATCAGCCCCCCGCCTGAATGAAATGTAGTGTGAACCCCCTCACAGTCTAATGCCGTTATTAATATGTGAAAGCAGAAATCCTTTTATCTGCATTTCATCCCCATCGCGGCCATATGTGTTATTGAAAGAAGGCAAAAAAAAGTCCATCCCCCTCCGCCGCCGAGCCGAGATAAGACGCAAAATGAATGGATATTACAATTTCTTTAGAATATTCAATGTCCCCCTCCCTGGGACATTCGGACTGGACTGAGAATGAAGGAAAGGAGAGAGAATGAGAGACGGAGAAATTCTTGTACAAAGACTGGATATTTTTCCTTTTCAAATTCTTCGTCCTGAAAACATGTTGTTGGCGCGCTCTGGCCAGAATTCCTTCTTTCTTCCTTTTTGGTTGCTCCCCCGGTTTCTCCTCTATCTCAGTGAAGCTCTTTCATTTCATTGTTATCCGAGACTGACTAACAATTACACTGGGAAATGCGAAAAGAGGGACTGTGACTGTCTCCCCCGTCCCAGCAAGAGGTGCGCGACGACGAGAAATGGTGGAGCAGCACACTGCCAAGTTATAAGTGACAATAGTGTTGCAAATAACAGAAAGCTAAGATTGCATAAAACGAAGAAAACTAGGACTCGCAAGGAAGTCTGGGCTGCAGCGCGAGGGAAGGGTTGAACTGGAAACCAAATGCCATCGTGCAACAATATCCTTCGTATTACTATCGTTTATTAGTCCTTCCCTTTTAGCAGCGGCTATTGTGAGAAGTCGCACCACTCTCCGTCTCGTTTCCTACACCGACTCAGCGCCAGCGCCCGCCGTTACTGCCGCGTTGTGTGGGCGTCTCTGGTGTGCTCTCTGTAAGTGATATTTCCCGGAGAGAATGGTGTCCAGATTGTTGAATGAAAAAAATGAGGGATACAAGAAAGCCGGAAAGAAAGGGAGCCCTAAAAAGGAATTGCATGTTTTGCATTTCCTGCAATACATCCGCTTGCCGAGGGAGAGCAGGACGAAGGATAACAATCCACTTCTTCAGCCATCTAGTTAATTTTTAATTTATGGCGGAATTCTGTTGGAAATCCTGCGACTCTTGCGGATTGTGGAAGACAATTGAGAGGAAAGGATAACACTGGTACACCACCCCCTAATTGACACGGAGTCCTTCAGCCGGGTCAGGGCGGTGGGGTAAATTCTTCCGTCCTGCATATGAAGCGGATTTTTGTTTTATGAATTCGAGGAGTGCTCACGTCATTAATACCGAGCTTGATTCAGTAAATCCAGCACGAATGCAATTAAGTTCTCCGAAGCAACTTCTCTCCGTGCCCCTGCTCCCCGTGCGCCAGATCTCTAAACAAAGGCCACATGGCGTGGTTCATCTGTGAGCGGTGGACTTTTAAAATCATCACGTATCCATTTCGTTCGATATTACTTCTGCTGAGGTTTTGTTTTTTCAGCTTTTAGCCGAACGCGGCTTTGTCTTCGAGTCGGAGAGGAGACTCACTTGAGGGAAAATGGAGTGGCCATCTAGTGACACGGCCACCACTTTGTCTGGGTCGAGTGTCGAGTTACACTTGCCACGGTGAAGTGGAAGG
Source organism: Eristalinus aeneus (assembly GCA_955652365.1). Classification (NCBI taxonomy): domain Eukaryota; kingdom Metazoa; phylum Arthropoda; class Insecta; order Diptera; family Syrphidae; genus Eristalinus; species Eristalinus aeneus. The sequence continues at coordinate 5,674,834 of OY019130.1, read as the reverse complement.
GGGCGTCATTTGGTAAACAATCTAAAATTTTTGTGAAAGTTGCCGGTGGTTCTGAGATTTCTCATCCCACCCTTGATAATGTGTGCCCCCACCCCTTGACCATGGATTTATTGTTTGTTCGAGTTGGTTGTGTGTGGGTGTTGATGTGAAAATCAGGGTCAATAGCGTATGGTGTGGAGGGTTGTGTGTCGGGAAAGAAAACATTATGGTTGCGACACAGACGTCGACGTGATTAACAAAAGCACTCAATATCACTTCTGTGGGTTCTGTGGTTGAATTAAATCCAATCAAGGGGTTGGCGGCGGCAGAACTATGGGAAGGGGAGGGAGCGAGACTTTTGTTCGATTTAATCTAGTGGAGGACGTGATATTTTGATATTCTCGTGACGCGGTTACCTAAGATAATGGACTGCAGCAGATTTTATTCCGTCAGCAGTTTGAAGTGATGGTGGGCGGCGACAGATGTTTTGGGTTTTGTTTGGGAGAAATGCAACAGTTGCTGCTGATGCGGGAGGGAAACGTGATTTCTGCATTGATGGTTTCTTCTGCAATGGATTGGAGTTCAAATTGTTTTTTATGTGCACATTGGACTTTTGGGAAGTCTTCAAAAAGTTTTTGTTTTACCGAGTGTGAAGGGATTTCGTTAAATTGTATTTTTACGAAAAAATGGGCAGGAAACCAAATATTTGGTCGCCTACATACAGCTGCGAGGATATTTTTTATTATAACAGAACACACAATGAGTCCCGGAACTAAAGGGGGTGCCACTTATGAAATTTATTAATTTAATATTTTTTTTTTGTTAGTGGCGCCCTCTATGTATTCTGGGACTAATTATATATTCCACCTAAAAGACTACACTCCCTTCCGGTGTCTTGTAGTACCTATCAAAAGAAAACAGTCAGCTCGACAACTGCAGCTTGAATTGAAATTTATAAAAAAAAAAAAAAAAAAATCAGGACGAAGTTGACATTTTTGCGGCATTCCACCATTAAAATGTAGGCTCTGTACTATATACCTAAAGCCAAACTAAGCGAAACAGAAATTAAAAAAAAAAAAACAAATCAGGTCTAACATGACATACTTGCGGCACTCCACCATTGTGTACCTAAAGCCGAAGCTCTGTAGAGATATTTCTTTGCCATCGGGCGTATTTTGTTCTATGTTCCATTCTATTCTGTTCTATGTACCTAAAGCCGAAGCTCTGTAGGGATATTTCTTTGCCATCGCGCGTATTGCTGCAGAGCCTCGAGTACTATGACGAAGATCTAGGATTGATCCCCTAGTCTGTCTCTGTTTACTACTTCTTTAACGTTTTTGTCTTAGATTCGAAAGATGGGGACGCGGATGAACAAAGAAAGAATTTGGACTGGGGAAGGCCTCTAGAAAGCCTACACGTCGAAGAGTGTTTGTTGAGGTGAAAAGAACTCAAAATTGGCAAGCAGTGGCGTACTTGAAATAAAGCACCACGAAGCATTTTGACACCGTGTCACGAATGGCACTTCACCGCATACAGTGGAATATTCGTCAATGTGTCCACTGTAAAATGGTGAAGTCTTCATATGCATGATAAAATCAACGTCCGTCCGTCCTCCTCGTTCCTTAGTCTTCATTGTACCTTTGTTCACAGTGGGGAATCTAGTTTGGCACAAACCCGATTCAATACAAGCCAGCGCCTTATCACCGACTTGCTGGCCTCCTGCACGCAGCTGAGGGTCACTCGCGAAAGCTGGTAGCTTGGACGAACTACCGAAAGCTGGAACCTTCCCTATACATTTTATACATTTGTGGGAGATAACTATTTTGCTGACCGTCTTGTAATGGCTGGCAGTCTTCCCTTAATTTGGTCGGCAGGCTGAATTCGCTAAAACTTGTTTTTGTGTCGGGATCATGGAAAACGAGATTACCGATGAACTAGCTAGGCAAGGTTCAAAAGAGGTATTCTTAGGGCCCGAACCCATCTTGGAACTACCTTCATCCTTGGTCAGGGCCTCCATCGACGATTGGGTCTCCCTACAGCACAGCCAGAGATGGCGTGACTCTTCAGGATGCCTAACGACTAAGAGTATGCTCCCGAACGTTAGCAAGAAATCCACGTCTTTCCTGCTATCTCTAGACAGAAACGAGTGCAGACGACTGGTCGGAGTACTAACGGGACACCTTATCTTCGCTAAGCACCTAAGTCGGCTTGGGCTTAGTGATGTCACCCTTTGCGACGCTTGTACCGAGGATGAAGACACTTCAGAGCACTTTCTCTGTCAGTGCCCCGCCTTTGCTCGTTTCAGGTGGCTGCTGTTTGGCGCTGATGTGGTTGGAAATGAAAAGCTAAGTTCTATATAAGAGAAGCGCCTCGTGGTCTTTCTTCGGAAAACCAAGAAATTACATTAAATGAAGCTTACTGCCTTGTACTACAATGGAGCAGTATTTGAAACTGAGCGCTCCAGTGCAGTATATCCCAACATAATGATAATTGTTGGCGCGACAGTTCAGAGGGGGACCAGGGCCTAGCTTGCTCATCAACTACTCGTGTTGTGCGCGCTATTGTTATCTCACGAGTAGAAAGGACCTAAAGTTTTTTGCCGACTCCGAACAGCGAAGTTTGAGAAGCTTTCTTAGACAGTTATTACTCTTTGAGTGTTGTCAGCAGCTCGAAAGAGGTGGTGCGGTGAAAAATTCAAGTTGTTCAGTCGGGAATCGAAATTAGCCCCTTCCGCGCGTAGCGTCGCACTCTACCCACTACTCCACGGCGGCCCAACATCCGACCAAAAAAAAAGAGCTGTCAACACTTAAGATGGTTTCTGTAAAATTTTCCAGCGATCTGCTGTAATTCCAGACTTCGAGCTTGTCTTGTTGACTCCATAGCCCCTTTAGAGGTAAAGTTGCACATTGAAAACTTTGAACAATGTCTCAAAAAGTTTTTTCAATGGAAAAGCCGTGAAAGCGCCATACTTATGTGTGTGGAATGCAATGTGACCAGTTTTTGCTCTTATGTATGTTGAGGCGTGCTAATCAAAGAAATCTTCCATCTTGAGGATAACTTTGCAACCCTGAGTTCGTTTCCGGATGCAGCCTGTGTGTTCCAGCGAAGACGTTTTTTCTTTCCAGCAGTCCGTCGAAACCATTGGGTAGGAGGGCTTTTTCTAGTTCATTGAAATCACCCATACTGCTGAAGTCAAGCTCTCCTTACTGGTGCCAACTGAGCTTCAGTCTTTTCGACAGGCGAAAAAACAGCAGTTTCTCTGTCGGGGTAAGAACACAAACCAATCTGATCCTTCTTAACCGCAATAACTGCAGTAGGGATTTGTTCCTTATCCTTCGCATTTTCTACATTCAACGCTTTCCCGGCATCCTCTTTAACAATGTCCGAACTTTGCCGCTGTTCTGGAAATCATGCATAAGCCCCTTCAGGAATAACCCTTTGATAGAGACTCTTAAGTCAGTGGATGGCTATCTAGAAAACTCCCCGTTAACTTGGCATCCTTGAATTTAGTACAAAATTGATTGATTTATATTTCTGAAACCTTAACGTAGAATAGAAGTGAAATAAAATCTTCTCAAACCACAATCGGTGTAAAAAGACACCCTTGTGGCACTTCACACAAAATCTCGTTCACCTTCCATCATCTTCACCTCAAGTGCTCAAGTGTTCGCCAAAAATCCACTCCCTTGTGTGCCTGGCGTATAGTTCACTCCAAGTTGTCACAGGAAAACACTTCTAAACTCCCGTCACAACATGTCAAAATGCATAACACAAGCTTAAGTCCTCCCTCACTCCCATTTTACAGTCGGGTGTAGAAAAGGACTACTCCTCCACAATCAGGAGCTGCTGTAATACATGATAAATTTGAGTGTCTATCAACAGGGCCACCTGCACTGGTGCTGCTCCGCTTCGTGTCTCCTTGTGACTTCTGTGAAGAAGGTGTTCGCAGCGTCATCGTCGTCGGCGAAATAGCGTGCTGCATGAACACACCGCGCGCCAGCCACTCTCCCTCGATGAAAACTGATGCTAAGTGTTGGGTGACACGATATATCCTTTGGCGCGATTTTTCGCGCTCCCTCCAAAGAGGGGAGGTGACAGTCGTTTCGGTGGCGTGCCCTCGGCCCTGCGCTCGATTTGGTGTGTCATTTCCACTGTCATGCTTGATTTGTTCGCGAATTTGACTGCGAATACCTACCCTCGGCAGAAGTTTTGTTACTTTTGAGCGGTCGGCAGCGGGGAGTTGTGAAGCGATTGATGTGGCGTCTTTGTCGAGTTGCTTTCCGTGATTCTCTGCCTGACTGTGTGCGCGATTAAATTCATTGCATTGTGCTTGACGGGGCGTGTGTGTGCGGGGAAGGGGCACACTCCTCTCTGTTGTCATTCAAAGAGCCTGGCGCTATTGTCGGCCGGCTCATCCTTAGGCGGACGGCATTACTCTGGAGGCGAAAGCGCGATGTTATTTGCAAAGCAACACAAGGCGCACAAAAAGGATATGCGAGCTGCTGTTGGATATTATTATTTTTTACAGGGGCGCGCTGTCATTTAATATATTCCCGCGGCGTGGTGTGTGCTCTTTGGGACTTCGACAATGGAAGCGCGTACCGAATTGCACGAAACACGAATCGAACCGTCGGTGGCGGTTGTGGTGGGACGTGTGAGTGCGGGCAGATATCGATTTGAAATCGATATGTGATGTCGTTGAGGCGGTCTTGATTTTATGAACTATGTCACGAAATCAATAATTTTTAATAAAACATTCTGGAAGGCGGTGTCGTCGTTGGGGCTTTGGGGGAGGACCTCCATGTGTGTGCTGGTATCGAATTCGGTCACGTCTTCGCTTTTGCGGAGCTGCAAAAAATTGTATGGTAATTGGGACATCTCCGCTTTGTGGGAATTTAGAATTCGAGGATGAGATGATAGCTTGCGTTGGACAGATGGCGAATGTTTGTGTGGGAGCTGCTAGTATTGTGGAACAGGAGCAGCCGGCGGCGGCGGGTGGTTACAAGACGATGACTGTCAATAACGCAGAAATGAGGATTATTTTGCTGTGTCGTTGGGATTGTTTCAAGAACTGCCACATGGCTGACGGTGTTGTGCCTTGCCTGGCGGGGGCGTACGCTGACTGTTCATCTTTTTGAAAAGATTGGCGGATACGGGAGTAGATTAAAGCGAAGAAACGGTCTATTTCCCTGAAATGCGAATGACAATCACTTGCAGTTGATTTGAAAACCAATGATATGCGTTGAATTGCAAAGCATTTACACGCCGTTTTCGTCGTCGTGTTTTTCGACAGGTTTGTTGTTTGAGTTTGTTTCACAGGGGAAGCTTTGAAACTAAGGTGGCGTGTTGCAAGCGATGTAGAATGTGCTTTTCACTTTCAGCGCCAACAGCAATGGTTTTACGCACTTCACCCGCACCTCTTCTCCTTTCAAAGATGACCAAGGGTGTGTATCCTGCTTGGTTCTTGATCACCAACAGCAACTCTTGCTTACAGCACGCACACTTCGCACTGAATGAACTGAAAACAACTAGAACCGGCTTTGAAATATGCCCTACGTTGCGTAGATGACCCAGATTTACATCCCAACCCTCGCCCTGCAAATGCACATCTTCCACTCACATTCTGCCATCATCTTGGCTCGATCCTTACCAAATCCGAGAGAACAAAATGCGACATTTAGCCTGGCGGCGTCAAAAGCAATTATGTCTCCCAAGTGGCCGATGGCAGCGAAATATTCCACCAATTCGCCGCTGACACCCACACGCGCCGCACTCGCGCCCAGTGATTTATTCGTAGCGTTTTCATGTTCATCCTTCATTCTCGTCGTCGTCGTCGTCGGCTGAATGCATCGCAGGTCTCCCAACTCGCTCTCTGTCGGGCTTCCTGTCGGTCGGTTGGTCTGAATTATCATCGCAATAAAATTCAATTCTAGTGGAGGAGGTTTGAATATTTTTTTTCCACTTTCGCATCAGAAACAGAGAATCCCGGCGCGAGGAAAATGACTAATTAGTTGCCGCCGTCATATCGCATGCAAGAGATGGCTGCGCCCAATGGTGGGTGCAGACTTTCATAAAAAAAAACCCCTCCGCCCCATTTCGGTGAAAGGATGTGGATTGGGAATGTCATATTAGAAATGAACGGGCTTCTGCCTTCTTTTTCTGCAAGGCGGAGGTCGACGGCATGCATCCAAGCGTGTGGAAGGAAGGACTGCGCATTTTGGCAGCAGTAACGCCAGCCACATCGTTTTGATTTATTCGTGATTTTATTTAATGGCCATGGGAGTGCCCTGTTCGTGTTTGTGAGCAGCCGGATGGGGGCGGGAAATATTATTTTATTATTTCAAATTGTTTGGAATCTTTGACATTTCTGGTTCTGGGCCGGGTTGGCAAGCTGCACGCATGACGTTGCATGTAAGAGACGTTGGAAGTGTTTATCCTTGACCAGTTGTTGACTTGAAACAATTTGTTGCTTTATTCTGGGCGAAGTGGATCAATGCGTTTTCAGAAATTTTAAAATTCAGGCAGAGCTTCTTGGAGTGCAGTTGACATGGACAAGACTTTTCAAAGTTCTTTTTCCGATGTAGATTGTGTCTTCAGAGAAGTTGAGAAGAATCGTGTTCCTCGGTGGGTAGTTTAATGAGACATCACGTGAAACCGCAACAGAATTTAACTTCTCCATGGTCCTTTAACCCTCATTGCATTGAGTCTTTCATAAACCCGGCACCATTAAAAGAGGCGCTAATGTGCCACTCAAGACAGCACTTAATCGCTTGACATTGAATCCGAAATACAGGCTCCGTCTGTTCTGCCTTGGGACATTAATCATTTTTTCTCTCAAGAATTGTCGTCAGCTTCATTCCGGTTGAACGTTCAAGAAAATCTTCGCCTGTTACACTTTGTATTGGGAAAACAGTTTGCTTGATGAGTAAATGGCAAGAGGGCTGCTCAGTGTTTGGCGCCTGCAAACTTGCGTGACACGCGTGGTGGAGGCAAATATTTGACTGAAACTAGAATGCACAGATTAATTCACAGATTCACTGTCGTGCAGTGGGTTCTCCTTTTTCTTCTTCTTGTTGCGCTACAGTCCGAGTGGGCTTGGGCCTCAACCAACCGTGTGGTGGGTTACAATATTGAAAGAATGACCCATTCGAAAACAGGACAAATAATTGACACGAGGGTTGCCTTTTATATTTCATTACAATTACAATCATTTATATTTCATAACAAATATTATAATAATAATTGTTGGCGCGACAGTCCACTGGAGGATCGAGGCCTAGCATGTTCATCAACTACTCGTGTTGTGCGCGCTACTGTTCTCTCAGGAGGAGACGGGACCAACAGTTTTTTGCCGACTCTGAACGGCGAAGTTTGAGAAGCTTTCTTAGACAATTATTACTCTTTGAGTGTTGTCAGCAGCTCGAAAGAGGTGGTGCCGTAAAAAATTCGAGGTGTTCAGCCTAGACCCTTCGGCGTGTGAGCGTCGCACTCTACCCACTACGCCACAAAAAAAAAAAAATTAACCATCGAAAATAGCTTTATTGTTTTTCAAAATATTCCCCATTAAGATCTATACACTTTTGCATGCGTTTGAATTAATTATCGAAGCACTTTGATTGAGATGTCTCCAAAACATGCATTCTGAACCCATCAACCGCTTTTTCAGGTGTCGAAAAACGTCGACCTCTCATTTTATTTTTTACGTACGGGAATAAAAAGAAGTCATTCGGTGCCAAGTCAGGACTATACGGGGGATGACTCCATTTTGTTGCAGTGTAGTTGTTTGTCATTGTGAATGGTGGTGTTGGTGAGCGTATTTTCATGCTTCGAGTCGTTTGCCTATTAACCGTGGAGCCGAGGTAGACGAAGTCCTTGACTACCTCGAAGTTTCTGCTGCCTAGTGTGAAGCTCTGTCCGAGACGTCGTTGTTATGTGTCTTTCCTTGATGACAGTATGTACTTACTTTTGCCCTCATTTACCGCCAGACCCATTTTAGCCGCTTCCGCTTCAATGCCAGCAAAAGCCTCATTGACGGCTCGCTGTGTTCATCGAATCAGGTCAATGTTATCACCGTAAGCAAAAATTGAACTGACTTCTGGAAGATCGTGCCTGTGGTGTTGTCTTGTGAGTTACGCACGATTTTCTCGAGGATGATGTTGAAGAAGGCACATGACAGTGCGCCGCCTTGTCTTAAACCTTTTTTGACATTGAAGGTCTCGGTGAGTTCGTTACCGACATTGACGGAGCAGCGAGAGTTCTCCATCGTCATCCTACACAATCTGACGAGTTTGGTAGGTGTGCCAAAACTAGACATACTGTACTGTATAACTCGTCTCTATGCACACTATCATATGCAGCCTTGAAATCGACGAATAGGTGGTGAGTGCCAATTTGCATTTCTTTATTCTTTTCCAGGATCTGCTGTAATGTGGAGATCTGGTCAATAGTGGGCTTCCCTGGCCTGAAACCACACTGATGGGTTCAGGTTCAGGTTATGGATAAACAGTTTCAGATGCTCACACAATACGGCAGAGAGGATCTTATATGCGATGTTAAGGAGACTGATCCCTCGATAATTAGCGCAGTCAAAAGGATCTCCTTTTTGTGGACCGGGCAAACGACGCTGAGATTACGCTCATCGGGCATGCTTTCCTCCGACCATACCTCACAAATGAGCTGGTGCATGCGCCCAACCAACTCATCTTCAGCTGCTTTAAATAGTTCTGCATTCAGTCCATCCGCTCCAGCAGCTTTGTTCGACTTCAACTTCAACTTCGACTTCGACTTCGACTTCGACTTCGACTTCGACTTTACCTCGTCTAAGTCGGGGGGACGGAATTCTGCCTAACAGCGGAATTGATGCCGTCATCGCCGTTAAGGCGTCTGCAGAAATGATCCTTCCAAATTCTCAGCACAGACTGCGACTCTACCACTGTCCACTTGGATTCCAGCAGGCTTCGGTCCGAACTTTGTATCCTGCGGATAGCTATTTGTATCCTCCGGTAAAACTTTCGGACTTCATTCCTGCCATAACACCTTTCCATTTACCCGACAGCGCGCGTCTCCTGCTCCTTCTTTTTCCTTCTGAGAAGGCTTGTGAGAAGCTTCCCTTCTTCTCTGTTCGTAGAGCTCGCGAACAGCCCTTGTTGTTCGATGCAGGGTCGCCCTATAGGCGTCTTGTTTAGCTGCATGCGCTTGCCTGCACTATTCCTCAAACCATGGGGTCCTTCTGAGTGGTGACGTGAAACAGAGCACATCAGTGTCAGCTTCTTTGATGGCTTCTTGACAACGTTTCCAGTCTTCTTCTATAGTTAGTGCAGGCAGCGTCGAAGTCTAAGCGAGTGTCTGGGAGACTCGGTTGGGAAAGTCAGCCAACTCTGTGTTGCAAAATCGGAGGCACCTAAAGACCGCACAAGTTGAATTGCTTTGTTAGTTGGGGCTCCAGTTCACCCCTACCTGAAGCCACAAACTGAACGAGAGCCAAACACAAAACCGCATTAAACGTAGAATTTCCATGAAATATAAAGGAAAACCACCTGAATTCGTACACTCCATGAACCAGGAGAAATGAAGACACCCAACAGCAGGCTACCGGCATCATCAAACAGGAAAACAAAAACATAAAAGCAACACCACTGTTGATCGCCATCATTCTTGGCCATTAATCCCAACACGTTTGACCACACCTTAAAAATGCGTGTGTGCATATATACTCCAGATGTCATAAGCACTTTTCTCTTTTGATAGCCTCTCATCATAATTAAGCGCTACTGCTGCCAAACTTCACTCCATTTCTGGGCATAAACTTCACTTTCCAGTGAAACAAAAACAGAGAAAACAAAAAAAAATCATTTCTCTCATTTATTCTCCAACTAATAAACAGTTATTATTCATATCAACCCCATCAGGAGAACACACTTTACGAGCGCGTAGTTTATGATTTCATATCTTCTGCAGAGCGGCGTGCACATATCCCAACTCCTCCTCTTAAGCTTCACACAAGTTGTGTGGAATTGTTTCATTGAAAACTTTCTCTATCGTCAGCCAGTGCTGCCTCTGCCCGCTGCTTCGGTTTACGTGTTTGTCCGCAGGCACAAAAAAAAAAGAACACAAAAAATTGGATGAACAATATGAGTGTGTGTGCAGGTTGAAACCCTTTTATTCCATTACCTCATTTGGAGGAACTCACTTTTAATTGATGTGTGGTAAGCCAGCGGAACTCTCGGTTTATGTGTGGATGGGAGGGAGGGAGGGAGGTTGGAGTATAAATTTCGTAGAATTCACAGTCAGTGGCGGATTCCTCACCCCTTTTTTGGGAAACAACTTTTCAGTTATTGTCTGTCGGCGTGGGTCGGTCCGAGTGTGTGTGTGTTGAGCAGGCAGTGCGTTATCCTTGTGTTCAGATGTAGTTTTAATGATTCCAATTGCATTCTTTTTCCGCACAGCCGATGCTGGGGATCGTTAAAAGTCAAAAACTCTAAAACTCTCCTCCGCACCGCACTGCACAGGATGATGATGGTGATGGATTCGAGTGTTGTGCAGGGCTTGCGGTTGAAAACATTTGAAAGGATTTTTGTTTCACTCAATCATTTGTTGGAGAAGCTGCTTCAACTGTTGGTCTGGCATTTGGAGTTTGTTTCTTATTTTTCGGGTGGGAAAATTCACATGGGGTTTGTTAACTTGAACTCCTCAAAAGTTTGTCATAATGCATTTTATAATTAATAACTGTTATAATTGTGTTTCGCTGTGGGAGACGGCGCGGGATGTGTGTTTTAGTTGAAGAGGTGTTCCTGGTGTAGTTTGCAACAATTCCCACCTTGTGCTTTTGAGAGTATCATTCTTTTCGCTTTTTAAACATGTCTCTCGGTGTGCTACAGTCGGGTTGACAAAATTGCAAACACCCAGGAATTTGCACACTTTTGTCGCTTCCGGAGTAGCTATTATGTAGGTTTTATGCCGTCACGTGGTCTCAAGTCTTACAGTCTCTTGAACAAGTTTTCTCTCTGAACTGTCTGTTTTGAAGTTTGTCACACTTTTCTCTTTGAATCGATTTACGTATAGACATTTAGGGGACGCAACTAACAAAAAATCCAATGAGTGATCTGTTAGTTTAAATATCCCGCAATGACTGCCGCAGTGACTCCACCAAGTGCACTTACTTCTGCACCAGACTGTGGTGCTCACGTAAAACACCGCAAACGGTTAACTTTTTAATGCAAACTACAATTTAATTTAAGTTGGATGTACCTCGGGGAAGCCTGTTTTTTTGCAATCAGGTCAAACAAGCTCCTCGGAGTGTGAAAGGATGCTTCCTACACCGCCCACAAAAACTCCAGTCACCCTCTGGCAACCATTACTCCCACCGCTCACCGCTCGGAGGGTAAAAACAATTAACGCTGTGGTTGTTAAAATTTTTCGGCTGAACCCACAGACGTGGACTAAGTTTGCCAGGTTGCTAGGCGTTCCTTATCTAACCCGAACTCTCTCCCTCTCTGCTGCCGTCGTCCTTTCCGTTTTGAAGTGCGAGCACGTACGAGCGAGTATCTTTGGATTCGTTGTATTTTTTTTTTGTCTTTGCCTCCCCACAGATGTTTGTTAGCCAATAAACGGTTTTTTTTTCATTCCTCGCTGGTGCGACCTTCTCGTGGCGTGTGGTGTACTCTCGGCTTCATTTTACATATTTGTGCTTCGCAATTTCCAGTTCCATTCAGCTTCGCTTCATTTAGCAGCAGCAGGTTATCTTTTCTAAGGGCTCCCTCCTGTTTGTAGCATCAGGACCAGCACTCGTGTGTGTGGGCATAGGGTGTCTCTGTTGGGCGACAGAAGGAATGGGGAAAAAGTAAATTTAATCATAAAGTGCAGATGTACAGATGCTTCTCTGAAGGCAGGGAGAGAATGGATTTTACAAAGCTGAATCGCGCGGCGCACATGCAACTCTGTGCGTGGCTATCTGGAGTGTTGTTTGCTTGATGGGCTGTGCGGTGCACTCTTGGACTCGACTCTGTTGGAATCTATGAAGCAGAGATAATTCCTTTTCATGATTCTCGCTCAAATGAAAAACAGCACGTACTCTCTGTGCAGCTATCTCCTCGTGGTCCATCTCTATTCCATCAGTAGCACCACCACCGCCGGCACTCTGACTGTGCCTTCGGATAGGTCGAAGGTGAGGTGGTGGTGGTGGTGCGACGGCAAAAGGATGGTTCTTGTGTAATTGCTATATTATTTCAGTTTGTTAATTCCCTAGCCGTTGTCCTGGTGCGCTTTGGCGTGCCATCGTGCGTGCATGGTCAGTTTATGGAATTCGTTTCCACTTTGATTCCCGACTAATGGACTCGGGTGTCTTGTTTGTCTGGAACATACACGGATGACTAACGATTTTCTTTTTTTTCTTCTTTTCTCTTTTCAGGTAAGATGCGAAGCATTTCTTTTTTTTTGTATCTAATGCAGTGGAGTGTAGAGCGTGAGTATGCAGACTTTTGTAAATGTTCAAGCAGATCGTTGAGAGTTGAATTATTGAGCCTTTGGGCTCTTAAAGCTGGACTGGGGAGCAACTGGGCGGGGTGAATGTTTGAGATTTTTCTAGGTCTACGAGGAGATGCGCATGTTTTTTTTTTTTTTTTTTATTAATCCTGGTAGAGATGAGTAAATGGACAGAGTCACAAATGAAAATGGTGCATTGAGAGAAAAAGCAGTTTGCTTTGTGTGTTCCGAAAGGGGGACAACGGACTTTGTTACTTTGCACGTGCTGTCTCTTGAGGTGATTTGCTAGAGGAAGGAAACAAGGAAACTTTTTTCACTTCATTGCGGAGATGATACCACATTATTGAAATGTTTTCCGACAAACAAATCTTGGATTAATAAACGAGAGCGAATAGATCAGAGTTTAGTCTAACATCAGAGTTTAGCCTAACATCAAAGTTTAACCTAATATCAGAGTTTAGCTTTGTTTTTGGAAAAGTGACGATTTCCTAGCAAAGTGCTTGAAAGATTTGCATCGACTTGATTGCCCCATCAGAGCGTAAGGGCAAAAATCCATAAGTCCGTTTTGTTTTTGGAAGTGGTCCGCTAAGGAGTACTCTTGTCGACGCTAAACCCTTTCAGACGGCCCCAATTTTTGCACGGCGAAAGCCTTTTTTCAATCTAAAAATTAAAGGCAGTCGCAGTTTGGAGAACATGGCTGAATGAAGCAGCAATAAACTTGGCTGTGATGTCATCAATTCTGTGAGGCAGTGGTTCCTACTGGGGGATGATTCACCTCCAACTTGCACAATGTTTTCTGCGATTTCGTACTGGATTTGCAAACAAAATTTATTAAACTGTCCAACTGTCGCAGGGGGAGCTTTCACATTCCCAGGTAGCCGGTTCCGATCACGTCCTGTGAATTCCAGAACACGATGGCAATCCAGAATAGATGGAATAATCTTCGCTTGTCTTAGAACACGTACGTTGGGTTAGGTCATAGACTCTTTTTGGGACCGTGGGGTGCACCAGTGCTTAGTCAAAGCCAGAAGAAGAAGGAAATGATGCAAATAAAGGGTGTCCCAACAAGAACGTAAAATTTAAATTTTGCGCCATTCGAATTGTCATTGTTTGACATTTAAACAATTATTATTGTTTGCTAGTAGAAGGTATAAGGTTAATAAAAATGGAGCGCTACACGAATGAAGAACGTTCGTTGTGAAATTGTTTTACCAAAATGGTAAATGTTTTGCGGCTACAGTTCGCAAATTGCGATCAATTTGGGGTTACAATAATGCTCCAAAAGAGTCAACTATAAAGCGATTTATGGAAAAAATTTGCTGAAACTGTGTCTCTAACTGATGTAAAGACAACAACGCGTCTTCGACCAGGTCGATCGACCGAAAATATCGCAGCAGTACGTGGTAATGTCGCTCAAACTTCATCCACCTCAATTCGACACCGAGCTCAGCAAATTGGTGTTTCCAAATCCACTGTGCCAATTTTTTCGTGCCTAGAATTGAAAACATGAATGTGGAGGGGATGTGGTTTCAATAAAAAGACGCCACATCTCATACAACCAGAGAAATAATTCAATTGCCGCATCAGTCATTTCTCGGTCGTGTTATTCCGTGTTTTGGAGACCAGAATTGGCCACCTAGATCGTGGGATTTAACACCATTGGACTTTTTTTTGCGGTTTTTTTTAATTCAATGTGGTCCCCGTGGCGTAATGAGTAGAGTGCAACACTCACACGCCGAAGGGTCTAGTTTCGACTCCCAGCTCAATACCAATTTTTCGAATTTTTCACGGCTCCACCTCTTCCGAACTGCTGACAACACTCTGATGCTGTCCGCGTGGTCTTTTTAGATGTCAATTGAAGCCGATTCCTCGCGTATTAATACGAGTTCCTTAATTTTGGGCACATAAAAGAATTAAGTTGTTGTCACCGTTGCGTAGTGTGACGCGCACACGCCGAAGGTCTAGTCTCGATTCCCGGCTGAACACCTCGAATTTTTCACAATACCACCGCTTTCGAGCTGCTAACAAAACACTGAAAAAGTAAACTCTGTCTAAGAAAACGCTTTTCAAACTTCGTCGTTCGGAGTCGGCAAAAAAACTGTATCTCCCTTCAATTCGTGAGAAAACAGTAACGCGCACAACACAAGTAGTTAATGAGCAAGTAAGACCCTGGTCCCCCTGTGGTCTGTAGCGCCACGAAATTATTATTAAAGGAATTAAGTTAGAACACGTTTCGTCATTCGTTTCACCAACGAATTAATAAAGTCACCGTACACAGCATCGATGCCTTCATAAACTTATACACTGAATGGTGGAACGGTTGTGAAAAGGTCCAGGGCAGGGCTTCTGCAGGACTCTCGCGCGATGTGTGTTCTCTAGCGAGGAGAATGAACGATCATTGACAAACAAAACACTCGTAGTATTTGTTATTAACTCAATAGAGGTGGGGCTATGAAAACGGAATCGATTTTATTTTCGCCACAAATTTTTTTTTTTTAAAGGATCACTAGCCGACAGTGTCCTTTCTCTTTTTATTCTTTCCAAACCAAGAGACACCAACTTTCCTGACACTTACTTTAAATATGGATCAAGTTTTGGGATTCTCCTCAGCGATTGTGGCGCCATCGGCAATGAGGGGAAACTGTGGTCCCCGTTAATTGATAAACTCTCTCCGAATCTGTCAAACTTGTCATTGTTGCAAACCCATATTTAAACAATATTTAAACTACTGGCCTCAAATTTGAACCTTGTGGCACTCGAACAACACTGTACAATCTGAACACGGACGTCTTTCCCTACGAGTTCTTTATTGCGGACTTAGTAACGTTGTGTACTTCGATTGCTTAAAATACTGGCCTCAAATTCGAATCTTGTGGTACTTTAACTGTAGTGTGCACAATTTATTAACGGCCAAAGTTCATGATTGCGGACACAACGTTTTTTGTATACATCGATTGCTTCAAATACTGGCCACAAATTCCAACCTTGTGGCACGTCGATTGCTTGGCTTTCATTCCAAAATCTTTGCCACCGTATGATGATACAAAAACTGTAACATTTATGTGCCTTTCGAGTCATCCACAGATTTGAATCTCTCCTGCTTGCCGGCAAATGCAACAATTTCCCATAATTCTCCCCAACTTTTGCTTCTCTTTCTGTTTACACTTCTGCCCTTAAACATTCACCCACCATACTTTCGAAAGGTTTTTGCCTGCATAGATTCAATCTCTTAAGCGTTACATCAACGCAAAGTGCGCATGACGGGGAACAGCTGTCACTTTAATTTCACCACATCCTGTCACTCTTAAATTGGAATGCCTGGAGAATGTATGAAAAGCTTTGTCCCCCATTTTCAGAGAAACTGTTTTGAATTTGATTTCCCTGGAACTGTGGAAATCCTAAACATCCAGTAACGCAAGGGAATTTCCAGCGAAAAGCAACAGTTCGCTATTTTGACAGTTGCCAGAGAGGGAGAGAATGGTAATGAAACACCCTTCGCTTGTAAGTGAAAGAAGGGATGTGTCTACAAAAGCTGTTGACATCCCGTGTAACTTTTCCGCACATTTTCGCTTTCATTTGAAACATGGGTGGAGCGAAAGCTCTCGCATGTGTTTGCGTTTGTTTTTTATTTTCCTCTCACTCCATGCCGCCTGACATCATCACCATCCGCCGTCCCCTCCACTTTCACTTCGCGTTTTCGTTCAGTTTTATTAAAAATTATGAAGCGTACGTGATGAGCGGGGCAATGTGGCTTTTAATCAAATGCTCTAACGCGACTAGAAGAGGATACGTGCGGCTTGAGGAGTTTTTTTTTTCTTCGTTTGCTGGTCGAATCCAATTAAATTTGAAATGGAGTTCGTACTGTAGCCAGTAGTTTTCAGTTTGGCTGGTAATTGGTAATAGACACGGATTACATCATTTTCCGGACAAAAAAGTTGGGGTCTAGGGACGTGCTGCAAACAATATGCCACGCAGTAGTCCCTGCCCTGGGAAGGAGGCCTGGTGGTGGCTGCACTGACAAAGTGAAACCCCAAAAAGGACGACGACACACAGCAGATAACTTTAATCGGCTTACAAATGCGCTTGTGGGGCTGTGTGGATGTGTGCGGAGAACAAGAAGGACGAAAGGGAAATTCCCTGAAAACTTAAGTCCACTTTTGAAGACCATCCCTCCGTCGTTTTCATCGTCGTCGCATTTCTTGCCGTTTGCTTACCTGGCCTCACTGCAGCCGCAAAACTTCTGTCCCCATGAACTTCTGGTTGGTCACACAGCTCCTGTCTGGGTGCAGATATCAAGTGATCCTGGTAATTAGAAACACACTTCTTTGGAAGTGCCACCGACCAAGATAATGCGATGCATGGCTGTGGGCAACTGTGCCCGGTGGATCTACTTGCAGACCTATTTTATGATAGTTCGGCTGCGCCACTGGAGATGTGTATCACGGAATATGAACGAGGGGTAGCAGCGGTGGCGGTGTGTCCTGGTTGAATGTTTCGTTGTCTTGTTCCTGTCGGGGGGACTGGGGAAGTGATGCGGTTTTGGTGCTGGCTGCGGAATCCTTTTTAGAGAAGAAACTGCATTTGTTTGCATTGTAAAGCGGCGCAGTTGCAAGGGATGGATGGGTGGGGATTTCGGCGAGATTATCTATCGTGGCTGTAAGATATCTCAAACAGGTGTTATCACTTGAAAGAGGCTACCAAATGCTGTCTGTAAGCGTGAGCTTCATCCGGTTTTTGTTTAATAAACATTCTCCGTGCGGCTTACGTAGAATCAACGTCTGGTGTTGTTGCTCGTGCGTTTGATAGTGGAATTCCAGTGCGGAACTGCATGTGAGTTAACTTTTGATGAGGAATTTAGATGTGTGAAGAGTTTGCTTATTCAAGCTTTGAAGTTCATTGTTTTTTGGGTTAAATTTGTTGACTGCGTGAGTTGTAGGTATCTTTGCACTTGAGGGTTCCTGACCTAAAATGTCATTCACTGTAGGAGTCTTTCTTTGATTTTGGACTTGATCTGATTTTATTCTTGAACCAATATTTAGTCATGACCCGGCATTGTTTTTAGGTATGGGAGATCACTGTAAAAATATGGAAACATTCGAGTTTTGGTCAGGTTTTGATATTGGTTACAATTTGATCAAAATTCTTATCCAAGACTTGGATATGGTTTGGTTTTGACTTGGTTCTAAATTAAATCTCGATCTTCTTGTGGACTTAAGCCGGATTTTACTTTTGAGTTTGGCTTGGGACTGATCAAAAGTAAGAAATAGGACAAAAATTGAGTTCTGATCAGATTTCTGACTTTTTTACGATTTGATCAAAATTCTTATCCAAAACTTCGACGTTGTTTTGTTTTGACTTGGTTCTTAACAAAATCTCGATCTTCTTGTGGATTTAAACCCGATTTTTTTTTGATTTTGGTTTGGAACTAATCAAAAGTTAGGACAAAAAATGAGTTTTAACTAGATTTCGGTCTTTGTTACGATTTGATTCAAATTCAAATTTATGACTTTGACATGGTTGGTTCATCTCGATCTTCTTGTGAACTTAAACCGGGTTTTACTTTTGAATTTGGCTTGAAACTGATCCAAAATTGTTTCTTCGGTCCAAATTTATTCCGAATTTGAACATTTATTTTGGTTTTAGACTAAATGCATGTCTTTGGCTTGATTTGAGCCCTAAAGAGGATTTTGTTCTTGGGCCGAAATTCTTTGATAAAAATATGAACTCTGATCTTAGCTTTTCTGCGTTTTGGAATTAATTTCGATTGCCGGAGTGATTTTCTCCAATGTTGGCCTTTGGCTCGATTTGGTACCGATTTAAAATCTGGGCTAATACAAAAATTTGCTTTTGGGTCTAAATGTGATTTAAAACCCAACATACGGTTTGAGATTTTTGTTCAACCCTTGACTCTCTGTTAGATTTTGTTTCAAATTTGGACATAGGCCCGAATTTCGGGCTAAATTTATTCTTGGGGCTCATTTTCTAAAACTGAAACCCACTTTTGGCCTTTTGATCGGAACTTACTTGAATTTCTGTTCTCAGTTCTTGGTTTTGGTTATGAACCTTATTTGATCGTTGAACCGAGTTTAACCTTAAACATTCTTCTTTCGGTATTTAAACAGATTTTGCCAAACCTGACGCTGAATACGACCCACGATTGATTTAAGTCTTGAACTTTTCTTCTTGTAAATAAACCGGATGTTTATGGCCTTCCAAGACCTTAATTATAGGTTATCTCTTAAAAGAGACAATTTGTATCGAACAAAGCCCCTTATTATTTATCTTCAAAACAAACACTTTCATTACGCTTCACAACCAGCGCATGTTTTCCCCATTTGAAATCCTCCGTCTGCTCCTCACACATGAAAGGATCGAAGGAGACCATCAACAAACAGAATTGAAGAAAAATTAATAGTCAACCATTCGACAAACTTTGAGGTTTCCTTTCAATTTGAACATTTTCAAACGAAGGCGGGATGTGTGTGTGCGGCCCACTACCTACTCTTAGCCAATTTGTCAATAAAACATTTTTCTCCATTTATCCAGCGTTCGTATCTATTGTTGTTTAGCGAGAAAGAAAAACATTCCAACTGTAACTGGTCGCCCACCTCTCCCGGGAACCATAGCAATGTAAAGAAAAACACTCATGCACTCCCCCACACTCAGTCTCAAATACACACACACACACCCGCATCCACTTTCGCAGAGTGGAGTGGAAGTGGAACTAAAATGCGAAGAAAAAGAAAAACAGATTCCACACCAAACTGAAGGATAAAGAATGCGAAAGAAAATTAAACACAAACACGATTGAAAGGATACCCACCGCCCCGACCATGTGGGTGGTAGGGGCGCGGGAGCATTTGGAAAGGAAGGGGTGTAGTGTATTTTTGTCGCCACGTAACGCTCCTTTGGAGTCGTTTCGAAATGAAAAAGAAGTCCTTTAAGAATCTCACCGCAAAATAGGAATCAAAAATTGAAAAATAACGTGGATACCGAGTTTATTTGGATACACTCCTCTCCTGCACACATCAGGATTGCTATCCTCTTTCTAAGCCTCAGCTAGCTGGGGGCCTGGGAGCAGGGATAATAGACTGACAAAATGGATTTCCCATTCTGTTTGTGAATTCAGAAGAGACTCTGACGACCAATAAGGACGTCCGTCTCAATGTTGCATAAGCGTGGAGCTCTTGGGCCAGTGTGGAGTGCAGATGAATTGGGGAAATAAAAAGTTTGATGCTTGTATCTGCATCCGAGGTGGCTCCTGGTTCTGAGAACTATTTCGATTCTCTATGGGTTCTAGATAATGTCTGCGTGCATGCTGCTCCCCGACGTGCATTGGAAGCGGCGGTGTACTGGGCTGGGGGATGGATTTTTAGTAGTTAAGGAATTTTCATTGTCGTTGGTTAGGCACTTTTTGTCGTTCGAGATACGTGCTGCATACCTCTGACGAGTGGAATGTGCTGCAAGAGTGTTTTAATGGAATTCTGACATAAGGAATTTAAGGTTAACTGGTGTGGGACGTGAAGAGGTGGAATTCTCTCGATTGTAAGATGATTAGTATGTGGGTCAATCTGATTAAGTTCTGGAGTTTAATTGTGATGTTTCTCATTTTGTGAAGGAGAATGCCAGTCGATCGTCTTTACAGATAGTGTAAGCTCCTTTGGGCTCTGTCCGTTTCCTAGCTCCTGTCACTGAGCACCTTTGAATAGACTCATGTTATAAGCCTTTTCTTCCAAGCCTCTCGCCAACCCTTTCCGAGAGAACATTAAGTTGCTTACCACACATCAAGCAGATTGATACATTTCCCTTCCCGGCCATCGTTATGGTTTCTGAAATAACCCCCGTCGATCGTTTATTTCAATATAATGACACATGAAACCACCGTGTCTGTCATTGATTCCTTTCTTGATAATTTCAAACACACCCTTTTTGGACTGTTAGCACCGGAGGTAGTTTACGTTCTCACCAGCGAGTATGAAGATAAAGGGGTTTGGTGACAGAGCCTTGCGCGCATTCCGAAATGTCATCACCGGCATAGATAACGCAGACAACGGCACACCCAGAATTGGGCCCAAACACTTGGGGTGTGCTAGCGTTTGAAAAATAGGCGGACAGTTCCGAATTTCCGGCTAAAAATAGCGTGAAAATTGTTCTCGCCCCTCGAACAACTAGAATGAACAGTGAATCCAATTGCTGGCCGCCCTGTGAGGTTTTGTGTGTTTTTTTTTTGTTGGCTTCTCTCTTAGCACCAACCCACGGGTGGGTGTGTGTATGTCTCGCACGCTGATCCTGCAATTGAGCCGATGGAAGGTAATCGGGTGTCTGCCGAACGTGCCCGTGTCTACACTGAGGTGGATTCTGTTTGCAGTCGTCTGCTGGGCAACGGACGGTCACAGGAAAGGAGGGATGTTCGCGAAAGGGGCACGATTTCCGCACTACAATAGAGAGTATCCATTGTTCGTGTAGATTTTCCGGATTGATATGGTTTTTTAGTTGTTTCTTTACCTTCCGTCTTTGCCGCCGTTCGGCACTCACCCACACTGCCGCTCGCTTTGTGCTATTTGTCGGGATTCGATTATCCTTTTTTTTTCTCAGTCCCCCGAATAGTTTACAGTGAAAGTACGAACAGTCAATAGCGGTGGTGATATTTTGAAAGGATTCGCCTGGGCCGCAGGAAGAGCGAATGGATTTTCGAGCAATCCTTTGGTTGAGCGTATTGGGGGGAGTTTCTGCCTTGAGTGACAAACAAATAAAACGTATTTTTTGCCACCCTCTATGCGTCTGCTAGATGCTTTAATGGAAAATGGAAATCGATTATGATCCATTGAGTGTTTTTCCGCTTTAATTGATACAAATTGAATGCGGCCTTTAAATGGCATTTAAGCGGGGGAGGCACGCGGTGTGGAATTGGATAAATGCTCTCGAAGTGAAAGTAATTTCCCTAACAGATAACTGGCGTTTTTTTGCAGTCTGGCGGAAGACACGGATGATGGGAGAGAGAGAGTGAGTCTACGGATGGGCTAACAGACGGGGAAAAGAATATGGAAACTGCTTTTTATCGAAATTGTATTTGTATCTAGGAAGTTGTTGGGGTTGGCATTTATTTGCGTTGTCCTTGCTGATTGATTGAAGGGGGGGATTGACGAATCCAATTTGGGAAATCATTAGTGGAGCAGATGATGCAGAAGGGGATTATTCGGAATGTGAGGGAGTAAGGAATGACGTGTAGCATTGGTACACTCAGAGGGACTTGTATCAAAACTTTGTCTCTAGGTGAAACACAAGCGATATTTTTTCTCAAACCATTGAGACTAATTTAATTGCACCAAGTTTATATGAGAACACTGCCTTACTTCAGAATCTTAACCAATTTTCATCATTAAATCGTTTTAATTCGGTTTAACCCTAGACAAGAGGCCTCCCCACCCTTCCCGATGCCACTTTAATGCATCCATAGTGCCCCCAAACTTCTCCGCTATCACTCATAAAATAATACACTTAATGACTAAAAGATACAATTTTTATGAATCGTAAAAGTTATCCGTCCATCCGTCCTTTCGTCCGCCCTCCCGACCGACCGAACGCCCGAACGCAAACAGATGTCAAATCAAATGCCAATTAGAAACTTGCTCTCGTCCTCAACCCAACTCTCTCTCTCTCTCTGTCTACTGCTCTTAGTCGAATCTGTAGCAATAAAAATTATGAAAAGCCATAAAACGGCACAAAGACAAAACAAAATCAACAACAATCTCAGAAAAACAAAAAACTCAGCCGAACACCAGAGAATACAAATAAAAATAAAATTAAATCGAATTAAAATTATTAACAAATCGCATTAATCAGCCCCGAAGGACTGTAATTTGTGTTTGAAAAGTCGTCGAATTAATTCACGGCTGACTTCGGTGCGAGATCCAGTGCAGAGCAGGGCGGGAGGCGGAACCTCAGCGAAATAGTGAGTCGACAGAATTTCATCAAATTTAAGTGTTTTTGTTTTTATTTCCGAGGTCTGGTTAGGGGTGAACTCTGTGGGGGGAAGGGTTGTGTGTTTTATTTATTTTTGATGGGTGTGGGGGGCGCGACATGAAATGTCAAGGTGTGGGTGGGTGTGTTTTTATGAACCAGGTGTGCCAGGGGAATTTTGACGTTAAATAGTTGGCAGCTGGACATGTTCTAGACGAGTGGAAGGGGCGTCAGATCTGATAGTTTGAAAAGAGACATCACTGTGGTTGTGCGAAGTTTGATTTCCGAAAAGCCGTAAAAGGGTAAAATATAAAGTTGTCAAATATCTCCGCTTTTTTGCTCTTCATTCAATGCTTCATAAAAAGTGTTACATTGATCGGATTTATTTGAAATATGCGCCGTTTTGTTCGAAAATCTGTTTCCATCTAGACGGCAATTTCATAATATCCCCTCCTATAAGCCCCCTCACTATTTGCGAAGAATTCGGACAGCCACTATCGGTTTGTTGTAGAATCTATATAAACGCAATAAGACGACTTTTTAAAGAGGATCCTCGCGGCTGAGTGTACCTCTATATTTCCGGACCTTATTCTATAAAAAGAAGATTCCAAATAAAGTCCCGACCAACTGGAATTGAATTCACACTTCAAACAAAGCATTTGTTGCGCCTTTAAATAAAATAGCCCTAAAAGTCACTGACTCTTGGGTGCCAATTTATCGGACCACAGCATAGGAGACAATATTTTGTCGTACAAATTCAGCTCTCAAAGAATGGCCAGAGATGATCACAAATACGTCTGAAAGGACCAAATCACACAGAAACTTAAGCGAAAAAGAAAACCACTGCATCGACGACTGAAGAAAAGGAAACCAAAGACGATTTGTCCTCAAAGCGAGGACGCGCATATGCCTTTGGCACATCGCCATTAATCGCCAACCGGGTAAGGGGGTTCCCCACCCGCAATCGAAAAGCACAACCGATCATCAGACACAAAGTTCAGAAAAGATTTTCTTTTCATTCCCCATTCACCGCGCCTTCATTTGGCTTCTATTCAGAGTTCAATGTGAAAGGTGAAATGAAAGGATACAAACGTCAGTTGCATCCTTTGAAGAGAAAACCACAAAAACATCGCACATTGAAAAAAAGAAAAAAAAAATGGAAAGAAAACGAGTAATTTTTCCCCTTGTCTTGTGCAACGTTCTTAATCTCCGTCGAAGTGGTGCTGGTTGGAAAAGGGCACGAAATGAAGGGAGAAACGAGGACCTATTCGTTTAATTGTCGACCCTCACTGTGATGGAGAGTGCACGTTGCGGGCTAACGAACACATTCTTTGAGGTTAACTTAAGGAGCTGACACTTTCTCTTTCCTCTAGCGAACAGTCATTCGTTGGGAAATGCCACACAAAAGTGCAAAGGGACTGCGTGGGAACTGCATTCCTCACAGAAGCATGAATTGGTTCAAATGGGAAACGAGTGCCCTCAACTACACGACGATGACGATGGGCTCTCTTGTTCAGGTGCAGATGCTTCATCGAAGGAAAATTCCTGCAGACTCATCGAGGTGGGGTGATTTTGAAAAAACAAAAAAATACCCACAGGCAATAGCGATCGAACGGTTCTATCTTCTGGATTTGACAACTCCAAAGAGTAGGCGACGGACGGCAGCCCGGCCTCTCTCGAACGGTGAACTAATTGAATCGGCAAATAGCTTAGCAGTGTTCCTGACATATGATGATGTATTCATTGGCTCTGTGTGAGTGCGGTTCTATCCGCCTCGCTCGCGCGGAGGAAGAGTCCTTGGTGTGGCGATAGCGGTTGAATTGAATTTTCAAGTGACCCTTCCTCCACCCGACTGGATTTGTGTTTTCAGGTTTTTTTCTCTGATCCTCTTGTTTTTGCATTCGTTTCGAAAGCTTTTAATTATAAGTGACAATGATATGTTAATGGGGCGAGATGTGCGCGAGTGGGCGGTGGTCGACGGGCGGTTGTGTGGGAGATGCTTAAATGTTTCCAAACTGGTGGCGAATGAATGAGTTGCTGTGTTTATCGATTTATTTCGTTTGTGCATCGTTCGCTGAATGTGCGCACAGACGATTTCTGTCAGTCACGAGTTCATGAGTTTGTGTCATCGATGGGGAATATTTTTTGTTTAGAATTCATTGGGGGTGGCGGGGAGATGGGAGCACAAGATTGTCGTGATTGTAATTGAATCGTAGGTGCGCCAGAGAAATATTCACGTCCGCGATCGTTTTCCATTGCAGAGTTTCTGATGAATATGAACGGATGTCCGTCTGACCTTTCTGTGTGTCTGAGGAACAACAAAAAAACATTCAAGCGTTAAGTGATCCAATTTCAAGAACAGTTCTTTACCACCCGAATTGCCCTCCCCCATTCAGTTCAGCAACTCTCCACAACCATCGAAGGTCGGACACTTGTCACCGCGCTCCTCAGTCTCTTACTTGTCACAGTTCTTCATGACAACTGACAATTAACATCCCGAATGTCTTGTCACAAAACATAACCGTTCAATCAAAACAACAAGCAGCGCCCACAAGACAAACAGATCTATTTCCCCTCGGCCCACAACAAATTGCTTTCTGTTGGAGTTTTTTTCTGCGTTAGACAGATCCTCAGTACATCCATGTTATGCATCACTCACGGGAGGCGAATATTTATAGAGCCAACCGAAGCCAAAGATACATTTTATGAATAGCGCACAACAAGAAACGCTGTCCGCCGCCCACGCCATCGCCGATAGATGCGCGGAGAATTTTCGAACAAAGAAAATAAATGACAAATTTAGAATGCTCCTCCTGAGTGGGGGGGGGGGGGTTTGGGATAAATTTTGAAGATGGTGTGAAAATTAAAAATGAATGAGTTTGTTTTGAATGATCGGTGGAGTGACGCATGAAAATTCAATGGAATTTTCATAGACCTAAACTAGTTCTTCGAGATAGGGCTTTATTACTGAATTGACTCTTGAGCCCAAAGAAACAGCGATTGGTAAGAGTGATTCTGCGTTTGATTTCGGTAATGATGTTGATTTCCCTGCTTACCGCGGACGGAGACAAAGTCCTTGACTTTCTCGAAGTTTCTGCTGCCTAGTGGGAAGCTCTGTCTGAGACGTCGATGTTGTGTGTCCTTCCTTGATGACAGCATGTACTTACTTTTGCCCTCATTTCCCGCCAGACCCATTTTAGCCGCTTCCGCTTCAATGCCAGCAAACGTCTCATTGACGGCTCGCTGTGTTCGTCCAATCACGTCAATGTTATCACCGTTAGCTAGAAATTGAACTGACTTCTGGAAGATCGTGCCTCTTGTGTTGACTTGTGAGTTACGCACGATCTTCTCGAGGATGATGCTAAAGAAGGCACATAACAGTGTGTCGCCTTGTGTAAAACCTTTTTTGACATTGAAGGTCTCGGTGAATTCGTTACCGACCTTGACGGAGCAGCGAATATTATATTTCTTAAATTCAATAAGGACGAATGATTTATTTCAACAAAAAATATGTATTTGTATACAAAACGTGTGTTCTTTTGTTACCAGTTTAAGGCAGATTTGTGGTTCTTTGTAAAGTCTGAAATTATTCAACAGCGCAATTTGGATAAATAACTTTACGTCGTGTTTGGAAAGGTGTTGTTAGAATTTTAAGGAAATGCATTTACAGTTTTTGGCTTATAAATATATGGGGTTCCCATGTACGGTAAAGAGTTAAGAAGTATACATTTAGTTAACAACGTTTTTCATTTGCCGACATTGAGTAAAATCATAACAAAAATAGCGTTGAAGTTTAAAGTGTTATTTACATATATGACAACAAGGTGAAGACATTTTTTTTAATTTTCATAAAACCTCCTTTTACGTCAAGCGATCTTTTCACTGCCCTTAAAAATGTGCATTCTTCATTCTCTGCAGAAGTATTTATTTATTGTCTCCTTGAGCTCTCCTTTAGAAAATCGCTTTCCACGAAAACTTTTTCCTTGATCAGATTTCACCGTCAATGTTCATAATTCAACGCGTGAATATGATCAAAGTAGAGCGTCTTAGTGTAGCGTTGATGTTCCTTGATGGTTTGTACGCTTTTCAGGTGCTGAACAGAGCCCTGCTTGCATTATGACGAACTCGCATTTTGATCAGCAGAAAAATTGAGTTCAAATTGACCTTACCCGTTCTCACTTTAGATCTTCAAAGATTGAAGTCAGCATGCAATACTTACTTTTCTCCGAGAGACCGAGAGAGTATGTTCGAGGACGGCAAAAAGCTGTAGGACCCTCCAACTTTTGGAGGAATCAATAGCATACACCACATGAGTAGTAGCTGAAGAAGCTAGGCTCTGGTCCTCTTGTACAATTTTGCGCTATCCAATATATGTACTGAGAGAAAACAAGGATTTTAGATTTATAAGGCCGTGAGGAATGGTGTGTGCTGTACATGTTCTCGGCTTAAATTATGTATTCAAGCAGTAAACTGCAGCCTGAGCTAAGCTGAGCTGATCGTAAAATGTACCTTTGTCTCTTTAAACTCTTTGGTCACTTTGGTACAGCTGACAACGAAGAAGTAACACATCATTAATTATATGAATTATATAAATTTATAGCAACAAATTAAAATAATAGTATTACCACATCACTAAGTCCATTTGTATATAGCACCAGAACTCCCCGCATAGTTAAAAACTAGAAAGTAAACTCTTTCTTTTAACACAGAGTACTGCTTCTTTTGGAAAACGAAACCATTTGCGCGTGAGTGTTGTTCGATTTAATTTTTTTATTATTGTTTTTATTCCCTTGAAGTATAAGAACACAGTCAGGGATCTAATGTCTGTTATTTTCACAAAATTTCTTTCTCATAAAAA
Organism: Eristalinus aeneus; assembly: GCA_955652365.1. Taxonomy (NCBI): domain Eukaryota; kingdom Metazoa; phylum Arthropoda; class Insecta; order Diptera; family Syrphidae; genus Eristalinus; species Eristalinus aeneus. Next base: position 5,647,557 of record OY019130.1, on the reverse strand, counting down.
TACACTAAATTCTGGCATCCGAATTCTGTGTGGCAGTCCACAGAGAACCAGGGCCTAGCTTGCTCACCACCTACTCGTGTTGTGCGTAGTAGAAGGGACAAACAATTTTTTGCCGACTCCGAACCGCGAAGTTTGAGAAGCTTTCTTAGACAGTTATTTTCCTTTGAGTGCTGTCAGCAGCTCGAAAGAGGCGGTGCTGAGGGTCATGCCGCCTTCGAGGTATTCAGATGGAAATCGAATTTTGACCTTCTGCGTGTGAGTGTCGCACTCTACCCGTCTTCTACGTCACAGTAAGCAGAAATCACTTGAACTTTCATCAACGGCAGCTGTCAGTTTCTCTGCCACCCTATACAATGACAAATTCCCAAAAGGTTGACATGAAGTGAACCTTCACTGGAAATTGATTATGGCTTCGTCATCTCTGTCCAACTAAGACTGAATTGTGTCTGTTCCGCTCATGAACAACATTGTCTTCCGATAGGTAAACACCAAACCCTTACTCCAGCCCAAAGTCTTCTCAATTATTACAACCAAGACCACCTAGGGCACAAAATAAAACCTAAAACACCTCCACAAATCGACGTGTGCATCTCGCCACAATCCCTCCGATAAGTCCCACACTCATTTCACTCGAGATAACCCTTAAGTGAAGAGGTCCACAAATCAATGTCATCACCTAAACACCCTCCCCCCTTCTGGAAAACCGGTTGTTCTGCCGTAACCCATCAGTTTCCCCAGTCACCCAGTCACCCATCCACGTAAACCTCCCGAAGACCTTTTCAATAAAATTGATTGCATTCTATTCAGATGTTCAGGTTCTTTGCGGTAACCTCTCACATTTCGGTCGCCGCCGTCGTTGCTCAGTGACAAAGCGATTCAGCATCGCACCTCATCACCACCTTCGCAACCGTCGCGCGTCTATTTTCAGACTTAAGAATAAAAAACCGCAGCTTCAGTCATGAGATCACTTCTCATGCATTGGATTCAGGTTCTTTTTATTTTTGTGTGTTTGTCGTCCGCGAGGTATGGGCGATTAATTTTCGGCATCTCTCTGTGCCGGATTTGCACGTAAATCCAGCGCGGCGCGATGATGATTGGGCAGTTCTAAAAGTAGCCGCATCCGACTAATTGTGTGCGTCTTCCAATCGCGGAGAAAGCGACAGCACACAGTGCTGACTAACCCGATACGAATCTCTGCCATCTGACCGAATTTCCACATCCTTCCACCGTGCAGGCTGTCTCTATCTGCTGTGCGTTATGATGGGTCGCGCCACCGCCGTCGACGGGTATGTCTGTGTGTTCTGATGGGGGATAATAAAGTCTCACAAATTATGGCCGCGTGAATGATTGCGCATAAATCAGGGGGCAAACATTGTCGTCAGAAATTTTTCAAAACGCACTCAGACCATCCCCTTCCCACACTTCTTCATGATGAAGGCTCTCGAAAAACGATGAAGAAATTCGTTCTCATGACGGATGCCTGCTCAATCGCTTCGAGGAGGCTATTAACAGTCTATGGTGTTCGATGCTAATTATCTGCGTGTAAACCAGATCGAATGGCGGCGGTGGCGTGCTTGACGAGAAACGTATCCTGAAGTACCTTGAAGTGTTTTTTCAGGCTTCGCGTGCTGCTGGATGGGGTCGGGTGAGGGCGGCGACAGCGATGTTTTTTTTTCTGTGTTTGTTTGTTTACAGACCAGGGAATGCTCGTTCGCTTGAGGATACTCGATTTGTTTTTAAAATTATCTCGAAAAATAAACGAACTGAAAGCGATGTGAGTTTTTATTGCAATATTACCAATTAGCGAGATCGTTATGGGGGCTCGTTGCTAGTTGTAACGTGAGGGGGGCTTGGGTGAGAGAGAGAGAATGCCTGAGCAAGTGGACTAGAGAGGATAATTATCTGCTATTTTTAAGCACAATTACCTTTGCTGTGGCGGCGGGGAAGTCTTTGCGGACTATCATGTAAACTGACAGATGTGGGATAGTGGAACAATCCGAACGAAGGATCATCAATTCTCGAAATAGAAGTATGGGCAGCTTGTCTTTGATTTAATTGGTGATTGCTACAACTGAGGAGAGTACTTGCAGTCTTTTTAAGGAATTTGTGTTATGTCAAACATATGACACGCTTCAGGGAGGTGCACTGCAAGACTTTGTAGTTCGAAAACATTATATCAGATTCCCAGATGAATTTAGGCTCGCTTAACATTTGGTCTAATTTCTGATTTCGTTCAAAATTTGAAACATCGTAAAAAACCCTTCACGTTTGGTTTCCTTTCAAACTTCTAAATTTGGTACAAAATTTTGTAGTTAGTCAGAATTGAACCAAACGGATGATTTTGGAAGAATAACTAATTTTGATGGTTTTTCTTAGTTTGAATCGAAAATTGGAATTCAGTGAAGATTCTCATATATGCATATGTATTATGAAACATGTTTTGGGAAACATTTTGCTTTTGGTCAGAATTTAATTATGATCAGAATTCATGATTCAGTTGCGATCAAACCTTATTTCAGTCTTAACTAAATTTTTGCTCAGAACTCAGTTTTGGTCTAAGATACATTTTGGTCAGAATTCGGTTTTGGTCAAAACTGAATTTTAGTCAGAACTCAATTTCAGTCAGATTTCAATTTTAGTCAGAATTAAATTTTAGTCAGAGCTCAATTTTGTTCGGAATTTCAATAAGGTCAAAATTCAATTTTGGTCAGAATTCAATGGTGCTCAGAATTAAATTTTAGTCAGAATTCCGTTTTGGTCACAATTCAATTTTGTTCAGAATTAAATTTAACTCAGAATTCAATTTCTTTCAGAACTCCATTTTGGTCAGAATTCAATCTTTTTCGGAACCTTATTTTGGTCAGAATTCAATTTTGGAATTCAATTATAGTCTGAATTCACTTTTGGTCAGAATATAATTTTCCCTTATAGTCAGAACTTAATTTTGGTCCGAACTAAATCTTGGTCACAAGTCAATTTTGATCAGAATTCAGTTTTTGTCAGAATTAAATTTTTGTCAAAATTACATTTTGATCAGAATTTTTTTATTATGTTGCTCAAAATTAAATTTTGATCAGAATTCAATTTTGTTCTGAGTTCAATTTAGGTCAGTAATCAATTTTGTTCAGAATTCAATTTTTGTCGAAATTAAATTTTGGCCAAAATTTAATTTTGTTCAAAATTCAATTTCGGTCAGAATTCAATTTTGTTCTGAGTTTAATTTGGGTAAATTTTGTCAGAACTCAATTTTAGTCTGAATTCAGTTATTGGCCAAAATTAAATTTTGGTCAAAATTTTAGTCGAAATTCAATTTTTGGCCGTCATTTAATTTTGGTCAAAATTAAATCAGTACCGAAATTCCGTCTGGTTGGAAACTAAGAATTTAAGAATGGTTTTTGTTTAAAACTTCTGACATCCATTCAGTTTTTTTCTAAGATTCTACATTTTTAAGTGAGTGGTGGATTTGATTTTACCCACAATACCTAATTTTGGATCTCTGATACCACTTCAAAGTAGGGTATAGTCGAAGATCTAGGCTCGGATCTAAGTTGTGATGTTGATTAGAACCCTGATATCCTTTCTTAGTTATTAGTTTGACTAGTCCTTTAAAAAATACAGCTTAACTGACAATGCATGTATAAGAAATGCATTAGTCTAAAACGGAAGCCAATAATTACCTTTGGTGCCTGTTGTGAGACCAAATTCACAAAAAAGGGAGTTTCTCAGACACCTCCTTAACATCATCTAGCTTCAAATAGTTCCTCCAATCCCGGTTCGAAACTCCCCTCCGAACTCCATCGTCATGTTCAAGAACTCCCTCGGAAGGTCCTCCAACTAAAGAAAGAACTTCAAACAAGGTGACAATGCCAACTGTGCAAAGCACTGACCCAATCTCAGCTAACACCTGAATGCACACGTGCAAGGTGTGAAAAGTCTCTTCGATCCTAACCGATGATGTCTGTGGGTGCATTTCCCCTCGAATGCACTAGCACGACTCAAAGACAATTCGAATAGACACGAAGTCGTCTACCATCTTCCGCACTAACGAACAAATAGTCAAACGACAGAGGGAAACCCTACAACCGAGCAGCAGTGGCGAACAAGGAACCAACTTTCGACGCTCCAAAAGAATGTCTCGGAGGCATCAAGTTACACGAAATGGGTGGTGTTCGCACAGCTATGCCGGGAGCTGGTGCTGTGTGTCTTCAGCTTGTTTTGCAATTGATTCCGGCCACTAGTGTCCTGACAAAGCACTCATTCATTCCCTCTGCAGGGAGAAGGAGTGACGACGACGTCGAGAACTATGAGCATGAGGTCATTGCCTTCTGGACGAAAAGTCCTCGAATTTAATTTGACAAAGAAAACTGGGGGAAACTCCACCCCGTGGGACTGCTTACAAATGGAAATATGCGGTCATTGGGTGGTGGTTACGCCACGCTTTCCCACAGCGACATGTCCCAGTGCGTGAATTTATTTTCCGCCATCAAGGAACGACAAACTCATCGTGACATCATTAGAAGTCGAATGTGCATTCCATGGCAGCACTTCCTCCATGTGGTCGCTGCTGATGGTGATGACGGTGGCTTCTTTTGACATAATTGAGTGCACTTAGTTCATGATTCCCAACTACGATCTGGGATAGCTCTGTGCCACGACACAGAAAGACGAACGACAGATAGACAGACGGACGGTCTTCACGGGGAGAGGCCCGGCCCTGCACGCGTCCTAAATCCCCGTCGAATTCCATCTGGTCGAGGGCACGGTGGCCAGGTGGTTATTTATTTAATTTCCTTAATTGCTTGCTGCCCTGTGCAAAGAGGACATCATGGCCGTGTCCACGTTGGCGATTCGCATTTTCTTTTTCTGCCCGATTCACTTGTTGTTCTGGGGCCGAGAGATTCCAGTTCGGTGTTCGGTAGGAAGACATATCGACATTCTTGCCGTCATCCGTGAGAGACGCACAGAGTGTCCTTGATTGATGCAAATTGTATGCTTGTGTTCCACCAGCGTGCAGCAGTGTCTCCACTGCAAATTGCTCCCCATCCTCGTCTTGCCTGTAATGTACTCTGTTCCAGACGTCGTGCTCGACCTCTCGTCTCGCAGTCATCCTCCTCGTCCTCGTCGTCGGTGACAAATTTAATGGCACAACTAAAAAGTGCTTTAATGTACAATTAAAGTTAGTTATTGTCAAAGTTCCCGTGATTTAGGGTTAGAGCGGTTCGTTTTGTATCTGCCGTTGCATTCGCTTACAGGGCGGATGCACAGGGTGGATGGGATGAGGCAAAAATGTGAAACAAAACTTTGTCCAGTAGAAGTAATCGTAAATTTGTTTTGGAACTATAGCTCTGAGTAGCCTGTCAGAGGAAGCGATCGGTTTCTTATATCCTCAATGTCGATGGATAGGGTGGGAGCTTCTCTGCTGCGTTGATGTATTTCTGGTCCAAATGGGCGTGAACTTTCAAATTACTTTCTGACTGACATTCGAGTGTGTATCCAGTGTCCATGCTTACAGAGGATAAAGTCAGAAAGTGCACAAGGAGATTGAGTTACGAGAGCGAGTGAGTTCTTAAGGAAATAAAAGATTTAGAAGAAACGTGAGACATTCCGGAAAAATTGAATTGACTTTGATGAGGATTGAACTTCAAACGCGCAACAGAGGGAAAACTTCCCTTATGAAACGCAGTCAAATGGGGGGGTACCTTGAAAAGTTCTTGGGATTTGAGACTCTCTTCGATTGAAGGAATACCGTGTACGGACATTTTGATAGAATTTTGTATTTGTTGTCTAAGTCGAAAAAGTTTTTTTTGACTACAATTTGAAGTTATAGTTTGATTTTAAAATATTAGAATGTTGGCTTGGTTTAAGCTTTAAATTTTTTCTGAGTCAATCTTCTGATCGACTTCAAAGTGGAATATTGATTAAATTCTAATATTTTTCTGGATATTTATAACTTAACAGAGGTCAGAACTAAACTATATTTTATTTTTTTTTGCAATTTTTTCTCATTAGTAAATACCGCATTATTCTTGGCGTATACGAGTTTGTTTAGCAAACAGTTTTGCTCAAATTTAGGTGTTGGCGCAATAGTTTGATCCAAATACTCGTTTCCTTTTATATGAGTGGAAATTATATTTTTTCTGCTTTTACTTAAAGCATTTCTTTTCATTTCATTTCACGTATCACCCTTAATTTGGATGTCGGCTAAAATTTTGATTTTGTAAAACAATGCAACTTTGATTGGAACCCAGACATTGATCAAAATGTTGATATTGGTCATAATTCGGATATTGGTTAAAATTGTGATATTGGTCAAAATGCTGATATTGGTCAAAATCTTGATATTGGTTAAAATTCTGATTTTTGTCAAAATTCCGATATTGTTCGAAATTCTGATATTGGTCAAAATTCTGTTTTGGTCAAAATTCCGATACTGATCGAAATTCTGATATTGGTAAAATTGTAATAATTGCCAAAATTCTGATATTGGTCAAAATGTCGATACTGGCCAAAATTCTGATTTTGGTCAAAATTCCGATATTGGCCAAAATTCTCGTTTTGGTCTAATATCTCATTTTGGTCAAAATTCTCATTTTGATCAAAAAACTGATGTGCTCTTATTTGGGACTATATGATAAAAAGTCTGGGTTCTAATTTAGTTTTATATGTCCAATTTTCACAACTCACTTAAATTCTTCCGACTCGACTTCAACGACTGTTGTCCTAGCGTATGATAAATTTATTAGAACCCTTTGCCTTTGCCTGTCACTCCTGCTGTTCTGTCGACGGGCAAAGCTAAGCAATTGCTTCTGAAGAAAAAAAACATTGATTTCAATTTATCCTATTTTAAGAAAGATGATCATTCACTTCTTTCTTACTTTCAGTTACCATTGCTAATTTGCACTTTGCCTCGTATTCAAATTTTTGCTAAACCTTCTCCGTTATAGAGTACCTTGCAAGTTTTCATTCAATTATGTCACATTTCAACTGTCTGTATTTTTCATCAGTTTTTCTAAAAGTGTGCTTAATTTGCGGAGTTCTGGAGCATTCAAATTAAGGCTACTTGACTCCCGCTGTCATGACATTTTCTGCAACTGAAATTGTTTTCAGTCTACTCTAAAATCTTATTAAACCTGCTCTAATTTGCTTTCAAATGTGTTCCAAAGTATTCGAAACTTGATCCAAATTCACTAAATTGTTTCAATATTCTCCGAAACTGATTGAATTTTTTTCAAATAACTTGTGTATTTATTAAAATCTGTTACAAATTCTCACATTGGTCTAAATGTGTTACAGAAGGTCTGTTCTAAATTTGTCCAAATTTGAATCAATCGTGTGCTATGCTGTCTTATCCATTTTTTTGACGTTCAATGCTCCTTTTTCTATTCTATTCCAATCCCTTTAAGCCTTCTTCTGTCTTTCAAAACTAATTGAATCACGCTGACCTTCTCCAAACCACAACTAACCAGTAAACCCGTTCCTAACACCACAACACAAGTTCACTCTCCGTCCGCAGAACCTGCCGCCAATCTCCCTTTCATCATCCAAACAATCCCAAAAACATGAACGGACCTTAACTTTACTGCTCCAATAAACCCCGCCCACGAGTTGTGTCATTATGACATCAAAGTTAATAGCTTTCGTTGCACTGTCTTCGACACTGACGGCGACTGTCTTCACTCCCGTATCAAACAGCAGACTGATGCGTCAGATGACGTCGCTTGACCTGCAACACATTTTGACACAAACAATTAAGCCGTCGCCACCGCCGTTGTATCTGATCTTTCCCAGCGGTGCATGCATGTAACCCCGAGAGTTCCAACCGCTCATCGTGGTCTGGAGGAATTTTAATGATTTATTTGTAAAATCGATTGCGTCACCCACCGCCAGGCGGCGGCTGTGGCGAGGCAATAAAGATCACGAGTCGATTGGGTGGTTGGGTCAGTTGAAATGTATCTAGATTTATGTTGATCGAGGGTTTTACGACTGCAACTGCTCGCCACACGAACCTAGCTTTGTTTTCTAATACTTCTACTCACATCACAATCTTGTCGATACTAACTCCAATTTTTTTCTGCTTCTTTTCGTTTCAGGTAAGTGCAGCTGTCACGTCTGGTCTGGTTTTCAAGTTTATCTCTTGCTCATCGCGAGTGTGAGAAAATCGTCTTGAATGGAATGTTGCTTGCTGCAGTTCTTTGCGGTGTATGTGTGTGTGTTTCTCGCGAGGGGTCGGACAAGATTTCCGCGCTAGAGGTCAGCCGCGAGGATGTGAACTAATGCGGCTCGAGGGAAGGAATTTGATTCTCAATTGACTGAGCAATTTTCTCTTGGCAATTATTCCGTCGGCTAGTGACGTGTGTCAGTCTGTTGATTGGTCCGCCGATTTCAAGCAATCATCGAATGCTTGGTTGCGCGACGGTTTCCACTTGTTTTGGATTTTTTTTTCTGAAACTTCCTCCCGTTGGCAATTCATTGACTTGCTGCTTATTGGCCTTATCTTAAGTCAAGTTACAGAAATGCTTCCCTTAAGGCGCAAACCCATTTCCCTTTCCGATCACACTTCTCTTCAAGCGAGCTGGACTTCCTAAAGACATTATGCGCCTCCACAAAAGGACCCCGGTCTCCAGTAATTATTCATCTCATAAATCCCTTCCGCCGAACACCTGCGCACCCACGCCGTTGCGTCCGTTGAGGCGGTCCCGGGTCGAGCTGCACTCAATTGAACGCAGCTCTTCAGTTTCCAAAGGCACTGCATCACCATACCGCCTTTCCGATTTATTGTTTTGACACAAGGAGTTAACAAGTGAAATGGGAGTACGGTCGAGGCAGGCCCAAATCTCCGTTCACAGTTTGAGTTTGAAAATTCGCCGCACTGCGAGAGCACTTTAGATTCATGCGGCTCCATTACCTTCCCCGGTGAACGCTAACAAACCCAACGCTCCATCCGCCCGGTCCCCAGGCAGACCAGATCGACCTTCCAGTCCATGCAGTGTGCACTTGTCGTCGTCGTCGTCGTGCACATTGTGAGCGGCAACTGATAACAAGTGAGTGCAGCAGGAGAAGCCACCATTACCCGCTTTTACCCACGTCACATAATAGAAACACAACACCCTTGTGGGGGAAGCTGCGGATACAATGCGTCAGCAAATGTTTCCTGCTCCCATATCACATCCGTCTCTCCCCCGACGCAGACTGCACTCGGCAAAATGGTAGCGCACACATGAGGACTGCTAGGCGCGCATCCGAACGGAAGTGATCTGCTGTGTGTTGGGCACATCCGCTTGGGACGAGGGAGAGACAAACTAAAGTTCTGTTTGCAGGATTTTGTTGCTTGCTCCCGTCGCTGGGAGTCATCAGAAATGGGAGCACTTAAACTGGATAAATTTTGCTGTGCAAAGGGGGGCGGTGTCGACCGCCGCCGTCTGGCTTATGAATTCGGTTCGATTCCGGCTCGAATCACCAAAGTATGGATTTTTTTTTAAACACAACGTGTGCAGTGTCAATCCGCATGCAGAGCCTGGCTGCAAAGTTCGCATAGAATTCCGGGGTGACGAAGGTCGGGATTGTTTTATTATTAAACAATTTGACGTTTATTTGAATTTTGTTTGACGTTTATTTGGCGTTCGGTTTTAATTTTGTGCAGAAACTTGTCAGCGTCACGAGACAAATGGTCTCTGTGCGGAGGACGGTGGCGGTTGTAGCTGTGGCGATGTGCTCGTTTTCTGTCATTGTTGAGCTGTCAAGTTAGTCGTCGGCCACGAGAGTGTAATTTGTTTGCCGTTACCGCCAATTTTGGGAAGAGCTAAGCATTTTGGTTTGTCCTCTTGTAAAGAGGGGGAGAGGATTTCGCAAAGAAAGACTTCTGCCACCGGAAAAGAATTTATTTGAGTGGGTGGTGTGAGAGAGAGGTGTGCGTGGGAAAGGATTGTATATTTTGTGCTGTTTCTGTTTTCCAGTAGAGTCGGTTTACTTCCTTTGAATGAAGGTCAATTTTGATCGAAAAAATCACTTCAGAGGATGAAATCGGAAGGGAATGGAAAAAGATGACGTAGGAGGATAGACATGACAATTTTGGGAAGATTCTCTTACTTCACGTACGGCTGAGTGACAAGAATAATTTTTTGGACAGAATTTCAACAAAAATACTAATAAGTTTTTAAAAGGCCAGAAAGTCCAGAAAGTCCAAAACATCTATATTCCAAAATGTCCACAGCCGAAATATTATAAAATTCGGTAAATTTGGAGAAAACTCAATTCAGAAAAACTATACATTCCGCCGAAGCTACAGATTTTGCCAGAAAGTATGTTTCGGGGGGCAGTGTGCCCCTTTGCAGGTTTCTCAGATTTCCGGGTACTGTCAAAAACTTGAAAATTCTAGACAAATTTTTATCGCTGTTCAAAGCCACCTCTCAACCCACCCCATCAGTTGTCGACATCCTCTTGAAGTAAAAAAAGAAATGAATTTGAAACTTGGAGCTTCAGACAACGTTTTGTGGGAAATTATTCCAATTTTTTGTTACCACTGGGCCAGCATGCCTTTACACAGCTTCATCCTCCAAAAAAAGGTTTTCGTTTGGCCACAAGTTGTGACAATGAAATTTCCACAAAGCCTGTCAAGGAGAACTGCCCGCAGCTAACAAGCCCGCAAGTCTGTAAATATCCACACCCCGGATCATTTATGAATCCCTCCCACCATCATCAGTTCCGTCCAGTACCATGCCTCACTTAAAGTAAGCTTCGGGGCTCTTAAAAATCCTCAACCATCATTAAATGTATCCAATCACCATTTTTCGCTTGGAGTGGTGGTCGGTCCTTTTTTGAACATGAACATTCTCAAGTTCATAAGGAGCTTGAAGTTGGAACACGCAAAACGTTGTGAACGAGTACATATTTGTAGTTATTTGCATTTTCAAAACTTCTCTGTGTCCGCTCGCTCTTCACCCAGTGCAGCCAGTTCCTCTCGCGGCGGAGGCACAGCGAGCAGCGATTAAATAAAAGTTTTATGTTTTCTGAACAAAAAATCAACACACACACACAAACACGGAGAGTCGTGTTCAAAAGAGGAATCCTTCTCGGATGTACAAGTAAAATCCTAAACTGAACACCGAAATGCAATAAAAAGCAACGACGACGACTACGACTACGACGACGACGATGATGACTGGGACGATGATGGGCTCCTACAACGGCAAGGATGTTGTGAGGAGGTCTGAGGGATGAGACACCGAAATAGAACTCAATTCCAGTGTTAAAACAACTTTCTACTACAAACTCGCATTATTGTTGTGTGCACGTGTATTCTTTGTGTGTTTGTGTGTTCAGTCAGTCCTTCATCAGCACTATCCAGCGACACACGAGACGACGGTTGCATAGCAAAAGAAACAAAACACACACGAACGCGGGAGGGCGAAAAACAAGGAAAAAAAAGAGGTCGACTGGGAGGAGAAGAAATCATGGAATATCCTTGCAGGAATCAACTCGACATCGTTTCACAAGACACCCGTCGCTGCAGCCTCCCGCCCCCCGCCCCCCGCCCCCACCCGGACGTGTACGAGCGCACACAGAAGTGGATGGATGGCAGAGCATTCCAAACATCAAATCAAAAAGTCAAAAGAAACGAGTGCACACTGCTGCGAGTGTGGAATAGGAGCGCTGCTCGGCAAGGGCCACACCAGCGAGAGCGGCATTGTCCGCACTCCCCTCACACACTCAGCAACCGCCTCGTGATTGTATGACATGCTCATCTCCTTTAATATGAAATCCTGCCTGTATCCTCGTCCTTTTGGCTTTCTGGGCGTAACATGGTGCAACATAATGACGTTCTGTTTGCTGCTTGCCATATTTGTTCCTGCAAGGAATTAGGATGTTATTCCACTCGCTTCAGTCATCATCGTCCTCCTTGCTGTCAGCGGCAGTCTGACGGACGGATGAGATATGTGATGGGGTGCCGAAGTCGACAGCGGCAGCGCATCCCTTTCTGGGCTGTTGTCTGCGAAGTTTTTTAATAAACTAACCCAATGGGTGCCAGGACTATCCCCTGTGATGGTTGATTGAAGGGTGAAACTGGAACCCGAGTGAACTAGACGACCCCTCATCCGATTACCGCATGTAACCGAGGAAGCACTCAAGCTTACCTGTGTGCTGCAGCGCGGTGCTTATCTCGGCGGCAAGGTGGTAATCCGTTTTCTTGAATGTCCGTTTTCTGCTTCGACGATGATTAAAACCCTCCTGAGGAGGTAATACCTAATTTATGCGCAATCACAGCCGAGATCGGATGCCAAATAGCACTGCGGATGACCGGGAATAGGTAAATTCAATTAAACGAAAGAAAGGACACTTGCAGAGATCGCGTATCGGGTTTATTTGCCTGTCTCTCGTGGAAATTTTTTTATTTGTAATTGCTTAACGTGCTTTTTGCTGCGTTATCTGGGTGGTGCAGGCCTCTGGAGGAATTTGAGAAAGGAGTGTGTTGACAGTAGAAATGGAAGTAGGAGCCAATTGCAGGAGAGACTGCTGGAGGACATGTCTTGGATGGCAATGAAGATTTCGTCAGATCGTGGTTATCTCACGACTCTCCGTGCTCTATCTGTCTCCGAAGTGAACCCAAGATTATTTTCTTGATTGTCACAGTCGAGCTTATATTTGTTGCCGTTGTTCCTTTTTTGATTTACATGGCAGCAGGGTTGAACTTAATTTCGGCCTCTTAAAGTGAAATTGTGGTATTTCACCCAGGATGGTCGTTTATGGACCCCTCTATTCAGCAGCTTTCCTAAGACACGGAATGCATGGAGAAGGTTCAGTATTTGAACGTTGTTTATAAGATTTTTCACTCTTAATTGCTCAAGACGGATCTTAGTCCCCAGCATCTCACACCTCACTCTCCTTCTTACACTTTGCCTTTTTTTGTCGTTGACCCTACACACTTGTCGACTAACAAATGTGTTTCACGTTCCAGCAGTGTCAGCCTAAAAATAATCAGTTTAACCGACCCAAGTCATTCAATGCCTAAGTGCGTTATCGTCTCCTTCCACTGTCCACTGCGCCCCTCCCGAAAAATTGCCAAGCTGTCACACTTCACTAAGGTAAACAGCATAAATTTAATTAAAGGTCCAAGCACTGCTCCTTCGCATTCCGCTGACCTCACCGGGCGTGTGTGAAAAATGGAATATTTAAGTTCTCCCTCTTAACTTATGTTTCCTGATACGAATTTCCCACGAACATGGTGCCTAGCTTCGCTCCAAGGAGGGACACACAGGGGCCGGGCCAATAAGTTTGATTTAGGGCTACAAAAACAAACTGTAATCGGTCGGGATGCAGAAGCGGCTGCTCGGCGGTGCTCTGCAGTTCAAGAAGATAGAGGACAAGGCACAAATGTCCCTTAATCCGAAAAATACACATAAGAGGTGCGCTTGTGTGTGTTTGCTCTGCCGCTTGCTTCTCTCATATGCAATTAATAATTATTCCGGATTGTGCACATTTTAAGGACCACGGGTATCAGATGTTTACCGAAATTAAATTGTACGCTTTCTGCTACTACTCGGCTCATTCTCCACTCCCCAAATGAGGAAGTCCTCCCACTGTGAACTGAAACTAACGGCGCATTGCCAGTGGAAGGGATAATTGAGTTTTATTTTGAGTTTCAACTCGGAAAGGTTGTAGTAAATTTGATAAAACTTGAACGGAATATTTGTGTGTCCTTAATAGCGTTGCTTTTGGGAGAGGGTGCGAAGGGGGAACTTCCTTTTTTCGGAGAAATGAAGCGAAAAGGAGCCAATGAAGTGGGGTTCAAGAACCTCGAAAAGTTAAAGTCGGAAGAGGAAGAAACTTCACTTCAGATAGATATATAGAAAGGATTAAAGAAAATCTTGGGGGTTTAATGGTGTTCATAGAAAATTTTTGAAATGGATGTACCCTGTATTTTTTAAGTTAATTTTTGGTTTAAAAAGTGTCAGAAAGCTCAAACTGCATGAAGTTTTCAGTCTGAATCCCGTGTTCAACTCCTTTAGCATCAGGAATTGGTCAATTTATGCAAGGACTTTTTCTGACACTTAAAGTTTTTAAGGAAGTCAAAATTTTGATCCAAAAATTTTTTCCACTCCCGAGGAATACAAACCTTCTTTTGTTGAGTTCAGAAGAGCAAACAAGAGACCCAGGCCCACTCTGAACTGTAGCACCACAAGAAGAAGAAGAGCTTTTGACATTTTAGGCCTTTCTGAACTTAAACTTAAGGATAAGGAGGTCTAAAAAAGTGCATAAAGAAAAAAAGCGTCAGTCGTAGATCATATTTAAGAAGTCATTCAAAGCAAGACTGAACTCGATCTGAACATGTGGTCAAAAAATTTGGTGTTCCAACAACTGCAAAAACCAGAGCCTTAAGTCTTAAGACGTATATCATTGGTCTTGATTTTAGTCAATGTGTGTTTGTTGTCTGTCTGCTGTTCGTGGTCAAAACACTGAATTTAAAGAAAGAGTGGTGGCATCGTCAGATGAAAGGTGGTCAAACGGTTGAGGTTCAGGTAACGAAGCGCGTATTTAATGTAACGGAATCTTTTAGCAATTTTGGGAGAGTAGTAGACAACGATAACACTGCAGAAACCAAAACTCGTTCAATTTGGCAAGCAACCACGACCAGGTGTGTTGTGCTGTTTCCAAGTTTGATTTTTCGAGTGTGGGTCCCGAAACTTGTTTTTTTAACGAAAACCTATCCGATCTCTAAGCTGCGATAAAGAAGAAAGTTTTATGGAGAATTTTTGGCCCCTTATGTGGAGTGCGACGATTTCGGAGGTGTTACAATTACGATTAACATCGAAGCTCATATAGACTCCGGTGGGCAGGGCACCTATCTCCCATAACCCATGGAGAACAGGTCGGAAAATTAATTTGTAAAGGGTGATTTTTTAAAAGGAAAGTTTAAAAAAAACATAAAATTCAGAAAAATGCATGAAATCTTTATTTGAATGGATATTACGGTCCATATAATTGAATGGACCGTAATCCGCAAATGTTGACCTTGACTGCGCCTCAAATGGTCCATCCGCTTAGTCAAATTTTGGCATACTCTTTCCAACATTTCGGCCGGTATCTCACGAACAAATGCTTCAATGTTGTTGTGCAATGCGTCAGTTGAAGCGGGCTTGTCTGTATAGACATGAGCTTTAACATAGCCCCACAAAAAGTAGTCTAAAGGCGTTAAATCGCACGATCTAGGCGGCCAATTGACCGGTCCAGAACGTGAAATAAAATGTTCACGGAACTCGCCTCTCAATAAGTGCATTGTTGCGCGTGCTGTGTGGCATGTGGCACCATCTTGTTGAAACCACATATCATGCAAGTCAAGCTCTTGTATTTTGGGAAAAAAAAAAATTGGATATGATCTCACGGTAGCGCTCACCACTCACAGTTACGTTACGATTTCCATCATCTTTGAAGAAGTACGGTCCAATGATGCCACCAGCCCAAAAACCGCATCAAACTGTGAATTTTTCTGGATGCGTTGGTAGCTCTTGCAATGCTTCTGGCTGATATTCACTCCAAATTGACAATTCTGCTTATTTACGTACCCATTGAGCCAAAAATGAGCTTCGTCGCTGACCATAAAATGGAAGAAGCGCGCGTTGAACTTTCTTAACAGACCATACATTTTGATAATAAAATTCAATAATTTGCAAGCATATTGTTCGTTTGTAAGACGATTCATGGTTAAGTTATAGACCAGACTGAAGATGTTTGACAGTGAAACAAAAGACGAAACGTGCGTCAGCTGTTTAAACCAGTTTTTGCCAAAAAGAAAATAGCTAAAAAATCACCCTTTAAGTTCGAAGGTGGAGATCATGGCTACTTTACTGAGGATAAGAAGTCGTAAAGAAGGACGTCCGAAGCCGTGGGTGGGACTGCTGAATGACTTCGGCACGTGTCCGGGATGGATGGTCTGTCTTAATGTACTTTACCAATTTTAGTAATAAATTGAATTGAAATTAAACATTTCTTGGCCAAGTCCTGACTAAGTTTTCGCGCCGATGGTAATGATGATGATTACTATGATCGTTCGAAGAATTATTATTGCTTCAGAAATAATGGCAGGGCATTAAAAGTTTTTTTTTTCTGAACAATTTGAGGTTTTTCGTTTTTTGGGCCTTTTCTGTTCAAAATTAGTGTGATATCCGATTGAACTAAAAGCTATGTAAAAAACTGAAGTCAATTTTTACAGTTTTCAAAAAATGATGTCTTCAGTAAATCACAAACACTTGCCTTAAGCAAAGAATTTGGTACAAGTTCCAAAAAAATATATATATATTTATATATGCATATATGTATGTCCTCGTGTCGTCCAAAATGTTTGTCGAAATTCCCAAAGAGTGATTTACATCTCATCTATTCACACCAGGAACCCTACCATGACACATGGACACATACACCGCTCTATGGAAGTTCAAATAAACAATCTACCAATCTGACATACCATCAAGATCAGTGGGAAGAGATGCGAACAGCAAATGCGAACGCAAACTGTTCATGTGAGAATTACTACCCGTACTATACTCATCAGGTATGCCACTGTGTTGTGTTTCCCTTCACTTGACTCAATCCTCGTTTTGAACTTGTGGCAGCAATAAGTTTTGTTGCTGTGCAGTGTTTTAGAATAGAAATCAGTCCAAGTGTGTTGATTAGCATCTCGAAAAATAGGCAATAGCAAAAGTCGAAAAAAAATTTGTTTTAGAGTTCAAAATGTAGTTGGGTTTAAACGTAATATAAATCCTTGTGTGGAAATATTTTGTCCTTTACGAAGATTTCTAAACATTTTTGATTCTTAAACACGTTCTGAAAAATCAAACATATTCCACCTTGTCTGATCGTACCAGTTATTTAGTTTTTGTGTATTTTGTAGTCATAACATTTGAATAATTAAGTACACATTTTAAACCTGGCCTGAATTGAACTAGTTTCAAAAAGAACGAAATGGTGCAAAATTTACTATGTACTTAAATGTCGTTGTTTAAATTTGGAACCAAAGCTTTAGGATAAAAGTTCCGAAAAAAAACAAGAGTTGAACGGTTCTAAAATCTCCAGTGTGTCAATACTGTCTTTTGTGATCTTAAAGTCGATCTAAACAATGCATGGGCTTAAAATTTGCATTCAAAATAACGCTGAAGAAGATCGAAAATTTGTTTGTAGGATGTAAACAATTTGGATTTTGTTATTATTTATTAATTGCCTTGAATTAATTTATGTCACGTTTGTACCTCAAGCACATGTTTGTACGTGTCAAAAACAACTCAAGCACGAAATTAGTACAAAATTGGGACCGTTCCAAAAATGTCTTCTTTTCGGATTTTGTAAATTCAGTTGGGTTCAAAGCCCGAACAAACATTTTGGTACTGATCTCATACAGGTTTAAAATTTTTAAAAGCTTGTTCCGAATTCAGACTTTATCAAATTTTTATATGTTCCTTCCTTAAAATTTTAGAGTCATGTCGGTGGCTAATTGTTACAAAAGTTTATACATCATTAGGAATTTTTGAATATTTCTGAACTCAGCAAAAACGATGCAACATGCGTGCAATGCATATTGTAAGACTTCTGAACTAAGTTAACTTTTCGGAAACGAAAAAATCCAGAATCCAAGGGGTTAACTGGCCAAAACGTGCAGAAAACTGAATTAAGGAGTAGCACTAATGTTTTGTTCCCTCAAATTCCCTCAAAGCACAAGAAATTTATCCTTGATCTTTTTTTGACGTATGACCCAAAAATTGTAAAGGCATAAATCGTTCAAATCGGATAATCACTGGAAAATCTGACAATTCGTTGGTCTTAGATGCTGATGTCGATGATTTTGCGTTCCAAATTGTTACATTTGACGAATTCGCTAAAATTTAGTACCGTTTACAGTGGTAAAACTTTCCTGCACACAATTTAGGCCAATTGTGTGCATAAACCGAGAAACACAATTTCTTACGCCATTTTTTTTATTTGCCCCCACTTTTGTGAAACATTTTTATCAATCACAAACGTCATCCATCAAATGACATTCAAACAAAGTGCATTTCTAACGAGTAATGGGTTGCACAACGGCGGCAACCCTGATGAAATTTTCAAAAATACATTTTTGTCCAATTCCCATCTGCACGGGCCTGCGGCTCTTTAATCACATCTTACTGCCGCTGTGACAGCAGATAACAATGCACGTCACTCCGACAAGGAGAGGCCACTTGAAAGTAATTCCCTCCGACTGAGTCGAGCACACTGCACGCCTCCATTGGAAGTGAGCCAAAAAATGGAAGATCGCAGAAGCCCGCAGCGAGTGCACACGAATATATGTGCATGTGCAACTTTGAAGTCAAAGCCCACCCCAATGACACTGACACAATCGTGTAACTGTGATTGATATGGCAGATACATTTTTTGACACATCCCCCTTCCAGCCTGGCTGCACTTTGCGGTGAACTGAGGATGGGGTCCTCTGTGCTCAATGGATGTGGGAAAGCGCAGAAATTGAATGATGCATGAGATTGGGGGAAGGGCGAAGCGCACGGACGCGTCCAATGGACATGTGGGTCATCGTGTAATCAAGCAATTTACGCGACTTCGGACGCAGTGTGGGCCTGTTGTTGTCGTCGTCGTCAAAATGTGTCAGTCGACCGCGCTGTGGTGAGTATTCTAGATTATCTCGCGAGAGCCAGTGATGCATTTGGAATAGAAAACCAAGTGCGGGCGAGCTTAGAATACAGCCGGGCTGTCGTCGACGGTAACTCATTCCACGCAGTTGCTTTGTCTGCGTCCAGTACAGCCACGCGTACGCGATCGAGTGCAGGCCGTGCACTCATACACAGAGTCTCAGCGGATTAGCAGTGTGCCTCCACCGGGACGTGAATGAGGTTCCTAATTACACGTCATTGTTCCAATTTGTTTCAATTTGAATTGTAGCCCATGTCTCTGCGTTTTTGTTGCTGTTGTTTTTGTTTGTCCGCTCTCTGATGTGTCCCTGTTGACAGCGGCAAATTTATTTTTCTGCGCTTGTCTGTTGCACGCGCAGCGCACATATGTCGTGCCCCATAACTCGGTGGCCTGACGCAAGGGGGGCCAGAAAAAAAAAAAAAAAAGAAAGTTCCGCAAAGAGCACACAAAAACCGGAAGTTGACCGCCGCCCAGATGATGACGGAAAGACGCTCATCGTGGGACCTTCTGTGGTGCGTGCACACGCGCGCATAATGAGTGTATTCAGGTCTCAATTAGTCGACTGCAGGGTGATAAATTGCCCCGAGACCGGAAGTATTAGCGCGTTGATCAGTTCATTTAGTCGTCATTTTGACGTCGTTGTGCCCCCGGGAGGACACCACCAGCACGGAGCTCCTGTTGCGGGTCATTGCTTCGACAGGAGGCGGCGGAGATTGTAATAAATGCGTTCGAAGCTGCTCATTTCGTATGCAGGTCTTGACACAGTTTCGCATCGGGAGTGGCCTGCTGGTGTGCTGACCAGTACAAATGCGGATTGATTTGACTTTGAAATTGCGTTCGTTGTGAGCACATCATTGACATCATTTATCGCGCAACTCTGTGGCAGTTCTTGGTGTCCTGCGGGCGCGTTGATGGTTTTATGCTGTGTGGACGTCTTGGCGGAGATATATTGTCAGTTTGATGGACATTTATGAGCTCTAAATGGAGTTTGAGAGGTGGACGCAGGGTGCAACAGCACCTTTTGATTGACAGCCGTATGTGTTGACCAGACGATTCGCCCTGTCCGTCAGCTCCTTTTCTTCATCTTTGTGCCTCTTACTTCAATCCATCATCTGCTCGCAGTTGTCATCCGTTAGTCTTAGGTCCGCTTGTGTCACTTTTAAGTCTGCAGTTGCAAACCTTCGCGTCTTTCAACCGAATGATTTAAGACTTTAGTTTGACGTCTGTCAAAGTTAATCGGTCCGCAGTTGGCTTTTGTCATTTCTCTGTCGTATCAGATGACTGACTGGACGTCACTGCGTGTCACCAATCAATGGTGGATCTTCTGTCATTCACCGGACTGCTGTTAGTTGTTTTCCAGCGGTCGTCCGCTTAAATCAATCACAGTGATATTCACTTCAAATCAATGAAATGTCTAGGAGCTCTTGTCATATATCCTCACAAAACATCAGACAATTCAAGAAGTTTAAGCAATATGTCTTCATGTGGCTCATGTTGTTATCAATTTTTAAGTATCGTCAAGCTTCATTTAATACTAAGTCAGGTTTCGTCAATCATCATCACCAGTCATCATCAACCTGCCGTTTCGACGGCTGTCCTTCAATCGTAAGCTCTTAGGTCCCAAGATTATCAATCGCCATTTCTACTATCGTCAATCTTTAAGTCGTGATTCAATCACAAACTCAGCCTCTCAGTCGCCAATCAACGGTCATAAAATTTTCAGTCACTTGTTTTGCAGTAATCTGTCCTTACGTTGTCATATCTTCCATCGCCAGTAATTAACTCAGCAGTTCTTTAGGCAAAAAATTAGTCTCTTGGTTTTCAGTCTTTCATTTCTTTTACTTCAATCATCAATCGTTAAGCTGTAAGTTCGCAAGTCATCCCCTTCTTAGTCATTAGCTCATTATTCTGCAGTCACTCTTCGGACTATTTTGCCTGTCTCAACTCCGTCAGATCTATATTTTTCTGTAATTTGTAGCCGTAAACCCTTCAGTCCTCAATTTTTCAGTCATATACCTCGCAGCCTAGACCCTTGTGTTCGTCAGTCTTCTAATCACCACACATTCTATTTGTCACTGCCCAATCCTGTAGTCAGTTTACCAGTTGTCAGTCTACCAGTTGTCAGTCGTCTAGTTGTCAGTCTACCAGTTGTCAGTCTACCATTTGTCAGTCTACCAGTTGTTAGTCTACCAGTTGTCAGTCTACGAGTTGTCAGTCTACCAGTTGTCCGTCTACCAGTTGTCAGTCTACCAGTTGTCAGTCTGCTAGTTGTCAGTCTACGAGTTGTCAGTCTACCAGTTGTCAGTCTACCATTTGTCAGTCTACCAGTTGTTAGTCTACCAGCCGCCCTTCTCTTCTGTCTATTTAGTCGTAAAACCTTCAAACCTCAGTGATTTACTTCTCAATCTTTCATTCAATACTAACCATATTCAGACTTATGTTCGTCAATCTTTTAGTATTTTCACCCTCTTAGTCGTTAGCCATTTATTCCTCAGCCTCTCTTCAGTCGCCAATGCCTAAGTCACCATTCTGTCTGTCCTCCTTCAGGCGGAGTTTTTTTTTCAGATGTTGGAAGCTACAAATTTTTCTTTCATAAATACCACAGAAATGACACTTGTATTCGTCAGTTTTTAAGTCGCAAAACTTTCTGTCTGTAACTGTCATATTCTGTAGCCATAGGACTTGCAGTTGTCGGTCTACCAGGCGCTTTCACGTCAACCTTCCACTCATATGACCTTCAGACGCCAATCATTCATTCGTCAATCATTCATTCGTCAATCTTTCAGTTGTAAGTCAAATACCCCTCAGTCAGTTAATCATCAGTCGTTAATCTCGTAGGCATCAGTCTTTAGTCTTCAGACTTTATTCCGATACAACCTTGCGTGAGTTTTTCAATCATCAGTCTTACAGTCGGCATTCAATCATCAGTTCTTCCATCGTTAGTCAGTCGTCAAGCCTTAATTGTTCAGTCTTTTTTATTTGTTAATTAGGCCGTCTCGACTCCTTAGGCTTTGACTCGCTCTCTCGTCAATCTCTCAGAAGTCAAGCACCTCTCAGTCAATCAATCATCAGTCGTTAGTCATCAGTCTTTAGCCTTTCGTCAATTAGGTTTTCCTAACTTTTTATATTCCGCCACAATTTTGCGTGATTTCTTCAGTCGTCAGTCTTCTAGTCGGCATTCAATCATCACTTCTCTCATCGTTAGCCGTCGTTAGCCGATAGCCGACGTTAGCCTCGTCTTTTAGCCGTTAAGTCTTTAATGTTCAGTCTTTTAGTCGTTAGTTAGGTCGTCTCGACTCCTCTAGCATTTTTTCCTCTTCCGTGAATTTTGCAGTTGTCAAGCTTGTGTGTGGCCTTCACGTCGAACCCACAGTTGTCTGCTAATAAGTGAATCTTTTTTCATCCTCGTTCCGTTGGATAATTGCCGGTCCACAATGGTACCTGTCCAGTCTTCAGGCGCAAGTCCTCCAATCATCCGCGGTCACCAGTCAGCTTGTCAACATACCTTCAGCACGTACCCTCTACCTTCTTCAAGATGTCAATTCACCAGAATTACTTTGAATGAAAAGCCCCCTGAAATGGTCCAGTAGACGCTTCCCATCCAAACTAAGTCCCTCCCATCATCAACCCTTTCGCGCTGATGACATACGACTCCATTTCATTGCAAGGACTTTTTGAACCACGCCTAATGAGGTCAAATGACGCGTCCCTGCCGAATGTTTGATTGCGCACCCGCACCCCGCTGCATAAATCGACCAGAAAGATCTGCCCACTCTTTAGTCCACTACTACAGCTCGGTTCGAGGACTAATGAGTTCATTTCCCTCCTCCCAGCATCCATCTAAGCCCCAAGACGAACGACCTCAATTGACTTCTGTCAACAGGACTTCGTCGACTCGCATACACACACCCTCCTTAGTCATCCAGCAGCCCTCTTCACACCCCTGGACTCGCTGACACAAGCGTTTTCCACAAAGCAACGAAGACAAACAACAGGGAGTCGCCAGGTACTTTGGATAAATGACTACCAATGACTGCTGCTAGCCCCGTTTCCCCACATCGCCTGCCCTTTCAAATTCGAATCATTTCACTAAATTTCAATTCACGCCACTGTTTTTCGTCTGGCCCTGGTGTTGCTCCCCTTGGCGCACAAAAAAGAGTCGTCTACGGGCTTGTCGCGTTCTCGTTGCTTTTTTGTGTGTTTTTGGTGATGACTACACACCGCCGGCTGTACCACAGAACCACTCCCCCCACTGAGCACATGCACCTCCGGGGAATACAAATTACTTGGATTCCGATGCACTGACGGGTGAAAGGGGAGGGGGAGAAGAGCAGCAGGGAGGTGTGAAACCACTTAGCCTTATTAAAAGAGGACGAACCGTTTGTCCCGGTGCCAGGGCCAGTGCCGGTCCCTAATCATCCCTTCGGCCGGAGAATATATTAATTTGTGCACTTCATGTGTCATCGCAGCCGTCAGCGACGCGCGACGACGCACAACAAACGGCGTGTTTTTTGCCAAAAAGAATTCAACTTTTGTTCGCCCAGCGTAGTTTTTGTTTCAAACAAAAAATAATTCGCAACACCCGAACGGGCGTCGTTTGTCATCGACGGTGGCCATTGCTGCAGATACATTTGTTTGGCTCGTTAAGTCGCCAGAGCGCGGCCGATGACAAAGCGAATAAATAACCCAGACCGACTGGTCAACTGGCCGGCTGGCCGGGCCGTGCAGTGCGTGGGGAACGGCGTGCGCGTCCAACACTGTTTCTCATTAGTTTAATTAATTAATGAATTAAACGCTCGGAATGCGCGCTAATTCCCTTCTTTCGTCCACCCAAGAGGTGGAGATGAGTCGACGTCGGATGGCGTATTGGTCGGGGACGACAGTGCGCTGCAGGAATGATGTCTCCCAAGGGGCGTAGGGATATTTAATTTTTTCCTTCATGAGAAACCGGCGCATTATTATTTTTATATCCCTTCTCCAGTGGATTGGAATAAATTATCCCCGAGCTGTGGGGGCGGTCGCCTTGATGGACAAGGCTGTGGGCCGCGCTCCGTTTATTCATCCTCTGGGCAATGATGTCATACGGCAGGAGAGGAAATAAAACAGAAGTAATGCCAAACCCAGCACGCATCTAGGCCTAGTCGCAGGAAGAGATGAATGAAGATTGAGTGGAAAGTGTTTACTTCAATTTTTGGGGGGTGAAGTGAAAGTGTTGCCCTGGGGGGCATAATCGCTGACTGGCGTTGCTCTGGCAGGTGGGCGGACAGCGGACAGCAGACGGCTGAAAAGGATTGTTTGAGTTGTGGAAGTAATTAGTTGATCAAAGAGAAGTCGCTTTCAAATATTTATGCGTTTTAGTGGGAAGGTTAATTCTGTTTGAACGACAGTCTACAATGTCCGATGCGGGACAATGGCTGAAAGTGGGCGATGAAATCAAATTGGCAGTAAAAACATTTGCCATGGCTTGAGTGAATTCAGAGTTTGAGATGACGAAATTGGAAAGATTAGCGGAAACTTGCGCAGATGCCTTTTTCATAAATGAAAAACTTATCCTATAGCTCTACCTTCACAAGTACATTTCTTCAATCATTTGATTAAGGCTTAGATCCTGTCAATCAATCATGCAGTTTCAAAGTTTGCATGTTTCGGTGCTCACACTTGTGGGCCGTTCTAACGAACGGAGGATACCAAAATTAGTGGCCTGAAATTGATGGAGATGCAGTCAAAAATCTCGAGAAGTGAATGATTGATACCAGAAAGATTGACAACTGAGGCAAGCCTTGATGGAAATGCAGTCAAAAATCTCAAGAAGTGCATGATTGTATGATGTGATGAATAAATGATTGATGCCTAAAAGATGGACAACTGAGCCCAAAAGTGATGGAGATGCAATCAAAAAGTCCCGAGAATTGCATGATTGCATGATTGATGCCAAAAAGATTGACAACTGAGCGCTAAAGCGATAAAGATGCAATCAAAACATCTCGAGAAGTAAATGATTAATGCCAGAGAGATTGACAACTGAGCAAAAAATTTATGGAAATGCAGTCAAAAATCTCAACAAGTGCATGATTGATAAATGTATGATGTAATGAATAAATGATTGATGCCAAAAAGAATAACAACTGAGCGCAGAAGTGATGGAGATGCAATTAAAAAGTTTCGAGAATTGCATGATTGATGCCAAAAGGATTGACAACTGAGCTCTAAATTGATGCAGGTGCAGTCAAAAATCTCGATAAGTGAATGTTTGATGCCAGAAAGATTGACAATTGAGCCAAAACTTGATGGAAATGCAGTCAAAAATCTCAAGAAGTGCATGATTGATAAATGTATGATGTGATGAATGAATGATTGATGCCAAAAAGATGGACAATTGAGCCCAAAACTGTTGGAGATTCAATCAAAATATCTCGAGAATTGCATGATTGATGAACTGATGAATGAATGATTGATGCCAAACAGACTGACAAATAAAAGACTGTCGTCTAAAAAACTTGAAATCAAAAATCTGAAGATTAGGAGACTGACTACTAAAGGACAGAAGACTGAAGGGCATTTGGCTGATTTTCCTAAGACTAAAACACTATTGCTTGAAAGATTGACGACTGATGGATCTTAAACTGAAGAACTGGAAACTGAAAAATGCTCGACTTCTGCGAAAGCCTGACAACTGATGTGTTTGTTGACTAAAGGACCAACTACTAAGGAACTCCCCTCTAAATAGCTTACGTTTGAACTTCTGAAAAATTAAGGATTGATGACTGAAGGGTTGAGGAATGATGATTGATGAATTGGCGACTGAAAATTTCCAAATCCTTGATTTAAGGGAATGTAAAAGTAAAAAATAGTGCCGCTAAAGGATCCGAAGACTGAAGGATAGACTTAATATTGCCGTTAGCAAACCGATGACTTAAAGACTGATGATTGAGAAGGTGGCAACGGAATGGCAAATGAACAATTTCCAAATGACTGACGGCTTTGTTTTATTGACCAAGAACCTCAGATGAGTATCTCACTATTCACAACAACTGTTTGACAACTTGCATATCACGACAAAAAACCGACAACTTCGACAGACACGCTGTATAAAAGAACTTCTCCTGAAGGAGCTCATAATCAAGGAGAACAGCAGTCCACCACGCCTGTTCAGTTCATCAACCACACCGACCAATTCGTTGTCATTTGATAATCTAACTTCTCCACTGCATAGGGTGTGGTTCCCTTAGCTGCCGCCCAGTTCTGCCGTCAATTAACCGTTACAATAAGGTTATCTGCCAAAACTGACAATCAGTCTAGTCGCTTCAATCGATAGCCAATCTTAAATCAATGTTACCCCCGACGTCTGTGCTTTAAGTTGAAAGCAGCCGATTTCGTTCGCTTTCCGTTGCTAGTCGCGGCAATAAATCCAGAAGCGAACGGCACGGAGGCGAACTTTTTTCCCTAACTTTGTAAGGGGATGGGGTGTGGGAACACTTAAACCACATTTAGCCGCGCTGCTCCTTAAACTTTCCCTAATTGGCGGCACATCTGGCCCATCACCCTTTCGACTTGATAAGCGTTTCAGTTTTTTGTTCCTCTTCTTTCGGCATTTTCCGTCTGCCCTATGCGGCGCTTACTCCCTCAATTTGGCCAGAAACTATTAAAGTACCATAAAAGGCCAAATGAATGTGCCATACTCCTTGTAGCCAAGTCGTCGACGTTGTCGTCGTGTCGCCCTTTCTCTGCCGCGCTCTGTCTGGTTATTGAGCACCGGCAATATACAAGACCCCTGGCAATGCGCGGCTTCCTCGGTCGTGGGCAGGCTGGCAGTCAGGGATATTGTGGCGTAGACAATAACTTTCAAAGTGTCAAAGTTTTCCCCATCAACTTGGGAGTGAAAGAAAGAAAATCCTTTCCTGCCCGGAAAAGAAGGATGTAGTCGATCCATCGAAGGATATGTGGGTGCACTCCACGTTTGTCCTCGGCAGACGCCTGTCAAAATTGAACAATTTTTTCTGCACCACCGCTGTCGCAAGCGTTTTCAAGACACCCAGCCCGTCAACTATCAATGGACAAAGTTTGACGGAGGTTTGCCGTCCCATCTACTCCGGCTGTGATTGAGGGCGGGTTGGTGTTTATATGCAAGCACATGCGGCGTACTAGCGAAAGCCATTATCGGGACTGTGGCAGGGTTCCGCCCTGGGATCGATTTCGTTGAAGGGTGCTCACAATGAGATAATCGTGCAAATCAACCCCCCTCATGTTAATGTTGCGCTAATGTCAACCACGAATCGCCCAGGGGGAAGCGATGGTGTTGAATGTCATTTTTTCGGTCTCGCTCTCTCAGTGGTGACACCACCACTGTTGAGAGGATGGGGAGGGAGAGTGACATTTTCGGCTCGGTTTTGGGTGCGTTAAATGTCATTGGCGTTGTCGTGGCTCACGCACATTAAAATGCTTTCGATTTTAATGCTCCCATTTGGGAGGCGTTGATGATAACGTTAATTTGACAGATGCATCAACGCTGTACGTGGTGGTATTTGCAGGGTGGAGTTGAAAAGTTTCACTTCACTTGCACAGAGAATGTGTTTGTGTGGGACTGAATGTGTTGGGTTGACTTTCGGGTTTAAAGGGGCTAAGTTTTGCCGAATGATTTACGACAACTGGGCGGGCGACCAATTTGTTCTACCGGCTTTTGCTCATTCGGTGCATTGACTACATTTCTTTTGGTTCACTTCAGCACAGAAATCTGCGTCTATTGAATTCCCTTTTAAGTTACAATCAAATAAGGTGGCCTTAACGTAGTCTAACACAACAAACAAATGTGAAGATGAATACTGACAGCATGAACCTTACGACCACCCCGATTTCTGTCTGAATTTTAGAATTAACGCTAAGACTCCGTTTTCCTTCAGTTCTTCGGAGAAAACACTGTCTTAAAGGCGCATCTCGTGGTTCATCAGCGTTGAATGTTCACAAAGCAAGGGCATGATACATTTTGGGTTTTGTCACGAACCCTACTTCTTCCGCAACACTTCCGGATTCCATCCATGGTTTATCTTTAAAATGAAGCCTTAAATTTTCTTATATATGGCAAGTTTGGACGAACTTTCAAAACACGCCTGACTGCGTCTCGGCGAAGTCCTTATTCAGTCTTGTTGAAATCTTTTAAGAAATTAAGGTTTGCCTTCCCGTGTTCCCCAATCATTTTTTTCTGACTCCCGATGGTGCACTTAAATTCTGGTACGCCACAACGTGCTTCTTTTGGTCTAAGTTCATACCTTTTGGTGTAATAAGATTGCTTTCAAGTTGAAAACTGGATGTCGAAACAACCCTCTAGAGACGAGAACCTAGTTTCTCTACAACCATTCATTCTACACTTGAAATTAAAATTTGGGTTTTTTTCAACATTTCTGGCATTTTGAAAATTTTGGTCATTTTATAAATTTTTGAGATTTTGAACATTTTTAACATTTTTGACATTTTGGACGTTTGGGACATTTTTGACATTTTGAACATTTTAGAAATTTTTGACATTTTGGACGTTTGGGACATTTTTGACATTTTGACGTTTGGGACATTTTTGACATTTTGAACATTTTAGAAATTTTGGACATTTTTGACATTTTGGACGTTTGGGAAATTTTTGACATTTTGGACGTTTGGGACATTTTTGACATTTTGACGTTTGGGACATTTTTGACATTTTGAACATTTTAGAAATTTTGGACATTTTTGACATTTTGAAGATTGTGGACTTTTTAGATATTTTGGACATTTAAGATATTTTGGACGTTTGGGACATTGTAGAAATTTTTGACATTTTGCACATTTTTGACATATTTGATGTTCTGGACATTGTTGACATTTTAGACATTTTGGACGTTTGGGGCATTTTGGACATTTTTGGCATGTTTGACATTTCTGTGATTTTGAAAATTATTGGCATTTGGACTTTTTTGACATATTTGATATTTTGGACATTGTTGACATTTTAGACATTTTGCACGTTTGGGACATTTTTGACATATTGAACATTTAAGAAATTTTTGACATTTTTAACATTTCGGTAATTTTTTGATATTTTGACGTTTGCGACATTTTGGACATTTTGAACATTTTATAAATTTCTGACATTTTGAACATTTTGGACATTTTTAACGTTTTGAAGATTTTTGGCATTTTAGATATTTTGGACGTTTGGGACATTATGCAATTTTTGACATTTTCCACATTTTTGATATTTTGGACATTGTTGACATTTTAGACATTTTGCACGTTTGGGGCATTTTGGACGTTTTTGACATATTTGATATTTCGGCCTTTTTGGACATTTTTGACATCTTGGAAATTCTTGGCATTTTGGACATTGTTGACGTTTTTGATATTTCGAGCTTTTTAAACATTTTTGACATTTTGGAAACTATTGGCATTTGGACATTTTTGACATTTTGGACTTTTGGACATTTCAAGAAATTTTTTCCTTTTGAGAACCGCGATCGCCGATTTTCTTCAGCCCCATTCCTAATATGGGGAAGTAATGTTGTGTGAAGTAATAGGATGTGGTCCTTAAACACTTACTGTGTGTTTTTTTTTGGAGGATTCCTAGCACTCGTTTCAACAACTAGTGTTCGAAGGATTTAAGGGAAAACTGGCCAATACTCTCTTCTCTTTCAACAAAGAATAAATAATCAGAACTCCCATTGCCAGTCACTTGTGTCTCCTCCTTAGGCACTCGCCATAGCCGGAGACGTTGCGCCCAACATCTTATGTATGCTTGCTTGTATGCCCCTTGTATGCGTGCCTTACTAGGAACCGACACAGGAACAACCTCATGCGAAACTTACATGGATCTACAAATCGTTGGAGTGCCAGAGGGTTCTCTACTAGGTCCTTCATCTTTTCTTTTTCTTTATCAACATATGGCTGCATTCATATTTTCACCACAATTACACTCAAAACACAAAAAACCTGTATCGTTTCCCCTTTACTATTTTGGAGTGCCCACATTCTTCCATTTCAGTACTCAGTACAGTACGCTCAGCGTACGCTTGTTTCACTGTCGCCACCGCCACGCACTCATTTTCGAATCAATTAAACTTTAAGCGTCCTAAATTGGATTTTCGCGGAGGGCGTCAGCTTCCCTCCTCACAAGTGGCGAAAATATGTCTCCTCGAGCTGCGTTGTGCACCGAAATGTAATCGATCCCAGAGAGAAAGAGTTCAAACTTTTTCAATTAGTATCTGCTGAGCTGTCGGTATGTGGTGCTGCTGTTGATGGTAGCATGGGCACAGGGTGGACGAAATGGACACATCCAATGTACCAGGGACACATGTTAAAAGCTAGTCATGTGCGTTTAATGGAATTTTCTTTGCCCTGCCATGCAAAACTACATAAAACTCAACCTAGCGTGTTATATCTCAGTCCACACGTGCTCCTTTCGCTTCTTGCTCTACCCCCTATCAACGCTTCCCCTTTTTTTCACATGTCTGACTGGCGAATACTTCGTTTGAGTTCGCTGTTCTTCTTCGGCCGTTGGTTCTCCTGCTGCTGATGCTGCTGCTGCTGCTTCTTCTGCTGCTGTTGACGCTATCGCTGGCGGCAGTGGGTAACGGAATTACTGAAACGAATTATGTGTAATGCAATTTTGTTCCCCATTCCTCCACCGTTCACTCGTGTACACATGCAAGGAAGTGTACATTTTTCTGAACACTGTTTTTTTTCTGTGCTTCTCGCTTGTTGCTGCAACCAGGACGCGTGAAAAAAAGGATTTAGTGTGCGTGAAGCTAGTTGGATAGGGTTTAGTTTGTGCTTTTTGTGCCGATTTTTAATTATATCACGTAGAGAATTTAAATAAAATCAGTTGAGCAATTAATTCGAAGCTCTCTTGCGGATAATCGCATTTGAAATAATCTCACTCTAGCTTCAGGGGGCCGCAATCGGATTTAGCTAACACTGGCAACAGTTGATGGGGGGTCCTAGAAATTTTTTCAGAAATTTCATATTCAGAACTGTGGAAATTAGGTTGCGGCTGGGAATCAGAAAGGAAATATTTCCTCGTCTTTAGTTTGTCTGTTTCGTTGTTTTTCTCTCTGCTCGCATGCGTCTTTCCGAACCTCGTGGCTACCTTTCAGTTGAAGCTGCAGTATTGTCCGGCAATTCAAGATGGTCTTGGATGTGCCAGCGCGCCGCAATTGCTTTCACATTTTTTCAAGTTTGAAGTGTGTGTACTGCAGTTTTGTCGTTGCCTTATCCGGTAAAGGGCAAAACGTTAAAAACAGCAACAACGGAACTCACTTGATTTATAAATGAACCTGAAACCAGTGCAAGCCTTTAATACAGCCTGATATGTTCGCTCATTCGAGAAGCAGTCATTTCAGGACCTGAAATCGCTTATATCAAAGGTTCTGTGTTAAATAATGGTTCAGTGATAAGTTTTCATTCCCACTTGGATGATGCAGAAATGCATCAGTTGCACGAATGCATCAGATGCACGAATGCGTCAGATGCACGAATGCATCAGTTGCACGAATGCATCAGATGCACGAATGCATCAGATGCACGAATGCATCAGATGCACGAATGCATCAGTTGCACGAATACATCAGATGCGCGTATGCATCACATGCACGAATGTATCAGATGCAGGAATGCACCAGATGAACGATGCATGAATGTATCAGGTGCAACAAAGCATCAGATGCGCTAATGCATCAAATGCAGGATTCATTGTACGTTTTCGATACGACACGGTAAACATCTTAAAGTTCCGATTTAAGGTGCAAAGAGTTCATGCGAAAAAATATTCCTGAAGTACCCCTCCTCCATTTTTAAGGACCTTAATTCTCCTCTTCTCAGCCCTAAACGACATCCTTAAACGGCGTGAATAACGACGACAAACCGAATCTCGTTTTCGTCGCCTTCGTCCCGGCGGAACAACCTCACATCATTTTCACCGTCTCTCACACGTTGCAGGGATCCTTGATAGATTCACCCTGCGCCGTGGGACCCCCGGAACACATCGTGTAATGGCGCAACTTCAAACGGTTATCCCTTACAGCAAAGTGCTCACTAATCCCCTTGCCGTTTGCTGTCATCGTCGTTGTCCTTGTCGTCGTTGTGTTCATTGGCATTCAAAATCGAACCAAAAAGACACCACATCCTCCTACAGACAGGATACTTTCTTCGTCCCAAAGGACGATCGAGGGAAAAGAGGTTTTCCTTGAAAGTAGAATCAAAAATAATGTCTTCTCGCATTAAGTGGGGACATCGAGCACCCCTCCCAGTCGTCGACCGTTGGCTGAGCAGGCTGACACCTCTTTCTACTTGACTGAGCCAAATGTGAGAACACATCAATTAGCCATCTCGGCAGTTGCGGGAAAGAGTTTAGGGAATGTCGGGGCTATGTTGTGGTTCCTTGACCGAAAGGGGCGTCAGCAATCATACAACGCTGCCTAATGGACGCCGCAACCATAATTACAGTCCGCGGCGGTGAACCAATTAATTTTTCTAAGAACAGAACAATTCAAGAGCCAACGCAACCAAATCCATTGACAGTCCAATGAACCTCACACCGGCTGGTGGTCGGCGGAATGGGGAGGGGTAGATGGTTTAGCGTTTTTCCGGTTTGCACTCTTCGTAAGCGAGGAAGTGAAGAAATATTACGGCTACAGCCAGCACCACTCCCACCACCAACATTGCCAGCACCGACAACGGCACCAGCAGAGCAGAGCAGAGCACTGTAACCGGAGTACATGGGACGGAGGTACCCTTTCTGGAAATGACTTGGTCATGAACTTGACAGACAAACACGCCGGACAGAGTCACGAGGCGAGAGTCAATGGAGAATGGACAGAGAAAAAAAAAACAACGAAAAGGAAAAACAAGACACATCTCGGCATCTTACCGAGATGTGCCCAGAAGGCGCGGCGATGAAGCAGGTCGACCAGGTCGCATGGTTCGCCGACGCTCGCTTGGCTGGTCGACTGCCGTCGTCGTCGTCGTTTTCGTCTTCGTCTTCCCATCTGACTATGTGGTCAATGTCTTGGGCCTAGGTAAACGGACGATTTGCTCTGTGCGCTGTCATAATCTTGATGACGAACTTGCGTTGTCCCCCTTGTGCCGGTTGGTCGTGGTGGTGGTGGTGTTGGTCGCAGCCCTTGCGTGTGTGTGCGTTTTTAATTTTCTCTTGAACGCAACTATCGTGACGTGGTAATCTTCACGGTTGAGACGAATCCCCTTCCAAAGGCTTCGCCTAATGATCATCATCAGCCCATATCAGCACTGCACACAGGGCCCATGCACTGCATCTGATGATAGATGGTGGCCGTACGGTTAATTGATACCCCTAACCCTGGACGGGTACACTCCTGGGAAATCCCAAGACGTGAATGGACATCCGAGGTCTTTGTGTTTGTCTCGTCTCCAGACCGGATTACGGCGCGCAGTTGTTCCTGCATGAACCCCGGTATTCTTGGGGCGCATGACGGCGGAACTAATCAGTTTAGGGAAGCGGAAATGAAATTCTCCATTTGAGGGCGAATTCGGGGATAATTATGAAAGACATGTTGTTTGTCGAACAGAGAGAAGGGGACTCAGATGGGGATTTATGATATTGACGGGTTGTTGAACGCTAATTGATGGTGAAACACGTCCGATGACGAAGGGCATTGAGGTTGCCTTCGGAGGTGCTAATGGGGCGGCGATGGTGTGCTTGGTTATGTCGACACATTACGAGGGATTTTCATGCAATCGACTCGGCGGATTGAAATGCTTGCGTGTTACTTTTGACAGGCCAATTTTGGGGTCCGGTCAAGTGTGTAGCCGCTGTTGATCGGTAATTGTTGGGAAACTTTTGAAAGTTTTCCTTTGAGCAGTCGTTTGTATCTGTCAAATCCGTTTCAGGTGGATTTATGGTTGACAGGACAGCGGTGGGAGGAGCGTGAGTGCAGCCACTGCAGTGAGGATTATGATGATGACCTCTTTGCTGGTCATCCGGATTTTGTGTCCAAGTGGAAGTGAAAGTGGGTGCTGATTGCGACTCAATTTGGAGTGCATTGAAATATGATTGAAAAAGGGCATCAAGCAATCAGACAACTGTGGCACTTGTGGGGACTCAATTGGAAGTTAATTGGAAGTTAGTACTGCGAAGGCAGATTAGTGTTTCTGGTAACGCGGCGAAGGAAATGGACTGCAGACAGAAACATCTTTGCTAGTAAGTAAGGTTGTGAAATGGAAGTTCAATAAATAACACTTGCCTTTGATTTTAAATTCATACGACAACGCAACAGAGGACGGTCCAGGTTGAGATCGCACACTCAAGTGGAGAAGGACCTCGATCGACTTGGAGTGCGCAACTGGAAGCAGCTGGCGAGAGATCGTCGCATGTTGGTTGGCTGAAGTCGCATGTTGGTTGAGGTCCCGAAAAGAAGGTTTTATGGACCGCCTGTCCAAAAAACGCACCACTTTGGTGCGTTTTGCTTGTATAAATGAACTTTGTTGGGTTTCGAGTCGACAGATTTTGTGGTTTGTAAGAATTCCCTGTTTTCAAGTGTCTTGCATGCTCAGTACTATTGTTCTGCTTGGCATGAATGCAAGATCTGTATTATGGATATTTTTGCACCGCCTAGCCTTAGTTGGTACTTGGAACCATGCGGCACAGGTCTTGGTTTTTTTAGCTTTTCTCATTGACATGTTTACATAAAAATTTAATTTGAATCCAATATTTCACGAAAACCCAATCCTGCTTTAGTCTTTAAATTTTTTCCCTCTTGATGTTCTCATTGCGAATAAATGTTACCGTAGAACATGCGTCGTGAATGTTTCAGTTATTCAAAAGGCGCCTAACCTTTGAAAACCAGCTCCACCATCTAGAAAACAGGTCTTGCACCAAGCTTAGAGAATCGTTTCATCGTATAAAAACAGAATATGATCATATTTTGTAAATTTGGAAGACAGGCCTTGCCCCCAGCTTAGAGAATCGTTTCATCGTATAAAAGCAGAATATGATCGTATTTTGTAAATTTTCGTCCATTTTGAAATGAATATAGAACTTAATTGAAAAATGCGGTCCCAAAATATCACTGAAAACGCCACTTTTGACACAAACAACGTATTTATGAGAAGCTGCTAACGTTCAGGGTCATTCAGTTTGTGGTTTTAATTTGGCAGCAATGGCATTTAAATTCTGACACAGTTAGCTGTCATTTGAGGCGCAACAACGTTAGCTGATTGTTTTCCATTTACGGAATAAAATTGACTTACAATTGAACGAAGCTTCAAACTTGGTAAAACTAACTACAACTTTGGTCGTCGAAATGACCCCACTTTCCGTCCCTCAAGGGATGACTTTGGTCGCTGTAGTTGACCGACAGTGATATGTACAGTTTAAATTGCAGATAACTACACCTTCTGGTTATTTAATGCAACTGACACCTTGGTTCACATCTTTTACAGTCGAAGCTGGATGTAGTCACATCGCTTAGAAGCACAAATCAGTTTAAGGCATAATTTCATCCAGCTAGTTGCTTTTTCTCAGACAGATGGCAGAAGGGAAAATGTCAGTGTCACATTATTTTGTTGTCGACGTGATGTGACAATGTTGACTGTATTTGGTGCCATACAACTGACACGTCAAGTGATGCCAAGTTGCATACCGACTACGCAAGCAGTCGACAGAATTTTGATGCTGTTTGAAGAGCATTCATGCGTTACTAAGTAATACTACGCATTTATCGGTTGTTCAGCGTTTACATCTGTCGAACTTATCGTTCAGCTTTAAGTGTTTAAGGATTTCCATTCAGGCTTTTCAAGTTTAACTCACTCAGCAATTGGATTCTGCTGACCACTCCTACTCCTGTTGCATGTTGCAACGACTGACTAAACTCGGATGAAGGAATACCTTTTTCAATGATGAAGCGCATTTCTCGCTAAAGAGAATCAGAAAATTCTAGAAGAGAGCAAGGGGGTGGCAATGCATGAGCTTGCAAAGTGCTTGCTTGGTACGCTCTGTGCTTGGTCGCTCTGTGACTTTGATTCATATTTTATGGAAGATGATAATCGGCAGCTGGTTATATGAAAGGTTTTCCATGAGAGACTTGACCACTTTGAATATAACTTGCGAATGCTTACATCAAACTGTCAGTGTCATCGTGGAATCAAAGAATACGAATGATGAATGAGCAACGTCTGCAAATTCTAGAATAATTAGCTTCCTAGTGCTGCTGGCTTCCCCTTTATTTCATCCAGAGCCATGATAACCGACTGTTTGTATCAGGGATTGAATCTTCTAATTTCGATTATTGACTTGGTTCGAACAAGTTGGATCACCAATTAAAAAATGTTGCCAATAAGAGTATTCGTAACTTCAGTTTTTGCAACCGTCATCTGGTCACCAGTTTCATGCAATGTGACACCGTAAGACGTTTTTCTCGTGATAACAAAAATAATGTCAAAGCTCTCGTGGCATTGAAAACCAGCATTACTTAAACCTCAATCGGTGCTATGAAGTTTCTTGAAGCGGCCATTTGAATGAAATTCTTTTCGCACATTTCTTGACATACTCCGAACTCTCTAAAAAAAATATTTGAGTATGCATCCTTGTGGTTTTTGAGGTTTTACTTTCCAAGTAATATACAACTTCTGCCGCCTCACGATAATTAGTGATTGAAATTTATTAAGGTGAGAAGGTGTAAAGACGTAACCTTGAGGAACACCAGGACTCTAATCACTTAACCTTGAGGAACACCAGAGCTGTAATCACGTAACTTTTCAATCGACTGTCACCCTGACGATCAACCAAAGCGATATCGTCGATAATTTGCATCGTATAACTCAGCCACTATCGTCTCGCCTACAATCTATTTTATACACAGTTTGAGCGCTGCTAGGCGCAACATATCTCTTGTCATAATTGTACATACACAGCAAAACAATAAAAAACTACAGCCCGATAGTTTTCCTTGCTTTACTGTGTGTGTACACATTACGAATGGACGAAGGACTGTTCAAGTCCTCTTCCTGTATGAAGTTTAATTTAACGGAATATTTTTTTTTAAGTAATTTTGACTGTACATTCATATTTCCCTAAGCTCAGAATTATATCCAAAACATTTTGTAATTACTGATTACATTTTTTTCCTTACTTTTGTTTTCAAATTTTCACCACATGCATGCCAGCCCGATGCAAAACCGATCATCGGGACAATAGCGATTGGAAGTTTGAGTTTTTTACATAAAACAAAGAAAATTATATCGTTTGGTCAATATCGTTTTTCTTTGCTTCTTCTTCTCCTTCCCTGGGCCTCAACCGACATGCCTCTCCAGCCAGCACGATCTTTCGCCAGCTGTCTCCAGTTGCGCACTCCAAGTTGGTTGAGGTCCTTCTCCACTTGTGTGCGCCACTTCAGTCTAGGCCGTCCTCTGTTGCGTTGTCCCAATGGCTCGGATTCAAGCACTTTCATGGCCGGAGCAGTGGTGTCCATATGCTCTACATGGCCTAACCATCTTAAGCGTTGTATCCGTAGACGCTTAACCAGGCGCATGTCGCTGTACAGCCTATAGAGTTCGTCATTAAATCTTCTCCTCCAGATGCCATCAACGCAAACAGGACCAAAAATTGCACGCAAAACTTTTCTCTCGATAAGACTAAGGGCTTCCTCACCCGCCTTTGCTAACGTCCAAGATTCTGCGCCATATAGTAGGACGGGGATGATCAAGCTGTTATATAAAGCGAGCTTAGTCCTTCGAGAGAAGAGCTTTATTACTCAATTGCCTCTTGAGCCCAAAGAAACAGTGGTTGGCAAGAGTGATTCTGCGTTTGATTTCGGTACTGATGTTGTTCTCCCTTTTGTTTTTGCTTACGCGATGCAGAACTCTCTTTTCAACGATATCGTCTTCAAATTTTAATTATCGTCATCAAAGTTTAATTTAAGAAGTGCAGATGCTCTACAAGGATACTGCTAATTCTCAACTTTAACTACTGAACAACGACAATGTTCACTGAATTACTTGTCACTTGAGTTTTAAGTTCACATAATTTATTCTTAAAAGTTGCCGCCATAACGTAGTGGGTAGAGTGCAACGCTCACACGCCGAAAGTCCAGGTTCGATTCTCGGACACCACCACCATCCTGAACACCGCGGATTTTTCACAGCACCACCTCGTTCACTTCTCAGACTTCGCCGTCGGGATCGACGAAGGCCGATTTCTACAGAAGCAACACAAGCAGTTGATGATCATCATCGGTCCTGGTTTGTCGCGCCATGCAATATATGCATGCAACCCTCGACTGACTTCATTCACTACAATTTAGCACAGATTACAATATTCATGCATTACAATGTTGCCATCCAATAATAATCTTTCTTAAAAAAGTCAAATTTTCATTTTTCATATTTTAGTATGTTCTTCAAGTAACATCAAGACCTCCATTTCTTTCCGGGAAACTTTGTTGTATAAGCCTTCGTTGCTTGCTTCTAAATGGTTGAATGGGACAACGGCTTAGGCTGAGGTGGCGCACGCAAGTTGAGGAAAACTTCAGTCGACTAGGAGTGCACAACTGGAAGCATTTGGTGAGAGATCGTGCTGGCTGGAGAGGCATGTTCGTTGAGGCCCAGATTCACCCCGAGAAGAAGATTTTATGGACCGCCAGTCCCGAGGTCCAACGCGTCACTTTCGTTCTTTCAAAACATCACTTGCTTGTGCAAATTAACTTTGTTGGGTTTCGAGTTGAAGGATTTTTTGGTTTGTAAGAATTTCCTGTTTTCAAGTGTCTTACACTCTGAGCACTACTGCTCTGCTTGGGTTGATTGAAAAATTTGTTTTGTGGACATTTTTACGCCGCCTACTCGTTGTTGGTACGTGGAATCATGCGGCGCTAGTCTTAGCTTCTTCTTAGCTCCTCTCATTGATATGTTTACGAAATAATTGAAATTGAACCCAATATTTCACCTAAAGTTCTTAAAAGTCACACAGAGCCGTCAATATGAGTGCGCCACTTTAATAAAACATAAGTTCGTGCACAGCAAGTGTTCCTGTGACTAAAGCAAAAAAAAAAAAAAGGATTCACTGCCACTTGGGAACTTTCAAACAACTCCCGCCACGCCCTCAAAACAATTTGCATTGTAATCGCAATAAAATTAAACAATTTGACTCAGTCAAAGTGAAAGACGTCCGCCACTCCACAGCGCCTCTGTGTCGGTGTGAGGGTCGGTGCAGTTCACCTGAAAAGTTTTGCTGTGCAGCTGGGCTCTGGTTCATAGCATCGCACAAATCCAGGAAATAAGTGGATAAACTCCTTATAAAGGATGATTCTCTGAAAAGAAGATGATGCCCTTCGGGTGGTGGAGTCGTGGAGGGAAGGGGTTGGGTTAAGTAATAAATAAATAAATAAAATGCCAATCAGAGGTAAGTCCTCTGTGTGCTCCATTGCTGTGCGCAAAGCAGCAGCTACTGTGAAGTAGAAAACAAACTAACGCCGGGTCTCCACCTTGGCAAGGGCACAGTAGGTGGGGGATGGGAGTTTTCTTCTTATTTTTTTTTTCTAATCCCCCACCGAGCAGTCAGAACACAGAGAAAAAGACACACTCGAATATTTATCTGAGAGATAGTCTCAAATGACGGCTGCTGCAGAAACGGAGGCAGCAGATGGATGGTCAGGTGAGCGGGACGTTCGTTCAAACAGAAGGAGGAAATATTAGGAAGGGAACAAGTTGCCTCAAACTGGATATACAAAGAAGTGGAATACGGAAAAGGAAAGGCGGCCATTGAACCTGGTGGTGCTGGGCGAAGATGAGGAAAACGGCAAAAGCAAGCAGAAGATACAAGCAACATCACAACTTCTGTGTCGCATGCAACAATCCAGCCGGAACATAATAGATAACCCGAAAGCACCGAAGGTAGCACAGGAGAAGTGGTGAAATTCTATGAAGAACACGAATATGATGACGGGCACCTCTCCCCGTTCCCCGCCCGGGTTCGAGTGGTGACAGCGGAAAAGATGGAAAATCGCGTCGGATGCTCGAATGCAATAGATTAGAAATTCTCGAGGCAGTCTCGGGTTTTATTTTATGCTTCTCCTTCTGCCTGGAACTCCCATTTTTGGGGACGAAGTGATTCTCCTCGCTCCACACACAAACACGTATGCTCTGGACGGCGTCGTTAAGGTGCGCTGTTGCTGGTCCCCTCAAGGCATGTGAAACCAGGCGGCAAGCAGAAACATCGTTATCATTGTCTGATGTGGAATTCCCCCTCGGTCTCTTTGGCGGGTCCTCCGAAAAAAGATTTCATCTCACTCCCTCGTTGGTTGGTCGTCTCTCTATCCTCTCGGTCGGAGATCGGGAAATGCATTGCCGGCTGTGCGGTAGTGCGGTGGGTTGGTGGTGACGTTTTACATTGCGTGTCTGATGGAAATTGCTTAACACGGTCGCATGCACAAGTTTTTCGCTGCACCAGGAGGGCGAGGAGAGTCCAGTCGAGCCCTAAGGGAAATCAAATCTATCTCTTCTGGTGATGAAGTGCACTGCAGATACATGGAGTGGCTGGTGGTGGGGCAGGATTCCAGTTACCAATTTGCTAGCAATCTTTTTGCGGTTCTTTTTCGCGTAGAAGTTGCTGCTGCCATGAATCATGGCGTGTCCTTGCATGAGGAGTGAGCAAAGGATTCGAGTGGGCAAACTGTCGAATGGGCTTAGAGAGAGAATTGAGTTCCCTGGCCTGCAGTTCCTTTGTTAGTTGTCAGTAATCAAGGAAATTTTTCGTGTGAAAAATGGGATTTTTTGACCAAAAAGATGTCCTCATCCAATTTGGAGCTTCACTTCACAGGCTTTTCACTGCGGGAGGATTCTTTATCCAACATTGCTTCTCATGTTTTTTATTCATCAACTTTTGGCTTCATTTTTGGCAGGGATTAAAATATTTCTTTGAAACTATTTTGTTTCCAGATGCCTACCTATTGTCCCGACTCCATCGAATCGAAATCATCTGCAGACCACAATGAAGTCCGCCCAAGTCATGTTCGCAAACGTGAGCTCGGCACGTTTTCCATGAAATCCTCTGAGGTTCATTTATTGCGCTCCCCACATCCATGATGAACGCAAACCCTTTCACGTGGAAGCGGCGCCTAATCCTCGGCTCGCCTTGCAATGCAGGGTCTTTCTTTGTGAAGCACGAACGGATGAAAATCCCAGCCGATTTGAGTTTTCATGCTAAATACCATCCCACCCTCCTGGCCGTGGCGGCGTAATCCCAATAAAACCTTTAAGTTTGAGAATTGCTGAAGATTTTGCACCGCGTTGCCGCGTCAACACCTTCACTGTGGAGAGTGCGTCCTTGTCGTCGTTGCTGAACCTTCTCCGCCCTCTAGCAGTGTCTGTCTGTGTTATGATTACGCCGCGTCGATGTGTCGACACTCCACAGGCACACGATAGAGATGTGTGTGCGAACGACATGACATCCTTAACCACTCGTCGTCCGTCATGCCGCACACATCACATCCACCATCCAGCTGCGCCAGTCAGCCAGCAAAAGGACGACAACCACGCGTTGCGGGGCGTGTGTGGGAGGCAGAGAGGCGAGGTGTTTGATATCTTCGAAGGAAATAAACATTAAAATGCCAAAAGGGAAATGAACACACAAACAGGGTATTAATACGTGATGCCGGGGCGTTATTAGAAAATGTTATTGGGATCCATTCTCAGTCTGTTTGGCGAAGGAGGAGGGGCGCGGCAGAGTTGGAAGGATGCAGAGCAACATCATCGTGATGATGGGTGATATCCCTTTTTGGCGACGTTTCTGCCAGAACAGCAGGCATACACGAGGGAGAAACGAACTGAAAAAAAAAATAAGAAAAGACCATATCCTGAGACAAATCCTCCCGTTCACAGTGGTAGACATGGATCCCAGAATACGTGCCATCGTCGCACGGCCCAACCATTCAGCCGACAATGAAGTTGAAGACGATGGAGGACTGCGGCCGGCTACTGCCATCATCGTCCGGACTCTCGAAGTCCGAAATTAAATTGACCGAGAGTGCTTAAGGATATTAAGGGAATATGTTTTCATTTCAACCCTACTTTCCTTAAACACACCACAGGACGAGTCCGTATCGTCCCCGGCTTCTTGTCGTTGAGTTCGCTTCCTTTTGGGTTTTTCCACTACCGCCCGTCCTTCTGCAGCGTGCCGGAGTGTGTCCTTGTGCCTGACAGTTTCCTTGGTCGGCCCCGAATACGACTTTGTTTGCGTTCGCTTTTTTTCGGTCGGTTGGCTGTGGTGTTGTGTTGTGTCGGTCACACTCTCCTCATATCCTCTGCCAAATGTTTACATGATGAAAAGTGTTGTGTACACTTTGGCATATTGCTTAAGTGCTAATGAAGCATGAAGTATTCAAAAGGGTGTCTCATTAGAAATTCGTCCTTTCGTGAGCTGGGGAGGGTTTCCCCGTGACCGTCTTTGGCTTTGAGTGAAATGTATGCGTGTGTGTGTATGTGTGTGTGTGAGTGCGGGAGTGTGTCGTTCTGTACACTTAAGGGATTTTTGGAATGGCTTACGTCAGACGATTCAACTCCTCAATCACTACAAACGTTGAATAGATAACGAAACAGCCGGCCACAGGAGTGCTGCCGAGTGCGGAGTGAAAATTAGGGAAAGATGAATATTACGATGATGACGGCGATGATGACGATGGTGTTGCTGACGGAGATGACAGGGGGAAGGAAAGAAAACAAATAAAAGGATCGACGGATTGGGAGAAATTAATGCAAGAGTGGATTTTTAATGGAGTGCTGTGTCGTAGGGTTTTGCGGTCAGATTTTTGAGACTTAATATTTCATTTGAGCATTGTTCTGGGTTAGGGATACATTATGCAGAGCAATATCTCACCCTTCGTCTTGGGTGTCTGTCACAGGCGTGGTCATAAATATTTGTTTGATACAGCTGCCGGATTCATGTGCCAAGTGTCAATTGGGTGAGTGGAGGAGTGGAATAAACAATACAACCTTGAGTAGCTGCGTAAGAGACCAATCGAGGTTCATTCGAAGGAAATTTATTTGTTCCAGAAATTTAGGACAGTCCCTTTAGGCCTGAACTGTTTATCATTTCAAAAGTGCTGAATTTTGAGATTTTGGTTTTTAGACACTGCATTGCGACTTGATTTCGATGAAGCTTTATCACCCAAGCAATTTTTCGAAATTCTTTTTGACTTTGTTTTAAGGTTGAAAAATTTAAGGGACTTCACATTTTCGGTTTGGGTGATTGGCCTTGATTTTGGTGTAACTACCGGTCGGAACTATGCGCCTTAACCTCTATCACATTCCGGAAAGCCGAATTCCAAGAAACCAGAATTTTGATCAGAAAAACTGTAAAAATTCGACCATAACATTTTCGGGCAAGGCGCTTGGATCAATTATTGTTTAACTTTTTAGACAACATTTGCGCCTTAACTTCAGTTACTTCAGTTGAAAGCCGAAATCTCGAAAAGCCAAAATCCCGGAAAACCAGAAATTGTAACGAAAGATTATGAAAAGCCAAAATTCAGACCTTAAAAAGGCAAATTTTTTAATTTCGGTATAGCCTCATGTCGAAAAATTGTTCCTTACGAAAAGCCGGAATTTTGAACAAAAAAATTTTGAAAAGTCAAAATTTTGACCTTAACATTTTCGGGTAAGGCGTTTGAAAGCCGAAATCCCGGTTAGCTACGATCCCCAAAAGACAAAAACTGGAACAAAAAAATGTGAAAGGTCAAAATTCTGATTTTAAAATTTTCGGGCGATTGGTTCAATTTTGGTATAGACTCCTGTCGAAATCTTGTGCCTTACGATATGCTAGAATTTCGAAAGAAAAAATTGTGAGACGTCAAAATATCGACCTTAACATTGTCGGGCAAGGTGTTTAGTCTAATTTTGGTGTAACTTCCTCGAAAATATTTGCCCTTTAAGTTCTGTCACCTCAGTTGATTCTTGGGCCTTTTCGGTAAATATGTCTGTAGAAACTTTGCGCCTTTACCTTTGTTACAAACTGTATTCTGGAAAAGCCAAAATTCTGAAATGCCAGAATTACGAATAGAAAAATTCTGAATATTAAAAATTCCACAGATGAAAATCAAGGTTAGGTGAAACTTGTATTAGTTTTAATGCTCTTAAATGCCACTTTCTCGAAAAGTAAATTTTAAAATTTTAAAAGTGCCGAAT
This sequence comes from Eristalinus aeneus, assembly GCA_955652365.1. Taxonomy (NCBI): domain Eukaryota; kingdom Metazoa; phylum Arthropoda; class Insecta; order Diptera; family Syrphidae; genus Eristalinus; species Eristalinus aeneus. Next base: position 5,603,721 of record OY019130.1, on the reverse strand, counting down.
TTTCTTTACCTCGAATGGACAATGTTCCAAAAAATTCAATCACGTCAGGTCAAAATTTGCATAAACTCAAGTTTTATAAAGTAAGAAATTTCGTAGAGTTCAAATTCTAAAAGTCGAAAAAACAAAAATATCGACAAAACTGAAGTTTTTGCGACGTTCTTTGAATTGGCGAGGATCACGATTCTCTGATCGTGCTGACGATCAGTTGGCTTGGGCTACAGGAAGTGAGTCATGCGGGCTACATTTTGTGAGCCACGGTTGAATTTGATGGCTGTTCCCTCCGAACCTAGGCAAGAGCCATCAGACCGCAAATAAGCTCATGACCACTTTGGTCGCACCTAAAGTCATCAAATTTGCGCCTCAAACTTCGTCATCCAGTACCGCACCCAAAGCTGAGCAGATTAAACAGATCCAATCTTCCTGTCAATTCAGCACCCACAACAGTCGCACACACATCAAAAGATAACAGAACCCAAATCGGATTAAAGGAAACCCTCACCACCACCGCCAGCGTGCCACACGCCTATTTCATCACGCTGACAGCTCTTTTGTCGTCCCATGACAGCGTATGCCAATTTAATCCGCTCAGAACGACTAAAAAGCGAAGTCCAAGGGGATGGGGAAGGGAACTAGCACCTCAACGGTGTCTTCGCGCGGTCAAATCTAATCCGCTTACGCTGTGTACCGTTACTCACTGATTGGCTATCGAATGCAACTTTAATTGGATGACTTTCAAGGCGGTAGTCACTCATCAAACCAAACGCGTCCATTGCGGATCGCTCACCGTGGGGTCGCCGCATCTTGTCACATCAATCGCTTAGGTAGAGTGCAGTGGACTGCCCTTCCTTGGTCCGCTTCGAGGCCTTTTTAGACACACATCTGTCGAATTCCGTCTTGTGCCCGCAGGAGACCACACCGCTGCCAAGATCTGTCGCGTCTATTTTCCCCGAGGTGTCTCCATGCTGTGGCCGACACACAAGCAAGGCGATGCGAGCAGGTGAGCTACGTCAACGTTCGCGGCAACCGTACCGTGGAATGCGTCAGATATCTAATTTTGCCTCGACAGAATTCTGCGATTTTCATAATTTTCTATGAGAGACACGATGAGCAAGTCGCACCGACATGTGATTTTGGGAGGGAGAGGGGTCACTCAACCCCAGTCGGATCGCAGAGGATTAGCTAATTGACGGGGTAATGGGCTTGTCAGGGCGATATTAGTTGTGAAAACAGCGTCCACCCGATTTGGGAGCGTTTCAACAATCGCCGGCGAATGAAAATGGCAAACAAAGATCATGACGGACCAACACACGACGACGGTGGCGGCTTTCACACGGGAATATCGCTGCGGAATTAATTTCGAAATTGATTGATGCTAATTTTTAACGGAAGCTAGCTGTTCAAACTGAAACGCAGCTCAAGAGCCCCTTTGACTGGAGGCTGAGTGGGATTGTCGTTGGCGATGAATTTTCTCCCATCGTTGCTGACTTGATGTCATAAATGGATGGAGTGGCAGGTGAGTGTTTGGCACTGAAGGGATTATGCGCGCTGAGAAGATGCGCAACAAGACACGCTTTCCCTCATCAAACAAAGTCGAACCTAAGGACACTAACGAAGCTAATTTGATCAGCTCCGTGCGGCTGTTGGAGGCTGGTTGGGAAATGTGTGACGTAATATGTGTGGCACACTCTTTCTTAAAAGGTCTTCGACTGCAAATGCGGAGGAAAAGATTTTTTTTTGTTGAAGTTGGGGACAGCAATTCTGAACAATTGATTAAAGACGTCTAAGAGATATCAAGTGATGGTCGTTGGCAAAGTGGAAAGGAACTTCTTGCAGGCGGCTTACTTATCAAGGAACGGATGTAGAACTTGTGGTAGCTTGGCGGGGACGTTGCGTGTTTTGCGGTAGACCAAGCGACTTGTTGCCTGTAATCAGTTGGTGCCTATACCTGATACTCTCTCTTCTCTGGGTGGGTTTCAAAAGCCACCTTAGCTGCATGAATAACACATCATTCACCCCCGAGACTAACATATACTGGCCGTCACTAACAAAAAATCCATATTATTTCTAGGAAGTAAAAACAATGAAATGATACCTGTCAAATTTTCATGTCAATCTAACATTTCGATAGCTTTTTATAGAACGATTTATCTGTGGCCTCTAAATGGGCTTTAGTTTCGGCAGTCAGCTCCCCATTCAAGCCATATTTTTTTCCGGCGAGTATCTCTTTGAGATCGGAAAAGAGATAGAAATCGCTATGGGCCAGATCTGGAGAACACGATGGGTGCGGAAGTAATTGAAAGCCGAATTCGTGCAATTTGGCCATTGTATCCAACAACTGGGGACACGGTCCATTGTCTTGGTGGAAGAAAATTATTTTCTTCTTCATATGGGCCTCTTTTTTTCCAATTTTTTCCTTCAAATGCACCAATAATGCCATGTAGTTGTTGATCCTTCTGTCTTTCTCAAGATAGTCGATGAATAAAATTCCGTGCGCATTCCAAAATATGGATGCCTACACCTGGCCAGCCGAACTTTGTATTTTTGGACGCTTTGTGCGTGGATCACCGGCTGCTGTCCACTCCGCTGACTGCCAGTTTGACTCTGGAGTGTAGTGGTGGATCCATACTTCATCTGATTTGACATAATAATAATTGTTGGACAGTCGACAGGGGGAGCAAGGCCTAGCTTGCCCATCAACTACTCGTGTTGTGCGAGCTACTGTTCTCTCACGAGTATAAGGGACCCACAGTTTGTTGCCGACTCCGAACGGCAAAGTTTGAGAAGCTTTTCCGTAGACAGTTATTACTCTTTGAGTGTTGTCAGCAAAAGCGAAAGGCGTGGTGCCGTGAGAAATTCGAAAAATTCGTGTTTAGCTGAAAATCAAACCTAGACCTTTGGCGTGTCAGCGTCGCACTCTACCCACAACGCCACAGTGGCCACACAGACGCAAAAAGTCCTATTTATTTTCGAAACGAAATTTCTTCTGGCGACGCAAAAAGTCCTTTTTTCTTCTGGCGAAACAACCTCACACAGCTCTCAGAATTATCGAAACGTTAAACGTTGTTGGTTTTGGTCCATTGTGAGCAAACGCGGCACCCATTTCGAAAACAGCTTACTCGTGGACAAATGTTCATGCAAAATAGTGTACACACTGCCTTCTGATATCCACAAGGCGTCAGCTACCTCGCGTAATTTCACTTTACTGTTTTCCAAAACTATTTTGTGTAGTTTCTTTGATATGTTCAGGTGTAACCACCTTCGGTCTTCTACCGCGTTCAGCATCGTTAATGTCTGTACAGCCACGTTTAAAGTTAGCATACCATCGACAAATAGATGTTTTTGATGGACCAGAGTTCCTGTAACAATTTTCAAACCATTGCTAAGCTTGCACGGTATTATTTCCCATCAAAAAGCAGTGTTTAATCAACTCACGTCTTTCTGTTTTTTCCATTGATGTAAATATTGCAAAAGTAGCGTCACTTGAAGCGCTGTAACTAAAGGGTGACTTTTTAGAGTTATAGGAAAGTTTTTCAAAAAAAACACAAAATTCAGAAAAATGCATGCAATCTTTATTTGAATCGACAGTGCGGTCCCTATAAATTATTGTTTGAAGATTATTTCAGTCTGAAGTTCGCCTTGACTGCTCCTCAAATGGTCCATCCGCTTAGTCCAATTTCGGCATACTCTATCCAACATTTCGGTCGGTATCTCACGAATAAATGCCTCAATGTTGTTTTCCAATGCGTCAATTGAAGCGGGTTTGTCTGTATAGACATGAGCTTTAACTTAGCCCCACAAAAAGTAGTCTAAAAGCGTTAAATCGCACGATCTAGGCGGTCAGTTGACCGGTCCCGAATGTGAAATAAAATGTTCACGGAACTCGCCTCTCAATAAGTCCATTGTTGCGCGTGGTGTGCGGCATGTGGCACCGTCTTGTTGAAACCACATGTCATGCAAGTCAAGCTCTTGCATTTTGGGCAAAAAAAAGTTGCATATCATCTCACGGTAGCGCTCACCATTCACAGTTGCTTTACCATTCGCATCATCTTTGAGGAATTTCGGTCCAATGATGCCACCAGCCCATAAGCCGCACCAAACTGTGACTTCTTCTGGATGCATTGGTGGCTCTTGCAATGCTTCTGGCTGATATTCACTCCAAAATCGACAATTCTGCTTATTTACGTACCCATTGAGCCAAAAATGAGTTTCGTCGCTGAACTGACCATAAAATCGATGAAGCACGCTATGAACTTCCTTGACAGAGCACGCATTTTGAAGATAAAATTCAATAATTTGCAAGCGTTGTTCGTTTGTAAAACGATTCATGGTTAAATTATGGAGGAAACTGAAGATGTTTGACAGTGAAACAAAACACGAAACGTGCTTCAGCTGTTTAAACCAGTGTTGCCAAAAACGTAACAGCTCAAAAATCACCCTTTAGTAACCTTGTAATCAGATTGTCATGAAAACATGGCTGGTATTATTTGAATGTTTGTACTTCCTAAAAATAATAAGGATTTTTGTAAGTGGCGTCCCCTATATGTCAGTCCCCCGAGTGATGTGTTAGGGTCACAAAAATTCATCTTTAGTTCTCAGAATTTGAAAATATTTTTTCCTCTTAAACAATAGAGAGCGATTTGAACTTCTCAGAAAAGAACGAATGTACTGTTGGTCAAGTGGGTGAGCTGCATTTTTCTGATTTACCAGAACCACTTCTGTTGGACAAGCTTCTACCAACGTGGTGGCACTTCAGTTCCGCCTACGCTTGGGAATCAAACCAGAAGCGAAAGCTTCTGATTAAGCTCAGCAAACTGTTTGGAGATCCTTCCTGCTTCAGTGCGTTATTTTAATATAAAGTGGAAGTCTGATGGAAACTTCAAATGGGGGGATTATGGAAAATCTTCGGAAAAGGGCTTGCCTGGGCTTTATTATCCATGTATCAAACATGGCCTTGTCATTCGGTCTTTTTTATCGGGAGTGGCACTTGCATATTACGCCGTATAGAGAAGATTTATCTTTTCCTCTAGACGCAACCGACATAAACAGAGCCCAAATACCAATGCGTCCTTCTGAAAACACTAATCGCTTCCTTAGGCGTAGTTTGAACTTCGTTCAAGTTCTTGCGCCGCAGAAGGTAACAGGGTTGTTAAAGACGCTGTACAAGGCCAGCTTTGTTCATCGAGATAGGACACCGTTTTTCAAATGCCTCTTGAACTCAAAGAAGAAATCATTACCAGGAGTGAAGGTCCACTTGACGTTTGTACTCTTTCTGCTGTGTCTATCTCGAGAAGGTTTAACGAGCCCTCCTCCGGCATAGGAACAGTAGATTAGTGCCTTTAGCTGCTAACACTGATGCTCTGTTCAGAAGGACGTTGTGTTCCTCTCTTTTTGAATATGACATTTTGGTCTCGTTTAGTCGCTTTGGTCTCACTGCCAACTAATCCCCTTGAGGCCTTTTCGGTTTCGTCCAATGAAGTCACAGCCGAACAGCGATCCCCCAGCTTACTTGGCTTTTGAAATACCGTTTTAGCGGTGATTTGTGAATTTCGGGCGATCTTCTCAAGATTGGTGAAAATTTCATGACAGCGTGCAGTCATGTGACAGTAAAGATCTCTCTGAGGGGGTTATCGACTCTTGACGGAGCAGCGAGAGGTCTCCATGGTCATCTTCTACACACCAACTAGCAAAGTAGGGATTGGGAAAATTGGAAAAAATTGAACACAGCCCCGTCATATGCGGCCTTCAAATGTACATGTCGATGGTGGATTCCCGCACTATGGAAATTTGGGCTTAAGTGGATTTAACTGACTAGATGAGGACCTGTCCGATTATTTCATAGAATCAGGGCGTACATAGGATAAGAGCGTTTATAGGATAAGAACTAAACGCGTTTTGGAAGCGACGTATGAAGACTAATACTAAGTTGTTGATGCAGTCGAAGATGTGTCTCTTGTTCCTTGTATAAGAAAAATTTGTCTTGCTTGGGAATCCACTTTTGGTCGCCTTTGTCGCTATGATTACTTATTCATGTCTCTACTTGCTGGAAATAAATAAAAGGTCAATACGATGCGCAGAGGGTGAGACTGTTGAAGAAGCTGGACATTGGTAGACTCTAATAAAGTTAAAAATTGTGCTTATATTCCTCTAGGTCGTGTAACACCTCCTGAAACTTATTTTTCTGTAAACCGTGGTAAACGTGGTTTGTTTAGGAAAACGGTTTACAGTGCTAGACAATGACCACATTCTGAGGTGAAGGTGTTGCGGTCTCAATGACATTGTGACACAGACGCCTTTTCCAAATGTTTTTATCAACCTCGCCTCCGTCGGAATATGTTTTCGGTCTTTCCAATTGTAAATTTGTTCAGATCCTAAGTGTGCTTTGTGACCGAATTACCATGGATTACTTGGAAAGACATTTTTTTGATTGCATCTAAGTTGTATGCTTCTTCGCCTGACAATTTCATATCTCTTTCGTTTGCCTTTCATCGTTGGTTTAGAAATAATTGCCCTTCAATCCACGATCGAAAAAAACAAAATCATCTTACCATCCCCTCCCTCCCACCTCTTCACAAACTCCGTCCCAATCTCTCGTAATGACGTTCAAATATCATGTTTTGTCGGATCATTCTCAAATCAATGTACAAAGCGACCCATCGTCCAACAAAACCTCAATTCCATTCAAATATTACTTTTTCATTCCCACATTGTATCTTCATTACTGACAATTTCTTTCCTTTCGTTCTTCTCTTGCAGGTAAGCTGTTGTTCCATAAACGATTCTCGAACATAAAACCCAAGTGAGTATAACAATTGATGAAAGGAGAAAAGCGAGTGTGTTGTTCACCCTCGAACACAATGTATTTGTAGCACGTATCATCATCAGCTCAACACACATAACTGGTTGATTGAGAATGAAGACGCAGTTCTTTTCTCTGTCAATCGAAGTGGTGGGGTCAAGGGAGCCGCAGTTCACTACGACGGGTTTATACAGGAAGTGAACGAGCTGCGGGAAAACGATAGCAATTGGTTGCAATCAGATTGATGTTTGTGTCACAACTAATGCATTGCATTCTATTTCCGTACATTTTTGTTCATTGGGGGTTTTTTTTTGTACATTCTTTTGAAATTGAGGTCTATTACTGGAACCCTGTGGGATCCCTTAATCCTTTGGCATCTTGCAGGTTGAAATAACAAAATTTTCAAATCTGTTAAGTCCAGAAATGGTCAAAATTCCATATGGGCACACATTTGAAAATGCCAAAAATCAACTAAAAACTCAGAAAAGACTAAAATTTCGACTTCATTCAACTTGAACTATCCGCTCAGAATTTCTCTTAAAAAAAGTAGCATTATCCGATTTTTGCCTTAAAATTCTCCTAAGATAGAGGACAGTATATGGGCAACCCTGCTCATTGCGGGTTTCGTTATCGGGATTATGTTTTTCAAAATTCAGCATATTTTTATTGCAGATGGTATTCCCAATGTCTATTGAGGGGATATTGGCAACGCCAACTTGAGAAATTGGGGAACCCCCAAATCTCGAGGTTTCGATACAGACCCAGAAATGTTAAAAAGAACAACCACTATTGTTTCCAGTTTGTAATCAGTGTATGCTGTGTTCACATGCCTCAGCTGACACAAAGGGTCCTGTTTGGCGCTGTCATTCGGGGTGTATGCTGATTTCCATCTCCAGCCAGCACTATCCCTTGGAGTTTGAAAATTTATTGAGGTGTTATACCACCTGCCTTGGTATCAAGTGCGAGCGTTTCTTGCATTGTCAAAATGATCGACACGCAAAAACTGCATGGGACCAAGAGGCTGTTAATTAACCCATCACTCCATAAGTCGCCGGACACATAGGGGGCGCCACTAACACAAAAAAACAATTATTATTAAATTATTAATTTTTGTTAGTGGCGCCCCCTATATGTCCCGGGACTCGTTAAGTGATTTGTTACACACTCCACATGAAATTTTCAAAATTATTCAATATTTCGGTATAAGCGCTTACATTTGCATGATTCCATGATCATCACTTTAGCTTATGAAAAGGCACAGGTCCTAGACTACAGATCAGCCTTGACATTTAAACGAATTTCCACTTTTGGAGGGAAAAAAAATGACTTCAAAAGTGACTTAAATATGATTTTCGTTGTCTCTGCGGGCGTTATGTGACTGCAAGAAGGTAAATACTGAATTCAACGTGCGTAACGAATTACAACAGATTTCTTGTTTGTTTATTGCAACTGTTAGGAGTCGGAGACAAATTTCACATAAACCTAGGCAAATACATCACTAGGAACAAAATAATTTCTCAAGTGCTCAGAGTGACACCGAAATTGGGATACAAACTGGAGCAAGGACACTTGAAAACAAAGGAATCGCAAAGTTAAAGTGGTCCCATTTGAGGACAAAGTACACTAATTTGGGTCTTTTCTTAGGCAAAAAAAGTACATGTCCAAGATTTAGCGCCTGTGGTCTGTCTTTGATATGTCCACTTTTTTGCTAAACGTTCTTTCTTTGACTAGCGTATTTGTTTGCGAACTCTGTTGCATTCTTAAATTTACAAAACGTACAAATCTGACACAAAGCTTTCCCGTCACTTTGTGAAGTGCAATAAGGTTCCTAAACTAGGTTTGTCTCGAAGTTTTGGTGTTCCAATATTGAGACTTAAAGATAAATTTCCCTTTTGGGTCGTTCTTCTAGTTCAATTCAGTTGTAAAGTTGCAGATTAAATGTTGGTGTCCGTCGTGGAGTAGTAGGTAGAGTGCGACGCTCACACGCCGAAGGTCCAAGTTCGATTCCCGGCTGAACACCTCGAATTTTTCACGGCACCATTTCTTTCGAGCAGCTGACAACACTCAAAGAGTAAAAACTGTCTAAGAAAGCTTCTCAATTTTCGCCGTTCGGAATCGATAAGAACTGTAGGTTCTTTCAAGTCATAAGAGAACAGTGGCGCGCACAACTCGTGTAGATGTTGAGCAAGCTAGGCCCTAGTTCCTCTTATTGGTAGGTATCATTTCAATATTTTCTTAAATTCAGAATATTTTAACTTTAAACTTAAAAGGGACAACGACCACCAAATTTTTCTTATTTGTTTGACGCTACATTCCTGGATGGACCTGGGCCATATTCAGTATGCCTCTTCAACCCTCATGATATCTCTCCACCTGCCTCTAATTACGCACCAAAAGTTGATTGAGGTCCTTCTCAACTTGTGTGCGCCATCTCAGCTTAGGCTGTCCTCCGTTGCGTTGTCCCAATAGCTCGGATTCGAAAACTTTTCGGTTTGGAGTCCGATTCGAAAATGTTTCGGTTTGCTATCCAAACGTGGTCGCCGTGGCGTAGTGGGTAGAGTGCGACGCTCACACGCCGAAGGGTCTAGGTTCGACTCCCATTTCAACATCAATTTTTTTAATGTTTCACGGCACCACCTCTTTCGAGCTGCTGACAACACTCAAAGAGTAATAATTGTCTAAGAAAGCTTCTTAAATTTCGCCGTTCGGAGTCGGCAAAAAACTGTAGGTCCCTTCTACTCGTGAGAGAACAGTAGCGCGCACAACACGAGTAGTTGATGAGCAAGCTAGGCCCTGGTCCCCCTTTGGACTGTAGCGCCAACAATTATTATTATTATCCAAACGCTTTGCATGGCCTAGCCACCTTAAGCGTTAAATCCGAAGATGCTTGACCACGCATATGCGGCCTTGCAATCAATAAAATTACTTTTCTCGGTTAAAAGAGGAACTCGCCAACCCGAATGGCCTTTATCTTCCTGAATTTATTTCAAAAGATCATCCATTTCTCTCTTTCTTCTTTCCGCCTTCTGTGAATAGTTTTACTCTCCTCTGCGCTACTCGATAGTCAATAAAGCTCTAAGCCTGTGCAGAAATATATGCTGCTAAGGCTTGTCATTGCACTGTAGGTGCCCTACACTTCAGCGTGAGAAACGTCATACATTTTACTGAACGCCGCAAAAAAGTGATTCATGCTCCAAACTTGTGCATCAATATGTGCGGCGAGGGCTTGTCATTGAACTGTAGGTGTACATTCCTGCGAGAGAGGCATTATGCATTTCACTGAACGTCGCCGAAGAGGTGGTATATGGCCTGCTACCGCTGACTGGAAGTCCTCCTAAGCGCAAGAATATCCAGATTTGTCAATGGTTGCATTCCGATTGCGATCGTCTGCTAAAGAGAACTGTTCCTAGACGGCAAACCTACGTCCCCTCAAACATTCCAGAAACTTCCATTTTCTCCGCGACCACTCGTTTTTTTTTCTCGTCCTTCCAAAGTCACGTCTCTTCACTGTCCCGCACTCACCTTTAATCTCATTAATTCCATCAACACCGACCTCAGCCACCCACCCGCCTCATCAGTATACATTACAAAATTATTCACACCTACCTCGAGCGCAAATGTCCACGAGTCGTTCTCTATCGCATCCACTGCCAGAAAGGTCAAAAAGCCACTCGAAAGAGGAACGCACACGCTGATGGATATTCATTAGCCCAGTGCGCGCAACAACGTCTATGCGCATTTATCATAACTTAAATGCCGCGAGTGCACGCTCCTCCTGGCGTCTTTTTGCTCGACGACGACAATTGCTCTTTAACCGCTTTGATAAATCGAAAACAATTCAAGTGCTTAGTCAAAACGGCAGAGCACACCACTCAAAGTTAACAGTAGCGTCGTGTACTGCATGTCGTCAGAGGCGGTGAGGGGGTGTGACGGCTTGTGCAATGTCAAGTGTGAAGGGTCTTCCCGTCGTCATCGTTGTCACCGTACCATCAATCATAACCAAACCACCTTCAGCGGCGACAGGCTGAAGTGCTGCTGGTGGTAGGGCGGGAAGGGGGCCAGAGAAGTGGATGGCAATCCAAGAGATACAATATAAATGAGCGTGAGTGCATAAGTAAGCGAATGAATGCACATGCATAAGTGAGACTTTAATCAGGGAAGTGATGCCAGGCTGTGTGAGTGGAGATAATTTCTGCTGAATGAATGGTCGCAGGGGTAGGCGAGTAGGGGTTGAACATGACTTTTTGATGGGAACTGTGTAAGTTCTCTGCAGTGGGATACCACGAATGAGGGGATGGTGGGTGAGGAGGGGTGGTCTCCGCATGACAAGTGAATGAAAAGTTTTCGACAAAACTTTGAACTTCTGTCTGATGTGATGGTGATGGGGGGTCCTACGGGACATGGATTGTATCAATCGCTAATCCCGATCAGAGTCAGGTTTGAAACTATTGCTCCCTTTTAATGCTTGGTACAGTCAGCCATGGAACTTTCTCTCTAAAACTCATTATCAACGCAAACAGAATCAAAAATTGCACTCAGAGCCTTTGTAGAGCGTCAAGAACTTCCTCACACACCTTGAACAACGTAACTTCCTCTGCGTCACAGGAGAAATTAACTGAAAGTACAAAGGAGTGTTGGAAGGAATGTAAAATCGAATGAATTTGGGTTAAGGATGGTTTCCTTTTGAACTTTTTTTAATTTTGTTAAGACTGCATTGCGACTGTTAGGCCTACAGAACTCCCAGCTCTGAGTTCGACTAGATTTTACCAAGAGCCACCTTCCAATCGCCAAAGATCTGTGAAGATATAGGTTTCGAGGATCGTTGGTCTTTGTCTTTACCCTAAGTTTAGTCTAAGGTTCCTTCCTTAAATTATTCTTTAAGGAAACTATTTTCCAAATCTCTAGTCTGCGATCTGGATGTCCTTTACCGTATGCAAAGTGTCATTTATGCGGAACGGCAAGAATTTTGAACACTGCGATATGAACTAGATCGGATCTAAGTCGACACCCTTGTGGTAGTCCACGCCTTACATTTTCTTTGACGAGATGTCTTCCTTTAGAAATTGCATCAGAACGTCATTTGCAAGGTCGTTGAAGACCAATGAAGATACAGGTGTCGTGGCACTTTGCTCTGTGTCATCGCCCTAAATGTGATTTTTGGTCCTTGCCTTGAATTCCTAAAATTATTGTTTAACGGCATAATTTCCCGCAACTCCGGTTTGTGATCATCCGGTTATCCTTTAACAGGTCTAACATGCCACCCACCATGCGGAACGGTATGAATTTCAAACACTGCACTTCAAGTTCGGATGTAAGCTATATCGGGTCTAAGTCGACACTCTTGTGGTCGTCCATAGGATTCCATATTTTCTTGATGAGATATTGCCCTTTTGAAATCGCATTTGATTCCACTCGAGTCTCAGTTCACAGCCGTATGGTACTCCATTAAATTTCCTCTTTCAGCTGATTACCGCACAAAGGTTAGAACTCTGCACCAACACTGACCGACCGCTCTCAGCAAGAATCATACGCCCTGGGGCACATCAAATTTGCTCTCTGATCGACCAGGAAGGCGTCCTCTTCGATGATTGTTCTTCATTTCTTGCAGATCTTATCCCAGAAGACATCAATCAACCGGCACCGCAGTGAGCACATTCACCCCTACGACCCCCGAGTCACTTGTAGCACAGCCTCTATGTATGTCTCGATCCTCAATTAAAGGCAGAGACTGTATGTATATACGTAGGCGGGCTCCCCCATCGCTTCATTATACCTAATAACTCATTTCCACTAGTCATCCGGCGAATATACCCGATTAATCTGGTCAACGTCCGCCAGGCTGTGTTTGCAAGAAGTGTCTAATTTGCTCATCTTGTAGTAGCCAGACTTACACGCGGGCACTACATGCACCTACTCAATTACTGGTTGATTAGGCAGCGACGAGGATTTTTGTCCCTCTGGACTACTAGGCGTTGCGTTGTTCTTCAAATTGGATTAAATCGGTGGCAAACTCGAGGCAAGCTCATCTGTGTTTGTTTCCCACTGCAAAAGGGAGTAATCCTTTTTATCCACCCCCGCTCTAAGTGAGTGGTCAGCAGGCGACGAGGGTATCCTTTCCTCAGTAGCTTCGTATCTCATACGTGTGCCGTTTGTGAATTCCTTTTCATTATTTCTCCATTACCACCTCGCCCGACCCAAGCTCTCGGGGATGTCCTTCCTGAGCAGGACACGAATGATATCCGTCCTCTCTGACGGTTGATGATGAATTTTTGTCCGCCGTCAGTTAGTAATTGAATTTTCAATATTCTCTCTTTTTGTGCTCTTGCGCTGCTCTTCCCCTTCTATTTTCAGTCATTCGGTTTCGATAAATTGATTTCCACTCACTGAGTGGGGACGAGAAGAAGACACACAGTTAAAATTGAAATTGAATAAAATAGTGAAAGAGGGACGGAGTCGACGATGCCAAAGTGTGAGGCGGAGTATGAGGTAAAAGGAATTTATCAGATGAATGGAAGGAAAGCGCTAAGCTAGACACATTGGTGCCAATGCGACAGTGTGTGTTTGTGTATGCGCTGGACACTCGCAGTTGGGATTGTTGTGCACATTTTTGCGGGACATCCTAGAAGCCTTGTTCTCCTGCTCCACTGCACGGCATTCGATCACCTTGGTTAGAGTCGTTTTTTTTTTTGTGGACGGGGGAAGCAGTCATTTTTCCATTTGAGTTGAGCAACTGCTGGCGGTGGTGCTGTCGAGAGGCTTCAAACAATAGTTGGCCATGATTGAATTGTCATTGAGGTGAAGATGGACTATTTTGATGGGACACTCTGCATTCATTTATCATCGTGCTCTCAGGCTGGACAACTAACCAGTTTTTTTTTTCGAGTGGTAATTGGTTGTGAGTTCTATGTGCTGTGTGAATTCTGATCTGTTTCTAAAATGTAGGCAGAGCTTCCAGCTTGTGGAGGGGGAATATAGTGTAGAATATGAACAGTTGAATGTGCAGACATTTCATTGAACTATTTGGAGTACTTGAGCTTGGGAAACCGGCATACAGTTAAACAACATTTCATAGTCAAAGAGGCTAGGTTCAACTGACAGCGAACCAAACCTGGATAATTCCATTCAGCTCAACCACAGAATGTTGCCACCGTTCCAAAGTGGGTAGAGTGCGAAGTTCACACGCTAATGGTCCCAGTTTCGATTCCCGAACACCCCGCATTTTTAACGGCACTGCATTCGAGCTGCCGGCAACACTCAAAGTAATAACTGACTAAGAAAATGCATCTCATGCTTCGCCATTCGGAGTCAGTAGCCTAAGCCCTTCTACTCGTGAGAGAACAGTAGCGCACACAAAACAAGTTATCGATGAGGAAACTAGTCCCTAGCCGCCTGTGAACTTAAGTTTGTCTGATCCAAGGAAATGAACCAATCCTGCAGGAATCAGCGTGTCTCTCTCTAATATTTGTTAACCCCGTATCCTGGAATAACATCCCGCACTACATACTGGTTCAGTTTAACAGCATGCAACTCTATGTGACCGTTGTAAAGGAATGAACACTTGCATTGGTTTTTAGGCTTTAGCTTGACATTCAATTTTTGAACCCAACTTATCCCGGATCTAAGCAAACGCTGGTATAAAATTGATTTTCTGCGGAGAACTTTTGAAAATCAGTTTATCGTGCCATCCTTGCTGAACGGCATCAATTTTGAGCAATTACATTGCATATCAAGTTCCAATATAAAATAGATTGACACTTTTGTGGTCGTTTATTCCCTTTTGATAAGAGGTATCTCTTTAAAAATTGCATCCCCACATCATTTGATTCTACTCGGGTCTCAGTTCACAGCAGTAAGGTACTCCATTCAATTTGCTGATTCACAACTGATTACCACACAATGGCCAGAACTCTTCACCATCAGCGACCGACCGTTCTAAACAAAAGTCGTATGCTTTGGGACAGATCAAATCTGCTTGCTGATGGGTCAAAAAGCGTCTTTTTCGATGATTATCCCTCATTCCTCCCAGAGATCAAACCGTTCCTGAACAAATCAAAAAACTTCACTGATCAGCCTGTAAGAACCTACTGTTGAGAGGTTCGCGTTTTTTACATTTCACACCAACATCAAACCCGTTGAACTCGTTAAGCGGGGGTATGAGGCAACACAACATATTTGCATGTTCACAGGATTTTTTTCCTGGAGATTTTGACCCTTCAAGCCATGAGCGTTAATATCCGACATTACTCATTTACATTTTTTTAAGAACTTAGAAATATGTAACACATAAAGTCTCGGGACATATAGGGGGCACCACGAACAAACAAACTAAAATGAAATGAAAAACTTTCGTTAGTGGCGCCCTCTATTTGTCTCGAAACTTGTTGATTGATCTATTAAATGAAGTTCAAACTCATTCTATATTACATTCAAACTTGGTTCAGCTTAAATTGTTTTTTTTCGTCTTCGCCAATTATTGTCATTATCCTTTAATCCAACGCAAGCTAAATTTTGGCAGTCTTGAGAGTAAAATTTCTTGCGTCTTAAAACTACAATGAAGCTCTCCAAGTGGGCTGGAGAGCTTCTATAGCAGACTCTTGTTTATAAGCGCCATCTTGTGAAAAAGAGTCGATCTGTTTTAAACGGGAACTATGGCCGAATTAGCGAAGTATGTTAGACCAACAACGACGGTTGGGCTTCCCGATAGCGTTACCAGATGTAACATCACTCTCCAGGATGCAGGCTGCCCAAGTGCAGGCTGCCCAAGTGCAGGCTACCCAGTGCAAGCTGCTCAAGTGGAAGTTGCTCAACTCCACGCTGCCCAAGTGCATGCTTTCAAACGTCAGCAAGACAGTCGCGGCTTTTCTATTAGCTTTAGATAGGAAGGACTGTAGACAATTTGTTGGCGTATAAACCTTCACTAAGCACTTAAGTGTGCTTGGGCTTGGTGATGATACCCTATGCGACGCCTGTTGAGAAGATGAAGGCACTATTTAACACTTGTTCTGTCAGTGTCCGGCCTTTAATCGGAACAGTTGGCGGTTGTTTGCAGTTGATGAGGTGAGAGCTGAAAACGTAGGCTCTTGAAGCGATCGCTGGTTTTCCTTCGGAAAAGCAAGAGACTACGTTGTGTTTATACTCCTGCCTGGAGGTAAATTGGACCTGTTTTCGAGTCGTCGAATGTCAGAAGCATTCTTATGCAGTGTTTCCGAATATCAAACAAATCAGAAAAAGCCAACAACGACTACTTGAAAATTCTATTCCTTAGTTTCGGTCTGTATTTTTATTTAATTCCGATTTTTTTACTTGGGGTACAAACGGGCTTAAAGCTACTAGCTACTAGCACTTTCCAGAGTCAGTATTAAACTGGTGGTCCTCTCCACTCGCGGGAAAATAACAGCAAACATGATATAAGTGGTTATTGAACAAATTAGACTCTTACAAGCGGAAGTGGTTTTTTAACTGAAATTTCACCCCACTTGGGTCAGTATTAAACTGCAGGTCCCTTCCACTCACAGAAGAACAACAGCAACCATGAAGTCTATATTGCGCTGTCGCAGAGTTCCTTTAGAAGCAGTCGAACTTAAGACATGTCTTCAAGTGCGCTGCTTAAATCGCACTCCCGATAGATTTAAATCCAGATTCTAAGATAGTCCCCAGGACAACATTCAGCTAATCTACACCTTTTTTGGTAAAGCCACACACAGTTATAATAATAATTGTTGGCGCTACAGGTTGTTGGAAAACTAGACTCTGCCAAGGGAAAGAATGCGGCAGCGGATTGTGAACTGCAACTTCACCCCACTCTGAGTCAGTACTAAACTGCAAGTCCCTTCTACTTGCGGAAAAATAACAACAAACTTGATATAAGTGGTTATTGAACAGATAAGACAAGTGTTAGTGGTTTTTTGAACCGCAGCTTCATCCCACTCTGAGTCAGTATTAAACTGCAGGTCCCTTCCACTTGCAGAAAAATAAAAACAAGTGGTAGTTGAGAAAACTACACTTCGGTTATTGGGCGATTGCGGTAGCGGGTTGTTGATTGCAACTCCACCCAAGCAACCTATTTCCTTTGTAAAGCTGAATACAGTATGGTGAACAGAATTCTAGTCGTATAAAGGGCCGACATAGAGAAACAATTTTTGTCTGAAACATGTGGTGTGAAAGAACCTCTAAAAGTTGTCATCGTTCTGCCACTTTGATTGCATCAACAACTTGCAGGTGACTTACTCTAATTTCCAATTGTCACTTCGTCCAAGCCAAGTTTGACGTCTCCTGCAATCAGGCAGCACTCTTAGTGCAAAGTCCTCGAGTGGCTCACTCCGCACTTGAATTGAGGTAGTGGACTGTCCGTCCGTTCATTGCCTGCCAATTGAGAGAACAAATTAATTCACCTCACAATCGAATTCCGAAATCTCGATCCCAATTCATCAGCCCGCCAGACATCCTCCTCCTCCGCCAAACGCACGGTTGCAGTCTTCACAAGCAGCCACTAATTCCGTCAATCAAGAGATCTCACTTCTCCAGTCAATCAACTTCTTCCCGTCTATTTGGGCCACTAATGAATCATCGGGGCGCGCAAAATTGAGAGCAGAAGAGTACAGATTAAGTTTGCGATTCGGGGAGTAGACGAGACGGTGAGGAGGAGGCGGCGGCGGAGTAGCCCCATCGAGTACTGGATGGAGTGGTGTTCTGGGAAAATACGAAAACACCTCTTAAGACACCCGTCAAAATCCCATTAAAACATGATTAATGCTTTGTGCTCCAAATAGGAACAACTCCAGCATGTTCCCTCTCCCCTCCCGCGGAGCACCAAACGCGCCATCCTTCGCCTCGGTGTGCTGTCTTTCGTTTGAAGGTAACATCTGTGTCTGCTGCGACCAATCAAAATCCATTCTGTCTGCCTGCCCCCCTCTCTCCCACCTATTACAACCGTCACGGGGTATTTGACCCCATATTTAAGACGCGGCGTCGAGCAAGGGGGCGCGGGAATAATTCGTCTAATAACTCAATTCGTCCGCGACGCAGCCGAGAGTGAGAGAGAGGGTCAATAACATTGTGAGAAGATGGGCGAAGACGACAGTGGGCATCATAAATCACATCGCCGCGTCACAACATCGGGCATCTGACAGTTTGGCAGTTGCAAGTGGCAACTGACAGATGACTGACAGTTTCATACGTCACGTCGCACATACGACAGATGCAACTAATTACGACGTGAACTCGAAATGGGACAAACGCACGCCAGAGTTGACAGTTGTTCGCTTGGTTTGCACGCGCATGTGCGGCCAGCGTCGTAGTTTTTCGAACGAATTCCGATGTGATTTGGCCTCGATTCAGGTGTGCTCGGGAAAGAAAGAAAATCCAAACCGGAGTCGTCGACTACGTCACGCTTGCGCGCGGTGAACGAACTTAAAGTAGCGCGCGCTCCACTGGAAGCGACCAGCATTCGGGCACAGAACGAGCACAAAAGCCGAGAAAAACGACCAAAACTGGCTCTGACTGCCCGGAGAGTCGATGGCTGTGAGTGCGGCTTTCAGTGGAAGCCTGTAACGATGTTGTGGTAGGTATGGGTTGTAAGCGGCGAGTGATGTTAATGGCCAGCGACCTGTTTCCACAGCAGGGCAGAGCATGGCGGAACTGCTCTGCGGGTCGAGAGAGTGGCTTGTTTCGTTTGTGTCTGTGCGCTGCTGGCTTGATGCGCGCTTACCTCATCGCCGATTAGTTTCCTTATGGAGTGCGGGGCTCAGGCCAGGTGTGGAATGATCGGTTGAATCCACCAGATACAGTTAGACGTTCGCGTCTCTCGCGTTTTTTGCTTGAGCCGAGATTATTGTTGCCTGCCTGGCTGGCTGGCTCGCTCTGTTGGCGTGTTTCTTTGTCCGCGCATCGCGTGCGGTTGATGATTCCCGCTTAAAGCGGACATTTGTTGGTACAAATTTATCGGGGACGCATCGCACCCGAAGGATTGATGGATTACGAGGCGTGATTTGTGCGCGGCCGTGGGTCCGTGGGGGAAAGGCTGTTGCTGCGGCATGCTTCTGTTTCGCGAGGAAATTTAGATTACAACAAACCCAATGGGGGACTAGTCCTTCCCGAGCCCTGTCTCTTGGAGATTCATCCCTCCCCGACCATTCCGTTCGCCAGCAAGTGTGCTCGACGGCTGCAACGATAGCCCAGGGAATGTGAGAATAATGATGCTTTAGTCTGGACCTCGGGGACTGCGAGCATAAAATTGAGTTATTTTACGATGCTGATCAATAATTCTGCAGTGAACAAGCGGAGTCGGGGACTGAGATAAATCCTTGGTGCCTTGGGTGGGCGTGGCGCACTCCTCCGCCTCGAACATGCGAATCCTTCGTCTTGGGAGAGGCCGGAGGAAGGGGAGCAAAGATGAGTTTTATGTTTCAGAAAGGGTGACGGCAACCAGATGGTTCGATTCAAGCCACTACAACTTGGGCATAAGTCACTCGGAATTTAATTGTCAAGTTTTTACGAGCTGCGGGGGAAGGCTGAAGTTCTAAAAGGACGAGGGTGGGTGGCACTACAATGACGCACATATTTCCCGTGTGACCCGGCGCGGCGATGGGTCGCACTTAATTTGAATGCGGACCGATGAGGAGGCTTATGTGTTTTATCACGACCGTGTCATTAATAATGAATGAGAGTTAGGTTTGACAAGAGACTTGGACGCGCTCTCGTAGTAGTTTCTGTTAATTCAGTTCATTGAAATGAAATGTGGTGGTTAGAGTGGGTGGTAGGCAGAAGGGAAGAGTTGTATGAAGGAAAGGGGAGAGACTACTAAGCTAATGATTTGGAAATCTGAAATTTGATCTGAAAACAAAAAAAGTCAATCCCTGCAGCGAGCAAGAAATATTGATATAAATGTTTGCTTTCCTTTTTGTTGCAAGGAGCTTATATTTGGAGCGAAGGAGGTGTGAATGCTACCAAATGGACGTCTACACTAGAGCTGCGTATTCTCTGGGCGTGTAATTTTCCTCTTAAGACAGGCTGAGATTGGAAATTGAAGTAGAGCTCTGGCCACATTTTTGTTAGCAGCTACACCACACCAACTATCTGCTGCACATCCTTGCATGCAGTGGCAAAGCTGTTTAATCCTCAACATGGTTGGGTGCCAGTTCATACTTCGAATGCTTGTACGGGTGAGAATTAAGTAAGCTCCCGAAAAGTTCGCGATTTTATGGCGGAAATACATTTGTCTTTTTTTTAAGTTACCATCCATGACTTGAGAAAGAAAGCCTTTGACCACTGGGTTTCCAAAAACAAGAAGAATCAAAAACAATTTTCCTTCGTTCTTCTTCTTCGTCTTCTGCTCCTTCTGTTACTTTTTCTCCTTCTTCTTTTTATTCTGCTACTTCTTATGTTTCTTCTTTTTTTCTACTTTTTCTCCTTCTTCTTCTTATTTTTCTTCTGCTTCTTCTTTACTTCTTCTCCTTTCTCTTCTTCTCTTTCTTCTTCTTCTTCTTCTTTTTCTCCTTCTACTTCTTCTCTTCTTTCTTCTTCTTCTTCCTTCTTCTTCTTCTTCCTTCTTCTTCTTCCTTCTTCTTCTTCTTCTACATCTTTTTCTTCTTCTGATACTTCTTCTGCTACTTCTTATGTTTCTACTTTTTCTCTAATTTTTCTCCTTCTTATTCTTATTCTGCTACTTCTTATGCTTCTTCTTTTCTTCTTCTTCTTTTCTCCTTCTTGTTTTTTTTTCTTCTGCTTCTTCGTATGCTTCTTCTTTACTTCTTCTTCTCCTTCCACTTCTTCGCTTTCTTCTTCTTCTCCTTCCACTTCTTCGCTTTCTTCTTCTTCTCCTTCCACTTCTTCGCTTTCTTTTTCTTCTTCTTCTACTTCTTCTTTTTCTCTGTTTTCTTCTTCGTTCGACGATTCAATCCGGAGTGAAACTAGGCATCAACTACATGCCATCACGATCTCAGATCCTCCTTCCTTTGTATGCGCCACCTCAGCCTTTACTGTAGTCTTTAGCGTTGTCCCAATGGCTTGAATTTGAAAAAGTGTCGGAACAGTGGTGTCTAAACGCTCTGCATGGCCTAGTCCTCTTAGGAGTTGTTTCCGAAGGCGCATAACCAGGTGCTTGCCACCGTACATCACAAGAAATTCGTCGTTGAATCTTCTCCTTCCAACGTCATCAACTCAAACAGGATCGCAAATCACAGGCAGAACTTTCAAAAACTGCTAAGAGCTAGGGGAATGCTCATCAGATCACCCTAAGTAATGTTTTTGGACTAAGGACTTCCTCATCCGCTTTAAGTTACGTCCAGAGGGCTCCGTTACTTCTTGTTTTACTCTTGTTCTCCTTACTTGAATGCAATCGCATTGAAATCTATGAGCGTCGAACTTCCGATCTTCTTGCGATAGGCACTAATGATCGCCTAACAACGCCGCCTTAGTTGAACACTTTTTGGTCGTCATTCCAGAAAGAGGTTGCCAACACTGAAACCATTTCCAGATGACTCACATTGAAGTTCGTAATGTTTTTCTGAGACCGAATTTTTACTGAACAAAAGAAAAGAATCGACACGTCTACCATATAACGGTAATTTTCAACACAGCGTGCAATTTTCACACAAGCTAACGCTTGTGTTCTAAATCTAGACCATTGAAAAACCAGTTCATGTGTAGTTTCACAACGCTAGTCCAGACGAATGTGGACGCGTGTGACAAAATCGGTCAGACCTCCCTGGTGGTGGAAGTCGTTTCTTGACAAACAGGTGCAAGAACTTCGTTTCACACCTAACACAGAATTTGCTCTATTCCACCAAATCCCACCTTCTGCCTTCAAGTACAACTGACTGCAACAATTCCACGGCACATCAGAAAATGCCTGCAAATGCTGTACATCATCTTTCCTGGATTATGAAGTTCATTCCGTCACGTCTTCTACCACATCATCAATTGCCACCCAATCTGGCCCGTTTTCTCGTGTCCGAATCGCCTGTTGCATTTAACTTTGTTCACATTTCTCCCCGCTGCTGTTGCTCGAATCATTTCCCACACCGTCCGTTCATTACTTGCCACCTTCTCTTCACTCTACCACTGTCCCCATTTCACCGCGCAAGAGGTGAACAACAAACAAACGGGGAACAAAAAAAGTCCATCGTTGCTGCTTCCAACAACAGACAGGAAATGAAATCAGTCAGAAAGAAAATGCGAAAGCAGAATGGGGTGAAAAATACCGTCGCACGAAATGGGGCTTTCAAGAGCGCCGGCGAAGAGACCAACTCAAAGAGAGTGTCGTTCCCGTTGCCGGTGTGGTGAATAAAAGAAGCCGACAACAGGAGCGGTTTTCGATTTTTCTTGCTTCTTGTTTCTCTTCCGCAGGCTTGATTTGGGAAAACTGCGGCTCTCTTTTGAGAGCTCTTCAAATTTATTCTAGCCTTCTTGGGGAAGGTGATTGGAAGCGCAGTTCGCTTCCAGTGTGTGAGCTCCGTACAAGTGGCAGAAAATGCATTTGCAGGCTCGCTCGTGGATTTTCTTCGTGAACTGTTTGGTTCACGCAGTGGACGTGTGGGCGAACATGATTTGTGGCGTTTTTATGAGATTTTATGTCGTTACAGTTAGATGAGGAGGATTTTGTTTTGACTTGGCTGATTGTGTAGAGTTGCGAAGCTATTTGAGATGTGCAAGTGTACTTTGGAGCTTCCTTTGTATTGATCCTGAGGAAAGTCAACAGCTGTTAGTTGAAGAAAAACATAATCTGTCCCAATTGATCGTTCTAGGGATATGATTCTCACTCTATTGGTGCGTTGCGAAGTCACACTCGGAAACTGTCTATGTTAATCAAATCCTCGTTTGCTGATCAAGTCTCCCTCTCGCTACACAAGTGATTGATGGGATAATGATCTGCCTGCAGTGAGTTATGGGATCTTGCAACTTAATTCCACTTAATTCAGAAGTTAATCAAGAATCACTTAGTCTTGCTTAGGAAACATAATTTTGGCTTTGACAAGACATGAGGGCTCTTTGTTGGAAAGAAGTTGTTTTAAAACTCGCTGGAGTCAGATTTCCATTACAATCGAAAGAAATGCCTGCAGATGAATCTAAAGTTAGACAACCTTCTGAAGTGAAGTGAAGATTGTTGGGAGTGTTAAGAAAAAATTACTGGAACTTCGACTGTAAAGATCTATTGTCTATTGATTTTGGATTTGATTGTTGCTTCGATGAGCCGGAGTTTCAGGGTTTTTGCTTGTCTCTCTGAAGCATATATAGATAACAAATTTGACAAAAGTCAGGTTTTGTACGGTTTTTAACGTTTTTAAGGAAAGAAGGCATCCTATTCTTTCCGTAGATTGGTTTCAGTGTTTACTTATAGAATCGAAAAACAACGTCTCTTGCACTTAAACTTGAAGACGGAGTTTTACGTGCTTGCGCTGAAAATTTGTTATTAATTATAAAAAAGTCTTGGAAGTTTTCTAAGTATAAGGTTAACAAATATCTCCCTTCCGCTTTTCTGCTCTTCATTCAATGCTTTATGAAAAGTGTTACAGTGATCGAATTTAGTTCAAATATGCGCCGTTTTGTTCGATAATCAGTTTCCATCTAGACGGAAACTTCATAATACCCCCTAGTAAACGGCCTCCTCCTAATTTGCGAAGAACTCAGAGAGCCACTTTTTACAAGCCTCTTTTGAGTTCAACATCACACTACCAAGGGCGTTCGCCATGGACAGGAACAGCTGGTAATCACTTGGCGCTATGTCCGGGCTATATGGTGGATGCGATAAAACCTCCCATTCGAGCTCCCGTAGCTTCTGACGAGCCATCAACGAAGTGTGTTGTCTGGCGTTGCCCTGGTGGAACACTACACCCTTCCTTTTGGCCAATTCTGAAAGCTTCTGGTCGTTTGCCTGCTTCAAGCGGTCAATTTTGGAAGCTTCTGGTCGATCGACTGCTTCAAGCGGTCAATTCTGGACGCTTCTGGTCGATTGCCTGCTTCAAGCGGTCAATTCTGGAAGCTTCTGGTCGATTGCCTGCTTCAAGCGGTCCAGTTGTTTGCAGTAGATGGTAGAATTAAGCGTCTGACCATATGGGAGCAGCTCATAGTTGATGATTCCTTTCCAAACCCACCAAACACACAGCAAAACCATCCTGGCCGTCAATCCCGACTTGGCCACTGTTTGGGACGATTTGCCGGCCTTCAACCGCGATCGTTTTCGCTTGATATTGTCGTATGTGATCCATTATTCGTTACCAGTCACTATCCACTTCAAAAATGGGTCGAGTTCGTTCCGTTTCAGCATTTTTGTATCCAACCTTCTGCAGGTGGTTTAAAATGGTTTGGTGACTATCTGCCATCTCCAGGGCGATGTCACGAGATGCCACATGCCGGTCTAACTCGATCGGTATTCGTCGTCACACAACTTCCACGGGTTGGCTTAGCCATGGTGTCGTTTTCACTGGCTCTGAATCATCGAAACCGCAGTTCGAAGTGATAGAATACTGACCTCCAAAACATCATTTTTCTTACGGAACGTTTCTCTGGCGGATTTGACTTTAACAAAGGAAAACTCTAAAATAGCGCGAATTCCGGCGTTTGTGAGCTCCATGTTTACACATCTATAACTGTTGAACGCAATATCCAAACTAATCATGCATAGCGTCGTTTTGTAGGTTATGTCAAATGATAAAATCACGACCTTTCAAATGATGTATAGTGTTGCCCGATACGAACTCTATAGACGAGTTCATGAAAACCCAGTCACATGTATACCAGAACTACAGAATCGAATGGGCCAAAATTAGCTTGGAATATGGAAAAAAAGTTGTAAAAAATTTGCCACAACGCTTCGGCGAGGTTCTACTCAATAATAGGTACCCAACAAAGTATTGATGAACATTTACAAAAAAAAAAACCGTTAACTTTCAACATTATTTGTTTCTTGTTGTTGTTTTCGTTATAATAAATTATGCATTTTTTAATACAAATGAAACCAGGTTTCATTATGAAACACTGTTCTGTTTTCACAAATGTGACCTCAATAAGAGAGAAAACTCGAATATAAGTGACACTCACTGTATATGTACTAGATTCTTATTTGAATGCGTTTAACTTTATTGCATTTCTTTGATGCAGAAATATTCGAGTTTAAACACAGCCTCCAATAACATTGGAAGCGCTGTGTTGGTATTTGGGATCAAATACAACCCCCTGCAATGATTATCTCTACCAAAAAAGACAAATTTGATGATAATGTCCTTCACCTTTTTTTTTAAAATTTTTTTTTAGACTTGGACAGTTTCTTTCAAAACAGAAAAAAAAATTCTCAAAAGGTAAACGAAACCTTCAATACGCGAGTGAAACTCTGAAGGGCTATTTTTTTTTCTTCGCAACGTGAAATAGGTTTCAATCCGATTTTTGTTCGTTTTACTTCCAATTTTTCCATCAAAACTGATTTAATATGTCCGCACTTTTGTAGAAATTGAATTCAATTTACTCCCGAGTGAATAATGCCATATTAACAATTTCCCCTCTTTTTCTTTCAGGTAAGCTGCGATTTTGCAAACACCCTTTGATCAGAATAAAATGTAAGTAGAGGCTTAAAATTTTTATTTTAAAAACGAATCTCTTGAAAGGAGAACAATGCCATATTCCTCAAGACACATTCAACGTTCTATTCTGTGTATTTTGAACAAGATCATTTTGATCTCATTTGTACCAATTCTTGTGGTTAAGGGACTCAAGAACGGCCTTTCCCCGTTCGATCAAATGCAATTGTATTGAACTTCCCCAAAGAAGAACTGTTCTAGGACTCCAAGACTTCAGCAAGTTAAGTACTTTTCTCTACCTTACAACTTGATATCTTAAGTTTTTCAATTCTTTGGGTTGAAGAGCCCCACTAGTTTGAGTACGATCCTCGCTTTTGAAAAAATGTCTATTGACACACTCGACGGAGACATTCTTAAGAAAAAAAAAATACTTTGATTCGCTTTCCAACGCTTTCGAATGCATACTCGTAGAAATTTGCATTGAACCGTCTTCCCAATCGGTCCCACTGACTTTTTACTACAAACTGTGTTTAGATCCAAGCACGCCCCGCAAATGCTTTTAATTTGAACTACACTGCTATTCACTGCCAACAAACCCCTCCAGTGTTGCAGCCCAAAACAAACTGTGCCAAGTGTGTCAACACGCATGGACACCATGCCAAAACTCAGTCAAAGTTGCTGCCCATTTAGGGAGCGCCACAGTGTCACGGGTACTCGCATCTGACATCACACCTTGCTGTAAAGTCGCTGTAGAGATATATTTTTCATTTCTTGAAGATCACGTAAATTCAGCGACCGTACAAATTTAAAGCGAACAAATTTGAAGAATTCGATGGCAGCGAGAATGAACTCTAATTAATATGCACGCCATGATCGTGTGCAAAAAATGAGACATTGCATAATTCCATTAGCAGAGCACGGCGACGATGGCAGTGCTGCGATCGTCACCCTCCGCCAAGAGCCCCAGATGTGCCACCGCAGCCAGCAGCGGAGTGAACACGTCGCATTTGTTTATATTCCGAGTGAGTCGCGCAGCTTAGCTATCATCGGACGAGTTAATTGCTTCACTTTATGACCACAACAAAGCGAAGACGCAGCAGCGTATGCTGCTTATTAGAAAGTGCTGGGTGCGTGCGAGGACATCAATCTTTCAACTCGTCAATGTCGTGTTCGCTCGAATTTCACTCGAGTTTGCTGCTGGCGAGAACATGAAGGGAACTGAAAGGAGGGAGTCCAAAGTGGCTGGACATAAAATTACGTGAAGATCCGGTCTGCGTGGGGCGAGAGCGTAAATTAGAACATCAACCTCAGGTGCGACTGTGATCCGAATTGGATCTTGTCACAACCAGCGCCACGGTTATGTGGACAAGGTCACCGAAATAATTTAGAGCCGAAATGCAATAAATGTCAGGCGAGAAAGTAAATACGCACCTGACAACGAGCTGGAACTCGGCCAAGGAGGTGTGGAAAGTTTCGAGTGGTGGCTTTGTGAGTGATGTGCCAGGAATTTTGTGGCAAGTCCATGGGGAATGGCTAAAGAGACCTAGGGTGGTGTCTAATGGGTAGACTGTATGTCTCAGGGTCGTACTTGGATGTATGTTCTTTGAAAGGCAAAGAGGAATTTTCCTAGAAATAATTAGGTGACCGAATAGGAGGAGTGATCTGAGCAAGGTCCTGGGGAAGCTTGAAACTTTAACTAAATCGGCCGTGCTCTGAATTAATTCAGAGCTGCACAACTGTCTCGTTATTTAAAATAAGTTTGGAGTGTTAAGTTGTAGGCTACAATGATGCGACGTGGAAAACGTTCTGCTTGCTCAACACTAGGTTGCAGAGTGTCGTGATTTTGTATGTCTAAGAAAATGAGAGGTGGACGGTTATCAGCATTGTGGACTTTGCTTCTTTTACTTCTGTTTTTCACTGAAAGAACTGTAGACAGTTTGACAATGTGTCTCTAGAGCCAGGTTGGCAAGAGACACATCGCGCTAAATTGGTCCGATTTTTTTTTAAATCAGTGCAAAGCATCTTCAGCCAATTCTCACGATTTGCATCCTATTTCTAATGCAGCGGACCCACAGATCATTTCACACGACAAAATTACACAAGCTATGAAAAGGCGTGCATACTAAGTGTCTTCAGCCATTTCTCGCGGTTTGCATCCTCTTTCTAATGGAGCGGACCCACGGTTCATTTCACACGACAGAATGACACAAGCTTTGAAAAGGCGTGCATATGAAGCATCTTCTGACATTTCTCGCGGTTTGCATCCTCTTTCTAATGGAACGGACCCACAGTTAATTTCAAATGGCAAAATGACACAAGCTTTGAAAAGGTTTGTCAGTACTTAGAAAACTATGGAGAGAAAGATAAGAGAGTTGAACGATAGTTTAGTCGAGGGATTTGATATAACAGATCACTCAATAAATCCTGGCAAATATAGGGGGCGCCACTAACAAAAAAAGCTTTAAAATTGATATCTTTAGTGGCGCCCCCTGACCTCGGACTCATTGAGTGATGAGTTAGAACTCTACCTCAAAAGTCGATGCCACAAGAGCGCTACAGCCACCACTTAAGATTCATGCAAACGCATTTTGACAAACAAATATGACTTCTCAGCATAAATTCTTCTTTGCGCAGATCAAGTCTAATGAGACCATTGAATTTGAAGAAGTTCCAGGAGGGCTTGTGTCAGGTGTTTCAAATTTTGCTATTTAAACAATACAGTCGACTGGCTATTTGGAACCTAAATGGATTAAAAAATATGTTACACCTGACACAAGTCCTCCTGGAACTTCTTAAAATTCAATTATTTTGAAATGGGGTACCACAGGAGTGCATTTTTGGAGATGTAGGGTCGCTGCTTGCGTTTAGTTACTCCAAAAGACCTGATGTGGCAGGGTAGAGTCTTTTAACCGAGCTTGTCAAATTTGTCATCAGGAAAAAATTGGATTAGAGAAAGTTGACGAGCTTATAATATTCTAAAGAGAGTAAAGGAGGCACACAGTTTATAACCGACTTTGAAAGCATAGCCTGGAAAGACATTTTTTACAGACAGCTAATGCTCTTGTTGAGTTTTGTGTAGCTTTCTGTTCTCAGCTAATGCTCTTGTTAATTTCTGCGTAACTTTCTGTTCTCAATTGAACTTAGAATTTCCGACAACGGACCCATCGCACTTTACCACTAAGCCGCGACGACAGGGACTGTTCACGCGTAACGCTCAGAAGTGCAGACATTCAGTTCTGAAACCAAATTTCATGTATGTAGGGATCTGACGCATCTTCGATTTATATCATCATAAATCTTCAATTCGTGAGTGTAGTCCTTGTCCTTCCCAATTTTTGAATTCGTCTCATTTGTCATATGATCGCTTTAACTTTTCGACTTTTTGGCCTTTCGGAGACTTTCGGTGTCTTGTGAAGAAGCTTCATTGGACACGAAATTTATAAAGAGGATAAGGAGGGGAATATAACTGATGTCGGTGGCCGCTGTGGCGGAGTGGGTAAAGTGCGACGCTAACACACCGAAGGTCCAAGTTCTGTTCTCGGGTGAACACCTCGAATTTATCACGGCATCACCCCTTTCGAGCTGTTGACAACACTCAAAGAGTAATAACTGTCTAAGAAAGTTTCTCAAATTTCGCCGTTCGAAGTCGGAAAAAAACTGCAGGTCCCTTCTACTCGTCAGAGAACAGTAGCGCGCACATAACGAGTAGTTGATGAGCCAGCTAGGACCTGGTCCCCTGTGGACTGTCGCGCCAACAATTATTATTATTAACTAGTGGGGATTAGCGCTAGAAGAGCTTGGACAGGACAGGAGAGTTCGTTGCACTAGCAAGCGCGCTAGCAACAGCAGCAAATTTCACTTTAATTCATATTGATCCATCGACAAGTGACAGAATTCGAATTGGAGTATCAAAGAGAGGACTATTTTCTTTTTGATTTCTTGATACTCGTTGTTTTGGGTCCTTTTATTTTGTCGGGCCGTCGCGCTATCGAATTCATTATTTTTATTCTGTCGGAAACAAAAGTCGTCTATTCGGATGTTACTTCAAGAACTGGACTGTCGCGCAATACAATTATTATTAATTGATGTTAGCAATTGTTCGGTTTGTCATTCTTGTCGTATAACCCCGCCAGAAGTTTATATTTTTAAGATCAAGGAGGACGCCCATGACCGCTCTGAACTCTATCGCCACGCGAAAAAGATCGCAGAGGTCGAAACAGGAGCAAACACTGATTGAAGATGTGTGAAAAATGTTTATATGTGTGACAAGTTTCCTTCGTTTCATTTCGCATTTAACACATAATTCTCGGTCTTTCTTTGTCGTGTTTTTTTTTCGCATAACTTCTGTATTCGTGGCGAATCTTTCTCAACTTCAAGCAACTTAGCTTAAGTTCCAATCAATCCGTTCTACTTGTCCTGGCTTGTTATGATAGACGACCTCATTCTTGTTTTTTATATTTTAAAATCTTTAATAACTTGTTCAGAATTTATGATTTCGTAAGGCAACAATCGGTATCTGTTAAGCATTCGAGAGCAATTTGTCCAAGGTTTTCCATATTTTAAAAACTGCCATCCGACTTGTAAACATTAATACTTAACCCGTTTCCGATTCTTTCTCGGTTAGTTTGACAAGAAGGATTTCTAAGGTGCTCCACAGGTGGTCTCAGAAACTCACCCTCAAAAGTTCCACCGATGTTGTATTCCTCTGCAACATGGATACCTACTGCTAAGGGATTTCAGACCAGATTGTTTGACTTTGAGAGTCTCGAACACCTTGTAGCTAAAGACTTACGCATTCGTGGTTGCTCCATCCTTAACTCATAATGTTCAAAATTTATTTTTAGTTCGCATAATTTAAAAGAATTCATAATTCTTTGTAGATAGAGAAAAGAAACAAAACGTAAACAAAAATAAAACGAGAAAAAAAAACGGTGGAATGCCTCATCCACCTGGTCAAAATCAGATATCCACCACAGTTCAACCCACACACCGAATCCACCACCAGACACAAGTTTTGAACTGCGCAAGACGCCCCAAACATAAAGAACCACTCACTCTCCACCACACCATTTTCCACACTTGTACTCTCGCTCACCGTCTCACTCTCGCTCCTTGCCACCGTTGTCCGTTGTTGGCATTTCCAATTTACAGACTTCATTCCAATTCTCTTTCTCGCACAAAACAAAGCACAGCCAAAGAGAATCGCATTCACCGCGATATTTTAACCACATCGCGCCCCAGCCGAGAGAGCCCGCAGAGAGAGTGAGAAAGACGGAGCGCCAACAACACAACAAAACCCTCATGGAAGTCGAGTAAAAGAAAAGTGATTAGATAAATATCAGACTTCCAACGAGACGAGAACTCTCCACGCTGAACACCATCGCAGCGCGACAGTTCGCGATGGAACTTTGAAGATTGTGGATCGTATCACAAAAAAAGACGACAGACAAGAAGAATAAAAATCCAAAAAAAAAAAAAGAAACCATCAAGTTGACGGAAAACAAAAAAGAAGTTGTTGCCCAAAAGCCAGTAACACCACCGCGGGGATACTCGTGCCTCATCTCGACACGGGGGTAGATGCAAATTCTTTTTGCAACAAATCGGTTTCGGTCGTTCTTGCATCCTGAGCGGTGTTGCTGGAGCTTCGCGACAGAATTTGTTTATTTTTTCGTTGATTTTCCTTGTTTGCCGAAGGAAGAAAAGTGTGAATGAAAACGGACTCCTGGTAATGATTGCAGGAGGAAGACAAACAGTTTTAAGTTAATTTGTCGCGCAAGGATTTGCCTAGTCGCTAGCCAAGTTGATTGTGTCCGTGTGAACGGAGCTGAGGGTATACTCATTCAAAGCCACACACACACGAACACACGCCACGCATACACCACTTGTGGAGTGGAAACAGGTGTGTTTACTCATTCGAGAGTGTCGAGGATTTAAATTTAATTTGTGCTCGGTCTGTCGGGCGACGACCACGACGACGGCTACGGCATCACGGCGACGTGCAATCGAATAATTTAATTGGATTTAGGATCATCGGGCAGGATTTTCTTTCGCATTTCCCAAGCACCCACCAACAGCCCACCTCCAAACCACCGACACCCCCACACCCACATAACTTACCCCGGCTTAGTGAGATATTGTATTTTTTTCTGTGCGTTTTTTTTTCGACCCCCGGTTCCCCGTCAAAAGCAGCTCGGTGCGCTGCCCTACCACAGAGGAGCAATTCCGCTGTGTGTGATAGAAAAAATGCAGTAAATCCGTGTATCTGTCGATGTGAATTTGAGTGTCAAATAGTATCTAAATAAATAAATAAATCCAAAGTGCTGTGATACGTGAGGAAAAAAAGCTGAAAAAAAAACATATTTACGCAAAGAAACCTTTTTCAAATAATCCAAATATATTTATACATATTTAATTACTTCTCCAATTAATTCCCAAACAAATATCTCTGAATATCAATCGTGTGCAATTTATTTTTTTGTGTGCGTTCCTTGTCCTCTTTATGCTTGTTTCAAGGGAAATCTAAAATTAAGTGCTTTAAAAATTAAATTTTAAATTAAGTGCTAATTTAAAAAATAAAAAAAAATAGAAGAAGAAAATCTTTTACTTTTGTGTCGCGTGTGAAATTTGAAAAGGAGGAGGAAATTTCGGAAATTTCGCATCCTTCGCAGCAAAACACAATTCAAACAGATTCAAAATGGTAGTTTTAGAAACTGCCTCCGCCCTATTGGGCGGCCCTTACGCACAAGGGGCACCAGCTTTAAAAATGGTACAAAAACGCTATATTGGATTACATCAATGGTTGGGACCACTTCGCACCAAAGAACTTAAGGAACATATTGTAAGTTTTATGTGAATGCCATGCTAGTTGAGTTTTAAAAACGATTGTGGTGTGGAAAGTGTTTTTTTTATGGCTGTTCGGCTCGATTTATTTGGGATAGGGGATTGTTTGTGTGGTTTCCAAGTCCGACTTGAGTTGATCATGAGTCGGACAAGTCTTGAGAGGGGAAAAGTTCTTAGTGATTTATGGTTCTTTCTGCCTCAATGGAAATTAAGGAAAAAGAGACATTTATTAACTCTCCAGGTTGGCTTAGGCCTTGTCAAGCTACTAGGAAAGCAGTACTTAGGATGGACAAACGAGATACAGATTCAGTCTTAGGAATTATTGGATCCAAACCATTACCCGGACTGTAGCGCCACAACAAAAAGAAGAAGAAGAAGAAAAATAAGAAGAAGAAAAAGAAGAAGAAAAAAAAGAAGAAGAAAAGAAGAAGAAGAAAAGAAGAAGAAGAAGAAGAAAAAGAAAAAAAAAAAACGAAGAAGAAGAAGCAATTAGGATAACACAACAGAGGACGTTCTTGTCCTTGGAGGCGCTCCCAAGTGGGGAAGAACCTCAACAAACTTTTCATTACAAAGTGAAGGCTCGTTGCGGACTGTCGTGACAGCTGGTGAGACATTGTTGTTAAAGCCCAGGTCCAAAAGTCGTAACGTAGCGTTCTCATTCTTCACAAACATGAATCAATTAAGACGAGGCATGAAAAATTGTTTAGGCTATAAGTTAACACATCACTCAGTAGGTATCGGGACAAGTAACATAAATAACAAAAATAGTATTAAATTAGTCATATTTGTAAGTGGCGCCCCCTATCGGTATGACTCGGTACTTATTGAGTGATCTGTTAGGTCGTAAGAAGGTCTGAGGAAATTTTGAAATAATATTTAAAGCCTCCCAAATTCATGTGAAGTAACCAGAAAAGTGTTCATTCTTGAGAGAGCCTTGATTCTCAAGCCTGCTCTTTGTTTTAAACAAATTGTTGATTAACAATGCGCGCAACTGCAAATCAACGGCATAGAATATATGTCTAACGAAGTAGTCAGCAATGCATGACGACCACAAAATTCGTCCCTATCCCCTTGATAGACAGTCAGAACAGATTTTTCTGAACGTTCGTAACCCGACATAAGTTTTTCGAATATTCTTCTGATTGTCTTACGTTTTGTCTGCCTGCCCAGAAAGTGGTCAAAACTGTTCTGGCAACTGCTGAGCATTTCATTGGAAGATGAATAGACAATTTTAATGCTTCTCTATTTATTATCCTGTGATGTGCGATTTGAGATAAGTGGCGGAGTTTCGAAAACCCCCTCAACACCAAACAATGTGAGTGAGTTTCACCGAAGTCCTCAGAAGCATGTCAGTATATTCAAATTAAACGCTTCTGTTGTTTTTCTTGGTTTTGACCTTTCCATGTGATCACTTAATCTTATAACTCAGTCAGTCTTGCTTGAAAGACCTCCGTCACTATTCAGACATATCGCCTTTGGGATCGCTTAAGTAAGTTTAAGTCGCTCGCTTCATCGGAGGCATCGGTTGACTTTAGCACATTTAAAGCTGTCTCTAGAATGATGCCCATAAAGGGTTTCTTTTCCAAGCTTGCATGATTTGTGAGGGAGTGTGTAGCTTTTTCCGGCCATAAAACACACGTTTGCTTCTTTCACTGCTAGGGACTGTCGTGTCATTACTCTGGATACATTTTCTCTATAAAATCGGAGAGTTCAATCGAAAGAAGAACTTTCTTCCATAGTTTCCAACTTTCCGACTAGTCTTCGTAAGCGTAGACATTTCTTTTTGCGACGGTGCGGTATCGTCTAATTGATAGAAAAGCGGCTAAGCGGAGATGTTTAGTTGTTCGACTCAGTCCTCATTTTGAACATAAACAACGCTATAGGAGCGATGTGATTTAACAAGTTTTTCCAGCCAAGTGCTTGAATGACATCTTTAATGACCATTGTGATGAAATGGCTAGAGTGCGACCCTCACCCGCCGAAGGTCCCAGATTTGTTTCCCGGGCTGAACGCCTCGCATCTTTCACGGCACCACCTCTTTCAACCTGTTGACAACATTCAAAGTGCTTGAATGAAACCTTTCATGGCCACTGTGACGAAATGGCTAGAGTGCGACACTCACCCTCCGAAGGTCCCAGATTCGTTTGCCGGGCTGAACGCCTCGCATCTTCCACACCACCTCCTCTTTCGACCTGTTTACAACGTTCAAAGTGAAATGATTGTCTTTGAAAAAGCTGCTCAACCTTCGCCCTTAGAAGACGGCAAAAAACTGAAGGTCGTGAGATAATAGTAGTGCATACAACACAAGTAGTTGAGGAGCAAATTAGGCCCTGGTCCGCCTCTGGACCGTCACGCCGTGAAATATATATAAAAGACATCTTTTAAAAAAACCTACTATATTTCTAGAAAGGTAACAGATCATTCAATAAGTCTGGGGCATATAGGGGGCGCCACTAACACTTCCTTACTTCCTATTCGTTAAACAAAGCACGTTCCTTTTCCCCAATATTGAATTTTCGTTAATTCGTTATCAGATGGAGTGGCAAAAACACATTGAAAGCTACAATTTTTTAAATGAATTCATCACAAAATTCAGATCACAAAATTTTGTCACTATCAAAAGGCTACACATGCCGTGATTGATGTCCATTCCAAATGGAGAAACTAATAAGTATCATTTTTTCGTGTATCGTGAATATTGTAGCTCCTTACAGAAATCATGATTACCTCACAATTTTTTGGTGACAAGTCACTAAGCGACAGCTGGAATAAGAGTGAATAACTTGAATGTAGCTTTGAATGAAAGTGTCTTAGGGAGTTGTAGACTTGGTTAAATTCATTCCTAAATGTTCTTTGCCCACATATCTGAATAAGGACAATTTGAGACTTGATTTTGCTGCAATATCAGTATTTTTGCCGACCAGAAGAACTCACCGATGTTTTTCTTTGCGTTCTAAGCTAAGTCTGCACTTAATCGCAAAAGTGTAATCCATCCAAGGTCACACAACAGCAAAACCCCAACTTTACATTGCAATAAATGTGTCCGATAAAATCCGTAACACACACAAGCCTCTCCGCCCTCCATCCAAAAATAACAGAAAACAAAGTCAGAGGAGCCGCAGAAAAAGTTATCGCTTTTGATTCTTTCTCGCGAAATATGTTAATATACCCTCGACTTGAATTAAATCGTGTGTGAAATTCGTTTGTGCTCGAATTTCTGTGGTGCGCGTATGTAGATGTGCGTCCTCCTCTCCCCGCACTTCCTCTCGTCACTTGTCACAATCGTATTGATTCAACATAAACACGCACTTATGCGCGCACACTCTTCTCGTGACGGCGACGGACATTCGTATTCAAATGTGTATGTTGGCCATAATGGCCGTAAATTAACCAAAAACAAAGAAATCCAAAAAAAACGAGAAGAAACGAAAGAAATTTCAACTTGAAATGCGTAAGTAGGTGGACACACGAGAACTTAGTTAATCATAAAAACACAAGAAACAACGAAAAGTAAGGAATGTCCTTGAACCTTTTTATGCAAATTGAATAGATTTCTTTCGTGTTGTTTCGTTTTTTTTCGTTCTTTTGTTTGAATGTGGTCAAAGATGAATGGGTGGGGTGGGGGGTGGTTGGAAGTGGAATTTGGTTGAGTTTGGATGAGCTCAAGTGGATCCACAAGTGTCATACTGTTGGGCAGGAAAGTCGACATCAAGTTTACTGACTCATGGACCGTGTGCAACTGTCTCGAAAATTTGCAAATCAGCTTGTGAAGGTCTTTGTGCATGTGTCTGCCGGTTGAATTAGGCAAACGACGGTGGATTGTCACTGGTTTGCATCAAAAAGCAGACACGTTCGGATGGCTATCTCTAGGCAATGATCTTCGTCATGGAGAAGCATAACTGGAGTGATTTATGGAGTGTGGCAAACCTTGTACGACTTAAATTTTGCTCACAAATCATCGAGTTTTCGTAGAAGGAACACAGGGTTTGGCTGTCGAATTCGACTAAAGTTGAACTTAGTTTTGTCGGAGCCGATTTTCTGTCTACTTTCCTGCCATTTGGTGCAATGAATTAATTTGTGTGGTGAGCATACGTCTAAGAGATCAGAGATCTTTAAAAGTTTTCATATTTTTTTTCACTTCAGGAGGTTGTTTAAATCCTTGTACCTGCGACTACAACGTACGTCTTATCGTATTGCACAGAACTTCACAAATCCTAAAACTTCTCAACGCTGTCAGTCGAGTCTGAAGTTGAAATTCTCCATCATTAAGAAAAGCCTGTCAGATAATGGTGATGAATAAAACTTTATCCACTGCAATCAGTTCATTCTATAGCCCGAAGATTAATTGCAGCCTTCGGAAAATTCTGTGAAAAAACGACCAAATCTTGGACTCATCCTGTTTACCACATTCAAAGCCCATGTAACGTGTCCTGAGCTGTTCAAGACGATGATTGAATTCAGAATATCAGATCACGTAGAGCTAAAATTAATTCAATTGTGTGTGGCTTGAAAACAGTTTTCTAATCGATTCCAAAAAATTACCCAACTGATTTCTTTAACGTTACCGTCAACCCACGGATAAGCGCTTGCTTTGATAGAATAATTAATAATAGTATGGCGCGACAGTCCACACGGGCCAGGGCCTAGCTTGCTCATGAAATACTCGTGTTGTGCGGGCTACTGTTCTCTCACGAGTAGAAAGGACCTACGACGAAGTTTGAGAAGCTCTTTCATAGACAGTTAATACTCCTTTGAGTGTTGTCAGCAGTTCGAAAGAGGTGGTGCCGTAAAAAAATTCTAGGTGTTTAGCCGGGAATCGAACTTATATCGTCTGCGAGAAAGTGTCGCACTTTATCTACTGCGCCACTGCGGTCACGCTTTGATAGAAACAAAATCAAAAAGTGCGTGAATTTCAAAAACAATCCAAATTGAGAAATAAATCAAGTTCAAATCGGTCTTTTAAAGCATTTGCTTTGTCTTTGAATCACAATAATGTACAAGATCGAGATGAGGAAGGAGACTAAACATGATTTACCACATTTAGTGGTATTTCTCTAAAGCACTTGGTTTGAAAAAGCAAGGAACGTACACTGAAGGGGATGTCGTAGAAGTCGGTCGGAGATCTAGGGAGTCTAGGGCAGACCTTACAGTCGAAGTCGCCGCTTAATTATAGAAATGAAGAAGTGGTCTTCAGAAGATGGTCTTCGGATACAAGTCTTTGGAGACAATGGTCAACTTAGTTTTCCGTTTAAATGTGGCTCTCCACAAGGGTACAATTTAGGTACCGTGTTTTTTTTCTTTCTAGTTAAACTCGAAACAAATAATTTTTTTTTGCGATATCGGGATGAGGTATACGATGTCTTTGGACACAATGTTCAACTTAGTTTTCCGTTTAAATGTGAGCCTCCACAAGGTTACAATTTAGGTACCGTGTTTTTTTTTTTCTAAAAAAATTTGAAACAAAAAACGAGGATCGGGATGAGGTAGACGATGATCCTTAAACAGGAAGAGATATAGGATGCTTTTCAAACAGGAAGAGGTAGAGGACGTTTCTCAAACAAAAACCTTCGTTTCCGTCTAAATTAAAATCTGAACTTGGGAGTCGTTACAATTTACGAGGATCTAAAGAAACGAGACCGTTTGGAGGTCACGTTCATTTACAGACTTTGGTACACCTCAAGTAAGTCTCCACAAGTGAACTTAGAAAACTTGCCAAGGAATAACTCACCTTTATCAAAACCCCCCTTTGGCATTGAAATTAACCACCGCTCTTATAAAGACTATCCAAAAACCGGATAATTATGTGACGGATATGAATAATCACCAAATTTTGGTGATTCACGACCCGAAACTGATTGAGTCTCTGCTCATTTGACTCCCAGAAACTGCCTCTTATGCACTTTGTCATTCACCAAGTGCCTGAGTTTCACCTTCAGTTCACATCGTCTCACAACCAAAACAGTTACCAGATGTCCAACAAAGACAAACTGCCTGCATCCTCAAAAATAAATAATCGCAGATAAACGTCCAAATGAGCACAGCAGACGAACCGAATCTGCATCTGCAAGTCAAATGCGCACGATAATCGATAAAATACATCACTGCCATGGTCAGCTGGTGGCTCATCCGGTCGGATTTCATTGAAATTTCACCCAAAAACGAGGCGGTGAGGAATAGAAAACAGGAATTAACTTCAACCTTAAAAACATCCACAACATCGCGCCACTCAACGAAGCCATGACAAATTCCGCCGAGCAATGCATTTAATTGCCACTAATCGGGACTAGGTCTGGGGTAGCTTTTCAACACAATTCCTGTGACAGACACAAGTGCAATACGACTCTGACGAATGCCAAGAGAATTGATTTTATGTCGCGGCTGTGGTGTATTGGTACCAAATGGAGAAACCAGCACAACAGTAAGCGTGCGGGGCCAGCAAGAATTAAAATTGGCGACGTTTTCGAAAACCAGTTCTCCGAAGTGGCAAAGCGAAGCAAAAGAAAACAAATTAACAGGGAAACTGTGGAAATTGAAAATGCCTCGCGCTGCACACACGTCCGTCCAGTCCGGTGCGTGTTTCGCAATGAAAAACGCGCTCGGAATGTGGCAACATAAAACAAAAAGCAAACTGTGCAAGCAAGGTGTGACTAGGTTTACAGTGTAGCCAATAAACTGACGCCGTGAGGAGATTTATTGACCGTCTTAGGTGTGGCGGGGATTCAAAAGGTCACTCGGCGTCTTGTCATCTCGAATTCGCAACAATTTGCAGTGTGTACTGAGTGAAATCACTGCTGAGGTAACATATCGTCACCGTCAGACTTCAGTCAGATGGTGGTCTTTTCTTGGATCGGTTTCTTATGATTCACAGACGCCCGGTGCTTCACCAGTGTAATTTAAAGTTAATTAGACTCGATTTGTTGGAGCGGAATATCGCTTACGACCTGAAGTGCACCTCGTGAGAGCGTTTGTGTTCACATGAGTGACAGGGGTGCTGTATTCACTTCAACACTCTGTATCAGTCTTAGATTTATTGCAAATGTCATCTGAAGTGCATCAATGGAAGGTGGAGATGCAACGACAGATCGATTTACGGACAGGAGATGGGTTATTTACTGCTGAGCTCTCGATATATAGTCGGAGAAGTGAAGTATGTTCCTCGTCCAAGAGGGCTATCTATCGCTTAAGTCATGACTTACTTCCTATCGTTTATGTCACGACATTTGTTTGGGGCTTGAAGGAGATGGGAATCGGTGTCAAGTGTGGGTGCCTTGGGAAGGGTGAGGTGTCTTAGAGAAATAAATCTTAGGCTTTTTCCCTTTCTGACTAGATCTGATTGTTGAACGAAAATTGTTGGTGGCATGGGGTACCACAAGGTTCGCCTGTGGCATGGCTACTTTATTGAAAGTCTTCAAGAGTGGGAATCAACGAGAGTCTAGGCAGGAAACAAAGTCTCAGGATCCACTACTCTTTCCGAAGCACTTTCGTTAGAAACTAAAGGACACGGATTTGAAACAAAACTTGGTTTACTGAGCTGCTGTGTGAGTAACTCGGCAGAGGTGAGGTTTTTATAAAATCTGAGGATAACGACAACTCTTGCAAGGGATTTAATTGAACGAGAGTAGACCAAAAATACAGCAAAATAGCTTCCTGTTTTCACATTTTTCTAAATAAACTTCTACACCCTAGGATGGGCATGGATGATAGGGGCAAGAAAGGTTTTAGAGTCTCGAATTATGAAATTTTACTCTTCCAAAAAATCAGTGAAAAATTAAAAACTTTTGGTGATCTTTGAGTACCTCAGGGCTGGCATTTAGGTACCGTTTGTTTAATTAGAAAACAGCCGATATCTGAACAAATTCGCTTCAGTCTGCCGACATCTGAACAAATTTGCTTCAATCTGCCTGCCCTGATATATCTCCTCGATATGCAAGCAATGACGCAACATTGTGGTTTTCACGATTCTTTTGCTTTTAGTCATCACGAAGTCAACGATCACAATGCGAGTTTGAAAGAAAAGGAAGAAAAAACCACTGCAACAGTTTGGTTGACTTTTGTTGACTGCAGCGAATCACCCATCCAACGATTTATTCACCATCCTCCTGCTAACCGTTATTCATTTATAAATACTTAAATTTCTATTGCAAGTACAGACATCATACATAACGACAAATGAAGCAATAAACCTCAAAACAAATGATTTATAAATCATTCGCGTAACTCCCTCGGTTGGGGCGCACACATGTACTCGCTGCTCCACGTGCTTGCACATCGACATCGGGTATTGGTAATGTAACCCATTAACTGGAGAATAATTCTTTTCGATTTTTTCCCTCCACCCTGCACCAGACACACATGCACATTGGGTTTAGAAGCATGTGCTTGTTGTTTTATGTTTATGGGACATCAACGGCTAATGTACCATGCACTCGGTCAGGTTATTTCTAGCAATTAAACCAAAAAAAAAAAAAAAATTATAGGAGTGCGAGGGGAAGGAGAAGGTATCGACCGAAGAGTGTCTAAAGTTGTTTGTTGCACAAAACGTTGTGTCAGATCGTTGGGATGTGTGGTTGGGCGCAAAGTTAGATATGTACTCGGACATGCATGATAAATGGGCGTTGCAAGAGGGGTTTTTTGCACGAAATGTGGGCGCGATGCTGGTGTTTGGTGCGTGATAGCTCGTTGAAATGAGGAGCCGGTTCTGCTGACTGCCTCAAGGGGATTACACAAACGAACAAGTCACACTTCGTGTGACATAAGTGGAGTTGGTGCATTAAATGTGCGTTTAATGTTGGGCGCCATTTAACAATTTTGATTACATTTTTAGGTAACATGCGGTTTACTTGGGCTACAGTGATTAGATATGGTTATGTGATGAAGGAATTTGCATCTACTTCAC
This sequence comes from Eristalinus aeneus, assembly GCA_955652365.1. Lineage (NCBI taxonomy): Eukaryota > Metazoa > Arthropoda > Insecta > Diptera > Syrphidae > Eristalinus > Eristalinus aeneus. The sequence continues at coordinate 5,562,680 of OY019130.1, read as the reverse complement.
TTTTTGAAGACGTAATCGATGATGCAAGTGTTTTGATCGTGGCGCCCAACACGAGTCCAGTGCCTGGCGGTGAATTTGTTTCCTGTTTGTGATTATTTTGCGTACATTTCTTGAATGGAAATTTTTTTTCGTAATTCAAACTAAAATATTTTCAACCTACATGGGACGGGTGTCTTATGTCGGGCGCCACATTTAGTTTTTTTTTTTCAGTTTTTAATCGACATGGTTGAAAGTGATTACAAATGCTTATGTCATGAAGTAAAACATGTTGACTCCACTTTTGAACAAGGAAATCGATTATGCAAGCGTTTTTATAATGGCGCCCAACATACGACCATCGTCTTTTACTTACAGTGCAAGTTTACTCTGCCCATATCTATTGTTCTTTATCTATTTAACGACTAAAAACGCGGTCGTTATGTATATATTTATGATGTGAAGGTTTCTTGTTGGGCGCCACTTGATCTTTTAAACATTTTTTGTCGAAGAATTCACCATCTGTCTGTACTTGTACTTGTAAGTGATGATTATTTAATAAATAATTTCCCATAAACTGCACATTTCATTCCAAAAATCGATAACGCAAGAGTTTTCCAGATGGCGCCCGAAACCAGACCACCCTCTTTCATTGCATTTACTCCTCATTCATGCAAATTTTCCTACACAAATATTTTTTGAATTCGATTCCCAATGTATCCTTAACCTCTTTCGCAGCCGTCATCGATACTCTGCACACCTGTCGCTCGCCTCTGTACAGAATATGTATCCACTGTGAAAACTTGTGTACGCCAAACAAAAACTCGAAAGAATGTATTCATTCTGATTTGCATTTAGAAAATGTATACAGTCGCAGCCGCATGAAAAGTCTGATAAATATTTCATGAAGAAAGTAACTTTTCTAGAGCGAGTGGTCTCGGATAGATGATTCATGGCAAACTGTGCGTCTAAACTTCGTTTCTCGCGGAGAATCGTAAGCGGGAAACTTCTTTTTGATCAGAAATTCGTGGAAAATGTGCATTCATTTTCCATCTTTTTCAGGATTTCGTTTTTCTGTATTTTTTCCATCTTGATGAAGTGCAACTCAAAAGGGAGACACTTGAAATCACCGAACCAAGCGTTGGGCGCTGCTAGCTAAGTCGCCCTTTTGTGGCTACTTCGGCGTGCTCACAGAGCGTGCCATGAATCCATACCACTGCACTAAATCAGCGGAGGTATGACGGAGGAGGAGGAGGACGAAAAATGTTGGAGATGTACATATTTTGTTGTGCATCAGTCATGTTTTGTGGTCACGGAGGGCAACCGTGAATCCGTGTCCACCGAAGAAGGGAATCACTCAACTGCGACTTCGACAAGAACAAGGGGTTCAACGAATCCCACTTGTTGTCGTCATCGTCATCATCATCATTACCGGAATGAGTGCGGCGGCGGCCACCATACAGCGGATCATGAAGTATTTTTGGCCCTTCTATCCACCGTTGTGCTTCTGCCCTCGCCGTTCATGGGAAGAAGCACAGTGTCGTACCCCGTGCAGTGCGTGAAATTAAGTTCCCCTCTGAGGTGAGACCGGCGATGGTGAGGTCATCGACTGGTTCTGTCACGACTTATGTCGTTACTCCGTTTTGTTCGGTTTTCGTCTTCTTTGTGCTTCCCTTCGTGTCTCACTGGCCATTCGCATTCATTGTTCTACGTGTGTCTGAAGATGATGACATGGATGATGGTGTCGTTGCCGGGTTATGCAAAAGCTGACAGAAAAAAGAAGAAAAGGGTCTGCTTGCTCAGCTGACATGAGTCGTCGAAACGCGAGCGAAGGAGAGATTCCCCATTTGCATTCGAAGTTTAATTGAAAAAGTTCTTCAAATGAATTTGCATCTGACCTGGATTTACGTCACGTACTCGATTGAGGCGAGATGGTCTGACTGTGTGTGTGTGTGTTTGTGGAATGGGGAAACTTTGCAATGGCATACGTGGCGGCGGTGGTGCGGGCTTCGATTCTGGTTGGTGTTGAATGGGTGCTGCTGCTGCGGTGCTGTATTGAAAGTCGATAAGCCAATGAAATTTAATGAGAAGTGCTTTAAGTTTCGAGGAAGATGCCTGGGATAGTTTTGAGATTTAGTTTGAGGAGAAGTTATTTGTAGATGAAGTGTGAGAGGGGTATACCTTGTTTGCGGGCGCTTCGTGAATTTGAAATTTGAATGAAAGAATTTCGAAACTCGAGTAAACTTGCAGCCGATTCTGTGGCATTTAGGCACATCATTGCTGGGCCATTGTGAGAATAGTGGCGAGACTTTAATAGAGCAGAGCGCTGTCTGCTCAACTTTACTGAAGCCACTGGCAATACTTAAGGGACTCGCGAAAATCACAAATTTGAGTCTCACTGACTGAATTAGACTCGTTAACCGCGTGGGCGTTATCTTTTTGTAAAGTGGCGCCCAGCGAGGGTTCACTTAAAATCAGTAACTGTGGGGAATTCTAGGGGTTAGAAAAACTTGAATTCTTTAATGATCTGATGCCTTCTTGAAGTCAAATCCTTCTGTCTGCAGGATCCTATCGACCAAAATTGCATTGGAAGGCGAATTTCGTAGCGATCAAATGTACGTCGTATGAATTTGTAAATTACTTACGACATGGGAATTGATGACTTTTTTTTTGTCAGTAATTCCTTAATTCAGATAGATTTTTTTAAAAAGTAATTTTATTCGCTTTCAGCACATAAAGCAAACGATATTGTATGGAAAGAGAAATCTCTGTATTTCTGGAACAAAAATGTTCTGAGCAAAACTGCGTTCTATTAAACGAAGGTCATAACAAGATTTTTCATACGTTTCGTCGTAACAGCAGGCTGGGAAAAAGAACTGATAATCCTGGAGGACATTCATCACATCAGGAAACGAACAATCTCTATCAAATAATAATAATAATCAATACTAACTTTATTCATTCATACTGCATCAAACCCTTTTTATAAAATGTTTATGACTACTCGCAGGTCTCGGTGCTTCACCACAATTGCAATGTCATCCGCATAGGCATAGGTCGTTCCCTTATTAATTATCGTCAGTTGTTCATTCGTGAAAAGAATGAATAGGATAGGTCCTAGTTTCGAGCCTTGTGGTACTCCATTCTTAATTCCTTTTTCACTGCTCGCTATGTCCGATACTTTCACTTTTATTGTTCTGTTTGTTAAATAATTTTTTAACCAATTTGTCATTAGTCCTCTTAGGCCACATCTGTACAGACTATCTATCAAATTTCCATTCTCCAGGGTGTCGAAAGCCTTGCTAAAATCGATGAAGAGTACAAGGACATGGTGGTTTTTGTTTAATCCAGCGTTGGTAGTATTCTTGAATTCCCCTAGAAGCGATTGAGTGCTCTTATTTTTCTGAAACCCACGTTCATTGTTGTGTAGAATTTTATGTTTGTGTATAAAGTTATATATGCGACTAGCGATTATATACTCCAAGCACTTTTCTACAGCTGATAAAATAGCAATGGGCCTATAACTACCTAGTTTATTCTTTTTTTCTTTGTAAATCGGCGGATAATCGATGTCTTCTTTAGTTTGGGAACATGACCCTAATACAGACTTTGATTAATAATTTGTGTGATTTTAGGTGCAAGATATATTGCGTTTAATTTCAGATCTACTGGCCTTATATTATCTGCTTCAGGTAATTTTTTTATGTTCAATTTGGTCAAAAGTGTGAATACTTCGGTTTCTGTTGCTTTTTCTAGGTTTATGCTTTCCCGTTGATCCGAGCTTCTGTGTTTTGACGTCTTTCTATTTCGCCGAAAATTTCCTTCGTGTAACACTACAATTGCATCGTTTCATCGTGTCGTTTATCCTTTAAATCGTTGGCACTTTGAGAAACAATTTGATAGCTACTAAACATGTTAAATGTCATATGGAATTTATGCTATCACTGTTATATTGTTGTATTTCAATCAGAATTTGTTAATATGGAAGGGCTCATTTACTTTTAGTCAACTAATTGATTTATTGTTTTTACGAATGTTTATATTTTGGGATTGGCCAACCCTAGCGTTGCAATCTGCCAACTGCCAGCGTAAAGTTTGACACTTTTGAGGTTATACGTACTCAGAACGTTTTGACATACGAGCGCTATTTGTGTTGTTGACTTAAAAGATTCATCTCGTTGTCTTCCAAGAAATCAGGAAAACCCACCGCCGACGACGGATCACCCTTCCCCACGACAATGCGAGCTTTCACACATCGGCTCGAACAACTGCATTTTTGAGCACTCAAAACATGTATTTGATGAGTCATCCGCCGTATAGTCCTGACTTGGCACTGCATGACTTCTTTTTATTCCCGTACGTAAAAAATAAAATGAGAGGTCAACGTTTTTCGACACCTGAAAAGCGGTTGATGCGTTCAGAATGCATATTTTGGAGATACCTCAATCAGAGTAGCAAAAGTGCTTCGACAATTGGTTCTAACGCATGCAAAAGTGTATAGATTTTAATTCCCCATCCCCAACCCCATTTTTAAAAACCAAAAAAAAAAGCTATTTTCGATGATTAATATTTGTTCTTGTTCTCTAATCCCGAAATATAAAAGGCAACCCTCGTATTATTAATTAACACACTTGATCTTCAACGCCAAGGCAAATGGAATGTTGGGCAATTTTCGTGGACTAGCATCATGAAATGGCAAAAAATTATATGCCAAAAACCACACAAGACAAGAAGCAAGCTGTGGTTTGGACACAGCTTTAGTTCTAACGCTTTAACTGTCTCCCAAAGTATCTTTGAAAGAGCCACTTGGTAGTCACCTCCAGCTAAGACCTCCAAGGTGGCACCTAGTCTTGAATTTGGGGGAATATATGTTGACCGTGAACCGCTGCTTGGGTTGTCGGTTTCCAACACTAGTACAAACGTCTCTTTTGATAAGCGAGAGGAAAATCTAATTTATCATGCTTATTGTTTAAAAATGTGGTCGCCGTGGCGTAGTGGGTAGAGAGCGACGCTCACACGCCGAAGGGTCTAGGTTCGACTCCCAGTTCAACACCAATTTTTCTAATATTTCACGGCACCACCTCTTTCGAGCTGCTGACAACACTCAAAGAGTAATAATTGTCTAAGAAAGCTTCTTAAATTTCGCCGTTCGGAGTCGGCAAAAAACTGTAGGTCCCTTCTACTCGTGAGAGAACAGTAGCGCGCACCACACGAGTAGTTGATGAGCAGGCTAGGCCCTGTTCCCCCTTTGGACTGTAGCGCCGACAATTATTATTAATTATTGTTTAAAAATAGCTTACAATATTTTTACATTTTCGTGGGAAGTAAAAGAAGATCCGATGCATCTCTAAGCATCCTTCGCATTGATAATAGTCTGAAAAGCACATTATAATGCCAACTCCTTTTTTTCTGATTTTTATTAACAATTTCAAAAACAAAACTAAACAACAATCCACCACGAGTAGAAAACAATTGTGAAATAGCAATCTTTCAGTCACAATCGCTCAGTCGTCAGTGTTTGACACTCAATGAGTTATACGAAGCATGAGTAAATCGTCCAAAATAATGTTGTCCAAATGATTCAAATGATTTTTGTGTTACACAAAGCAATAAAATTGTCAAAATGACGTCGACAGACGATTGTCGTCTTACGCTATGAGAGCAATGCTTTCTTTCTGTACCAACAAAATCAATATGATTGACAGCGTTATTGTATTCATTGCTAATTTGATAGATTGCTCTTTATAGTCTTCAGACATTCATTATGTTTGAACAAATATTCCCTTTTTTCTGACTTATTCTGACAAAACCCTTCATTTCGTTAGTTGTTCTTTGAGCTGGCCAATGATTGCGTTATCTGAACATTTTGTCAATTTGTTTTTCATTTGTGAACACTTTTTCTAAGTCAGTTTTGTCTCTCTGTTGTCAATTTGTTTCGCGTTCCCATAAATTCAAAGGCAACAATCGAGAATGATTTTATTTCATTGACAAGGACTGTGTGTTGTCCATCCATTGGCTGTGCAATGGTGACTTCTCATTCATCTGATGAGTGTGTAGGCTGCTTCACTGAAATGCCGCAATTTGGAATACTTTTTCCAGAATCCGCACTTACGTCACAGTTGTGGCCTCTCCGCTTTGCACTAAAATATCTCGCTTTCTGCTACAAATTTGTGCATTTTTCAAGTCTTGCTGCTGTTTGTCATCTAAATTAAATTCATTTCAAATAAAATAGGTGTTGTGTGCATTCTCACACTTTCCCTCCCCACTCACAAGCACTTGATTGTGGCTCCAAATGAAGCGCCCATGTCCATAACGGCTAATTGTTGAATTGTTAAAGAGAAGTGCCTGCATATCCTCATTGTGACTGCCGCACAATGAATTCCACTCATGATTCACATCCGCTGTGGAAGAGGTACCTCACTGCGCAGCAAGTTCCTCTTTTTCTCGTTTTTTCTTTTTTTGTCCCTCTTTCGAAAGCATGACAAATTCCGAACGACTGGACAATTGAATCCACTTTTATGTTGAGTTGTGTTGTTCGTGTTATTGACCTCAATGACAACGATGGTGATGTGTCCGCACGGCGAGCCGAGCAGAGTCACTAAGTCAATTGAATGTTTGTCTAGAATCTCAATTTGAAGTTTCTCCCACCATCAAATGTCAGCCGCAGGAGGGCGCATATGTAGTAAGTCAAATCGTCGACGACGAAGACGGCGAGGGAAAGAAAAGCCTCTTGATTCGGTTCACAAATCGAATTAAGCTGTTTGTCTTCGAGGAGGAAAGAACAAAAAGGGCGTTGTACCTACACTCCCCGTTGCCGTCGTCGTCGTTGTCGTTGTCGCATACGGCACTTGAGTGTCTCCAATTACAATTGATCCAATCAAGCGGATTTTCTTTTAGCCAAAGACACCCCCCTCCACATCCGCATATGGTTTTATAGCCTTTGTAATGCCGTTTTCCTTCATTCCGCCCGCCGTCACCGTCACCGACGCTCTTTTATGTCATCGATGGCAAATTTGTGCGAAACAAGCTACAAAATCACTAGAAAAAAGGTATAGCTGGCATGTGGCCTGGGCGCAGGATGGGAGGAGGTGGGCGAGCATCAGAAAATCCTTAAAAATTGTAGGCACACACTTAATGGACTTTTAATATGCACTCTAGTCCCGGGGAGAGAGCAGAGCCTCCGCCTCCTCTGAGTACACTCAGTCGATAACTCAATCAATTTCTAATAGCACACTCCCTCCCTGCCATCTCTTTGTCTTTTTGCCTTCCTGTCCCAGAGCGGATGTGAGTGAGCGAATGTGGGTGTGTGTTTATGTGTGGCGGCGTATCTCTCCTTTCATCTCTGCGTGCCGATAGGGAATCATTTTTATTCATTGCTGGCATCGATTTTTAATTAGTGAGCGAGGGAAAAAGAGAGCGGGAGACAAACCTTGGCATCAAATAGTCATTTTGAGCAAGATGTCCTTCGATCCCCTCGACCACAGGCCCGTCCGCCCCACGACGGCATAGTGGACAAGAAACCCGCTTAATTACAGCTCTGAGCCCACCCCGCCCCACTTTTTGTTGATTAAAGTTGCGGAAAAATTTAACTTGGAAACTGTAATAATTTTCCTCATAATTAACGCGATAAAATTTTACCTGACTCCAAGGCAAGAGACCCTTCTGGAGTTGTCCCGCGCGGTTCTGTAGCAGCTGGTGCGGGGGGGCAACAAAACAGATGCCCGTCAAACCAACCGCAGCAGACATAATAGAAAAGTTTTGTGAACTGAAGTCCTTCGCTTCTCCTCCTCATCCTGCTGCTGCAGTCATTTGAGAGATGAAAGGCCGATGCTACTGCCGCCACTGCAACTACAACTAAAAACGAAAAACTCCTAATGAATGAATAATGATTCGAGAGATACCTTTTGTGTTCGGAAATGCTACGAGGGGCTTGAGGAAGGCAAAGAAAAAGACTGGCATCCGTCTATCTGTTCAGTTTCCTGTACCTCTGGCCTATGTGGAGTAACTTCGCCGTCATCCGGTGAATGATGTACTTCACATTTTCTGAAATTCGTGTGTGTATGTGCGCATCCTCTGGGCAATGGGTTAGTTGTTGCCGTTGCTCTGTCATTGTCCTTGCCGTGTGCCTCTCACTGAATGTTGAGAGTTAATTCTATACAAGTTCGTACAGCTTATATCTCATCCTTATCGTCATCCATTAGTAGTCGTCAATTTGCATTCACTGGCCTAGTTTATTCCCGTAATGTATCCCGTCTTTCTTCTGCCGCCTCACTCCCAGCGCTTCATTTGCCTACTTATGACTGTTGCTAGGGACTTAGGGAGAGGGAAGCAGCAAACATCCTTTTCATATCCATTTGTCTTTTCACATCACTCAACAAATTGGTTTTCCTTCGCCCCTCTCCCCATCTTTGAATCTTTAACGATTTAAAAATAAAGTAAAGGGCTTGCCAAATGAATACACACAGACAGAAACCAAAAGAAAGGGAATAAAGGACGAGGGAGGGGGTTATTGTTTTGCTTCGCTGCACAAAGACGAACAGGTGAAACTATGTTTGGATTCGAAATAAGAGGCATGCCTCATTAGGTGACCTTAAGTCGTTGAACGTATTCAGACCGTATCTGGCCTGATTTTTCTCCCTCCTTCCTTCTCGTCCTCAGCCTCTGGCGACTGAGTGACAAGCAATTTGCGTTCGAACAAGAAAAAAGGGACCATCCTCAATCATTTGAATTGCCCCCAAAGTTGTCGCTTTGGAAACCGTTTCGAAACAAATTGCTTGCGCACTTTGGAAACTACAACTGAATGGGAACGGATTTAGGTGAATTCTCCTCCGAAGAATTGTCTAGGTATCTGATGTCGTTTTGCAGATTTCGTAAATGTGAGGATCAATTGATCAATTTAAGGGTTCAGATTGTTTGGTTCTGGTTTCGTAGGGTCCTTGGTGAAAGGGAAACTTTGCTTTGTTCTACGCTGCGACGCATAAATATGTTAGCAAAGAATTAAATGGACCCTGCCCCGTGTTACGGAGCCCGCGTATCAAACCTGTTTTCAAATCATTGCCAAATCGATCCAGAAATTTTAACAAGCTTCCATTTTGTCAGATCGTCCCAAATCTCAAACTCGACAAGTCCTATTTTAAGTCTCACAGTGGCTTAAGGCGGGAGGGTGGTCGGTAGTCGTCGGAACCCTCCGTTTATGTATTTCCAAAACGTTTCAGTTTTTATGGATTTTTCAATTTTTGACGCTTTCATTACTTGATTTTTTGGATATTTGACATTTAGGCTTTCTGGACCTTTCCAATTTATGGCATTTTAGAATTTCTGAATTTCATTTTTTTTTTACCCCAAACTTGCTTGCTGCCTGGGCTCTGGTCAGATAGAGAAAAGTCGTCGATGTACAGCAAAATAAAGCTATCGACACAGAATTCTTTGACTTGATCGAGGTCCAGGTTCGGTTGATTTTTCGTGCTTTACACTTTACAAAGAAATGGCAAAAGTAGGCATTTTGTTCCCTCCCTGCCTATTTTCGTTTAAAGGCTTGAACACAAACCTGTTTTTCAGACAGACAAAACTCTGTCCAATAAAAATTAAGCAGGCCTTTTTGCTGCTGTAGGCTCACTGCAGTCACGCAATCCATCCAATCCTCCCAGTCCAATCCCTCGTTATGTGAAAGTTGAAACCGGGTACCACAAAATTATTCATCATGCTCTCCCGCATCATCGAAAATTACAGATTCACCCGAAGCCCCTTTCCATTGTCCGGCAGCCAACGAAATGATCACAATGATCCGTTGACACGATCAGTTGATCGCTATTTTTCTGTTAACAGTCTCGGTCTTTTTTCAGCCCTTGAAATTGTATTTTTTTTACGGTCGCTTTGCGATTGAACACTTGCTGGGTTCTTTGCCAACAATTTCTTCATTAGTTTAAGCCACAAGTTTAAAACTGATCTTGCCAATATGCAGATGGGCAGCCTGCCTTGGTCCGATAGAAAGGATTAAAGATCGAATCGATTGTAAATGACTTTTACATTCAATTCGAAGGCTACTGCAGACTACTTCCAGACTAGAGCGTCATGCCAAAGTTACGTCAAGCCTCTGTTATACAACCGATCTTGCTAAGCGTAGGGGATCGGCAAACTAAATACTGACATAGACAAGGTCGAAATGGTTTTCAACGGCGCGATGATTCCCGTCAAAGTTCGAAAGGTCCCTTTGGGGCAAAGTTTGGCAAAGAAGAGTCTTAAGACTTGCACAAGCGATCATTTTTGGCCGACGTGGCGTAGTGGGTAGAGTGCGGTACTCACACGCCGAGGATCCAGATTCGATTCCCGACTGAACACATCAAATTTTTCACGGCACCTCCTCTTTCGAGCTGCTGAAAACACTCAAAAAGTAATAACTGTCTAAGAAAAAGCTTCTCAAACTTCTCCGTTCGGAGTCGGCAAACATCTGCAGGTCCCCTTCTATTAGTGAGAGAACAGTAGCGCGCACAAAACGAGTAGTTGATGAGCAAACTAGGTGCCCCGTGGACTATCGCGCCATCCACTTAATTATTATAAGTGATCTTTTGTTACAGAGATCATTCCCGGCATTGTCGTTTTAAATGTCCTCTTTGGGGCAAAGTTTGGCACAGAAGAGGTTGCATAAGTGACCTTTTGTTACAGCAATCGATAAAAAAATGTTTTTTAAAAAAATATTCGGTAGACCCTCCTTAAGCGCAAACTTCTTAAAAATTAATATCTAACTTCAGTCGATCATAAGGATCGCACGAAGGTGCTCAAGTGCACAAGCAATGTCAAAAACTCTGGCACTCACACTGACATTCACCTCATACGTTTGCATGCTGGACAAAAAAGTTTCTCGTCGTTTCGAGCAAACAAACAAGTTATTTTTGTACACACAACACTCTCATCACAAAGTTCTCGTGCGTGTATATCCTTTTGCAACTTTACACACGCCCGATTGGCAATGCACTTACGCTCGCACCCCTTCTTGACCACCTCTGGGCCACACATTTAGCCAGTCAACCACGCGATGGCATGAAGCTCATAAATTTTGTATCAAAAGGCTATCGAAACTCTTAAGCAAATAACACCCAACTCACCGCCCTCTGCCCGCTCTGAAAATATTTAACCTAATAAGTGCGAACTTTATCCAAATTCTGAGTGTTGTGTATTCCCCAACACACCCGCACCAACTGGTTTGTTCACAAATTCACTTTGTGCCATTAAAAGATCTTCGATATCTGTGAAAGTTTTCAGCCACCACCACCCGGTCGGCCCCCCATGCCTCCGTCATGTTTATTTGATTCGAAAAGTTATCCCCGAACTGGACGAACGAAAACGAAATCGAACCCAGGGATCTAAGGACGAGAAGAAATTTGATTCTCGGATACATTTTTGATGGACCTTGGAAATGGACAAAATTGGCTAGAACCCGACCAGACGGTCGCTGCCTTCAATTGGAAAATAAATCCAATAATCCACTTGTTTAGGTTCCGTTTTTGGAGAGACCAGTGCGCCGTCATCTTGAAAGGCTACAACCAAAGAGGGGAAAGAGGATGTCATGTGACATTTGCTGACATGCTCTGGGGGAGTGTCTGGTCGGAATGACTGCAGTCCAGTCGTGAACAGATTATTGCGTTTTCTCTTATGTCGATAGGGGGGAGGGAAAAATATTATATTTACAGTCCGAATGTATCTTCATTAGGAGGGAACCCAAAGAATTGGTCGCAAGATGCTGCACGCCAGACACCGGGTCGTCGGGGTATAAAGCACACACGACGGACACATGTTCGTGGTGGAAATTAAATCCGAATGACAATAGTTGTGGGAGGGGGCGGCTTATTATCCTGTCACAGATTGCAATGAAGGATGTGAGCGTGATAAAAACTTTTGCAACAAATTGTACTCGCATTTTTGTGAAGAGAGGAAATCTCTATGCTTTAAGGGTTTGCAAGGTTCTTCACCATTCTCCCAACAGAAACAATCTCATGCGCGAAATTAACTCCAATCAAATCCATATGGTTCGAGTGCCCCTGTCAAGTGATCTTGTTAAGAGATCTTGTCAAGTGATCGTGTCAAGTGATCTTGTCATGTTAAATCGACTGCCGCTAGTCGGTGTATGAGATTGTGTGGAAGATTGACGGTGATTGCTTGTGGCAATCACCAGCGGAGATCAATGAACAACTTGTGCTGAGTGGGTTTCCAATTGAACCCTGAGACAATAGATCATGTCGGTGGAGTAAAGCATTCGCTAATGATCGCGGAAACTGCTTGCATGCATGTCAATGAACCTGAAAGTCGTTTTTGTTGTGCTGTCGATGGGATTTTTTGTTATGGTTTCAAGTGATCTTTAGTAAACTTAAATGTGGCGGAGATTTGCTTAAAGTTGAGACATGTAACTTGTAGAAATGTACAATGCATGCATTGAGAGAGGATGTGATCATAGACTGATCAGCGATCAACGGTTTTTTCCGGGTGAATCTATGAGAAGTGATTATGAATTTATCAGCGATCAACGGTTTTTCACAGGTGAATCTTTGACAAGTGATCTTCAGTGCCTTGCGTTTAGTTGATCGCAATGCTAGCTAACCTCTAGGGCATTTTGTTTAAGTTGCTTCCAGCCATTGAAGTCCTCCTCCAGTCAGAGCTTTCTAAATTTGGGTCTTTGCGCTGTCCTCAGGATAGGGATTGAATGAAGCCTTGTGTTGCTTTAACAATTGCACTTTAAGGCACTGATCGTGTAAGACTTTGATCGTGTTATAGGTAAATGTGAGGAATCCTGCCATAAATCGATAGATGAAATGATTACGTGGGACGTTTGTTTCTGTTTCATAGAAGTTAAAGTCAAGTGTATTCAAATAGAATTGCCTTAAGTTATTAAAAAGTAGTTATTTTTGCCTTAAATTGTTGAAAGTCAGTTTTTTGAATTATTGACGTAGCGCGTATATATCCTAACTAGCTTTGGTTCAAGAACGTGTCATAACTGCGTAATGATTTTGGGAGAAAAAGAGAAAAACGAAATGAAGGCTATTTTATGACAAGGTGCGACGTCCAGCATAAGAATTACCGGTACGCAAGGGAAAGAATTGACATCTTGAAGTATTTCTAATTCTTTTTTCGATAGTTTACAGACACTATGTAATTTAGTATTAATTGTTTTGGTTAACATATAGTTGTAAGCCATCCTTAAAATGTGCCAAAATCAACGATCTTTGCTACATGATCATTAGCTGGAAACTATAAGTCTGCTCAACTATTCTTAAACTTCAGTCAAAACAGACCGACTTGGTCTTGGCTCAATTTAGGCTGCCAATTCAATGCATTTGCCGTCAGTTTTCACCCTCTAAAGTAACATTTTACATGAAAGCAGTCCTGATCAGTGCACCGTTCTTTTTGATTCTCACTTGTTTAAATGACTTTCTCACAAACATTCAATTTCTCTGAAAAATCATTTTGTGCAGTTCTTGGTGAATTAACTCATTCCAAATACCTCCATCAGCATTCTATCCTCCAGAGCAACTCCACAAAAACACCAGTTAGGCAGTCGAATGGATAGAGATTGGGGATAACCGAACAAATTAATTCTAATTGCTGAACAAGACGAACGAAAAAATGAGCGAATAATTAAAAAAAGGACCGCTTTCGCGCATCGAAGCGTGCTCAGCAGAAAAAAAGTGAAAGAAATCCGAAACGAACAAAAAAGGAAGCACAAAAAAATGCATGGTGTGGCTGAATTTAGTTCTCATACCATTAATTGCTCATAGAATGAGTGAAGAGAGAGAAAAAAAAGTTCTCTCGCCTATTAAAAACTGCTTAGCGGAAATTATCCCTTGTACAACGCACCCGACACAGCGTGATTATATGACGACGAAGTGTTGAGTAAGAAAAGGCAATAAATAGCAACAAAAATCCAGGGGGAGAAAAAAGGGACATGATAAGAAAGAAACATTTTTTAAGAAAACAGGAGGAAAAAAAAAGTGGGGAATAACAGACGGAAACAGACCCAACCAAGCGTAAACTTAAGTTTTTGTTCTGTTGTGTTTGGCTGGCCCAGTTTATCTGAAACGTCTTTCACGCCCACGCCACTCACACACAGCCACATCAACTTTTGGCGTCCTTTTGTGTAGGGAGAGAACTGATACCCTTGATTCTCCTTTGACTTTCTTGACTGGACTACCATCAGTTTTTCCTCACCCCTTCATTGGACAGTTGGTTCTGGCTTTTTTTTTTATGAAGTCTTGCAGAAGCGAGCGACTGCGGACTGGTAGCCGGTGGGCGATGGGAAACATATTTTGTACGAGAACCAGACATTGATTGGTGTGGGAGGAGGTGGTGAATCTTTCGGTTGAATCACAGACCCATTTGCGATGGATTTTCAAATCGTTTTTGCTAAGATTTGCTGGGAGTCTTAGATTTGATTTTGTTTTTTTAGTCTCTCTTAAAGGGAGACCCTAAATTTAATCAAGCTTCAATATTGAAAAATGTTTTTCGGCCTTAATTTCACGTTTTTAAAGCCTGGCTGCTTTGGTTGTTGAATGCTTCTTGTATTTTGTTGGCATCAAACATGGCTTTCCCATATGTTTCCGACATCTCTTGGCTATGCACCAGCAGGATCATCCTTAAACCGGTTTCCAGGAATGTGAAATTGTTGACAGCACTGCCTTAATGAAGCAATGAGTCCAAAGCCCCCTACACCGACACAAGATCGATCGTTAGGCGGTTTCATTGACTCTGGCTTGCCGATCAAGATCGATCGTAAAACATACCTGATCGCAAATAGTGCAAAATACGAGTTCGTTGCTTCGAAGGTAAACGCTCGTAAATGATTGCTCCTCGTGTAGACAGAGCAGAATTGAGGTGAATGTTTTTTGTACTAATTCAAATTTTTTACGACAGCACCGTTAACAAGGACATCTCTCCCGCCACAACCACCGCACATTAATCATAATTCTGACGAAAGTCATTTGTGCGTATCCATCCCACCTTTCATCATCTCTTGTCATTTTACGACTGAGAAACAAAGAACGAAGGTGAAGGAAATGTTGAAAAAATCCATAAAACCATTGTTTGTACGTGTTGCTGTTGTCCTGTCATGATTATCCTTACTCCTGATCCACCTAAAATGTAATTAACTTATTTGTTTAGCACAATGTTTGTAATTTTCTTGCGGGGGAGCAGCACATCCTCCACTCATTCACCATTCCCCCATCAACCACCCATCACGTTGCTCCCTTCGTTAGGTTATGAATTTTAATATCAAATTTGAATGTTCATAAAAGAGAGGAGCAAGACGCAAAAAATAAGCGAACAGAACCGAAGCCAACAAGGGCGTTGATTTTCATAATACCCGTGTTGTATTCTCTCTCCCTCTCACTGCCTATAGCCCAAAACCGCCCTTGGGGTGGGCCAACAACACCCAGCAGAAGAACGACGATGATTCGGCGGCATATCAGCTTCGACGTGGTGATGGTTGGCCGCGTTGGCGACGGCGGACGCCACTGGCACCAGGGGTAGCGTTGTGTAATGAAATTTGTGTAAGCGCACCGCCTCTTGGTGTGGTCTCTTATATTATAATGTAATCTGTCAGAACGGATGATTGTAATCGAAAATTTTCAGCATGTGCATAAATTCGCACACATGGCCAGAAAGCTGGGCTGCCACCACGAATGCCTCGTATTTTATTCCCACTTCGAAGATATATTACACAGAACTGCAAGGATATCCTCGAAAAAATGTCGAAACTATTATCCGCATCCTTGCGGTTAACATAATGGCACTAGGATGGTGCGATAAAAATTTTTTAGACCACAAAACCCGTGGATTGTGTGCAAAAGATAGATCTACGGTTCATCGTCGGAATGGCGAGGGGTGGGAGGGGGTTGGTGTTGTAACAAATCGATTGGCACTCTTGCACGACGATGGTGTTCTGGGAATACATCATGAGGCTGCTTATCATATTGCTTTACAGATGTTTCTTCCTCTCTCTCACTCCGTTCCTCCTTCGCCGAAAACTTGTCCCTTTGTCGACTCGGTATCTTATCGGTTGGGAAATGATTTTTCAATAGAATGCCCCCATCCCTCGCCGCCACTCTTCGTCGGGAAAGTTTGGTCCCGTCGCCGCCGCTGGTGTGATGTGCAGGGATGTGACGTGGAATTTGTGTACCTGTCGCTGTGTGTTAGAAACTACTGTATTGAGTGCCGTGGTGTAGTAACTCCTATCGGGCTCGTTTTTTCCAATTTCTTCCACTCCTCTGTGAGTGATGAGAATTTAAGTGCGACACGGAGAGCAAGGAACCATGGACGAGTGGAGCTGAAGAAAGAACCAACAGTCCATCGATCGGTTTAGTGGATATTAGAAATGGAAAGAATGCAATTTTAAAGGTGTCCAGGGAATTTATCAAGTGTCAAAAAATGTATGAAAGATGAAAATATGCGCTCCGACCTCCGGTGCTTTGGGCCAGCCTGTCTTTTGGTGGAGATTATTTTTGTAGACGCCGGTCGGTGTACATATGTCTTCACATACACGCTCAAATGTCGTATGGAGGCAAATGAATAAATCATCTTCCTGCTGTGTTTTATTCCTTTATTGCGCGCCTCTGCCTATGCGGCAGAAGAGCTGTTGAAAGATGAAATTTGACTATGATGACCAAACGGAGAATCGATGAAGCGGCAGAGACAATAGCTGCAGATAGGATGCACACACATGTGTGTGCGGCAAAGCCGTCACTGCTTTGCAGCATTTCACTGGGGCGTAGATCTCCTTTTGGGGACAAACCCTCTTGACAATGGGGTTTCTTTGTGCTGGAAATGACAGCTTTTGGGGAGTGCTGGGAAGTTCCGCTTTTAAATTTTTTCCTCCTTGCAGTGTCGGGTTAGGTTATGGATCAAATTATGGAATGACCCGAATGAATGAAAAAAGTCATTTTTTGATCGGCTACTGCTTAAAATTCAGCTTTCGTCTTCAAACTTTGATTTGAAATGCATTGATTTTCATGTGAAACGCACCTTGAATGCAATCTAGGCAAGATTTTTGAGATTTCGAAAACGTTTTCGACTTACTTTTAATTCGAAAACAAGTTTTGTTTTGATTAAAGTTGATAATCTACTTCGAGACTTTTTCAAATTTCGTTTATGGGAAAACTTTTATGAAATTTTCGAAATTTTCAATAAAGTTCTGCCGTTTTCGACCTTATTTTGCTCGAAAATAATGCTTTTTGCAACTAGATACTCCCGTTTTCGACTATATTTAAGTTCGGAAACGAAATCGGGTTCCATAAATTGATTTTTTTGAAACGATTTTCACTTCGAAACTGTCATTTTGAAAAAATATTGACTAAAAGATGCTGATTTTTAAAACTTGATCCCGAACCAATTGCACTGAATTTCACATATCTTCAATAACAAGCCATATTCGCTGCAAGACATTGCAGTTCCAAAGCGTTGAATGCTATTTCAGCAGAAAATCATTTCGAAATACACCGTTTTCGATCATTTTATTTTTCAAAAACGCACGATTTTCAATGGTTCGCTTTCGAATTTCACAAACACCGCATAGTTCACTTGAAAATTATCCAATATTTTGCTTTTTAAACGTTTTCAGAAAAAAAAATTGCATTTCAAAAACTACTGTTTTGAATACACTAATGGCAGAGCATGTGAAAGGCATCCATTCTATTCGCTTTGACATTTTTAACTTTTAACGCACATCTCCGTAAAAATTCCACAAAAACCACGAATCAACCTTTGCCCTCTTCTCCCACATCAATTGGAAATTCTAGCTCCTGCCATTGCAATTCCTTGACAGTATCACGCTCTTCCACATACCCACCATTCACAGTAAACATGAAATACAATGTTTATCGCGTCTCATGATCTATGCGACAAACACCAAGAAACGTGCTCTATTCCCGGCTGTGTGAAAAAAAAAATCCCCCACTCGAGGAAAAATAAAAATTTCCTATGACCACGCAAAAATCGTTCCCAGCGCCGCTGCCGCCATCCACCGAACCACCCGTCAGCTGCCCAGAAACCATTGTTTGCCGAAATGATTTACACTCCCGGCGACCAGACTCCATTCAGCAAACAATCGAAAGAGAAACAGAGCACGAGCACGAACCCAAAACGAAAAAAAGGACCTCTTTCTACCCTGCCATGCCAGCGCCACCAACTCGAACTGTCTGTGAGCCGCGTTAGTTTCGCACAGCGTCAAAACTCTGGCGGAAGAGCGAGTGTATGAAACTAACCGCCGCTCTAGACCGTACTCCATGCACCACCACCACCAGAGGTGGGTAAGCCCAACTTGGACTCAATTAGATCGGAGGAGGAAAGTTATGCTCGCCACTAATATAATCAGTTTTCGCTTCCCGAATATCCTGCCGTTGCCGGTTGATGGCAGGCAAATGCCGTCCTCCTCCGCCAGGAGTGCGCCTTTCATTCGGTCCGTCCGGGAGACATGAGATTATGCTGGTAATGATACACATTAACGATGTAACAAACAGAGGGCCTGGGAGCAGCGTGTAAGCCCGGTCAAAAAGGGGAGATCCACTGTGCGCTGCGGTTAAATTATCAGCAACCAAACAGCGTTGAGTGCTCGCTCCCTAGTGCTTTGGTTTGCTTTTGAAACCCACATACCAATGAGCTGCCCCCATTTCAGATGGATGCGCGCCCCTTGTCGTTGTCCAGGGAGATGATAGATGAACACGGAAGCCGGGCATTGTTCTGTATTTCTGTTGCTATCTACCGCGTTGCTCCCGCTCCTCACCCCCCTGCGGGTGGTGGCGAGCTCTTCAACTTGAATTTATTGCAATTTAAATCTTAATCATACACAGCATATTTTTGTGCGGTCGAGTCTGTCGATCTTTTGTACTAATTCGATGCTTTCTCTCTTGTCTTTGCAGGTAGGTGACAATGTACGTTTAGATGTTGTATCCGGTTTGCGGTAATGTACATAGTTTCTAAGGAGTAGACTTAAGTAGGGAGACCTGTGGTTCGGGCAACGATGATGGAATTGAGTTCCGAGAAAGACCACATGTCTGTCATGGAATACTTGTCGGTTCAAGGTGGGGTTATTTATAATCGCATTATTTGTCTGCGGCGTGAGTCATCCGTCAATGGCATTCTATTGCTATTGCGCTGTGAACTTGTTACTGGTGTTCAAATCATCTCGGGTTGAAGTCGTAGATTTCATATTCAAATTCGCGCTTTCTTTGGAACTTTATTTGGATGTCAGGGTTTTGTGCCTTACTGTTGAAGTGAGTGCCTGTCAGAAGATAGGAAAATTTCTGCCCTAAGCAGTACTTTTTGAACTTTTTCGATGGTCAAACTTTTTGCTCCAAATTATTGAGAGGCCTAAATGAGGAATTTGGGCTGATATTAAAAAGTTAAAAATATAAATAAATTATATAGACCAAAATCACAAAATGTCAGACAACCTAAACACTAGCTTTGGATCATTTTTGGTGGTCAAAATTTTCCGTCCAAAATCTTGAACGGCCTAACTGAGGAATTTGGGTTGATAGCCAAAAGTCCGAAAAGGTCAAAAATCCAAATATGCCCAAAAGGCAAAAAACACAAAAAGTTTCAAAAATCCTGAGAACTAGATTTCTAAATTTTTTGATGGTCAAAATTGTTGGTCCAAATTTTGACAGGCTTGAAAGAGGAATTAAAGATATTCAAAAGTTCAAAGCGGTTAATAATCCGAATATGCCTAAAAGGCCAACATCAGAAAATGACAAAAGTCCATCCTTAGCTTTGGAACTTTTTTGATATTCTAACATTTTGGTTCGAAATCATGAAGAGCCTAAAAGACGGATTCGGAATGATATTTAGAAGTTTAAAGATAACAAAAATCCAAATATGCCTAAAAAGCCAAAATTACAAAATGACAAAAATCTTAAGCACTGGATTTGGAAATTTTTTTTATGTTCAACATTTTTGTTCCAAAATCATAAAGAGCCTTAACGAAGAATTTGGGTTGATATCCAAAAATCCAAATGTCCCGAAAAATCCTAAGCACTGGATTTGGAACTTTTTTGATGTTCAACATTTTTGTTCCAAAATCATAAAGAGCCTTAACGATGAATTTAGGTCGATATCCAAAAGTTCGAAATGGTCAAAACTCCAAATGCCCCGAAAAGTCAAACATTAAAAAATAAAAAATCCGCTGTTGAAGCTGTTGAACTTCTTAAGTGACCAAAATTTTGCATATGGTTCAAAACTTGTGAACCAAAATTTATTATTGAATTTTGGCTCGCTATTTAAGTGTCAGATGAGAATAGAAATGAAAAAACAAAAATCACAAAACGTCCAAAATTCAAAAGCGTCAAAATCCCTCACTTGTCTTCCCTTTCACTTTACGCTTTCCCACGGCCCTCTATCACGTCTCATGACATTCCAGCAACAGAACATCCATTGCTGAAGATTTATTGACAGTTTTAGGTTTCAGAAATCCAGGCCATGGTCTGAAGCACTTCCAAAGACCGAATGTCTCCGTTGAACGAAAGCGGTGTGTGACAGTTTTGGCACATCTCTCGATTTGTTCGGAGAAATGAAACCTTTTCAAGTGAGTTTTCCTCCTCTGAGGTGTCCAACACACGCTCTCCCTTCCTCTCAGAAGCGTAAGCCAAGTCTAATCAGGTTAAGCATATTCCACACCGATAGGGCTGGGAGTGCCGTCCCCCCTTTGCTCCACTTGCATTGTGAACTCGTCACCGCCGCCGCCGCCGCTGCCGCTTTACAAAATCCAATTCAATGGTCCATTTACCACATTTGTTGCCTTCACGTCCACAGGTGGTGTACGTCTCTCGGTGAGCGTGTGTGTGAGTCAGTTCCACACACGATTACGCGCCTCATCGTCTGCATACCTGTTCCCAGAGTGCACAGCGCTCCTCCGTTGCCAAACTGGGACAAGTTGAGGTACTAAATTACCTCACCGACGCCGGCGACAACCGAACCGGTTCGAAGATTGAAAAATCCATTAGATACTCTGTGGCATGGATTACAGATTTCCCGGTTCGTTGACCGTCATCGTTGCGTGGCAATTATGCACCGGGCCAGATGGAGATCATATCGAGAACGAGATGAGGCAGGAGGACATCGTCTTGACACCGAGCATGCCATTTCTCACTTGTCCGCTAAGTGGTTGTGACTGGTCGACGGGCAGTCGAAAGCACTCGTTTGAGTCCTTGGGCCGTAAACAAACAACAAATTACTCAGCACGTCATGTAATTTAAAATTAATTGAATTCCTATGACCGTGCCGGCCGGTATGTGGCGACGACTGGGGAGACGGGCGAGGGTGGTCATTAAAGGAAATCACTTCCAATCGGTCAATCCCGCAGTAATTGCAGCTCGGAATTGAATGTTTCTGTGCTGCGCGGGTGGCAGATGAAAAAAAAACCACTTAGCTCTCGAAATGAAAATTGAATTACCCTCCGAATCGATAGCCAACAACGAAGAACGACAACGGCGACAGCGAGGACGACGACTTGTGCTCGCTGAGTGCTCGCCGAGCATGACGATAGCAAGCAAAGTTGTTGAACAACAACACATCGACCGGCGCGGAGGCGGCGCCGTCTAATTCTAAATCAGGGTCCGCGAATGGGCGGCGCGCACACGGAGCAGCAATTATTTAATCCTTCCACATTATTACCGGTCCATGTTGGCGAGCTCTGTTGTGTACGTTTCCGTTTCTTGTTCTGTAATTTCGCCAAGAGGGGCGGCCGGGCTTGTTCGTGTAATTGAAGGATACCATCTGATTGCGAATTCAATTCGATTCATTATGACAGGCCGCACATCCAATAATTGAGCGGGGCCTGCTTTTGACGAGGGTCCCAGGTCTTATCTCAACCGGGCGACCGCTTTAAGCCAGTCAAAGCCTAAAAACTCAGTGAACACCAGGAGATACGTGTCCGCCGACCGGAATGGTGTTTTTCAAAAATGTCAGCGCGCAGATTTTTGGTCTCTTTGTCGCGGTGAATTTTTCATTTTCAACGTCGTCGCGCTTTTTCGACGAGTGTATGGGGGGCGAGCAACTGTTCCGCAGTCTGAATCTGTGTGTTTTGTATTTTTTCTAGCTTTCAGTGCATTGTCATCCACTGGGAACGAGGGGGAACGTATCTCTGTTGCCGCTGCTCTGTTGTTCATCCTCGAGGAACCGTGGATTTTGCCGGTGCATGGCGGGGCGTGTATTTGGCTTCATCGGCAGTGCAGACTGCCGCCCATGCAACAACGATGCAGCAGTCATGTGTTTGCCTATTACCGAGATACATTCGCTGGCGTTGTTGTGTTTTGTTTTGTTTTCACAAAAAGCTAGTTTCATTTCATGAAGGAATCATCGGAGCGATACACAACTCCCACAAGACGCTACAGCGGCGCACAGACGGTGTCGTTGTCGTTGTCGGTGGCGTCGGCGTTGGCGAGGGCGGCGTTGGTCATTCGTTGCTGGGGTTTACTTTATTAGAACGACAAAATCTGCCTTTTTTTGCCTGCTGCCTGTTGTTGTTGTCTAACTGCTAAATGGGCAGAAGTCGTCTGTTTGTTTTGTCCTCCTCCAAGCCAACCCAGTTCGGGGCAGTATCTGTGTATCTGGTTGTGTGAATTTTTGGTTTTGTACATGCTGCAAATTGTAGATAAGGATATGATGACCAGAGGGAATGAAAAAATAAAAAAAAAAATGAGCAGAGATAGATTTTAAACGTTTTGTGTTGCTCGGTGTGTGGTGAGTGTTCGGAGTTGTTTGGTCATTTAATTTTGAATTTAAAGCGAGGAGGCGAGGAGTGGGGGGAACGGGACTTAAAGATGTGTTTCCCCGAGGATTTGGAGTAGTTTTCAGTAATAATTGCTGAATTGAGAACAGCAACGACGGCGGATGTGTCTGCAGAGTTGTTTGGTCTGTGAAACGGTCACTAACGAGGCGGAACTATATAGAGGAGTCTCCTGTGTGTTTGTGTGTCTCTCTGAATCAGTGGGATAATTGAAGTGCTTTTGGGTGTTTAATGATCCTCGTCTGAGGAGAGGAGATGTGACGACCTGGAATTCGAATGATTGGACTTGATTGGACTCCTGCAGATCAAACGTGATAGAAGATATTTTCTCTCAAAGAGTGTTTCAACCGCTGATGCATCGGTTTCGTTTGGCCCCAAGCAAATTACTCAGAATTCAAAAGAAAAAGAAGGCGATTGATTTGGAGGTTACAAATTTCCTGGCAAATGTTTGCAAGTTCTTCTTCTTCTTCTTGTGGCGCTACAGTCCGGGGTGGACCTGGGCCTCAACCAACCTGCCTCTCCAGCCAGCACGATCTTTCGCCAGCTGTCTCCAGTTGCGCACTCCAAGTTGGTTGAGGTCCTTCTCCACTTGTGTGCGCCACTTTAGTCTAGGCCGTCCTCGGTTGCGTTGTCCCAATGGCTCGGATTCAAAGACTTTTCGGGCCGGAGCAGTGGTGTCCATACGCTCTACATGGCCTAGCCATCTTAAGCGTTGTATCCATAAACGCTTGACCAGGCGCATGTCGCTGTACAGCCCATAGAGTGAGTCATTAAATCTTCTCCTCCAGATGCCATCAACGCAAACAGGACCAAAAATCGTAAGCAAAACTTTTCTATCGAAAAACTAAGCGCTTCCTCATCCGCCTTTGCTAACGTCCAAGATTCTGCGCCATATAGTAGGACGGGGATGATCAAGCTGTTATATAAAGCGAGCTTAGTCCTTCGAGAGAGGGCGTTATTACTCTATTGCCTCTTAAGCTCAAAGAAACAGCGATTGGCAAGAGTGATTCTGCGTTTGATTTCGGTACTGATGTTGTTGTCTCTGTTTACCGCGGAGCCGAGGTAGACGAAGTCCTTAACTACCTCGAAGTTTCTGCTGCCTAGTATGACGCAATATTTGCAAGTGCTTG
Organism: Eristalinus aeneus; assembly: GCA_955652365.1. NCBI lineage: Eukaryota > Metazoa > Arthropoda > Insecta > Diptera > Syrphidae > Eristalinus > Eristalinus aeneus. The sequence continues at coordinate 5,538,809 of OY019130.1, read as the reverse complement.
ACATTTTTTGAAACTGGAGCACAGAGCGCATTTCTTGTGGTGTTCAAATGAAAGCGAGTCTTGCAAATACCCGTCTCCGGCTTAGAAAGGGTTTCACATATCCCCTTCTAGTAAAGACGTTAGTCCGCTGTGAAGTGTTCGCCACAACTCTTTGTTCGTTATCCATTCCGGCCAGAAGACCATCATGGTTCGTCTTGAGCATTTCTCAACGAACGCCTAAAGCTTGCGAAGAATGAATAATTGTGGTTATCTTTCAAGTCTCACATTCGTTTAACAGTCGGAATCGAATATTTGAAGCTTGAGTGAGGTGGAGACCTTGCTGAAGCTCTAAAAATTTCCCAGTCGACAACACGTAAATTTCTGCAGTTTCATCTGCGCACTAAGTGTCGCGGTGGCGGCAGAATTTAATGACATCCTCAATTTAGTAGGAGAGATGCCTTACTTCCTGAGTCGATTTTTCATTAGTGTTGCCTTGGCAAGGTTGATCTTCAAGGAAAGATGCCTTGGCGTTGAGGACGTGTTGCGCGGCTAGTTTTTCCTGACCCCCGACTATGAATTTGGCTTAATGATTGTCATTGCCCTTCTCCGGCAGAGACTATTGGATCCCCCTGCAAGCGGTGCAATAAGTTGTTCCAAGAGACCAAGATTCCTTTAAAGGGTACATTTTAAAATCTTCAAAATCGTCTTCTGATGCCCATTCTTCTTCTTCTTTTTGTGGTGCTTCAGTCCGGGGTGGACCTGGGTCTCAACCAACATGCCACTCCAGCCAGCACGATCTTTCGACAGCTGACGCCCATTCAGTTGCTTATATAATGACACGGAGCCTTTCACAGAAGCGATGCGTCTTGTGGATATGTGTAGGTTTCTCGGTACTTTTCGTTCTCTACCCTTTCAACTGAAATATGCCAGACTTTCGTTGTCACTTTGTTTCCCTTTTGTTAATATTGATTGACTGGAATGCCATAATAATTAATAATTGTATGGCGCCACAGTCCACAAGGGACCAGGGCCTAGCTTGCTCATCAACTACTCGTGTTGTGTGTGCTACTGCCCTCTTACGAGTAGAAGGGACCTACAGTTTTTTGTCGACATCGAACGGCAAAGTTTGAGAAGCTTTCTTAGACATGTATCACTCTTTAAGAGGTGTCAGCAGCTCGAAAGAGGTGGTGCCGTGAAAAATTCGAAGTGTTCAGCTGAGAATCGAACCTAGATCTTCTCGTCTACCCGCTACGCCAGGCGGCCATTGGGATGCCATCCTCTGTTAAATTATAGGGTCTAGAATCGCTAAACGATTGTTTCAGTCTGTCCCCTTGTGGCAGTGCATCGATCGGTGATGGCATCGATTTCAATCTAAGTCTTGGCTTGGTGACCTTAGCTTACCTACCTCAAGCAGCTTGGTCGCTTTGGTATCCTTCGTCTCGGTGATATACAACTGGGTCTTATGATCCAGAGCGGTAGAGGCCCTAAAGATGATGCGAAGGGTTGAATAATCTGACAAAGAAATATCAGCAAGGAGGCCGTCTTCCTTACGACATACCATGCCCAGTTTGAAGCGTTTATAGAAACGTCTCTTAAATAATTAATTGAGTCGTGTGATAGAGGGAACCAGGAAATCCCAACTCCAGTGGACGAAGTAGCCTTAAACAAGTCGGTACAGCCATTTAAAGGCTGAAGAAAAGCAAAGCCGCAGGTTCAGATGGCTTACCGTCGGAGATTTTCAAAGCTGGGGGCAATGTATTGGTAGGGAGCATGCACCAGATCACTTGCCGAATTTGGGAAGACGACTGCATGCTCGACGACTGGAATATCAGTTCCATAAGCCCCATCCACAAAAAAGGCGACCCTACCTCCTGCAAGAATTATAGAGGTATATCTCCGCTCAACGTCGCCTACAAGATCCTATCCAGCGTGCTGAGTGAACGTTTAAAGCCGTTCTGTGCCGCACTAATTGGCGCGCACCAGTGCGGCTTGCGGACCATAAACCAAATCTTCACACTAAGGTAGATCCTGGAGAAGACCTGCGAGTTTCAAATCGATACGCACCATGTTTTCATCGACTTTAAAGCCGCATACGACAACATTCATCACAAGAAGCTATTCGAAGCGATGGCCGAATTCGGGATCCCGGGAAAATTGGTCCGGTTGTGTCGGACCACGCTAACACATACGCGCTGCATCGTGCAGTTCGGTTCAAAAACCTCTGAACCGTTCAAGACCTGGAACGGATTTTGGCAAGGAGATAAGCTGTCGTTCGATTTCTTCAATCTGGTACCGGAGAAGACAGTGCGCCGGGCCAAAGTCAACACGGAAGGCACTATCTTCTACAAGTCAGTCTAGTTGTTGGGATACGCTGATGACATCGACATTATCGCGCGGTCCCAACGCGCCGTAGTGGAAGCTTTCACCGCAGTTGAGGAACAGGCAAAACGAGCTATTCTAAAGGTCAACGAGGAGAAAACCAAATATATGCTGTCGAGCAAAAACCCATCCGCCGCACACCACCTAGACCAAAACGTTACAATCGACAGCTACAATTTCGAGGCAGGAAAGAAGTTTGTATACCCCGGGGCAAACGTAAACTCCACGAATGACATCGTAGTGGAGATCCGACGTAGAATCGCCCTTGGCAACCGATGATACTTTGGTCTGTCAAAATAATTTGGTTGGAAACTGCTGACTGGAAGGACCAGTCATGCTCTACAAAACCCTTATTCTGCCAGTCCTGCTTTATGGAGCCGAAAGCTGGACATTAAGTAAGACTGCAGAGCTGATTCTTGGTGCCTTCGAAAGAAGAATTCTACGTCGGATATATGGTCCTGTCTGCGAGGAAGGCGATTGGAGGAGAAGACACAACCGCGAACTCTAGGATCTGTACAAGGATGTGGATGTAGTGCGGATGGCAAAAATCCAGGATGCCAACCTCTGTTATATTATATAGTCTAGAATCGCTTAACGTTTGTGTTAGTCTGGCAGTGCAGTGATGGTGGCATCGATTTCAATCTAAATCGTGGCAAAAGCTGATCTTGGTGACCTTAACTTAGGCAATTTGGTCGCTTTAGTATCCTTCTTCTCAGTGATATACAACTGAGTTTTATGATCCAGAGCGGTGGAGGCCGTAAAGATGATGCGGAAGATTGAAGGCTCTAACAAAGAAATATCAGCAAGGAGTCCGTCTTCCTAACGACATACCATGGCCAGTTTCAAGCGTTTATAGAAACGTCTCTTCAACAATTAATTTAGTGGTATGAACAGAAATATAGCTCGGCAGTAGGTCTTTGCAGATTGATGATCCAAAGCGGAGCATATAAGGCGAACCTGGTCTAAGACCCCTTTTTCCTAAAAAAAAAACTCTTCCCATTAGTATCTGTCTGTCAGCCCACATCCCTCCGGTTCTTTGTTCAGTTCAAACGCCAAAAGAGAAAAAAAAATCGCGCCATTCGCAAATTATGTATCTCTCGTCGGCGCCTCTTCGTCCGCATCCCAACGTTGAAGCACATCGCCGTTCCAAATTGAATAAAGAACTCATTAAACACTAATTATATGTGCATCCATCCGGGGAGTGGCGCGTTTCTTTTCTCCCCGCTGCCTTGTGGAATTTAATATTTTTACTAGACCAGGCAGCGATCGTGTATCATAGACAAAGTGCTTAGCTTCAACTTTGTAGTTCAAACACGCGCACAGAAACCTGCACACAGAGGCACACAGAGACACACGTGTGGCTTCGCCTCGTGTGCACAGAAACCACAGAAAGCGTCTCTGACTTTGGATATTAATTAAGAATCCTTCCTCATTGAAGCAGTGGCAGTGTAATGACTAGTCTTACTCTCTCCCTCTGTCGCGCATCGCCCTCATGGATACGCGAACGTGCAGCGCCCAACTGACCCGCCTGCTCAATACCCAATTAGTAATTTTTAATGCCCGACTTCGGTTGCTGAATTCGTATTTATCGTGTGCGTCTATCTGGTCGTGGTGGTGTGTGCTCGCTACGCGTCCAACGGACAGGTCATATCCACAGCTGCCACCTGCCGCCGCGGTATAATAACCATGAAAGATACACCGAATGCCGGTCTATAGATAGCCGTGGATGCGAATAGATTGACTTGCAGATACATACGATTTCGCGAAAATTCACCTCCGCGTCTGTGGAGGCGATGTGTATCGGCTGACACCACCACCGGCAGAAGCGCACACAAATAGCCTGCGAAACGAAAAACCGAAGTAGCGCGCACAGGGAGCACGAAGTGGAGAGCGACACGGAAGGAAAATCGCCGTCGTGGTGCGAATGTATTGAAAAGATTGCTGTCACGTCATTTATGATTGATGTCAATGATCTTTAAGCCCGAATTCGGTCACGCTGATTTGAGTGAAAACACACCTTCGCACTGCGGCGATCGTGCCGAGCTGTGTGTGGACACAATCAATTTGTTGCTACTTGTCGCTTGTTTTTGGCTCATAACGGTGAATGCTGAGGTTCTCTTATGGCAGTGCTGACTGGCCATTAAGAGGCGATACCGCCGACACCACATTTAAATGCAAATTTCTGTGTGGTTGTCGCCGACAGAGGACGAAAAGAGGCCAAACGGCGTGTTTCAAAAATCCAATCACGCATCTGTGTAGGCCTCTCGGTCTTTGGGGTCGGTCAGAAAGACGCTGAGTTATGTGTGGCTTGTGTCGTTCCTGTGTCCGGGCTAAGGGAGAGACAGACAAACAGAGAGAGAGATAGAGAGGGTCACTGAACTTCTTTTGACTGTCAATTGGATATGCAATCAAAAAGAGCAGCGACGATCGCACGGCAGAAGAGAAAGCGTGTGTGAGAAAGAAAGACGTATTTGGGTCGGTTTGGGGATAGGCTGACAATTTGGATTCATTACGACCTTTTGTCTGTGTTCGACATGAGTTTGGAATTATAATCGTTTTGCCCGATCTCTGGAGTGTGACGGTTCGTGGTGTTTAGGACTGAAACCAGTTTGGTGTTGGGATGCTGTTCAATGATGACATAATTTTGAACTTTTTTAGGGTTTCGTTTGTTAATGCGATATGACCCTGTTGTTGGGAGATCTTCTTAAACCATGAAATGAATGCGGTTTGAACCCCTTTGCTAGCCTCATCAGAAATATTAAAAAAAATTTAGTATTTAAGCTTGTAACCATAAAAAAAATGGAAGACATGGGCTCCTCATCAAATTAGCGGTAAGTTAGGTGTCAGCAATAATACGCTGTTCCTTTAATTTGGATTAGTTTTGGTACGTGTGATGTTTGTACGGGCAAGAGTGAGGGTTAGGAAATAATTTCTTAGAAGTCTTTGAATAATTTGTCGGGTCGACCGGTCGGACTTGCACAGTTTAGAAAACGGAACCATAAATACGGTTGGGTGCAAAAACGAGTTGTTTGAACCTACCGGTTGGTATTACTTCGTTAGATCTTTTGTGTCTTACATTTGATTGACTCGTTTTGGGAAGCTGTTGGACAGTGGACTACAATTGGTCGGTAAGAAATTTTACAGTAGACTACGATAGGTCCGTGAGACATTTTTTTACTGTTCCAAGGCAAGGTTAAGGATAGCGTGCCGTGTCCTAGTCCTTGGCAAGAGGAGTTTTGAGGTAGGCTCACAGGTTTGAGATCTGGACCTTGAGTTGTTCCATCAGACACACGGCTGCGTTTGATGTCACTCCTGGAGGTTGGTCTGTACAAGATGCTTATGGAGACCTCTAGCTGCTCCGTCAAGATTGGTAACCACCACCACCTTTATTGTCACATGACTGTACGGTGTCAAGAAATGTTCAACAATCTCGAGAAGATCTCCCGAGACTCACAAATCACCGCTAAAACTGTCTTTCAAAAGCTCAGCCATGTGATGGATTGCTGTTCGGCTAAGACTTCATTGGACGAAACCGAAAAGGCCTCAACGGAGAATTAGTTGAAAGTGAAACCGAATCGACTAGACTAGTCTAGAATACCTTATTATCAAGAAAAGAGAAAAACAACGTTCAATCTGAACAGAGAATCAGTGTTATCAGTTAAAGGCCCTAATCTGCTGTGCCTATGCCGGAGGAGGGCTTGTTAAACCTTCTCGAGATAGACACAGCAAAAAGAGAATACGAACGTCAAGTGGACCTTCACTCCTGGCAAAGTTTTCTTCTTTGGGTTCAAGAGGCATTTGAAGAACGGTGTCCTATCTCGATGAACAAAGCTGACCTTGTACAGCGTTTTTATTTACCCAGTTCCGCTCTGTCACCCAAAAACTTAAAGGCAGTTCCAACAACGCCTAAGGAACCACTCGGTGTTTTCAGAAGCACGGCTCTGTTTATTTTGGTTGCGTCTAGAGGAAAAGATAACTCTTCTCTATACGGCGTCATATGCATATGACACTGCCGATAAAACAAACCGAATGACAAGGCCATGATTGATGCATGGACAGCATAGAAAGCCTTTTTTCCGAAGATACTCAATCGCGCCATTTGGAGTTTCCAGCAGACTTCCACCTCATATTGAAATAACGCCCTGAAGCAGAAAAGAACCTTAAACAGTTTGCTGTACGAAATCAGAAGCTTTCATTTCTGGTTTGATTGTCAAGTGTAGGCGGAACTGAAGTACCACCACGATGGTAGAAGCTTGTTCAACAGAAGTGGTTCTGGTAAATCAGGAAAAATACAGCTCAACCACTTGACCAACAGTACATTCTAATTTTCCAATAAGTTCAAATCGCTCACTATTGTTTAAGGGGAAAAAATTTTCCAAATTCTGAGAACTAAAGATGAATTTTTGTCCTTTAATAAATCGGGGTATTGACATATAGGGGGCGCCACTCACAAAAAAAACCATAGTATTTTTGGGGGATACAAACATTCAAATGATACCGCTCAAGTTTTCACGACAATCTGATTATTAGGCTTCAGGCTACACTGCTTCAAGTGACGCTACTTTTGCGATTTTTTAAAACAATGGAAAATATAGAATTTCGAGTGATTGATTACACACTGCTTTTTGATGAGAAATAATACCGTGCAAGCTCAGCAATGGTTTGAAAATTGTTACAGGGACCCTGCTCCATCAAAAACCTTTATTTGTTGGTGGTATGATAGCTTTAAACGTGGTTGTACAGACACCAACGATGCTGAACGCGGTAGGAGACCGAAAGCGGTTACACCTGAACATATCAAAGAAACTACACAAAATAGTTTTGAAAAACCGCAAAGCGAAATTGCGCGAGGTAACTGACGCCTTGAGGATATCAGAAGGCAGTGTGTTCACTATTTGGCATGAACATTTGTCCACGAGAAAGCTGTTTTCGAAATGGGTGCCGCGTTTGCTTAGAATGGATCAAAACCAACAACGTTTCGATAAGTCTGAGAGCTGTATGGAGCTGTTTCGCCAGAATAGCAGGATTTTGCGTCGTTGTGGTCACCGTGGCGTAGTGGATAGAGTGCGACGTCTAGGTTCAATTCCCAGCTCAACACGAATTTTTCGTGTTTTTTTTTACATCACTGCCTCTTTCGAGCTGCTGACAAAGCTCAAAGAGTAATAACTGTCTAGGAAAAAGCTTCTCAAATTTCGCCGTTCGGAGTCGGCAAAAAACTGTAGGTCCCTTCTACTTTCATCCAGAGTCATGACAACCGACTGTTTGTATCAGGGAGTGAAAATAATGTCCAAGCTCTCGAGACATTGAAAACCAGCATGACTTAAACCTCAACCGGCCATTTGAATAAAATCGTTTTCGCACATTTCTTGGCATACTCTGAACTCTCAAAAAAAAAAAACATATTTGAGTATGCATCCTTGTGGTTTTTAAGGCTTTACTTTCGATATCGGAGAAATACATCACCTAGCCGCCTCACGACAATTAGTGGTTGAAATTTCTCAAGGAGAATGTGTAAAGACGTAACCTTGAGGACACCAAGGCTGTGATCATGTAACTTTTCACGCGACTGTCGCCCTGACGATCAACCAAAGCGATATCGTCGATAATTTGCATCACATAACCCAGCCACTATCGTCTCGCCTATAATCTATTTTATACAGAGTTTGAGCGCTGTGGACGCAACGTATCTCTTGTCATAATTGTACATACACAACAAAACAATGAATAACGACGGGCCGATAGTTTTCATTGTTTTGTTGTGCATGCAGACATTATATTGTAAGTGTGGTCGGCGTGGTGGAGAGGGTAGAGTGCAACGCTCACTTGCCGAAGAGTCTAGGTTCTACTCCCAGCTCAAAACCAACTTTTCACGGCACCACCCCTTTCGAGCTGCAGACAACATTCAAGGAGTAATCATTGTCTAAGAAAGCTTCTCAGATTTCGCCGTTCGGAGTCGGCAAAAACTGTAGGTCCCTTCAACTCGTGAGAGAGCTCGCATAACACGAGAAGTTGATGAGCTTAGCCCTGGTCCCCCTGTGGACTGTCGCAAAAAAATGTTTATTATGTCACAATGGATGAAATATGGATCCACCAGTACACTCCAGAGTCAAATAGGCAGTCAGTTAGAAGTGGACAGCAGCCGGTGATCTGCGCCCAAAGCATCAAAAAATACAAAGATCGACTGGCAAGATGGCAGACATCCATATTTTGGAATGCACACGCAATTTTATTCATCGACTATCTTCAGAAAGACAAAGGGATCAACTGCGAATGCCACAGGGCATAATAAGTGTATTTGATGGAAGAAAGCGCAAAAAAACGGTCCCACATGAGGAAGAAATAAATTCTCTACCACGTGTCACAAGTCGTTGGCTAAATTGCACAAATCGAGATTTGAATTGCTTCCGCACCCACCGTATATTCCAGATCTGGCCACAGCGACTTCTACCTCTTTTCAGACCTCAAACAGATGCTCGCACGAATTGAGGCAACAGAAAAATAGTTCTATAACAAACCTAACGAAATGTCAGAGCGACGTTGGATTGATTGTTGATGAATAAATTCAAATTTTGCCTAGAAAACGTGGGTCTATTGGTTAGTCCCGGGACTTGTTGAGTGATATGTCATGCTGTTCTTCGACAGGGCTGACGTCTTTTTTTTCGGTAAGTATCACATTGTGCTTGCGATATATTCTGACGATCAACCGATTTATTTCATTGCCTGTAGTACTTCGTAGCAGTAGTACTGTCCTTTCTGGCGCTAACCTCACCAAACATTGCTCATTCTTATCAGTGAGCTTCTGAGCTTTCCTTATTATAAACCTTTTGTGTCAATTTAAGCCGTTTCCCTAAGCCCCGCAACAGCTGACTGCAGAACATTGAATTCCTTACCGATTGGCGGGTTTTTCGTTCTTGAAGTAACATCCGAATGGACAACTTCTGTTTCCGACAGAGTAATAATAATTAATCGGATGGCCCGACGGTCCGACGAAATAGAAGGCTCCAAAAAAAAACGAGTATCGAGAAATCAAAAAGAACCTAGTCCTCTCTTTGATACTCCAATTCGAATTCTGTCACTTGTCGATGGATCACCATGAATTATAGTGAAATTCGCTGCACTTGCTAGCGCGCTACCTAGCGCAACGAACTCTCCGGTCCAAGCGCTTCTTTGAGCTCTAGAGCTAATCCCAACTTGTTAGTAATAATAATGTTGGCGCGACAGTCCACAGGAGGACCAGGGCTTAGCTTGCTCATCAACTACTCGTATTGTGCGCGCCACTGTGACCTACAGTTTCGTGCCGACTCCGACCTGTGAAGTTTGAGAAGCTTTCTGAGACAGTCATTACTCTTTGAGTGTTGTCAGCAGCTCAAAAGAGGTGGTGCCGTGAAAAATTCGAGGCGTTTGGCCGAGAATCGAACCTAGACCCTTCCGCGTGTGAACGTCGCACTCTACCCACTACGCCACGGCAGCCACAATCCCCACTTGTTGGGCGGTCCAATTTTGAAGCTGAAATCAGTTTCCACCGTCAATAGTCATCGCAGTACGTAAAAATCTCATCATGAATGCTATGCCCATCATCGGGTTCCCATTTTACCTGCAGCTTCCATGGGAAATCTTCAAATGCATCCACTCTTCGAGCTCACTAATGACATCGAACGAATAAGTCCACACATCCAATCATTACCCGCTCGTACATTTGGTTCCATTTCCGCGACACTTCCTCCTTCCGTCTTACCTTGATTAAATTTCTCCTCAAGGAGCACAAAAACTCTTCTCCGCGCTTCTTGAACTCCGGTTTCCAATCGCTTCGGTTAATTTGCTGATCTCAGTTGAATTGAAGGAACGAACAACAAAAGGAGAGGAGTGGATGGCGAAATAAAACCACAAATTCAAACGCTGTTACCTGCTGTCGCCTTCCACCAAAGAAGAAACTTGCAGAAGAACAGAAAAACGATGTCCAGTCATGCACCAGCGCAGCGGCACAACAGGAACATTCTCATGCAACGGTACCTTGCGGAGTCATTATTTAACCACTTCGCTGACATTTCAGACTTCAGTCCTCCTCTTTGTGGCCTTCTTCCCCGGTCGTTCTTTTATTTTGCTGCCGATTTTAATGCGATTCCAGTTAGTTTCCTGAATTTTCACTGAGACGTGCTTTCTTTTCCGTCATCTTCTTGTGTTGGGGTATTCTTTTACAGCAGAGGGGCTTTGATTATTCTTTGGCGAACCTGGTGAATCGATATTCACTTCCCCTACCGTGGGAGGAGGCACACTTTGTATCTTTTGTGAAGCGCTTGTCGCTTGTCTTCAGCGCTTGACTGCGGCAAGTAAGTATGTTGCGCATGTTGATTCAGTCGGTAATCGCGGCAACAGAGTGTAAACAAATCTGAGACCCACTGGAGCTGACGCACACGAGCAGGGCCGCAGAGCGCGCACAGTGTACGTCTTTGGCGGAAAATGCCGTTGGCCACATACACTCACACAGTCTTGCGATCATTAATCTACCGTTATGTTGACCGATTATATAACGGGACTCTGTGCTTCCGCCACACATGCCCGGGAGCACAGCGCGCACACACTCGCACGCTTATGTATCCGCAAGCACGCTTTGATACCATGAAGGCTCTCGTTGGTGTATCTTGGTCGATCTCTTGTACAGGTTGTGAATATTTTGAGGTTAAGTAATCGCTACTAAGATGGTTCTTGGCCGTGAGAGGGCCCTCTCTTATTTTGTTTTTGTTTACAAAACGGTTTGTGTGCGCCTTCTTTGAAAGTAAGACAAAAAGCTGATCAAGTTGTTGTTTATGCAGCTCCGTGTGGTTGTGATCCGTTTTTGGGACCGGTTCTGCTGTGTTTGTTCTTCTTTTTCGAGTTGTGTGTCTGCTGCGCCAACGGTTGCTTGTGCTAACTAATGGGAAGATCGACTGTAAATTAAGTCAAATGTAATGATTGCTTTTTGGTGAAGGCTGCGATAGCGGGTGGGAGAAGGGGGGGATTAACTGTATGTCGGTTTTGGGACTTTAGCTCTGTCTCAGCCTGGTTGATCGAATTTATCGAGAATTCTTATCTGGCTCACGTAGGATTCGATGAAATGTGAAATGAAGTGAAGATGAACCACCGATGAAGATCTACAAACCGGAGAAGTGGGTTTTGTACGTGAATAGCAGGGCAAAATTCGGTGGAATTTGGAACTGTGCCTCTGATTTGTTTTAACCTATTTAAAGAAAGTTTGTGTGGCTCTCTTAATGATGGGAATCTATTTGCTGATGATCGGCATAAGGATTGACACAGTCTTAACGAATTGTGAGTTCTTCAGCCGTCGCCTTTTGTTGAGTTTGATTTTGTTTTCGGGAAGAAAGTTTCTTTACTGAGATTTGACAAGTGTCTCAAGTGTTGTAAGGTAGAAAGGTTTCTTGAAATCAACCAACATTCGCAGTGTTCGTCAGGGAATGAAACATTTTGAGCCATTCACAAAGTGCACATTTCAGTTCAAAAAATGTCTGCGCCCAATCTGCGTTTGGTCCAGTTAAGAGTCAAATTCTGGGAATTTCCAAAGTCACACCTATCCGCAAGCCAATGCAAAGATCTTGAAGTTCTTGGCCGCGTTATGCTACAACTGTTTCCCTGGACAGGTTTAATAAGTTCTTGCATAGGAAATCGATACAGTGTTGGAGAAAATAATAGAAACAAAGGCAGATACAGTAGTAAACAAGCATCTGTGGGTCATAAATACATCTCACATTGATAGCACTACTGTATATGAACGCTACCTAAAAGTACTTTGAAATGGTGCATTCGTTTATCTTTTTCAGTATTTGATTTAGCTTGAACGAAAAAAAAAATACAAAGCAAAGGGTCATGCTGCTGGAAAAAATAATAGAAACAAGTGATTATCGCATTTCGCATTAGTGATTCCTTAGAGAAAGACGGTTTATTTTTATTGGAAATAATCGTTATATGTTTTATTCTTTATTAAAGTGTTTCCAGAAACTAGAAATAAGTTGTCAAATCTAAAATTCTGTAAAAATGGGTCGCAGAGTCCACTGCACTGATTCTGAAAGGAAATTAATTCAAAAGTTAAGAGTTGACGGCTGTACAATCGACAGAATAGCGCATATAATGAAGTGTTCAAAAAAAATGTATTAAATGCCCTGCATTTTGATCCCAAAGAAGAAACAAGAGGCAGAAAACAAAAAACAACATCTCGGATCGACCATCTTCTTGTGCGTCATTGTAAATCTAAGCCGTTTTCTTCTTCGGAGGAACTTAAAAATGAGTTGAAGGCACCTGTATCAAGTCGAACAATTAGGAACAGTTTAAGTGAAGCAGATTTAATGGTAAGAAGCCCAAGAAGAGCCCCTTTTCTAAGTAAGAAAAATATAAAACAGAGGTTAACTTTTGCTAACAGACACCTCTACCGTGCAAAACTGGAACAATGTGTTGTGGTCGGATGAAACAAAGATCGATTTATTTGGATCTGATGGGAAAATACACGTGAGACGATCAAAAAATTTCGTCTTCGACCCTAAGTACACAAAGAAGACAGTAAAGCACGGTGGAGGTAACCTTATGATTTGGGGCTGCTTCTAATCGTCTGATGTTGGACCACTTTCCTGGATAATGGACAAAATGTGAGCTGTGGATTTTGTTAATATCTTGAATGCAGTAATGCTACCATTTGCTGAAGCGGATATGCCGCTAAAATGGGAGTTTACGCAGGATAATGATCCCAAGCATTCCTCAGAACTAGCAAAGCAATGGTTCCAAACAGATAAAATTGCTGTAACGGAATGGCCTTCACAATCCCCTGATCTAAATCCGATAGAACACTTGTGGGGCGTTCTAAAACGTAAGATCGGGGAATGTAAAGCCAGAAATATAGAAGAATTATGGTCCAAAATCCAGGAAGCATGGTACTCTATACCTGCCGAAACCTGTGCCAACTTAGTTCACTCCATAGGACGAATATGGGAGGCAGTGATTAAAAACAAAGGTGCTACGACCAAGTACTAAAAAAAGAATGAGAATTTTCAACGTAAAGTAATTTACTAAATAAAAAAATACAATTTTAGTTTCTATTACCATTTCCAGGCTTAAATTCGACAAAACACTGAAATTGATTTTTTTATTTTTTATTTTTGTATTCATTAATCAAATTTATATTTGATCATATTATCATAATCTAATGAATTGAATGACCCAATATATATTTTATTTATGTTTGCCTTCACGTTTTCATTATTTTAATATCAAAAAGCGCAAAATAAGTTTGTTTATATAATTTTTTCCAACACTGTAAGTGGCCGCTGTTGGATAGTGAGTAGAGTGCGACACTCACACGCCGAAGATCCAGATTCGTTTTTCGGCTGAACACATTGCATTGCGTTTTTCATGGCACCACCTCTTCCGAGCTGCTGACAACACTCACAGAGTAATGACTGTCGAAGGAAACGCTTCCCAAACTTAGCCTTTCGGAGTCGGCAAAAAACTGTAGGTCCCTTCTATTCGTGAGAGAACAGTAGTGCGCACAATACGAGTAGTTGCTGAGCAAGCTTGGCCCTAGTCCTTCTGTGGATTGTGGCGTCATCCGATGGGCATTACACAGGCCGACATAATTCATCGTACGACGTTCAAAAACGCTTGTTTTCAGTACCAACTGTGTTTGGTAAAATAGTAAACCACATTTCAAAATTGTAATAAAACCAAAATAGTATTACATAAGACAAAAAATTCAGTTTTACATTTTTGGCCTTTGTTTAAAAAAATATGAAAAATTCTTAATTCATTTACACCACAATAATCATCGTACCCTTGCTAAAAAAATGGATTGTTACACCGCAGTAGGTTCCTTGTATCTTTTTGGACTTCCACGGGATTCTAGGACTTCTTGTAGTCTAAGCGGCATTGAACGAACCAACTTCTGGGTTAAATCCCAGATCCCTATCCCTATCCCTATCCTATTCTTTTAGCAGAGCTTCCTTGAGTTTAGCCCTTAGACTTATAGTGTGCCTGTGCAGATGTTTCTCTAGGCAGTCCCTCTTCTTCTTCTTGTGGCGCTACAGTCCGGGGTGGACCTGGGCCTCAACCAACATGCCTCTCCAGCCAGCACGATCTTTCGCCAGCTGTCTCCAGTTGCGCACTCCAAGTTGGTTGAGGTCCTTCTCCACTTGTGTGCGCCAATTTAGTTTAGGTCGTCCTCTGTTGCGTTGTCCCACAAACGCTCAATGGGGTTTAAATCTGGACTCTGGAGGAGAATAAAACTATCTCTTGGGGCATAGAGAAATAACCACCCCTTGTCTTTTCCAGCTGTGTGCTTAGGGCTATTACTAGTATTCTACTAAAGTATCCAACCAGGATTTAAACACAATTTCTTAACTGATGACTCTAAGTTCTTCCTTAGTGTAGCCAGATACATGTGCTGGTCCATATTTCCTTCCTTTCTATGAATACCAGCTTACCCACACCGGATGAAGTCATGGGCCCTCAACACCATAACACTGCCTCCACCTTCTTTAATTGTTCTGCGGAGTTCTTTTTTTTTGTTTCCAATGCTGTGCCACTCCTATCTCCATGTCGATGGATAATCGTGGTCGAAAATGTTGCATTTACTTTCATCAGTGAACAACACTTTCTTCCAAAAAGACAAATCAATGTCTTTGTGTAAATTTGCAAAGTCCATGTGTTTCCTCTGCTTGGCTGCACTTATCGACGGCTTTTTCCTTGGTGTTCTCACAAAATGGCCATGTCTCTGTCCTTTGCATAGTCCACGTGAAGATTTCTTTGTTGCAGATATCCGAGACTTAGTTTTTTATTTGGACTTGGCTCTTTGGGAACACTGTTGATAAATGACCCTTTTAACTCTTGCGGTCGATTTCCGTGGACGGCCCGATCTCCGCACGTACTGAACTTCTTCTTCTTGTGGAGCCTGAGTCCGGGGTGGACTATTTAAATTCGGCTGCATTTGAGCTAACAGGACCTTTTCTAAAGCGTTTACTGCCACATAGGTTCTTTTTCTTCTTGTGGCGCTACAGTCCGGGGTGGACCTGAGTCTCAACAAACATGCCTCTCCAGCAAGCACGATCTTTCGCCAGCTGCCTCCATTTGCGTACTCCAAGTTATTTGATTTCCTTCTCCACTTGTGTGCGCCACCTTAGCCTTGGCCGTCCTCTGTTGCGTTGTCCCAATGGCTCTGATTCGAAGACTTTTCGGTCAAAAGCATTGACATCTATACGCTCTACATAGCCTAGTCACCTTAAGCATTGTATCCGTAGACGCTTGACCAGGCGCATGTCGCTGTACAGCCCATAGAGTTCGTCGTTAAATCTTCTCCTCCAGATGCCATCATCGCAAACAGGACCAAAAATCGCACGCAAAACATTTCTCTCGAAAAGACAAAGAGCTTCTTCGCCAGCCTTTGGTGACGTCCAAGTTTCTCCGCCATAGAGTAGGACTGGAATGATCAAGTTCTTATATAAAGCAAGCTTAGTCTTTCGGGAGAGGGCTTAGTAATAAGGCATGTACTCAAAACTTCCTGTATTTTTTATAGGTTTCTATAACATACTGAATGGTAGATATACTTTTTACTTTGTTTGCTTCCATTCTTGCATAAGAAGGGCTCTTAATTCAACAAATTCTGACACACGATTGCCTGATCTGAAGGAAAGGGCGACATAAAGATCTGAGAGGAGATCTTAGGAGAGTATTAAAGGTGGCTGCAAGACACCAGTAAAATCTCACAGATTGTGTAGTTCTATACTCCGACACTACTTACGGGTAACATCAAATAAGAGTCTCATCGAATTCGTCAGCTGCAGGCTAGTGACTATCTTAAACCATGCTCGCAAAGTTTGATACTTTTTGTACATAATTTTTCCCCTTCTTTTAAAATTTAAAACCGCTTGTCTAACTTATTCTTTCCTCTTTTCTTTTCAGGTAAGTCAACAACTATTCATCTAAAATCTTTTCGATTGTAAGTATAACCAGATCAGGCTGGAATAGAGAAAGTTCATGGAGTCAGTGAGGAAAAAACTTGAAGCTTGGGAATGACCTACAATCAACGGCATTCTAAAGAGTGGGCTCTTGCTCATTTTGAAAATATCTAACTAGATGTAGATGTCCATTTGCCAAAAAATATCAGGTCACACGAAAAGTCTTGAAAAAGTCATCATTTTAAATCACTTTCAGTTGAGTAGATTTTGCTGCCTGTAATTTTACGGTTGATTCGATCTTTGACTGTCTGTGGATCTAAAAATTGTGTTAAGTCAGTTTTAACGATGAAAATGTTTCTCTCGCAAGAGCTTGACAGTAAAGGAGATCAGAGATCCATTCGAGAAACCCAGCCTATTTACCTCTGGTCATCAACATGGGGTGTTGGGCATGGATTTCTTTTCCTTTTCCAATTTTGGTTGCTTTTTTGATTCCTTCATTTAAACAATCGAGTTGTGTAAATTAACCTTTTCTTTATTAAAAAATTTAAAAAAAAAATATATATTTTCTGGAGGCTTAGCCTCTTTATACTGCCAGGCTTCAAATTAAAACTGATTTACAATATGAATCTCACTTAAAACTTAACCTACGGTGCATTTGGGAATGTGGGAAATGAATGTCGAAAATGGAAACTCGGACAAACAAGTTTCTCGGGTGACAGCAGCGGCGGCATGACCGTTGACAACTTTGTCTTTGTCGATCTGTGAAGTCAAGTGACTTTGCGCGCAACCTCGGATGAAGGTTGAATGCGTATTGTGGGTTCTTGTGACTGTGCGTTCAACCTTGGATGATGAGCGGATGTGAATTTGTGGATTTGTTAAATTCTGCCACGTAGCATTATCGTTGCACTGGGACGATGGTACTTAATGAATTTTGTGTTAACTTGTACACAAGGGGGTCAAATAGATGGTTTCATAGTGATACACGTGGCAGCTGTTATTCCATCAAACACTCACTTTGGGGTCAACTGTAGCCTCACCGCTTTGAGACCTGTCTCGTCTTTGATATTCCAATGTTCAACCCATTTTACGTCGCCCGCTATGAACCCCTTCGTAAGTGATTTCATATAGTTAAGGCTCAGAGTGAACGCGCTGAAAGTCGCTTCCTACGGTTTTATTTGCTCTTATCCTAGTGGCCGCCGTGGTGTAGTGGGTACAGTGCGACGCTCACACACCGAAGTGTGCAGGTTCAATCCCCAGCTCAACACCAATTTTTCGAAACGTTCACGTCACCACCTCTTTCGAGCTGCTGACAACATTCAAAGAGTAATAACTGTCTAAGAAAGCTTCCCAAGTTTCGCCGTTCGGAGTCGGAAAAAAACTGTAGGTCCATTCTACTTGTGAGAGAACAGTTGCCCGCACAACACGAGTAGTTGATGAGCAAGCTAGACCCTGGTCCCCCTTTGGACTGTAGCGCCAACAATTATTATTAATATCCTTGTGGCACCGACATATCGTGCATTTCACGTAGTCTCCTTTTGGATGGTTGATTTTGAATAATTTCACACTCTAAAGCTGTTCTTGCTAAAACTCACTCTTCCATGACGGCTGTGTTTCAAAAAAGCTTAAATGTCTTTGCCAGTGATAAGCTGACCAAGCAACGAAATTTCAAGAACTGAATCGCACAAACCACTCCAGGGTTTGGCCTTCACTCACGATGGTTTGACTTTCGTAGCGTGTTCTTTTTAACAACAGAAGCGTCCCATTACCAATGTTTGAATCGCTTTGAATATCAGTGCTACTATCAGAGGGATATTGACCTGAAATGTTACATTTTATGCATTGGTACGTTTTATACAATTAGATTTGCATTTCCATTTACATAAGAACACCAACGCCATCTAGTGACAAAAAGTTGCAAAAATGTTACTTCCCTATACAAGCGTTTAAATCATAACTTCTTTTCCTGACACATACATAGATGTAGCAATTCACCCTTTAATTCACATCACCGCGCAGATATACGACTCATTTCGAGTACTGCCGTTTCTGACATACAAATGGCAGAAATATTCAAAATATGTCAATAAAATTCATGAAATTCAATGGCCAAATGAAGTGCATGCCGTTCTACAATCGCTTTGGTTGCTCTATAACAACAACTCACCCCCCGAAGTAGAACGTGTCAAAACGCAAAAAAAGGAAAGTCGAAAAAAAGGCGGCAAAACCAAACAAATTGTATACATTTAATTATTTTTGCGTATTTCTCTGTTTTCTCATGAATTCGATGGAAAATTCCTAAATGATATTAATCCCCTTCCGCAAGGGTGTGGGATTTGGGATTTCAAAAATGATTTAAGCGTCCTGTAAATTCTCCGTCTGCCCTCGCTGCACACAGGAGTTGCACATTTTCCATTGGTTTACGGTCGAAACCAATTATCTTTTTTTCTCGTTATTTTTTTCTCACGTTTCCGTTGTCGTTGGTTGTTTTGATTCCATCTTCCAACCGAATTTCATCAAAATTTCCAATTACAATTCACGAATGTGTGTTTTTGCGGGGGAGGGGGGTGTGTGTGCGTATGCGACTGTCGAGTGAAGAAGATTGGCAAAGCAGAAAAAATGTGCGAGTAATGAAATATGACAGTGCAAACATAACGCAATTATCGTTGAAAAACTTTCTACCTTATTGGACGCGTACACATGCAGGCGGCAGAGATAGGCGAGTACAACGCACGCTGTGTGTCGATACACTCAATACACCCCCGGTGGCGGTGCAACATTATTAATCATCATCAATCAATGTCGGAACCTGTCATCGCAGTCCTTTTGTGTTGAATTTAACGGTATGTTTTGGTAATATTTTTTCCAGACACACACACACACCAGAGATTCGTCCTTTCGCCCACCGCACACATGTGTCTGAAGGGAAATTTGAAAGCACAGCCACATTGGCCGCATTAAGCGAATTCTCCGCATCGGGGGCATAGAACACGAGAGGGGGAAGCGCTGTGCCGCTTAAATTTGATTGACACTGGTTTCGGTGGCAATGACAAGAGGGGCAGACGCGCTCAACCCGTGAGGCTGACGATGACAAGCGATCCGAGGCCATATCATTTTGGCGTGCACCATTGTCACCCTTAAACTTCATGTGTCCAATTTGGCGACGAATTGATGTGATGTATGGCCCACTCGGTTTTCGGATTGGTAATTGGTAAAAAAGAAGAAAGCGCAAACCGAAATGAAGGAGGAGAAATATTGGAGTTTGTAACTATCCAAATGTTTGCCGAGGGCTGTGGTGTGTGTGTTTTGTCATTGTCAGCGGTTTTGATGAAAGGTTCTGTCGGAAGCCTTGTTAGCGGCCGGACGGATACACATGTCTCAGCGTGTTCGACATGAGGTGTCAGGCAGTGAGTGTGTGCGGGGATGTGGGCAGGTGCGCTATTAATTTTCTGTTTACTTGGGACACGTTGGCGGCGCGACCTAGAAAAGAAAACACACAATTTCTGCCGTAATTGGATTAAGTATCTATTACTTGTTAGGAAAACATTTGTCTATTGCGTGCTAGGGATATAATGATCTCCATGTGCGGTCGATATGAAATTGGTTTCGACCGCAAACAAGCCGGGGACGGCTGACCCATGAGATCATTCCGCGCGTTGAGGGAAATGTTGAATGAAATCATGACTTCAACTCTTCACGTCGAAATTTTTATAAAATTCTTCGGTGTAAATGGAAATTTTGGACAATCTCTCTTAAAACAAACAGCTTCAAAGATCACATCAAATTCGATTCCTTAGAGCCCAAAGCTGGTTTCTAAATGTTCACTATGGAACTTGTTTGCCTTCCACCATAGACCCCATAAAGCCGAATTTCGAAAAATAAAAAAAAATTCGGAAAATATAATAAGCGGGAGACAACTTTAACTGAAACTCTCAAGCTATTCTGTACTGACAACATTTCAGTTTCATTTAAGGAATCTTTGGTGCTGGTGTAGAATTTAAAGCAAAGGTCCAGATAATCACTCTTGAAGGACTCTACCTAAAATAGATACAGGCTTGCCAGCGGTCCACTAGAAACAAGAAATAACTTTTAATGTAGCTTTCCTTGACGATCAAAAGGGACCTTGGTGTACTTGGTTTTGTGAATTTTGACAGTTTCTGAGCTTTGTCACCAGAAAGGAAGGAAGGGTTTGTGAAGACCAAACGATCAATTTAAATCCAGTCCAGACATCGAAAGTAACATGAAACGCCTGTGTTTAAGCAGTGCCAAAGCTAATAGCAAATACTTTCAATTTTATTTCTTTTTTCAAATACCCTTCAGAAGAGGAAATCTTTGCCGTAGTCTAACGTAGGTGACGTAGGCACTTAGCACTGCTGTGTCACAGTCCAGACATCGAAAGTAACATGAAACGCCTGTGTTTAAGCAGTGCCAAAGCTAATAGCAAATATTTTCAGGGAGACATTTTCGTCAATTTTATTTCTTTTTTCAAATACCCTTCAGAAGAAGAAATCTTTGCCGTAGTCTAGCGTAGGTGACGTAGGCACTTAGCACTGCACTGCATAAAGCTATGCGTTCAAGGAGATATAGGTAAAATGTGAAGGACTAAGCGTTGCCTCCTGAGGTACTCCAATAAGATTCATTAAGTAATCCTTTACACACAAGGTTGAATTGGAGGGACCTTTTTAAGTGTCATCATGAAGTCTGTTGTAAAACCTAAATTTTGTTTGCTAAAAATACTACTTGATGACAAAATTCTGCTTCTGCAGCTTAGGGGTTATTTCCGGACTCTGAAAAATGCTGCGTTTGTTTGTCTTACGCTTTACATTCTCCACTATCAATCCCGGTTACAACAACGCATCATCGTCGGTATATTAGTGTTAAATAGAACCATTTGACCGGCTTATAAATAATAATAATTGTATGGCGTGACAGTCCACAGGGGGACCAGGGCCTAGTTTGCTCATCAACTACCCGTATTGTGTGCGCTACTGTTCTCTCACGAATAAAAGGGACCTGCAATTTTATGCTGACTCCGAACGGCGAAGTGTGAAAAGCTTTCTTAGAGAGTTGTTACTCTTTGAGTTTTGTCAGCAGCTCGAAAGAGGTGGTGTCGTGAAAAATTTCTTTTGAGCTGAGAATCGAACCTAGACCTTCGGCGCGTGAGCGTCACACTCTACCCAATACTCCACGGCGGCCGGTCGTATCAAATCCGACTTAAGACTACCTCAGATTTAATCGACTGGCTTGCGATAACCGATCTTCAAGGGACTGACTACGGAGAATCTCACAGAGGCGGTATAAACTGTCATCTCCTGTAACAGACCAGGTCTTATAAGACAAAGGTTTTTTTCGAACTCAAATATAGTCCCACGAACTGACTTTTAAAGCGTTTGTTGCTCTAAGTAATCCGTAAGACTGTCAACAAATTTAAAATTAAATCAATAGTGCAGACGTTTACAAGGAATCAGGACTTGAAAGCTTAAATAAAATACCCCAGAATGAAACGTCGCAGAATTCCTCGATTTTTTCACGGCACCACCTCTCCGAGCGAATTTCTCAATCTTCGCCGTTAGAGTCTTCACCCATTTCTGTCAACACTCAAAGAGTACTGTCCTGAAAATGCTTCTCAAACATCGCTGTATAAAGTCGGCAAAGAACTGTCTAGGTTTGATTCCCGGCTGAACACCTCGATTTTTTCCCGGCACCACCTTTTTCGAGCTGCTGACAACACTCAAAGAGAAAGAACTGTCTATGAAAGCTTCTCAAATTACACCGTTTGGAGTCGGCAAAAAACTGCAGGTCCCTTCTACTCGTGAGAGAAGAGTAGTTCGAACAACACGGATAGTTGATGAGCAAGCTAGGCCCCTGTCCCCCTGTGGTCTGTCGCATAATTCAATTATTATTATTATTTTGAAATGCTGCTAACGAACGCACCCTAAGGCAACCCACGACCTCACTACTTACGCTGAAAAGTCCCCCGTAGCTGTTACGCTTTAGTCATTTCTCAAAAAACAAAATTTCCTCTAAACATCACAAATCGAACCACATCGCCACGACCGAGTCCACAGAATTTAACCTCTTCAACGGAACTTTGCTAAATTTTGATCATTTTTAACTTACAAAAATGTCCCGGTCCAAACCGGTTTCCCTGGGGTATCCCATGTGTCTTCCTATACCGCAATCACAAATTAATGGCTCAGCACACGTCGAGCTCCGTATCGAATTCCACACTCATTCCATAATTTATTTAGCACAAATTAAGTCAATTTCAACATCAAAGTGGACACAACTCGGAGTTCAGTTAGAATGACATTTCGAATCTAGCATCTCATTATCTCCTAAACCAGATAAGATTTGAAAATTCTAATCCCCTTGGGTGTGCTACTTTCACCAGTCACCCAGTGAATCAGTTATACCCCATCTCCACAAGTCTCCCGATTTGTCTTCCTGTGGCATGTAGACGGATATCTACTCCCCGTGGTCATTGTTATTCATTGGCAATGGACGAACGAAAAGATAACAGGTCTCAGAAATTATTCAAACCACCACACACTCAATGTGTGGTCGCCAAGTCCCTCATGGGAGATGAGAGAAATGTCGAATGTGAATCCAGCCAAACCAGAAAGACCACCTCATTTTAAACGCTAGAAGCTGGCTTATGAATTAGCGGCACCACTTTTCGGTGCTGATTGAGCTGTCGAAGTCAATCTGCAGCTGTCCGTCTTCAGCTTTGCTCCAATAAACCCCTGAGATGATTGGTACTGATTGCCAGTCTAATCGCGATGGACACTCAGGCAGACGCCTTGCGGGCTGACCTTGATTCATCTCATTAAACGCTCGCCGCTCAGACCTTCCGACAGCATCGATTGCCGTCATCTCCGGTGCCTCTCGACCAACACACACGTACCTCAGGGCTGTTTGCTGCTTTAATTGACTTCCCGAGCTACTTTATCGATTCACGCAAATGTATGCAAATTCGTGTCTAATTAAGTAGATGGCTTCGCATGCGTTTGCACAGCAGCCTCAAACTCGAATATGGATCCAAGCCTGAATGCTCGTTGTTGTGAGATGCCTAAGATGTGTAATGGGATGCCTCGCTCGTCTGTGTGCTGCTGATTCGATCTGTAGAACTAGTCTGCCGTCTGGCAACCTTACAGGCGTTTGTAAGCGTTGCCACCCAATTGACCACAAGGTGAGGCTATTTAAATGAGACTGTCTTGCGACACAATCTTCATGAAGGGCTCCGCGAATCAGACCGTGTGCTGGGTTTGACATAAATCCGTCTTCACTTCCGTGATCGACGCGCCGCTTATCAGGTCTCATCAATCTTTTGATGCGCCCGGCTGGATTTTTATGGGCGAATCAAGGCGTCTTGTGTAAATTTCGTGAGAAAGATATGGGTTTGGGCTGATTGCGCAACGAAGCGTTGAGAGTTATGGGTCTTTGGCACATTACTCATGATGGTGTCACTTTCGAAGTGCAAACAAGCGTCTGCAAGGTTCATGAGTGTGAAAAAATTGCTCGTTTCCACGGCATTTCAGGGACAGGTGTGTGGCAGCCTTGACCACATAGTCTTATCTGCATCTGTCTCTATTTATAAGCGGCGCCAATTTGCCTCGGGGTCTCCAGTTTTGGCCAAACTCGGAGTCTTTGTTTGCTGTTTGTATCTGCCTCATGATCTCACTGGTCTCATTTCACATTGATGTGATTGCACGATCGTATTGGGTTGAATCTGTCGGCTACTCGGGTATTCAGAAAGCAGCATCGCACCAAAGGCTTCCAGAATTATGCATGAAGTAGCTGGGGGACGGCTTATGCGCGGAATCGCTGATTGTTTTCGATCAAGTAAGTTGGCGAGATCGCTGCAAGATATTGGCAAGATCGCAAGATCGTTTGTCGAAGCTTTTGTCTGTTGGTCTTATCAAAATGAGTTCAACCATGGAGCATTGGTATGCACGTCAGAATGACTAAAGTTTAGGAAATGTTAGTGGAAAGTGGGAACTTGCAGATTGATCTTGAGGAGATCATCTTGAGAGGTCTTGATAAAACGATTGCTAAACGTTTGAATTTTGCTGAGGACGAGATCAAAGGGCGAATAGAGCGATCTTTATGATTTTTTGGTGCATCAATATTTGCAATCTGAACTATCACCACCGGAACATATTTTCCACCAAGAAAGAATGTTTTTCTTTTCTCCAGAACAATCAGTCGTCCGAACAAGATCATCATGAGCCATTGCTTTAAGGACTGTAAGTTGGAATTTTTTAAAAGATGAAGGAGTTGTGTTACGATCCTACTTGCACAGTCCAGTGATCGCTTTAAAATATTGTCCGATATCTTTTGCGGTATAAAGTGCTGATCTGGACAGAAATTAAGCATCATATATTAGGAAATACAACCCCTTTGTCGTTGTTGTAATTTGAATCAATCTTCTTCTTCTTGTGGCGCTACAGTCCGGGGTGGACCTGGGCCTCAAACAACATGCCTCTCCAGCCAGCACGATCTTTCGCCAGCTGTCTCCAGTTGCGCACTCCCAGTTGGTTGAGGTCCTTCTCCACTTGTGTGCGCCACTTTAGTCTAGGTCGTCCTCTGTTGCGTTGTCCCAATGGCACGGATGGCCTATAGAGTTATTAGTTAATGACATTAATTAGTTAATGACATTAAATCTTCTCCTCCAGATGCCATCAACGCAAACAGGACCAAAAATCGCACGCAAAACTTTTCTCTCGAAAAGACTAAGGGCTTCCTCATCCGCCTTTGCTAACGTCCAAGATTCTGCGCCATATAGTAGGACGGGGATGATCAATTTGAATCAATCAATCAGTTTTAAAACCAGCGAATGTTGACTTCGATCATCCGTCACTGCTCTGAACAGGAATTGTTCTTCCAGTGCATCGATTAACGTTCTTTGTTCCAAGATAGTCCAAGAATGCAAGTCTTCCCTTAATTTTTTTCGGCAGACTGAATTCTCTAAGACTTGTGTGGGTGCCGGAACATCACGAGATTACCAATGAACTAGCTAGGCAAGGTCCAAAAGAGGCATTCGTAGGGCCCACCTTGGGACTATCTGTATCCGTCGTTAGGGTCTCCGTCGACGGTTGGGTCTCCTCACAGTACAACCAATGATTTCGTGACTTTCCAGGATGCAAGATGGACAAGTACAAATGTTAGTAAGAAATCCGCAAGTTGACTGCCTTTTTTGACAGAAATTTGTGCAGGCGACTTGTCCGCGTACTTAGTGCTTAGTTATGACACTCATTACGACGCCTGTGTAGAATATGAAAACACTTTAGAGCACTTCCTCTGTCAGTGCCCCGCCTTTGATCGTTTCAGGTGGCGGCTGTTTGGCGCTGATGTGGTTGGAAATGAAAACCTAAGTTCTATATCACAGAAGTGCCTCGTGGTCTTTCTTCGGAAAACCAAGAAATTACATTAAATGAAGCTTACTGCCTTG
Source organism: Eristalinus aeneus (assembly GCA_955652365.1). Classification (NCBI taxonomy): domain Eukaryota; kingdom Metazoa; phylum Arthropoda; class Insecta; order Diptera; family Syrphidae; genus Eristalinus; species Eristalinus aeneus. The sequence goes on along the minus strand of OY019130.1, from coordinate 5,513,072 downwards.
TAGTATAATGGAGCAGTATTTGAAACTGAGCGCTCCAGTGCAGTATATCCCAACATAATAATAATTGTTGGCGCGACAGTTCAGAGGGGGACCTTGCCGTTGCTCGTGACTGGTTGCGGCTAATTGGCGGTGACGTGTTCGGAACTTAAAACCTTCTTTATCACAGAAGCGTCTTCTGGTCATTCTTCGAAAAAACCAAAAGAACACATTAAATGGAGGGAACTTCCTGGTAGTTTAATGGACCAGTCTTTGAGTCTGTTCGCTCCAGTGCAGTATATCCCTACCTCCAACAAAAAAATAAAAGCTTTTAGGTCGTTATCTAGTGTCTTACTTAATAAATTGTCCGATAAAGGGCTAAAGGTACACAGTTTTAATGAAGGTTTTTTTATAATGGTTTTTTCCTTCAAAATGTATAAAAAGTTCTGTAATATTATTGTACCCAGTTTTATGAATTTTGTGGTTGTAAGGTACATTAACCATATCTCTCCAAATAAATTTGTAAACTATATAAATTGTTAAAATGATGCCAAATAAGTAATAAAAGGGCTAAAGGTCCAAAGCAACGTTCTGGAGAAAAGTAGTCTTTGTCCAAATAGATTGACTTTGATGGCTTAATGTCGTGCATTACTCAATTGAGCCGTTGGTGAACTCCTTTGCAAGATATTCAATCATTTTGAGCTAAGTTTCACTTTTTTGAATGTTCCTTTTAATTCTGAAGTGTTAATTTAATTCGCCTCCTGCAGGATCATATATTACTCTTTAGGCATCGTAGCATGATTAGCTATTATAAAGTCTGAAACTTGTATGAATTTTTCTATTTCTTACAAACTTCCAAAATGTGTTTATGGTGTGTGGAAATGTTGTGATCGATGGATTATGATCATACAATCTCATCGATCACCAACTCCACACAGTGAAACGGCGAAAATGGCAAAGATGTGTGAACAGCAAGGCGAACTCATTGATTGCCATGGGAAATGGGGAATATGTTCGTGAAGACCACCGATCGTTGCCGAGCTGAAGGATAATTTGAATTTTTGAACAAGAGATCACTAAACAAAGTCCATTCAAAAGATCACTGATCGCCGCATGAAGAACCACAAGCAAACGATGCCACAACAAAATGTCTGAAAGGCGAAGCCGAGCAATGATCGTGGGAGAATTTAACTACTGGCCATCAGTATGAGTAATCATCATGAAAGATGCCCCACCCGCCCGTCTGCATCAAAACCACACAAGATCACTTTAAATGATTACAATTTGCAACAAATTCACGTCTGCAAAATTACCCACTTTGAACCTTATGGCGATCATAATTCACTTGAAGGCAACACAACAGCAAACAACTCCCTAGAGTGCCTTGATGTTGTGTGCACATGGCACGATCACAGCCGCCGAAATGGAATTCGACAACAAAAGTCGCTTTGCCAAGAACTATCATCACATATCTTCTCTTGACATCGACGTCTCATTCACCCGGCGGCAGCACTCGTAAACGAAAAAGAACACGCTGCCTCATATTTTCGCATCTAATCATAAAATACCCCATTAGGGCGGTTATAATGTTGGGCGGGGGTCGCACACGGGAGGCGGAACTCAACAACTAGTGGTGCAGCATTAAAGATAAATTTTCATGTTTCTCTGGAACTTTTATGCGCGCAATAAAGATTTAAATTTACTTCCACCCCGGCGGCAGCCAATCCTCGTCATATGCTGCCGCACCCCCTGTGGGCGGGGGTGCTATTGTGCAGTATGTAAAAGAAAACATTTATGATGAACAAAATGTCACGTTTGTCGTGAGATGACGGCAGAGAGGATTTTTCTCTCCAGCGTGTTATCATCCTTCTGCAGTTACCGCTCGTGCAACGCATCACATAATGAGTCCCCTTCCTTCTGTCCCCCGCACTAAATCAGAGCGCAACAGGAATGCTATAATTTCCAGGACTTGCCACTGAAGCGAATGTCATGTGTCTGACATTTTTCTTCGCTTTGGAGTAATTCAAGTCAAATTTTAGACATTTTTGGCATTCTTCTCAGCGCTTGGGCGCCAAAGGGGTAGGTGGGCAGCCTGTTGACATGTGATAAGAGATAAAGTCCAAACTAGGCTTGTTAACGAGTTGCGGTCTGGTGCGCAGAATACCTGCGGGACATACGCCTGTTATCGTCGTCAGCGTTGTCAGTCGGCCCGAGTAAATATCTTAGACGCCGCACTCGGCACACACACGCGGCAGAGTTTTAGACAATATTGTCTTGAGATAAAAATACAAAAATCAACAAGGGAACACGAGCAATCTTCGTTCCACAAGCAGCATGTGTCGTCGTCTGTGCCCCTTTTGTCGTCTTTTCCTCTTCCGCGTCTTTGCCACCATCGGTGTCGGCAACTTCTGATAATATGCTGCGCTGCGGTCGGCCGATGACGGGGCCTGTGTCGCACCTTCGTATGAATTTTCACTCGTCGATGCTATTTTACGATTCGCGCACTTATGCGTTAAAACACCGCGACACACTCAGATTTCCTTCGCGAGTGTCGCCTTTGTTTTGCGCTGTCAACCACTTTGTTGCTTGTTAATTTCGGTTCGGTTCGGTTTTTGTGAATTTGTGCCGCTAATTGCATTTTCACATTTCCGTTTGCTTTAGCGAACGAAACCTAGCTGCTCGGCGGGGTTCTGTTTACCCAAGGGGAAGACACTCTTGGCGTGAGAAATAGGTGAGCAAACAGGAAACTATTTGTAAGTTGATTTGTTGTGGCATCTTTAAAGTTTTTGACGCAAATAGTTGACAGATGTTGTGCTCGCGATGTGAGTGAGTGGGTATCCGATTTCTGATGGCCTAGTTTTCGGCGTGCAGTGAATGGATGAGGTGTGCGGGAAGGTATTTTATTTGAGGCGCCACAGCTACAGAGGCAAACAGATCAGAAATTTATTTTTTCGAAATTTTGTAGGCTGTTTTTTCGATTTGTGGCGTCTACGAATTGGATGATTTTTTGTGTTTAACTATTTTCGAACAATTTCCAACGACGCAAGTTCATTGATCTTGTGCCGGGACAGCACTTCATACTGAGTCTATTCTTGTCAGTTGACAGAAATATTTTGAAAAGGTATTTAAGGAATTTGCGCTGAAATTGTTTATCCTTCTTGACGCCTTGTGAGTTGAAGACAAAATCGCGAAATGCCCAAAATCTGTCACAGTGCCGAAAAACACGATCCCGAAAAGAAAACGAAGAAAATTGTGCAAAATATATCTATTTATATAAAGGGACGTGCAACCCCATTCCTACTTTCCCCCAACACTAATGAGTTTGGTGAAGTGCTAAAAAATGCTGCCTTCCACAATTTAAATGAATTGGTACCTTTTCTCTTTCCGGAAGTTCTGGTATTTAAGGGTTTTGCATTTCTAAGTCCTCCGTTTTTTAATTCAGGATTCGAATCAAATGGCCACCGTGGCATAGGGGGTAGAGTGCGACGCTCACCCGTCGAAGGGTCTAGGTTCGATTCTCAACCGAACACCTCGAATTTTTCACGGCAACACCTCTTTCGAGCTGCTGACAACACTCAAAGAGTAATAACCGTCTCAGAAAGCTTCTCAAACTTCACCGGTCTGAGTCGGCACGAAACTGTAGGCCCCTTCTACTCGAAGGGCCTAGCTTGCTCATCAACTACTCCTGTTGTGCGCACTTCTGTTCTCTCACGAGTAGAAGGGACCTACAGTTTCGTGCCGACTCCGACCGGTGAAGTGCGGAAAGCTAAGACAGTTATTACTCATTCAGTGTTGTCAGCAGGTGGTTCCGTGAAAAATTGGAGGTCTTCAGCCGGGAATCGAACCTAGGCCCTTCGGCGGGTGAGCGTCGCACTCTACCCACTACGCTAGTAATATGGGGTTTTTAGTCATAGCCACCACGATATCTAGACTAGAGGCCCAACCGTACAATCAGATGAAAATCAAAGTTCCAGTTGGGTTCTAACCTTTCGTGGCGCCAGAATGCAAACTCTAGTCAAGCTGACACTACCAGTCTTGTTTCCTTAGCAACTGAGTCTGGTAGCAGCCATTGTACTAAATGGTCAATGCTTCAATACATTGGCGCTGTTAATAGTGTTAAAAATGTGACTTTGAATCACGTAGTTCATGAATCCAGTCTCATCATGAAGAAAATTAAAAGGCAGTGATCGTTGTGTCGATTAATCTTGGGCAGGTTTTTAAAACACTTCAAGCTATAGCTCTCCAGGAGCATCGGAAGGTTTCAATCTTCTTACCTTAATGTAACACATCAATAAGTCCCGAGACATATACCTGTGTACCATACTGATAAAAACCAAAAATTAATATTTAATTAATATTTTTTGTTTGTGGCGCCCCCTATATGTTCTGTTACTTATTGAGTGATCTGGTATGTACCTGCTATCATCATAAAGGCAAGTGGATTATTGCAGTTTCAAACGTTTTGTGTAAGGTGACCCAGACTAGAACAATTTTAAAGAAACCGCCTTGTTCACGAGCAGCAGCTAAGTTGTGACTAAGACTGCGGAGACTAAGAAGCTGAAATCTGTTCACAGTTCTTTGACACAATGTCTCGTCCCATATTTTAATACTGACCAGCGAATTCTTTGACCATTCTTCGACATCCTTCTGACGCGGATGTTCACCTCCATGAGATCCAAAGATAGTCCCGATTGGAAGTCGTGCTTCTGCAAAGTGGTGCAGATCTTCCAGTTGGTCTAGTAATTCGCCGAGACACTGTTCAAACAAACAAGTGGTTTATAACTTTACTCTGTAACTTCACGAAACCTACAAGTTTGACTCTTTTCTATTTCAAATGGCTGCAGCTTTTGAAAAGATCATTGGTTGACAATCTTTGTAAAATTTGTGATCATTTCAAAAATATTGAGGTTGATGGTCTTTGTTTGATTGCTAGAGGACCTAGCCGTCTTTCACATATGGAGTACTTTAATGATGTAGTTCAAGATCAGAGTCATGATCACACAGATCACTGATCGTCACTGCAAAAAGTATAAAAAGTGACAAATTATAGTCACTTGACACTTCATTGTGACAATAATTGACCTTCAACTGCGAAAAATCGACTCTCCTAGTGTTGTACCGGGACTGGAACAGTTGGAAGTTGCACCTGTCAAAAAGTGTCGGTAGGAAAGATAGGAAACACAAAGGACTGAAAAAGGTCTGACAGAAAACTTCTCAGAAAATATGAAATTGGAGTAGTGGGTTCAAAGTCTTTCTGTATTTTGAGATTTTTTCCCGATTGTTTGCTCTTTTGATGTTTTGGTCCTTTTCCGTATGTGGTTCTTTTACCGTTTTGGTTGTTTTTAATCACGTAAAAAATTTGCCTATTTTGGAATTTAGCCTTTTGAAAATTTTCACCAATTTTGATGTTGGTGTCTTCAAAAGTTCGACCATTTTGGGATTTTGACTTTGTCGACAATAAGCCATTTTTGGATTATGGTCGTTTAGAATTTTTCGACATATTAAGCTTTTTTTTCGAAATTTTATATTCATCCTTGTTTGGCAAAGCTTCTTTAGCTGCAGTGCAGAGTTTTATGTTGTGAGATGATGCTGCCCCAGATTGGAGCAGAATACAGCAATAGAGACGCTTCTTTTCAAATTCTGAATTTAGACTTGGAACTCGTCTAAGTTGACCACATGTAGCTGAATTCTGTCGAAATTTTTTATTTAAGGTCGTGCAAGCCGTTGTTTATTGGCGACAAAAAAATCGACCTTGTGAGATCGTTGAACAGCGGTAATTTTGGTCCTACAGTAAGTCAATCATCAAGTCGTTCGAAAAATCAACAACATTAAACTGCAGCACAGTTACAACAGAAAAACCTCCATCGCAAGGACCCTCGAAACTAAGCAAATTATTCACGACTGCCTAAGAATTCGCTGCCTCCACAGTTCTTCTTAATAAATAATAAACTCTCTCTCTCTCTCAAAAAAAAAAAACAAATGAAGAAAGGAAACGAAAACCACCACACCACTGCATCCAGCAATTACGTCATTGCCACCCCCCATGCGTGGCCCGTCACCATCACTAACTATTCACGGGTATATCTCTCATTTTTTTGATGAGATATAACAATCATTTTAAATTCAACACAAGAAATACTCCTTAATGGCCTGCAATTCAACCGAATGAATTGTATTATTCATATCGCCAAGCACAACACTTGGACCTCTCGCCTCCCCCGCGCACCCAGGGATTGAATTGAAGTGAAAACGAGCAAACGAAGGACAGAGACAGAGACAGAACACAGAGTCAGACATAAACACATCAAGATACAATGATATCTACAACCAGATACAATAACTACTTGTGTACAGCTGTTAAATTTATCGCCTTTGCAGACAAAAGAAACGACGAAGATAAAAATTTGTTGTATCTGGCCAGAATAGGGCAAAGGGAAAGGCGTACCCAGATACGGTGGCGGACGTAAAAGGACTGCGAGCATAGAATGGCAATTTTTTGGGCTGTTGCAGCATATGTGCGGCTGTTGGGTACACTTACGCCAGAGATATCCACCGTCCGCGCCATAAAAAATGCACAAGGATACCGGATTATATGTTTGTGAATATTTCCCGGCATTTTTTCTCCTTTCCTCGTTGCTTCCTCCAATTTTGATCTGTTTCTTGAGTGTACTTGCGAACACGCACGCGGCGAAAACGGCGGGGAAGATAATTTTATTTTTCACAATATTTTGCAGAATGTCGCTTGTCGTCGTCGTCGTTCTTTTTGTTGCTTCACATTATCTGTGCCTCTGAGCGAGCTGCTTGCGGTGTAGTTTCTGGTGATTTTCCAAGGACATATCATAAAGAAAAGCGACGCGAAAGAAGTCAACCATGTATACACAACAGCTGTGGGAGCTGTGAATGCGAGGACACACTCACCCACCACACACAGTGCTGGATACGCCACCGTCACCATGAATGGATTTAGTGGCTAAGTTTAATCCCTTAATGGATGCGCTATCTAAAGATGATTATTGCGGAATCCTTTCAGAGATATTAGGCCCCTCCCACCAGACGCCCCCGGCTGGGGGTTGAATAATTGCTGCGATATCTCCTAAAAACAAATGTGTGTCAAATTGGGGATAAATAAAAAATCTGCGGTCGTCCGTCAGTGGAATGGGGGTGACGTGACTCCGAGAGGACTATGAATGAGGTCCTCCATCACTGCGCGGACAGATCGAATGCAGCTGAAGTCAATGTCATGGAATTGTGATGGGGGAAGAAGCTGGTGGTGGAAGGCGCTCTCATTTGTGAAATGAAAATCTAATGGCATGGAAGTGGGAAGGGATTTGTTAGAGATTTATTAAAGAAAGATTTATGATAGTTTAGAGAAAGACAAATAGACAGCTGAAGACCAAACCAAATTCAGTCATTTCCCAACAAAACGTCAGACAGTAGTACTGCTTCCAATATCCCAGAAATTTCTTGTGTCTTATGTTCTTCCTAATGACTACCAACGTGAATAGCAAAAAGCAGTAATTCATTTGCAAATTTCACATTATGGCTGGTGATCATGCGATAGATCTTCTCTGATTACCTACCTGGCCCCAAGTTTGTGTGAAATGTCTCCCAAGCCTCGATGAAAAGCTTGTGAACTTTCAGAAAGGCGGGATCATTGACTCTTCTTAACCTATACGATCATGTGATCGTACACAAATCGACATAACAAATCGGTTTTTGGAACAACACTTTGTGTCTAAACAAGTTCCTTGAATTTTTTGTCTATTGCTTTATGGAGTAGGACTGGTAAGATGGGGTGCCTTTGACTGATAGGTTGCAATTGAATTGATCATCAATTGATCGCAGGCTTTGTATCAGATGATGGGAAGGCATAAATCTCTTCAAAATTTGCATTTATTTTCTGAATTCATTTCCATAAAAGAGACTTTTTTCAGGCTACCAGTTTGCAGATCGTTTGTGGGGACGATCGGCATGCTGTGAACTTTCCTACTCTTGAAAGGCGCTACCAGATTTAAGTTGTTCTCCTTAATGATCTTGTTCGAATTCACTGATCATTTTGGTTTTTGATCGTGACTTGGTCCAATTTTAGGGCATCGTCGAGTTCGCTGTCTTCTTTTCAAGAATAGAACATGTCTTCGCATGCAAGTGTAGAAGATCTTCCACCAACTGGAGAATTGTTTTCGCGTCTTTCAGCTCACGCTCAGATTCTCTGCGGTCTTAAGTTCCCCATCGAGGTTGAAGCAGGAATGTGAGGAAAATCAACTGTCGATAAATTTTGTAAAAGATGTCGACACAGGAGCTAAAGTTTCTGATAAATAATAATTGCTGGCGCGACAGTCCACAGGAGGACTAGGGCCTAGCTTGGTCATCAACTACTCGTGTTGTGCGCGCTACTGTTCTGTCACGAGTAGAGGGACCAACAGTTTTTTGCCGACTCCGAACGGCGAAGTTTGAGAAGCTTTCTTAGAGTGTCCTTGAGTGTTGTCAGCAGCTCGAAAGAGGTGGTTCCGGGAAAAATTCGAGGTGTTCAGCCGGGAATCGAACTTAGACCCTTCGTCGTGTGAGCGTCGCACTCTACCCATTATGCCACGGCGGCTGACTATTTATAAATTCAAAAACGTTCCAAAGGCCTGAGTGTGAAGAACACTGTGAATGAGGGAACAAGGTCTACTCGATCAATTCAGTGAGGTTGAAAGGGGGGCTTTGAGCCGTTGTGTCATAAGTAAGTGAGATCGCTTTGACTATGCTGTCGAAGTCGAATCGACCCACTTGTTGAATAAAGTACTGTCACAAGTGTGACTGTTTTGACCCCCTATTTGAAACTTTGAATCTCAGAAAACGGTAATTGGAAGGAAATGACTTCAGCCGAGAGACAACAATCTTACCCTTCACCGGAGCATGTTCACCGAATACAGCTTTTATATTCTGTATACCTTTTTCGTCGGTGGTCAATTCCCGATGAAATCAGGAAAGCATATTTGGCGTGAAGTCGCGGCTTTAAACTGTTTATGTCCTTGTTGGTATGATGTTCTTCCAGCTCTTGAAAAATGGAATTGTATGTTGGTTCAGCAAAGTGTTGCAAGCCCCTGGACAATGGTGTACCTGCCGCTCTCAGTTGTATCGTACTTCTTTTAACCGCAGCTCCTGGCTAATCGATCTCCTCCAGTAGTCCACAGCTGTTGTTGGTAGGAATGTTGTTTATAATATCATCCATGTACCTGCCGCTCTCGGTTGTCTCCTTCTTCTTTAAACTTCAGCTCCTGGCGACTCGATCTCCTCCAGTAATAGGAATGTAGGAATATGTAGGAATGTAGTCTATATGCCAATGGCGTTCAGATGCAGACGAGATATAGAACATCATACACTTACCTGATGTTCTGTCTTCTATTTCTGTTGACCGCAGCTCCTACTCGATCTTCTCCAGTAATACACAGTTGCCTTTGATAAGGAAGTTCACTGATTATCTGTTTTTAAGGCGTGCCAATAGCGTTCAGATGCAGACGAGATGTAGAATATCATGCATGTACCTGCCGCTCTCGGTTGTCTTCTAATTCATTTGACCGCAGATCCTGGTTAATCGATATCCTTCGGTAGTCGACTGGGAAAATGGATGGTAGGATAGATGTTTGGTTCTATTTTAAAGCCGCCTAAAGCCGTACCTTAAGCCGTAACTTAAGCCGTACCAATGGCGTTTATATCCAGGGGAGATATAGAAAATTATGCTCGTCCATACAGTTTCGGGGAAAACCATGCCAAGGAAATGCCTCTGCTAAGAAGAGGTTTGTCTTTCGCATGCTGGAGAAGGGAAAGGAAGGAAGTGAAACATTTTGAAATCTATTATTCTCACTTCACTGGAGCTCATCGACCTAATTGACAAACAAGGACAACATGAGTCACATCTCAAGCACCACACGTCGCCTCGGAATATTTCAATTCTACCGTCAAAAGATGAATGTTTCACTCTGAGGTTACATTTTTGAAATTCCCAATGAAATGGACAGGTCTTTCAAAGGATTGAAAAATATACGCTAGTTAAGCCAAACCCTCTGCCATTTAATACAAATTGATCAAATTTTTGAAATGCCGTAATTTCTGCAAGTCCTGCAGCCAGTTCTCGAATTCTTTGCGATTCGATAGGGAGTTACACCTTTGGTTTGAACAAAGAGTGCATATTTTCTAAACTTCCAACGCAACTTAAAAGACGTTCAGACCTGTCCCATGTGAACGAAATATCGTCTCCGCCACTGATTCAGTTAAAGGTGACATTTTAAATTTAAGAAAAACGCAAAAAATTCTCATGTTTCGTTGACATTTAAGGACCTGCTCTCAAGTATTTCCCAAATTCCCCAGAAATGCCATACCTTCCACCAACAAGTGCTGCCACGCCCTCGTCTCTTCAGAAAAGTGCTCAAATTCATATTCTTCCCCTCAAAAAGCAAACCAATTCGACATGAAACGTGCCCATCTATCACTTTCCTGGAAAAGGAAATAAAAATCCCCAACATCTGTTGCTTGCCGGAACGACAACAGCATCTACATCCCATCCACACCCCATCCGCCACCCACCTTCAATATCACATGCGACAGAGTGTGACATTTTCATCATTCGACGAGACTCCTTCTTTTTTTCTGCAATTTACCCAAAGGGGTCATAGCCCTGAGCCTCCTCAGAGGATCACCCTCCTCTGCACCTTAAAGAAATTGAATCACTCACAGATAACTCTTCATCTCTGTGTATCTGCATGTACATCACAACCCAGTAACTAATCTATTTTGCAGACTATGATACATGTCCTCTTGCGTCGTCCTGGCTTGGCTTCCTGATGGATAGGGTAAATGTCCTCGTAAAAAGTGCTGTTGCGCTGCGCCATTTCTGGTGTGCTTTGGTCGTGTGTCAGTTTGAGGACACATTTCATTCTGGTGTGTGTCTGTCTTGCTTTTTACGATGCATATGAGCGTTGAATATTTTCATCTTTGTGTCTGCACATCATGTGTCCACCCATCAACAAAAAATTGTCGTTTTCCTCTTCCGCCAGACACTTCGGCTCTTATTAGTCATTCAATTCAGTGGTGCCGCAGCAATGTGCGTACAGAATGGGCGCATCAATTGCCAATTAAATTCGGTTTACGCTCCTCACAGTGGCCAAGTCACTAAAGCTGCACTCCGCCCCGCAGCCCCAACCCCAGATCGATGAATGGCCAGAAAAAAAAGGTCGAGTTGCAAGGAAAACTCGAGCGAAAGATACACAATTTGAGTGAACGGGAATATAACTTTTAACGATTAATGCTTCGATAAATTTCACACAAAACAACTTTTGTCCATTATCGTTGGTGTTCAATTGGCTGAGATGCTGTTAGATATGGCGACTGGACTGGCCGCAGCCGATGGGGCGGGAAGGGAGGTGGCAAAATGCGAAGGTCTGAATTTTTCGTCTGCAGTGAGTGTGCTCTGTTTGTTTTCATTTAGCTCTTCCGCTGTTTGCTCATCGGTTAGTGGATTGGAAGGGATTTATGGCAGACGCGGCTGGGGAAGACATTAGGATAACTTATTTAGTGCCGAGATTGGGTGCCAATTCGATTGCCAGTCCGACTGATGTTCACTGCTGGGGGAGTGTTGTCGGGTGTTGTGGAAAGAATGAATTTGAGCAACAGTTTGCAAATGTGTTCCGTGCTGCGAGAATTAAGATGTATAGGCCACGGCCAGTGCTGACTAATAGCCAATCAGTTGCCCATGTGATGGCGGTGGTGTTGCCTCCGACAGAGACTGAGAAGGCACCGTAGTGCCTGTAAACTTCTCTTGTTTAATGTGCTTGAAAGTAAGCGTTTATGACTATGACTGTATTATGATGGGGAAACAAATACGTCTTTATGTTGAAACTTAAGAGGACATCAGGATTTGCCCAATTCAATAAAACCGGGAAAATATTTTAAAAAAGTTTGGGTTCCAGTTATTCATCTTGTGGAACTTCTGAAACGACTTTTTTGAATCCTGAGCCAACCCACTCCGATCGACTGGACCAAAATGTTTCAGATTCAGTTGTGGTCCCAGTCATTCACCCTGTGGAGCTTCTAAAACGACTTTTCTGAATCCTCAGCCAAACCCACTCCTATCGACGACGAGACAAAAATGTTTCAGATCCAGTGAGGGTTCCAGTCATTCACCATGTGGAGCTTCTGAAACGACTTTTCTGAATCCTCAGCCAAACCCACTCCGATCGACGACTAGACAAAAATGTTTCAGATCCAGTGAGGGTTCCAGTCATTCACCCTGTGGAGCTTCTGAAACGACTTTTCTGAATCTTCAGCCAAACCCACTCCTATCGACGACTAGATAAAAATGTTTCAAATCAAGTGAGGTTTCCAGTCATCCACCCTGTGGAGCTTCTGAAACGACTTTTCTGAATCCTCAGCCAAACCCACTCCTATCGACGACTATATAAAAATGTTTCAGATCCAGTGAGGGTTCCAGTCATTCACCCTGTGGAACTTCTGAAACGACTTTTCTGAATCCTCAGCCAAACCCACTCCTATCGACGACTAGACAAAAATGTTTCAGATCCAGTGAGGGTTCCAGTCATCCACCCTGTGGAGCTTCTGAAACGACTTTTCTGAATCCTCAGCCAAACCCACTTCGATCAAAACAAAAATGTTATTGGCTGCGGAACTTAAACTCAGGAGGTCAGGACAGTAGTCCCAGCACTGAAAGCTTGAGAAAAATTATGCTAACCTCAATTCCTTTGGGCTCAAGAAGGAATTTAGTCACAAACAGCCCTTGGTAGGTTAGACTGGTTTTGTAGGACACCCCGATCATCATCATCCAGAGATATAGATGTTATGACTAATGGGAGATGAGAAGACCCTTGGTTTTCTCTATCTTCGATGTTTGGTTCCGTTTGGCTTCATGTCATCTGGAGGTGAAGATTCAAGCAATAACTTTAGAGGCTGGACCACGGCATACATCCAGTTATAGTCGAAAGGTAGTCAAAGTCTAGTCAATGTCAAAGTCTGAGCAAAGCGTATCCAAAGCTTAAAAGGTCTAGGTCATGTGAGCAGATGAAAAACACTGCTCCAACCAAAAGGGCCTTTGATTCGAATCATTGGAACAAAGCGGCCTCGTCATGTGTAGAGAGACTTCAACCAACTTGGAGTGCGAAAATAAACACACATCACTTTAGCTGGAGAGGTATTTAAGGTGTGGTCTGAATCCCTCTCCAACTGCTAACAGACACAAATATGAAAACATACTTAACATTAACAATAAGCCCTGAGACATATAGAGGGCGCCACTTACAAAAATTCATAGTCGACTTTGTTAGGTCTGTTGTATTCTAGAGACCGCGTTCTCAGCAATTATCCACGTACGTGGCAGGAAGGCGCATTTGCTTCAACCGGTCACCCTAAAACGACGCAAAATCCCTCGTCCAAAATTCAGTTGAAATCTGAGTGCTAGACCACACCTCAGCAGACGAGTGAGATGAACAGAGCACATCTGGAAAGCTTACGTACGCTGGCCACACATAGCCCGCGGCATGAATTATGACGATGAGGGTGAAGTTTTGTTGGTTCCCTCAACACACGCACAATGCTGAAATTCTGGAACAAAACGCAAGCCCCGGATGGCGCATCTCCTCATCACCACACATCCGCCAGCCAGTGCTCATTCGTCGACGCCCCGTCCGGTGCGTTGTGCAACATTTCACCTTCGCCGCCTGCACATCCTTGAAGCGAACCCCCACAATGCGACAGAAGGGGGGCATAAATACAAAAAACGCTGTTTTCTTTTCAACTTTTTAATTGTTTATCTTTTTTAGATAGAGAGCTCGGCCCCGTTCAACCCCAGCGTTGGGTCGTGGATATGAACCACCCCATCTCACCGCTGGTGGACGGCATTGGCTATCAAAACGCTGCTTAGAAGTAATTAAAAATTCCTCCCCCTCCCCAGCTCCCGCTTCAAACACACGGGGAAGGGGGCGGATGGGATATTCATGAAAATGAAATCAAAACAAAACGAAAGTGTATCATCGGTGCTTGTGTTTTCTTTTTGTTGTCTTTCGAACGGCAAATGCTTCGCAGATGGGTTGGACTCCTGCGTTTTTTTTTTTTGTGTTTTTCGTTGTTGTTTACTTACGTGAGGAGGGAGAGAAATAATGATGAGACATGGATCTGTTTACTTTTAGATAATGCCAGGGAGGCAAAAAGACGAAGGAAAACACAACTGAACTGAGCATACGATTATTATTAATGAGATGTGTCAAGTGGGATGTGTGTCAGTGAAGTTTGTGTATGCATCACATCTGGGAGATACATGAAATCTTGAAAAAATCAAAACAAAGACTGACTAGTGGGGGAGGAGAGGCTGGAAAACTACGCAAACACCCAGCACATCGGAACCATGTCACGGCGCTAATAGATTGCAGATTGAAACAGAGGTGGTGAGAGTCTTTGGATTCGTGATGATATTTGCATTTTTTGAAGTCTGCTCAAAACGCTTAAAACTCGAGCTTAATAATTCATAACCACGTACGGGATGCGCAGACAAGTGAAATGGGTCTGTTTGTTGGACGGGGGCTCACGTGCTAAAGGCAAACAGTTGTCCACTGTGCAAAGTTGATTTCTGTCGGAGGCAAACATTCAGTCTCTGATGTGATTCTTGCTTTAGTTTTCTGATGTCCAAGGACATGCGGTGGTTTTGTGAAATCTAAATCTCGAGGATCTCTAACTAGAGCTGCTCCAAATCCAAGCCATATGAGATTGGTTTTTAAGACAGAGCTTTGCCACGACAAAGCTGCTTGACTCCATTATTGCATCGGCCTTTGAACGAGGGGTGAATGTGTTTGGAAAAATTCTTCACTCGAAAAGATTCCGACACTTCTCTCTGGCTATTGAAACGACTGGCTAACGTTGCGTCCACTTTCACGTTTTTCTTTTAGAAGTGGCCCAATTGTCTGGACAGTGTCAATCGCCCTCTCAGCACTGCGGTGCATGGCGTTGGATCTATTTCAATAGACAATGACGCTCAGTGATACATATAACGCAACCCATACTCAAGGCCTCAATGATGTTTACGCAATGTTCACGCGATATTCATACAACGAAAGTGCGACGTTTATACGACGTTAATGCGAAGTAAAAGCGACATTTACTCGACACTAATTGTAAGCTGGAACATTTTGGCGAGACAAGCACAGCGCGGATAGCGACGTTTACAGAAACAAAATGTAGACATTAAGTTGCTGTAGCGTGCATGCGATGTTGAGGTTCAATTGAAAAATAACCGAATTGACGTTCTCCTTCTTGTGGCTCTACAGTCCGGAGTGAACCTGGGCCTCAGCCAACATGCCTCCCCAGCCAGCACGATCTTTCGCTTTTCTTGTCCAGTTGCGCACTCCAAGTTGGTTGAGA
Organism: Eristalinus aeneus; assembly: GCA_955652365.1. Classification (NCBI taxonomy): domain Eukaryota; kingdom Metazoa; phylum Arthropoda; class Insecta; order Diptera; family Syrphidae; genus Eristalinus; species Eristalinus aeneus. The sequence goes on along the minus strand of OY019130.1, from coordinate 5,497,694 downwards.
TCCATCTCCACTTGTGTGCGCCACCTTAGCCCACGTCGTCCTCTGTTGCGTTCTCCCAATTGCTCATATTCGATGGGGTTTGACGTTATTAAAACTTAAAAGTGACTTTTTTGGATGTTAGGGAACATTTTCGCAGCATTCGAGTTCTTTGTTGGGCGCCAATTTTTAGCATTCCTTTGCATTTTGAATCCAGTTTTGAGCAATATGTCTTTGCGTAGGGAAGGAACGCGTGCTCCATTCTTGGGGCTTCTTGAATTTGAATGGATATTGATTTGAAGAGGTCTTGCAGAAAAAAAAAAATGATGAAATATGTGAATCGCGCACTTTGTAAACAAAAACAGATTTTGTTGAAGGAATGTATCAGAGTTTGAGAAGACATCAGACAGTTAAACAATTTTTTTGTGGACGTTTTATGTTTTCGGTTTAACTTTGATTCCACCGTTGGGCGCCAGTTTTTCGTTATTTTTTTTTTGTGGAAATCAGAAAAAGTTTAGAATGCTGTTAATGTGGCTGACTCACAATAAGACCTGTAGTGAGAATCACAACGAGATCTGTATTAGCATCCAAAAATTTTGAAAGAGTGTGAAAATTTGTCATGCGGACACAAGGAAATTCTAGTTAACCTCTGATGTGGTACAAACTATCATTTTAATTCAAAACTAGATAAAAATCCATCTAATGAAGCCTTTACAAAGTTTGCTTTCTCTTAGAATATTCAGGAAACAAAAAATTTAGTTCCTCTGTTGGGCGCCATTTCGCACAAGTGCTTGCATTAAGAAATAAAACAGAGTTTAAAAAACTGCAAAACCTTCCTGAATAAGAATCACAACCCGGCCTGTGTGACGTTCAAAAAAAGTGGCTAGTTCTGCGATCCATAATTTAGTTTCAGCTCTGAACTTAAGGAAAACCATCTAAGCAAGCTTGCTCTTTCTCTGTCATAAGAAATAAGGTTCCGCTGCCTGGCGCCATTCATCAGATCTTTAAATCACAAAATTAAATTGCTGGCCACACTTAATTGGCGATGAAGTTCCACCATGACTCCAAAACAAATGTGGTAATCGACAAAAAAATTTCCCAACAGAGGGAGAAAGTGTAGTTATTGTCATGTTCTCGCCCTTTCATATCAAAACGATATCCCCCCTTCAAAACCTGTTTCAAATTCATTAGGTTCCCCTAATGTGGCTTTTCCATTCTGTCCATCTGGAACCAACCACCCTCCATTTTCAGAACGACAATAAAAACAATGACGTAACTTGATGCTCAACCACTTCCCCTCCATTTCCCGTCCATGAGGTCATGTCACACATCAATTGAACCAAAACACAAGTGTGAAGCCAAGGGAACACTTTTCAAGAGTGATTGAGACAAGCCACGATTCAATCCACCCTCCTATCCCCTCTCCACCGTCCTCGGCAGCTCATTAGCGCCGTCCCCCAACAAATCTCGCTCAATAATGAATTCCACTTTCATTCCTCTGGCCAGGACAACAAGGGTATAGCCTCTTAATAATTTAACCAAACGGCAATTACATAACTCATCGTTATCATTAAGGCCATCACCCCTACGCTGCGTGCATGTGTGTGTTTGAGTGCGTGCGTACGACTGTATGACAAGTATATCTGGTCCGGTGTAGTGCGGAGAAAAGGGTGTGAAAGGGTAAACTTTGACATTTATTGACCGGATAATTATGGTTTATGAGAAAAACTTGTCACCCTCACTCCCTCGTCGTGGTTTCCTATTTTTTCCTTCGACTTGGGCCTATGATTAATTGAAACGTTAACTCAAGTGTGTGTTCGGCTCGGTTGTTGTCGGCCGGTATTTACCTGGAAATGAAATTCGTCTCATTAGGGGGACGATGAAGGAAAATTGAGGTCGGTCTGTGTAGGGACAATCGATTTTTATTTCTTCACGTTTCGGTATCATCTCACTCTGGCCCATCAATTTACACCTCAGATTGTTTTATCGTGTATTCGGCACAGAAACTTGTTTTGTTACAGCTCACACTGCCGTCCCATTGGTGTCATCGGCGGTTACGTAAAAGTTTTCGTTTAGCTTGAGCGCCTTTTGTTTGTGATGTTTTTGTCATTTTTGTGGTTTTGTGATTTTTCAAATTCATATTTTAATTGAAAAATCTGAATGAGGCCGTATCCTTGGCTTTGTGCGGCCTGAAATATTTTCGGAGTCTATCATCAGTCTGTCTAACAGATAAATAAATGCGACTTCAGCGCACGTTGGGGGTAAATTATTCATGGGTGTTCGTCTTTCATTATTGGCTTTTAAAAATGAAAAGAATGGTTGGTCAATAAAAGAAAAAACGGGTTCTGTGAAGTTCTCTCTGATTAGTCTGTGATTCGGCATCATTTGACGCATAAATTTGAAATTATTTCTCGGCAGGAAGCTGCTGCTGGAGACAAAACAGCGTCTTGTAGTTTCGGCCTCAACAAACGTCAATGGACGAAACTGCTGGAAGAAACCAGCAAAATAACAAATATCGGATGATCTGCTTCCTTCTAAAGCGATTTGTAAATTTAGCATCCATATGTGACTTAATGTGACGGTCTTAACGATCTTCCGATGACCATTCTATGCCGATCTTCGGTGATGTTTAGTGATCCTCGATGGTATTGACTGTGACTGTTTTTATTTTTTTTTTTTTGCTGCTAGTCTCTACATCCTCAAAAATTGTTACTTATCGGTTCCTGACGAGTCCTTACATGTCCCGAGTGGACTGATCATTTCAGACGCTCGATCGCTGGCAGACGTGCGATGATCAGTAGAGTTATCGTGTCCTATCCTTAAAATAAATGAATTCAGTAACTTTTAGTTATGGTTGCAGCTCAACATGATCGCTGGTCTTAAGCTAAATTTACTTGACTATAAGCGTCAGAAATTGTCAATCTAGGGCCAATCCTTAAGGTTTCCGAATAGAAGTAGAGTTGAATGTGCCCTTTAATTTCGGACAAATTTTAGTTCTCTTTTAGATGAAGGATATAGGAAACCTCGCTCGAATTAATCGATCACATGGAATTGGGCTCTTATTTAGAAATAAGTAATGGCGAATCCTGCTTTATGGCGCGGAAACGTTACCAAAGGCGGATGAGGAACTTAGTCTTTGCGAGAGGAAATTTTTGCGTGCGATTTTTGTCCTGTTTGCGTTGATATCATCTGGAGGAGAAGATTTAACGATGAAATCTATGGGATGTACAGCGACATGCGCCCGGTCAAGCGTCCACGTATCCAACGCTTAAGATGACTAGGGCATGTAGAGCGCATGGACACTACTGCTCGGGCCCGAATCTCTGCTCAGTCTTCGAATCTGAGCCATTGGAACAACGCAACAGACGGCCTAGGCTAAAGTGGAGAAGGACCTCAACCAACTTGGAGTGCTCAACTGGAGACAGTTGCCGAAGTGAAGCTCCACAAGAAGAAAAAGAAGAAATAATGGTGACAAAGATAATTCAAGAGTACACACGTTTTACTAATGCTTCACACGATGTGATGGTTTTAAAGCAAAAGTCTCTAGTTCATTCCGATCCTTTTCTTTATGCCAAAGCTCAAGTAATGTTTCTTTGCCTCTGTGATTTTTTTTTGAAATTCGAACTGATCCTCGGTGATCTTCATTTTGTATGCTTCGATTTTCCTTTGGTTTTTAAGATTTGCAACGATTCTTGAAATTCCCTCCTCAAGCCTTAAACTCACCGCTCCGAGAAGCGTCAACTCATCAAATGAGTTCTGTTTTTTTCAGTGATCTTCCAAGAATTTCGTTTTCCTTGATAATTCGTTGTCTTCTGCTAAGGCATCCATTTCTTAAAATAGGGTGATCGCTAATCGATATTTTGGATTATCCACGGTCTTTGGTTAAATTCCATGGTCGCCTAAATTTTGTTTTATGGATAACGGTGACGATCTTGCAAAAAATGTGGGCCATAATTTATTTAAGCTGTTAAAAGTCGTTTAGTTCTGTCCTATTTTCGGATGCTAATTACATGAGTGGTGACCGCCCGACGTTGTGGGTAGAGTGCGAAGCTCACCCGCCGAAGGGTCTAGGTTCGATTCCCGGCGCGAACACCTCGAATTTTTCGCGCACCACTTCTTTCGAGCTGCTGACAACACTCAAAGTGTTGTCTCAAACTTCGCCGTTCGGAGTCGGCAAAAAACTGTAGGTCCCGTCTACTTGCACAACATAAGTAGTTGATGAGCAAGCTAGGTCCTGGTCCCCCTGTGGACTGTCGTCCCAACAATTATTATTATTAATTACATAAGTGGCATAATTTCTGAACTTAGCAGCTTGTTAATATATTCGCTAGTTTTTAAATGATTGCCGTTGTTTTTCATGAAACTAAAACTTTTGTTCAGTGATCTGACGGACTCCTGATCTTTTTTGGTATTTGCCCTGATCAATTTGACTTCGTGTTCCATAGCAATCGACTTTCATAGTGTCATTCTCAGCTCAAGTAATATCTTAGTAGCATGCATTTTTAGTTTGAAAATTTAAGTTAATCTCCAATGATCTTGCATGCACTCAAAGATCTCTAATCTCGTAGGTCTTCCCTAACCCGTACCATCACTGATCACTTCCCAAACACACATCTATCACACAGTCCCCCTCCATCAAGACCACCATCATCATCATTTATAAGCTTTACTCGTGATTCCAATAAAATTCCATAACCCCGTTCCGCCTCTCGGGAGCCAGTTTCAGTGGATTGATATTTGAGATTTGTTATTTGCCCGTTTTACGATCTCGCATCTTTTGTCACGATTTAAATATTTTAACTTGTCCCAGTTACGCAATCGCACTCTCTGAGCAAGATTAGTTATAACAAATTAAAGGTTTACAATCGTTTACAAACCGCCCCGATCGTGAATCGTTAATTCTGATCGCAGCGATCGTGAAATGGGTGTTTGACTGTGTTTCTAAGTTGATCGACGTCTTCATTGAGGGAGGGGTCATATTTCCAGTTAGAGAACGTTAGATGTCAGGTGTAAATTAGCCAAATCTTGATGACTGTGATGCTTGGGTCATGAGACACTTAAGTGATATCCATCATAAACCGGTCTGTCTGTCATGATTGGAAGCTTAAGAAGGTGACCTTAGTGATGTTTCATGTGGGAATGGATTTGGACACGACAATCGGCGTAGAAGTTAATCGAAGCAAAACCAAATTTCTAGTAAATATTCACACTTTGGTCCGCAGCGCCATCTTTTGGTCCAAATGAGCGGCTGTTCCGATAAGTGTGCTCCACTTTATTTCCCTTGACAAGAAACGGTGTGGGAAATTTTCGTTAAAATTTCTTGGCTTGTGGAATCACGGTTCCATAATTGTATTGATTTTGAAGAAAAGTGTGGGTACTACAATGGAACCATGAGGAACACCAACATTTTTTTTTTATTAAAGTATTGGATCACACACATTTCACTCCGGCTTCAAATTAATCATTTCTAGGCTGAAGTCCACGTCCACCCTTAACTGTAGCGCCATACGATGAAGAAGGCTGAGACTAGGTGAAGGTTCCATACAATATATCCATTATTGCTTAACATTTTGTAAAGCTCTGATGAATAATCTGTAAGAAGAAGGGAACATTTTCAAACACTCAATTGGCTGCTCAGACTGCTGCGGGCTTTTAATTTGAATCTCTTCTCGGAATGATTCATGGAAGAGATCTTCCAAAGCCTGACCATCCCGAAAAGTGACCAGCAGTCTCATGCAAGTCTGTACGGGAACGTCTAGAGCACCTTACTTCACAACGTACTAATTCATTCCATTTATGTAAAACAAACTGGGACCTTAGATAACCGATTGAGCAATTTTCCAGTTTTCGCAGCGACAGTTGTGTCACAGACTTTACGCTCTCCAGCATAAGTTCCCGTTTTAATGTTCCAGCAGACACCAACAACTCCACAAGTAAATCCAATTTGCAGTCGAAGTCATCTAAGTCACGTAAATTTCGGTGTTGCCTGAGTCTGCTTCTTGTTGCCATCAAAACGCGAGCCAACGCGCAAATGTGACATAATTCGAAAATAGTCCCCTTCCCGGTTCACATAACACCACAAACACCTCATCACCTTCTGCCGCTTTCACTGGTCGACCCTCTGTGCGGCACAAGCGAAACGCATTTCCAGACGCACAAGAAAATCAACCAAAGTCGCTCTCGCCGGCCGCCCCACCGCCGAGCACGCACTGATGCGAGAAAGTATTCAAAAATTTGGAATGCTGTCATCAGCGTTAATAATTATTGCGATACGAAATGAAACTTATGAATTTTCAAAGTGTTCACCAGCCGCCATCGTCGCCTCCCCCACCGCCATCGCCAGACAGTGTGACAACGGCGGCGAAAGGGTTGCGGCAAAGGCTGCTCTCGAGAATGGCACAAAGTCGTCATCGTCGGTTGGTTGGTCGGGGAGGGGGCATCCAAGAAAAACAGCCTGTGCTGCGCACCAAAGTGCCAATCGACTTGTTGTTGTTGTAGTAATAATAATATTTTCCACCTGACAGATCTATTTAATTTTAAACTCTCGCAGATATTCTCGAGTGCGCAGTGCTTGCTCAGTGTGATGGATTCGGCTGGGTGTACGGGGACGGGAGGGCGCGCGCGTGTGTGTGTGTGTGGGCCGAAGGGTGTGCTGCTGTGTGTTGCTGTGTATCAAACTCGAGCCTATAAATAATGCAAGCAGAAGTTTATTGAAGTGAAAGCACCACCAGCCACTGAGCGAGAGGGAGAGAGAGTGCGAGTGAAACTCGCGCAAAAAAGATTCGAAATTGAACGACCCATTGGAGGCGGGGAGGGGAGTCTGAATCAAGAAGAAGAACGAACGAACGAGCGTACCCATCCAACAACCCTTCGTGAATATATAATGCATGGACCATTCCATTCATTAGGGTCTCGATAGGAGGGTGGGGGGTGTTGGGAGGGGTTGCGTCAACGGTTGTTCAGATGGTTATTACCATAAAACTAATGAATATCAAATTTCCAGATTGTGTGTGCTGTGCGCATCTCCTCCCACCCCAATCTACCCTCTCGACTATGCCCCCTCCATCCCGCCATCCATACACCGACCTTTCAATGTGTGGGCATTGGCGTGGAATGGACATGTGCTGCTTCTGCTGTGCGGAGGCGGCGGTGGCGCAGATGAGTAGGGCGGCATCACTCAGAGCGACAAATCGCCAGGAATTTGTTTCACCGAACTTGCAGTCAATAAAAATAACACTCAACTTGAAACTTTAAACTGAGACCTTAAACCGATGCCGTAGCAACCGTCGGAGGCGAAAGTAATTGAGTGTCTAAAGGGGTGAACATTTCTGTGGGGCGAGACGAATTAAGTTTTGGGGTGAAAATTATCCATCATGTGGATCGAATTTTGAGAAGAATTTCTGTGCGGCATCGACTTACGCGTATGATTTCGGATATCGGGTGGAATCCGTTTATACTCTGCTGTGGCGGCGCTTGAAAGTGGAGATGGTGGGTCGTCGGCTTTAATTTGTACAGACACCTTAGAGATTTAAGAGTGGAGATGGTGGGTCGTCGCCTTGAATTTGTACAGACGCCTTAAAGATTTAAGTAGTCAGGCAAAGAACACCAGACATAACCAACTGCCTTCAAGTCTTAAAATTTGTTGAGTCTGAAATCCGCCTATTGCACTTTTACGCTTTTTATTCGGCCTTTATTTTCAGGAAAAGTTGCCGTAGATAATGTCCAGGACATGTTCTGGCTTTAAAAAATGGAAAACAGTGAGGTACCACAAGGTTGCCATATTAGGACCTCTTGTTTTTTAACGTTGTTTTCTGAAGAAGAATATTCTGAGGCCTTCGGCGTCTCCAGTGCTTTATAAAAATGGACTTCAATTTGAATTCCCGACATTTTTTCTTAAGTGCCTTCACAAGAGCACTACTTGAGGACTTTTCCAGGAATAGGCCCTAAACAACAAGCTACTCAAACTTCGGTTTTCGGAGTCAGCTGTAGTGCTTCTGTTGGCGTGCACAGCACGAGTAGTTGATGAGCACACTATTCCCTGGTCCCCCTGTGGACTGTTGCGCCATCCAATTATTAAATTATTAGGCCCTAAAATGTAGCCCAAAGATACCACAACCTGGATGAATTTAAAATTCTGTCGACATCTGTCCAAATTTGGGCTTGCAGTTAAATGACCCTGTATGTAGGTGGAAGCACCCATTTTAGCAGAAACTGCCCCCCCTCGACACATTTTCAAAGTTTCTCCCTAAAACTATCGTTTATGTTCAAAGCTTTCCACTTGGCCAGCATCGTTGTGAATCCCTTATGACACAACGTGCTCCTATTGGATAACAATAAATTCCACAGAAGATTCAGCCATCTGCCTATCTCCTCAAACATTCCTCCATTTAATCGCCACTACATCCTTGACTTATCTTAAGTCCCCACTGAGATGATTGCCATTCTCTGGCCCTCATCCAGCAAATGTCAACTGCAGCTCGGTCATTCCATTCCCCAAATGACACACCAAATTGCATTCCACAACACAGCAACGCCGTCATCCCATAGTGTTTGCAATTTGAAATGTTAACTTGTCACGTCGGTCGTTCCGCGGGCACTGCCAACCGCAATTCACGCCGCTTTGGCAGCTCTCTTAAATTACAAGCATTTCCAGTGCGCGACAAGACCATTACGAGCTCATCAACTCCGCCAGTGGCTGGACACATTTATGGCCGCGTTTGAACTCGCACATCACCGGCACTGGTGTCGGCACCCATCCGTCAAGCGAGGGCGACCTCTCGGTCGGTGATGCGTGAGTTCAAGCGACATGGCAACCCTGAGCTTTCATAATTTCCACCTCCCACTTCCTCGTGACACCCGTCGCGCTTCACTAAAGGTGTGTAGTAATTGCCGTTTCATATTCCACCTCATTCGCGTCGAGTGTTATTTTTGGCCGTTTGATTATGTTACAGTTGGTGGAAGGTGCGCTCTCCGGCCGGTGGGAGGAAATGGGGCTGGGCCGCATTGATGGTTATTGTGATGCTGACGCCAGTATTGCCTCTTGCATATTTCAATGGAAGGTAGCGGTGATTACTCCATCAGCGGGCTCCTTTCGACCTCCGCATGCGGGCAGAGTGTGTTTGTGTGCGCACAGCAAGGGAAATGCCAATCTCCTGAAGCTAATTAAATTTTCTCTTGATTCTCAGAAGTGCTTTCGCGCTTTCTTCTTCTGCTCATTTTTGAAATACGAAATTTCTGAACCTATTTATATCCACCCGCCATTCCCAGAGCGCGAACTAATTCGTTTTTTTTTCCTCTTTTCTTTTCAGGTAAGTGATTCAAGGCGAGATGTCTAATCTCCTGCCGTGGCGGCGGTGCTTCGAATATGAGGACCGCTGAGAAATTCATTTTTGCCGTCAATCAAGGCACGAAACGGTTTTCAAGCGCACAAAACACACTGTCTAGGCAATCGAAAACATATTCCATCTGAATTCGACATTTCGTTGACACGGCGGGGAAGGGGGTGCTGTGTGCGCGGCTAAATTTGGACTGGGACTGGTGTCGGGTGAGGATGTTGCGTTCATGTGCTGGAAAGCACAATCAGAAGCAGATTAGATTTTTATAGGTTATGCGCTGTTGAATCGGAAAGTCCTTTGCCGGAGACCGAGGCGAGATAATCTCTGCGAGGATAATTTATGCATGTATTCAGACGCCGTCTCTGGTGCCGATTTAATCAAGTGAAACAGACACGGGAGACATTGACGCAAGACAACAAGTTGGAGGGGTGGTGGGGCCTTTGCGATTTTCATTCGACATGCATGGGTTAGCAAAGACATTAACCTTTGGGGTGGAGAACTGAAACAGAGATGGCGCGCATATTATAACGATTGGGTTTGATTGAAAATGACAGGTTGTTGGTCTTCAAAATAATTTAAGAGACATTCAGTACTCAGTTGTCAGGAACAGACTTCATATTGGAGAAAGCGAACATTGACGGTGTCGCCGAAGAAGGAATTTTTCAATAAGTCGACGTAGGAGGAATTTTTCAATAAGTCGACGTAGGAGTGGACAGAGATTGTGAGCTAAACTGTAAAACACGGGCAGAAAGTTTCTGAACACAGCGCAATTTGCGTCTGTAGATATAGAGTCGACAAAAACTTGAGCACCGAAATTTCATTAGGATCAGAACAAGAAATAAACCTGTATTATAAGTAACGAGGAATGCGGATCGAATTATAAAGGTTTTGTGATGAAACTGTAAAAGTTGTCTTAGTCTTGAGTAGCCCTCTCTCTTGAAAATGGTTGTCCTATGCGAGCAGGATGTCATATTTGAATAGAAAGAAAGAGACAAGCCGTGGAGGCCTTAGAAGCCATCACTAAATTATTGTATCAGCTTCCATATTTTTGTATCAGCCAATTATTGTATCAGCTTCCGAGGCCTTGGGTGGACCTCGAAGTAATGAATTCATTCTTCAGCGTTACATGTCGGGCGCCAATCCATATTTTTCAGTGTTGAGTCCGTACTTGACTACAACAGAATAGCTGGTTGCCATGGAGAAGAAACATTTTTCTTAGATTTTGTGAAGTATCACAAGAAGGCAAGAACAAATTAATGCTTTCTTAGCATGGTCCATCTCCAAATGCCCTTTGGCGCGTGAGGGAAAAACGAAGTTAATTCTCGCTCACACTGTTGCACGCGACTTTGGTTGAAAAGTATTGATTGCCTCATTTTTCATTCTAAGAGACGATAGATTTCAGCAAAAAAAATTAACTTTTCAACGTTACGTGTTGGGCGCCAATCCAAATTGTTTAATGTTGAGTCCATATTCAACAGAACTGAACTTCTAAAGCTCAGCTTCCGTGGTATCGCAGCTTGCTTTCGTAAAAATTGTGAGTTTTAATAATTTTTACCAGTTTTATCAGTTCTTGGGAATGGAGACAGTGGAACGAGGGAGAGGACGACGCCTAGTATAGTTTTAGAGTTCTATTACGGTGTCTTTTATCTCTTGGAACTGCAGAAACTGCATTAAATACAATGCTTGCTCGGAGTTCGAGTCACGTAATTTAGGCTCTAGGAGTGTCTTAACCCCAATAGCTATCCTTTTCTTTCCGTTGAAGACTCTGACAAGAAATTTGAAGCGAAAATAAACGGACTTCTAATTAATGAAAAAGAAATATAATGAGTTTTGATTAAATTTTGTGTGCCATTTCAACGTAAGAAGTACCTTGCTAAAGCCTCAACCCTGCGGCATCTCATGTCAAATCCGAAAAAGTAAGCTCTTCAAAGATAAAAATTCCACAGAATCTCGTATTTCACAAGAAAGTGACCCCAGCTCCATTGAATTTTCTTCAATTACAGTCTAATCGCTCCGGGATCCCCCCAAAAAGCCGTCCCTTACTCGGCTCCAAACTTCACATTCTCAGCCAAATTAATTTCTTCGCATTAATCAACCCCTTCTTAATATACATCACAACGATCGTGTCTGCCCTCTTCCCAATGCACTGTAGCTTTGGTAATTATGCCCACAAATTCAGGAACAGGTTCGATTAATTTGAGGCTCGGTCTCGTTTATCAGCTAGACATCGATGGGCACACAAGTACAACCGGTGGTGCCCCTTCTCAAAATTTTGCTTGATTTATGCGGCAATTTATCGCACTAATGTGTCACATTATCACCCGAAAACGAATAAATATTAACTTGTGTGCAATTCCGGACAGCCAGGGTCCGATAATTGATCCAAAGTAAACACCCAAGCCTCGGCAGGATAATGATGCATGCGCTCTAGAAAAAGATAGATTCCAATCATAATGACGCCCCACGCACGGCCGGTGTTTTTATCTAAACCGACGAGGGCAGAAAAAACGTGCGCAAAACTGTGAAATTAGCTCACCTGATGTAACACGGCGAGAGAACACAAACACGGCCCACGTCGGTCGGTGTGTGTGGAAAAATTCAATTTATTTTCCACCTCGCCTCCAGAATGACGCTCTAACGTGGTGCTGTTGTTTTTCCCGCCCGGCGGTGATTAAGAGGTGAAAAAATGGAAATATTGAAGGCGTTCTGCGCGCCTGGGAAGCGGCTTCTCGGGTATTTTCGGAAATATTAACGCGCGGTAATAAATTTAATTTTAAGTGTTTATTTGTTTTTTTTTTAGGTATTTTTCATTTTTTGTTTTTGAGTCTGATTTTTTGGTGTGCGCTTTGGCATAACACACATGGCGGTGGGGTGCGAGTGAACACTTCTCTGGACCACCACCAGATGCGATGATGCTTGGGGAAGATATTTAGCTGCCGAACAATGCAATGGCTGAGGAGAAGAGAGGCGCGCTGCATAGGCAACGGTTGCTTTTTTTTTCTTTTTTTTTTTTTTTTGATAGAATCAAACATCAAACGAAAATCGCTTTGATCGCTTGTCGGGGGGTTTCTGGGAGAGTTCGTCTGTCTTGTGGTTTCTTTGGGAACATTTTGAGAATTTCTTTTGTGATCTGCCTTTGCCGTGTCGTTTGTGTGTTTATGCGATAGAAATGCAAGATGTGTGAAATTTGTATCAACATTCCATTTCCATTCCTTTGAACTCATGAAAACGACTCTAGCAGAGCTCGACTTCAATTTTCTGCTGGCAACGGTCATCTTTCAAAAACTTGCCGAAGCCACAGATTCTGTGCCTTTTGAGTATAATTCAGGTTAGAAAATTGCCGTATTTCACTAGAGCTCCACTCCCCGTTCATTGTGAAGAAAGGGACTTGATTGGACATGTTTGGGAGCCACGTCTTGAGCGCTATTTAAACTGGCTTGTAAAGTACCTTTAATCGTAACTTATTTCCGTGGACAGAGGCGGATTTTAAAGGTTAATGCAATTTGTGTACGAATACATAAGACTTCATCCATAGGAGAGCGATTTCTCCTAAACTCTTTTGAGTCATGTGTTGGGCGCCAGTTTATGTGGCTTTTTAAAAACATTTAATCGCGACTGATTTGCGTGGGCAGATACGGGTTTTGAAGGATATTGCAATTTCTGTACGAACACAAGCTTGTATTCATGGGAAAGGGATTTCTGCTAAACTCTTGGGAGTCAAGTGTTGGCTGCCAGTTTACCTTGTTTTTCAAAAACCTAAATTGCATCGTATTTCTGTGGGCAGAGATGAATTTCAAAGTTGCTGTATGAAAACCTAAGCTTTTATCCATAGGAGATTGGTTACTCACAACTCTTGGGAGTCAAGTGTCGGGCGCCATTTGACCTGGCTTTAAAAAGAAACCAATTTCAGCTGATATGCGTAGGCACAGACGGATTTTAAAGGTCAATGCAAATTTTGTAAGAATACATAAGCCTCTAGTCATAGGACAGTACTTTAAAACTCTTGGGAGACAAGTGTTGGGCGCCATTTAAGCTGGCCTTTAGAAAACCATCAATCGCGACTGATTTTCGTAGCCATGGACGCATTTTGAAGGTTGATACAGTTTCTCTTTGAACACCTAAGCTTCCATCCATATGAGAGGGATTTTTCACAACCTTTGGGAGTCAAGTGTTGGGCGCCATGTGACCTGTCTTAAAAAAAAAAAACAATTTCAGGTGATACGCGTGGGCACAGACGGGTTTTTAGAGTTAATGCAATTTCTATAAGAAAGCAAAAGCCGCCATAGGACAGTACTTTGAAACTCTTGGAAGACAAGTGTTGGGCGCCCGTTGAGATGGCCTTTAGAAAACCATCAATCGCGAGTGATTTTCGTAGGCATGGACGGGTTTTGAAGGTTGATGCATTCGTATTTCTGTACGAATACATAAACTTCCATTCATTGAAGTCTTTTTTTTTCAACTTTTGTGAGTCAAATGTTGGGCGCCACTAGAGCTGGCACTTGGAAAACCATCAAGTGTAACTGAATTCCGTAGGCAGAGTCTACTAAAATCTGTGACAAGTCAATTTGTTGTGTCGTCGTTTCTCATACGAATAACTTTAAAACGCCTCAACATTTCCAGCAGTCACCATCAAACTGAAATGTGCACCTTTCTGGTCATTGTCCTCTTTGCGTCGCCTCGACATTGACAGACCGTGGTGGCAATTGCGTCGTAAGTCTGTCATCAAATATTAGCCTCCAACAGAAATCCAGCCCGCATCGAATGCGATAAAGTTTCCTTCGTCGCAAGGAATTACTCGGAAGGCGTATGAACTCCGTTGCCGCCTGTAGACCACTAAATCAATTTGGTCGCAATTCATCATCGCATCTCCCACTGAATCGTTTTCAATCGTGAACAAGCGGCGATTCGTCATCCGCTGTGACAGGTAGCACACCAGCACTCAATCCCCGCACCACACAACTTGTTGCGCTCTGCTCCCGCCAGCCCCGCTCGAGTGATTCACAGCGTCACCGAAAGATCTATGAGCCGCCACACCCAGTCATAGACCATCACACTGTGCTGGCAGCAGCAGTGCCATTAAAATATCTTGTGCCCAGGTGCCATTGAAATTCATCGAGCAGCCAAAAATGAAACACTGTTCGGTTCTTCGTGGGGGCACGAAACGTGGTCTTCTGCGTTCGTGTGTCCTGCCCGCACACTCATCGTGAGACGCAATCAAACAGTGCTTAGTCAGACCGGCGATGAGACCTGCATCTCATTTGGATCATTTGTTCAGTCGCATCCTCAAGACTTGCTCAATCTCCGCCGCTGCAGTTTTGAGTGATGTCCAACATGACGTCTAATGTCCATTGTTGCAAGACAAATGAATGCGATTTCGTTCGGGCACTTTAGTTACTCATCACGTTCACTCGACAGAGCCCCGCGAGGGTCTTATTAATTTAATTAAATGCTTATCGTTCATGTTTCTGCTGAATTGAGCGCGGAAAAAAGGGAGACGCGTCCACCGAGCAGCAGCAGCATCCGCATGACGGATGGGTCGTCTCCTCGGAATGCGCTCCTCCTTAAATCACATTTAAATGTGACAATTAATAGTTTCGCACATACTTAAGGCGGGCCCTGCACACGGATTTAATTGAACTTAATTGCCATTTGCCCGCCCGGCCCGAGGGCTGCGGCAGCGACGCGATAATTTAATTATGTTACATTTGTCCGTTTCAATGCGCGTCAGCTTGTCTGTCGGTCGTGATTCAATTCGGTGTGTGCGACTGTGTGCGTGTGTGTGGGGTCTTGTTGTCGATTTGTCAAATGGCGAGTCCGTGCGACTCATTGCTAACTTGTGGTAATTAATTTGCGGTCGTTTTTAATTTTATTTTTGACACGATGACGGTAGGGGATGGTGCCGCAGAGGTATGCCTCATTTGATGAGTTGCTGCGCTTCGTTGGCATGAGTGACAATTGAGTGGAATGGAAGCTTAAAATTGCTACTTTTAAGGATTTTCATTCAAGAAAATATGACATGATGTTTTCTAAATGTTTTCAAAAATTTGTAATGTCCATCATTGGGCGCCAATTGAGCAAAAACCTGGATTAAGTTTTCACCGCTGCCGAATTTTCCATTCTAGAGTGACAAATAAGTAGTGGAAAGATAAATGGCTTTGCTGGAGTTAGACTTGTGTGTGAAACCGCCTATTGGGCACCAATTTTGGAAATCCATTTGAATCTAAGCTAGTAGATTGGATCTGGCTCTGCCTTACCGTGCTTAGTTGTTATCTTTCAATAGATGCCGCAATCTTAAAAAGAGCCAACACTTCCGCGACCTGCGATAAACTGTTGCACTCTGTACACAGAGCAGTGTGAGTCCATTTGGGAAAAGACTTAAAGATACAAATCGGTAAATAACAGCCACAAATTACTTTTTTGTTGTTTCCCTTAGAAATATTTCACAAAACAAAACAAGTTCAATCGCCTGCCCTGTGCCTGGCTGAGTCGGTGGTGGCCGCGTGGGCAATTCCCGAATCCTTACAAATGATTTATGAGTAAACTTAAGCAGAAGCTTGAGTTATGTGTGTGGGCTCCCGTTGGAGACAGAGAGGGCACACCGCTCGGGATGAAGTTTGGCGTTGAATGTAACGCCTACCGAAACAGTGAAATAAAAAGAACAATGAACCGGGCCAAACTTGTAGATACATATCGACCGATTAATCATTATTTATTGTGGGATTTTTTTGGCAGTCCTCCTTGTTGTTGTTGTTGTTATCATTCTTAAAGCGTTCTGTGCTGATTTGGCCCATTCGATGTGTGGGGGCGTGTGTGTCTGCGTGGCGATGGGTGGAGCAAAGTTGCTTTCATCAAGGACTTCGTTATTCTTTTTCGCCCCATCCCCATCTCCACACATTCTTTCATGAATTATTTCCATGGCACGTATGATGAATGACACTCCTGGCATCGGGGGCACAAGAGATCCCATTCTTTATGTGGCTTAATTTTTCTTTTATTTTTGTCGTCAACATGCGCCAGCCACAGTATGCGAGCGTAAGTTTATTTAATCGGTGATGGATGGGCTCTCCGAGCTCGTCTTGTCTACCAACCACCCATTGCTATGGTTCATTTAACACTTTTCCCCGTTCGAAGACTCCTGCAAAACAGAGTGTTGTGGGACGAAGAAAACCCTTATCCACGGCCTTGTGTGGCATGAGCTTGTGAAAAGAGCGGTTCTTTCACTTGGCGTACGGAGTACGCAGCTTGAGATTAATTGCTGCTTATGAGTACGAAATTTGATACAATTTTTACGGGTTTTCGTTGAGGGATTTTTTCGTTTGATTAATTGCGTAGTAACAAAAGGGTGGAGGTAACTCATGGAAGATCCCTTCGTCGAAGTTTAAAGAGGCGTTGCCAATGGAACGTCGCAAGGGAAACGGAAGATGCTTCATCTTACTTTTGACAATGGAATACAAATCTGATGTGATTCTTGCACACAAATTGACATTTGTGTGACATGAGACACAATTAATTTTGTTCCCATACAAGCGAAGTGAAAAAAGAAACAACTTAACGAAACTTAACGAAACTTGACGAAAGTCAAAAAAACTAGTTTTTATTGTGTGTTCGCACTTTCAAATTTCAGATAAAGACTAACAACTGGTAAAGACATCGAAATTATGCAGAAAATTTCTCACGAAATGGACAAATTCTGGCCGAAGTTAAGTCTTTCAAATCCTCAGAGACCCATCATTGCCGCACCCTCACTTGTCAAAATTCAAATCTATTTTGAATAACTTTTGTTAAGGATCTGTGTGCAACATCCTTGCGCACTCCATTCAAACAATTGAAGTACTTCATCACAAATCCCGCAACGACGTGAAGAGGGGATAAAGATTCAGAAGGACAACAACTCTGTTTCTGACACATTTCAACCGCCCAAGTCCACTTGTGTGTGACGAGGCGGCGTCATTTCAAAGTGGCCCATGAATTTCAATTCTCCGCCACTTCACAATTTTGAATTCGGACTCATTTACACGTTCGTTTTCTCATTCACATCAAAATCAGATGTAAAGTTTGGGCTGGGTGGACATTGGTCCACCCACATCATTTAACAGTAAATTAACTAAAAGTCCATTCCATTCCCCCATTTTGACTCAAAATCTGTGCGCACTTAACATCGCCATCATCGTCAGCAGCAGCAGCCGCTGTAGCATGTCGAAGAGGAGGTGGCTCGAACGGACCGACCACCAGCAGCTCCACCACCACCAACCAACTAGTCCAACAGGCCAGATGCAGAAGCCGAAACAGAAGCCCGCCGATAGTGAACACACGCAATGATGCGGCGACTTCCATTTTATTAATTAAGTCCGACCGAACGAGTTCTCTGTGTTTCTACAGATACCAATGGGTGGCTGGGCGGGTGTCAACGAGGGACGAACGCAGACCCCACACTCGACCATGATACACGTATCTGTGCATGAATTTAAGTGAATTTTCTACCCTCCAAGGTAATAATTCCCTTGGACGAGCATCTATCTGCACATCTGCCCATCTCCGCAATCTGCACAGCATCATCTTTTAGTTACACTCCCGCAGTCAGTGTGTGTGCGGCTCTCGGACAAAACTAATAAAAGTTAATCAAGCTCAATCAACTTTCATTAAAGTTCATCTGAGCGCTGCTCTCAGTACATGCCGCGCGTTCACAGATGATGGTCGGCGGGCACAACGACGTTGATGATGATGTTGATTTCAATCGTGTGTGTACATCATCTCTGGGGCAGGGTCAGATACAAGCACCATCGCTCACATCATGGGAAGTATCTTCGATGGCAACTCTCCTCACAGAGCAGCACTTTGATTGAATGTGAGATCGTTACTAATGGTACTCTGATGCTCGTCGTCCGGTTTCAGGTTGTTACTGTGCGAAGTGGAGAAGTTTCCTTTTTCTGTGATGTGTATAGTGCTCGGTGCCACTTTCCAGGTCATCATTAACAACATCATCATCATCGTCAGTCTGTCTCTTCTCCCTCTGCTTGTTTCAATTCAATTTACCGACGAAAATGACCATTTTGCTGGTGAAAGATGTGAGTGGAGGGTTACTTATTGAATGTTGATTGGATTAGTTAATAAGAACTGAGTTGTGGTCGTTCGCTCGTACATCCTACTGACGCCCGCATCCGAATAGGGTCAGGAATCATTTTGAATTTCGTTTATGGTTGGAACAATAAAACGCATTTCCCCTTCGCCATCTCTCAGTTTTGGGCTTGGTTCGTGGCATTTGGGGTGAGACAGAGGCTCTGATGTACTGATGGATATTTATGAGGCGATTTATTGAATGTTTCCTGTTGTATATGTGATTGCTGCAGGGTGCATTCGTGGTGGCCTGCCCTTCAAAATACTTGATTTGATTAATTTGGACTGGATCCGTTTAAATTTGAGTGCAATCTCAGGCCTAAGGGTAGCTTTTCCTTACCTTGAGTGTTAGGAATTTGTATGTTTGCCTATTTTTCTTCTTTGGCGCCCGGCTAGTGACTGAAAGTTCACGTCGAAGACCTTTTTCGGCTTCCCTATCCCTGTTTTTTGTTTGGTTTCCTATTCGGGACAAAATTTCAGTTTCCTTTAAATCACCGTATCTCTAATGCATTCTCAGTCTATGTGTGGTAATTAACTGCTGCTATATCTTTACCCTCTGACTGATTCTCAGCCCTCGATTCTCGGCGACTTTTAAGAAACCCTCAGCAGCTTGTAAGTAATCTTCAGTTGCTTGTGATTGATCCTCAGTAGCTTGTAACTTAAGCAGCTTGAATGATCATTAGCTACTCGCTTTTCTTTAGTAGATCACGAATCACAGCAAGCTCTCAACATCTGACTGATCCTCCACTTCTAACTGATCCTCCACTTCTGACTGATCCTCCACTTCTGACTGATCCTCCACTTCTGACTGATCCTCCACTTCTGACTGATCCTCCACTTCTGACTGATCCTCCACTTCTGACTGATCCTCCACTTTTGACTGATCCTCCACTTCTGACTGATCCTCCACTTTTGACTGATCCTTCACTTCTGACTGATCCTCAACTTCTGATCCTCTTCCTCTGACTGATCTTCATTCTATGATTGATCCTCATACTCTGACTGATACTCCACCTTTGATTGATCCTCTTCCTCGGACAGAACCTCATCCTCTGACTGATTTTTATCCTCTGACTGATCTTCCCTCTCTGACTGATCCTCCACCTCTGACTGATCCTCCACCTCTGACTGATCCTCCACCTCTGACTGATCCTCCACCTCTGACTGATCCTCCATTTCTGACTGATCCTCTTCCTCTGACGTATCTCCATTCTATGTGTGATCCTTATGCTCTGACTGATCCTCCACCACTGACTGATCCTCTTCCTCTGACAGAACCTCATCTTCATTCTGTGACTGATACTCTTCCACTGATTGACTTACATCTTCTGACTGATCCTCATCCTCTGCCTGATCATCAAATTCTGACTGGTCCTCTACCTCTAACTGATCCTTTTACTCTGATTGACTCCCAACTTCTAACTGGTCCTCCCCCTCTGTCTGATCCTTAAATTCTGACTGATGTTCAACCTCTGAATGATCTTCATTCTCTGACTGGTCCTCCATCTTTGAATGATCCTCTTCCTCTGACTGATCCTCAACCCTTTGAGTGATCTTTTGTGTGACGCTCAGTAGATCTTCAGAATCTATCCGTCCTTCTGGCCCTAAAAAATTCAACACCAAGGTCAAAACTGTTTCTTGAAATCAGAACTTGATTGCAATTAGGTAACTGTATGTTGCTTTACACAGTCATGCACCTTCGATTCGTGCCGTTGTTAAAAATTTAAATTTGTGACGCTAACGTATATTTTGCTGAAATTTTTCGTTAATTCCCTTTCATGGGAAATCTCTCAACTCGTCAACGGCTCCGAACTTCCACATCCTTGCGCTCGCCTCGTTTCCATCAAATCCATCCTGGAACCACATATCCCAAGGTATTCATGTGTTAATTTACCCTCAACAACCTTTAGCCGTCCCCGTCGCCCCTTCACCAACAAGCGCGGGGGTTGAGAATCCAGCAGGCAGCAGCATATTTTTCCTTGTCGAATACTCCAAATTCCATTCCGGATCAGAGGCAAATAACGAGCACAAGGATAATCCTTTTTCCCGTAACGTGGCATCGACCAACCTATCATAGGGCTGGGAGGTGGTAACGTGCTAAGCTCTCTCTCTGGTCCTGGCACACTACACAAACACGAATGCCGCTGCATATCTATAAAGTTCTAATAAATACCTCGCATGCCATCGCCACCGTCATCGTTCGTCGTCCTCCTTATCCTCCGCCGCCTCACGGCTTGTGGCCCAAAGGGAGTATGCGATACCTTGGCCGGATGAGGGTTCCCTCACGCTCTCTCTCGTTTAGTCAAAATAAATAAAAAGTCCTTCAGGCAGATTCAGAGACAGAAGGATTGGTGGCGTGGGGCGGCTTAGAAGGGAGGAAAAATATGTGAGGGAAGTTGAAAAATTATAAATCACAGCAAGCGGAGGCCATGAGGCAGTCAGGCAGGTAGAAATGGAAGATGGCGTCGCCATCAGCCGCCAGCTCGGGGATATTTCATCCGTATGAGAAGTCCTTTCAAGTTTGTCCTCACTTTGCGTTTGCTGCTATGGCGCTGCTGCTGCGGTGGCGGTAAACTCTTCTGGCTCTGAGTGAAATGTGAGAATGTTCACATGTTCGCACCCGTGTGAGCCGCGGATGGGCGTGTGGCGGTGTGAAGGTGTTGTGCACTCGAAATCCTCGGCGTTATCCTCTCGATTTTTTTCGCATGCCCTGGCTTGTGTGTTTTCTTCGAGCATTTTACGGTTTCGAGGAGTTTTCTAAACTTCTCTGGTGATGTGTGTAAGTAGGTTAAGCGCACCCCAAAGATATCCCCCGCACAGACGGCAGCGAGGCGGAAGTACAAACTTTTTAGCAAACACGGTGAGATAAAAAGGGCGACCGCAGCCCCCTCCCCATCACAAGACAGATCCTTGTTGCCAGGCATGCCGCAATCGTTTAGTCTAAGACATGCCAAGCGATGGGTGAAGGTAGGGATGGTTTGCTACCTGCAGCGTCATGTGCTCTTAACCACCACCGCCCACTGAGGAATGCCTAGCAACAATGTTTCACGATCCAGAGGCAAAGATGCACGTTCGGTAGGAGGAGGAATACCCTTTAGGCGGACATAAGGAAGCGAAATACTCCGCCTTGGGCAATAAAATCCAGTGGGGGCGGAACATTTGCGGGGAAAAGTGATGAAAAATTGTTTGATTTGATTTTATTTTATTTTTTGGGTTGATTTCTCTCGCCGGTATCGCCCAGATACACACGCCGAGTGGTGAATCATATTGTATCTCAGTCGGGTTGTCGATGTGACCGGACGGGGGAGGCTATGGAAGGGATATCCTCTGTGATTTTCCCTTGCTTTGTTTTATCCCCCTCCCACTCCCAGTCGACTGAAGTGTATTAGTGGAATCCAAAGGACGTGCTGTAGCCAGGTCCAGAAGGAGATCCTTCTTCACTTCAGGTTGGGTCGGTTTTTTTCTGTTGATAAAAATTAAAGCTCTTAAAGATGACGTGCAGGGGCTCTCCAAATCTTTTCCTCTCTTGTGTTTTTTTCGTTGTTTTTGATTTCCCCCGAGGATTTGTGTGCGCGCGTATGTTTGGGTCTGAGTTTGCTTCTGGTGTTGAGGTTTGAGCGCCCTTCTTGTTTTCACCCTGTTTGTCCCGTTGCCTTGGCATGAGGTGCCCCCACACCCCTCACGTTTTGGTGGTTTTGAATGAATGAGTATCTGCCGCTACTAAATGCCGATACAAATTAGGGGCTTAGTGCGGAGAGAGTTCACATTTTTGAGGATGTAATTTTGGGATGTAATCGAGTGAATAGCGATGGAAATTAGGCATTTGAATATTTCATCTTTTCCTTTGTTTGAATTTTTGTAGGGGGTGCGGTCGACGGGGTTGCTGGGAATGTCCTGCGAAAGATGTCTTATTTTGTGTGGGGTTGAAATGGCAAGGGGGACGTTTAAGCATTTGACTTTAAAAGCAGTCGGCTTGCGTGGAATTTAACAAAATCGTTTGATGTGCCACAAGGTTATAGTTTTGGACCCCTTTTTTTATTAAATTTCAAAGTTCCACCAAAAATGTTGATATTCCATACAATTTTTGTTTTCCTGATGATACGAATGCATTTGATAAACCGTTTTGCTCTATTGACATATTTGGCATTTTCATTTCCTTTGTATTTCAAGCCAAGTGTGGATCGATGTGGGACGGAATTAGGAAGCAGAAAACAGACCAACCGTCAAAGAACCACTGTCACCGATTTTTTATAAATGAGAAGTCTGGCTTTTGTCTCTTATAATTCACAAGAAGTGTTGTTAGTCCATAGTCTGTCCATTCATAGACTGTTAGATTGATAAGACACACAAGAAGAGTCTCCGAACTTAACCTAGAAAATATTTTCTTTACATGGCGCCCAACGAGAGTATTTAACCCGGATAACTTTTGAACATTACGAAAACAAATACTCGAAATCAAATAATATGTTGCTAGAACAAATGCCACTTAAGAAACTCTAGAGCTCTACCCGATCCCGAAGCATATTGCCCCTGCAAAAGTTGCGCCCGACATGAGGCTCCATATGGGCTTAATACCTTCAGTCTCCTTTAAGCGATTTTCAAAATGAAATGTTGAAACAAAGTAACCGTTTCAATGCCTCAGCAGCCTCAAATCTAAAATCAAACACTGACAAGGTTTGGCGCCCGACAAGGGAAAAAATTTCAAGTTTGTGTTTTTGGCAAATGCAGCCAACATGTTTGAATCGCTTTTTGAAGTGCAATGATTTTGAGTTGGTCCTAAAGTTTATCATAAATCAATCGACCATAAGTTGGTTCTTACGTAAATGGCGCCCGACAATGGACGAAATTTGAACTCACTTTTATTTCAAATGGCGCCCGACAATGGATGAAATTTAAACTCACTTTTATTTTACATTTCCATCATCATAAACTGATTTGAAGTGGATAGACTTTATCTGTTTTTTTTTTTTTTTCTCCCAGGATATCACTTCTTGGCCAAAGCGAATCGCCACTTAATGCCTGACTGTAGTCAACTGCATTAAGTGAGCAAACTCCACCGAGGAAAGATTTTGATTTCAATCAAGCTCTACTTAAAAGTGGAATCCATCCTCTGAGGACAGGAAAGAATCCCTCCCGATGCTCATAGGTCACTTGTTTCTTTCTCTTCTCGACGAAACAATTCAAAGCCAATCAACTAAGCCCTCTGTCGTCTCAGAATCCCACTAACAATCCTCCACCGTATCCATTCAATTTCTCCATCATTCATCAAGTGAATTCCTCAAGATCTGGAGAACAGAAATATTTTGCCTCCGCGTTTCGTGCTACAAACAATGCCTTTGGAAAGAGTGTTGCACATTCCATTCGTCCCTCGCGCGTTACCCCGATTAACAAGACATCCACACTCCACAGTCTTCTGTGTTTGGTGTGTGTATGTCCCTGTGTGAGTTCATTTGAAAAACAAAAGCGACTCATCTTCTTTCTTCATACACTTCGCCCGGGTCTTTGATTGCGAGAAGAACTTTCTTCTTTTTTTTTCTTCTTTTTGTTGAAGTGCAAATACTTTAACCGACAAATCCTTTTGTACATCTGTTGAGAGTTTTTCTTTTATGCTGCTGAAGGCACTTTTGTCGCGCAGTACACAGCGAGGTAGAGTGAGAGTGAGAGTCCGTTCGTCATTGTATTCAACGGTGTACAGGAGTACTTTTTGAGGATTTTCTTGTTTTTCCCCATTTTTTCGGAGCTATTTTGTATCTGTTTGTTTTTTTGCGAGTCTTCTTCTGGGTGGCACACTTCAACTACAGATGTTTTAAGCCAGCGAGGGAAAGATTTGTGAAGTAGCTATCTGAAAAGTTTCAAACAATGTGATTATGAAAATTTTGTCTCCGCTCCGGGATTTAGATTAATTTGAGATGAACGAAAAGGATTTCACTTCGCTTTTTTTGGAAGTGAACACCTCCTCCTCGACTTCTTTTTGAGTGCATTGCAGTCGGTGGAGGGATGATGAGAAGGTGCTCAGCGGGATAATGAAATGTTTTGCGCTGTACATGACTGGAGTGGATGGATGGTATTGAAAAGATCTGACATCTACTTTAGTCCTTGCACGTCTTCTGTGTAATTTACTTTTCTTCATGGGAAGGGCTTAGCAGAGAAATTCAAACCCCCCTAGATTTATTTAGTCAAAAGCCATGAATGACTGTTGCGACTACTTCAAACCTTCAAACTGCTAAAAACGCCTTGTTTGAAAACGGTGCAATACTGGCTTCTGGAAACTTCTGCTTAGCATGACCTCACTATTAAATTTGGGACAATTCTGGAAGCAGAGCATTGAAGTTTGAGCCTATTATCGATCCTTGACCTTATTTTCTGAATTCTGCCTTGTTTCCTTGAACTGCTCAAGCATGTACAGTTACCCAATAAGAAATGTCTTGGAAATGACTTAAAACCAGGAGTCGTCGAAACAGTGATCTCAATAATTGATTGTCCTCACTACAGTGGTTGGGTCGTTTAGCGTTTCAATGCATTCATTTCTTCAAATGGCGCCCAACAAGAAACCCAAAATTTCTGTCCTCGAAATGACTGAAACCAAGAGACATACTCTTAACTACACGGTGATCTAGTAGTAGAGGATTGTCGTTACTCTGGGGGCTTTGTCTTTTGGAGTTCCAATGCATTCATTTCTTCAAATGGCGCCCAACAAGAAACTCTAAACTTCTGTCTTGGCAATGACTTAAAACCGAGAGTCGTATTCTGAGCTAGACAGTTACCGTAATTGACGATTGTTTTCACTGCAGCGGTTTGGTCTTCTAGCGTTCCAATGAATTAATTTTCCTCAAATCACGCCCAACAGCGGCTCGAATTCGTTTGACTTCTGTTGTGGCCATATAACGAGCAGTGACATTGTCTATATTTCAGCCTACAGGACGACTCTTTACATCTTCCTTTGCCTTTCCAAGCATAGTACATAGTTCACTCATTGTCTGTTGTCTCTAAGTGAACTTCACAGTCACCAACTAGATGCACTATCCCAACTAAACCCGCTTTACGTTGATCCCTGCTTTTTGAAGGTCTCCTAGGATCTTCACTCCTCTGCTCTCCTCCCCTAGCAGTCACCATCTCATTCACTTAATTTCTTCACTAAGCATCTGTCAACGTGCTGGTTTAGACATTACTTAGATCCTCCCTCCCTCTCTCCAGCATCCCTCAGCCGTGTAGACTGCGCTTCGTCCAGCAGTTTGCTCGTCTCTGGGGTGCTTTTGTGAAACACTTTTGCAATCTATTCACAGCTAATTACATTCAAGCTCACCCTCAAATGGATGTCGACAATCACCATCTCGTCGGCGACGTCCTCCTCGCAGAGCGTGCACACTCCCTCCGGTGAGGGGGACTCACACCCCCTCTCCAGCGCTGTATTTCGCATGACGTAAACAACAAAATGAATGCGCTTTGCATGTGGAACCACTTCAGGCATAAACAGCGTAAACTATGAGCCAGAGTGAGCACCGCCCAAAGAGGGGGAGGCGGCTTGAGCAGCTCGTGCCCAACCTTCTTGCGTTTTGTGTGTGTGCTTTCTTTTCGTGTGCCTGTCGGTGTGTGCAGCAGCTAGAGAGCTGTCCTTTTGAAGCGTTCAGCTGCATCATAAGTTTCTATTTATCGCTGTCATCGGGAACGACGGGGGAGCGATGGCAATGTGGTGGCAGCGACAACGACTCCTCTCATATTCGAACGATGAAAAGTGTGCAAGGACTTTTCTTTTATTTTCCATTCTCAAGCCTGCGCCGTCCCCTGCCGATCGTCGTCGTCGTCGTAGTCGTCCTGTGTCTCCATCTATTTTCTATTTTTGAACGAGAGGCGGTGTAGATGAAAAGTGTCAACAGAAATTTACATCATTAACCAACTGAGGAGCAGGCGGAGTGTCGTCGACGGTGGTGGTGGTGGTGTTGTATGGTGTGGTGGCGGACTGAGTGACGTGCGAAAATGGGACGACACGCTGAAATGGTGTCGGGTGTAGGACACGACGGTCCTGCGAGTGTAGTGCTGATGAATGATGGTGGCAGTGTTTGCTAGCCGAAGCAAGGATCATTTAGCAAATATGCTTCCTGTCCCCGCAATTCCTCGTCCTTTCATCGAGTTTTCGCCTTTTTTCTGTGTGAGTTGGTCTTTCGTTGGGAGAAAACTTAATTGAAGACGGCGCAGCGGCAATGAAGTGTAAAGTTTATTCAAAATGGCGCGACAGTCATTTATCATGGGAAAAGGCGTTTCGTCCTTTATTTATTTTAAAAGTGTTTTTCTTCTTGTTTTTCGTTTTGTCGCCACCGCCTCCCGTTTTGTTTCGGATGTCACCCGAAAGAGATGCGAACAAATTGTTTCGCGCGAGAATACAATCACAAGTCCTGTTCATCGGGAAGGATAGAAAATTAATTAGGAAATTTCATTCGTTGGATTATTAACCGTTGTTTGTGTCGAAATTATGAGATTTTCTTGTGACAGTTTTTTAGATTTCAATTTCTTTGCTGAGCTCGCGGGTGGTGGAGCGGGATACAAGTTCACCTTGGGAGAAAATCTGTTTTTAATTGCTTCTGTTAGATGACAAATCCCCGCTGGATTTATCACGTCGGCTTGAGGAAATGAAGGGGACTCGACGGGAGCCATGTGAAAGGTCCTCTGGGGAATCTTCTCTTAATTCAAAGAGTTCTTCCCACGCAGAGTCTTGTTGATTTCCAAATTCCTTCAAACTCATCACTCAATCGCACCGGATGCGGAATTGTTAATTTGACACATTTTGACTTTTACCAGAAATGAAGAAATTCAGAAGAGGTGGGACCATTGAACATCTCTGGTGTGAGCTGAATCAAACGCAAATATTATCGTGAATTACATTTAGTACTTAAAATTAAACTTGGCCTAAAAGTTGAATCCAAGCCTTAACAAATCAACCTTTACATAGATTGAAAAGCCCGAAAATCAAAAATTCTAAATCTCTTAATGCCCCAAATTTTGAAAAGACATAACTCGACAAATTCCCGAAAGTATGCAATATAAACTCCATTCCAGAAATTCGGAATTTTGAACAGGAAGGCCCAAAAGTATACATTTTTGGCTTCTATTTGAAGCCAAAGCCGTCAAGATTGGTCACAAAAATTTTAAGCTCGGTCATCGTTCATATTCATTTGACTCCCCCTGACCAGAATTGATTTGTACATTTTAGGGTCATGATCAGAAATGTACATATTTAAACCAGGTTCTTATTTCACTCCGAGGTCTGACGTTTCGTTCAAAACTGTGTCACCATACAGCATTTCCTTTATTTTATAGGAAAAAAGAAGTCTTTTAACATTTGGAACATTTTGGTACAAAATTGTGTACCCTTGTCCAACCAGACGGCGGTGGTTCCTACCAGAAATAAATCCACATTTTGGCTGCTGTGCCAATTTTCCACACGAAAAATTGGCCACTTCAGGCCCAAGGAATCAACAAGTCAAAATTTCGACCCAAATTTTTGTCACGACAAGAACTAACATCTCGGTTTGTTGCCACAATGTGTCCAAGAATCCATTCGCGGTTCCCAATGTTGGAGCATCGGACAAATTTTAATTTCGGACATTCCTTTACTTCTTGGAACTCAAGAAACCGTTTGAAAGCAACATTTTAGATCAAATTTGAAAACATTTGCTTCTCAACAATTCACCTTAAGACCTTAAGACGCTCGGCGCAGGCGTCCCTGTCAAATTACCATCTCCGCGGTTCAATCAATTCTTCAAAGAGTAACTCCGCTCCATTTCTAATTGAATGTTGATGGCTCCACCACCAGCAGCATCTGTGTGTAGTCGTGATGTAAGTGAACGTCACGCACTTAGGTGGCTTAATTAAAACTCAGCCCGCTGCCAGTTGCAAGCTGTGTGTAACTAATGGAACAGATTCATAAATCAATTTCCCCCGAAGTTTGCCACAACTCTTGCCCCCGCAGGAAGAAGACTGCGTCCCGGTTGAATTACTGTCGCGACAGCGTGTTAATGACGACGCCTTTTGATTGTGTAAACTGCTGCCGAATGAAATCGATTATCGATACAAATTGAATTTTGATGTGTGCTGTCACAGCTTGGATCGTAAATGGCATCGATTGACGAAACACTGGCAAGTCCATCGACGGGGGAATGGGATTCGTTTCGGCTTAGCGCTGAAATACTTTCGTAGCCCGTTCACCCCCCCGAAAAGTCACTCAAAAAAGAAACGACACAAGACGTCGTTTAATTTTCATCAAGTCAGCGTCGATTTTCATCGCAATTCGAGGCTTTGATAGGCTGTGTCACTCCACGGATCCGTATGGAAATTCGGCCCGCCATTGTTTGTGTGTCGGCCCTTTGTCTGCTATGACGCAATAAAATCTAAGTCCCTGTCAACTGATAGTCCTTGCCACCGATGCAAGGTGATTAAATGAATAATTGAATTAAATTGTGCGTCCCAAGGTTGACAGATGGATTGGCAGCACAGAAAAAAGGACAGCGGCAAGGGTTCGAAGTGAAACAAAATCCTGCTGTACCATCCTGCCGGGCAAATGAAAAGCATAGTGTTCCCTGGACAATGTCGTCGTGTTGGTGGCCCGTCCTTTGAAATGGTGATTTGTCTCGATGCCAGGGCAGGGGGAATGTAATCCTTGTTTACTCAGAATGGTTGCAATCCTTAAGACAAACATATGTTGGGCTGTGTGCTGCCGTCTGGAAATTTCCTCGTAATGTTGATGAATGTGCGTTTGATGGAAAGGTAGGCCGGCGACTCGGGGTGGAAGCAAGTTGATGAATGGCTTGTGTGTTGGCCGCTTTAAAGATTGTGAACTGGCGAGAGGACAGGGGTCTGTGACATGAATGGACTGCAAATTTAATCGGATTCTGTTGTGGTAACTGAGACTTTTGTCAATAAACTGCTTGCTTTGGTGTTTGATGTCAGACTAAGGGCGGGATTTTTGGAAAATACGGGCCTAGTGGCATTTGGTTAGTGATGGCATTTTTACTTGCTCAATGTCTGTTTCAAATTGTATTCTGTTTAAGTTTTCCAGTTCGATTCAAGATGCTTCAATGCTGGGTGCCAGGTTGAAAAGCTTTGGTGGATAACACTTCACTTTCCTCACGAAGAGAACTCGGTTTAGTAAAAATTGAATAAATTCCCACCTCAGTGGAAGGCCGAACCCTTCTTTAAGACTTGACATTGCACGTAAGCGAAGGGATTTTCTGGAAAAATATTACGGTAAGAGCGAAGCTTAGGTCCTGGCATGTAAGTTTTTGAGCAATCGTTTATATATGATCCGGAATCAAATTTCTACGCCTGAGTTTAAGCAAATTCCATGTTTCTTCTCATCATGGGATGTACACTCAAAGCCATCTCTCGATTAATGCATCAGTCGCTTGGTGGAACAAGTTTTCGCGCAAATACGTGACTGCCGCTTTCACCAAGCTTCAAAGAACAGTTTGTCTTGGCTGCACAGGGGCTTTCCCCAGCACGCCTGGCTCTGCTCTTGATGCTCTGATTAATCTCTACCTAAATTCCCTAAAACATGTCTGGGTCCCGGGTCATCACGGGATCCTAGGAAACGAGAATGCCTAGACTAGGTTCAGAAGAGGCTTTCGTAGAGCCCGAGCCCACCTTGGAACTACCAGCGTCCTTGGTCAGGGCTTCCGTCGATGGTTGGGTCTTCCTACATCACAACTAGAGATGGCATGACTCTCCAGGATGCAGGATGACCAGGAGTGTGCTCCCAAACGTCAACAGGAAATCCGCGTCTTTTCTGCTATCTCTAGACAGGAACGAGTGCAGACGACTGAGTCGGATTGGGCTTTGTGATGTCAGACTCTGCGAAGGCTGTGGAGAAGGTGAAGACACTGCAGGGCACTTTCTCTGTCAGTGTACTGCTTTCGCTTGTATCAGGTGGCGTCTATTTGGGACTGAGGTGGTAGGAACCCAAGCTCTATATCACAGAAGCGCATCTTGGCTTTTCTTCGGAAAACCAAGAAATTACATTAAATGAAGGTTACTACCTGATAGTACAATGAACCAGTGTTTGAGTCTGAGTACTCCAGTGCAGTTTATCCTAACCTCCAACAATCAACAAAAAAACAAAAAGTTTCTTCTAGTCGTGGCATCGAAGAAAGGTTTAGGGCCACCGTCTCAAAATCCCCGATACCGGAAGACGATATTCTGGGAGATTCTAAAGGCTGAGGGACATTCGGAGTCCAAAAATTGGCAAACTCCTACTATGCATATTTTCTTGATTTGTCGAATTGTATGTTTCAACTTTTAAGGTTTTTAAGTTTTTGTTTTTTTAAGATTTCCGATTTTCGGGACAATTTCGAAAATTCCGTTTTAAAATCAAAGTCAAACATATCCTCAATCCTGAAATGTGTAGTAAGATAAAATTTAAAAAATCTAAAGACAAAATTTGTGTAAGACTGTGTGAATTAGGAAAGGCCTAAAATTGATCAAAATTTTGAAGCATCAAAAACTTTGCTCATAGTTTCAAAAATTTGACTAATGAATAAACCAATTCAGATGGCGACGAACTTGATCAATGCCTTAATCGGGATCCAAACTTTTTGAACAATTTTGACCAGAATTCGACGGAAGCCTTTCAAAATTGTTTCACACTTTTGAGCGCTACATTCTCCATTTTGGTCCCAATTTGAATTTTTTGTGATCGGTGTTCTCCAACAAGTTTCCATGTTTTATGCCTTTGAAAAATTTTTGGTAAAAAAGAATGTTTTTTGTACGAGCATGATACAAAATGCCCTCCGTCCCTGTGCGGAAAAAGTGGCTTAAACCCCGCAATGAAAATGTGGTTTAGGCCCAAATTGAACCTGATGTATCCCCACGGTATGTGCAAGTTATCCCTGCTAAAATATGTTTTTCTCGCTGCCATTTCAATTCCATCCATCCGCTGCGACGAAATGTTTTGCTGCCTTATGTGGAGGTTTTCCAAGCACGCAACTTTTTATCGGCACTCGTTTTCACAAAGAGAATTCTTTACCCCATCCACAGCCCTTAGCACCCCAAGAGACTTAGAAACCTCTCCGACAGCTCACATATTTCTCTCGCGAATTTGCTTGAACTGGTCCTCACACTGGCTGCCCTACAATCTGATTTCTCTTTTGTCCCTTCCTCCCATACTCTCTGGCCGCCTTCTTTCTCGGTCATTTCCTGCAGCGCATATTGCGGCCTGTGCTGTGTGCCTCCCTTATCTGACTCGTTCAGATTTCCGTTCCTTGCAAGTTGTTTTTTTGTTCTGTCGAATTCTTGAAAAATACTTCTCTGCTGACTCGCCGACGACTATCCGATAAGAGGCTTGAGAAGCCAAGCAGCAACAGCTCCTCTTGGTAGTCGGCCGAGAAGTGCAAAAGACGACCACCGCCAACTACAGCGAGCCCCTGGGGCTATGTTTCCGCGAAGTTTCGCTTTGTTTCACTTGCCCCACCGCCGTTGTGTCGTTCCACTTTATCACTGAATTCTATTAGGACCGTCCCAGTCACTCGTACTCCGCGCCCATCTTAGTCACATTAACGTCGCAGGGAAGTTTATTAAGTCATAAAATTAGAATAAGAACCAACGTGCAGTGAATTCGTGTTTTTCCCTTCGACTCCACTCCTGTCCTTTTGTCACTCTTTCCCGGTTGTTGCGCGTCCCTCGTGTCATCATTCTTCGTCTTCTCCGGCGGGCTCATTTCGTTTTTCATTGTGTGTCGTCTCGCGTCGGTGGGGGAAAGTAAAAATGTCGTTGGTCGGAATTTTTTCATTTACCACTGCTCGCTGCAGCGGGATCTTATTTCGAATTCAAAACAGAAATCGCAATTTAAGTAGCATGGCAATGGAGTGAAATTGGCGCCCGACGCTCAGCTGCTGCTGCGACAAATCGACGTCTCGTGTTGTCTGCCGCATTCTCATCCCTTCTGGGAGGGAAGTTCTCGCATTTCTCTGTTGTCATCCGGGGCGGCACATTCTTGAGCGTCCCTTTTCGTTCA
The DNA here is from genome assembly GCA_955652365.1 of Eristalinus aeneus. Lineage (NCBI taxonomy): Eukaryota > Metazoa > Arthropoda > Insecta > Diptera > Syrphidae > Eristalinus > Eristalinus aeneus. Next base: position 5,465,270 of record OY019130.1, on the reverse strand, counting down.
TTTATCACGAAATCCACCCACGACCACGGTCGTTCAGCGGATGGTTGGTCCCCGCTCTCGGGTATCGTAAGTCGCCTCAGATGGTCGGTAGACACTAAGAATATCTGGTCTCGGACTGATACTATGGCGTAGGAGGCTGTGCTGCTGGGCTATCGAATTGCAGTTTGCCAGCGTAATTGTTGCAATACGCCCGCCACTGTGGGTGAGATCATAATTCCGTGGCTTCGCCAGAGTTGATGAAGAGCGGCTATAAATGGTGTTGGCATTCATTTTGCGGCCAACTATCCTGCGTGGACGTTAGACAACGACGAGCCCATCGTAAATTTGCCCTCATTCTGAGCATTAAAAGGAAGAGGAAAAAATAAAAATATTTTACGCGCGGAATTATGATCCTGTGAAAGCGTTTGCTTCACAGTTAGGGGCATACGCGAATGGGCTTTTGGGCGGTTTATTCGGCCTTAAAATAGTTTTTAATGACCTTACTCGGTTAAGAGATGAAATCTTTGTTGACTTGGGTGGGGTGTGATGAAATTTTTCTTTCATTACTCGCGTGTAAGTGCATATTTTAAAAATGGCGGTCGTACGGGGGGATTGGGATGAAAGCTTTTAAAAGCGGATGATACATGACAAAGAAGACCTCTTGCTCTATACGAAGATTGTTGTTTAAATATCCTTGCAGAAAATTTGATGTTATACATCTTTTTAGCAAGAAATTCTTCTGGACATGAAATTTTGACCAAGAAAATTGTCCGAAAAATAACTAAGAAACTGTTCTAGGCAATCAGAAGCCGTAAAGCAGAGTTAGATATTTTGAAATGGTTTCTTCTAAGAGTTTTGTTCAAATATTTGACACAAAAATGTTGGCTAGACTTGGTTTGCTTAGCTACACTGAATTATGATCAATAGTAAAATTCAGAACTTTTCCGTGGAAAATTAAGTACAAATGTTTGTACCAAATTTTTGTTCAAATCGCGATCCGTGATTTATGTATGATTCAGAATTTTTGGCGGGAAAATAAAGTACAAACATTTGTACCAAATTTTTGTTCAAATCGCGATCCGGAATTTATGTATGATTCAGAATTTTAGGCTGGAAAATTAAGTACAAACATTTGTCCCAAATTTTTGTACAAATCGCGATCCGGAACTTATGTATAATTCAGAATTTTTGGCCGGAAAATTAAGTACAAACATTTGTACCAAATTTTTGTTCAAATCGCGATCCGGAACTTATGTATAATTCAGAATTTTAGGCTGGAAAATTAAGTACAAACATTTGTACCAAATTTTTGTTTAAATCGCGATCCGGAATTTATGTATGATTCAGAATTTTAGGCTAGAAAATTAAGAACATTTATTAGCAATTAAGTACAATATGTACCAAATGTAGTTGAAATCACGATCTACCATTTTTGGGTCTGATCAAAAATTTAGGCAACCCCCGCAAAACAATTAAGTACAATATGTACCAAATGTAGTTGAAATCACGATCTACCATTTTTGGGTCTGATCAAAAATTTAGGCAACCCCCGCAAAACTTACATCACGGAGGCTCACTTTTTCCTAAATGGTGTTGGTGTCCACGAAGATCTTAAATGCGTCCAGTTGGGCCAAAGTGTGGGTAGAGATTTGAATTTGATGTGGGAAGAAAGTTTTTGAAATGTTCTATTTTTGGGGACACAATTTTGATCAGGATTTTGGACCAAAGTGCATCATTTTGAGCTTTTGGTTGAAAATACGATTGAGGCCTAAATTCCTAAAACTCCAAAGCATTTTTTTCTTTCTGGGTTGTGCTTAGATCTTCTGCCTTTCATCTTGTAGACGCTGAAAGTCTGAAAAATCTTGAATTGAGTACCTATGTACGGTAAATCTGACTGTTGTAAAATTTTAAGCTTATTTGTCGGAAGGTTGATAATTCAATCTCAATTTAATTTCGAGAGTAAGAAGCATTCTCTTCGCAGGTATTCAACTATTGTTAGATTCACTCTCAGGCTGGACTCTTGTCACTACAGATTGCTGAAAATAGTTTGTTTAACATTTGTTTACTTTTCGAGGAGAAGCTTATGCTGAGCTGCCCTGTGACACAGACCAATTTTCAAACATCTTCAAAGGCTCACTATCTTTCTCCCTTTTCCATTCATCCAAAAAGCACAGCACACGACAAGTGGAAAAGCATCCAAAATTGGGGGGAACTCACTCACCCCACCCTCATTTAATCCTCAAACTCAACATCATCCAATCTCAAAAATCGTAAACTTCAATCTGAATGATTGGAACGTGCTCTGATTGAAGTTTTGAGGGTAAATTTCCCCCGAGACAGTGTGTGTAAAATTCGCCACAAAACCTCCAAATTTCCCTTTGATCACCCTCCCCCTGAATACAAACAAAACAACATTTCTAATGAATTTTTCTTTTCCTCTTCTCGTTTCAGGTAAGTGCTCGGACAATCGACTTCCAACTGATATCTCCACTCCCAACCCCCGAGAATTGCGGCGGTAACAATTTTCTTACAAATTTCCGCGTTCATTTGCTGAATGCCCCCTCCTCCTGATTTCCTCCCTGAGATCCTGCCGCCTTAAAATCCAAAAAAAGTTTAAAAGCTTTTTATATCGTCCGCGCTCCAAACGACCAACGGCGACGACGACCATGAAGGCAGGGTGGGAAAAAAAGAAGCAAAACCCATCGCTCCCCCTCCAAAAGGTTATCCGTTAACGTTTCGGGAGTCCGAAGTTTCGCAGCGAAATTAAATTACCAGAAATAAAATTGCATTTAACCACTTTGTTTGCGGAATCCTTTTCGGAAAACGTTTCGCATTTCGGTGGGCTTCAGTATTTCAGTTGGTTTTTGTTTTGCTCTTCCACGCAATGAAAGTAAAATGTAGCCGAGAGGTAGACACAACACCACTCTCCCGGCTAACAGGTGTGATTCCTTCCGCAGCGTAATTGTTGAGAGCAGGAACAGGACGGCGGTTGTCAGCTGCATCGGTCCAACGATACGTATAATGAGCTTAAAGGGGTTTGTACGGTCAGCCCGCGGACGGTATCGCAACGATGGCGACTCCTGCTGTGCGTCTCCGTGAATTAATTCATTTAACTCGTGACAAATTTTAAACTTTATCCTTGCGTGAGGGATAGGACAATGTCGTCGCTGGGCCGGAGGGGGATGCATAAATTTTGTGCAGCGACGTGGAGTGTTTCCACACCTTACCTCAGGTGTAATAACTTCAAATTGGCTTGGCATTGCCGCGAAAAGTGGCCACAGATGCGTCGCGCGTGGACATGGATAGGGGTGATGATGCGAACGGTGCTTGAATTGGGGTTGCATGGTGATGATCGGGGGATAAGGGGGTGTTTTTAAAGGGAAACTAGTTCTCTCAGTCGGTGCTTTTAAAGTCACGCCTCGTGCCTGACGGTTCTATATCGAGCTTAATTTCCAAGGAATCTCTTTAGTGAGAGAGGGTTCCATCTTTCTGCACCTGCACCGAGTCTTCCGGAGTCTTATCCTTCACGCTAATTCAAGGGAAACCCTTCACTTGGGAAATCGTCAAGATTCTGTGTATTTTTAAAGAGATTTCGAAGGCAGCACAGTCGTGGACTATTTCAAGGACCTCCCAGAGTGGACGGCGTTACGACTTTGACCTGTTTCATCGAGTTATTTAGCGGAACCTACTTGACAGGGACGTAAACAATGTTTTTAATTAAAAGAAGTCAAGGATTTCCGTGGACTCACTGAGCGTTCATTTATTTTTCATTCCACGAAACTTCTTCTGTTGGAAAGTGCTGCAGCTCTGAACAGTTTCACAGATCACCTGACTAGATGAATGCAGTTTCCGAGATTTACATTTTGACTCGAAAAAGGGGAGATTTTTCTAACGGCAAGGTCTATAAGGGCTTAGGAGATGTTAACATATAGTAGGAGCCCTTTAGGACAAAATTCGATACAAGCCCCTTTAGCTGGTCAGACTCTTCTCTGGCGCGCGAGGGAACTTAGGCAAAGTTGTCTCAAATATTGACTTTAAATGCCTTATTGCAATTTATCAACTAGAATGCACAGCTCCTGCCTGAAGTCACCAACACTTAAAGGTGCAGGCAGTTTGAAATCGAGGCAGTTTCAGAAGGATACTGCATCTCAAGAACCGAAAAACGGAAACCCCAAGAAAGAAGAGCCAATGCTCGAAGTTCCAGAATTTTGTCAGCGAAAGTGTCTGCAGAAACATGGCCAAGTCGACTGTCCTGTACGGTCAGACACACAGCGATGAGCTCAAGGTCTCTACGGCTGTGAATATCTTCTTGATTCTCAATAAATTTCGGGAGCTATAAAATCCTACAGCTAGCTTGTTCGGTCCAAACACTTAACAAGAAAGCTTCTTGATATTTAAACTAACTCTCGAGAAGCTCAGAAAATAAATATTTTTCGAAAAATATCAGAAAGTGCGGACTGCCTTTAAGGCTTTCATAAACTTTTGGTCACACAACGGGGTCAAAACTGAGGGAACTCAATGCTTGGATAACTTTTTGAGAGTAACAGCTTGCTAGCAGCTCAACATAGTTACAGTATCGCTAAAGGTTGCTAAAGACAAGCTTTAAGTAGTAAACGCAGAACTTCTCGATTTTTCCAAGTTAGCGTCATCACCCGCCCTTCGTTAGATGCCATTTCGACGCGAAATTCAGCCATTATCCCACCGGAAACCACCTCTGACCTCGCACGGCTTACGATTTCCGTTTTCCATTTGCGAACGAAGGGGCAATGAATTAATAATTCATTTCCTCTGCACAGAAAAATCGTTAACTTCTTTCGGAAATATCAGTTTATTGTGTACACAATTCACCGAACCAGAACCAGAAGCACTGCGGCCATTCAACCGCCGCGTACCGTCCCCTAGACACACAGAATCCAAAGGCAACGTTTGCTTAACTAAAATATTCAATTACAATGGGGATCACTGCATTGAATGATTGCCACACTGGGGGGCGCGTTAGAGAACAGAGTCCTGTCCGTCCACCAAAAAAGAAACGAACTCTCTCTCACACTGTTTGGGCAAAAAAAAATACAAAAAACAGATCCGCTCTCTTCTCGGCACTTGTGAATCCATTAAAAAATATTCCCAGACAACAACAACAAACACAACAGCAGCAATAGCAACATCGCCATCCATCCCACGTCACGATGGAAACACAAACAGAGAACGGAAGGAAAACCAACAGCCAGCAGCGATTGCGAGGCGATGGATGCGGCACAGGACCCCACAGTCTGGGGGTAAAGTTGGTTAAGGGATAAATAAAAGACAGGAGAGAAAAACGAAAGAAATAGAAAACAAAAATCGCGTCTACAACTCCACTGTTTCCATCTTATAAATATTCATTTGAATATTTTCATTCGGCATCCTTTCGCCTGGCTTTGTGCGGATCTGTGTGTGTCCATCGCCGGTATCCCGAGATGCCCCGCATTATTTTCCATACATGAATAGGAGGGCAGACGGTGTGTAGCAGCAGCGTTCGTCTCCCACGGGTTAAATGAATGAGTGAGTACCTGGACACCCGGTGCTCTGTTAGACGGTGTAAGTTTTTTCTCAAGTCGAATATCCTGCGATGACAGTGAAAATGGTGACGAAACTCACCGCCTAATAGAAGAGGGGTAGAGCAGAGTGGTAACGGAAATGTGTATCTATGCAGCTTCCTTCCGTTCATCCTTCCGGATTTTATTTCGAAATGAACCCGAAGCAGTGCCCTTCTTCAAACGGAGGAAGTGAGAGTGAGCTCGCGGTGGCCAACTTAACCCCAAACTAGCTGCGCACTCCCTTGCTCCAACTCCAGCTCCAGCATACTCGTGGCAATGGAGGTGAAAGTCTAAAAGGGCGACGCAGATTAAATTGCCACGAATGGAGTAGCGTGAGTTTACAGGGAGGGATTTCGTCGTCATGTCTGAAAGAAGTTGAATAAGGCTTGCTGCACATGAAGGGGTTCCATCTTTTGGTCCACTGTGGGCGCAGCTTTGTGGCCTGCTGTGGGCAGATTTATTTTGATCTACAAAGCTGTTGATGGTGCAGGCTCTGCTTCTCTGTCTCACAATTTTTTGGGTGAAAGACGAAACTTCCTCATGCAGAAATGCATTCAATTTGGAGAAAATCACAACATTGTCTTCTTGGAAGCAGGAAACGACGGGTGCAGTGCTAGGGAATAATGCTTACGTGCAACAGATCTTCAATCTTGTTGATCTTGCTGATCTCGTTCACTTCGGCAAAAAAGAAGGAGTGGCCTAAATTTGGACAAGTACTAGTACACTCTCCGCGCAAGCCTTTCATTTTGTCAACTGGTCAAAAAGTCGTACATCAATTCTATGATCGACAAGCTCTGTAGGAAATATGGCAATTTTATAATTTCAGGACAGATAAAATGCCCAAGCGGTAAGATCGGAGGTTCACTCGTCAGTCGTCAGTTAGACATCACAAGTTAGACACAAGCTGCTTACGGGCGACAAGAGGAAGACTACAAAGATCATTGCCAATCTGGTCGGTCGTCAGTTAGACGTCACAAGTCAGACACAAGCGAGGAAGATCATTGCAGATCAGTTCCTTTCAAGTTTTCTCAACTCCAAGAGAATTGCTTTCTAAGGTTCCTTACGTCAGTGCCAGCGATTAGTAATGATTTTAAAGCCGATATTTGCTTCTTAGAGAGAGAGTATAAATTGTTGCCGCCGTGGTGTAGTGGGTATAGTGCGACACTCACACTACGAAGGGTATAAGTTCGATTCCCGATCGAACAACTCGAATTTTTCACGGCACCACCTCTTACGAGGTGCTGACAACACTCAAAGAGTAATTACTGTCTAAGAAAAACCTTCTCAAACTTCGCCGTTCGGAGTCGGCAAAAAACTGTAGGTCCCTTCTACTCGTGAGAGAACAGTAGCGCGCACAACACGAGTAGTTGATGACCAAGCTAGACCCTGGTCCCTCTGTGGACTGTCGCGCCAAAAATTACTATTGTTAAAGAGAGGGACACAAACATTTCAATATTTAACATCTGCTGTTCGCGATCACTTGGTCATCCACGATCGGTCTCTTGTTTCCGTACCTAGGGTCTTCGATTTGAAAGCCGTCTTACCTGAAATATTGCTTGGTAAGCAGAGCAGTCGAATTCCAGTTTGTACAGATCTTTGGTTTCAATTCTTTGCCTTCTGCTTCACACAAGTCTGAAGTGTAAAGTGAGTCTTCTAGAATAATCATTTAAGTCTACTGGAGCCCATTTGGACATGTTAGCTAGTTTCTGTACCTAGAGTCTGGGATTTGGGAAACATCTTAGCTGGCGAGTCGCTTGATAAGTTCCGTTCAGGCAGTATTTGATTTTTTCGGCAGAGTATTCAGGCTGTCAGATCGTCGAATTCAATCCATTTCCCTCAACTCTCTGTCCTCTGAAGTCTCACTTGAAAAGTGCGGTTTCAAAAACCTTCTCTTATGTCTAGCTGGATGTGTTGGCCAGATCCTCGAATTCATTCCATTGCCTTCAGATCTCTGTTCTCTAAAGTCAGACTCAAAAAATGAGGTCTCTTAGATCTGATTTTGACATACACTGGAGCCTAGCTGGATGTTTTGGCCACAGAAGCGATCACGTCGATTCAATGATCGGATAAGTACGATTGCTTCTGCATCCTATCCCTCCACCAGTTCTACTATCACAGCTTCTGATGGATATTATTTGACAGCGACAACCAATCCAACTATCGATCAGTTGCAAGATCACTAGGTCAGAGGACTCATCCTATTATATATTTTGAAAATCTGAATACTGATCTGGACGGCATGTGTTGGACGTTGAATTCTCACATGAGCACTCTTGATGATCGATCAGTCGCTGAATGATCGGTGATCCTCCATGGAATTGATTGCTTTCGTTGATTCGTCTTCAAATGTGACGATTTCTTACTGGTTTCAAAGCAATCTTGTTAGACATAGCCGCGAACTAAAAACTCCTGACAACTTTAACATAGATCAGTTCGTCGAGATCGTGGTCAGTAAATTTTATTTTCTATACGACATTTTAAGGGCAGAAGCAAATTTCAAAATTTGGAGGAATTGGAGCACCTCTTAAAGCCTTCCCGAGGACATTTAGAAAGAAGTCCTGATCACTTCATCGCAAGAAACCCGAGAATACACTAAAGTCCGACGATCAAAACAAGATCACTAGTCAACAGCACGATCTGTGACGCGGTCGGACAGACAATGGACACCCCTGATTCTGACCAAGAACACCTGACCGTCCATCTGCCCCTCCTTCAGCAAAAAAAATCCAATTTAAATCCCTTTCAGCAGACATCCAATCAATTCCGTCCCTGACTCTCCATTTCTCACGTTTACGTGTCGAGTGACAAACGAATTCGCAAAAAACAAAAAAACGAAGCCCCACGAGGTAAAGACAAAACACAAACGAGAACACAACGCAAAACATCAAAAAAACGCAACAAATCAGGACACGCCACCGTCAACATATCATCACCCCAGATCGTATCAGGACACTGCAAAGCCCCCGCACAGAATAAAACGGACGCCCAGCCCTGTGCACCCTCCCCACACTCAAAACAGATGAAAAAAAGGCAACCGGAATAAAACACAAAGTGCTTCTGGAGAATTCCTTGCTCTCCCCCCTGTTGTGGCGGCAGCGGTGGGGGCGGTTCTGTGAGGAATGGTCATTTGGGCTGTGTGCACAGTGCGGTCCTGAGGTTATTTGGTTTTTCTCTGTGTGTGTGTTAGTGCTGCTGGGGAGGACTATAAATGACTAAAGCGAAGAGTCACGTTTGATGTGGTTTGCCTGGTCAGCTCGAGGGGCTTGGGGCCGACTCAGCTCTCTGTATGTGTGGGGAGTGAAAGGGTTTTTTTTTCCTGCAGCCCAGTTCTGTAGCTCGCCGACTAGTGTCTGCTTCTTCAATGGTCGTCCTCGTTGGGCGCTCCCTTAAGGGCTTACACATTCTCCAGCGGGGTAGTTTCCCAGTCTCTGCCACCACTGTGTGTCGTCACCGCCAAGCGGAGCGGTGGCGGTGCTGGCGCTGTGGGCGGGTTTGCTGAATGACGGGCAGCGGCAAATGGTGAATGGCGAAGGAGAGAAATGTGTGTGCTGCCAACGACGATGCTTGTGTGTTCTTATCCTCTCCGGGGTGCACCTCAAGGTGAATTGCTTTTTTATTTTATTTTATTTCATTTTACGAGTGTGGTCCGTCCGTCGGTTGTCGTGTGTGTGCTATACAGTCGGTTTGTGCCGCTAAAGGGGTCGTCATAGCCGAGGCAAGAAGCGTGCAACGTCATGCACGACACGGCAGGGTGACATCAATGAGAAACTACTTAACAACCCAGAGAAACGAGATGAAGATGTCTGCAGCATCAGAGATGTCACGTGTCCTTTATGAAGGTAATTTTTGGTTTTCGGGAACAGTTTTTATGGTCCAGCAGATGCTATTACCGCCAGCCGTCTCCGTCACCGCCACCGCAGTCGCATGAGATGGTGTCTGAAACTGTTGGCTCTTGTGTTTTACATGAGTTAATGCAATTCATTTCAAATGGAAACACATTTAACAGTTGACACCACCCAAGGAGGTCATCACATACACACAGGACGAGAGTGGAAATTGAATGAGACGGAGAGAGGATTTTGATGAGGATACATTCACTTTCATGGCACTGAAAGAACTTGTTTTGCTGCCGGGAATTCTTTTAGTTTGCAGGGACTCTAGGTGTCGGTCAAAGGGGCTCAGACTTTGCAATGAGGGGACATTTTGTGAATTGATTTAAGTTTAGTTTAGACGTCTAAGCAGCTTTTGAAAGCTGGTTGTTGTTTTAAAGGTGAAGGCTTGAGTTCACGTTCGGCTAACGCATTCAGTGGTTTTTGTCCTGATAAATGTTAAGGGGCTTGGTAGGGTATTGGGCGTTGATTGGATGTTGATCTTTTGCAGGAGGAACGTTCTCTTCGTTTGCAATGGTTGGCGAAAGTTTCGCCTGAACGCAATTGCAAGACAGGTCTTTTATTTGTGAAGGAGCACATGTAACACATCTTTCAATAAGTCCCGGGAATGACTTGTAGGGGGCGCCACTAACGAAAATTCATATTTATTTGAGGAGGTACTAAATAAGCCTATAAATCGTTTTGTGAAAAAGGTATCCAAATGCTAGATTGTCATGAAAATTTTACAGGTATCATATAAATGTTTAAACTTCCTTAAAAATAATACGGATTGTTTGTTAGTGGCGCCCCCTATGCGATAGTTCCGGGACTAATTGAGTGATGTGTCAGTAGGGTGTTAAAAATGGCTCCCTTTTACAGATTGTGCTGCTGGGTAGACTATTTGCCCAATTTCTTAAAAATCTTACACGTAACGGTTGCTAGTCAACACCAAAGGCTAAATCTTCCACATGCTCAACTGCTTGCATAAGCCGATAATATTGAGGTGATTCCTTGAACATAGCGAGCCGGCTATAAGGCGTTTGTTGGCATTGAAGCAGAAACGGCTAAAGTGGTTCTGACGGTAAATGAGGACATAACGAATTTTATGCTGTCATCAACAACACCGACATCTCGGAAGGAGCATCACTTTCTGTCGTGTCGGAAGGAGCGTCACTTCCCGACGTCTTGGAAGGAGCGTCACTTCCCGACGTCTCGGAGGGAGCGTCACTTCCCGACGTCTAGGAAAGAGCGTCACTTCAGGCAATAGAAACTCCGAGGTAGTCCAAGACGTCTTCGCACTCGCCTCCACAAAATCTGTAACAAAACAAACAGAATCACTCTTACCAATCGCTTCTTCTATAGGCATTGAGGTAGCTGAGAAATAGAGCGCTCTCTCGAATGGAAAAACGGACCTTTCATAACAGTCTGACCATTGCAAGCCTGCTTCACGGTGCAGGAGCTGGGACGTTGGTAAGCACGATTGAGGAGGTGTTTGGTCTTTTCAAGTGAAAAGTTTTGTTTCCAGTTTTTGGTCCTAGTTTCGTTGATAGATTTCGTGGCAGCCGTGGTGTAGTGGATAGAGTGCGACGCTCACACGCCGAAGGGGTTAGACTCGATTCCCAGCCCAACACAAATTTTTCGAATTTTTCACGGCACCACCTTTTTCGAGCTGCTGACAACACTTAAAGAGTAATAACTGTCTAACAAAGCTTCTCAAATTTCGCCGTTCGGGGTCGGCAAAAAACTGTGGGTCTCTTCTACTTGTAGCGCGCACAACACGAGCAGTTAATGAGCAATTTAGGCCCTGGTCCCCCTTTGGACTGAAGCGCCAACAATTATTTTTATTATTCGTTGATAGCATTTGAAGGAGAATAGTCAACGACGAACCTTGTAGACTATACGGTTTCATGGGGCTAGTTATATCTCTTCTGCTAGTCTATGTAGAGCATATGGATACCACTGCTCGGGTCTGAAAGTCCTGGAATTTCAGACATTTGGAGGTCAATGCAACGGAGGACGGTCTAGGTTTCAATGAAGCAGATAAGTGGAAAGTTACCTCAACCAACTTTGAGTTCGAAATTGGTGGCAGAGGGCGCGATATCTCTATATGGCTAGAGATGCATGTTGGTGATGTCCGCTATGACTGGCGAAACACGTTGCTTGGCGCCCGGGTTCACCTTCTGTTACCCTGCTACTTCTCAAAGATAAAGAGTTATACCAGCCTTGAATGTCAACAATGAATAGAAACAATTTAAAAAATATAACTTAAAATCCTAGAACAGCGACGGGTTGGTGGCTATCAACAGAAATACGATAATTTTGAAAAGTGACAATTAGTTTCTTAAAAGTTCACTTTTCTCTCACTTCAATTGTTGTAGCATTGGGTAGCAAAAGCAAACTTCGCTGACGGCAATAATTGTCTCATTCGACTTAAATTAATGTCTGCTGTGCCTTTTTTTTCAAATTCGAAAACAGGGCAAGATTTAAGTGGCCATTGGGTAGTGTAAGTTTATTGCCTTCCTCTACGTCACTTTGCAATAATTTAACTCCACGAAATGCTCCTCAAGTCTGTTCGACGTTGGAAGTCTGCAATGAACTGTAGATTTCCGCTACAAGCACAGGTCGCAAAGCAACTCTTTAGAAAATTGACTTCGGTATCTTGTAAGTAATGGCGCCAACGAAGTTTTCTGTTAAATTGAGATTGCAGTCTGAGACCTGATGTCGACAACAAAAAAAAAAAGCTCCAATCAGTTAGCCAGCTGCCTTACTCCTCCTCTTCAGAATTCACCCCCAAAATCGGCCTCGCTATGAGTGCTCACCCGTTCACCCTTATGCCCACCTCCGGACGTACAGTTCAGTTTAGTGACTCGTTCTTCAGCCGCACCCCACGAATATGGAATGCTCGTCCCGGCCCAACTTTTCCCCCCATTAAAATCCACAGGCATTTAAAACCAATGTGCATCGGTACCTCCGTACACTCTTTTCCTCTATACCTTCGGCCCATGCTGTGACTTCTGGTCACTTAAGGGTATAGACAATCTCCTAAGCGTGCGCCAATTAAAAAAAAAAAACCTGAAGTCTTGAAAGTTTTGTTCGGAAAATGTGTCAAATCTGGAACTGGAATCGACGATCGTGTGAGTCAATGCAGGTCAGGTTATTCTGCATTTTGACATCGTCATCGGTTGATCCAATAATTTGACACAATTAAACTCTGTGATTGGTGTAGAGAACGTCTTATGAGTTCAACTACCTCATTGTCAAATATGACAGATTTGGGCTTCTTTGGAGCATAATAATAATAATTGTTGGCGCTACAGTTCAAAGGGCGACCAGGGCCTAGCTTGCTCATCAACTACTCGTGTTGTGCGCGCTATTGTTCTCTCACGAGTAGAAGGGACCTACAGTTTTTTGCCGACTCCGAACGGCGAAATTGGAGAAGCTTTCTTAGACAGTTATTACTCTTTGAGTGTTGTCAGCAGCTCGAAAGAGGTGGTGCCGTGAAATATTAGAAAAATTGGTGTTGAACTGGGAGTCGAACCTAGACCCTTCGGCGTGTGAGCGTCGCACTCTACCCACTACGCCACGGCGCACTCTACCCACTACGCCACGGAGCATGTTCGTCGATTTTTTTCGACTGTTGCTTGGTACAACTAGGGCCATGTGTCATCGGCAGTCTCATAGCAATGCCAAAAGGTCTTCGAATTAAATACAATCAAAGTCATGTCATGCTTCAAAGTGAACCTTCTGTTGCTCTTTTAACTCAGACACATCTGTCGCTCAGACACACTTCTTTTGATAACAATTTTGTGCGGATTATGACCTAGGTCGTCTTCAAAGCACTTGCTGTCTCAGCCATCTCACGCCATGACTTCCAATACGAGGTCATAACAATTTAACGTCTCGTAACCACTTCAAACCAATTCCAATGGCTGCCATCAAAGCGAATATCCTTTTCACTTCAAAACACAAGAATCAAAATCACTGATTGATATTAGTGCGCTTTATGCGCGCTTTTACACGCGTTCCAACATAGGAATGCTTCCGATTCGGCTTGAATATAAACAAAAATCGACCATTACTAAAAACCTATTAAATGCAGAGAGAATGATTTTTCTCAAGAAAATGGCGGTCCCGTGCTTCGATTTTAAGCATCCTTCACGTATGCAAACAACTGAATCCAAAGAAGTTTGCTGACAATGCAAAACCTTACAAAATGCAGAGATGACAACCCACATCATTTCTCATTACCCGGCGTTGTAAGCACACACGGCCTCAAATCCTTCGAGTATTTCCTGACTTACCCATGAGTGACATTAAAAAAGAAGAACTTGAAAAACCCCACCACAAGGACATTGGTCCACAACACAAAAAAACTGAAAACAATTGGCGCCACAGGAGAAACTCACATCGTTCCCCCTGAAGGTCACATGTATTGACAGTCAAAATGTTGTCGATGCAGCAAAGATTCACTGCCGTCCTAGCCAAGGATAATTCAGTAGGTCAAGCGTTGGCTCCATCTCTTCAGTCCGTCTCTTGAGATGTGTCTTCACCAGTCCGGAAAAAAGCTAAGAGCCCGTCCCGAGCACACTGGCACAACCCATAATCGGCTGCTTCTACACAAAAATGAAAAAAACAAAAAAGTGGTATCGATCTGCGGACTCTTGGTCTTCTGCCAGAGGCTACTTGTCCTCGTGCTGTGTGCCTCATTAGAGACATACCAGTCCATTGAGTGTCCAAAAACTATTTTAACTAGCCCTCTAATCTTTGTCGAGCATAAAAGCACTGCCCCCTCCTTGCCTCCTTGCTGACCAATAAAATCCACAAAAGAAAGCAGCCAACATTCCCAGCCGCCGCCACATACTCGCGCGCATATTGGAAACAATTTTTTAATTAATTTCCCGAACACCCAGAAGGCCTAGCGAGCCGGGAGGTGGTGCTATATCCTCCCCGGTCTGTCGTCCATATTTAGCTCGTTTCATAATTAATTAATTTATCTTTATTGGCAACATCGAATTACATTACAGAAATAATAAATAAAAACCCCGCAGATACACCGGCACTCGGTTCGAGTGCACACCTATCGACCGCCACCGGTGGGGGGATGTTTCACAATTAAAAATAGTCACTGACACACTTGTAGATGCAGAAGTGCCCACTCACACAGCAGCACAAAGGAATGCCCCCCCACACACACACAGCGCACTGATGGATGAGTCGGTGTAAAGGAGGCAAGCCAAAAACCAGAAGACTCTCGACCAAATTATAAGTGTCCAATTAAATCATTCCACGAATGATATTCCACGGCCGAGCGAGCAGCACTTGCCGCCAGCAAATACCATGCGGCCGCACGATAGCAGCAAGGATTGGGAAAATTTTGTATGCATTCTTTCGAAAATAAATTCAATACCTGGGCGACTTGGGAGACGCTTGAACGCCCAGCGGGTGTGCGCCGGTCACCGATGTGTCGCGCGCTGCGAAACATGGTCCAATTCTTCGATTCGATTTTATTTATTCTGCACAATGAATTGCAAATGGGCTTTAATGAGAAGGCAGAGGAGCGCCGCAACAGCCGCGAACACCACACAACAGCGCACGCGAACGCAGTACGGACAACCAGATGAGATACGCCTCCCGTGTCCCATGTGGCGACATTGCTGCTGCTGCTCCTGCTGCCACTGACACTGCTGCTGCAATGCGTGATCAGGTTTTGTTTATCGATTTAAATTAATTAATTATTATGTTGAAAATTCGGTTTATCATTTCGGTTTGTTATTTAATTTTTCATGCAAAACGAATTTGGCGCGGCCACGGCAACGCGGCAACACGGCATGTGGCAGCTGCGATTCAGAGCGCATTTGGCATTGAGGACATTGTAGAACAGGTGTACTGCTGGCATGACGCAGATACAGTGCTTTGTTTCCTTCTTTACCTTGCTTTTGGAAGTGACAAGGACATTCTTCAAAAATCACAAACAGACGGTTAAATTTGTTGAAATGTTTAGGTCGATGATTTCATCCCGAAGCATGCACTTCATTACACAGCAAATAATAACCTATCCCTCTTTGAGGAATCCTCTTTAACTGCCGGGAACTGGATCATGGTCTTTGTAACACTTTGTTCCTTAAAACTAAGATTTTTAAGACAGCGCAGCCATTCTCGATTCGGAAACTAGTCACGTTCTCTGCAGACGTTCTACAGTTCTTGACTTGAATCGCACTGAATTAACGGTCAGTTCATTTTCAACGCAGATCTAAAACTGCACGTTAAAAAGTAATGGGCTTACTAGTATCCCTTAAGGTACTCCATACTTCTTCCATTCTTATCCTCTTCTTGGGGCGCCACAGTCCGGATTAGACCTGGGCCTCTACTAATTTAATTGCTACCAAAAGTGACCTTCAGACCCACGCTTGCTTCATCAGCACTCCATCACTCTGCCTTTCTTTGTCGAAGCAATGTGATCCATCGCACACTTGTTCCACAAAAGGGGGATTTAACCTTTGCTCTGCTTGATTCAATCATCGCCCACTCTATTCAACTCACTGGTAAACCCTTCTTATGTCACATGAATCCTCTTACTCCTCTTTGAGGCACTGAGTGTAGTGAACGCTGTTTTCCCAACTAGGATGTGCCCATAAGATGGTGAACGGAATATTGGTCACCTTGCCTATCTTCTCACAACTCCTTCTATTCAGTTCTTGTCAGTCTTCAGGACTCTGTCTTTCTGTGTGGAAGAAGATAAAATTATAAAGCTTCAGATTGCTGAACGCCGCCAGCACGTACTTGAAAATTCATTCGTAGAAAGAATAATTATCATTTCGTAGAAAGAAGAAAAACTTATTGCCATCACTTAATGTCCGATAATAACAGACTTGAAGACCCAGTGCAGACAGTCTTGACATCTGTTTTCGACCCTTCCTCAAAGCAACATCAATCGAAATACAGATGAAATTTTCGATCTTCGAATTTTGTGAGCATTGTGCACTTTTCTGAGTTCGCTTTAGTCATTTCCTATTTTTAAAAGCTTAAACAAAAAATAGGTTGTTGTCCACGCACATGTCTTTCTCACATTCTGGGCTTCTTCTTCTTGTGGCGCTTCACTTCGGGGTAGACCTGGGCTCCTTCTCATATTAATTCAAAGATGGTGGAAGATTTTGGGGAAAAAACCTTGGGCCTATTCTTCAGTCCTGTGGCACACTACAGTCCATTTATTCAAACTGACTTCAATTTGCGAACATTCCATCTTTCAGAAAATTTACAGGTATGAAATTGAATGTCAAAAATACTGCCACGATAGTTTTTCTATCAAATTCTTAAAGGATTCTTTTAGAGCCGAAAGTATGATAGGTAGAGGATGGACATCAGCGGTTCCATCTCCTGAACTGTAATTCATTCTAAAACATCGTGTCGATTTTTTTCCGGTCACAAGACTGTGTAATACTTTAAGAAAAAAGTTTCGGTCTAAACTTGTATCCATATGGTACCTCATATCAGTTGTTTTTTTTTTTCATTTAAACTTCAATTCAATTCCATAAAACTCCCTCTTCTGTTAAATAATTTCTCAAGGACAATGGGAAAAATTGTGCGTACCCAAATGTCCACCCTGCGGAACATCATTCTCTACGTCTGCATATTCATTTAAAGAATGGTGGACTCAGAGCTACAGCCCACTTCGTTTAAACTCTAAAGTCTTCTCCAATCCTAAAAACTCGTTCTTGCAACTTAATAAAAACTTTGTTGTTGTATAGAAGCGCAAAACAAAATGTCGCCAAGGTAAAAACAATTCGTTTGTAAGCTCCAGCCTACCCAAAATCTGCACTAAAGGAAAAAAAAATATGTAATGTGTAAAACTTTAAGAAAAAATTTACGGTCTGAACTTGCATCTCTAAGGCACCTCATATCAGTCAGTTTTTTCAATTAAGCTTCAGTCCAATGTCTCATTAAATGTATTCTATTTCTGAATTGTTTTTCAAAGACAAAGGAAAAAACAGTGGGTACGCAATAGGTCACCCTGTGGAACATCTTTCCCTATGCCTATGTGTTGTTTTAAAGAGTGTGGGTGCTATGTAACTCAAAGTTACGACCCACTTCATTCAAAATCTAAATTGGAGTTCAAACCGAAGGAATCATTCATGCAGCAGAATGAAAACCCGGCTATGCAGAAGTACAGACAAAAGAATTCCTTTGGAAGCCCCAGAATCTGAGCCCCAAAATCTGAGTGTCTAGTCTGCACAAGGAAGAAAGAAAAAGTGTGGCGCCTAGCCTGCACACCTGCGGCATCTCACATTCTGTGCCACAAAATCACACCTTCAATACACTTCGCTTCACTTATGTATCTCGTGAAATTTCGTGAAGCTGACTCAGTCTTGCACCCGTCGCACGGGTAACGTCTTCACAGCCCCCGAATGGGCACCTTCTGTTCGACACCCTTTCAAGTCATTCAGTTCTTGCGCATGTGCTCATTTAAATGTTTTTCCCCCGAACTCAGCTCAACATCAAACACATTCGGGCCGCTCATTCCTCGACAGACTACGTCAACTTCAAAGCAACACTGTCTAATGTGAACTGTAATTACGACCCGTCTGGCTGACTCCATTTAATGTTGACCAGCGCACGCCACTTCGCCACCCCCCAGGAGGAGGACTACTCCATAAAAACGGTCCGTGTCTGGCTCATGAAATTCATTTTGCAAAAACCGCCGCGCAAGCAGTTGGCAGCGCGTGTGTGGGCGACGGTGACGCGGGCAACCATGAACTCAACAGTTATTCACGTTAATTAAATGTAATTAACCCTCGCTGCGTGCTCTATGTCCAACCGATGAGACTCAAATAAAAACACGCCGCAAGTGTCCCGCGTGGTCCCCGAAAAGGATACCCTGTAATAAGGGAACAACAAAAACATCGGCGCAAAACCCCCACATCAAGTCTATTATTAGAGCAAACATTCTAATTAAACATGAGTGCAGTGCACAAATACACACCGCAAGTGTGTGAATGTGTTTGCGCGTCGTCGGCCGACACCACAACGCACCGCAACACAGCAACCGATTTTGCGGGCGGTGTTGATGTGTGTAGGCTGGAGAGGACACAATTGTAAAACCAATATGCAGCCACTCGGGCAGATGGTAAGACTAATAATTCTCCGACTAAGCCCAGGCTGAAGGACCCCAGAGCCGATTTGGTGACTTTCCAAAACTGCCCTCATTGTTGGGTGGGAGTGGGTGGCTCCCTCGGGTGATAATGTTGACGATTAATTCCTGTATTCCTCCGTCCCTCCCAATCGTACACTCGGTGGGTGCACCCAAGTGCAATGATGACCGGAATGCATCCTGCACAAAGGCATTGCCGATTTTAATTGCATTTTAATGCTAGACAATTGTTGAGTGGATTGTTGTTTACGCTGTTTTTTTGAATGGGTATTTAGCGGGATTTCAACTTACTGGAGAGGGCTACGATCTGTGTGAGTTCATTTAGGTTTCGTGTGTGGATGTGGGAGAGCAAATATTTTTGATCGTCGCGCAGGGCCTTTGCAAATATTGATACGTGTTGTGGGTGGTTGAGGATTTTGGGGAATTTTTGACAACAATTTACTCTTTGTCGGATTTCTGATCTAAAATTCTAAAATTGTGGCTAAAATTTTAAAGACAAACGAGCAAGCTCTCTGATTGGCAGTGTTGTAAGAATGTGTTTAAGAGATGACTTGGGAAGAGAGTCCACAACTTTTGACTGAAAGAATAAGTTTTTGAAGGTTGTATGCATTTGGCCAAAATTTGGACCCGAGTTTTAAACACTCTTAGATTTATTAAACCACTTGCACAACTAACGTGGCTCTTTTCTAATTCATTTTGGACCCCATTTAATTGGACGAATTTAGTCTACCTCTGGAATTCCGTCAAATTATGAATGTTCCAAGTCAGAAAATTCGAAATGTGTTCTTCTTTTAAGTTTCCAATTCTGATTTGTATTTGGGACAAATTTTCGTACAGAAGACTGACAGAATTCTGATACTAAAAATTTCGAAGTGTCTAAAATCTTTAAACAACAAAGTCATAAAGAAACAAAGTCCCGAAATTCAAAGGCCAGAAAATTCCCGAAATTCAAAGGCCAGAAAATTCCCGAAATTCAAAGGCGAGAAAATTCCCGAAATTCAAAGTCCAGAAAATTCCCGAAATTCAAAGGCCAGAAAATTCCCGAAATCCAAAGGCCACAAAATTCCCAAAATCCAAAAATGTCACATATCGAAAGTACGAGAAGATCAAAACATTTTGCCAAAATTTTGAAGAGCCTAAAAACTTGAGGATTCACCGAGATTTAAATAAAGTGGAAGGTTGCATGGAATTTCGAGCAACGCACTCTGATGTACTGCTCGAAAATGTTTCCTTCGAAATTTTGCTTTTTTTTTTAGAAATTTTGGTATTTTGACATTCGCAAGGTTGGGAATATGAGGCCTCTGTGGCGTAGTGGGTAAAGTGCGCCACTCACTCACCGAAGGTCCCGAGTTCGATTCACAGACCGAACACATCATATTTTTCACTGCACCACTTCTTTTCAGCTGCTTCTTCTTAAACTTCACCGTTCGGAGTCTGTAAAAAACTGAAGAGCTCTCGTACTCATGAGAGAAAAATACGTCGCACAACACGAGCATTTGCTATGGAAGGTAGGCTTTAATTCTCTAAACTTTTGCGCCATCCATTCCGTAAGTTACAACTTCTATAAGCTCTCCGAAAGTGAACAGTTCGAGGCACCAAAGTGTGACAGCTGTCGCCGTATTCGTCTAAGCGACTATCCAGAGATCACCTTCTCCTTGTCTCTTGTTTCGTATCCCATCAGACTATTTTTCTAGAAACACTTGCAAACACTGGTCGCCGTGGCGTAGTGGGAAGAGTGCGACGCTCACACGCCGAAGGGTCTAGGTTCGACTCCCAGTTCAACACCTATTTTTCTAATATTTCACGGCACCACCTCTTTCGAGCTGCTGACAACACTCAAAGAGTAATAACTGTCTAAGAAAGCTTCTCAAATTTCGCCGTTCGGAGTCGGCAAAAAACTGTAGGTTTCTCTTCTACTCGTGAGCGAACAGTAGCGCGCACAACACGAGTAGTTGATGAGCAAGCTAGGCCCTGGTCCCCCTTTGGACTGTAGCGCCAACAATTATTATTACTTGCAAACACCTGATGCCTTAGTCCTCAAAAACTAAGCTTAAAACAAAAAAAATTTCTAAAACTCATCAAATCCACCTTAAAGTTGCCACAAATCTGTCTTGAATCTCGTCTGCCTGATCTCTCGCAAAGTGGGTCAACTCGGTTAGCCAATATTGTCGCTGCCACTTCTCATCCTCGTTCGCTCGACCCCCCACCCTCGGTCATATCCGCCAACGAGGAGCTACTATCCCATCTGCATGCATCCAAGTGGTGCACTTGAAAGCCTCCCCGCCCACCACTCTGTGAGGCAGATGAAGACGCAAAAGAAAAAACTAGTTTTTATAGCAGTCCCTCCACAAGAGTTTCCATCTCATCAAGCATTATGTCCTTTATTTCCTGCAACTCCCCCCGCCACCTGCCAACATCGTCATTCAGTCGCAATCCTTTCGCGACTTAAACGCTGCATAAATGCGATGCATTTTGCATGCTTCAGTGCCGTCTGCTATTAGGAATTAACATGGACCTCGCCCTGTGCATGTGGCTCGTTTCAAATGACACGGATGGGGTGGCGGGAGGGGTTAAAGTGAAATTGTGCTTCCATTTGAATTCGTTTTGAAGGATTCAGGATTTCTTTCAACAAATTATGTACAAAGCTGCAGCAACGGAGGGTGTAACCGCGCTGCTTCCTTTGTTTGTCATGTCGGCGTACGAACATGGGAGTGGGGGCTGTGGAGGACTGCACTAGGAGCGGACGACGGTGGATTATTAGCATTCAGGCAGGTGCGCACTGTGCAATAAGGAACATAAAATCAATTGCAAGGCACTCGACGGCTTAACAAGCGCCCGCTTCACCTTGCCTCCATCGAAAAGATTTAATCGACTGCACGTAATCGTGTAAAAGCTCCGTGTCCTCATGGAAGGGTATATCCACGGAGGAGCGCAGCGGCCTCTTCAGCGGATCTTCTCCCGTCCTTCGTGAGTGCAGGTTTCCGTGGTGATAGAGAGCATCTTCATCTGCAGCAAAGCGATGCGGTGCGCCGTTAAGTAGTTCGTTGGGAATGTTTTTTTTTCTGCCTTTGCAACATGAGTGGGATCGAAATTATATCATGAAGCTGCGGGCAGCTTTATTGCTTCCATTTTTTATTTCGCCAAATGGATGTGTGTCTGCGCGATGGCTACCTGCTTCTGTCAGATGTTTTGGGATGTTCTCTTTTACAGCGCGTAGATTTGTGTTCTTTTATTTTTTTTTTTAACTTGGAGGTGGAGTACCACAAGGGCTTAGAAATGTCTGCTGCTGTAGTGGAAAGGGGATTATGTTATGAATGTTGAAGTATGAGCTGCTGTCAATTCGTTTTATCGGGATGAGTGAATGTGAGGTTAGTCCGACAAGGGTTGATGTGCACTTTGCCAAAAAAAAGTTCAATTTGTGTAGTTACCTGTTCTGAGCAACGTGCGTCCGTGGTGGGTCGAGGGAGGGTGGTCACATAAATGACCGCTTAGATGTAGAAAGGGTATTTATAGAATTTAGTTCGAAAAGTGTCTAAAACAAAAATTGTTACCACTGTCAGTTTGGTCGTTTGGGGCTTTTTTTTAGTCTATTCGGGATTTTGGGACATTTTACGACATTTGGAGTTGCAAACTGTCTGCAATGTTGAAAATTTAGACGTTACAGGAATTAGTTCAGTTCAAAATTAAGGCATTATGGACATTAAAGATTTTGGACATATCGGG
This sequence comes from Eristalinus aeneus, assembly GCA_955652365.1. Lineage (NCBI taxonomy): Eukaryota > Metazoa > Arthropoda > Insecta > Diptera > Syrphidae > Eristalinus > Eristalinus aeneus. The sequence continues at coordinate 5,442,978 of OY019130.1, read as the reverse complement.
ACTTAAGTCGAAAGGGGGCTTGGAACGTGTGTGTCACATTAACGACCCTCTTAGTCGTAGAAAGGAAATTTATAGAATTTGGTTCGAAAAGCGTCCAAAACAAAAATTGGTACCACTGCAGGTTTGGTCGTTTGGGGCTTTTTTAGTCTGTTCGGGATTTTGGGTCATTTTACGACATTTGGATGTGCAAACTGTTTGCCATGTTGAAAATTTAGACGTAACAGGAATTAGTTCAGTTCAGAATTAAGGCATTATGGACATTAAAGATTTTGGGCATATCGGGACCTAAGTCAAAAGAGGGATTTGAACGTGTGTGTCACATTTACTACCCTCTTAGTCGTAGAAAAATGTTTGCCTCTTTCGGCATAAGAGAATTTTAAGGTTTTAGGCCTCTGGGAATTCAAGTCAGAACAGGGTTTGCGACAGTAAAAGTTTTCGGCACACCGTGATTTTAGGGATAAGCCAAAATTCGTAATTTTTTGATCGAAATTTTAATGGAAACATGCGCCTGTCAAATTTTTGGCTTTTTTGAATTTATATCACTTTGGAATATGCAACATTTCTGGTAATTCACAACAAATTTGACAACAGTTGTGCAACACGCAAATTTGAATAAAAGCGAGACTAAGGGAGATATTGGACTCCTTCCACTCATTAAGACTTCATTAAACGCCACCCCAGCTCTTTTGACTTCCTCTAATGTGAAAAAGAAGGCATCAGTCCCCATTCAAAGATAACAAGTCGAAGTGATCCACCTCTCCCTGCTTGCGGCAGAAACATCAAAGCCTTTCCCCAGGAAACCCCCCCTCCAGCATGAACAAGCATTACTTTCGATCTAAAGCACTAACAGTCCCTTTGAAAGTGCAAGTGCCTTCCGACAACATCATCGTCAACCTTTCCTTCAAATGTCATACATTATTACTACACATTTCAGTTCATCGTACCACGGCACCCCTTCCATCACCCACGCACCGAATATCCAGCAAGGACCAACGACCGAAAGGAGCAGAAAAGAAAACAACACCAAGGAAGACACCGAGGAGGGCACAAAAAGAAGGCAAAAGCCAAAATCAAAACATATCTTTCCACCGGTGTGTATGGTGATCGATAAATTTCAATATGAACGCGTGTCCTTTGAGGGTGTATCTATTACGGTGGTTTCGTGCCCTCCGTTCCTCATACATGCACACGTTGCCAAGGTGTATCCCACACGTTTCTCACCCCATTCCCTAAAAAGGTACACCGAAGAGAAAGAGGGAAAAAAGCGGCAACAAATGGGAACGTGTTCCTGCTCTCTCCCCTCTCCCCTCCGATGCGCTCGATTTTCTGCTAAGTAGGTAAAAATAAAATAATTTTTTTCTTCGACCAACTCTCCTCCCCTGCCCTGATGTATTTCTAATGATGCAATATTGATATGAAATACTTTCTCGCACAGCCACACACGTTCACGTGGCAAGCAAACTCGCAGCAGGCAGCGCAGCACCCCGCCACTTGCCGCAGCGTAGGAAGACAAAGAATTGAATAAAATGGGAAATTAGCATTTTTATAGGAAAATCAGAAATGCATATTTGAGTGAAACATATTGAGCGCAGAAGGAATATGTTTAGTATTTTTGTATTCATAATAGATACGTTGGCGAGCGGTGGGCGAGGGGCGGGATATCGAACACGAAAACCGAGAATTTTGCATAAGACTCAACCATCCGTCATGTCACCCCGCCTATTCGACACACATGCAGCACTCAACCGATAGAGTTCAGAAATGTGAGCCAGCACGGACGGAAGGAGAGATAATGAGATTTGTCCTTTCTTGGCTGATTGGTCGGCTGACTTGTAGGCATGCTCGTTCGTCTGTGAGGTGATTTGAATTTGAAAATGGATGGCTATGAAATGCGATGTATTTTGCAAGAAATTGTTGAAAATGTTGCTGCCGAAAAGCGATGGCTGATGATGGGGTGCCACAGGAATGAAGTGTATGTCTCTGATAGGTTCGGTAGAGGTAATTAGAATTTTGCAGAAGAAATGGCATTTTGTTCATATGGGGAGTTGGGAGAAGGATGTATCGAAGCAAAATTTTGTTACAATAAAAACCTTCACAAATTTCTTCGTTTGTGGAGTCATGATAGAAGGTATAGGAAAAGTCTTAGAATCTGTGCCATTGGGACAGCGCAACAGAGGACGACCTAGGCTAAAGTGGCGCACACAAGTGGAGATGGACCTTAACCAACTTGGAGTGCTCAACTGGAGGCAGCTGGCGAATGTTGGTTGAGGCCCCCATTCGAAGAAGAAGAATACGATGGATTGATCGTTGATTTGTTTATTCGAAGCATCTCTACAAAATTGTACAGACTTCAAAATCATCAAAACGTGAACATTTTAATTTTTGAAAAAAGTTCCTCAGCTGGGTATACACTTTTGAATAAAACAGACATATTTTCAAACCTCGTTTTTTTTTTAAGAAACTTGAAATTTTGAAAGAATTTTATTTTTCTAGCTTAATTTTTCCTTAAAGACCTATTTCGCCGGAATCAAGTGCTGAGCTGGGTATACACTTATGAATAAAACAGACATATTTTCAATGCGCGTTTTTTTAGAAACTTGAAATTTTGAAAGAAATTTAATTTTCTGGCTTAACTTTTCCATAAAGACCTAATTCGCCAGAATCAAGTGCTGAGCTGGGTATACACTTATGAATAAAACGGACTTAACGCAGTTTTTTTTTATGAAGCTTAGAATTTTGAACTAATTGAATTTTTCTGGGAAAACTTTTCCATACAGCCATTATTTTGCCGAAATCAAGTACTCAGCTGGGTATACACTTATGAATAAAACAGACATATTTTCAAAGCGCGTTTTTTTAGAAACTTGAAATTTTGAAAGAAATTTAATTTTCTGGCTCCATAAAGACCTAATTCGCCAGAATCGAGTGCTGAGCTGGGTTTACATTTATGAATAAAACGTACTTAACGTAGTTTTTTTTAAGAAACTTAGAATTTTGAAATAATTTTATTTTGTTTTCCATACAGCCATTATTTTGCCGGAATCAAGTACTCAGCTGGGTATACACTTATGAATAAAACAAACATATTTTCAAAGCGCAGTTTATTTTTCAAAACTTGAATTCTTTAAAGATTCTTACTTTGCTGGGTAAACTCTTCCATAGAAGAACTAAGCTGGGTATACACCGTTTTTTAATCAATTATTACTCTGGTGGATTGAACTTTGAATTGTATTCCAATTTTACTTTGCTGGCTATAACCTTCTGATTAGAGCAAAATTTTGGCCTGAAACAAGTTTCTTTAAATTTCCCACTCATCAGCTTGTTTCCACTTTACGAGCCCTTGCAAACACACCACGCTTTGTTAGAGCAGAATATTTGCCTTCCAAGTAAATCCCTTTGAGAATCGTCTTCCTTCGTGGCCTAATGCCTCCGATCAAAACCCCATCAGTGAACCTCAAAATTCATTTCGTTTTCATAACTCGGGGCGACATTTGTGAAAATCCACCCTGGACGAAGTCTCTTGGGAGAAATTGCTAATGCACCCCCACAGCAACAAAGCGGAAAACGCGCACATTACAAACACACACTGCGACATTTAAATTAAAACAAACTGTTGCGCGAGCTCTCCGACTCTTGTGCGCTCTGTCCTTTCATCCCATGTTTCGTTTTGCCATTTTCCTAATTAAATAATTAATTATTTATAATGAACTCATAAAGTATGTAAGTTCATTTCGCAATTAGATCACTATCCTTTCGGTGCTTCGCTTTTTTTTTTGTTGTTTTCCTGCTTTCCCATCCTCTGAAGGCAGTCACCCGGGTTGCGCTTCGCGTCCTCATTTCGCCATCAGCCACCACCACCACCTCTGCTCAAGTTAACTGGTTTCATTAATTAAAAATTATAATCTCCTTCTTAAATATAAATGCCCTCTCTCCTCTGTCTGTCTGTCCCTCCCTCAATTTTTTTGCGTCATTTTTCTAATTTTATCTTTTTGTCTCTCTTTTCAGGTAAGTTTCCACGGGACAAGATAGTCGTCGAAGACAGGGACAAAGTTTCCGATGACTTTTTGAAAACAAAACGAGAAAAGAACTGAAACATCCTTGAGTTTGTTTTGCCTTTTTATTTGCGTTTCATTGCGTTTCAACTCCCCCGACTGGTGGTTGTTGTTGTTGAGTTTTTTTTTTTCTTTTAGCTTCAAGTTCTAGATTCAAGTTTAATTGAGTTTTAAAGTTGGAACTATGAGAGAAGAATCAGCGACGTTTAGACGAGCTGCAGATGTGCGCCGTAGTGGGTTGTGCCTCACACCGTCCGCCCCATCGCCTGAAGGACGAACAGAGGAAAAATGAGTAATGAGCACAAATCGCATTTGTAACTGTCATATTTGCATAACTACTGACAGAATCCCCCTGAGGGCTTGTGTTTCCTTTCCTTCGCTGCTAAGCAGCACCTGCATACAGTCACGCCGTGTGTCTGGTGTGTCTGTGTATGGGATTCCATTCGTCATCTTGAGTGAATTCTCAAGCTGACACTGGCCAGACATTGCCTCCGCCTAATCGACGACTAAGTGGAGAGCATCCGTTTCATTGGGACGACGTAAACAATTTCCTGATTAATTTGACTGAAATCCACATTGCCACACCTTGGGAGTGGGAAGGACTATTTATTTCTGGGTGTGACACTGAGAACCCTTAGCGAAACCGAATGCCAATCCCCAGAAAATAAAATAACTACGGCACACCTAATTCCGGTTTATGGACGTACCACGGATATCCTTTGCAACAAGCCAACCGCCATCAGTTTGCCAAGGAGTGCAGGGACGCCCTCCGGTAACGTGGCACCCTCCTTTATTCGACCACCGGGGATCATCAGCCCGCCGTTGACGTTGCTTGCAAATAAATTGTGGATCGTGTAGCTACCGTGAGCACTTAAATGCCACCACCAGCGCCACTACATCCCAATCGAAATGGGAAGGGTTAATGCAAGCTGACCGGCGAGAGAGAGAGAGAGTGACCTGTAGTGGCTTTCCACCAACCCAACACCCTAATCAATTGTTTAGCGGGAATGTGAAAAGGCAGGGGAAAACAAAAAACCGAGAATATAAAGTTGAATGTTTTATTGAGACAATGAACGAGCGGACGGCGAGTACAATTTGCCAGGACGACAATTTGGCTTGCCAGTGGGAGACGACTTCACTTAGTTGCGGTGACAGCGAATGGAGGCTATGGCGATGTGTAATTGAAATATACCACTTCTGGCTGTGAAGCAGAGGATACCTTTCCAATTTCTGTGCACTTAAGGCGCTTACATGGGTATTTCATTTGCCACCGTATTGAAATTTATGACCGCCACCGGGTTGGCTGTTTCTCACAGATGAGTTTGTTGGTGGCAATTTAATTTGGATTTTTGGAACTGAACTTAGGGGGTAATGATGTCAAGGTTAATTCAGTGATGAAGTTTCAAGCATTCATTCTCCTTTGAAATCCTATCACATTTATCAAACTGAATGCCTAAATAAGTCTGGTCCAACCCCGGAACCACATGGAACTCCAGCGGAAAATCACCGCACCATTCCCACGATCGTTTTCAGTGCATGCAGTTGTCGCCTTATACTTTTCGAAATCACAAGTAGTGCGTTAGTCGTCAAAATGGAGTTTCTTCGTGTCCCTTACAAGGTGACTTTCATTGAAGACGTTCAGTGCTTTAATTCGTCAAAAGTGGTGGTTGCAGATGAAGCTACGGCATTGTTTTCTAGTCTTTCGGACTTGTAGTTCATCGGACTTCAAGTTGGATTTGATCCAGCTTTGTTATTTTCTTTTTAACAATGTCTCTTTTGGCTATGAAAAAGAATGGGCCTAAATATGAATCCTTCTGGGACTCCAGTTTTGACATTGCAGACAATGGGTGGTTTCTCAACAAAAAGGAAACATTCATCTTTAAAACAAAAAATCGCTTCACTTGTGGGCCTCTTATTTTTTGGCTCCACAAGAAATCCATTTTGGCTTTAATGCTGTGCTCTGATGGTTAATAAAAACTGGGACTACGTTTATTATCCGTATACACTATGTCGAAACTGGTGTCTATTAACTCATCTCAATAAAAGAAAAAAAATATATTCAACAACCGAACCCTGTGGAACCCCACCAGGCTCTGTGAACCTTTCAAACTAAAGTGAAGTTATTCTCCTTCGCTAGGGAGAAAAACGATTTATAGAAAAAATGCAATTCCAGCCCCTCATGTAGTTCGAGTTAAGTCGTCCTCCCGCATCATTTGCTCCCTGATTCCAAGTCATGTATGTTCATCGCATCGCAGCCCGAAATTTAGTCGCATGCAGATGACATTTTCAGTCCACCCCGCATTTCCAATCAACTCCTGTGTCACACCCACCGCCAACCCATCCGGTTTCATTATGACCCCGCTTATATCATCACCACATCATCTAGCATCGAACATCAGCATAACCGGCTTAAAAATATAAACTTCCACTTCTCACTCTCAGGAGTCTCCGCCCGCTCGCTGGTGTGTACGCTCCTGCCTGCCATCATGGTAGAAAATTAACCCTTCATCTGTGGTTGGTTGGAGCCCCTTCATCCTTTCGTTCGACCACTGGCAAACCACACACCGGAAAGCTTAAACTACTCGGCTGGGGTCTGGTTGGGATTTCATCGGTCGGTGGGTCACCCCTCGTGTGTGTCAGGCAATAGCAAAACCGAATTTCATTGCGGCCTTCAAACAGGAAGCACTGACGACTCCAAAACAGAATCGACACACGTTCCCTCCCTGCCGGCGTTGGTTGGTGTACTGGACGACTGTCTGGCTGGTCCACAAATGGGTGCGGGCGATGGCCGTTGTAAGGGCTTCGCAAAACCACAGTTCGTATTCCTCTCAAAGCGAAGATTATGATTTCAATTAATGATTTTACCTCGGACATCGTCGGCAGCAACTTTGAATCCGGAAATGTGGTCATAATCCACATCCTGCTCGGTGCAGCCAGACCCCACCTTCCCTCAGTGTGTGCTTGGCTGCGCCTGTCAAATTATTGTTTGCTCAGAGTACACACACATACTGGCAAATGAGGACGGTCTCCAAGTGTCTCACCTGTCAGCTGTCAGTGGGCAGCAAAGTGTTGTCACATTGGTGTCAGAAATGGAGAAAGTGGACGCTTGTAGTTCGATACAATTGTTCTTCGTTTGACAGTCCGTCGTGCCGGGGATAATAGCAATTCCTCTGCCCCGGTCATTCCATCGCTTCGCAAGACATTTGGTTTTGGATCCATGCCCACTCCGTCTAAGCATGAGTCGTCACTTCATTGTTGTCGTTTCATGACAAATCATTATTTTTTCGGTTGACACATTTTTCCTTGCTCGTTGTGTTTTGTGTAGTGGGTTATCGTGCACAGAGCCGGCTTAAAAATGGACTATGTCCGCACGGTGTGGTATACAGGGGGCAGGGAGTGCTTGTTTCTATTGAAATCATGTTAGTTCTGTCATTCTGTGCGGAAATAATTGCTTTCATCGGAACGTCATTGCCAAAGCGTTCGTAGGGGGAGACGATGTCTACGCCTCTGTTCGGTGAGCGGAAATTTTGGATAAAAATGTTACAACGAAGTGGTATTTCGATGAAGGAGACCAGGAGTGGGACGCATTTGCGTGACATTGCGAATGTCTTTTGTAACACGCAACGCATTTGGGTGAACTGGAGGTGACTGCCTTCTGAAAGAACATATTTGTCTGAAGGGTGAAACATAAGACAGGTAGGTGTATTAATTGACACATTCCAAATAAAAGACAAAATTTCACAATTTGGAGCAATGTTTTGGCATCTAATTTTGCCATGTCCTAGTGACTTCGATCATCATTCTTCTTCATAATTCTTTTGACAAGCTTGATCCAAAAATACAACTTGCCAAATTTCAGCTTGATCCAGAAATACGACTTGAGCCTAGTTTCAGCTTGATCCACAAATACGACTTAAGCCGAGTTTCAGCTTGATCCAAAAATACGACTTAAGCCGAGTTTCAGCTTGATCCAGACATACGAATTGAGCCGAGTTTCAGCTTGACCCAGACATACGACTTGAGCCAAATTTCAGTTTGATCCAAAAATACGACTTGAGCCAAATTTCAGTTTGATCCAAAAATACAACTTGAGCCGAGTTTCAGTTTGATCCAGAAATACGACTTGAGCCTAGTTTCAGCTTGATCCACAAATACGACTTGAGCCAAATTTCAGCTTGATCCAAAAATACGACTTGAGCCGAGTTTCAGCTTGATCCAAAAATACGACTTGAGCCGAGTTTCAGTTTGATCCGAAAATACGACTTGAGCCGAGTTTCAGTTTGATCCAGAAATACGACTTGAGCCAAATTTCAGTTTGATCCAAAAATACGACTTGAGCCGAGTTTCAGCTTGATCCAAAAAAACTATTTGAGCCGAGCTTCAGTTTGATCCAGACATACGACTTAACCGAAATTTCGGTCCTACTACAGAACTTAAAACCAAACGTAAATTCTGACATTTTAAGTTTATAAATTAAAGAACGAATTTTGATCCGTACCAAAATGTTTCCTAGTTCTGCAATTCTGACTTAATATACAATTTGAACTTTGGAACAAATTGTTTACTGGATTCAAAATATTTGCTTGATTCCAAAATCTTATTTGGGTGAAAATTCTAAATCGTGTTGGACTTTTGATTTGCTCAAAAATTCTGCTTTAATCAAAGTTCAGTTGCTTGTGTGAAATTTTGTTTTTATTGAAACGTCGTATAAAATAAACCACTCAATGTATTGTCCGTCGAAAGCTACAACTTTACCCACGATCTCTAAAATATGAGTCCTTTGAGGCACCGATCCACTCGTCATTCTTCACCTCCGCTCTGGTGAAACCCAAAATCATCGAAATCGTCGGAAAAGCAACCTTCGTACAATACGGTGGGTGCGGTAAGATATGCCATTTACGCGTTTCTAGGTAGTTTATGCGGCTGCAGCCACGTGAGCACGAGCACTATCATATTCCAAACAGGCCTGTGATGCCTTTTTGTCTTTTCTGACTATTTTTCACAGAAGGCATTGCTCAAACGCATTTTTTATAGTCGTTAACGTTTATAATCAATGGTCTTACCAGGTTTTAGCAACTCGTAGTACAAAACACCCATCTGGTCCTACCAACCGGGGAGTCGACGAAGGCGATGATGAAAAGTGTTCACCAGGCCTTGTATAGTATTTTCATACATGGGGTTATCCATTTCCAATCATCCGGTGGATAAATCCCCGTTTTGTGTGACTCTCAAGAAGCAGTTCCAAGAAAAAAAAAACGCCTTTCGAGATCCCCCGGTCTTAACTTGCACGGCACTTAATTTCCTTTCTTTTGAATAAATCTCAATTTATTCCAAGGCACGGAAATTGTTTTCTGAGTCACTTCCATCGATTCTGCGAGTTTGATATGCATTTGGCACGGACTTTGATCTTGATCTAGTGAAGCTTCCAATTCCAAACAAACGCTTTCGCACACAAAGTATTGCTGACGAATGTCACACATTTCCAATGAAATAGGAAATCGCTTCCAAGATCAGCCACAACTTGAAGGTGGCACCATCTTCTGACAGCAAAGCAAATTAGTTCTTGTACGCCAAAAGCTCTTTTAGAAAAGCTCTTCATCTTCACAGTATGAATTAAGAGTGAACCCCTGCTAAATTTTGGTGATCCCTACAACTTCTAAATGTAGGGTACCAGCAGTGGCTCAATTCTTCCAATACAACTCCAGCCAATCACTTCACAAGCAAATGTACACAGTTGATGTCTGGAATAAATTTGATTGTCCCCCCTTTCCACTTAAGATCCATGAAGTTATGGACTATCTTTAGAGCTCACAAAAACTTAAACAAGATTAATTCCCCGTATTCTCTGTAGTGCAGGTCATAACTCAGGGAGTCCTGCATTTCGCCGCAAGTGTTGTGCGCCTCATTTTACGTCCGTTTGTGAGGATATTAATTTAACTTCTCCCCACAGGCCGCAGGCAATCTCACACATCCCTTGGAGCCATAAGCAACGACATCCTGCAAACTAAACGTTACCTCTTCCTCTTCTCTCCCCCCATCCTCCGCCAGTCATTACGAATGTCACAATATCGTAGATAAACGTCATCACAGGCACAAAGTGTAACGCATTAGATCAGCTTACTGCCATTTTCCTTTTTGTGCGCCTTGTAAAAATATTTGCTGTTGTGTCACCCTCGATAAATCAGCTAATGTGATCGCCCCACCTCCGTCCACGCGCACATACAATCGCAGTCGTCTTAAAGCTCTTTCATTACCCGATTATCTTCTTCTCCTTCCTCACGTCAGTTCTGTATCTTAGTGGTGGTGTGTGCGCAGGGCTTGCATGTGTGTGTTGCCCAGCCTGTCATTCGCATTAACATCCATATGGAGAGGAAATTTTATTTTCCCAAAATAAATTTTTCTGTCCCTTTTGATTGATTAATCCACCCTTAGAGGCATAATTTAACCCCGCATTCTCTGGTGGGTGGGCGCGAGAGTGAGTGTTGGTCTGTGACGTGATGAAAGGAGTAGATTGATGTGTTGAGGGTGGCAATGGGTGTGAATGGAATTATGATTTTTGGTGCTTTCCGGGGTGTTTCACGTAGAATATGAAAAAGTTCAGGACTTACTGTGGACCCATGTGGAACCTCGCTTGAGGATTTAAGTGGTGCACATTTTATTGGTTGAAAGCCGCGCTATGCACTGACCTCAGCCAGCAGCATACAGCGGGGAAGAAATTACTCGAAGATCAGCAAGTTACTGATGCCACATTTTGGAAGCGATCATCCTCCTACGACCACTTCTTCTTTTCTTGAGTTCTGCCTAAGAAATCCACAAATCTGGTTTGTAACAAAAATAAATCCCTCCAACTGACTCCAAATCAAATCCTCCACACAAAAGTCAGTCCGCTTCTCGAATTCAAATGTCACCGCCCACAGTCCCGCATCCATTTCAATTGGCACACTCCTCCTACCGCCCAAAAAATCGAAGCAATAAGTTCAAGGTTCATCAGCTCAGCATGCCACCTCTAAACACGAGACGACACCCAACACCCAGGGCAATGTACGTCCCAGCATATGTTGTCATTTCCACTTGACGGACTTACACCCGAACACGCCCTTGGGCGCAGCACGGTCGAGATGTTGCGTAACACGGCACCGACCGACCAGGGAGAATTTCGTTGTCATCATGACCGTTCGACGTGGGGACGGAGGACGAGATGAGGGCGACAGATATCCTCGTCGAGATTATGGCATGACAGCGGCGTCGATGTGGGAACCGAGCAAGATGATGATGAGCGCGCTCAGTTGTCAAGGATTAATCCATCCTTCTCGGTTTTCTTCTGCTTGTCGCCTTTTTTCTGCGTAATTTTTTTTTGTTGTGTCCTTTGTACTGTGGTCCTGCTCATTATCCTTGAATTTACATACAGAGTGGATTCGCCTCGGTGTGTGTGTGTGCACTGACAATAATCAATCATTCGACCGACGGGAGTTCGGGTATCCAAAGATTCTAAATTTATCCCACAGAGCCAGTGGACGGGGAGAGTGGTGACGCCACGCCATGCATACTCATGCAGTGAGGTCCCTTCTGTGCACATGATAGGGTCAAGCTTAATCCAATCAAGTAATAATGCAATCGGCCACGAGGGGAAGAAGGGAAGTGGACGTCGGACGACCATCAGCATCCCGTGACACTCTGCATCCGTACATGCATCCACCGCAGAGATTGTGTACGTTGCACGCGCACTGGTCAGGAAATTGACCTCATCCTCTGTAACAGCGTCTCCGCAAGTGTGGCATCCTGCATCTGCGTCACGTTTTCCACTCACTTCATATCACAGACACACAGGCATGAGTAATGAGGGACGTCGTTGTCCTGGATGGTGGACGATGTGGACGAAGCGGGCGAAGCGGCGACGGGTAACTGTGAAAACTCTCCATGGTTACTCGATTTTTCAACTCCCGGATAGATGATTAGATTCCATGATGCAAATGAGGATAATCCAGGACCCACCCGGCTCTCCATTATTGTCATTCCTCTCGTGTGGAGCGCACCCCTGCACGGTGAATCTGATTTGCCGATGATGACGTCCGACGACGTGCACATGTGTAAGCAGCGGTGGCGGTCCGCCCTGGATGATCCCCGGTCGATGATGGATTCCCCTGCATTATGCAAGCGGTATTTATTGCAGGCTACTTTCCATTAAAAATGTCCAGATAAACAGAGTCACCGCGCGTTCGTCCCCGCACGCGATAATTATGTCCATGTCACGTGTGCATCCGCTCCGCCGGAGTGCGCGTCGATATTGACTGAAATTGAGTGTCCTCCACCACTGCCCCGCCACGTATTGAATTTAAAATAAATTTTACGGATATTTCATTTGAATTTAATTATTGTCAATTCCGACGGAGAAGGGTGCAGCCCCGTTCAGGAAATTATCGCATTTCACAGATATTTACATCACGTAGGGATGGCCCAGGACTCCCTCCCCTTCCGTCCTGCGTCCGGGTGCGTCTGTGTGCGGTTGGGACGGGTTTGAATTTTGATTTCGATATAAATTTTGAATGACACTCAGCCGGGGAAATGATAATCTCCGAGTGAGAATTATTTGTAAAAATATATTTATTTGTTAGAAAAGCCATCGCGTGGTGGTGGCGCAGCGCGACGCAAAGGCGTGTGCGCTTCGCTGTGAGGCGCTTGGGTGTTCATAAAATTTTGATGACGACTGTTGTGCATACGCTCTGTGGCACGTTGATGACAGGCGCTAAGAGGATTTGTGATCAATTTTCTGCTTACTTGGGTGTGTGGGAGTCACGGGTCCTTTGTGCATATGAATTACACGCCAATCAGGAGTTCATGAGGAGAATAACCCCGAAAACGAGTTCATTTTGGTCGGGAATGCGTTGTTTTGGGGCGAAAATGGGGGATTTCTGCTAGAAATCTGATGATTTTGAACGAAAGAGCAGAAAAAATTCTGGAAATGTGCTTTGAAACGGATCAAAGCTGAGTGAAAATGAGGCTATTTTGGAACAATCGGACTGTGAGTACTCAAAAATGTACGTGTTCGGTCAGAAATTAATGGTTTTTAACCAATATAAGGTCAGAATCGGCTGATTTTACTTCGAAATCTTACATCTAGGCAGAATTTAGACCTTTATTTTGCAGAAATGTTTTGATATCGCTCATGTTTGCTCCAAAAATGTAAGATTCTGTACAAAAAAGAACAGGTTTTGTTCAAAACAGATGTGTTTTGATTCACGGGAATGAATTAAATTTTATCTATAAATTTACCCGTCGCTGAGAGGTAAGTCAATTTGTATTCAATTCGTCAATTTACCCAAATTCTCAATTTCGTGTGACAAAGTTTTCCACTTCAGTCAAAATTTACAGTCCAAAATGGCCCCGATTTGTTGGAAAATGGCCGGAATTTGATCGAAATTTAATTTAAATTGGTGTGAAAACACCCAACTTGCAGTCTGTTTATATCCATTTTGTCAACTGCTGTCAAATAGGCTAAAATGTGGTTGAAAACTGATCCATCAACTGTCACAAGTTTCAAGGAAGAAGCACAGACTCCACAATATATTGGAGTCTTGATCAGAATTCATCACAATTTGATACTTAAGAGAGCGTACATTTTCCCACTCGTACAGTTGCAAGAGTACTTAAAGACCTAAACGTGCACAAATCCGCTGACCCGGATGGTATACCCTCCGTTCTTCTGAAAATGTGTTTTTCTCCGCTTGCAAAATCACTGCGTAAGCTTTTCCACCTGTCCCACTCCTGAGGACTCTTTCCTCCGAGTAAGGGGAAAGCAGCAATTTTGGAGCCCGTCCCTAAAAAAAGGGGGGGGGGGGCCGTCATAACCCACCTCCTACCGACCCATAACACTTACGTCTCTAGTTTCTAAGGTCATGGAAGCGCTGATAAATCGCCAGCTTATGAAATATCTTGAAACTGGGAAGCTTCTTAATAACCGATAGTATGGCTTCAGCAGCAACTGATCAACGGATGGTTTGATGGCATATCTCTGGATGGTTTGATGGGATATCTCGAAAACTGGAACCAATCTTTGCACAATGTAGGAGAAAGCAAGATTGTTGCGCTTGATATTTCAAAGGCATTTGACAGGGTCTGCCATCAGGCTCTCCTTTCGAAAATGCGTGCTTTTGGCGTCGATGAGTCTCTTCTTCAATGGAATAGAAATTACCTTTCGATCGGATAGAAGTTTTATTGTATGGTTTCAAGTCTGATATTGAACATATTAATGCTGGGGTTCCCCAGGGCTCCGTTTTGTCTCCGACATTCTTTCTCATTTTCATAAATGATCTCCTGTCTGTCATTTCTAAGCCAATTCACTTCTTTGCTGTTGGCAGATTTTTATATTCGTTCCCCGTTTCTCGACCCAAAAGACCAGGGCCTAGCTTAATGATCAACTACTCGCGTTGTGCGCGCTACTGTTCTACAGTTTTTTGCCGAACCCGAACGGCGAAGTTTGAAATGCTTTTTCTTAGACAGTATTACTCTTTGAGAGTTGTCAGCAACGCGAAAGAGGTGGTGCAGTGAAAAATTACAGATATTCAGCCGGAAATCGACCTAAACCTGCTGCGTGTGGGCGTCGCACTCTACCCACTACGCCACGGCGGCTACGGCAGCGTATGTTAGGCTCATTGAATTTCGATCTCGACATCATAATTGATTGGGATAAAATGAATAGAGTTGAATTAAATGCTTTCAAAACTTAATGATGTCTACTGTCACTCAATTGATCTCATAATAAGCTGCCATTATATATGAATGGCTCCTTAATTGTTGAAACCGAACAGCTTTCCATCCTCGGAATGTGTATCAACTGGCAGGATCATTTATTCATATTAGATCACCAAAAACGCAACGAAATGTCTTGGTTTCTTAAAGCGCTGCAAGAAATATTTCACCCCTTTCGACCTCGCAACAACGTATAAGGTATCCATTCAAAGTTGGAGTAAAACTCTCCTCTCTGGTCTGGTGCTCCAAAGACCTCTCTGCACCTAGTAAATAGAATCCAACAGCGTGCGATAAAACTTATTGGTAATAATAACGCTGCAAAGTCAATCGAGAAAATGTTGGGTCCCATCACTATTTCATTGCTTTTTCTACAAACAAATGCTCTAATGAGTTAACCAGCTGCATTCCTCTTTAAGAATACATTCGCAATACCCGCCTCGCTAGGCATGCTCCCCGTTCACCCTTAAGACCACCTTCGGGTGTACAGTTAAGTTTAGAGACTCGTGCTCTTTCCGGCCCAACTTTTCCCCTCATTATATTCCTTCTTCCTCTTTTGGTCTTAAAGTCCGGGGTGGACCTAGGCCTCCATTACGATCCACAGGCATTTAAAACCAATGTGCATCGGCGCCTCCTTTCCCTCTCTTCCTGTGTACCATTGGCCCTTGCGGTGACTTAATTCCGGTCAGTTAAGGGTGTAAACAATCTCTTTAGCGCGAGCGAATTAAAAATAAATAGAACGCGTGGTCTGAAGACAACAGACAGAAGGTATACAGCAAAAGCCTGTCCTTTGAATAATTGGCATTTGTGTTCGCCTATGTGACGACTTAAATGTTCCACCCGTTCTCCGTTGGAAAGGATTCAAAACTTGACGAAGAAAATTAAAAAATTACCACCTGAGTTTCCTTTATCATACATAGTCGTGAGATTACGTCCTTGAACTTGAACTGAACTTGAACCGAACTTGAAATTGTGTAGTACTGCATTTTACATGGTACAGAAAATGATTCTTTTTTTCAGCCTTGGACCTCTCAAAAATTAGCGATTGTCATGAGCCAGACATCTCTTTTAACTCTCTGAAATTCGTTTTGAAAACGTTAAATGACTTTTTGCTTCTTCCTTTTTTACTGCTTCACCCTCAGCCCTTCTCTACATCAATCCGGGGGTTGATTTTAAAAGCTGTGGGTGCATTTACTCCACCTTTATGAACTCCAATAATCTCCATTTATTTTTTTAACATCGCCTTTCTGTCCTCGTGAAACTTGAACTTTTATGAACGTCTTCCTTTATACCAGGGAGTCCAAATGACAAAACTTCCGACGGTGTTATGGCAGCTTCCGAACGGAATTCTTCCAGCCTCCAGCCTCCAGGAATTTGAGAAGCTTTCTTAGACAGTTATTACTCTTTGAGTGGTATCAGCAACTCGAAAGATGTGGTGCCGTGAGAACTTCGACAAATTCGTGTTAAGCTGGGAATCGAAACTAGACCTTCGGCGTGTGAGCGTCGCACTCTGCCCAAAACGCCACCGTGGAACTTTGCAAATATTAAATTGAACCTCTGGAACAACCTCTCAAATCTTGCTTAGAAATGCATCGAGCTCTATGGATCCCAACTAAATTATTTCATTCTCCGACTGCAGACTAAAATGCGGTTCCTGCCCAACATTGATCCACCTCACAAACGCGCTCACGCACAAAAGCAATTCCCCCCGTTAACGCATCAAAATTCGCCAACTAAATGAAGAAGCCAACACGACCATAAGCCACCTCCCCGCCCATCAGACCGATGACCTGACCCCAAACCATCTGTCTGCCTTGCACTCAGGTGATCGCAAATTTCTTAACACGACAACGTTATGCATGTCCTACATCGGATATTTATTTGACTACCTTTGCATCGCAATTTGTCGCTCTTCCCCGCTACCCTCCACTCCATTCAAAAAACGCAAAATCGAGGCCAATATATCCAAATGTTTATTTTATCACAATTCCCGTCTATTAATCCGATTAATTATTCATGTAAGACACCTCAGGGCACTGCGCACACACATCAATGCATAATTAATGCGCCAGCACACTTTATTGTGACTGCTGCTCCCTCTCTCCGCCCTCCGTCGCATATATTGACTACCAAATGCCACTGGCACTCCGACTTCCTTAGCTGCCGCCATTAACCTAGTTTGAATAATTTAGGATAAGGCAGTCGCAGTCTATGGCAGATGGAGAGGGGTGCTCACAGACAATTCCTTTTTGATTGAATTCCCCATCTTCCTCTTCACATGATCGTCTATTTCCTTGGGAAACCGAATAATCTGTGATTTTATTTTACAGTCTCGTGTGGCGCTCCCTACTCCGTTCTAGTAATCATTATCAAGTGGTACTGCCGTTGGTGGGTTGTATTTGAAATGTTTTGGGGGTCGGGACTGGTTTGCCCCAAAGCGACTGGGATAGAAAGGAAACACCCTTCTCCAAGGAAATGCGGATATCCTAGAAAGAAGTCTCGTATAACACAGTTAATCCCTCTCGCAGGGTTTGACTTCGGATTTATCTAATATACAAGCTCGAATTTTTCCCCCAGCACATGCCGCTCAGATGTTTCAGCGCCACTGCACTGTCAAGCTCGCATTTCGGGATTTGTTACAAATGTTCTTCTGTTTTTTCGGTTTCACCGTCCTTGCTTTGAGGTTGCTGCGGGCGGATCTTTGGTGCGCAGAGAACTCGTCCTCGAGGGAGGTGCATAGCCGGTGTTGAGTTTCTTCTTTGAGGTCTTTATGGTGATTGGATGTTGACTTGTGAGCTTGAGATATTGGTTTATTTTTTCTGATGGTTTGGGTCTTTGGGGACTTTCACAAATAGATGGCGTTGGACTTTGGGTTTGAAGTCATGTGGATTAGGTGAAATTTTTCTGCGCATCAAATTTTCTGTGCAATTTAAGACCGTAATTCAGAGGATCGTTTCTGTTGTAAGTCTTTAGGTGCTGAGATTTTTTCACCAAACGGAGATTGCTGTCATCCAGAGGTCGCCACGAGGAAGGTGTTTTTGGAAAAATAAACTTGTTCGTTTGTTGTAGTAAACTAATCTACATACCTCGTATAATAATAATAATAATTGTTGGCGCTACACTCCAAAGGAGGACCAGGGCCTAGCTTGCTCATATCAACTACTCGTGTTGTGCGCGCTACTGTTCTCTCACGAGTAGAAGGGACCTACAGTTTTTTGCTGACTCCGAACGGCGAAATTTGAGAAGCTTTTAGACAGTTATTACTCTTTGAGCGTTGTCAGCAGCTCGAAAGAGGTGGTACCGTGAAAAATTCGAAAAATTGGTGTTGAGCTGGGAATCGAACCTACAGCCTTCGGCGTGTGAGCGTCGCACTCTACCCACTACGCCAAGGCGGCGCATACCTCGTATGCGCAAGCACTTAAAATGGCGCAGACAAGTTGTGACTTGATGAAAACTAAGGTCCAACTCCAGCCGAGACTGTAGTGCACACCGAAAGAGAAGAACCAGTGGCTAATGTGGACATTCATTTCCCTTTCTTCTTCTATTCCTTCGACTCATGCTGTGATTTAATATCGGGCACATAAGGCAACCAAACAATCCCCTAGCGGGCGCCTATTGTACACAAGGAACAAAACAAACCAAAAATCCCACTATAGCTTTCATCTCCAATTTGCACGCCAAGACTGTTTGTGTTCTTCTCCGAATTGTAAGCATAATCTTAGACAAGGATGCTGTCGAAGTCGAAGCAGTGTCATAGCCGCCATCAATGCTGTATCCGTAGACGCATGGTGAACTAGGTGCGTGCAACCAGACAGACTTTAGATTTCTTCGTTCAATCATCTCCTCAGAGTGCCATCAACGCAAACGGACCATATAACAACGAAAGGCCTATGCGTCGACATTAAACAAGGTCCATGCTTCTCCGCCAGCGATTGTCTGCTTTTTTTGGTGAATCTTCGAAAGAAGCAGTGTCACTCAAAACATCGATGAATGATTTTCTGATTTCTTGTCCATGCAATCGTGATCATCTCCATTTATTCAGAAGCCAAATTTTTTTTGTGGCTGCCGTGGCCGTGTCAGTCAAAACATCGATGAATGATTTTCTGATTTTTTTTCATACAATCGTGATCATCTCCATTTATTTTGAAGCCAAAGGTATTAATTTTTTTGTGAGCGTCGCACTCTACTCACTACGTATAGTGCGACGCTCACACGCCGAAGGGTCTCGATTCGATTTCCGGCTGAACACCTCGAATTTTTCACGGCACCACCTCTTTCGAGCTGCTCAAAGAGTAACAACTGTCCAAGAAAAAGCTTCTCAAATTTCGCCGTTCGAAATCGGTAAAAAACTGTAAGTCCCTTGTACTCGTGAGAGAACAGTAGCAAGCACAACACGAGTAGTTGATGAGCAAACTAGGCCCTGGTTCCCCTTTGGACTGTAGCACCAACAATTATCATTAATTATTCAAAGGTCTTAATTGGCTTAGATGTGACTTCCTTTCGAAACTAGCGTTCCCCCTGCCGACATGTACTTTGTCTTGCCGTCATTTAGCGCCGTACCAATTGTAGGCTCTTCCATTTTAAATGCTGTTTCATTCACTCACATTAAAGATCCCCGCGCTTGCAAGTCACTGAACGGCTCTTCAAGATCGTGGCTATTGACATGATCGCCTCAAGGATTATGAGAAAAAGTTGGTTGTCGCCTTGTCTAAATCCTCCCTTGAGACGTGACGACGTAACCGATCTCGACACAGTTGCAGCAGCTCTCTACCGTCATGTTATACAATTTGTCGCGAAAGGCAGAACCGTCGGAAAGTGTCAAAATGTCAAAACTTAAATTTTGAAAAAATTCTGTCTCAACACAGCTTCAACTTCAATCGTAAAATATTGGAAATGATCTGCAAAATCGGCTTAGAACTGCTAATGTGAATAGACGATCCTTGAACGACGCCTAAAGGTCTTGCCACAAATGTTGATTGCTGATCTTTGATCTTCTGATTCCTATGATGATCGAAAAAGCGTCGTGATCATTTCTTTTTTGATCATTTCAACTTAAGACAGCGACGATCACGATCAAATGATGTCTTTTAAGAGGACAAAGGCAAGCTTTCCACAAATGAAATGCCTGATGACACTTTATTTAATTCAATTCCATTTGACACTCAGATCCATGGCCAGCTCTCAATTGATCGTCGTAAAATCAGTGATAGTGCGGCTCCAACTCTTTCCGATCTTCAATGAAAGATCATCGCCTTCATCAATCTATCAATTCGCAGACCGCCGCTCTCAGTGATCGTTACAAATCGTCGATCTCAGAATTGATGACCCGGCGACACACAGAACCCCACCAATTAACCCTCAGTCACAGGTCAATTTGGTTTACTTCGACATCGGAATCAGTTGCCGCAGCCAATGGCGGTATTATGTCATCAAATAGCCCATAAATTAAGTTGTGATCTTGTTGAATCACAACCGTCCCCACTTGAGTGAAGGGCACATCTGATACGTTTTCTCAGGGAGCAACGCAAATTATTCCGCTCTCGATTTATTTTTATCGCATTACCATGGTTGCTGCACAGTCGGAAGGGAGTCCTTGTCGGGACCATTACCATCATCGTCGTCATTATCATCATGATCATCCTCATCGTTGTTTGTCCTTGTTCCGTGCGCCGCATGGGGGACGCCCTGTGTGCGACTGAGGAGAAACCTCAATCTGCCACAGCAGGAGCACATCAAACCAAAGGCAGAGTCAAAAAAAGGATATTCACAGATTTGTAGGAAAATACGATTTTTCCTCCTTCCTCCTCTTTCTCTCTCTCTTTGCCGGGTCTCCGTCACAGCACATCCTTCAGTCAACGAAATTGTAATCTACTCTAGGCTGGGGGAGAGCGGAGAATCTATCTGCTGGGAGGATGTCTAAAACGACGCCGGCATTACCGGCAACGACGACGACAACGACAGAGAAGACGATGACGACAACGGCAACGACAATGTAATTCAAGGGAACATTCTGTGGAGAAGCCATTCTTGTTTCTTCCTTCCTTAATGCTTGTGTAACGGCAATTACAGTTCATCTCTCCACCGAAATTCGCTTCCGGGCAATCTTTTCTTTTGGCATTCAATGCCGCACCGTCTTCCATCCATTCCTCCGTTCGTCTGTCTCCTCCGCACAATCTTAACCCCTTGAGGATTGGCGCTCGTTGCTGACAACCGCCGGGCGCAGAGTCACACGGTGAGGGGGATCGGGGCTTCTGTTGCCATGCCACCCGACAGCAGTAAGGACCAAGATTATTCTTCAAGATGAGTTTCTGAGTTCCTTTGAGTGCGGTTCCATGGGAGACGTGTGCGGCGGTTGGCGTGTGTGTGTGCGGGTGGGTTAGCAGCATGTGTACACAACAGGCGGCGGCGTAACTAGAGAGCCCCAACTCACCGGAATGGGAGACGTGGTCTTGCAGATTGACGAAGGCAGACGACGAAATGAATTATTTCTCGTGCAAACCCTTGTGAATGGAAGACGCCGCCGTCAAATGCACGAGCACCGCGGTGGGTGTTGTGGGATGAAAAATCGTATTCAGGAGCATGGTAGGAGCAGCAAATTTCATTTTTCCTTAACCTAATTTGCGACTTGAAGTTGGCAGTAGCGCGCGCGTAACGGAATCACCTCTCGGAGTGGTAGTTAGCAGCTAAATGCTGATGATTATTGCTGCAGGCCGGAAGATGGGGGTGAGTTTATTTGCTGAACGACACGTGAATGGTGGAGTGTGGTTGGTGAACATTTTTTTGAATTAATGAGAATATTAATTTTTTTTTTTGCCATAATCCCGTGGAACGTGCAAAAGTGCCCATTAAGCCGCTCTCGAGGGGTGTCCTTGTCTGAAAAACACCATTTAAGTGGAGAGTCTCTAAAGGAGGTGCTGTAAAAACGGTTGTCAGATTGAATCTATGCAATGTTTTGGGCCTGAATGAGATTAGCGTTTGAATTTTGATTAGGGATGGCCACCAGGAAGATGGCTACACTGACAAAGGGCCGACTGTTGCGACCTCCTTGTTCCTGTGTCATATAAGGGCTACAGTCGAAAGTGGGCCTAGGACTCAACCAACATTCAGTCAGCATCATCTCCCGCCAGTTGCCTTACGCACTCAACTTGGTTGATGTCCTTCTCCACTAGTGTGCGTCGTTTCAACCTAGACCGTACTCTGTTGCATTGTTTCAATGGCTTAAGAAGAATTTCGGGTCGGAGCAGAGGCGTTCTTACGCTCTACATGGCCTAGCCAACTTTAAGGTTGTATCCGAAGAACAGGCGCATGTCGCCATACAGGCGGTAAGATTCGGCGTTGAATCGACTCCTCTAAATGTCATCAACGCAAACAGGGCCACACATTTCGCGGACGACTTTGTTCACGAAAAGACTAAGGACTTCCTCGTCCGCTTTAAATAACTTCCAAATTTCCGCTCCATTGAGTAGAACTGGAATCAACATTATGTTGTTCAAAGCGAGGCAAGTCTTTCGAGGGGGGGTTCCATTACATAGTTGCTCTTTGAACCTAATGAAGTAGCGATTGGCAAGAGTGAACCTGCGTCTAATTTCGGTACTGATGCTGTTCTCACACCACGAAGGCAGGAGGTAGACGCAGTTCTTGATATTTCTGTTGCCTAGTACGTATTAGGCTGTGTGGTCGCCGTGGCGTCGGATAGAATGCGACACACTCGCATGCCGATGGTCCAGGTTCGATTTCCGGGTGAGCACCTCGAATTTTTCGCGGTATCTCTTTTGAGCTGCTGACAACCCCCAAAGTGTAATAACTGTCTAAGGAAACGCATCTCAAACTTCGCCGTTCGGTGTCCGCAAAAAACCGTTGATCCAATCTACTAGTAGCGCGCACAACACGACAAGTTGATGAGCAAGATAGGCCCTGGTTCTACTATAAACTGTCGCTCCTCTTAAAAACAAAAAAAGTATGAGGCTCTTTCCGAGATGTCTATATTGTGTCCTTCCTTGGTGGCCGTGTGCTTGAATCCATTTTAGTTGCTTCCTTCAAAAAGCCAGTAAACGCCTCATCAAAGGCTCGCTGTGTTCGACGAATCCTGTAAATGTGGTCGGCATAAGCCTGCAATTTAGTTGATTTTTGGAAGAAATCTGGTGTCATCTTGAGATCGGTCGGTCGCACCAAGAATGATGTCGAATAAGCTGCGCGACGTGCTCCTCGTCTAAAAACTTTTTTAACATTGAAGGTCTTGTTGCGTTCATAACCGACTTTGAGGGAATAGCGAGCGTCCCTACATAGTTTGGTGGGAATGCTAAAACTTGGCATGGCACTGTATAGCTCATCCTTATGCACATTGTCATATCCGGCCTTAAAATCGACGAATGGACGGGTAGTGGGTGTCGCATTGTATTTCTCGAGTCTTTCCTTGGATCTGCAGTAAATCGAAAATCTGTTTAATTCTGACTTCCCTCGCGACCACGTTGACAAAGACCTAACAGATTGTTGAAGCATTTATTCGAGCGCCCACGCAAAACGACAGCGTGAAGGATGCTGTTGTCTCTCGACAGTAGGGGAAGTCGAACAGGTCTCCTTTCTTGTGGATCGAGCTTCTACTCTTTTTAACTCTCGTCCATCCACACAGTCGGCCACTACTTTTTCGAAGTCGAGGAGGTACTTTTTTAGTTTTTTGTGCCCTGGGCCCCTACTTTTTTTTAACTCCCGTCCATCCACACTGTAGGCCACTACTTTTTAAATGAAAGTCAGGTAATTCAATTTCTCCCCCACTTTAACTAAGTGAGAAATGTTGTGATGTGAAACGAGATGTCCTTTCGAAGTCTGTGACTCGTTTTGGCTTGCAATAGCCTTTCTGCTGCAGAACGCAATTTGGGGGAGATTCGGAACAATATTAATTTTTGATCTGCTACTTACATCACTTTTAGAGGGGACGAGTTACTGTCCCTTAAGACAAGATCTCAGATTGGTACTTGGTATAGCTTCCAAGTCGTAAGTCTGCGTTTTCCTGAATATGGGTGTATGGATCCCGTGATCACGTAAATCCAAATATACACAACACTTTTAGGGATCCCGAGACAGGGTGGTTTTTGAAATACCGACAGCCTGGCCAGAAGGTACTTCTTTTTCCAGTTCTAGATTCAAGATTTTCAAGTTATGACCCTGGCTACAAGGCAAAGACTCAGTCATGTTAAGGATCCCGAGACAGGGTGGTTCTTGAAATACCGACAGCCTGGCCAGAAGGTACTTCTTTTTCCAGTTCTAGATTCAAGATTTTCAAGTTGTGACCCTGGCTACGAGGCAAAGACTCAGTCATGTTAAGGATCCCGTGACAGGGTGGTTTTTGAAATACCGACAGCCTGGCCAGAAGGTACTTCCTTTTCCAGTTCTAGATTCAAGATTTTCAAGTTGTGACCCTGGCTACGAGGCAAAGACTCAGTCATGTTAAGGATCCCGTGACAGGGTGGTTTTTGAAATACCGACAGCCTGGCCAGAAGGTACTTCCTTTTCCAGTTCTAGATTCAAGATTTTCAAGTTGTGACCCTGGCTACGAGGCAAAGACTCAGTCATGTTAAGTCATTGCTTCGTAGTCATGACTCTGTCAGGATAAGTCATTGCTTTGTAGCCAGAATCAGCATAGTCCACCTGTCAAAACCATTCTTAGGATGAAAAGAATCACGTTTAACCTTCTTATGCGTTCGACAGTTTTTAACGTCCGACTAAGCTTTGAATCAAGAGCAATGCTGGAATGTTCACTTCAACAGGCTAAGCCAAAGTTTCTTTAGTCTCGAACAGTTGGACCCGAAAGAACAACGATTTCGTGTGAACACCAGTTTCTACGAACAACGTTTGGCTACAGCTTTGCAAGCCTTTGTTGACACCTCCACAGCTTTCGAATTTTGTGTCCAGCTTTCAAATTTTGTGGCCAATTTCCAGTTTTTCTTCCTCACCTGACTCTGGTCAGCAGACAGACATAGTATGTTCCGCTTCTATAGAAACATGTCAACCAGATGGTTTGGGGGGAGAGTGTATTGCGCCCTCTACTAGATAGGATTCATGTTGGAACTGATCTTGTGTTACACTTCCCAGAATGTGCTGCTGACCCTATCTATTCCTTTCCGTGAAAGCGCGCTATCCGTTAAAGCGCGTTATCCGTGAAAGCGCGCTATCCGTGAAAGCGCGTTATCCGTGAAAGCTCGTTTTCCATGAAAGCGCGTTATCCGTGAAAGCGCGTTATCCGATCATTTTTTCTCTTCGACTTCATCTGGCTTCCTTGATGAGCACACACAACCACATGCCAATGGTCTCAACCAGGCTACAAAAGTTGGGTCATTCCCATTTCGAACCTTGTGGAAATAGGCAACTAGCT
The DNA here is from genome assembly GCA_955652365.1 of Eristalinus aeneus. Lineage (NCBI taxonomy): Eukaryota > Metazoa > Arthropoda > Insecta > Diptera > Syrphidae > Eristalinus > Eristalinus aeneus. Next base: position 5,417,814 of record OY019130.1, on the reverse strand, counting down.
AGTTCATCTATCTACTCAGCCTATCGCTTCGACAAGACAACCCCCCTCCCTCCCCCACCCGTGCACTGCCATACAATTGAAGTTCACCAACAAGTGCCTCTTCAAAAAGGGAAAAATTAATTACTTCGCCGAGCATATACAACCTCCACACCCACCAGAAAAGGCATCACAATTCCGGCACAACGAAACCCTGAAACAAAAATCTTGTATCACGTTGCGCCATCCTGCCCCATCCCAAGTCGCCTCATTCAACTCATCCACGGCACCCTGGCGCCGGGAAGAACAAGGCAGAAGCGCGTTGATTGTGGAGGCGACGTGGGCGTATACCACAACAGCCCCATAGATTCATGTATGCAATTACATGCTTCATTCTATTAGATAGGATCCAAATAAAAAGCTCGACCGCAGCCATCATCATCATTGTCGTCGTCGTTTTCGTCGTCGTCGTCGTTTTCGTCGTCGTCGTCGTTTTCGTCGTCGTCGTCGTTTTCGTCGTTTTCGTCGTCGTCGTCGTCGTCGTTCTCGTCGTTCTCGTCGTTCTCGTCGTCGTTATCGTCGTTGTCGTTTTCGTCGTCGTTGTCGTTTTCGTCGTCGTCGTCGCTTTGTCGTCGTCGTCGTCGTCGTCGTCGTCGTTCTCGTCGTTCTCGTCGTCGTTGTCGTTTTCGTCGTCGTCGTCGTCCTTTTCGTCTTCGCAAGGACGATGATGGCCAACTAGATGTCAAATTTTATGGCAAAAATATTGTATCTCAGTACTTATCTTTTCCGTTACCTTAAAATAGAGCGGGGCCCCCGCTGCGGACACGTGGGGCGGGAGCGGATCCCCAAAAAAACACACAACATGACAACTTGAATAGGATGACAATGAGTGAGATACCACGGATCCGTGGGGAGCGTGCAAATACAGATATCCACAAGGACACCGCCACTATGACGACCACCATGATGATGATGATGGTGGCGATGATGATGCCATCATCCATCTATCCGTTTGTCGCTCTATGCTCTCGTTACGTGCGCCGCCAGTGTGTCCGTGTTTGTGTCTAGAAAACATGAGGAATATCAATCTGTCAGTTGAACGTGCCACGCTCCTATCCCACTTGTACTTGGCCACCATCACCATCGTCCACGTGCTCCGCCATTGCCCGATAGGGCTATGGTGTCGTCGCCCCTGTCTCAACGTGCTGTATTATGACATCGTCTACAAAACGGATATTGCAAAGCAACCCTTAACCCTTCTTCATCCACATCGTCATCTCGTCCTTCTCCTTCATTGCCATTGTCCTTGTCGCTGACAACGATCACATTGTTGTTGTTTGCCGCATCCGTCCTCGTCGCCGTCTCCAGCTGGCGGTCCTCCTCTCAGTCATTTATTGTGAATAAATATTTCATGCGGCGGTGGGGAGGAAGGGCGGAAAGAGACGGCTACTCATTAAATATTCAATACCTGTGTTTTGTTTGGGTGTTTTGAGTAATTTTATCTCGACGTCCTTCGTCATTTTTCGCCTCCCAGCGCCACCACCCACCTAGCCGGACAACAAAAGAGTCAAAGGAGCAGTGCCAGATTCAGGCGATATGAATCTACTTAGACTGTCGGCGGTCGTTTCGGTGCGAGAAAAAGGTCAAACAGCAAGCTGCTGCAGTGTTGTCTGTCAGTCAAATCCGCCCGAGCAGGGAGGTGGTGGCAATCAGTGCTTTTATGACTGATGGCTGGGAGGGGAGGTGTGGTGCAAAGACAGGTTGCTTCTAAATATTCATGAAGTGTTAATATTAAATATTTCGCTGAATTCTGCTCATTATGCTAATGGGAGAGGCGTCAATGACGGTGACAGTGGCGACGACGACAATTGCGGCGCCATCTCAAAAGCAGTGGGCGGACGTCAACCGTGGTGTGTGGCGTGTGAATTGAAATGGATTCCGTCGAGGATGTGTGCAATGAAGGTCATCCACGAGCCACGGCCGATGGCATTTCAAAGCGAAATCATCGGAATTCAGTGTGGGAAGACATGTGATGTGGGTCAACTTTGTCTGAAGTAAATACAGACAATCCAGCATCCGATGTTACAAAGTTCTTAGAAAACTCCATGATTGCCAAGAGCGACCGTCTCATTTCACTTGCACTGTCAGTGATGAACATCCGCGCTTCACTGGAACAACTTTTCGCGCAGGCATCCCTCCACATTTGGAAGCACAAGGCATGCAAGCGGTTCCAAATTCGGTGCAGCGAGTTGAGAGAAGTTGGCAGAATGTGGTCGGTGAGATGGTCTCTAATTAGCGTTTTCCCTATAAATTGAATGAAAGGATAATTAATTCCTGTGATTAATCGGATACCCCTCGGAGCGACATTCACTTGTTAATAAGAATTTTCCTTTGTTGGCTGGCAAGAATGTGTCTTCAGTGGGTTCACTGAAATTTTCTTTCGGTTTTTTTTTTATTTTCTTTAGTCTTGGACTTAACTCCATTAATTTAAAATTAACTCGTAAAGTGTAGTTCCCGTCGACGACTAATTTTCCTCGAAATTAAAAGCAGTGTGCCTACAATAGTCCCCTGTGGTTCTTCACTCGAATATTCTTTTCTCTCCTATTTCGCCTTTAAGACTTGAACTAATTTCTTCTCTTTTTCTTTTCTTTCAGGTAAGTGAATGACAACCACTTGAATGTGAACTTTAAAACCAACGTTGAAGATATACCTATAAAGTTTGTATCATTAAATTTTTAATTATTTTGCGGGGAATTTCGATGTTGGTTTAGGAGGTTCCTCAGGGTTAAGTTTCCTTCATACGCCGAAGATTCCATCTTGCATTTCATCATACATGTCAGTAAAAGTGCTTCTTGGCATTATTTTCCATTTCATAGCTGAACACCTCGCATTTTTCGCGACCTCTACTCTTTTAAATGGTCTTTCCTACTTCCCAGAAAATTCCATCTCTCTAACGCAGACATGTTTTGCAGATGGTTGTACTGTGTGTGCTAGACTTCAAAGGGCAGATAAGCTTCAAAAGATCACAACCTCCATGTAAGTCCTTTGATGCGTCTCTGTGGCGTTGTTCCCAGGTTCGATGCTTAGACTTTACATAGCGTTGTCTTTTAGGGACTTCTACCTTCTTTAGTTTCTGCTACAACTCGAAGATTATTGTCAATAAACGTTGTAAATTCATTGCTGTTTAGAATTAGACTCTCTAAAATGCTAAAAAAGCCAGATCCTGTTCATCTTCCCTCTTCATTGAATCCACCTCTAACTCAATTTCAAGTTCAGTTGAATAGAAGAGTCAAATCATTGAAAATAATTCCACTCCATGCACTGTTCGAATAGTTCAGTGGAGTACCACAGGATTCCCTTTTGTTGCACAAATATTTTCAAGGATTATAAACTAGCCGCCAGTTATTCAGCAAAGTCCTCAGGGTACCATGTTGTCGCCAAATATTTTCAACGAATAAAAAATACCCGCCATTTATTAAGCAAAGTCCAATGGAGTGTCACAGGGTTCCCTGTTCTAGCCCAAATATTTTCAACGAATAAAATATAGCCGCGAGTTATTCAGTAAAGTCTAATGGAGTGCCATTGGATTCCCTGTTGTCGCCCAAATGTTTAAAAAAATACCTGCCAGTTGTTCAGTAAGCCCCTACTCTGCAATGCTAGATTACAACGTTCCCTTGCCTCACTCAAAACAGTCCACTCTCTCAGTCGGGACACTTTTGCTACGTACAAATTCCATCGATTTTTTTTTTTACAAAAACGTAATCGAATTCAAATTTCAACAAAATTTCGTTAATTTCTGGACAAATGAACCAGCGACAACACTTCAGTCAACAATCTGAAGAGCGTGATGCACTCTGAAATATTGACCACAAAACAAAACGAATTAAAATGTATCCTTGGAAACGGACATTTCGCGAATGGCCCCCATCTCCTTCAACTAACCGCAAATTCAAATTCATTCCGTATTGATCCGTCGTCAAAATGACATCCTCAACCGCAAAACCAAAAAGTCACCCCGGCAACGTGATTAACAACAAATTAATCACATCGATGAATCGAGGTAATTGCATTTAAGCCGCCGTCCGCTCCCAGACCCAGGACTGCCACCCAAGCCCCAGCGGATTCAAATTCAATCCTCTAATGGTGACCACAAAAAAATGTTAGGGGTTGGGGGAGAGAAGAAAAAAAACTCTCATTCATCCTCCAGTCAAACAATCCAACGCCCAATTACAGCGACTATAGTTCGAAAATAATTAACCTCAAAATTCGATTCCAATTAGAGACGCCATTCATCACAATATCGCGCCCGCCCCACACACAGCGGATAAGCATTGAATTATGAAATATGGGTCACAAGCATCAGCCCGATTGTTATTTGCGTTTGTCGGTGTGTCGTGCTGGGGGAGTCCTCCGGATCCTGTCACACCTCATATCACATCCCTGGCAACGCGCGTCGTAAATAGAGTTTGCGTGCGAGCCTCGCCCCTTGGAGCCCTCGAACCGGGTGGTCATTAAAGTCTTTCTGCCTGTCACACTCACACACAAAAGAATTCCTTTTTTTTTCTCTTCCCGCAATGTGATATGATGCCATTATGAGCGCACAAGTAACGAAGAGCAAGTTAAAAAAGGAAAGGAGGAAAAACAAAAACAATGTAAAAAGGATCACTATATACAAAAGCAAAAATAATTAAAACTCTGTGCAAGGACACATCGCGTGTGTATGGGCAAGGATGGGGCTGTGTTCTTTGTTTTCATCATAAATCTGTCTAGAGCAGAGGACACATTTATTGAAAACTTACAGGACATCGTAATCATCGAGCAGAAAAGAGGGACAAAAGGATATGCAAAAGTCAGTGTCTCGGATGTGTTTCACAACCAAAGGGGTATAGCCGGAGGTTGTACTGTGGGGTGGGCGACAAGGGACTATCTGTGCGATTATCTAAGACAGGAGATTGTAGTTTTCACTTTAATTGGTTTTTCTTTCCACAAGAGAAGGTCAATCTTTTGTGTGTGTTTGTGGGTGAGATGTGCAGGGGAGGAGAATGTCCTGCGACGCAATGACTCAGAATTGCATGCGAGTGCGCTTGAAGGATGTGTGCATTTGCATGCGAACAAGCTTAGCTTAGAAGGATATGAGCACGGCTTAAGATTGACTAATTGCAGGGGCCTGTGCTTGTTTAAAGTTTTACCGATGTATGGGTTTTTGGAATAAAACTATCGTGACATAAAAATTGCAAAGAAGTGTTGGGAGTTTCTTACAGGACATTGGACCAACGGTCCATAGAATAAGAGTGTCATGGAAAGCGGATAGCCCTTTTTATTCTTGTGGTGCCATAGGGCATGTCTCTTTCCAAACGGGGTCTTGAGAAACAGATGGAGACATAAGGAACAAAGACACAACTATGACCAACTTAAGTTAATATCACTCCCAGTACCATTTTCACATATTTATCCCAAATCATGTTCAATATAATATGTAGAAAGCAATACTATGCAATTACAGTGTCATGCGACAAAACTCTCATAACAGACAGTTGCATAAATGGACTTTGAAATAGGCGATATATTAACAAATCTTCAGCTCCTTTAAATAGGAGTCGACTGAGAATCGGCTCAAAAGTGTCGAGATAAAAATATTGCTTGCATGTCATGCGAGACTAACACATTTTTATGCGAGATCACCTTCGTTTGACACAGTAATGTTTTCAATCCAACAATTCCCTGGATAATGATGTTGCGTACATCCGCATGAGGTCATTACAGTGTCATGCGATAAAACTCTCATAAGAGTTTATATAAAAGCCTCATGACAGTTGCTTAAATTAACTCTTTTAAAATTGACGTGCATGCATGTCTTTGAAATAAACAAGATATTAACAAATCTTAAACTCTTTTAAATAGAACTTCGACTTAAGGTGTCAAGAGACAATTATTGTTTGAATGTCTTGCGAGAAGAACACAATTTTATGCGAGATCACAATCATTTGACACAATAATGTTTTCAATCCCACAATTCCATGAATAAAGATGTGGTATACCATCGCGTAAGGTAATAGAAACCTGACAGAAAAATGCACATCTGGCAGTCACGAGATTAATGTCACATGCAAAAGATTACAAGTGTCAGCAAAAAGATGTTCTTAAGACTTAATAAGAACTGCCTCTCCTTACCTTACTCACAGTCTGCAGTAAACAATTCTTATTTCTACTCCCACTGCACTCCGACTCCTTAACTCTGTCTCTCTCATGACACTGCATAGAAATATTTCAACATAAACTTTAATGTTCGCCGTTATCACATTTAAGAATACATACAAACATCTCTGTCAGCACAGTATGTACCACCACTAATTAACAGCATTACCATGTTTGCGCTAATAAAAACACGCGCGTTCTTCCGCTTTAGAAACAAGTATATCACATTTACTAGCCGGTCCACGTTGAAAGGTAAACAGAAGCATCATCAGCACAACAAGGTTGCTCGTAAAAGATACAAAAAGATCCCTCATCTCCGGTCCATTTTCCAAAACTCACTCAGCGGTCTGTGTGTTTAGTTTCGCGGTAATTTATGTGATGTGAGTGGAATGAGAAAAAAGCGAACCCAAGCACATGAATGTTATTTATCGCGCATTCGCTCGGCTTTCAGGCGATTCTTTGTGGCCAACGATGACGGGAGAGGAGTTATCTGGCGCATATGTGCTGGCAAAGAGCAGCCTTGGACTCAAAGAATTCTTTGAGCTCTCGCCGAGGGGGAGGGGAGGCAGGTGGTAATAAACAACACCATTGTTTACATGAACGAAAAATGAACCTAGACAAACAATGGTCGGAAAAATACGACGTTCCTTGGTGGTGCGGCGAACAGTTGGGGAATTCCAACGCACTGAGCAATGGCTGTTCGAAATGAGGAATAAACGGCAAAAAATTGTCAAAATGCTCATTACCACTGCGGTGTGACTCTCGTGGGATTCAGAATTTTCCCGACAATTAGGGTCAATGCATGCGCGAACCCCTCATATGTGGCCGCCACCGGATGTGGAGCAAATGGTGGCTATCTAGCGGCTGATTAAGGCAGTGTCGGTGGGATATGCAATGCTTTTGAAGAATAAGTTGTGACGAAATGCTGTGGGAAGTTTTTCACTCCATCGGACTGGTTCCATCTGTGGGTCAGTGACTTTTCCCAGATGAGATGGAAGTGTAAATTTCAGAGAAAACATGGGTGCGATTATAGAACGACTTGTGTGAACGCTGGATGGTGGCAGTGTGGATTGTAAATGTGGTTTCTTCTAAGACATACTCTGGCGTACATTCTGTGCCAAATTTTTGTGCTTGGTGCATTTGAAATGGCTTAAATATGACTGCGGCTAATATGATGGTCGTCTTTACTTTTCTGGAAGAAATTGTAACTTACACTCACTTAACACTGCTTCTGGAAGTCCGTTTTAAAAGCAAAAGGTTTTTAAATATTCTAAGAGCAACCTGGACGCATTGCAATGTTCTGTCTTCTACTGACTCGTTATCGTTCACTTGGACTCTGTCTTCAAATATTCAAGTTCAAGAACACTCGATAGTTAGTATTTGTTAGTTCTGCTACTTGAAGATTGTGCGGATTTCCTGAATTCTATCTTCTCGAAATTTGGTTTTAGAAGTTTAATATTTCTACATCAATTAACACGTCCATGCAAAAATGACTCTCATGCGAGTCTTAGACTCTCAAAAAACCACAGTTCTTAAATTCAGCCAAAAGTAGTCCGTGACTGTAGGGCTTTCCTACGTTTCATCTTTAGGAGTTTGAAATTTCTCCACTAATTAAAACATCCATGCAAAACTGACTCTCATGCGAGGCTTAAGCTATTAAACATCCACCGTTCTTGAACTCAGCCAAAAGTAGTCCGAGATTGTGGCGATTTCCCGAACTCCACCTGTCTCCTGAATTCTGTTATTAAGGGTTCGATATTTCTCTATCAATTAATATATTGAAAAATTGTCACTCATGCGAGTCCAAAACTATCAAACATCCACCGTCCTGTAATTCAGCCAAAAGTAGTCCGAGACTGTAAGGACTTTCTGATTTCCAACAGTCTCACGATTTCTGTGTTCTGTCCGATATTTCTCCATCAAATAATACCTCCAGGCAAAATTGTATTTCATGCGAGGCTTAAGTCATCAAACATCCACCGTTCTTAAACTCATCCAAAAGGAATCCCTGTGACTCACAAACCTTTGACAATCGACTAATGGCAGAATAACAACTTCAAACAAATTACAGCAATTTTCAACACTAAACAATGAAAAATTGGCCCAAACTGTCACGAGGTAGGAAGCTGTCATGAGACTAAACTTTGAGCATAGCTTTCAAAAGTCACAATTGGATAACTTTGAGATCAGGATGGAAAAAAACTGTTAAGGAAATGCGAGTAGTTGAAAATAAAACTCATGAGAAAGCGAAAAAGTCTCATGAGAGAAATGTTCCAATAAACGTAACAAATCATAACTCAGTCAGCGAGCTCCTCTTAAAAACAACTCACACCTTTTGCAAGGACATCAAATTTGAATTTTATCAATGTCAAATCTTTCAACCACCGGTTGTGCGAAATGTGTCATGATAGAAATTGTGGACCAGGTAAATTTCGTTTTGAATGGACGCAACATCTCACAATGAAGTTGAACAAAGAAATCATTTGTTGCAAATTACCACAACCGAATTCAGTCTTAAAGAAATGAGTTTCTTTTAGGTTAACAATATCGCATGGGAGACAAATAGTATGAATTATCCCAGATCTGAAAGAATGCATTTTTCTTTACTTCTCAAAAGTTTTCTTCAAACTTTCCCCGCACAGTCGATCCATCACATAGCAATCTCTCACATCCACACAGCAGCGTCTCGAAATCCAATTCCGCCTTCAAACTTGTATCGTTTCACCTCGTTTTTCAAACAGCATTCCACTCTACGTTGCGTCCCCTCTTCACATTCCTTTTTTTTTATTTCCATCATGAGACATTCTCCCCAGCCCGCTTCGTTGCCCACAGTCGAGGTCAGCAATATGTTGTGAAAAAGGACCTCTAGCGCCTGAAATATTAGCAATTTCTTACAACAATCCAAAGACATCTCACACAGGCTTTAACACAACCATTTCATATCCGAAATCGACATGGAATTCGAATTGAATGCGAAACATTGTTCCAGCATACATCTGGTGGTGGGAGGGTGTCTCCTTTTGTGTCGAATATGCAAACCAAATGCATTATTAATTTCAGTCTCAATACCTCATTCGTCATGTCTCCCGGCTGGTGCTAGTGGAAGAGGGAGTGGGCTGCTACCACACACACAGACTTGCTCGACCTTGGTATGGCTAGGAATTTCTAACAATCTACATGCACACCACGACGGAGGGGGAAGTTGTCGGACCAAAAGTAAATTTTTGCTCAGTTCAAGGAGATGTTTCCCGTTCCGTTGGTCTAGAATAAAGCAGACGCAAGTCAAACAAAACACTTCCACCCCCCACTTCAGACTCCCCATCCATGCCTCCGGCATCACCATCTTTCGTCCTTGAAGGCATCTGTGGTAATGGCGGCTGCTACGGCAATGGATCTCTCGCAACACAACGCGCAAGAGTTCAGAAAATGCACATCACGTGCTGCGTTGCATAATATTTGGGAGGGATCTTCCTTTCATACACAATCGAGAAACTCATAAGTCCCCCAACCCCTGCACTCAAGGCAAGTTCTTGGAGTTCCTCGCCGCCAAGAGCTGGCTTATATCCTTGAAACAACGAAAACAACACGCGTTCAACTTTGGCGTGCGTGTTGCGCGATACACAGGACAAACAGACGCAAATAGTAGATCGTCTTCATAGGGCTTCTCTTGAATACGAGGAGGCGCACCCCCTTTACGCCGAACGGTGCACCCCGTTGCGAGGCAAGTAATACAGGATTTTTCCATTTGAATTTTTACCACTGCATATTTTGAATACAAATTGACTCCTTTTTCGCTTTGTCCTGCAAGGAGCGGCAGCAACGTGTGACATGGGATGGATCGGGGGGAGGGGACATTTTTTTTTATTTTTTAGGGATCTCACTGAGGACGATGACGCTGCCGTGATGGCGGTGTATTTGAATTTAATATGCTTGAGGACACTACACTGCCTTGGAGCCATGATGTGACTTGCATAATATCTCGCTTATTTCCGTTCATTCTCCTCGAGTGTATCCTCCTTTCCCCTGGCACAAGAGGGGGGGGGGCGTGTGTGTGTGTCTTCATTATTATAATTTCATTTTGACGCGAGCCTAGCTATCGATTCCCATTGTTTTGCGTCGAGGAGTCCATGCACAGTCTCACACACACAGTCACATGGAAAACGAATGAAGTTGTTTCTCACACGTCCCACATCGTTGTGTGTCCTAAGGAGCAAAAAAAAAAAATCAGGACACCCAACGATGATGATGGCAGCGCAGAGGAAATGTGATATACAGGCGAGCGAAACACTACACAGTGACTACTGCTGAAGCACTGAAGCCATTACCGCACAGCGTATAATTTGTCGATGTCGTCGTTCCGGGTAACATCGCACATCTCTCACTCCAGTTGCTCCATCCTCATCCACAGTTGTCGTGGTCGTTTCCTCGTTCCATTTTTTTTTGCACCCGCCTTTCGCCATTCATTCATATCCCGACGGCAAATTATGCGTAAAACATTATGAAATAGAAAACCGGAACCACGTTCTGAGTGGAGACGAATGATTTTTCACTGTAGGAGGTCGGCCAACAGCGGCCAACGTCTTCGTTTTGCTGGGTCCCCTTTCCCCGGGCTGGCAATGTGACAGATTTCCATAAATAATCGCGGGCATTCAGCGGTGGCGAGGAGGGCTTTCGTCGTTCTTCCCGCTCCGTTTTTTTAGGAAAAAGTGTTAAAGCGGGAAATTTTCATAAGTAGTCAGTAAATATTTATGAAATTCACTGTCGGTAGTTACTATTCCGCTTAGACTCTGCAATCAGCCTTAATCTTCAGATTCGAGGAGGCAGCACTTTGTAGAGTCGAAGTGGTGGGGAGGGATTACGGATTCCGAGTTAATGGCGCGAAGTATGTTGAATTGGTCTTACTTTTAAACTAAGTTTGACTTACAGGGTGGGGTGGAAGTGGTTTGGTTACAAATCTGTCCAAACCATCCGGCACATCGCCATTGAAATATTAAGTGTAGGGCAAACATGAGAGCAGGTCTAAATTTCGGAAAGGCAGAATATTTTGATTTGAACTTTCCCAACTTTCAATGAAACTTATGTCCATTCCGTTTAAGGAAAGCGTTCCTTGAAATGCGATTCTCAAGGCAGACATATTTTTTGCAGTATTCAGATCATTTTGATCGATTTATGTATAACTGCGACACCTAGCAAAAGGCTTCAAAGTTGATTTTATCTACATTTCTGGATTTACATTAATTGGGACGAGCAAGTCAAACTTGTGTACGTGCCTAAAATTTCAGATTTTACCAAGGTAGGCCTTAGAATTAAGCAAAACCGCTCCTGAGAGCCCGATTAAATAAAAAAAGAAGACCTCTCGTTGTTGACTTCCTTAGCTCCCATGTTAATAAAACTCAGTTCTTCTTTAAAATCATTTTTATAAGCATAAAACTTTTAAACTCTTACTAAAGTATAAAGGTTTTATCTAGAGAAAACCCTGAAAATCGTCTCATTTTCATTAGAGAAAATTCTTAATAGAGGAAAATGTTAATGGATTTGATGTACGTGCTCAAATTTTCGACTCAATCGTCAGTATGGATGCAATGTCAATATTGGCAAACTTTCAGGTCATAAAAATTTTCTATGACATCATAGTCCATGTAACCATACATTTCTACCGACTTAACCGCACTCTAACAAAGTCAATAAGTGCTCAGAAAGCAATCACCATCAAATACCTTATCTCCGGTCGTCCGGATGTCGCCTCCTCCGCCCAACCCTTGGTAACGCAACGACTTTTGTATGCAAATTTAATTAAAAGTTCCTCAAGACGACCTCTTCTCCCACTTTACCCACATGGTACAACTTCCAACGGGCCACTTCAAGCCCAAACCTAATCCAACCCGAACAGTCGGAGCAGAGAGACCAAAATCAATCACCCTCCCTCGAATCACTTGTGGATTCTTTGTGCTTTACTTTTCAATTCCAAGTCAATTAAAAGTAAGCACTTTCTGCCCCTCTGCCGGCGGTCGTGAACATCGTCGTTGACACGTAAAAGATTGCAAACTTTCCGCAAAGCCTCAGCATCACCGAATGACAACAATGCATGCAATCGCAGCAGGAGCAAAAGTCTGTTCCTACCGCACACCTGCACAGTCATCGTCGCCTAATCAATTCATCCCGCCATCCACAGTTGTGTGTGCGTCGCACGCGGGAGATGCAGACGGGCACTACGATCGATTACCTTTCACCATGCTCAGCTGCTAATTACATTTTAAGTGAGTTTACGGTTCCCTCCCGAGACGTTCTCAACCACTTCTGACACGCCCTACATAAGCGCACACAGCAGCGGCGCCCGATACATCTCCAGCTCGTCCATTTGTCTCGTCCCCTGTCCAATGTATCAGCCCCGGGGCAAAACGAAGGACCGTGCAAAGAGAGAGATGACCTGCCACCCACGCAATGCCGACGCCGGGGAGAAGGTTATGTTGATGAGGCCTACACCCTCCGGTGTCGTTGAGTCCTCGTTTTTATTTGTCTCTAATCTGTTTCAGTTGGATTGCCATCTGTAATTGAGTTTTTAATTGAAATTATTATTCGAAGGGGGGGATGTGCCCTGTGAGTGTGCGGCGTCTAATGGAGTATGCTGCTGCTGCTGCTGTTGCTGCCGTCGTTCATCGCACCGCCGCCGCTATAGCTCTTGGCCTCCGTCGTTGTCAGGGCGTAGTACTATATTTTTAATTAATTTTCAAGTAATTGACGGAGGTATTTTGTGGAGAGTTTCACCATCAAGGAGCGGGGGAGAGGACTGTCTTCAAGTGAAGTGCTTTCAGGAGAAGTGTTTTAGACGGACGCACAATGAGTGCAAGAACACACTGAATGCTTCTGTTAACTGCTGCTGAAGAAGACCTGTCTCCCGTTCAACCACCCTCACCCCTTTCCCACCACTTTTGTGTAGTGTGCTGTGCATGTTGTGCTTAAGTGAAGTAAATTGAGAATGCATTCTCTGTTTAGAGCCTTTAATTTAATGATTGTGAGGAAATGGGCTAGAATGAAATACTGATTGCACTCTCTTCACAGGAACCTATACATAAGTGGTTGTGTGTATGTGCGTTAGTCAAGTCAAGGTGTCACGTGGAGCACACACTCCGAACAAGGTTGTTGTGAAATTATGTCTGATTGATGAGAATTTGGATGGAAATTTAAACTTATTTCATACCAAGGTTATCTAAGGAAATTTTCAAATTACCTCTATTTCCGATGCAAACTGGGGATTCTGGTGGACAATGCAAATTAATACCGATGTGCGTCTTAAAATTTTAGGTGTTCAAAATGTAGGGGTTGCATTTTCTTAGTATTGGCTTGAGTATGCCTAGATGAAGCTTTCATTAAATTTATTCGTTTGAGTGTGTCCCATAGTGCCAAGCTTATGTCGCTGGCGCAACAAACTTCGTTATATTTTCAAGTCTTGCGAAGAGATGTCTTTCGAAGGATGTGCTGCCGTTTGTGAAATTTATTTCCAATACCCAGAGTTTATGCTTCTGGGATAGATGACATTGTCTTAGAACTTAAATTGTTTCTTCTAACGAACTATTTTGTACCCATGGTATCTATGAAAACCTTTAAGGTTTATTAGATTTAAGTCTTACGAGTGACATTTATTTAAGAAGATGTCGTATGGTTGACGTACGTCCGTAGAATATGGATAACAATTCCTGAACAAAAAAAAAATCTCACAGCTTTTAATTCGATTGACTGTACATTTACGTCCCTTATGTCATTTTCACTGTCGTAGTGGTTTAATTTGCTGTTTTGAGAGTAAGCCCCTCAATGTAACAAGGTGTGTCTAACCTGGGTACCTAGCAAAACCTTCAAAAACCATTGCTTTGCAATAACTAAAATTGAAGGAATAGTAAATGACAAATGTAAAAAAGGGTACGTCTTTCAATTTTGTATATATCCCCTCTACATGCTTGAATTTTCATCTAATCTAAGCTGATTTTGAAATTCGGAAAAAATAATTTTATGAGCCTTTTCAGGCGTGGCTACTTAAGCAAATGAAAAAACAAGTCATCATGAATGGCTTTTCAAAGAACTACTTCGCACAACGTCTCCGCAGAAGCTATTAAATTTAATCTTAAACTTTGAAGTGACCCCCCACGTGAGTACACAGAAGTCAAACTCCAATTTCATGCGTCACACACATGCGATGAAGGCCTTCATCACTCGTTTTCTTTCATCGGAAATGTTCACTAACATATATTGACACACGGCTCCCCGAATAAAAGTATGCACATTTCCCATTCAAAGGATTCGCGTATGAACTTCTCCCCAAACCAAAAGCAGAAACCGTTACAAATATCGTCGCAATCCCAGACTGTAGCGTGACAATATCACCTTACAGTGTTAATCAAAACTTTGACATATGACACAACCCGATACGTCCTCCACACCACGAGCATTGACACCCCGACCAAGCAGCGATCCCCGTGCACTGCCGACCTTAGGGCGCACTGATTTATGCCTCAACAGTTTTATGAGTCCCTCCGCGCGCACAAAGGCAATGAAAAACTAAAGAAAGAAAAATTCGAAAACTTTCGCGTTTTTACGATTGAAATCCTTCACCCCACGAGCCGACACTTCACGCACCGGCAACCGTCTACACCCATTCAGTGCCGCCAGACGGAGGGGGTTGGTCTCGCCTGATTGGAGTACACTTTTACCGTTAAAAAGCGCTTACGTAATTAACATAGCGTATTACTTACTCTCACTTCCTGCCTCGCCGCACGCACAAAGTCTCAAACTACCCATCCAGCATGCGGAAGGGATGGGGCAAGCCCTCCGGGGCACACCCTGTAATGGTATCGTATTAGCGATATAACGTGTATTTCATTAGACCCCCGATTTGAAGGAAGCAACGACTTCCAGAAGGTCTAGCGTTGAATTGTTGATTAGTTGACACACACCGCATGGGCTGTCGTCGTCCTGACTGGCGGGGGTGTGGGCCAATTCGCCGGCAGCGAGAGCAAATAAAAACCGAACACAGGAATAGGCAAATAAATTATTTTACTCTCCAGGGGTTGCAGGGCGTTATTTAAGGGGCAGGCCCGTCTTTTCGGTTGCCTTTCGTGTGTAATTACGTTGCTTCTGAATTAAGGACTTTTTTTTTGTTCTTTCTTCGTCCCTTCTTCTGCGTTTCTTTTAAGTCGACGATTAGTTTGTGCCTTGTGCGCGCGACTTGAAAGTGGAGTCTACTGCACGTTATTTCTTCGCCTGTTCACTTATTTGCGGTTTCCTGTTGACTTTCTTTTATGGTTTGCTCCTGGAATCTTAAGGTGCAAGAAAGGAGGTGTGATGGGGAGAGTGTTGCTTTCTAAAAAGAGAAAAAGGAAACTTCACACGATTATGAGAAAAGTGGCAGGAAGTCAACCGAATTTGTCGCTGTTTTGTATAAATTAAACCCTTCTTTCGTGATTTGGGTTACAGATCTAGAACGACTTGCCTTAATTTGGTTCCCCTCTAGTCGAATAGGTCAAGGGAAGTAGAGTAGATGCTTTTGCGTTGTTTTCAAAAGTCAAGTATGTTCGTTTTATGCCATCAAGAGTGGGTTCTTTCAGTCGATGAGGGTTCCTCAAGTGCAAGGGAATATAAGAATAAAGGGCAAAGCCAGGTTGTATTAATTTAAATAAAGGAGTCCAACTTCAAAGAAGACATTGTAGAGGTGAAACGTCAAAGGCTCCAATTTTCGTATTCTTTCGAAGTAGATGGCTTAGACTGTGAGCGAGATTTCAAAGCAACGTACCTAGAAAAACCATCAAAATTTGTTGTTTTCTAGGTTTGTAAGTGACACCGAATTTGATGTGAAGAATAAACAGCTTGTGCGTATTCAGAAATCAAATACAAAACCAAGGAACCTATACGGTAGAGTAAATCCAGAGATCTCTTGTTCCTACTTTGCGAGACATCGCGTCTTTGTGAGCACTTCGGACTTTGAAGTTAGGACATTCCTGAAGTTGGAAGACACAGAATTTCGGCGATCTCTCTGCTGCCGCTGCTTGAAAAAAAGGTTTGAACGATTTTTGGTCCATAGGCTATGAAGAGAAGACAACAAAAATGTATACGCACCCTTCATTGTGGGCGCGTAATCAAGGAGAGTGCGGTTGAATCAGGGACAGTGGATAAAATAAGAAGTGTCTTACTGGGAAGCTTCTCATATACACATTCAAGGGACGGTGAACTTAAAGAAATCCCGGCTCAACTAGGTTTCCCCACTTTAACTAGATAACTTAGTACGGTGAACTTAAAGAAATCCCGACTCAATTATGTTTCTCAACTCAACTAGATAACTTAGGACGAATTTAGTTTTCAGGTCATTCAATATGGATCTAGAAATTTTTTTAAAATTCGTTGTCTGACTACTATTCAAACATAGATGAAAAGAAAAATTGAAATCCAGAGGACGTACGTGCCGAAAACTTCAATTTTTTCCCCTAAAAATCTAAATTTTTAATCTCAGAATTTTTATCCTAGCTTTTCACAGTGCACAAAGTCGTCATACGTATCAAAGTCATCTTACGTATCTTCATTTTGTTAATGCCAAATACAAATTGTTGCTATTTCTGAAAATGTCGCCAAATTTATAAAGATTAGACCTAGAAAAACTCCCAAAATCGCATGATTTCTAAAATTAGATGTGTCTAAAAATAGAAAAAATGATATCATGAATGTCTACGTGATCAAAATTTGATGTTTTTGACTCGTCCACATATTGGAAGAAATTTATTTTCACTTTCTTTGAGTGTCACGGTACCAAACCATCTTCCAAACTAACTTCTCATCTCTCGTAAGAAATCTGATCTAGAAAGGACTCCATAGAAAAGTTAATCAAAAGATGAATTTCCACAAAAAAATTAAGCGATCGGTCACTCTGCCAGATCTCTTAAGAATGTTCACTATTAGTCTATCTCAAAGTGCTCCCTCTTGCTTTAAGGCGATCTTAAGCGAGACACTTTTCTCGCATCGCATAATTCATCGAATGAACTCCTCAGCTGTTCCCATTCCACAGCACAGACCTTCTATTGTCCGTTCGTCTCGTGCAATAACATCCATTTGCTGTTGATCCTGTCTATGATTGCATAGAATATCCATTCCACGCCAAAACCAGGTCACGACTCAATTTGCGGAATGAGGTCAGCGACGGCGTCTATTGTAGATGTTATGCCGTCTACGTCCTTTCACCGACTAATGGTAAATTCTTGCATGCGGTCGTCCTTTCTGCTGGAATAACCCAAATGTCACATCTTGTCACAAAGATAAACAGTTTAGTTGCGCAATTATGAACGATAGGTGTCGCCTGTGTTATCCCACACACACTGAAAGAGTCCTTCCACTGAGTAAACCTGTGTATTGCCCCAGTCAGGCGTGTTTTTTTTTTTTCTCCGTGCCTGTTGTGTATATCTTCATTAGTTCCACTCTGACGAATACAATTCAACTATACATCACCGCATCACCCCCGCCAAACCCACTTCTCTGTGTTTAAAGAGGAAAATTCCTACTCGGTTGGGTTAGTCTTTCTGTCATCAGAGCGAGCAGCGCACACGCACACACATTGTTACAGGGCGTAGAACAACGACCACTAGGAGCAGGGAGAGTCAACCAAAAAAAAATACTGCTGCACATAATCCTTGGCATTAAAAGTGAACCCTGTGGATGAGGAGGTGAAGAGGAGGTCGTCCGGGAGGGGAAGCAGAGCACTCAACAGAGAAGCAAAACAAAACAAAAAAAAAAAAACAGAAAACAAAACAACGAAGAACAAGAACGAAATTAACTAAGAAAGGCAGATCAAAATGAGCGTGCTCCATGTGTGTGCGGGGGGCGGTGGGCACAAGGATGTGGAAGGATGAAATTATGTTTGAAGAAATAAATGAATATTAGAGCGCTCGTAAATTTCCATCATCATTCTCTTGGTTACTGCTGCTCTGCTTGTGCCTCCACCGCCCACACCCACGCCACAGCGCTGCTTCAGAAGCGTGTCAAGGATAAATAATTATGTCACACAAACTAGTCGTCACATGGGCATGCTAATGGTGGTGGGGGACGTGCCCACACACTCGCTTGCACAATCTGCATCGCACATCAGCAAAGACAATATAATTTGATGAAGCGCTCCCTACACCACCCTCCGCCAATGAGTGGGCCAACCCCCGAATGCCATGTCTGGTGGTGGTTCATCGATGCACGCTGCTCGCATCGCCGACATCACTGACAGACAGAGACAATAATGGCTAATAAGGTATTCATAAAAGCGATCCTCCCTGCTGCAGCTGGAAACGCAATTAAACACCCTTTTGGTGTCAATCCGGTTGTCAGTCGAGGGTTTTTCCCCCCTTGCTCCCGGTGCATCTTTCGCCTGGGGCTGATTTCAGTGGATTTTCTGCAATAAATTGCTGCATGTCGTTGCGGGTGATAGGTGCCAGTTGGAGAGATTCACTTCAATCAAGCTGCGTCCTCCCACTCGTCATCTTTTTGTTTTTGCGAATCTGTCAAGTGGTCCGGTGGTGTTGGAGGGTGGGACGGGAGCAGAGGTAGCCCTGTGCATGAATGATTGGTTATGCATTGTCAAAGGATGCATTCAATTGGAAAACGAACAAGTTGAGTCGTGGAATATTTACGTTGTTTTTATGCTGTGTGCAGTTTTTTTTCTGTTTTTTGCTCGTCGTCCTGTTTGCTGATATTTGTGACACATGACATGGACAATGAATGGGGAACGAGATGGCAAGAGAGAGGGGAAAAACGCTTCACATCTGACCAAAACATGCATTTGTTTTTGTTTTTTCAGATACAGGTCCTTTTTGCAATTGATTTTCTGCATGAAAGGCTTTGTTTTATGCGCGAAGGTGTGGCAAGTGATATTTAACAAGCAATTTGACAAAGAGGGTGTGCTCCTGAATAGGAGGTGTCTTGTTCTTTTTTTGGGAGTAAGGGAGGGCTTTGAAAAGAAGTTTCGAGTTTGATTGAGTTTCAAATAAATGCCATTAAGTTACGATTGTCCTGGAAGTTTTATTTCAACAGATTAACGCGAATGTGCATAGTTTGCTTGTAACTTTCACTAGAATTCCCCTGAAATTGAAACCCAGCTCTTGTTTTTGAATGAAAGAGCGCCCTTCTGTCTTTGTTTAATTAGTTCCACCATCTTTTTCCATTTTCAAAGGACACACCGTCCTAATTCTGCAGAAACAAACTTCCTTTCCTTGAGCAGCGACCATTTCCATTCCTCTCCAGTTGAATTCAGTCCATTTAATGAGTAAATCAACATTGACAGGATTTCTTTCTCCTCGCATTGACCTCAAAACCTCGCAGATAATTGGCGACAACTTCCACCCGACAAACTCCCCCGGAGAGTGGACAAGAAAAGCAAAAAAAAAAGTCATCTTTGCGTCGCAGTCGGGGTCTAATTGGCTGTCCCCTCCTTAGAGTTTCTTGAGCACCATCATCGATGACCAGTATTTTCACATTTTCCATTATGCACTGCCCCCGGCACTTGTCTCGATATGACGTCTGCATGACCGGTCTGAATAGTCTTAGATTTTCTCCAGTTTCCTTTGGACAAGTAACTGGTCTCTTGACAGTCTCTCTCTCTCTCTCTCTCTCTCTCTCACACAAAGTCTTTCACATTAATTGAGGCCAATTATATACGGACATGAGACAAATCAACATAAAAACGACACACTTTCGTGTGCGCGCGTGTGTGTTGTTGTTTGTTTCTCTGCCTCCATTGACACAAATGCGAACGCAATGCTGGTGCATATGGCGCTGGCTATTGCGCTACAAGGTAACTCTCGATAGAGTTGTAGAGCGGGCCGCCCAATTAACTTGAATCAACATAATTGCGCATAAGCAGGGCAGTGCTCGCGGAGTGGAGGAACAGAAACCGTATGATGACTTCTGTGTTGGGCGGCGACGGACATCCAACTTGAGGTAGAGGTTAAACGCATTTGACTTGGAGTCATTTTCCCAGTGAACCAATTCAAGGGGTGGTCGAGTGTAATGAAGCCAAGAAAATGAAAGCCAGGGAAGAGACCTGTGGAAAAGCGGAGATGCCGTGAGAAACAGTTTCTGTGTCGTTCTGACGGTCTTGATGTGAAGCACCATGATGAGTGGGCTTAGGGCATTAATTAATTAAACTTTTTTTCAGTTGCTTGAGCGTCCAAGGCGGATGGAGAGTGGGAGTTATCTATCATTGTGTGTTTTTGAAATTTTTTACAAACGTTTTTAAATTTTTTTTTTGTGGTCGCCGTAGAGTAGAGTGCGACGCTCACACGCCGAAGGGTCTAGGTTCGACTCCCAGCTCAACACCAATTTTTTGAATTTTTCACGGCACCACCTCTTTCGAGCTGCTGATAACACTCAAAGAGTAATAACTGTCTAAGAATGCTTCTCAAATTTCGCCATTCGGAGTAGGCAAAAAACTGTAGGTCCCTTCTACTCGTAAGAGAACAGTTGTACGCACAATACGAATGAGCAAGCTAGGCCCTGGCCCCCCCTGTGGATTGTAGCTCCAACAATTATTATTATTATTATTTTAAAATTTTTGTATGGCCTTCGGTTTAGTGACCTCCATTAGTTGGAAATTAGCAGAAGAAAGTATCAACCGACTGCCGCGATGTAACACATCGTTGAAAACGTCCCGGGACATATAGGGGCGCCACTTACAAAAAAAAAGATTAATAATAAATTAAAAATATTTGTTAGTGGCGCCCCCTATATGTACAAAATTAATAATATCTGTTCGTTGTGGCCCTTTTTTGTCTCGGGACATATTGAGTGATGTGTTAAAACATCGTGAATTAAAGCGCTTTGAGCTTCGTAGAAAACGGCTTTGTTGTCTAAGTCTATCAAATGCAAGGACCTCTTCATTTCATAAAAAAAAAATCTCAAACGAGAGGGGCACAGCAAAGATCTTTGCCTCACATTCCACGCTGAGATGATTCTGGTTCTAGAGACAAAACGACCTCTTAACAGTTGACTCCAATTTCCTATCCCACGTTGGTTAAGGCTTTTCTTCAATCTGCTTCATCTGAGACAAATGCGTTCTCTGTCACATCTTCCCAATGGGTTTGATCCAAAGACGTAGCAGCATCCTACTTATCTAAAGAACTTTCTACCAATCTTTGTAAGTTTCAAATGGACTCAATGACCCTATGTGGCAGCACCATTATAGAACTTCAAACTAATCGAATAACACTTCAAGTCTTTGGAGAATGCTTAAAAACGTACAGTTCACTTAGGTCACACTTCGTTCACTGAACTAAATGAACGAAACATGTGAACTAATTCAATTCAATTCACTTCTTACATTATTACTTTTTATTTCTTTTGATGTGTCCAAACCTATCAAGCTTGCAATTGCTCACCTTGGAACGAGTAAACAAAGAACTACCAGATGTAAAGCTTGTTATGTGACTCTATTGTTTCTGGAACTACCCCAATTGACTTCGTTAGCCAAACTGGATAGTACATATGCTCTATCTGACCTCATTATACGATTCTGGCGGATTCCCATCTCTAAGCCAAACAAAAAGAAAGAAGTTCACTTGGATGCAAAATTAACTTCATCACATTTAAGTATTGTTCTACGGGAAATTCCTTCAGAAGTCGCCCATTCTCTCTCGAAGAGGCTTGACCCCAAGAAGATCCTAAAGACTTTAGATTACCCGATTCCATTTTTTTTCTTTTGGGATACCAGTAGGGTCTCCTTGTGGTCCGCTTTCTTTTTAAACAATTCAACAAGTTATTCTAACTGTGATCCGTCTCTCCTTCCCTTTGTTGAACTTTTCTCATTTGTAAATCTTCACTTGAAAAGTGGTTAGATGGTAGCAGCAGCCGCAATGAAATAAACTTTTCCTTTTCCTTCACAAAGGTCGCTACAGTTTTCAAGAATTTGAAAGCCTTGTTACATCAAGGCCATTGCAGAAGTACCTATTCAGAGGGCTAACTTTTTTTTTCAAAGGACAGTTGTGAAGAAACATATGTTGCACTTTCTTCTCGAATCAGTAATTGAACGGAGTTGTTTGGAAGGTCAAATCGTTGGACTTAAAAACCAATAGAGATATATACCAGTATTGCGACCCAAATCAGCACCTTTACTTGGGTCTCACTAAATTCCGCTTGAGGTTGGAGACGCTTCTTATTCAGTAAATCAGTGAATTTCTTTCTGACTGTTCGAATTATTTTCAAAACGAGTCCTTTCCTCAGCACAGATGCCATACGATGTTCTTGTTCTCCTTCTAAGTCACTACGGATTGGCAGCGGCTTTAGCAACATTCACTTGAAGAATGTTTTGAAGTTAGACTTGCTACCGCTGAAGAATTAAAACTCTATGACTACCTGGTCTATTTTCATTTACTGTACTCGTAAGCCACGAAAAAATAGTCCTCAATGATGGGCAATATCAAATGGCACATCGATCGAAAAACTCAAGGAAAAACAATGTTTTACGGGCTTTCACGTTGCCATCTAATTTAACTTCTTTGTCACCTTAGCTTCAGCCTTCGCTAGGACAAACTTAGGTTCCAACATGCTCCATTCTCCGTATACAAATGTATGTGGCAGGATTTTTTTTTTTGAAAAAAAGACTCATTTGTGAAATCCTTGGAGCTCTTTTATCCTTTGAATTACTCTTATGCGTATTGCGTCACAAATCCAGGCTCGTTTTCCTCATTCTCATGCCAAATGAATGCGGTTTGGTCCCCCTGCCCCTATAAAAATAAATTGAATAATTAGCAACCGCCGACGATGACAACATTACACGACGCCGAACATTCCAAACTAAAGCGATAGATCATCATCCTAATAAATGAAAACCGATTCACTCTCATTTAGTCATCCGTGCATTGATGAATTACTGCCAATTTAAGCAAGAAACACGATGCGACTATGTGTAAGCTCTAATTTACACAACATCTATTGCGCTCCGTCATCGTTGTAAACTTTTATTGCCCAACTCAGCCTAAGTGAAGTCCCGGCATCCTACTTGCCAATTATTTCCACGTTATCCACTCATTAATTTGATTAATTCCACTACCATCGCTCCCTCCAACGTCTCCTCCTTCCCGCCGCCTTGCGACATCCAAGAGAGGAAATTACTTCAATCTGAACTTTAATCATCCGCCGCCCTCAACATTCCGTTGCCTCAATGTATCAGAAAGCGCGTCTGTAACACTCACCACACTGGAGGCAACAACCACAACGACGACAACTACAACGACAACGATGACTATGGCGCGGACGATGATGGCTGTGCGAAGATGATGATGATGGCGTTGATGTAACCGCCATTTCGTCGGTCCAACGGCACTCCTTCTTAATCATTATTCAGAGTACGCGCATTCTTGGATACTAAAATTCCAATTAAAAGCCAATACCGCAGCAATATACCCCGTCGTCAGTAGCAGCAGCACCATTATCCCTTTTTTGCGGGCACATCACTTACATCCTCTACTGTAGACCTCACAAGCATTCGAATAGGGGCACAGTGGAGGAGTGAAAGAAGTGAACAAACGATAAAAATGCAAATCGGTGGAGGGATGAGAAGGATGAAAAATATAAGAAGGAAAAAGAAGAGCGTTGGAATGCATTCAAGTTCACACACCAAGCGAGACGACGATATTTATTCCAAGGACATTTCGGGTTGCATGAAAGCGAACAAGGTTACGAACGGGTGGAAAGAGTGGCACAAAATTAAGTAGACAAAAGCAAAGCTCCCTTTCCCATCAACCCCGAACAGGATCAGAATCAGACATAAATAGGGATGACATAATGGAAACTTGTCTTTGTTGTATAATTAATTACGCAAGTGCCAAGGGGGGCGAAAGGGACAAGGAAGAGATAAAGAAAAAGCTCGCGCACTCACAGGGATATCGGTTAATCCCATCCGATACGCCCTCCATGCGCCTGCCAGCCTCAGCCTGTCAGGCAGTGCCTTCCTTTTTATAATAACCTAATTGAGCATTAAGTTTAGTGATAAAAGCTGAGTAGATTATACTCTACCCGGAGAATAGAAAATTCACGAGAAGAAGACGACGCGCGCACGGCCCAGAGGAGAGGATATTGATAATGGTCTCATGTTTGCCGACCATAATATTCTGGGCAGGGTCTTTTTAATTACATATCCCTTGTGGTGGTGGCGTGTCATCCAGTGCCTCTGTGGTTACGTTCCGTGACGCAATCATCCCCTGTGTGTGCTGCGTTACTGGTTGTCTGTCGTCCGCTTGTGTACGTGCGATAGTTGACCAAAGCGAATTGGCCCCCATTGGGATATAACGCCAGCACCACCATCCCTGGTGACTGTGTGTGCACACCCTAATTACTGGCAATCGACTGAAGACATGCAGGCGCGCGGACGAGGGCGTAAAATGCAAACAAGGACACGAGCACGTTCTCCCAACTGCACACAGTCCTGTTGCTCCGTCGGCGGCACTAGGTGAGATAGCCCAACAAAACATCTAATTAAGCACATTTACCGCCCACCGCCCACCGCTGAGTGTACACCGCACACAGAGCACGCCGTTTATTGGAGTGTCCTGTTGATCCTGAATGCAATGCGATGGCGACAAAAATGAAATTTCAACTTTTACGGCGATGCGTGTGTGCATAAGATGGTGGACGGGTGGCACTTTGTTGTCTTTTCTGTATCCTTGCGAGAGTAAATGAATTACAAAGTTGTGGGGCGGGGTGCTGGTGGGAGGGGCGCATGAAATTTCCGAAAGATCAGATAATTTTGTCGTCAGTTAAAGGCGCCGGCAGGAGAGTGTACAAATATTTGAACAGGGCGCGCTCTTGCAATATGGAAAGTGTTCTTTCTTATCCATGACTCCTCTGTTGTTCCTGCTCTCATGCCTGAAGGCGGCAAATGCTACAGCAAAAAAAGTAAGCGAACAAACAAACCAACAAACAGTTATCTGCGTGTTTACTCTTGTGACAATTACGTTGCGTAAGTGGGCGTGAGTGAGCGAGCGACGGGCACGTTTTTGTCGCTCGTTGTTTGAACCAAACCTCTCTCCGTGATCCCCGAAAGGATACACGATACACTGAGTAAATATTCACCTCTTTCCTCGACCTTCCATCGCTTTGTGCGGAAAAATAAAATTAAATCGACAAACTTAGGCCGAATTTTTTTCCCTTTGCTTTGTGTAACCTTCAGAGCAAGAGGGGGCACTCAGCACCCATTCCTCGGAAAAAAGTCGACCATTCGGGCAAGTTAAGTTTAATAAATTTCCGCTTTTAAGTTTAAAGGATACGCAAGAGCGAAATTACCTCTGGGATTTGGATACATCACGTAGTTATGAAACGTGTGTTGGCGAGGACTGTTGTTCACTCGTTGGCTGTTTTTTTTTTCTGTGTTCTCTCCCCTCTGAGGTCTGAAATTAATTATTAAGTGAATGTTAATACCGTTACACGGAAGGAGAAGAGCGAGCGAGAGAGAGAGGACACGCGAATTTTCCAATTGAATTACTTCAAATCAAATAACACGGTTAATTGTGGGGGAAGCAAGGAAAGGGGTTGGATCTAATTAGTTGATAACAGTTGACTGTTTAGTGGCGCACTGCAGGCTCGCCGTCCTGTTCGGGCACACAAATTGAAAGCCCACAGAGATTAACGAAGTGGACAGACAACAGTAGTTTGCGGTGAGATAAAAGACGAAACTCAACCCGCAAGGGCTTCTGCGGGAACCCCCGGGATCAAAGCAGTTATCGTGGAATGTCATCAAAGGGGGACGAACTGCGTGTGGCAGGCAAATTGAAAATTGTCTTCGCAAAGTTTTCGAGTTGTTTGTGCTGACCGAGCGAAGTGGAAATAAAATATGGGTATGATGACATGACATTCCTCTCGAGCACAGTCGGATATAACCTCAAAATATGTCAAACTAAACATGGCACTGAAGGACACTTAAGCGTATGTTTTTTGCGATGTACAAAGGACAAACAAAGGGCGCCACTAACAAAAATTATTAATTTAATATTAATTATTTTTGTGGCGCCCCCTATATGTCCCAGGACTTATAGTTAGTTGGAAAAACGATGCTTTCTTACAGTCCCGAGTGAATCTGGACGTCAACTGACTTGGCACCACTCTTGCTTATAGCCTTTGGTTCCGTACACTACTTTGGTTTAAAGCCCTTCTCTGTGAGGAAGGTAAGCTTCCATGATGCGTCTAAAGACGCATTTGACAAACAAGGCTTATATCCACTAACCAAGATGGTTGTTTTCAAAATGTCCACTTGTGCTTTATGTGGCAGATACATAAACGCTGAGGAAAGGACAGTCTGAAGCTGTCAGTCTTTAGAAGAACATTTTGGGTATAATTCCCGCTACTGGTTGCGTAAATGGTGTCTTCAGAAAAAGAAGGATTCTATGAGTTCTATCTTGACGTGCCAGTATGTGTAGACCGAAGGGGTATCATAGGCACGCTGCAGAGAATCTTAGATTGTAAGCCGTCGTGTAAGGTTATAAATAAAGTAACTAAAGGTAAAGTAAAGTAAATAAAGGACAGGTCGCCAACTGTGGTTTAACTTTTAAATAGTGAGAAATAACCGCCTGTTGAGGAAACACCCTCTAGGAGGATAGCACAGTTCCATGTGCGAAAATGTTTATTTAAGAAAATTTAGAAATGAAAGCTGTCCTCCAAGGCAGATGTTCATTGAGGGAGGTGTTGCTTCAAGAGAAGCGTTTGGCTCAATGATGTGGCGGCTTTAGGGAAATGTCTACCTACAAAAGTTGTAGCCAGCAGAGACGGTTGTAGGTAAATGAAAGTCATCGACGAAGGATTGACTTTTCCAACTGCCTATGGCAGGAGTCAGTCTTTCTGAAGTGTACCATCAGGTAAAATAAGTACATATAGGAAAGTTGTGGACCAAAGTGTCCGCTCGAGTAAGACGACTCCCTAAGCTGTTCTTCACAAATGAAGCAGTCTGCCAATGAAAGGAAACGACTTGAAGGATGCGTCAACCTAACGTAACCGCACAATTTGCAAACATTCCGAATGTCAGGAAAAAAAAAACAACAAATCAGAGACCACTGACGAAACTTAAACCCTTTTATTTCAAGAAATGTAAACTCACATCAAATAAGGGAATAAGCTTCGTGAGCGGGGACGAAAAGTCTGTCTTACGTTTTCAAGCTTAGTTTCTAGAGAAAGCAGAAACAAAGTCACTGAGTCTTTGGCGGTTTTTGAATGCGCACAAATATAAGCCGACGATGGAGGGGCACAGTAGTTTGTATGAGATCCTGTAGCTCGAAGGTTTTGGTGCAAAGATGCAGAACGTTTGACTTTTTAAATTCAAACAATAAAAAGCCACGTCCTCGATTTAAATGTCGAGCGTAAGTTAAACCAACCGTTGAGTCCATAGCAACAGGGAACCTGCGACTAGGTAGGCAGGTTAAGGTGGCTGATGAATGCACTTAGTCCCATACAGGACCATTGTGCTACCACACCATGTGGGAAGAACCTAAAACCAGCTGGAGGCGATGATAAAGTTTAAAATGTCGGCGGGAGGGGTTTTATTGAGGTCTTGTAGGCCGTTGACGAAATAGCTTCCAAAGTGTTTGTGTCAGAGGCGCGAGAACGACTAGCAGCTATAGCATCAGATGTAGACGATTTAATGATGTTTGTTTTTTGAGTTCCGCCTGTTTTTCAATCTCACAATTGAACTCCATGGTCTTGCCATTATTAACTACCGCCTTACACACGGAGCCTCTGTGCTACGCGAACAAGTTTGGCATGTGGAAGAACATGACACCTTCTGCAGTCATGAGATGTTTTTCTTCCTTTCTAAAGCGGATTTTCTGTCATCTGAATAACAGGTGGACAATCAACAGGACCAAGGAAGACTGTCATCATCTTCCTGATTATTTGTGAAACCCCTTTCAATGTTTCTTCAAATCACCACGGATTTAACAGCCAAGTAAACCTTATTCGACCAATCATCAAAAGAACAAGATTTCTCTCTGAGAAGTGAAAGCTTTCAATTACAGCTGCAGCCTTATATTTCAGACGGGGTCCACACGGGTCCTTAAATTTAGTATAAGTATTGTGATGAGCAAACTTATGGAATGCGTTTTGGATATTAAAAATAATAATTGTATGGCGCGACATTCTATAGGGGGACCAGGGCCTAGCTTGCTCATCAACTACTCGTGTTGTGCGCGCTACTGTTCTTTCCCGAGTAGAAGGTGC
This sequence comes from Eristalinus aeneus, assembly GCA_955652365.1. Taxonomy (NCBI): domain Eukaryota; kingdom Metazoa; phylum Arthropoda; class Insecta; order Diptera; family Syrphidae; genus Eristalinus; species Eristalinus aeneus. Next base: position 5,389,431 of record OY019130.1, on the reverse strand, counting down.
TACAGATTTTTGCCAACTCCGAACGGTGAAGTTAGAGAAGCTTTTTCTTGGACAGTAATTGCTCTTTGAATATTGTCAGAAACTAGAAAGATGTGGTGCCGTAAAAAATTCGCACGCTGCTGTTCTCTCACGAGTAAAAGGGACCTACAGTTTTTTGTCACCTCCGAACAGCGAATTTAAGAAGTGTTTCCTGAGACAGTTATTATTCTTTGAATGTGGTCAGCATCTCGAAAGAGGTGGTGTCGTGAAAAATTCGAGGTGTTCAGCCGGGACTCGAACTTAGAGCTTCGGCGTGTGAGCGCCATATTCCACTCACTACGGCACGGCGGAGACAAGCTTACGCCCAGCTCGCTTTGAAAAAACGTTTTGAAAATACTTTCAGTTTCATTTGCTGCCACTGGGTTGTATTTTCTTTTCTTAAGTTTAGTGTACAAAAATTTCTTTGGAAGCCTCTCAAGATCCTCTTAACGACAGATTCTTAGATCAATAACTCGGTCGTCCACGACACGATGAAAGCCATACTTAAGAGACCTCTTAGGGCAGGTTCAAAAACGATTTTAAACTCCGGTGGTGCCAAATGAAATTTTCATGAATTCCGTCGAAAAGCGCTTAAATTAAAGGACCTTACAAATGGATTAAATTTATATGTTCGGAAGTGCACATTTTCACGAAAACTGATTTACAGTACTGTGCAAAATAATAGCACTGTGTTCGACTTTGTCACTATTATGCCAATTACTTTCTCCTATGGACAGGCAGGAGCCTCGTATTTATTGCACAACATCCTTATTATATCAATCATAAAACCCATAAACAAGATAATAAAAAAATTCATCTTTTCATTAAGAAAGATTTCGTTACCGGAAATGCAGCTGAATTTAAATGTGCAAAATAATAGCAGCACGTCATTCTGAGAAGCGTTTTCGAAGTGTACACCAGTCTTTTGAATTGTTTTTGGTTATAAACTAATTCTACACATATCATTGTAATTATTAAAAGATAAGATTCCAACGCTGTTATCAAAGTAAAATGGGTCGTGATGTGCATTGTAATCCTTAGAAACGTGCCTTAGTAAAAAAAAACTTGCTTTCTGGGGGTAAAACTTACAAATTTATAGGTGAAATTGCTGGGTTTTCAAATAAAATGATCGCAAATGTCAAAAAATACGCTCAGCAGGAACAAAAAAGAGAAAGAAAATCGAAACTTACTGCCGCCGATAAACGATAAATAGTAAAATTAGTCACACGGAACGCGTTTATGAAGGCTAGGAAAATAAAAGAGGAGTTAAGTTTACCCGTGGAGACATCTACAATAAGTAGAAAGCTGGTAAAGAAGAATTTACCTGCCAGGAGTCCCAGAAAAGTACCACTACTGTCGAAAATCAACCTACTAAAACGAAAAAAATTTGAAAAAATACCTGAACTGGGAACCTTCTCCTTATGGACAGATTTATCCAAAATAGTTTTAGTTGGTACTCTTGGGACCAGGACATTTATTCGTAGGCGTCAAAACCAAGAGTTTCAACCGGAATGCGCTATCAAAACTGTAAAGCATAATAATAATAATAATTGTTGGCGCTACAGTCCAAAGGGGGATCACGGCCTAGCTTGCTCATCAACTACTCGTGTTGTGCGCGCTACTGTTCTCTCATGAGCAGAAGGGACCTACAGTCTTTTGCCGACTCCGAACGGCGCAATTTGAGAAGCTATCTTAGACAGTATCACTCTTTGAGTGTTGTCAGCAGCTCGAAAGAGGTGGTGCCGTGAAAAATTCGAAAAATTTGTGTTGAGCTGGGAGTCGAACCTAGACCCTTCAGCATGTGAGCGTTGCACTGTAAAGCATGGAGGGGCAAAAACTAACATATGGGCATGCTTCTCTTATTATGGTACCGGTCCAATTTGGTGGATTAAATCGATGGTAACCGCCGGATTTTATGTTAGCATAATGAGGGAAACTATGCTAACTTACACAGAGTAGAATATGCCGCTTAGATGGTTTCTTCAGCAAGACAATAACCCCAAACTGTATGAGAAGACTGGACAAAGAATTTTTCCAAAGCAATAGAGTTCAAGTTGCGTTTTACGTGCGATTCTGGAGGAAAAGATTTAACGACGAACTATATTGGCTGTATAGCGACATCCGCCTGGTCAAGCGTCTACGGCTACAACGCTTAAGATGGCTAGGCCATGTAGAGCGTATGGACACCACTGCTCCGGCCCGAAAAGTCTTTGAATTTGTGCCATTGGGACAACGCAACAGAGGACAAACTAGACTTAAGTGGCGCACACAAGTGGAGAAGGACCTCATCCAACTTGGAGTGCGCAACTGGAGACAGCTGGCGAAAGATCGTGCTGGCTGGAGAGGCATGTTGGTTGAAGCCCAGGTCCACCCCGGACTGTAGCGCCACAAGAAGAAGAAGAAGAATAGAATCCAAGTTATGGAGTGCCCGCCCTAGGCTCCGGAAGTGAAACAGATTGAAAACCTATGAACAGATGTTAAGAAACAGAACCCAAAAGTACAAAACAACTATGGGATGTGTGCAGGTTGCGTGGAGGAATATTCCTGTTGGCATGCTGCAAAGCCATGCCACGACGTGACGCTGTACTTAAAAAAGAGGGTTGTACGAACAAGTACTTATCCACTATAAAAAAATGAAAACAAAACAAAAAAAAATGAAAACGAAACACACACATTTTTGACCTTGATGCTATTATTTTGAACACACTGAAATTCGGTGTTGTTCCGGATAACGGGTTTTTTCTAAGTTCAGAATGCACTTTTTTCTTATCTTGTTTATAGGTTTTATTGCTAATAGTACAAGGATGTTGTGCCATAAATATGATGTGTTTACATGACGGTAGGAAAAAGTTATTAGCAAAATAGTGACAAAATTGTGAGAAGTTTGAACATAGTGCTATTATTTTGCACAGTGTTGTATGAGTGATGCAAGAGATTCAGAAAAGATTAAAGGAGTGCAGCAAACAAACCACGGGCATCAAATTACGTCAAATTCGTCGATTTACAGTCGAAGACATCACTTTTTCCCTGTTTGGGTGATTCCGATTGCCACCTGGATCCCAGAAAAATCAAATCTCCATTTTATGATCCTGTGATAAGATGTAAGTGACTTTGCGCCAACTTCAGCGACTGACTTCAGGACGTTCAAGATAGCACTCGGTTGGTACAAAAATTCTGCTTTCGGCAATAAACTGCCTCAGCTCCAGTTACTCCTTTTTTGCCAGTTGAGCCTGCAAATTTAAATCATCGCATGCGTACAATTGACAATGCTCAGCCTGTAAACCTTAGAAACCTTAGACGAAGCCTGTAAGGTAGCTAACCCTAGGAAAGCACTGTCCGCCTCCTTCATACCTTCGGCTTGATACTTAGTTCTTCCTTTGCCTCAGCGACTGCACGCTAAATACTTTTAAATTACATGAAACGCATATGTGACAATTGCAAACTTTTAATAAGCCAAACCAGATGTCCTTCCTTGAGTTCCAGAAAGGAGGATTCGCAAAAAAAAAAAACACAGATCAATCCTCCGTGGTATACAAAAATCATTCCTCAAATATTATCCAAGCCCTCACAATATTTGTTTGTCTCGCATACCAAATCGGGAACCGCAGAAAATGACAGAAATAAGAAAAACCACATTCTTCTCAAAATTCCTTGTTGACAGAAGGACGTCATGCTTCCTCGCCTTATAGTTGAAGCTCTTGTCTACAGTTTCCCCTCCTCCCAAAAAATACCTTAATAAATGCGGACTACTGGAATTCCTTTCATCATCAATTTGTATTACAAGTTCATTAACACCATTTTATGTCGGTTGGCCGGCACTCAACCTCAGAGAGCAGCACCAGCCCCGGGCAAAGAAACAATCCTCATATTTCATGAGAGACCCCAGGGTCTCGTGCCCGCTTGAATCAAATGCCAAGCCACAACGTATGTACATCCTTTAACAGCGGAAGATGCAGATAGCCACAACCCGGATATATCCAGCACTCTACAGGCGTGTTCTTCCCAAATCGCTTTCCCGCAATAAGCCACTCCTGCAAAGTGAAATCAGTTATTTCCACTTGGCCTGAAACAAAAACGAAATGCCGTCACCCTCCCGAAAAAGTGGAATGAAATCGGAATAAAATCTACCCTCCCGTAAGCCACCTCAAGGAGAGGAGACGAGTGAGAGGACGAGAGCAACCATTCCTTCCTTCGCTCGGAAGCAGAAAAACGAAACAAAAGGAATGAAGATATAAAATATAATTCATCCTCCCACCATCGCCGCTCCAGGGTGGGGAACTCTCTCGTGAAATTTGGGTCATGACTTACGACATCTGTTGCTGAAGCGGAGGCAAAGGCCTGCGTCTGCCTTTGCCTGCTGCTCACACATCTTCACGTCATCCCTTCGGCAATTGTTCTGGCATTCCATTTATTTTTCCCTACCATCAAAGTCAGACAGCAGCGCCTGCTATGTGAAGAGGGGGCGTGTGTTGTTGCTCTGGGGGCTGTGGTTTGTTGCTTGTTCTTCTCGGTATCCCACTCGCATTCCAGGACCTCCGTATGGGTTCATTTTTCAATTATCCGTCTTGTGCGTTGTGCTCTCATACTAATAATCCTTTCATTCGTTTGTTTTGTCATTTCAGCAACTATTCAGATCACAGAATCCTGGCCTGGCAGCGGCAACAAATGCAGCAGCAGTCGCTGCAGCGGCTGCGGCCGCCTCTTCCGGGGCACCGGGTGCACCAAACGGCACACCAATGCAGCCACAGCCGATGCCGCTGCCCTCGCAGCAGTTTCTGGCCGCCCAACAGAACGCGTACGCGGCGCAACAGGCCGCTCCGTACGTCATCAATCCGGGACAAGACGCCGCACCCTACATGAGCCTCATCGCTGCACAGATGCCACAGTACTACAATGTCGCGCCCTGGGGCATGTACCCCGGGAATCTGATACCGCAACAGGGATCCCAGCCACGGCGGCCTTTAACCCCCTCACAGCAGGGTGCTGAAAACCAACCTTACCAGGTGAGTTCATCACATCGACACCCACTAGCCCCCATTCACCCCATTCCCTGCCCCTCGCTGTCGGCCGAAAATGTAAAAAGCCTGAGAAAAGTGTGTAAAGACCGTTGTAACTCCTTGTAAATCTGTATAAAAACGCAAATCGAACGAATCTCAGCTAATCGACTAACATGTAACCCAGAAGCTGTTCGAAAGGTCTGCCAGCAGAATTGAACTCACCGACAGAGGACTCCGACTACCAATCTACCGAACGAACGTTTGAAGGGACGTTTCAATCTAATTATCCCCTGCGGACCGATAGATGTTCCCTTGATGGACACAGAAGAGAGCAGGTCAGATGGAATCCTCAAAGGATTCTTCTGCCACCCGCTCCGCTTCATTTGGTTGACCTAGAAAACCATGCCGGCTGTGGCACGTTGTAAGGGGGGAATAGGTGCTGCCACTTTCCTGCACTCAGTGCAAATTGATTTTCATCGTTCCGCCGCCGAGCAGGGCTGCTTTTTGCAATCCATTTGATAAATTGAAGGAAGAATGACTGCAGAAAAAGATACTGCAAGTGGAGAAAACTGAAGAGAATCGTTGCTTTGCAACACCACCTATCCTCTTGTGCGACTGTGTGGTGCCTGTGGATACACATTTTGCATTTGCTGCAATCGGTGCTTCAACGGCCGACAGTTGCGTGCATTTCTTGTGCGGTGAACTGTTGCCGATTAAAGTGTTTCACTTGCACTCACCGCGCGCCGCCACCTCTCCAGTGATAATACTGTGAGTTCCGTGTCAGGCTGAGTAATTTTCTGTTTGAGTAAGTTTTAGATACACCTTCGAAGGTGTCCGGGGCGAGCCTGTGCAATAGAGCGAACACTAACTAATTGATTTGGTTAAGTAATGGATTCGAATGAATTGGCAATCCACCGCAGGAATTTCTTTTTGTTTTAAATTGTGTCTGTTGCGTAGTTCACCCAGTTGAGCAGTCAATTGAAGCGCATCACCACAGTTGCTCAAGGAAGTTCTCACTTCTCAGATTTGCACCGCTGTTGTTTAGATCAGCTTTGGAATTGTCTGTTTGTAAATTCAAACAAAACTTTCACTCCAGTTCGGTCACCTGAATGGAATAGAAAGCGGAACGTATTTTTAATAAAAGGACGCTTAGAACCAGGGTCAACTTAAATTTATTTAACTTTGTGACTTTGCATGCATTTCTTCCTGCATCACAATGAATTTATTAAAAGAAATGAAACAAAATCCACACGCAATCCACATATGCAATGAAGCCTTCATTGTCTGTTTTCCTTTCGTCTTGCGTTAAGTACTAAACACCCCAATTGTACTCAACGTTAAATACTGAAACAAACAGAGCTAGACAAGTTCTGGTTTCTTGTGGACTTCAATAGGATCCACAATTTAAAGTAGACCGAGATTTCAACAAAATATGCCTAACAATGGCTATTTTTTTGTCACTATTGGATATTCAAGAAAAATGTCTAAAGACTTGTTCTATGAAGAAACAAAAATGGAATCCACACATGATCGACTTTTGTAAAGGGATGTGTGTTATTGAATAAGTTAAAATTCCCTTGATCTTAGGATCCACAACGAAAATAAAGGGTGAATTCAAGGATTATAGATCTCACTTTTTGATTCTTTAAATGCTAGGGTTCACTTGTGAGGTAAAACTTATTATCAAGATCCACAAAATGTTCAAATAAGTTCCACATAAGTTTCACATAGGAAAAAAAAACTATCGAACTTCCTTTATAAGGACATCCTACAATTAGTTTTGAATACTAATTCATTTGATATAGCTCTGACATTTGTTGTTTGCGTTTCAAAATACTGAACGAAATCCACATGGGATCCACATGGTAATGCATTTATGAAGCAGCGCCTTTTTAAACTTGTTAACCTTTTAGGCAATGGTTTCTATTTATTGTTTCTTGCTACGTGTATGCAGTCTCAAATTTGTTTGCTCATGTATACCGTTACGTACTAAAGTTGCAGTGAGTTTTAAGACTTCTCCTTAGAAAGGAATCAGTCTGAAATAAGAAAGAAGCTTTAGTTCTCTTCATTTGATTTTACAGTCGCTGTCAGAGCCCATATCAAAAGGTTAGAATTGACAGTGCGCCCAATCAATTTTTTCAATGAAAAGATTCAAGCACGGGCACCATTAAAAAATAAAAATTTCATTTCACCATGTAAGTCTAGCACATACCTCTAAGCGAAAAAAAGCTCGTCAAGAGGAAAATAAAATTAAAAAAAATATCCCATTTGATGACTAGATAGTGACACCCACGCAATTCTGGCAAAGTAAACGTCCTTGCAAAGGAAAGCTGTCGCGCCCACACACACCCCATCACGGCGACTAGTTTCACCCGCCAATGACTCAGACAATTTGCACACATTTACCCAACGCTGCCACGCTTTCAAGGCGACATGTTGGGCCATTAAAATAAACTCGCTGTATTTTGTCATCGACATGAAACTCTGACAGTGTGTCGTGTATACACAAGCCACCGTTCCCGCCCAGCCCTTCATCGGTGCACAGCAGAAACACAAATCACACCCCATTACCGTCGGGCACATGCAACTCGATTTTAAAGCGTTCTTATCACTGGAACAGAAAACAGGGCGGTCACCCACCCACGCTCGAAAATCGATAACAGAACTATTTTCGTACTCACTGCCCCTCGGTGCGCCCGGTGAACGACGACGGCAAAGTCCTGTCGTCAATATTTCAATTTTGTTGGCAGCATATTTTCGCGTTTGTACATTTTTCTTTGTCTTTTTCTACCTGCCTTGTGTACATTTAAACTATAAATATATTCTGTATATAAATTGTTTTATATATATAAACATTTGTATCTTTTTCTCTTTCATCCCCTCCCTTTTCTCCCGCCCAATCTGCCTGACTCCATCTATGACTCCTTCAACTTATAATGCAATTTAAAAAAAAATCCAAAAAAAATGTTATGTAAACTACAACAACAACGACAACCATCCCTTACATCCATCACCATATGTACAGGTTATACCGGCATTTTTCGATCAGAGCGGTTCACTAGTGATGGGACCACGAACCACCACACCAATGCGCCTTGTAAGCCCAGCACCGGTGCTAGTGCAGCCGGGTGCCGCCAGAGCTGGACCGCCACCACCCCAAGGTCCGCCACAATTGTATCCACCGCAGCCACAGACCGCTCAACAGAATCTTTACTCACAGCAAAACGGTTCCAATGTTGGAGGTAAGACACAATTTATTTATTTCAACTCGTTTCCTGTATTTGTATTTATTTTTACATTATTGTCCTTTTTATGTTTATATGTATAGAACTGTTGATCATTCTTTTTGTTTGTAAAAGTCTTTTCATTTATATTTCGGTTTGTACTGTGTCCAGGAAATGACTCCCTGCTGATGTAAAAGCACGAAACCCGATTGCTTTTGTACGTGCGACTAGTTTTATTTCACCTTTCTTTCGGACCTTAACCGAAGCCCCATAATGTAACTTTGTTCTGTGAGTATCAGTAAACATGTCTAGCTTCAAGTTTAAAGTTGGTCGGAAGTTGAAAGTATTTGAGAAAGTGTTGATCCTTATAAATTCGTCTTTAACGAACTGACCAAAGCCCTCTGGGCGCTCGTTGTATTCGTCTACATCGAGAGATTCGTGTTTGTTGCACTTATACACCTCGGAGGTTCGACGTTGAACTTATCATGTACAGCACTCATCATAGCGGTCAGTGTCGCCTTGCTCTACGCTCTTCCATATTGTCACACTCGTTAATACAAGACAGTGTTCCTCGCATTTTTTTCACTCGTGGAAGTTAAAATGCTCTTCGTACTCGTTGTGCTCGTTCAACCTCATTATTTTTCTCTGACCTGTTCATCTCGGTTGGTTCTTGTCGTACTCATTACAGTTTTCCATGTCGGAAAGTCTTCGTTCCAGTAGTCACATTTGTCTTTCTCGGGCAACAACCCTTATACTTATTCATTTCGGATATCATTTTCGAACTCGATGTGTTCTACGAACTCGTTCATCTTCAACAGCTCTTGTCACATAAGGCCATATGAGGAAGTACGCGTTAACTTGTCCATTTCGGCACTCGCCTTGAATTTGGAGTTCGTCTAACTTTGACAACACTCGTCGCCCTCGTTCATCTTGGACAGCTCTCGTTGTGCTTGTTGAACTCGTCAGTTTGGACAGCAATAATCGCAGTCACCGTTTATAACTCATCCATTTTCGACATCACTTGTCGTACTTATCAACCTCATAAAGGACTCGAAGGAATCTTCCATTCCAGACATTTGTCGCACTCGCCATTTTCCCAGTATTTATCTACCAACGCGTGTTGTAGGTGTTGAACTAGTTCATCTTCGACAACTCTCGTCGTATTCGTTGAATTTGTCCACCTCGGATTTGACTCGATTTACCCTTTGAAGTCTTCGCTTTCGGACGGTACTCGATGTACCGCCTACTCATTTTTCCCGTCCATTTTTGACAGCACTTGTTTGCTCGTTATTGAAATCTTGTTTAGTGCTCGTTGGATACAACGATTGTAGTATCCGGCGTACTCTAAGAATTCGACAGTACTCGTACTCGTACTCGTCCATCTCCGACAACTGTCGTGTTACTCGTTGAATTAGTCCATCTCCAACAACGGTCATTCTACTCGTTAAATCTGTCCACTTCAGATATGACTCGATTTACCCTTTGAATTCGTCTCTTTCGGACGATACTCGATGTACCGCCTACTGATTTTTCCCGTTCAACAATTGTTGTATTCGGCGTACTCTGAAAATTCGACAGTACTCGTACTCGTCCATCTCCGGCAACTGTCGTTCTACTCGTTGAACTAGTTTATCTCCGACAACGAACGGTACTCGATGTACCGCCTACTCATTTTTCCCGTCCATTTTTGACAGCACTTGTTTGCTCGTTATTGAAATCTTGCTTAGTGCTCGTGGGATACAACGATTGTAGTATCCGGCGTTCTCTGAGAATTCGACAGTACTCGTACTCGTCCATCTCCGGCAACTGTCGTTCTACTCGTTGAACTAGTCTATCTCGGGCAACGCTCGTTCTACTCGTCGAACCTGTTCAATTTCTAACATCGTTCATTGTACGTGACGAACTCGTCCATTTCCGACATCGTTCTTCTCGTCAAACTCATCTTTCGCTGACAACGCTCGCAGTTCTCGTTAAACCTGTCCGTCTTGGACAGGACTCGTTAATTTCGAATATCATCTGAAACACTCGCTGTACTCGTCTTATCTCTTCACTCGTCCTTTATGGACACAGCTTGTCTACTCCCCGGTCTCTTAAAATTTTTTCCAAATTTCGACAGCATTCGCTGTACTTCTCAATTTCGAACAGTGCTCAAATGACTCTTTCCTCTGACACAATTGTCGTGCTTGCTGTAATCTTGGAACTCGTTATTCTTTGACAGTACTCGTCATTGTCCATCTCCGAAAACTCTCGTTGCAGCCGTCGAACTCATCCATCTTCGACAATGCTTCTTGTACTCGTTGAGCTTATTCACCTTTTCAGCCTTTGAACTCCTTCATTTCGGTTCCCATTGTAGAGATGTCTTCTCTTTTAACTCGTCCATTTAGTGACCATCCACCCTCTCCATTTCGGGGCGTTTCTTGGACACAGTGATCTTATGTACAAACCTTAACCTTTCCGTTCTCTGTAAGTGAAACTCTGTCTAAATGTAAAGTATGTAACTAGCAACTCACTTGTCATACACATCCACCATGCATGCGACTTACTCATCTCGAAATCAAATCGAACTCGAACAGACCAGACATACAAACAGCACACAAATTGATCGATTGCGCAGATCTGATGGAGCACTTAGCCCTCAATCAAGGCTTGCACATCAACAGCAGAAATCTTATCGAACCGCGTTCAATTAAAAGTAAATTAACAGCCGCCGAGAGCTGGTCTGCCTTATCTGCGCCACAAGTCAAAGAAATCGGGAAACCAAGGGAAAGCACATGAAACAGAGTCAATTAAATTTAAAAGCCTCTCTGGGAATCTCGACGCGCACTCAGGACTCGGTCTGTTATCGGACGATTGGTATCTTATCTGATTTGAAGAGCAGTCGATGACAGGCGCGAATATGGGGAGACACTAATGTGTCGTGATAGCGAATCAAGTTAACACGGGGGGAAATGATGAGATATCGATGGTGTGGTGTCGCATATTTCTGTTTGTTTGTCGGTTTTGTTTATTCGAGAACAATGCTTGAGTCAAAAGATTGCAAAGATTGCTATCTGCGGAAGTGCGATAAAGTGTTTTAATTGATTTCCTGTCACTTGTTTGATTTAATTTGAGATAGAGGGACTTTGAGAGGGTCTTGAAGAATGTTGCTAGGAGCTGACACCTAAAGAAACTGGCCTCAGATCTGACATAAATTTTGGTCATTGCTCATAGGCGTTCGCCGTTCTATTCCATTTGTTATTCGATCAGAACTGAAAAGCTTACCAACTTTAAATTGTGTACATTTGGTATTGTGTAGAGCTGACCCCTGTTCAATGGCAATGTCTTTCAACCGACCTGTCGCATGTACTACCTCTTTGCAGAAAGTCTCTCGCAAACGTCAGATAACCCCTACAAGGAGCTCCATTTAAGTGAAGGACTCTTGTGAAAAGTTTATATTGCGCTGTCGCAGAGTTCCTTGAGTAGCAGTCGAACTTAGGACATGTCTTCAAGTGCGCTTCTCAAATCGCACTCCCGGCAGATAAAAATCCAGATTCTAAGATAGTCCCCAGGACAAGGTCCAGCTAATCTTCACCTTTTCTGCTCAAGCCACACATAGCTTTAATAATAATTGTTGGCGCTACAGTCCAAAGGGGGACCAGAGCCTAGCTTGGTCATCAACTGCTCGTGTTGTGCGCGCTATTGTTCTCTCACGAGTAGAAGGGACCTACAGTTTTTTGCCGACTCCGAACGGCGAAATTTGAGTAGCTTTCTTAGACAGTTATTACTCTTTGAGTGTTGTCAGCAGCTCGAAAGAGATGGTGCCGTGAAAAATTCGAAAACTTGGTGTTGTGCTGGGAATCGAACCTACACCCTTCGGCGTGTGAGCGTTGCACTCTACCCACTACGCCACGGCGGCCACACACAACTATAGCTTTCCCAAAACTGAAACTCCACCCTATGCGAAGCTGCTTGCAGCATATAGGCAGATTGTGCCTTACTTTCAAATGCGCTCCCACCAAACAGCAACCTTTCACCTGCTGTGTGCAGCCGACCCTAATGTCTAGCGTCCACTCATGCATGGCGCATTCTCGTCCATCGCACAAGTTCCCATTAACTGCAACGACGCCCATAAGCTAAAGTTTACCCAATAATTTTCGAAACTATCAACCATTCCGGGTACGTTCGCTGTTTCACAGTAAATTGCCGCTTATCTCTAGCGCGTCACATAATTGTCAGTCTGAGGAAAGTCACCGGCCACAGCCGAGCAGAAGAGCGCACGCACGCGGTTTAAAGCAGGTGGGTGCCCCCATCCTCCGTTTCCATTTTTCCGATTCACTGAGGGGCGGCCGCACACATCAACGTGTGCACTTTCTTTCATGCCTCCGCGATTTCATAAAACAAAGGAGGCAACTGCAGACCATTAAGGCCCCGACTCTTCCGTTTAACATGAGTGCACCGCACTTGTGTTCCGTGATGTAAGCGCAATTTGCGCGCCACTGTTTGCCGCTTTTAATTAAGCCAAAGTGCTCACGCTCCCCCTTGTGGTGGTGGACTCATTAGGAGAATGGAGTGTCTGCAACAATTATTGCAAAGCAGCAGACACTTGTAAGCAGATAAAGCCGCGCCGATAACTCACAAAACGACGCAATCGATTGCCGTTCGGGCGCACAATATCGATTGTGATTGATTGAGCGCGCACGCTAACCTCGTTTTGATTTATCGCCCTTTAATGCGCGGTGGCGGAGACAGCAACCAAGATCCGCGGTGTCCCAAAAGTGCTGCCAACTTCCCGCAATTCTTTCGCAATGATTTCGCTCAACGGAATCTTTAATTACAGCCGCTGCAATGCTGATAATTTAAATTTCATTGCGAACTATAAAATTCTTCGATTGATTGATGAAAGAAAAACCGCAGGGCGCCCGGGCTGCTTCTGTCGAAATGGCGCCGACTGTGGCATGGGGTCAAAAAACACGAGCAAATAGTTGCCCACCATTTTCAATCAACAGCGGAATGTTGCCTCATTTCGCAACTCTCCGGTCGATCCCCATGGTGGCGGAGGCATTTCGCCGCTCCCCTGCCGCCACCGACCACTCCCTGATAAGGGATTCCGATGGGCTGACCGGCGGTACTCGCATCCTTTTGCATTTTTAATTCGACCCCCGCCGCTGCTGCGTTCCTGAATTTTTACTTTCGGACGGAACGTGGAGGGGGCGCCTCACCGAATGCACACATTGTTGTGCCGGATAAATAATTGAACACTTTGGTTATTGCATTTTGTTGCTGCATTACAAATTAATTATTCATTTTGACCGCCTTCCGATGACGATGATGACGATGAAGGGAAGGAATTTCGCATACGAATCAGTGATTCAGAATATGAAAGTCCGATGTCAACGTTGCGGAAAATGGCAGCTAAATGTTGGCAGGATAGTTTGGCTTTGGGCTCAGGAATGCGACACGCGCGAAATTCCACATGGATTTCAAAATAAAGTTTGAAAGGCGAACAAATGACGCTGGAATTCCGTTGAATGGCTAAGGCCTTGTAAATGGTAAGCGACGGCCCGAAATGGATTTGGAATGCGCCGCCAATACACCAATCGAATGCACAAAGGGACTGCACAGGTTTGGGGACTGAAAAAGAACAAATTGGACGGTTTTTCATTTGTTCAGAATTTCACTGTGAATTGGGAAAGGTGTTAACTATTTGACGTGTCACGATTTACGGCTTACTGCTCGTAAATAATTTTTTGAATAAATGAAGCTTTTTTTTCTAAAAAAAAAAAGTTCTCCACTTCACCTGTGCGAATTTGAAAGAGTCACAAAATTTGAACAGCAATGTCCTGAATCGTCCATCTACTGACTCCGATGAAACAATGAGTAGCCCACCAAATAGAGAAAAGAGGCTTAACGTGAAAAATTACAATTAAAGTGTTATCCGATGTTCGCTGTCAGGCTTCTGGTTGTGTAAAGGAGTCTTTGGTAAAACCCGCAGACTATAATCCAAAATGGATCTCGGGGCGATGCCGCCGAGTTTCTTGGCGTGAAATGAGTAGCAGTCAATCTTTAGAAGCGCCTTCAAGCACACTTCCTAAATCGCACATCCGATACACCTAAGGCCGGGTTCCAAGACAGTCTCCCACGACAACGTCAACCAACTGTTGCCCAGGACTGCGATCTTCTTCGAAACTTCGGGTAGCCCACTAAATAGAGAAAGCGAGGAAGGAATGAAAGAATTGCAATTAAAGTGTTGTCCGAGGTGCGTCGTCAGTCATCTGACTGTGTAAAGGAGTCTTCAAAAAAACGTGCGGCAATGATAAGAAATTTCCTTTCCTCTGCATCTATCGTATGGCGCTTTCGCGGAAGTACCTCAACTGCTTTCACCAAGATTCAAGTAATAATTTGTTTCGGCTGCAGGGGGGCTTTCCCTAGGACCCCTGGCTCTGCTCTTCATGCACTGATCAATCTCCCTCCCATTGTGGTCCACATCATGGAAAGCACAATCAAGGCCGTCTACCGATTAAAAAAGAGTGATCTTTGGTTAAGCTCAACCTGAAGTTTTGATGACCTCACGCACCGCGTTTCCTCTGACACTAGTCTTATGGACATGCCTCTGTTGCGGCCACATTAACAATTCAGTTGCGTCGTTCACAACAATAATAATTGCATAGCGCCACAGTCCACAGGGGGGCCTAGCTTGCTCATCAACTACTCGCGCTGTGCGCGCTACTGTAAAAAGTTTATACAGTCTTTTACCGACCCCTATCTATCGAGGGGGCGCCGCGTGGAAACCGTACGTCAACTTGACCTGTGCACCAACGGGAATAGTGTTTGCAGCTCGCCTTGTTGAGCGCAATCAACAACGTTACCTCACGTGAACAGGCCCATGCCGCCCAAGTGGAAAGGACCTCAACCAACTCGGAGTGGGCAACTGGAGACAGCTGGCGAAAGATTGTTCTGGCTGGAGAGTCATGTTGGTTGAGGCTCAGGTGCACCCCGGACTGTAGCGCCACAAGAAGAAGAAGAAGACTTAACTCATCGGAAGTATTCCATTTCCATGCAACTGTACGCGAAACAGTCGCTAAAAATTGTGTAGGTCCCAGGACATGGGGAATAAGATGGCGGGGAACATTCACAGGGCCCGAATCCACCTTGGAACTGTCTGCATCCTTGGTTAGGGCTTCCGTCGACGGTTGGGTCTCCCGACAGCACAATCAGAGATGGCGTGACTCTCTAGGATGCAGGCTGACCAAATGCATGCTCCCAAACTACAGCAAGAAATCCGTGATTTGTCTGCTATCTCTAAATAGGAAAGAGTACAGATGTCTTGTTGGCGTTCGAACGGGGCACTTCGTTAGACACCTAAGCGTCTTTGGGCTAAGTGACGGTACCCCATGCGACGCCTGTGGAGCCTGTGGTTTCATTGAAAATCGACAGTGACCAAAAAAGCCGACATAGGAAAGACAGTTTCGCCTGCAAAGTAATAATTGATTCGGTCAATTTCAACAAACAACTTGAATGTTTAGTAACTGCAGGGAACTTCTCCTGTCAACGTCCCACCTTTGGCCGGATCAGGTGGCGGCTGTTTGGCACTGATGTACAAGACGCCATGACGATCGAAGCCTCTCTGACAGATTGGAAGAAAATCGAGGAACGGCAATGCAAAGTAAAACTTCGTTAGCGAGGACAATAAGTGTTAAGCTCAAATCAACTCAGCCTGAGACACATTTCACAGAAGCTAGTTCTCTCCCTGAAAACCAAGAAATTACATTAAATGTGGATTACTGCCTGCTAGGAAAATGAACCAGCTTTTGAGAGTGAGCGCTCCAAAGCAGTGTTTCCCAACCTCCAGCAAATCCGCACAATCGATCAATTTGAAATCTCAAAATTTCACAGTCATTTGCCACACACACCCACTCGAAATTTCTTTCCAAAGTGGCCGAAGCTCCTAAGAACATCCTCAAAAAATTCCGATCACTTGACACAAGACGAGACAACTCTTCCGCCTCCTCCTCCTCTAGCTCTAAAGGTATTCACATCCCTCATCCATCTGTCAGTCTGTCATTCTCTCATACATACCATCCCATACATTTTTGTGTACATATAACATTATTCAATTAAACAAAAAGCAAATAACTTCCATTATACTTTTAAGGTGGCGGGTTATTTGCACCCCAAGCATTTAGCGGAGGTCTTGGTACCTTGGGGAGCCCCGCACAGCCTACAGGTATATTTTATACATATGCATACATCCTAACTGTACTTATACTCGTCTATATGCCTATACATATGTTTGTATGTAATTAGAAATAAGCTTTGTATGTGTAAGTTCTTGTTTGCCTTGTTTTGCAGTTGCTTTCAATGTAGTCCCTCTTCCCATCCATTCCTCATGTTTTGTTGGTTGGTAACCCTTAACCGTTAACCCATCACTTGACAACGTGCACTACTCACGAATCTCCAGAAAAAAGCATGTCCTCGCACAGCACATGATTAAAAAAAGGGAAGCCCGCTGTCGCCGTCGCATATGGATTGATGGGGCGGAGAACACCACTATAAATGACACATCTCCGTGCGTCCTGCCACGTTTACCCGTGAGGATCCACGTCCCCCCGGAAAACTTTCACTGCTGCCTATATCCTTCTTTGTTTTTTGTATCCCGTTCGCTGTTGCTGTGTTCCTGGTTGTTGTTTTTTTTTTTTTTTTGCATCCCTCTTTCACTAGTTGAGTGTTAATAATTGTAATTGCAAAGCATGTCTTACGTGGGGGTGGGTACGACGGTGTGTTTGTGTGTATTCCACAGGATACATGACATAACATGACAAAGAAACAAGAGTGCTGTCTGTTTTTCACTGCAAATCAGCGGTGGCGGTGGGACCGTCCAACGTGGGTAGCTTGCGACATCCTGCCGCTGGCTGCTGACCTGGTTGGTCATTTATTATTCATGAAATCATTACATTAACTTGCGTAGTCAGTCGTCTGTTGTCTGGTTCTGTTCTCTGTTGTCTGTTGGTTACTGGTTTCTGGTCTCTGGCTGGATGGCTTGTGTGTATGCTCGCCTTTTATTGTCGACAGTTTTGTGAGGAAGTCGACCCACGACTGTCTGCGAAGTTTCCTTGATGTTGTCCTTGTGATAAGTGGGGATGCGCACGAAGGCAGGAGCGTTTCACGGTAATTGCATGAATAATCTGTGCTCCTGCAAATACGTATTTGATTTCCCTAATTCACTCTGGATTAGTTTTAGTTACTCGTTGTATGTTTTAAATGGGTGCTGATGCTTAGTGCTTGGGACTTCATCGGAGGTTGCCTTTTTCCAAGCTGTAGGTGAAACAGTCTAATCCCGATTTTCTATGAAATTACATTTTTCAGCGGTGCATTGAAGGATGTGTTCGTAAAAAACAGGTTTCAAAACATGCCATGTGCATTCCTTGCATTTCGGTGAATTTCTTACCGGGCGCCAAATTTTAAATTTGTAGTTGATCCAAGGATTCTGTTCATCACAGAAGACTTGAGTTTAAATATTTCAATCCATAATCAACCACATTATCGTGCTGTGGCTTGAATAAGTTTTACAATATATGTAATTTTTGCAAATTTTTCCAACACAACCACCCAAACAAACTTCAAATTGATGTATCTCTTGCAGTTTCTGCTGTTTGACATAGCAAAGCACAGCAGTATTAATCCCTAATCCGCACTAAGACGGAGTTTGAGACGGTATTCTGTTCGATTTCGAAATTCTATCGACTTCCGGTTGGGCGCCAGTATTTAGTTACATTAGCATTTGTTGCTGACAAATTGTACAATTTCTTTAGTCTTACTCGACGACTTAGAAGAAATAGCTCCCAATTCGATGCTGATTTCCCATCGGGCGCCACACTTCTTTTATTGCTAACAAATGCTCCTATTTCTTCAAACTTACTCGACGACTTAAAAGAAACAGAAACATTTGATGCTGGTTTCCTGTCGGGCGCCACACTTCTGTTCCTAGCAAATGGTCCAATTTCTTCAATCTTACTCGACGACTTAAAAGAAACAGCTCCAAATTCGATGCGTTTCCCTGTCGGATGCCACACTTCCTCTGTTGCTAGTAAAAGGTCAAATTTTCACAAACTTACTCGACGACTTAACACAGGGGAAGTAGAACCTTAAAACCCGTTTCCAATTGAATGCTAGTTTCTTGTTGGGCGCCACACATCATCTGCTGGCAAATGGTCCAATTTCTTCAAACTCGACGACTTAGAAGAAATGGCTCCCAATTCGATGATGGTTTCCTATCGGGCGCCACACTTCACCTGTTGCTACACAGTTGGTCCACATTTTTCAAATTTACTCGACGATTTAAAAGAAAAAGCTCCCAATTCGATGCTGATTTCCCGTCAGGCGCCACACTTCTTCAGTTTCTGGCAAATGGTCCGATTTTTTCTTCTTACTCGACGACTTAAAAGAAACAGAAACATTCGATGACGGTTTCCTGTCGGGCGCCACACTTCATCTGTTGCTACACAGTTGGTAAACATTTTTCAAATTTACTCGACGAAACAGCTCCCAATTCGATGCTGATTTCTTGTCAGACGCCACACTTCTTCTGTTTCTTGCAAATGGTCCACTTTCTTCTTCTTACTCTACGGCTTAAAAGAAACAGAAACATTCGATGCCGGTTTTCTGTCAGGCGCCACACTTCGGATGTATTGCCATTCCAGTTCCTGGCTCTAACTTCTTACTTCAACTTGAGCTTGTTTTAGTTTCTGTTTCTAACTAGGTTCCAAGGCACTAGACACTTCTCGGGTGTCACAACTTAAGCATGACTTTGAAGTAAATGTGGATTTGAAGTGTCTCAGACTGAGTTGATTTGGGCTTAACTTTGCCTTCGCTAACGAAGTTTTACTTTTTTCTGTCAGGTTGTAGACTATGGCGTTCCTCGTCCTTCTTCCTGTCTGGCAGACAGGCTTCGGTCGTCATTACGTCTTGTACGTAAATTTGATGCCGAACTATGCTGAGTTTCCTTCCAAAATGAGATTTGAACTCAAGGTCCTTTGCACTTCTGTCTGCGATGGAAGTGTGTCTGTGTATTATATTCAGCGGGAATCCTCGTCTAAATCCGAACATAATGAAGAACTAACATCCCCCACCCAAATCAATCTCCCCCTCTCCAGTAACCTTCAAAACCCTGACTTCACCAAAAGCATTCACCCTCAGCAAAAAGTTGCACAACGTAAAACTTTCGTGACAGTTTCTTCTCTCGGCACCTGCATCACCGATCCCCTTTCTTCTCTAACCACCTCTTTGAATATAGTTCAAAGCTGTTGTTCCAACGTTATCCTCGAATCACCTCGAGCTGTGTTGCATTTCGCACTGCACCCCTGTTTCAGCTGGAAGTTCATTAATTATTCCACTTAACTAGTGCGGCCCTCCCGCAAATACCCCTGAAGTGCAGCAACACACTGTCGTGCTCCGCAACGCAATTAAGCGGAAAAATGTATGTAATTCTAAACAAATGTACTTTCCAGCAGTCTCCCTTCTTCAGCCCTACGTGCTGCCCTCATTTAAATTCAAATTGCCATTCCCCGGGGACACACAGAACGGACTTAGGTAAAGTACAAATGAGGATTTCTGGACAAATCGATTTTTAATAAGGTCCTCCCCGTCCTTAAACTAGTTTCTTCCTGGCAACGTGTCGCACTTTAAACTCCCTTTAATCACTTTCACCGACACACTCACATGACGGCACGTTGATCATCGGCTTCTTCTCCTCGATTGATTAATCATCATCCTAAGGATCAAAAGCAGAGACTAGATGTTGTCAATTCATAATTGAAGCCATCCTGTAAGCCCCCCACCGGTGTTGACGGTCGGGGGACGTCCTTCGGCGGGCTGGCGACCACCCCTGTTTGGCCCCCGCCAGGCAATTGATTGATTGCTCAGCCCTGCTGGTGACGGCGAATCCCCGGCTCTTTTATCGGAATTTATTATGCAGCCTTAATTCAATTCCAATGAATACAACTAAAACCATCGGACGAACTAATAAATTCCGCCATTCACAGTCGAAGGCGTGCGTTGCGGGAACTGATACGGGGCATGCTGGGCAGCCGGGGTATGTGTCGGAATAAAGGATAACCGTGGGTGTGCTCAATTCACCTGCTGATGACGCAATTGTCGCGCAAATGGGAGACGGGTGACAGGAGCGCGACTGCCCCAGTGGGCATTGAGTAATTAAATTAATTGCAAACAAATCAATGCCAGCGTGCGCGGAGTGGGGGCATTCAATGAAGCGCGCGTTGCGAAATTAATGCAAACGACGATGACAGCTATGGAAACTCTGAATAGGGCACACACAAAACATGTAAATCCCTTGATGCCAGGCTAATACAGGTGCTGGGCGTGCCATGGAGCCGTGCTGGTTAACTTAAAATGGGCTTAATGGTTCACTTTGTTCCAACTAATGATTTTATTAATCATTCGATTTAACTGCGTAAGCTTGCAAACAAAAGTGACAATTTTGCTCCGTTCGGGGGATTTGGTTTTATCAAAATTTGTGAGTGACACTTGACAGGGATTTGTTCTACATGACGGGCTTGGATATGGCTCGACATGGTAGTAAATGGCTTGCTTCATTGGATCGATGACTGTGTTCGGCAAGGGGAACAGATTCGAACCGTGTCGAATGGTTTTCGTAGAACTACAGAGGGTCCGACTTGAGGGAGAGACATGGATTTGATTGTGGAGCGACTGAAAGGCAGCTTAAATCTTATGAGTGCCTAAAAGCATTTAAAAATTAAGGCATAAGTAAGATAAAAACATTTTTTGGGCCAAGGAGTTGACTTAGTCTTCCAAGAGACACTACAATCGTACTGCTGAGGCCTTTTTGTCATGAAAATTATAATGGGCAGTGATGAAGAAGTTAATGAACCAATTCCTTGAGAAAACCCTCCCGTTTCGTTGTTTAACTGAGAGGCGATTGTCAACCTTGAAGTGCCCTGAAGTGGCAGAACCAAGCAGACGTCTGCCTTTCCCCGAGGATTTCGAATTGGAAAAAGAGTTGGACTCGTTTTTTGGTGAACTAAAATGCTTTCAATATGAAACGGTTTCCACGTGTCGATAGATTGTGGCCGGTACAGAGGTTTGACTGTAGTTTCAGCCACTACAAATGAGCTTTCTTCCAAATTTAAGGGGTTTTTATATAAAAAGGAAACACGAATTTTATTTTTTCTTTACACACTTTACTGTCGATCCGAATATTCCAACGCTCCTCTATCGACTGTGTCTCTTACAATAATAATGCCTGACCTAACCGGCAGTCCTCTTTTCTGTCTTCATCTATACTACTATTCTCTCTTCGATTCTCGTTTCGCTTTTTCTCTGAAATTATTCTACTACACAAATTAGAAGTTAGTTCAATTTCTGGTCCTGATCTCACATTTTTCTAGAAAGCACATTTCGATGCTGTTTTCCTGTCGGGCGCCACACTTCGGATGTATTGGCACTCCAGTTCCTGACTCTATGGAAACCTCCTACTTGAGCTTGAGCTTTCTGTTTTAAACTACGTTCCAAGGCTCTAGACAATTCTCGGGTGTCGCAACTTAAGCTTGGCTTTGAATTAAATGTGGAGTTGAAATTTCTCAGACTCATTTGGTTTAAACTTAATTCGTATTGCCCTCGCTAACGAAGTTTTACTTTTTTTCTGTCAGGTTGTAGGCTATGGCGTTCCTCGTCCTTCTTCCTATCTGGCAAACAGGCTTCGGTCGTCATGGCGTCTTGTACGAACATTTGAATCGAATCATGTTGAGTTTCCTTTGAAAATGAGATTTGAACTCGAGATCCTTTGCTTTTCAAGCGACATTGCATCCCAAGCTGACTGTGTTTGCTTTAATGACTTAAATAAAGTTGCGTAGCCGCCGAGCACCACTCACAGTCTGAACTTGATGAATTTTGCTGCATATCGTTTAAGATATTGGCACTCAGGAAGCACTCATCCAAATGAACATCAATGTGGTGCCTAAAAAAACACTGTCTGTTGTGTGTCATTTGACAGAAATGGTGGCAAAGATTTGGTGGACAAAAAAATGTGCCCGATACCCTCTAAATATGCTTTGACACACATGCCTAAGGTCCCAAATTTGATTATTATGCTAAACATTTGGTACTTCCTTGCGACACCCCGTTCGCAACTACTGACAGCAGCTAGGGTACACATTTTCTATGCAAGGTCTCTCTGATTTCGACGTCCAACATGGGCAACGAATCCTTTGTCACCTCTGCTTGAGAAAGAACTAAGGCACCCACAACACGAGTAGTTCCTGGAGATGCTAGGTCAGCTGGTTTTCAATGGAAATTCATTCTTTTAGACGAAGTTTTGGCTAAGACTAATAATAATTCTTGGTGCTTCAGTCCACAGACGGACCAGGGCCTAGCTTGCTCATCAACTTCTTGTGTCATGCGCGCTACTGTAGAAGGGACCGCCAGTTTTTTTTCCGACTCCGAACGGCGAAATTTGAGAAGCTTTTTTCTAGACAGTTATTACTCTTTGTTCATTGTTAGCAGCTGCAAAGATGCAGTGCCGTGAAAAATTCTAAAGATTGATGTTGAGCTGGGAATTGAACCTAGACTTACTGCGTGTAAGCGTCACACTCTACCCACTACGCCACGGCGGTCACGAAGTTTTGTCTACAAGCTAAAAATTTCTTCAATTTCTGTAGTTGCTTTGGTTGCAATGTCGTTAACACTTTTGCCAAGGACCAACCAACGAAAACCTTAGAAGGAAATTTGTCACTTTATTTATCCTCTATTGGTGCATCTAGCCTATGAGATGGAGAGATGGAGCTCCCAGGAACATTTGAGTCACCAAAATCGATGTTATCATGATGGGAGAGAATTCCTCCTTCCTTGCTGAAAGTTGGCCCTTTTGTTATAACTGCTTTCGTGCGACAGACGAATTGCCCATCAGACTCAAATTAAGATGTCATTCTTCCAAATACACTACTTTCCTTCTAGTTGCAGCTAGTTTGTGGACTAATTTCGTTTCTACGGTTTTCCATGACACTGTCATGAGTGATACACTTTTCTTAAACAGTCACCATCCGCATCCGAAATGTTGGATTATTTTGGCTCCCAGAGCATGCATGCTTTGGTCACATTTCATGTGGAACTCATACATCGAACTCTTCCACACACACTCTCACATCGAACTCTTCCACACACACTCTCACATCGAACTCCTCCACACACTCACACATCGAACTCTTCCTTTTATCCATCCTTGCAGGCATGCTTTTAACTGGGTTGTATGCGATTTCTAATTTTCGAAACGGACCCGACGGTCAAACCTGAGGAACTTCATCATATTATCGAAATGCCCAAAACTGACTGGCGATGGCATCGAAATTCCCGGAATGAATGGAACTAATTTTCTTGCGTTACAGCACCAAGGACCATCGCTTTGAGTCCAAGCCGAGCTTACGGGAATGAGTCATTCAGTGTTCCCTTTACAGAAATGCGTCATTTGCCTCTTTAACTTCATTCTTAGAATTGGTTTGATGGCAGTGCAAGGTATAACCTCTTCAATTCGTCCGCTTTAAGCTATAACCATTGCATCATCAGAGTTGGTCCTCGAATCGTTGATTGTTGTGATTGACCAGAATCCATCACCGACATTATAATCTTTCCCAGCCGTCCTGTATGGCTGTGTAATGTGTGATTTCATTTGTAGGCGGAAAATAAACAATTTGAAAAACGTTGTCACGCAGAAAAGAGATTAGATTTCAGTTCTTTTAACAGACGCTTCTGTTGCGTGTGGCGCTGTTCTTTCACAAGTGTTGAGAAATTACAATTCAATGCCGACCCTGAACGGCAAAATTTAATAAGCTTTTAGAAGGATTTCTGAACTTCCAAACCATGATTCGAAACTTGTCTTCCCGCGAAGGAATTGACACACTTACATAGTACGCAACGGGGACGTGAAAATAAAAATAAAAAAGAAAAAAAGAAAAGAAAAATAGAAAAGAATACTTTCCACCCTTAGATCGTTTTCTTTTCATAGGATAATGATAACGGAATGGCCTTCTGCTGTTTATGACGCTAGGGACAAGGCCACAAAACTACGCACAATAAACTGAAACGCCACACACAAAAAACGGACATCAAATATCGCTTCCACCTATCAGAAAGATTCACTATTCATAAAAGATCCACTACCGTTAAGTAAACACGCAGATGACAGTTTATTTGCTGCGTCACAAAACGGAGAAAGTGAACACCAGTAGCTTCATTGTCTCTCTCATAAATAACCCTAATCTTTTTCAAAGCACTTTGCAAACACTGTTCGTTGGTAAAGGATTACGAAAGGCACACACATACGAGTGTGGAGTAACTGTGAATTAGTTCTTTGTTTTCTGAGTTATTTACGAGGGTGCAATAATAATCATTTTTTATGGTCTGCTCTTACAGTTCGAGTATTTGCATTGACTTTGTTGACATAAGCGTACAGTTGAGGAGAAGAGGTCGATCTTCAAATCCAATGTCCCCTTCCGGAGATAAACAGTTTGATATGAAGCTTGTTGGGCGGTTGATGGTTTTGTTTTTGTTTTTTCACATGTGCGCAGAGGTCGATTGGTGTCGGAAGTATGCAAATAAACTTGGAAATGAATTCAGAGACAGAAGGCGAAGGGGAATGGTTTCATCTGGTGATGATGCCGTTGGAGGACGTTGCTGTTATTAATTGTGAGGGAAGCGACGATTAAGGTTGCGTTTCAGTGTAATTTTCCATCGAAATGAATGTTGAGATGGAATGGAATAGAACTCTCCGTAACTTTGTTTCTCGTCTTAAACAAAAGACAGAAGTTTTAATTAGGACCTTGAAAACGACATCAATCGATTAACTGGATTGCCTTGCATGAGTATGTCTTGTGCACACATTCTAAATCCATCTAGAATTGACACGCGGTTACAGAAGCTCCTCTTCAATGAATCATCAGATCAATGAAAAGAACACACAAAAATATTGACACATGCCACATTACCAGAGTTAAGTCGAATATACAACGCAATTATCCCTAATCCCATTATTCTGGTTAACGGTCCATTATGACAACAACAAGTATTAATACCACTCCGGCAGCATCTCAGTGGATTGAGAAATCCACGCATTGGTTTCCCACCCCATGACATGTGAGCACAGAACACACACTCACCACAGAAAACAAAGTCTTTCTACCCCTCCGCGTGCTGTTGGTGGCGTCTTGACGCACAACATTTCTCACACAAACGACATTCGCGTGAGTTCATATTTCCAATTCCAAATAAAAATCCGAAATCCAGCCACTTCACGTTTCGTGGCACGGAATTCGAAATTACGCAAATGCCACAACGGGAAAGTTCTCCCTTTTTCAACGGACGAGTGTGAGCGCTTCTGCCACGCTCCCCCTCCGGTGCTGCTTCTGTTGTTGTTTACCTGTGCGCTCAGTTTACCCGCTTCCCATTTGCACTTACATAACCAAACAGCGACGGAAAATCCGGATAACTCATGTCCTTGCTGGTGAGTGTTAGCATGATGGGGCGAGGGCAGGAGCATGTGAGCACGCGAATAGGTCATCCCTGCACACGAGAAACAGCTCAATCTCACTGTGTATCATTACCATCGCCACAACCACCACCAACAGAGTCGGTTCACGTTCACGTTGATGAAACGGCGTATCGGAAACAATTGTTGCATGTGCGGCGCGTTTATGATTGTGTTTGCATGCGTATGCCTCAGTCGCAGGGGAGCGAAAGGGAGAGGCGGATGGGACAAAGGATCGAAGCGAAGGATTCGCTCTTGTGTGCGACAGTGGTGGGGGATTGAGTGCCTGCAGGCCACGTGCTACACTTGAATCCCGACAGATTATGTTTGAATCGATAACCAGCAGCAAGTGCACTTGTCAAGCGAAATCCTCTCTCGAGTGTTGTTAAAGTTTTTGAAAGTGTTTAAATGTTCACCATGCATAGCACGTCGGCAATGTGGAACTGGACGCAAGTTGGCTTCCTCCCAGGTTGCATGCTCTTCTCCTAATCTTCACTTACATCGACTGCTCTTGTCCACGAAACTAATAATTTTTTTTATTTTTCTCATCCACTAGGTTTGGCATTGAACACATCCTCGTTGACGGCCAGGCGGGACTCGTTCGATCGCAACACGTCAGCGTTCAGCCCTTCGATGGACTACACCACAAGCACAGCGGCCACGGCTGTGTCGTCGTCAGTGGCAGCAGCTGCGGCTGCCGCTGCCGTCGCCAGAAAATGGCCAGTCAACAGCTACGGCAACTTGGGCTCTGTGACAAATGCTTCCGCCAGCCCGATTGGAGCGCCTATAACCCCACCACCAGAATCGTGTCTGGTCACCAATCGAGCACCCGGGGCTGAAACAAAGTACCGCAACCAGATCTTGGTCAACATCGCAGGTCAGAATATGTTCGGCTCGAATAACTCGCTGTTCTCGAAACACTTGGGCATTCCCGGCGCTACAGCAGTCGCTGCCACCAACGCAGCCGCCGCTGCCAGACAGACCGCTGCGGCCGCCGCTGCAGCTGCAGCTGGTGCTGTGGCCGTCGCCGCTGCTGGCGGTGCTAATGGCGAGCGTCCCCCAGGTCGCTCAAGACTGCTCGAGGACTTTAGGAATCAACGCTACCCGAATCTTCAGTTGCGTGATCTGACAAACCACATCGTCGAATTCTCGCAGGATCAGCACGGCTCGCGGTTCATTCAACAGAAGCTGGAGCGGGCAACCGCCACCGAGAAGCAAATGGTTTTCAATGAGATCCTGGGCGCCGCCTACAGCCTTATGACCGATGTGTTTGGCAACTACGTCATTCAGAAGTTCTTCGAATTTGGTACTCCAGAGCAGAAGAACACCCTGGGCATGCAGGTCAAGGGTCACGTGTTGCCACTGGCCCTACAAATGTACGGCTGCCGTGTGATACAGAAGGCCCTCGAGAGCATCACGCCCGAGCAGCAGCAGGAGATTGTTCGCGAATTAGACGGCCACGTTCTGAAGTGTGTCAAGGACCAGAACGGCAATCACGTTGTGCAGAAGTGCATCGAATGCGTCGAGCCGAGCGCGTTGCAGTTCATTATCAACGCCTTCAAGGGCCAGGTCTACTCGCTTAGCACACATCCCTACGGATGCCGGGTTATTCAGCGCATACTGGAGCACTGCACACCAGAGCAGACAGCGCCGATTCTGGAGGAACTACACGAGCACACAGAGCAGCTGATACAGGATCAATATGGAAACTACGTCATTCAGCATGTTTTGGGTAAGATTTGTTGACCTTCTCTCTTTTATCTGATCAGAAAAAAATGTTTTGCTCGATGCTGGCGTTCGCATGTCGGCGCAGAGTTGCTTGTGAGATAAGAATTCGTTTAGTTGGGTTTTATATTGTTTTTGTTCTGGTGAAAGTTGTTGCTATCAGCTGGAGAGGAAGCGTGATTTGCGCTGTTGGTCGCGTTTATCAGAGCGACCCGAGTGCTGGGGTTTCCTGCTACACACGAGTACATTTGTCTTTTCTGTCATGCTTCTGGCGACTAAACTGCGGATCGTTGATTTAGGTCGGCGGTCTTTAAGAATTGTGTTTGCAATGTTTTTCAGTTAGTTAGCAGTATAAACACTGCTCAGGTTTTAGTGGTGGGGTCGAAGAACAACGACAACTTGTAAAGTTGTCCTTTTTGGGCGTCAGTGATAGAAAACAAAAACTCCTGATTCGGGAAAGTTTGCAACTGCACCCCTCAATCATCTTACGTTAAACAAATCTAACCAACATCAGTCTCCAGTGAGGTCTGACCACTAATTCAATTCGTGCAATGTGTGTCCGTCTTCATAGCACCAAATCCCCCAGTTCCCAAATTGATTAAATGTCCATTGGTGACCCGCAGCCAAACGTTTTTTTTTTGTTTCTATCATCATCTTTGCTTCTCTCTAATGGCAGTACGCCTTCTCCTAAACTGTCTAAAACCCAGTACATCAAGCTCTTATCCTTTTGCCTTGCACGCTTCGTCTCCACGCGCCATCTGTCTTGCGCTGTTGCCTTGAACGCTTCGTCTCCACGCACCATCCGTCCTACGCTGTCTGATATCTGATCTTTGATAATTGAAATCTTTGCTTCAGTGTCCTTCACTTAATGTGTGAAGTCAGATATAGGCTCCACAATAAAAAAAAAAAACCCTTGGCCAAAGCAGTAAGCTTACGTCCAAAGTTTTTATAAATTCCCTTAAAATTACAGGTTAACTTAATAATTTTTAATATTTTTTTTTGTGTTTTAGAGCATGGAAAACCGGAGGACAAATCAATTCTCATCAACAGCGTTCGCGGAAAGGTTCTAGTTCTCTCACAACATAAATTCGCATCAAATGTCGTCGAGAAGTGTGTAACGCATGCAACACGTTCGGAGAGAACCGGACTCATAGATGAAGTCTGCACATTCAATGACAAGTAAGTCAACTTTCACCCATTTTACACAGTTCCAAATAATAAAAATTAATTTAATTTCAGCGCACTGCACGTCATGATGAAGGACCAATACGCAAACTATGTTGTACAGAAAATGATTGATGTCTCTGAACCGACACAGTTGAAGAAACTGATGAACAAAATCCGACCGCACATGGCCGCACTTCGCAAATACACCTACGGCAAGCACATCAATGCCAAATTAGAGAAATTCTTCATGAAATCATCGAATCCAATTCAACCGCCAACATCGGCAGTCACAACATCCACTGCAGTCTCATCGAATGCAATGATCACCGAAAATGGGATCACCTCGATAGCGGTCACAGCTAACAACTCATCGGTGACATCGTCATCGGTTTCATCAGTTCTCACATCATCCACATCGTCGACTCCGTCGTCGGCGTCTGTGTCGGTTACAACAGTGAACAACAATGGCGGTGGCAGCGGCCTAGGACCAATTGGTCCACCAACTGTTGCAACTGCAAATGGTGTTATCTAAAGAAAGAAGAGAGCAACACCAAACAGATTAATTTTTTTTTGTTTCTAAAAAAATACACTACTAGTAGACACTTTTTAAAATAATCACAAAGCAAACCAGAGAAAATGAAACACAAACCACACATACAAACGTATTTAAGGAACTAAATGGACACGGTTAGAAGGAGTAGCGGGGGATACCAATCATAACTTTTTTATTTTTAAAATCATCATCGACATTTTGTCCTTTGAATCTTTTTCCTGTTTGTTTTAATTTAATCATCCAAAACTATCTTTTTGTTTGTTCGTGTAAACCTAGGTTAAGGAAAATGTAAGAGGAGCCGCAATCCACTGCGCGACTCCTCGCTGCTTCATGAGAGAGAAAAGGAAAAGAAACCAACTAACAGCGCGATACAAACATGAAAAACATACACATACAGTTGATGATGAGAGAGAAGAGTTTTTTTTTTGTTTAGTTTAATAATTTTATAGAGTGTAGTAGCATTAATCAATTTAACAAATCAATGTCTGACTATGTAGATCGTAGCCTGTAAGTCGCCTGTAAGCCTGTATAACTTTGTCACTTGCTTTTAGTTTTCGGTTTTTTTTTTAGATTTCGTGTCAATTTATAGACTTTTGTTTGGTTTTGTGTACAATTATGTATTTGACTATAGATGAGGTAATTCACAAGAACAATATATCTTTTTGTGTTTGACTTTAATTTTAATATTTAGGAAATTCTTTTGTGTTTCTGTTCGTTTTGCGTTTTTTTTAGGTTATAAGAAAAGATTTATGTAGTTTCTGTTTAAATCATCACTCTGTGTGTGTTTGTAGACTTCTCTCAAACTCATCTCTTTCACATCTCTCACTGGCAAACACACATAAACTCACATTTACATCTGTCTATCCGCGCGTGTGCATTCTATGCATTCATCTTTTAACCACTGAGGAGCACAGAATGTTTGTTTCTCTAAGCAGATCGCAACTAAATGAATGAATGTTCTTTTTTAGTACTATTTAAAGTCAAAAAAATTAGACAAACATTTCCCGTGTTTCAATGAAAACTTCACACAAGAGATTTATAGCAAAGAGACGTGCATGCATGCAAGCTGTTATTTGTTTAAATATTTTCTTCTCCTCATTTCTTTTTTTTGCAATTCAACTTTTAATACAAAAAAAAAAAAAAAAACAAACAATGCAACATCTAATCCAAACCAAATTGGTATAAGCAAGCAAGCAAAAAAAAAGAATTTGCAAACAATTTGAAAAACAAAACAGAAAATATAAATAAATTTTTATGTAAATTAGTGTAATTTTTGTAAAAAAAAAACAAACAAGAAACAAAACTGCCTTTTATGAAATTTAACAATAAATGAGAAGAACATGAACATTTTTTGTATAAATGTGAAAAGAAAAAACCCTGTAAACATTTTGTAAAAAAAAACTCACAAAACAAAACAAGTGAAATAAGGGAGAAAACATTTCTTTCTCTTCATTTTATCCTTTTTTTCGACTTATTTCTTAAGACTCCACTTCTGCAAAACCACAAATGAGCGTCCCACAACGTCTCGTTGTTCCAAAATTCACTCTCTAATATTTGTTTTATATGTACAAAAAAAACACAGACTGTTATGTATAAAAGAAGCCCAAACGAAGAAAGCGATGGCGTAGGAAAAATCAAAGAAAAAGAATGAGATTTTATTAGTTTGACTTGAAATTTAAATTTTGCTTCGAATTATGAGAATTCTCCTTCATTTCCTCATAATGTAGATACATGTACGAATATATAAAGGAAGCAGAGGCGTGCTCCGCTTTTGTTTCTTTTCATTTTCATTTCTCGTTTCTTTTTTTTCGCAAAAATATGTACATTTTCTTGAGAGATCACCGGTGATCTGCGGTGATTTTTGTGTAATTTTGTTTATTTAAATTAAAAATGTGTATAAATAATTTCATTGTAAAATATTGTACAGAGAAACAACACACGAAACAAAAAACAACAACACTCATCATTCATCAAACCCAAGGAAGAAACTATACACACACACGACGATTGGTAATGGCAACGAAATGGTTAGCTGGCTGTATGGAGAGAAGTCTTGGTTTTCTTATATGGGTCCAGGCTTCCAGTTTCAATGGCATTCTTTTGGGCTTGGCCAGGTTACAAAACCATTTACGCACTCTTTAAGAGCTTCTCCAGGGCAGTCATTTGTATTTATCTTTTATCATTTATCCAACACACGCAGACCTCAGGTTTTTACTTTCACCCAAAGGTCTGATAGGAGTGAGCCATGATTCACAGGACAAGAACCGAATTCATTGAATTCTGTTGAGGTTCACAATACGACTTGGGCTTAAGAATTCGTTCCAGCCTCAAAACTGGACGTGAGCTTCAAAATTGTACTTTAGCTTCAGAATTGGTGTTGAGCTTCACAACTGCACTTAAGCTTCAGAATTGGTGTTGAGCTTCACTACCCGATATAAGCTTTATAGCCCGACTTGAGCTTCGCAGTCCGAATTGAATTTCACAGTCCGAATTGAGCTCGACAGCCAGAATTGAGCTGGACAGCCCGAATTGAGCTCGACAGCCCGAATTGAGCTCGACAGCCCAAATTGAGCTCCACAGCCCAAATTGAGCTCCACAGCCCGAATTGAGCTCCACAGCCCGAATTGAGCTCCACAGCCAGACTTGCGCTTCGCAGTCCGAATTGAGTTTCACAGTCCGAATTGAGTTTCACAGTCCGAATAGAGAGTCGCAGCCCGACTTGAGCTTCAAAACTCGCTCCTGCCTCAAAACTGGACGTAAGCTTTAAAATTTGACTTTAGCTTCACAACTCGATTCAAGCTTCACAGCTTCAAACTTTTGGCTTCAAAGTTGCCCTCCACAGGCCGACTTGGTTTCAAAGTCCGACCTGAGCTTCACACACTAATATATGCTTCACAGCCGACATGTGCTTCTCACTAAATTGGCTTGAGCTTTATTTACTTAGCGAAAGCACGGAATCATTACTTGACTTGAGATTCATTTCTCTTAATGTTTACCACCCCAGTAAGAGAACAAGTTGAATCTATCTTCCATCAATAAATCATTTCGTTCCATACCATGTAGCCCGACAAAGCGTCAACAAATTGTATCTATATGCATATTATAAAATATTTATCTCTTAAACTAGAACTAGACTTAACTCCTAACCCCTTAACACCTCCCATCCTCATCCCCGTTCCCTCTTGTCCCTAAAGAAACGTGTTCCCATCTATTTTTTCATCGAATTGTACAAAAAAATGAAAAAAGAAAACGAGGTTAATTTTATTTTTCCCCGCAAAACGAATTTATACCAAAAAACCCCTAGAGAGCAACAGATTTGTTTGTCTTTTCCCCACTCTGAAGCAAAAGGAAAAAGAAAACAAAACGGCATGTTATGCATTTGTAAATTCCTGTAAAATTATGTAAAAAAAAAACCGTAAACTTTGTGATTCATTTCAACGGTTATTTGCTTATCCGTTGAATTTTTAATTATTTAAACAAATTCATAAATAACATGGAAGAAAGAGGAAGAGAGAGAGAGAGAGAGAGAGAGAGCGTCAAGGGAACACGGGAGAGAGTGGGATGAATTATTTTTGCAGAAGTCCAACAGTCTAAAAAAGGAAAACAAATATTTAAATTATTTAAACAAATCGTGGAAGAAAGAAAAGATGAAAAATATTGTAAAGTGAGAGAACAACTCAAAACAAATTTAAAATTGACGACATCTTAATTGTTAAGTGAAACAATGAAAAAACCCTTGAGAAGATTTCAAAACTAAACTTGTATACTCTGTGTATAATCTACTGTTTATTATAATTTGTTCAATTTTTTTTTTTTTATTTTAATTTTATTGCTTCTATCAAGCATGCACTGATAATGTAATGAGATATCCATAGGTTATACATATATATATTTGTTTTTTTTATTTTCTTTTTAATTTTGTATTTTTATTCTTAGCTGTATGTTTCTCCTTCATATGTACCGATTTCTGTGTTTAAACTGGCTTTTATAAGGAGCTTATTTCACCTTTCTGTTTAGATATTTTCGTCACTCTAATTTTGCAGATACGCATTCAATCACAGTTTTTGTCGTTCGTTTTTTTTTTCTAAAAAAAAATAACAAGCAAGTAGAGAGGAACAAATAAAAGAGAAGGTTATTATGCAAAATGAGAGACGTAATGGTTTTCCTATAATTTTATATATTTATGGTTAATAACGAAACGAGATGAATGTGGAAGGAAGGAAACAATATGTGCTAAAAACAAATTTATCTAGATTCCTCTACAAAAAAAAGAAACAACAACTTCAAAGTGAAGAACATTTTAAGATTAATAATAAATTATAACACTTTTACTAAAAAGTACACACGTATGTAAATCTATATACATCTATATATACATGTATGAAAATTAATCCTAGTGTAAAATCGTATAAATATTTGTAATAAATGTAGATTAAAAAAAGAGAGAAAACATTTTTTCGAATGAAAATTTAGTGACTCTTCGGTTTACTTTTCTTTCTGTAGACACACACACATTGCAATTTGTGTCGATTAATATGAAAAAAAAAATATTTGTAGACATGTATGCAAGCGAAAAAAGAATGTAGAAAACAGAACAAAAAAAAAGAAGAAGAAATTGAAGGCGATAAAGATGAATTTAAAAAAATGAAAAAAAAAAATGCAGCAGCATAGTTGCGCGAGTGTAGGATCAAATGAAAAAGAAAAACATATTTATATACTATGTATTAATTGTAAATGTATGTATATGTAATAAAAAAAAAAGTTAAGCACTCAAAAACATTTTATATAAAAATATATATACAGAAGAACAAATAATTACAAACATAAATTTGTAATGAGAAAAAACCCAACACACTCTGGCACGCAATTCAAAATGTCTATATTTAAAATGAAATGCAATTAAACTATTAAGAACATATTTACACATTCAAACAAAAAATTAAAAACCTTCCACACACACACAACACAAGCATCCGCAGAAATAAATTAAACACAAATTTGTCATCATTAAAACAAACAGAAACAAACAAACACGCATTGTATAAATTATCTCATGTTATACAAGAAAGAAGAAACAAGCAGAAAATGATGAAAGCATTTTTTGTTCTGTCGAATTCATTATTATTCTCTATTATTAATTATAATCATTTGTTTAAATATACATATACCATATATATAGTATACATAATTTTTTTTTTAATTTTTAATTCTCCCCCTCTTATGTCATCTCATTAATATACATATTCAAATGAATGTTCATTGTTCCATTCAAGTTAATACTTTTACGTAAAACATTATTTAAAAAAAGGAAGATAAATGTATTTGTAATTTTTGTTGCCCTCAGGAGAAGTTACAC
The DNA here is from genome assembly GCA_955652365.1 of Eristalinus aeneus. Taxonomy (NCBI): domain Eukaryota; kingdom Metazoa; phylum Arthropoda; class Insecta; order Diptera; family Syrphidae; genus Eristalinus; species Eristalinus aeneus. The sequence continues at coordinate 5,354,864 of OY019130.1, read as the reverse complement.
CACACATCGAGGTGAAAAAATTTGAAATGTTCGTTCACTTTCAATTCACTTTTCAAGGACTTTTGTCTCTGCAATTGCATTCAGCAAAAGTTAAATAAAGAGAGGATACACAATATGTTTTAATTCTAATTAATTTTACAATTTTTAATTATTATTCTGATTATGATTATAATTCATTTAATTTGTCGTCTCTTAGTCTTATGTTTTTATGATTTACACTTTAACTATAAATATAAATAGAGAAACAAACAACAAAAGTTATTATACAAGAAACACACTGAAAATGAAAATATAAATAAATGAAAATGGTAATTAAATAAAATCGAAATATTTCAATACATTGCAGAAAATTTCAATTCAAATGCAAATGAAAAGAAAAAAAACAGCACATTTGGGATGGGAATGTTTGGTTTGTTTTCTGTTCTTGGTTTCGTTGCGTTTGATTTCGTTTTTGATTTGCTTTCAGATTGGGTTGTTTTGTGTTCGCTCTCTTTTCGATTTTTCTAATTTACAAGTCCATTCACACGAAATTAAAATTATTCGGCTGATACACGGTTGCGGTAAATTTGCCAACCGACATTTAAAATGTGACATAAGTCTGGTAAACTGGCTTTCTGGACCTCTGGCAAAATGATTGAAATTAACAAAACAAAGAAGAATGTAATATGACACCCTGATGTGTGACACCCCAAGTGCGTCAGTCGCATACGTTTGTCGTTAGTCACTCTCACAAGAAGTTACATCTAATCAAATGCTAGTTCCGGAATTGCTACAAAGGGTGCCAAATGGAGTGCTGTAACTAGAAGGAAATGCAACTTAGGTCAAATTCGACAGCTGAATATGACATTCCTTAATCATGTTATGACTCTGCCTGCTTAAAACTTCAACGTCACCTTAACATTCTTTGTTCCATTGGTTTTAAGATGTATTATATCACTCAATAAGTCCCGGGACGTCGAGGGAAAGCCACTAACAAAAACAATAATATGAAAAATATAATTTTTGTTAGTGGCGCCCCCATGTGTCCCGGGACTTATTGAGTAATATGTTATGTACAAATGTTGATGATCCGAAAAACATTCGCTCCATTCAGCTTGTGACTTTAGCGAAGTTCTATACGAGTATTTTGACCAGAGATAAGGGAATCATGCTTATCTCTGGTTTTGACATTATGAAGAAGCGGCGTGTCGATTAATCGTTTTCCTCATGTGTGGCATACGTTCCACAAAACAAACAGCATAATACATTCCACAGAACAAACATTAGGTCCGTTCCAACTACTCTGAATTGCTACGAATGTCTACAAATTTGCCCGAAAAACTACGAAAAAGCGTTCATTAGCTGTTTTTTTTTCGTATAAGGGAGAGCTCATGAGAGAGAAAAATATTTCCCCTCCCTACAAATTGCTGCCGAAAAAAAATCTGTGGGCAACAGCACGACAGCAGATGGCTGTCAAAGTGAAAACAAAAAAACCTCTGACATTTCATACATCAGATAGGTGTTAACGAATTTCTACGAGAAGTCGTTTCACAAGTTTTGGTAGAGTTACAATAATTTTTCGAAAACATTACAAAGAAGGAAGTTTTTGGAAATCTGGCATTTTCTTCTCCAAAGTTATTTTGATTTGCATTAACAATGCTGTGGTCGATAATTCTTCGTAACTTCTCTGACGTTTAATGATAACAGCATTGCCAAAGGATGACATGGCGATAAAGGAACTTATTCCACATTTGTAAAAGGACTAGTACCATTTCAAAATTTCCTGTATACACTTTCGTTTATAACAGCTCCTTAACAAAACTAAAAATTTTTAAACAATGTGAGCATTTTGTATATTTTTCGGACAGAGCTGGTTGGAATCCACTTTAATTGAGTTACAACAACTGGGTCACAGAATGGATTTGTTATGCCGTTTCCAATGAAAATGTAATAATGCTCTCTGAATAAGTTTTAACAAATATTAGCTCTAATGAACAATGATCCCAATCGTGAAATGTTACGAAAATTTAGAATTCATAAATGCGCAATCCCGCTTCCTATTTTAAGGAGGAAATCGCATCCAGGCGTGAAATTTTGATAAACTTCTTCTATATGTGGCGCTATAGTCCATCAATCAAGCCTTTCTAGTCAGCTGCCTTCAATTGCGCTCTCCAAGTTGGTTGCGGTCCTTCTCCACTTGTGTGAAACATCTCCGCTTAGGTCGTCCTCTGTTGCATTGTACCAATGGCTCGAATTCGAAAACATTGCGGGCCGGAGTAGTGGTGTTCATACGCTCTGCATGACCTAATCATCTTAAGGGTTGTATCAATAGACGCTTAATCAGCCTAAAAGCCACTCCTCCAAATGCCACCAACGCAAATAGGACCAAAAACCTACGCAGAACTCTTCCCTCGAAAAGATAAAGGACTTCCTCATCCGCTTTAAGTAGCATTCAAGTTTTGATACACAGCAAATAAATTCAATCACACGATTGTCCTCATCTTCGATCGAATAGTGCAGGAATGTCAGCACACTCACTCGTAGTTTTTCCTTTAAGCTCCACTCCAACTTGATGCAGATGAGAGAAAGTTGTGTCTTCACTTCAACAAATGACACGTTACAATATTTCGCCTCGTACACTTCGCTTCTCTAATCCAGCCAACAACTAAGACTAATTAAGTTTTTTCAAACTGTTCAGCCTAAGTCTCGAAACCCGAAAAATCAGTCAAAAATTCAACTGTGCTCTAATTTCGGGTTTTCGTTTAAGCTTCACTCAGTCTTGATGCAGATGGAAGAAAGTTGAGTCTCTACTTCAACACGTTACCTTAATTCCAGTCGTATACTGCTGTTCTCTTATCCAACGGACAATGAAATGCGTAGTAAAATATGCCTAAGCAGGGCTTTTCCAAACTATTCTGCCAAAGTGTGCGATCTGAAAAGTAAGACAAAAATACAACTGTGATCGACTTTGACAGAAGAATTTGACTGTTGAGAATCCCTTGGGATATATTTTGTCAGTCTCAAAGCATATGTAAGGTGCGTCCCAGAATGATAGTGCCCTCTTTAAAATGTTGGCATTACTTTAGCGCCTTTGAACCAAAACAACACTAAGATGTACGGGTGCTTTAAATAAAACAACGGGAAAATAAAACAAATTAAAAATGGCAGTTGATCCGCAACAGATTTGCCAAATATCATCATCACAGCCAGTAAAAAGTCGCAGCCATGCGTGTTTACTTCTCCAAACTTCCGACCATCTGTTGATACCCCTCGATCTCGAAGGTTAAGTGGGCATTTCCATAAAGCGCTTAAAATTTCAAATCCCAAACAATTGACTCTGTAACAAGGTATCGTTTGTTAAGTGATTAACATGGTCATTCACAAAGTCTTTGTGACGTGTGCCCTCATATAGTCGATGTGAGTGGTATGAGATCGCGTTTGAAACGCCAGGCTTTTTAACGCACCAAAGGTTATTGCCACAATTAACTCCGCCACTGTTGATTCAATGTCAAGGTGAAGGGCGATCTGAGGGAAGTGGATTTTTGTATGTTCACTTGAAGAGAAGGGCGACGTTGATTTCCATAAGATTTCATTGCGTGGGTGTTGAGCTGCATTTGTAATTAGACTCCGTCCTTGAAGTTGACAAAGTATCCGGTTGTTACATTGATTCGGGCTTCGTCTTCTCATTTAATTATAGCTCTGGTTACAGAGTTGATGTTGCTGACAGTCAGTGGTGGTGATTTTGAAAAGACAGGGAACAAGTTCTTGCGACAGTTTAGAGATGGGAAGTATTTGTAGATAAGTCCAAGGCATTTCAATCAATTAAGATCTTGATTTGGTTTGACTTTATGGACAAGTATATTCATGCTGTTTGTTTGTGGCCGCCGTGACGTAGTACGTAGAGTGCGACGCTCACACGCCGAAGTTTCTAGGTTCGATTCCCGGATGAAGACCTCAAATTTTTCACGGCACCACCTCTTTCGAGCTACTGACAACACTCACAGAGTAATAGCTGTCTAAGAAAGCTTCTCAAACTTCGCCGTTCGGAGTCAGCAAAAAACTGTAAGTCCCTTCTACTCGTGAGAGAACAGTAACGCGCACAACACGAGTAGTTGATGAGCTAGCTAGGCCCTGGTCCCCCTGTGGACTGTCGTGCCAACAATTTTTATTATTATTATATTCATGTTTCATGGATTCCTCCTTTCCATAAGGAAGGAATGATGATAAATTATTGAATTTTAGGACATCCTGTTAAGTAAATATCAGGACAAAGATCCTTAGAGGCAGCATCAACACGTCGAGCTTAAGCCGTCCTCCATTCCTAACAGTCTTTGCACGCTGCTTTCAGTCGTTAGGACCAAGTTGTTAACAATAAAAAATCAGAGCCTGTTGTTTGGGGACCCTCTTCGCTGGGGCTGTGTTGCCAAATTCACTCTGGGACGTTTTTCGCTATCGGCGAAGTAGTGAAGATCCAACAACATGGCTTGGAGCTCGATGCACAATTCAGATTTTACTGTCGTGCCCCTTACTTCATGCTTGCGCTCGCTCATAATTGTCTTTTTGGAGGTACCAAAGTTTTGCCCCATCTATGGAATTATCGTTCGCCCTGTTCTGGTAGGATGAATTTCAAATCAGATGCTTACACGCAAACTATCATAACAGACTAAAATTAAATCCGATGCCAAGGGTGATCCTTATTCGAATCTTGTTCGAAATTTTGCAGTTGAACTTTGATGGATTGTGGATCAATGCGTTCTCAAATGCAGTGCTTTCTTTTATTAAAGACACATAACTGATACATGCTAAGAGGCTTCATTTCATTTCCCATTCTATTTTCAGTTATTTTTTAATTGTCTCATATTTATGTTCCAAATCAATGCATTCATATGACCGTAACAACATAAAAAGTGAAAACTGAAAACGACTATATGCTAGGGCCTTATGATGTCAGGAGCCTCTAAAACCTCCTCTAAAAACTCCTCTAAAAAACTCCTCTAAAACCTAAGCCTTACTGCACGGTAGGTCCTTGGTGTAAGTAATGCGGTGGATGTGGTGGACCGCTAACAGGGACTAGGTTAGTATGCCGGGCTAACTACTCCGAGGCATCCTGCTGATTCAGGCCAGGCTGCTTTGAGGATTTTCCGAATGTGTAACGACTTGCAGCTGGGTGTTGTGGCGTAAAGAAACGCATAGGAAGGTTTCCTTTTGTTTACCTGCAGTGATTGCTTCACAAGCATGAATGCGATTTGAATCTTGGGCATCTTAAATGTCTAGACTAGCACTGTTTAGGATTCCTCGTAAAATGTTTGATTGTCAGATGATAAAATCAGTTAAAACTCCGCATTCATTTTGATAACTTGATCGATTTCTTCCTTCTCCCCAAAAACAGTTTTTCATCCTGCAAGGGATGTAATAATAATAAAAATTGTTGGCGCGACAGTCCACAGGGGGACCAGGGACTAGCTTGGTCATCAACTACTCGTGTTGTGCACGCTACTGTTCTCTCACGACTAGAAGGAACCTACAGTTTTTTGCCGACTCCGAACGGCGAAATTTGAGAAGCTTTCTTAGACAGTTATTACTCTTTGAGTGTTGTCAGCAAGGGAAACAAGCGAGAACAAAAAACCCATTGTAATCCAGAACAGTTAGAAGGTTGTACTGATTTGTAGGTAAAGTGCCTTCCATGTAACCCTCTAACCCATACTCTCCAGCTCAAGACAGAAGAAATCGGAAAATAGCCATCGCCTTAGATTAGGTTTTGAATCATTTCAAAGGTTCAGTCAGATAAGCTTTTCTCCGGTCCTGTATGTTATCATAGCAGTAAAAATACTTGCAATCGGTGACACAGTCTGCTCTCTTACAATCGATGCGAGAAAATTGTTGGTCTCTTTCACGAATTGCTCAAGTGTGAAAATTCACAAAAGGTTCTTGTGACGAAAACGGCACAAGTAAATTCCGATCAGTGCGATGGAAAGCACTTTAAGCGTGCGGAGCTATGAGCGATGTTTTGTAAATCCGTTCAGAAGAGATATTCCTCCAAGTCTCATCTACAAGGTGCAATCGCGTTTCTCGATGCAGTGAAATCCTCGCATGTTCTTTTTGAATTGGCGCTTAATTCCGAGCTTGGAAAAATTAAACTCTGCCATTTTATATTTTATTCGGATGCTTGTGACTGTTAACTTGTGAGGTCAGATTGAACATTTTTCTGATTTGAATTGCGCTTTCATTTGTGTGATGGAGATAAGTAGCGTATGCAAATCGGACAAAGAAATACTTCCTGCGTATGTAATCCCATCTCGCTTGCCTTCACAAAGGAGACACCAAGTTAATGAAGTGCGTGCTTTGCATTCGTGAATAAGCGCTCATTATCTCATGCATGAGACATTGTACACTCATGAGTTGATCTCCATGGCTTGATGTGTCACAAGGCGGTTTATTTGACTCTTTGTACAGGAAGATTATTAAATTCATGAGTTTTCTGCGGTTGAATGAGAAAGAATGAATGTGCCACTTTCTTTTCAGGCTGTCAGAGTTCGATGGAATTATTCGTTCATTACCATTCAGTTTTTAGTTTGGGAAAACTGATTAATCTGACAAATTGAATGACTGTATACTGATTTTGTACTTTTTGTTATTTTCACATTTTTGAACAGTCTTTTATTTTTTGCCGTAAACTGAGGAAACAAGTCCCTGTTGGGACGTGTATAGAGCTACTACACAGTGATGAATTGAATTTTAAGAAGTCATTTGTCAAAAGTCGCAAATGCTAAAAATTGAAGGTCTTGGAATATAAACGTTTTGTGGTAGTGACTAAAATACGACACTCACAAGTCACAGGTACTTCTGCAGTTCAGCAGCTCTTTGGAGTTGCTTACGAAATTCAAAGATTACTGTTTGTCTATAAATTAGCACTTCAGAGTCGCCAGTAAGTTCAGTTCCTTCTACGCGTGAGAAAACAACATGATGCATGAAACGAGTAATTCCTGAAGAAGCTAGGCTCTGATCCATTTTTGGACTGTTGTGTCATTCTATACAAGTATATTCAAATACAGCCTCCAAGAATTTGTTCTAATTTAGGGTTGTGTAAAAGTTGTCAAGGTTCTGGATTCTATATCGCACCTATACCACTTAATAACAATAAAAATAGTTGTTGGCGCGACAGTCCACAGGGGGACCAGGGCCTAACTTTCCCGAATCAGGCGTTTTTTTGTTTTCTGTCACTGATGCCCATAAATTAGTCCGGCTTTACAAGCTGTCGTTGTTCTCCGACCCCACCTCTAAAACCTGAGCAGTATTCATACTGCTAACCAACGGAAAACATTGCAAACACAATTCTTACAGACAGCCGACCTAACTCAACGATTCTCAGTTCAGTCGCCAGAAACATAATAATCATAATAATTGTTGGCGCGACAGTTCACATGGGGACCAGGGCCTAGCTTGCTCATCAACTACTTGTGTTGTGCACGCTACTGTTCTCTCACGAGTAGAAGGGACCTACAGTTTTTTGCCGACTCCGAACGGCGAAATTTGAGACGCTTTTTCTTAGACAATTATTTCTCTTTGAGTGTTGTCAGCAAAAGAGGTGGTGCCGCGGAAAATTCGAGGTGTTCAGCCGGGAATCGAACCTAGACTTTTCGGCGTGTGAACGTCGCTTTCTAACCACTACGTCACGGCGGCCACATACCATGTAATAACTTATCAAATTTCCAAATTTATGACAGGGAATTGAAAAGGAAATTCTCAGTTCGAAGTCAACCTGTCATAAGATCTGATTCATACACAAGTTGAAGCAGGTTGGTATTGAATGTCCAAATCACGTCCAAAACACGTCTTTAGCTTCTTGATCTTGTATTCCTGCGGTTCGTCGGTTAGCTCCACGGAGAGTGTGTCCTTTTTGAATGGCCCCACTGACGAAAGATTCAAAGAGAGGCGATCGCATGGATTCATTTGAACACTCTGCGCCCAATCTTGGGGTGACGGCCGTGAGCGGGTCGATAATCTAATGAGGGCGCCGTGACGTAGTTGGTACAGCGTGAAACTCACATACCAAACATCCGGGTTCAATTCCCGGCCGACCACCACGAATTTTTCACAGCACCATATCTTTCGAGCTGCTGATAACACTCAAAGAGTAATAACTGTCTAAGAAAGCTTCTCAAATTTTGCCGTTCGGAGTCGGCAAAAAACTATAGGTCCCTTCTACTCCTGAGAGAACAGTAGCGCGCACAACACGAGTAGTTGATGAGCAAGCTAGGCCCTGATTCTCCTGTGAACTGGCGCGCCATTATTGTTTTTGTTTTTATTTATTTATTTTTTCTTTTTTAATGCATTTTTTTTTATTTTTTCAAATTCAATGTCTTAGAAAAATACTTAAAAATAGCTTACTAATGAAATCTAATGATCTTAGTTCTAACTTACTGCCTCTCTACAACTACTCTAAGCTAACTTACGGATTTGATTTTTCTAATACCTTTCGGATTCTAATAACATCTGATTTTATGCTTAAAATATATATGTGTAATTATTATTTCTCCACGAAAATTAAGAAAAAACTTGGACTTCATATTTTTTCTTGTGCTACTTATCCTAACTTATACCTACTTAAAGTACCTAAACCTAGATTTAAACTTAAATCTTCAATCCATAGAACCAATTTACGGAACTATTTACATAGGACTTTACTATGTCCATAAAAATACGGACGCGTGCACCATGTTATTTATATGCTTAACATATATATCTAATACGCCGTGATGTACTTATTTTTGAGTTTTTTATTTTATTTTTTAATCTTTTTTTGTCTTTTGTGTATTTTATTTTAATTTATTTTTATTTTTTTTAACTTCTTACATTTACCTTAGCCTATGTGAGTTGGCCCTATGAATCAGCTATACAATTTTTTACTCTAAGTATTAAGCGGCATCGAATGCTGGTTATGGTGTAGCCACCAGTAAAAATGCCGTTCTTTGTCTGTTACTGCTCTGTCTCGGGCAGAAATCGCTCTACTGAACCGTAGGAGATCCTCGTGGCTGCGAGCGACGTCCGGCTCGTACTGAAGTTGCCTTTCCACCTTTTCTTTTTGTTATTAAGCCATTATTTGCACAGTATTGTAAGTTTCTTACTCTTATCCTCTTTCTATATTTTTCAAATCGGATGTTAGAGTAATGTTATGTATCCCACTCAAGGGTGCCCGTCCCTCCTGGTATTTATTGGATTTGTTTAACACAAATAAAATAAGTCACTTAAAGTTGACGACATTTTAAACAAAAACATATTATTCCTTCAACGAATATTATACAAAATTTGCCAAAATAGAAATTGAGTACGCGTTGTTAGACTTAGTCAATGTCATATTTCTTCATTCCCAGGATATATTGCGTTTATTTTTAATTATAATAATTTTCTTTTACCAATTCTGTTAAAAAATATTGATCTGCTTTACCACAGAGGGTTAACAGATTGGAACATTTGTAAAACGACATGTGTGGCTGGTATAGAACTAGTCCTAGTAGACTTTTATATACAAAACTATGTCTGTTAAACTAAGATAGAAAGCCTTAACCTCTAAAAAATCGTTTTTGCCTTCTCCCCCAAATTAGAATTTAAGAAATGCTCATGCACTTGTGCTGAATAGGTCCTGATGTAACTGAAAGAGACTGTTTGTCTATTTAATAGCACAAGCTCCCTCAAAACATAAATGTCAATATTCATCGAATACCCCTTTGCTGCATCGACTATCTGACTGTTGATAAAATATTTAATTCAGAGACTATAAAAAAAAACAAAGCCAATATTATGTTTTCCAATTAACTTAATGCTAGACTAGCGCAGTTTATTTCTTTCTTTTACTTAATGCTTTAAACTCCTTAAAATCTGAGTTTTGACAAGGGGGAATTGAAGTGAATTTTTCACCTGTGTCGATTTTGAACCTAAACTTTGGCACAGAAAACTTCAACCAATTATTCTGTCAAGCACGTTGGATACAAATAAAAAATAGACAAAATTTAAAGGATGCCTCCTTTAATTTTTTTCTGCGAGTAGGTGCTTTCCAACATATGAAATAACGAGGGCCTAAAATTACACCAAATTTAACACAGAAACAAAATGAACATTCATTTTCATCTCCACAGCTTCAAACTGCTCACACAACACTTTTTAAAGAAAATTCAAATATATACATATATAAATAAATAAAGTAATACAATTAAACTTAACTTTTAAGGAGTACATATATAAATAAAAAGAAAACAGTTTCCAAGGTAGTAACATCCCTCTATCTTGTAAAAGTTGTAAAGTTTATCATTTCTCTATCAGTAATATATGTAACCCAATGTTTATAATCAACTTATAATCAAAATAAATTAAATTACTACTTAAACCAGAATAAGAAACCGAAAATAAAAAACAAAAACAAGAAAACAATTTTTTTACGCAAATGAACATATTTTGTACGTGCGATGAAACTACAACTCACATAGATTGAGAAAATGATGAGATAAAATTACAAGTAATTACGAGTATGTATTTGTAGAAATCTTGTGAAATTTACAAGTTTTGTTGTAAAAATGACATGAATTAAATTATACATATGTATATCCAAACAAAATAGATTTATATTCTATTACTCACAACAGAATTCATTTATTTTTTTATATGCGAAATTTTTGGAAAACAAAATAAATTACATGAAAATATAGAACAAAAAAAAACTCAATGAGGAAATAAAAAAATAAATTCACCACGCTCTAGATCAGATTGTCAAATTTGATAGAACATGCAAAAAAAAAAAGTAAACCGCGCAAGGAAACAGCAGAAAATTTAAAACAAAAGGAAATATTGATATAAGTTTCTGATTATTGTAGAAACGAACAATTTATTTTTCGAAATTATCCCTAAGCAAAAGAAAATCCAAATAAAACAATACTTGGATACAGAAATATGTCTCCAAGTGAAGAAGTAAAACAACAGAAAACCAGACAAACCAAAATAAAATGAATATTTATACACAGTCTGTTCATAAACGCTAGCATTATACATAAAGAAAATGAAATAACTGTAGATTAAAACCAAATATATATATATAAATATATATATATATGAAGAAACTTCAAAAAAGAAAACCAACATTGTAGATTTTTGTGTAAACTATTGTATTTATATGTAAACATGGTAGATGAGAAAAAAAAACATAAAACAAAACAAGAAAATTGATAAACTTTTAAAATTTATATATTCCCAAATTCAATTAATTTATTTTTTTTATAATGAAGATGAAGGATGTAGTAGACAAAAAGTGATTGAAAAACTTCGGATAGATGGCACCATTTTGGTGATTTTGTGTTTTGCAGAAATCAGCACAGATCGATTGAGGCATTTCAAAGTGGTTTTGTTTACATGATTGTTTAGTTTTTTTTATAAGCAGAAAAATATGTATAAAAATGTTTGTAATAATCAAATAATCATAAGACATAAATAGAAAACAAGATAAACAAGCAAAATAGATGAAAGAAAGATTTTAACATTTTTAAGACTTTTACAAGAGACAACAAAATATGTTATTAAAGAATTTGTACACAAGAAACCAAACAGAAAATAATAAATAATTAACTTAAATGCAATTTGAAATAGTAGTAACATTTAAAAAGAAACCCAAGTGAAAAGAAAAACAGCAACTAAACATTTACTGTATTTACTAAAATAAAATAAGAAAACAAAGTTAATTTCCAGCTGAGTTAGTCGGCGAAAGGAAATTAAATTATTATAAACAATATACCACAATGGTCGGTCTAATAGTTAAATTTGCGCAAAATCGAAAGAGATCTTAAAAAAAAAACATTTTAAAAAATGACACACACAAGAATAACTCACACTTTTTTAGATAAAGCAAAGGTAGCGCTCGAAAAACAAGAAACCCAAAAATGATCCAAGGAAAAGAAGTCGAGAATAATAAAAGTATTTGCAAAAAAAAAAATGAATTAATTTTTTAATTAGAAAATGATATTGAGAAATTAAGTAAAAAATTAAATAAAAAAAAACTTAACGATAAAAAAATTATAAATCACATTTTTTTCTTGTTTAGAATTTTTGAAAATTTCCAAAAAAAGCAAAATTTTTTATCTCAAAATTTAATTGTAAAGAGAAACAAAACAAACAATTTGTCACGCATTCACAAAATATAAATTTGAATCTCTTCCTGCGTTTCCACCCTAAGTTTCGTACAGACTCACTTACACGCCAACATTGTAATTTTTGTAAAAAATAAATTCTGTTCCCTTCGAAAGTTGTCTTGCAAGCTTACTTTGTAAAAAACAAAACTACAAAATACACATATATATATTTAATTGTATATGAAACAATTTAAAAGTGAAAATAAGAAAACATAATTTCTCTGCATTCCCGCAATTTGACAACGTTTGTGTCTTATATTCATTAAATAAAACAAAAATGATTAAAATAATTACAGAAGTAATGAAATAAATAAATGACAGAAAGCGATTTAAAAGATGACATATTTATTAATACATGAAACAATTATAACAAATAATGTAATGAATACCGTTTACATAAGCTCTTTTAGTATAAACTAATAAAATTAATAAAACAAATTATTATAAATAAAAAAGAAATGGAAAAAATTACTAGAATAGAATATGTGTTTCTTTTCCATCTGAAGCATTCACTGGGTGTTATGGGCTTCGCCAGAACCAGGTATACCGGCATGAAATGAGTTTTTTTTTTGAAAATAAAACACTAATTATTAATGGGAAAGTACAACATTTCATTCAAAGTATTGGCCATTGTTTTCTATACATTTTGACCACCTTTCTGGCAATTTGTGAATACCACGCCAATAAAATTGTTCGTCTTTTTAAGCAAACCAATCAGACACCCTATTTTCGACCTCCTTGTAGGAATCAAAGTGCTGCTCAGCCAATGCGTGTCCCATCGATGGAAACAAATGGTAGTTGGAAGGGGCCAAGTCTGGTGAATACGGCGGGTAGGGTAACTGCTCCCAGCCAAGTGTTTTGATTGTATCCTAAACCGGTTTTGCTTTTTGTGCAGGTGCATTGTCATGGAGCAAAATTACCTTGTCGTATCTTCTGGCCCATTCGTGTCGTTTTTCGATCAATGCATGGTTCAGATTGATCATTTGTTGTCGGTAGCGATCAGTATTAACGGTTTCACCAGGTTTTAGGAGCTCATGGTACAACACACCTTTCTGGTCCCACCAAACACACAGTATTGTCTTCTTGCCGAATCGATCTGGTTTTGCAGTCGATGTTGATGGTTGTCCCAGATTAACCCATGATTTTTGCAGTTAAGGATTCTTAAAATAAATCCATTTTTCATCGCTAGTAACAATCCGATGCAAAACCGATTTTCTTTCGTGTCTTTGAAGCAAAATTTCACAAGTGTTTCCATCTGTCTTTCATTCAATTCATGTGACACCCATTGTCCACACTTTTGGATCTTTCCCATAGCTTTTAAACGGTCAGAAATTGTTTGTTGTGAAACATTTAACATTGCTGCCATTTGCTTTTGACTCAAAGTGTCATCTCCATCCATTGTCAGTCCACGTGGTCTTCCACGTTCTTCATTTCTCACATCAAAATCATTATTTCTGAACCGATGAAACCATGTTTTGCTTGTTGCTTCTGATAGAGCGTGATCACTATATGCCTCGACAAGCACTCGATGCGACTCTGCAGCACTTTTCTTCAAATGAAAACAAAAAATTAATGCTTTCCGCAAATCATCACTTTCTGGTACAAAATTCGTCATTTTTAACACGATGAAAAAATATGATGTTGTCTGTTCAATGACTTGATGTATACTAAATATTTTTCACAGATGTCATAGCAAACAAACAACAAAACAAATAAGGGCTCATTCACAACAAATGTTCCCTATCGAGGCATTTGTATCTTGACGCTCACTTCATACCGGTATACCGGTATATTTGTAATACTGCGATTTTGCGATTTTTTTCCTTTCTGGAGGAGAAGACTTAATGATGAACTCTATGGGCTGTATGGCAGCATATGCCTAGTCTTGAATACAAAGCTTAAGATAACTAAGCCATGTAGAGCGTATGGACACTACAGATCTGGCCCAAACAGTCTTCGAGTCAAAGCCATTGGGACAACGCAACAAGGGACGGCCTAGACTGATGTGGCGCACACAAGTGGAGAACGGCCGCAACCGACATGGAGTGCGCCAGGTCCACTCCGGACCTCAGTGCCACACGACGATGAATGAGGGGACTGTCATTCCTTCTCCTCCTTTTATAACTCTGGAAATATTTGTCAAACGACTCCGCATAGTACGTGTGGATAAGCAAGGCACCTTTAAGAGGAAACCAGCAGCTTTGATAAAATTGATTCAAGCTGTCTCTGCTTGTAATCCATCCAAAGTATTCGTTCCCGAGTTCTCATCTCATTTCCTGCATAAAGCCAGATGACAGCAACCTGATCACGCAATATTTCTTGCAACATTTTTAGTTTCTGGCAATCAGGTCAGAAGAGAAGCAATCTTTACCGAAAGTTCCCTACAGGAGCCTCACAGGCAATAAAACGACATCAGTTCAAAATTAATTGTTGCCACGTTTATTTTCAAATGAATTCGAGAGTGAAGCCAGTCCTGCAACTGTTCACACTCCGAGCGTCATCATCATGCTCTGCTGCATCTTCACAGCAGCCCTTGTAAGCTCATAAATTAAAAATACGCCTTACAACTAGATCTAAGCAATATTTACAAAATACAAAGGAAATGAAAGTCGATGGGGAACGTTTATCTGCCAGGAGGAAAAGTCCAATGGGGGAGAGAGGAATGATTGAGTGGTGTAGCAATGGAACTTCAATACTGCATTCAGACTGGGTTTTGGTGCGTCTAATCGATGTAGAACTGCTCCCTGGGGACGTTCTTCAGCAGCTGGTTGGCAAGCTTGCCAAACTCATGGGCCAGCTTCTTCTGCAGTTGCGGCTGCATGGCCTCCACCACCAGCATTCCGTTGTCGCGTAGGAACAGGTTCGTTGCCTCGGCTGCAAGCGAAAAATACACAAATTCAGTTTCAATGACACACAAGACAGACGCTCAGTGCGTACTCAAAATGCGGTTGTTGTTGAACGCCCTCGAAATGCTCATGTTGATTTTCTTGACGTCAAGTTCAATGTTCAGCGAGTCCACATGCAGATAGGTGCCACCGGTCTTCTCGTGCGCCGACACCTTGCCGGCCAGCTTGGCAATGACGCCATCTGAAAGCAGAAACCACTTAATGAGAGCGACCTAGGCGAGCGCCGTCGCACTTACCGAACACAGCGTGGAAATCTCCACCGCCCGAGGCCGGGATGATGAGCAGCACGCCGGAACTGGTGTACTTGGCTTCGATTCTCAGCTTCGGCAGCGCGATCGTCGCCTCGAATGGTTCATCGCCGTTGCTCAGCTTCATCTTCCTGACCTGAAAGTCGCTGGCGCCGAACACCTCCATGTTCTTCAAGGTGATCTTGTATCCCTGCGGTCCGTCGGTCAGCTGCAGGGACAGCGAGTCCATTTTGAACGGCTCCACAGACGGTAGCTGCAAAGAGAAGCGAACGCTTGAATTCAGTTGATCACTCTGCGCCGAATCTTGGGGCGATGGCCGTGAGCGGGTCAACGATTGTAAGACGAGGCCGACTCCGAAAGGCGGTCGTCAATCACAAAGCCCCCAACTGGCGGATAATGGCTCTTCGGGGAGAAACACGCTATTTGTGTTAATTGTCGGTGTGCCGGAGATTCGGGGGCAAGTCATTCTGAATGTCAGCGATTGCACAGATTAGGCCAGCAATCGGCCACAAAACTGCATCTTGTGGTTAGCGGAGGTCGTGGGATTGAGTTGAAGTATTTCTTCGTTGCCTTCGCTGGCGATCCGCTTCGGATCAAAGGTGAAGTGTTCGGTAATGCGCGCAGTTTGGCATGTTTTCGTGTTGCGTTCACTCGAATGGGTAATGAGGCGTGAGAGGGGGGTTTCGTGCATTGGAGGTTGGCGTGACATAAGACGGCTGCCTGCTGTGTGCACAAGAAGGTAAAACTAATGAATCTAATTAAGCGGAGGTAAGTGAAAGATGCGACGCATAAGAGGCACCTCTGAGGCTTTCCAGCAGATGGGGAAAATGTTTGAGTCTGCAGATGTGGCAGAGTGCGGAAGTAATTTTAATGCAGTGCGAGAAACGTACGAATGCCTTTGTATATAAGACAGTCCGGAAGGTGGAGCAACTTCGGGATGGTTTTACGTAACGCCGCGATGGGAAGTTGTTCGAAAAGTTGTTTTTATGTTTATGGCCCGAAGTTTAGAGATGCCTGGCCAGAATTGATCTCCGAAAACTTCGTGCCATTTGAATGAGGCGGTTGTCTCATTGTCTACAAAACCGCATCTCCAGCTAATCATTGTGAAGGCTATTAAGAAGTCATTAAATTGCGTCTGTTAAGTTTTGTTGTCGTCAGTGGGAAACGTCCGAGATGTAATTGAATATTTCGTTCCGACAAATATTCAATTTCCACAAATGCTCGTCTTGAAGGCAGTGATTTGTCAAGCCGCACGCCGTTTGATCAGTCAGTTATTTCAATTTTCAAGCTTGACGCTAGGGAATGACCTAATTCGCTGGCAAATGTGATGATTGCGTGATGGCGTGCTAAAGGAATCTCATAAACAGACATTATCTTTCTGCTGAGTGAATCATTGCAAACCTAATGACTTCTGATCATTGGACTGCAGTTTAATGTGAACTTTGATGCTGCAGGGTGCTCGCGTGCTTCGAAACAATGATTCAGAGATTAAGACAATTTTCTAAACGAATGAGCTGCTTGTTGAAATATTCAGCAACACGTAATTATAATTTCTTTTGATTTATGTATTTAGAGGTTTGGCTGGAGAGACATGCTGCTTGAGGTGTCCACCGCGGACTGTAGCGCCACAACAATAACAAGAAGAAGAATTTAGAAGTTTTCGTAGAGTCATACGTCATGTGGAAGCGCTGTGGTGGGACTGAATTGGAGATTCGCGATTTCTCGCTTCAGTGAACCACTGCGACTTTTCAGGCAATACTGTGATATTCGCTTATTTTGGAAAACTTAGTCTTCCTTTTCTTCTTGTTGCGCTACGGTCCAGGGTAGATCTGGGCCTCAACCATCATGCCCCTCCAGCCAGCACGATCCTTTGCCAGCTGCCTCCAATTGCGCACCCCAAGTTGGTTAAGGTCCTTCTCCATCTGTGTGCGTCGTCTTAGCCTAGACAGTCCCCTGTTGCGTTGTGCCAATCTTCTTCTTCGGATGGCGCTACAGTCCGTGGTGGACCTGGGCCTCAACCAACATGCCTCTCCAGCTAGCACGATCTCTTGCCAGCTGTCTCCAATTGCGCACTCCAAGATGGTTGAGGTCCTTTCCACTTGTGTGTGCCATCTCATTCTAGGATGTCCTCTGTTGCGTTGTCCCTGTGGTTCGGATTCGAAAACGTTGTGCCAATCACTCTGATTCAAAGAATTTTTGGGAAGGAGCAGTGGGAAAATTTACTCTACTACGTGTTTTGTGAGGACATCCTGAAAGGATGACTATCGGAATATGACTCAGCAGAGCGTGATCCCCAAGTGTACACATCATTTTTATATGGTGCCCTAACCCGAAGCTCTCATTTACTCGTGGTTAATATGAGAAATGAGCACATTTTAAGCCGCCGCCTGCCTAAGGATATGGTTGGCAAGAACGAAGGCGTGGTGTCACTGACTGACTAATGAACAAATGAAACAAAATCATGTTTCTGTTCGAAATATCGCGCACCACGTGCACGTCCAATCAACAGAAGAACCGTTCATATCGATATGCCGTTACATTCACTAAAACTAACTGTTCGGTGCTTTATAATAATAATAATAATTGTTGGCGCTACAGTCCAGAGGGGGATCAGGGCCTAGCTTGCTCATCAACTACTCGTGTTATGCGCGCTATTGTTCTCTCACGAGTAGAAGGGACCTACAGTTTTTTGCCGACTCCGAACGGCGAAATTTGAGAAGCTTTCTTAGACAGTTATTTCTCTTTGAGTGTTGTCAACAGCTGGAAAGAGGAGGTGCCGTGAAAAATTCGAAAAATTGGTATTGAGCTGGGAGTCGAACCTGGACCCTTCGGCGTGTGAGCGTCACACTCTACCCACTACGCCACGGCGACCACAATTGTGCTTTATGCGTTAGTTAAATGAAGTGGTGTCTTGGCGTAGCGTAGTAAATTAAAAATTAACGTCTTGGCGTAGTGGGAGAGCACGACATACGCCGAAGGTTCAGGTTGAAGCCCCGCCGAAGGTTTAGGTTGAAGCCCGGCTGAACACATTGAATTTTTCGCGTCACCACATCTTTCGAGCTGCGCACAACACTAAAAGAGTAATAACTGTCTAAGGAAACGCTTCTCAAACTTCGCCATTCGGAGTCGGCAAAAAACTGTAGGTCACTTCTGCTTGTGAGAGAACAGTTCCCTGTGGAATGTCGCACCATCCAGCTGTCATTAAATAAAGGATCCGGGATTTAATAATTGAGATGCTGGTTAGAACGTTAAAGAGAATCATTATTGCTGAACAATTCGTTCTTCAGCTCAACAATCTTGATGTGCAGAAGCTGTTGTATCAACAACAAGGATGTGAAACACCTCTTGTCAAAATTGATATTTTACAGGAAATGTTTTGTTATTGCATACCTTCGCGTAACGGGCTTTCCTCCAAGATGCTGCGATGGAACCTATAACAATAAGCGTCGCACTCTAACCACTACGCCACGGCGGCCACGATGAAACCTCCGAAATTATTTTCTGTCAGAATAGGTAATCTACAGCGGTAATCCTAGGATTGACCCAAGGAGGCCAACAGTCGCCACGTTTTTGCCCAAGGAGGCCAACAATCGTCACGTTTTTGCCAATATTCGTCTACAGATATTGGAAAATGTCATCGAAAATTGATTAGATTACGTTCGAACTAGCTGTGGAGGTCATATGCCCGAAATCATAATCAAATCTATGCACCAGGAGATTATCCTTCAAATAGTATGTTATGTTATTAAAAAAAGTAGTCTTTGTTTCATTCGATTTCCAAGTTCTACACTTTGCATCTATTTTTTGGTAAATGGACTGTAAACGAAACCTTTTATGAGTAAGCCTGGCTTACGTTTGGCGGGTTTGATTTTCCTTTTGATTGATCCTTTTGCTTAGGTTTGAAGTGTCATGTTTTGACTGTTGACTCTTGATTTCTTTTATTGTAAGTTGCGCATTGAAGGAAACAAACTTTTGTGGTGATTTGGCAAAAAGTAACCAATCGTGATTTGTAAGTTTTTTGCAGTATCACAAATCGAATTATTGTTGCAGCTTACGAAAAGTATAAAACGTAGGTTTCTAAGGGACTAGAGCAAGACCTTGAAGTAAGCAAACGTGCTTGCGTGTTTTAGTCACACGTGGAACAGTGTTTTCATAGGAGATTAGTATACTTTATGTGAAATCGAGAGAAAATGCCAGGATCAAATTCAGGCATATGCAAGTCATTGTACCTATCCACTAAGCCACAGGGGCCACATGAGTCAATTAAGCCCGATAAAGATGTTGATCATATATTGAGTTGAATTGACGCACATAGGATGTGTCACTTTAAGGCCATAAATGACATACGTGCCCATTTCGGCCTTAGATTGGAATGTCGATTTAATTGCCTAAGCGAATGGGAATTGTTGAATCTATTTGCATTAGAAGATCTAGCACTTACTCGGTACAGCAAAGAAACACTAAATATTCAACGACTACTTCCTCATACAGCAACGGCCAATTTTTCCAAATTCCTGCACCCTTTGGACCACCGACACAATCCTATATATTCTCATTGCCTTGTATCTCGGTCTTCTTTTTGCGTACCGCACAGCCGTGCCACAGTGGTGCCTTTCCTTACTTGGAAATAATATTTAGCATTTCGTGCAGTCATCTACGAAACATGGAAATTCCCCATTCGACTTTCATTTTTTAAGATTTCGCAACAAATCAAAATTGAGCTGAGTACTTTACAAAATCAAAAGGAAACATTTACTTTTGGCTTTAGAAAACCAAATAAGCATTCCCAAGGGATAGTGAGTTATTTGCCAACAAAGAAAGTGGCAACCTAACCTGTAACCACCATAAACCCAATTTCGCTGGGAAACATTAAGGAGTCACAGATATGTGTTCATCAGGGACATAGTCCACAGCTTCCTTGTCTTCCGCCCTTGAATAAAATTGGACACCGTTCTTTATAACATTTGGTATGTCCCAAACTTTCAAAAATAAGGCCTCCCAACAAAAATTCGTCAAGAATTGTTGAAGTCGTCAATCATCTGGGGGAAATCAGCTGATCGATTAACTGCAAATCTGTCCATCTTCTCATTTCACGGTTCATAGCTCCCAGTAAAGCCTTCAACCCATATCATCATATTTGCTACAACTTAGTTTAGCTTGGAAGCAACCCAAATAGGAAGTGCCGCTGCCTCTTGTTTACATCGCCAATAATCACAATCTTCGTTAGCATTCGGTGATTCTTCTAGTGTTTGCACTCGTCGTTAGTGTTTACATTTTCGGCAAAATGTTTTTCCGCAACATGTTACATGCCAACATCAACGCGAGATGAATCAAACAACTCCTATTAACACAAGACACACATGTTAATCCGAAGACCTTGTCGAGGCTACATGAGGACTTTGACCTGAGTTTTCGCTGTTAAATGGGAAGTTCACATTTGTAGGATCGTCGCGGGACGTGCGAAAATAATGAAGGAGACTGAATTCTGTGAAACATAAGGCGCTGCCTTAGGTCGCGTTTCCATTTTTAAGAAATTTTCTTCACTCTGTCTGTAAGCTCGTGGAAAGAAAGAGATTTAAAAACGATTAGGATAGTCACTGCATAGCGGCTTGTGGCGAGTAACAACAGTTTTGTATTGACTAGTGACAACCAGTGACAAATAGTCAGCCAGCCAGTACAAATAGCCTAGTGACAAATAGTTTCGTATATTTCGCGCTAGCGGCTAAGTGACGCTTTTGTTAAAAAGAAGTCGAGAAGGACTTCGTATGAATGTTGCTGGTCTAACCTTACATAAAGATTATACGAACTTATGTGCAAAAAATAGATCACGGAGGTCAGAAACAAATTCAAAAACTTTCAGCAGTCGTACGATGAAAATTCAAATATTTTTGTGTTCTGTTTGTAGTTTCAGAAAATCAAAGAACGTCCCAGCTTCTGATAGCTCTACACATCAACTTTTTCTTTTCATTTTGAAAGAAGAAACTGTAACGCACACTGCATAACGTTGTTTAGAGTAAACGCCTATTTTTCCTGGGACATTAATTGCTCCCCTGTGGAAATGCAATGGACTCTCATAAATAACTAACGCACAAGCTTCTTAAGGAGGAATTACAAGAATTCCTCGGAATTTAAGAAAGTCTCTGTATAACTTCAAACGAAGACGCGACCTTATTTTCGCCAATCAACCCTGAATACAACATTGGGTAGCTTAGTTTGAAGTTCTTTCAAAGCACAGACGAAAACTTATTTTTTTAGACAATTTTAAGGGCAATTGGTGGCCGCTTTGCCGTAGTGGGTAGAGTGCGACACTTTCAGGCCGAAGGTCCAGGTTCGATTCCCGGCTGAACACCTCGAATTTTTCACGACATCACCTTTTTCGAACTGCTGACAACACTCAAAGAGAAATAACTGTCTAAGAGAGCTTCTCAAACTTCGCCGGTCGGAGTCGGCAAAAAACTGTAGGTCCCTTCTGCTCATGAGAGAACAGTAGCGCGCACAACACGAGTAGTTGATGAGCAAGCTAGGCCCTGTTCCCCCTGTGGACTGTAGCGCCACCCAATTATTTTTATTATTTAAAGACAATTGAGTTATGACCCATCTGTCTTCACTTTGACTATTTGCCAAAGAGAGTGAAGTAGACAACTGTTGATCCGGCCCTGAAGCTGTCACAGGGTAATCAGCGAAAGCTCAAATGTGTTGTTGAACAAGTGAGAAAGAAAATGAAAATGAAGAAAGCTCGATTCCTTAGTGAAGTCGAAACGCCTATATTCAGGAATGAGGAATAAGCAAGCGTATACGACTTCGATTGGAAATGGAAACAAGACCAAGGACGAAATTTTTAAGCTGTTTTCTAATCGTTGCCAGTACAGTAAGTCGTGGCACTCAATGTGTGTAAGTGGAGTACATTCCACTTACACACATTGAGTGCCACTACAGCCCATAAGTCATACACTTCCTGTGCGCACGATCGTTCACTCACGAATGAAGTGGCCGTTCGGTTACTTGTCATGTTCCACTGGCAGAAATTAAAAGTCTCCTTTCTTCTGCAGAAAAGCCTTTACAAGGCTTTGCAGCAATATATAGCAGTTGTAAATGAAATATCTGAACAATAAAAGCCAACTTTCAAATGCCAAAGGTCAAATTTGAACTGTCTGAGCGTCGTTAGAAGGTTTAAAGTGGTGAAATGTGAACAGTTCAGGTGTTAAGTCTGTGACTTGTGTTGATGTTTGAATCGACATCCAATAAACCACTGCCCGCCACTAAGAATACAATCAGAAGGGGAACTGAACTGAAATTATTTCCAAAAGCACCAAACTGCCAAGTCTATCCCAGCTCACGACAAAATCGTAGAAATTCAGCCAATCCAACCGAACATTTTCTGAATAAAATAAAAATACATACATACATTTGCATCGGTATCTCCTCCCCCTCTCTTCCTCTATACCTTCGGCCCGTGATGTGACTTGATCCGGCCACTTAAGGGTACTCGCAACCCCTTTTGCACGCGCCAATTAAAAAAACAAAAAAAGTAGATCGTACATAAGTAGATCGGCACATCGGGACATTAGTAGATCGGCGCAGCGAATATTCCAGAGGAATTTTAAGTTTATACATCCAAACAAGCGTTGGGCGCCACTTTTCGCAGCCAACAAACAGTTTACAGACCTTCTTTCGAAGCTAAGCACTCTGATAAATCTCAAACCAAGAGTAACGACTCCTCCTCGATGCTCCAGATGATTTGACTGGATTTATGAATCACATGATTCAAAATCACATCCGTATCACTATTTATAGTGTCAACGGAATCACTGATGAAGAAAAGACCATCTACGGATGGCGGCTAACAGACCCAGGCTTTGAGGGAACCTGACTGGTAGTGACAGCTTGACCAGAGCCTATATTCTGGTGCCACGAGAGGTCAGGGGCCCATGGAACTTCGGTTCCAGCCTGACAGTGCGGTAGGCCCCCTTGTGGGAGTATCGTGGTGGCTGTGGTTTATCACCTAACATCGCGGGTAGAGTCGAGGATAGTGTACTGTGCTGACTTGTCTAGTTCATTATTTAAGCACAACTAGTCAAGACGGCCGCCGTGGCGTAGTGGGTAGAGTGCGACGCTCACACGCCGAAGGGTGTAGGTTCGACTCCCAGCTCAACACCAATTTTTCTAATATTTCACGGCACCACCTCTTTCGAGCTGCTGACAACACTCAAAGAGTAATAACTGTCTAAGAAAGCTTCTCAAATTTCGCCGTTCGGAGTCGGCAAAAAACTGTAGGTTCCCTCTACTCGTGAGAGAACAGTAGCGCGCACAACACGAGTAGTTGATGAGCAAGCTAGGCCCTGGTCCCCTTTTGGACTGTAGCGCCAACAATTATTATTGTTATTAGTCAAGACGGTTAGGGGACTATCCCTTCTCAGTGTGGAGTTGCATTCTCAACCGGGCGCTGCGACCCAGAAAGCGGAAGAGGCTTTAGAAAGGCTTCGCATCAAACCAAGGTGGGGTGATTGCCCCTCAAGCATGATCCTAGTTTGGTACTTGGGGAACTAAGGCGTCTAGTCTTGCGTTACTTACGACTCTTGGGAAAAAGGTTCCCCGTGATATAAGCCGTTAAGGCAGGTGGTCACATAAAACCAAATCCCACATCCTCCTCGATGCCTGACCAATTATTCCACAAAACGACTAAAACCAACAACGCTTTCGAAGCGTTGACAAACGGATTAAGTTTGGGCTATAAACACAGTCCGTAATCAAACTGGAAACTAAACATATACCATATACTGCCGTAGAAACCGAAAACCTTGCGTTGTCATCGATAACAGCCAAACACACATTTCGCGTCTCTTTCCCTAGAGAATAAAAGCAACCTTGTGGTATACAGATACACGCTTTTCAGACAAAACAAAAAGAACCAGAGTTTGAGAGAGTCAAGCAACAGCAGTTTTAGTTGTCATACGTCAGCTGTACATCTCTGCGTCATTCAAATAGCAGTTTCAATCGCACACAACAGTAACCTGTTTAGGGCATAAAACCTAGAAACTTAGGTGAGGTCAGAGATTGCACTCGTGATCTCCAATTGGCCTTGCAACGTGATTTTTAAACTACCCGAACTTCGTTCTGAAATTGATTAGACAAAAAACCCGCTTGAAACCGGTTTTAGAGGTAATTCTCCCTGTCGGACATTCGTCAAATCCTTTCCCAGTCGCCCCTACTAAAGGCACTCAATTGTAATTCCCAGGTGTGGTGCTAGAGTCGGTCAGCTGTCACATGCAAGCTAATTCCAGCCAACGTGTCTCGGACTCCGCACAGCCAGCCCCAAGAGTCTGCATGTTTTCACAGCGTGCACTCGCTTGCACTTTCCACGTCATTCAACTTTCCATCGTCTCGCGGCGGATATTACGCAACCCAACGACTCTCCAGTGGACCGCTGGTCGTCTGCGTCTGAATTTCGCACCTCGGCAGGTGCCGTCAAGCGTTTTCTAATCTCCCAGCCGGGCAAGCCACGTTGCCGGTAATTGCTTTAGCGGCTCGCACTTCCAGAGTGATCGAACGTGCATTTGCGGGTTCGTATGCGCAACACTCTGTTGCTGTGCAACTGTGCAGCGGATCTTGCAATCTGTCAGTGGCAACGGCTTGCGCATGCAACTACCGAGGAGTGACGCAACTGCGCTGCTGAACTGTGTCCTTTTGAACTTACCGCGATCTCGGGAATTCCAGAGGCCAGGTACGGCCTCAAGTGCTGCAGCGATCCCTTGAAGCACTCCACGATCTTCGGGTCATTGCGTTTGCACGGCTTGATGTATTCGGCTGCAAGACAAAAAAGAGACAGAGAGAGAGGTGACACATTAATTCGTTTCTTTCAAAATCGAAATAAAATAAAGGAAATGAGAGACATTCCGATACCGCCAGCACCACCGCCGCCGACGACCTTAAACTTGAGTGAGAGACGCGAACGCACAAGGCCGCGCATCGGAGGCATCTGCCTTTGCGTGTGCTATTTCGCTTTCTAGGTTAGCAGCTCATACTGTGGTCAGTCAGTTCAGTTTTCGGGGGACTTACAAACGTCGGACGACCTTGGCCTTGGATGGGCCGTTTGCTTTTGCTGCAGGCGGACGGAACCTGTTCTCCGTGAAGGTGTCGATTGGTATCGTTTGTAGGGATCGATGCTTATGTGGGTTCGCTTGTCGGTAACGAGCTTCGAGTGACATGGGCGACGGCGACGATTGTGCTAATGGACTGTAAACAGATTGGTTTACATTGGCAACTTGAATTAATTAAGAGGCATCGTTAAGCAATGGCTTATGAGTTTAGCTGTCCGACAAGTATTTTTTTATTTACAGCGGTAATCTTGACGCCAAGCGCCATCATCTTTAAAATCGGAAGTCATTGAGAAGGGAAGGCATGTCAGAGTGAAGGAGAACGATGTGGGACACCAAATTGAATTGTGGAACTTGACCTCGCGTTGGGCGCCAGGGGTACTAACGTCCACCCAGAGATATATTCAAATAGATGTGCTTTGGCGACTTTGATGTAAGAGTCAAACAACTAATACGATGAGACTCCTGGGACGCCTATAGAAAGCTACTTTAGGTGCACAGCTACGCCTCCGAACACTTCTTTAACTGCACAGACTTCCGCCATTTAGGGAAATTTCAGTTTCTTGTCGATATTCAACGGTGAGAAAATATTAGAAAGCTGACTGCGATTTTTTTTCTAGTACCCACACATTGGCAAGGAAATTCAACTATTGCTTGCCTGTTGCTGGTTCTGTGAGCGATATGTGGGGAACAAAAGGCTAAGCTTAGACTGAACTACCAAAAAACTGGCTTTAACTTTTCGGAAGACTCATAAAGTAGCACGGGATCATCCTTTTACGATGTGCAGCAAAATCAAATGCAATGCATAAGCTTCAGCGTACGTAATCAAACACTTCCTTGAGATTGGTCACAGAGATGAAGATTGTTTTAAAAGGATTGGCTGCCCAAACTTAGACTCCGACAAACGTTACGCTAAGTTTGTGTGAGGTGGTTGCCTGAAAAACTTTGCTGAAGCCAACGTAGTACCCAAAGGGAACGCTGGGTACTGCGCTGGCTTCAGCAATGGATACTATGCCTCAAATTGCAAATAATTTTGACAGTTTGTGTCCCATAGAGATTTTCGCCTTCCTCCACCATTATTCACTTCAAACAGGCTGTTGTAGAGCCAGGTTAACCTACCCAGGTTGTGGTCTCAGCAACCTCTACTGAGTCTTTGTATGGTAAGCCTCATTTACTTGCATGTCTTTCCATCAGACAGTGCCTGTAATCAGAAATATGGCGGAATTGCCTTTTCGGATGAAGCCTTTGGTCAAAACAAAAATCAGAATTTGAAGAATGTCAAGCTGCAGGAGTTGTTTGAGATTTCCTTGCCACACATGTGCCACCTGCTCTTAATAAGCTGAGTATCCTCTCACATGCTCTTCCAGACACTACCTTAGACACTTCTAAGGGCAAGTTAAAAAGCGGTTTTGAATTCCGGTGGTGCCAACTCACAGTTTTATGAAATGTCAAAAAATATGTCAATCGCAATTATTTTAAAAACGAAGTAAATTTACACCGGAGACCAATAGGGAGACAGTCAACTCCCTCGTCTCCCGCCCTTGAATTCATTTTGACAGCGTTTTTTATAACATTTCCCCTCCTGAACAGCTGACGCACAAAAAGGATTTTGTTTGTTTTCAAATGAGAATACGTGTGAAATGTCTATATGGTGGATCTCCTCACTCTTCACACTGTTAGAAGGAGAGGGCATGTAAATCAAAAACATGTGTTTAAACATGTGTGAGTAAAGTGAGACAATGTTCGATGATACGTAAATAACTTTCAGAATTTGAGGTTATGTCTACTACAACACGTAAATAACAGTCAAACGGTCGATGGACAAAGGGGAAATTAGCTGTTTGATCAGCTATTCAGTTTACCATCTCCTTCCGTATTGGTTTCTGATTTGCACTCTCGACAACACATGACGAACAAGAACTTATGAGTGGTGTTAAAGATACAAAAAGAGTCGAAAAAGCAAACAAACCACGGCACAAAGAAGATCATCAACATAAGCTAATGAGTGCATGTAACAATTCTAGGAATCTTTGCCCCAAAATCATCGAATGACAGTCGTGGACATCACTCCCCTCATTAGGTGGTCGTTCCGATTGTCATTTAACACATCACTCGAAAAGTCCCGGTCCTTTAGTCGACCATGGATTTTTTGTTAGTGGCGCCCCTACATGTCCCAAAACTTATTTTATAATCTGTTAAATTTTAGAAAAGTCATATCTCAATTTTGTGATCTTAAATCTTGACGCGAACTCGCCTAACTTTCCATTACATAACTTTAGGACCTTCAATATACGGCTACGACATTTTATCGGCAGAAAGGGCTGCTCTTAAAAGGATCCATTGACGTAAAATTCAGCACAGATGTCAGTGGCAGTTGAAGAGTAATAACATTTGTCGCAATTGGAATTCAGAATTATTCGGGCTTATTAAACGACGTGCGACTACATTTTGAACGCACCTCATCACCGCAAACTGCCTTTAACAAGCCCCAGGTCAATAACTGCTCAGGAAATTTATTGACTGCTTGAATATTGAAAGAACACATGAATTCTTGAAAAAGAATTTGAATCTTTTAGAGTAAGATCCGCTTTACAATGGCGCGTGATGGGTATTTCAATTAACGACAACCAGAGAATTTGCTCTGAGTTGAAGAGTTCCGTCTCCGCTGAATAACTTACAAGAAACAATGTCAGAAACTATGAAGTCAGAACTTCCTAGAATCACAAAGTCAGCATGATACCACTTCTTCTTAACAGTTTCAGATTGAATGAAATGATTGAGGAGGACCGTCAGATGTAAATCCACCTCAAAATCGTTCAATCAGTAGTCAAAAAGGTATTCGCCTGACGTCTGTAAACATAACCTTCACGCAGAAGTGTCAAACACAAACGTCATACAGTTTATTGATCTTTTTTATCAGCGGTGCTCTGAATTTAAATTCGATCAAATGTAAGCGCGCCGCCGTCGCTGTCGCCACCCCACTGAAGAGTTACGTGCAGAATGCTCGATTGGGATTCCAATCGTGAACTGAACCGAATTCAAATTCGATCATTTATACTTCCATTCAACGAATCTTGAATGTCAAACTTGTCAAAATAGACTCCGACGGGGAGTGATGATAGAGTCAGAGAATGTCAGTTGAAATGGGTCTCGGAAGACGAAAATATGAGATTTAGTCACGCGCTGAAGTTCATGATGTACGTCAGAGTTTGTCTGTACCGGGGGATAGCTTGAGTGATTTTTTTTTTTCTGCAAATGACATGTGTATGATGCTTTGTTTGGGGCGTAAAAGAAGACGAGTAGCGTGCTAGTGAATGAGATGTCTTTGCTTGAATTCAGAATGATCCTTTTCCGTATGCGTGTTCCAAATCAAAATGACTGGCACTTGTAAATGAGGGATTTACGAAGCACACTTCAAAAAGAAAATTATACTTTAAACTAAAAGCTTTCTCTTTCAAACTAACAGACGTCTCCGCAAAAGCACAAGTCTTAAAAGTGCTAAGTAATAGAATTGATACTGATCTCCTCGATCGCAAATGTAAGGAAGGTTCCAATGAACTAATGAGGCGACAGGTTTCGCACAATTGTGTGAAGGACGATAAAGCAGAAATACCCAATTTGTGGACTTCATGCTGATACTTGGATTTTGTTAACTCCAAAGCGACGAATATTCAACAAAGTTTAGCAAAAAATTTAATTCAACTGAAAAGTGTACTTTTTCTTGTTGATTTCCTTCAACCTGACTAGATGGAAATTATATAAACTGAATGAAGAAACAATTAAAAGGGCTTTTGAGGTGGAAGTCTGTGTCAAAAACTAACGAATATCTGTTAAGAATTACAGTGACTGACATATGAATAAAGAAATGACGACATTTGTCCCTCTCGATGTCCCAAAACTTACTTTCATTCAAAATAAATTTACATCACGGTTTAGAGCATTTTGCAAATTTTAAAACTGTTTTAAGTGGCTCCACTGTAAAATTTTTCTATAAAGAGATGTTATATCCTCACTGTCTTACTATTGGGTCTAATACTTAATTCGTGCTAAGAGATGGCGTAACTTGTATTATTCGATTGCAATTATTCCAATGGAACATGCGTTGGAAATCTACTGCCATTGTACGTGTCATTCATTTAAAGCCTAGCAGCAATCATTTTTTTCACTCAAATTTGTCGAACTTTGTGCCTGAAAAAATGTTTTTGCGGGGAGTTCTTCTTAAATACTTTAATATGAAAAGAACTGTTGCCGAAAGTCATCGTATATTGGTGAAAGTCTATGGTGAGCATGCGCTAGCTAAGGGAAGGTACCAAAAGTGGTTTGCACCTTTTAGAAGAGGTTATTGTGGGTTGGAAGACAATAAATGTCCGCGGCAGACAAAAAAGTTCGAAAATGAAGAACTGGAGGCATTACTCTATGAAGTTTGTTGCCAAATACAAGAAGAGCTCGCAGTGTCACTCAAGCAGCCATATCAAAACGTTAAAAAACAGCTGGATATATTCAAAAGGAAGGAAATTGGGTTTCATATGAAAAAAAACCGCAAATCGCTCAATAAGTCCCGGGACTGACATACGAAGGTTGCCTTTTATATTTCGGGACTAGTCAACCCTGGTGTTGCAATCTGGCAACTACCAGCTCTATCGTAAAGTTTGACATTTTTGAGGTTATACGTACTCAGAACGTTTTGACATACGAGTGCTATTTGTGTTGTTTGCAGTAGCTTAAAATATTCATCTCGCCCAAAAAATCGAATTAAATCGTGAAAATTTTCATGCGATTATTTTTTACAACTTTCGACGTGGATTAACTCAATTGGATTAACTTAACTAACCACAGAGCATCGATGAATTTAATTCAAATTTTGGCGATGAAGCTCCATCAAGGACCAGTGTTTGTCGATGGTCCGGTAAATCCAACCGAGGGAGTAGTTCACTCCAGGACGAATTTCGTGAAGGTCGTCCAAAATCAGTTGTTGTTCCGGAAACCATTGATGCTGTGCGCCAACTGATATTGCAAGATCGTCATGTGACCTATCGTGAGATTGAGACAACCTTAGACATAAGTGGGACCAGCATCCATTCAATTCATTTGAAACTGTTCATTTGAACATTTGACCGTAAAAAAATTTGTTCGCGTTTGATCCCACACGTGTCGATTGGTCAAAGAAATGCTCCAAAAATACGATCGCTGTGCTTCGAAACACGTCTATGATATCGTGACAGGTGATGAACTGTGGATTTACGCGTATGAGCCCGAAAGTAAACAGCAGTCGACTGTATCGGTGTTTCAAATTGAGTCAAATCCAACACAAGTTGCTCGCGCAAATCACTTCCAAGCAAATGGTCGGCTGTTTTTTTCGGAAAAACTGGACATGTCACAACCGTACTAGAACAACGCAGAACAGTCAATTCTGAGTGGTACACAACCATTTGTTTGCCAGTTGTCTTCCAAGAAATCAGGAAAACCAACCACCGAAGACGGACCACTCTTCACCACGACAATGCGAGCTCTCACACATCGGCTCAAACAACTGCATTTTTGAGCACTCAAAACATCGATTTGATGAGTTATCCGCCGTAAAGTCCTGACTTGGCACCGAATGACTTCGTTTTATTCCCGTACATAAAAAATAAAATGAGAGGTAAACGTTTTTCGACACCTGAAGAAGCGGTTGATGCGTTCAGAATGCTTGTTTTGGAGATACCTCAATCAGAGTGGCAAAAGTCCTTCGACAATTGGTTCAAACGCATGCAAAAGTATATAGATCTTAATAAAGAATAGTTTGAAAAACAATAAAGCTATTTTTGGTGATTAATATTTGTTTTTGTTCTCTAATCCCGAAATATAAAGGACAACCCTCGTATAGGGGGCGCCACTAACAAAAAATCCATATTATTTTTAGATTCAAATGATACCTGTCAAGTTTTAATGACAATCTAACATTTCGGTACCTTTTTTATAGAACGATTTGTCTTCGGTCTCAAAATAGGCTTCAGTTTCGGACGCCACCTCCTCATTCGCGCTATATTTGTTTTTTTGGCGAGCATCTTTTTGAGGTCTAAAAAAAGAGAGAAGTCGCCGGTCGCCAGATCTGAAGAATATGGTGGGTGCAAAAGCAATTCAAAGTGGCCGCCGTGGCGTAGTGGGTAGAGTGTGACGCTCACACGCCGAATGGTCTAGGTTCGATTCCCAGCTCAACACCAATTTTTCGAATATTTCACGGTACCACCTGTTTCGAGCTGCTGACAACACTCAAAGACTGTCTAAGAAAGTTTCTCAAATTTCGGAGTCGGCAAAAAACTGTAGGTCCCTTCTACTCGTGAGAGAACAGTAGCGCGCACAACACGAGTAGTTGATGAGCAAGCTAGGCCCTGGTCCCCCTCTGAGGACTAGCTTCCTCAGCCACTTCTCTTCTTTTGCGTGCTTCTTTTGTTTCAAGATTAGAAGTCTCCTTCAGTTTTTTGTCGACTTTGAACGACTAAATTTGAGAAACTTTTCATAGGTCATTAGTACTTGTTGTGTATTCTTAGCAACTTGGAAGATCTAGAGCTGCGAGAAACTGGAAACAAGTCTGCCACTTCGATATGTGTGAGTCGCTTACAGCCCCTGCATGACAGTCTGAATTAATAATTGTATGGCGCGACAGTCCACAGAGGACCAATTCTTAGCTTGCTCATCAACTACTCGTGTTGTGCGTGTTCTCTCACGAATAAAAGGAACCTTAACATTTTGGCCGACTCCGAACAGCAAAGTTTGAGAAGCTGTTTTCTTTAGACAGTTAATACTCTTTGAGTGTTATCAGCAGCTCAAAAAAGGTGGTGCCGTGAAAAATTACAGATGTTCAGCTGGAAATCGAACCCGAACCTTTGCCGTGTATGTGTCGCACTCTACCCATTACGCCACGGCGGCCACATGCCGATCTTATTTAACTGACTTAAGTAAATATTTAAAAAAAAGCATTCCTCAACCATGTCTTGGATTTGAATTTCAGAAGAGGAAGTTCTAAATTCCCTTCCCTCTTGTAAGACTCTTATAGAAGTTTAAACGCCAGATGTAAAGCAAATTTTGAAGCGATTTATTCATCTTCTTGAGAGGCACTTGATGCAAATCAATGTCTACACACAAG
This sequence comes from Eristalinus aeneus, assembly GCA_955652365.1. Taxonomy (NCBI): domain Eukaryota; kingdom Metazoa; phylum Arthropoda; class Insecta; order Diptera; family Syrphidae; genus Eristalinus; species Eristalinus aeneus. Next base: position 5,322,341 of record OY019130.1, on the reverse strand, counting down.
TGGGAGAAGAAGAAGTTGTCTTCAAGACTAATAAATTCCTTAACAAAAGAGTGTGTGACTATAAATTGCATGCCTTTCTTTTATTTATTTCGTTTGATCAACTGAATTAAAAAGGCTATTGCGTTCACTACGACTTCGTTTCAAAACCACACAAAGAATGCGCATACTGCATCACTTGACATTTTCACGCCGATGAATTCATAAAATTTAAAATGCAAATCATCGGAGTCAGATAAAGTTCAGACTGTTTTTTCATATTTTGAATTTTTCTGTGGATGTCTTTTTCTATGTTGTCACTTTTTGTATATTGCGAACACATTCACATACTTGCATGCAAAACAAGGCTACTGAGATTCCACATGAATTTGTTTCCGTTTCTGTGTTTTAAATTAAGTCATTTCAAAATAAACTGCAAAAATTATTTTGAAAACTTTCTTCAAGTCGCATAACTTTTAATTTTTTTTTTAAATATCAACTAAATTTTACACCATTTCCAATCTGACTTAAAAAACAATGGCAGGTACAATTTTTCACGATGTCTTTAAATGTCTTTAAATGTAACCTTTAAGGTCATTGCACAATCAAATTTGTAATTTTAAAGCACATCTTCCTGAAATATTGTCTACCACAGACTTGTAAACAGATCAAAGCAAAACATTTTTCAAAAAAATGTAAGTTTCCGGAAACTCGTTGCACAAGACTCGTGGTTCAGCTGTAAGTGACAGCTTGTTCTGGCAACTGATTGGAAATTCCCTATTAATATGCACATGCACCCTATAATCATAAAAATTTAATAGAAACACATATGAAACTGAAACTTGCAGATTAAGCAAATATCGTATAATCAATCAAAGGACTTATAATGAGTAGTTTCAATGAAATTAGTTTAACCAGTTTCTGTTCAGTTGATCTATCTCACAGTCTGACTGAAGGTTAATAGCTCTCCAACCTTATTTCGAATCGAACGAATTTATACTTGAATCGAAAAACAAAATTTTCCATTGCTATTCCCACATACACACTCTATGTTGTTGTCTTAGAAAACAAACAAACGGCTAGACTATCGATTAGCTGAGTCATCGAAAATATTCCAAGCTTTATGCCGAACGATGATCGCTAGGTTAAGTGCATCATTACTTGAGAACAAGAGGAAGTTACTTCATATAACCATGCATGTATGTTCAATAGCGCGACAGTCCTCAAGGAGACCAGGGTCTTACTTGCTCATCAACTACTCCTTTTGTGCGACACTCACAAGATGAAGGTCCAGATACGATTCTCGGCTGAACATCTCACATTTTTGTAACAGCTGTTGCGAGCTGCTGACAACTGTCTATGAACAAGCTTCTCAAACTTGGATCTACCGGGGGCGGCAAAAAACTGTAGGTGCCTTGAACTTAAAAGAAGAATTCAACAACATGATTAGTTGAGGATGACAATAGACTCTGTTCCCCCTGTGGACTGTCGCTCTATCTAATTTGCAGTCAAAATACATTCAGCGAGCACACTCGGACGACTTTAGTGTTTGATGTAACACAACTATCATTGAAACTGAGTGATCTGTTATAAAGGTAACACTGTTGTTGCAGTGGAATGAATAACTGATAAATGTCTAAAATTAAGTGACTCGCATATACCTTGAAGTATAATTAAATATATGTGGCCGCCCTGCGACGCTCACATGCCGAATAATCTAGGTTCAATTCCCGACTGAACACCTCGAATTTTTCACGGCACCACCTTTTTCGAGCTGCTGACTACACTCAAAGAGTATTAATTGTCAAGAAAGCTTTTCAAAATTTGCCGTTCGGAGTCGGCAAAAAACTGTAGGACCCTTCTACTCGTGAGAGAACAGTAGCGCGCACAACTCGAGCAGTTGATGAGCAAGCTAGGCCCTGGTCCCCCTTTGGACTGTCGCGCCAACAATTACTATTATTATAATTCAAATATAATGTAAATATGAAATAAAGCAGAAAACGAAACCAATTGCACGTATTCCCATACCCTTACCCACTCCTTGTGTGTTATGTAGAAATGTAACAATTGTTAAGAAGACGATGAGGACATTTCAAAAATTTAGCTGGGGTAAGCATTCCTCAATTTAATCGAGTATTTTTCTAAAAAAGTATTTTCACTATAATTCTTTTAATACAAAAATTCAAGAGTGAGTGGTAATGACTACCTTAACATGGTGAAATTATGAAACAAAATGACGCAGTAAGAAGTATTCCGCAATGGAAAACCATGCAAGGAGTGTGTAGGCGTCTGTGGACAGGCTTATCGCATCCACCTGTTGCTGTCCATGGCGAACGCCCTTGGTGGTGTGAAGTTGAACTCAAACGAGGCTTGTGAAAAGTGGCTGTTCGAGTTCTTTGCAAATGAGGAGGGGGGCTTCTATGACGGGGGTATTTTGAAGTTGCCGTCTAGATGGGAACAGATTATCGAACAAAACGACGCCTATTTGAACTAAATCCGATCACTGTAACACTTTTTATGAAGCATTGAATGAAGAGCAAAAAAGCGGAGGTATTGACAACCTAATATTAGCAAGCAATATGTTGTATGCTGACGGACGGCAATTTAACATCGTTCTTGAGCTAATGAGAGCATAAATGGAAAGTTGGCAAAAAAATTAAAATAGAAACACTCCAAAAATTAATGCAAAATAGAGTCTACGATACAATTAAATAAAAAGGTGGACTCATTGGATGTTAACTGTGCGCAAAGGGACATCGAAATTAATTTATTTTTTTGAACAGTGTGATCTATGAAACTTTACAGAAATTTTTTAAATGAAATACGTGTTTATTGGTAAAGGAGACATAAGTGTTTCTTATTTTTATCAATGCTTTCGTTTTACTGTCTGTACTTCCTCTTTTTTTTTATCCTCTTTAATCATTTTGGGACGCACCTTATTTATAAAGCGGTCATCCTACAATGGGTGGATGCGACAATTCTCGCCATAGTCCCGATTCCAGGACAGAACACCTTGCAGTTACTCACAACACCTTGCAGTTTCTCACAACTTCTTGCAGTTTCTCACAACTCCTTGCAGTTTCTCACAACCCGATCTCTGTCAAGTTCTAACAATTGCCAATGGTAGAGCTCTATGAAATTTTGCGTTTTGAATTTGACAAGAAAACACGCACAGGAGCCTTCCCCTCCTGGGAGAAAAAAAGAACAACCAATACGTGAAGCCGGTGAAGAAGCTATGTCCCGGTGATGTAGTGGACATTCAGTTATTACTTAGTCTAAATTTACTTATACAGCAAGGATCGAAATTCCTTACTCAAAGGTCTAAGAAAATGCCCCACAAGACGCTAATCTTACCCGCACTCTTCTACGGAGCCGAGTGCTGGACGATAAGCAAAACGGCAGACCAGATTCTTGTTTCCCTTGAAAGAAAAATTCAGCGGCGAATATATTTCCTTATCTGTGAGAAAGGCGAATGGAGGAGAAGACACAACCGTGAACCCTATGTGCTGTACCAAGATCTGGATGTAGTTCGAAAGGCAAAAATCGAGCAAATGGACAACAACGCTCCAGCTAAGAGGGCCTTCGAATCCCAGCGTCAGTTTTCGAGAAGGTGAGGATAGCCGAACCTCTGGTATAGAGACAAAGTGATTGCGGACGAAGGAGAATAAGGCTGAACCTCTGATTAGAGACCAAGAATTGCGGATGCTAGAGAGCTTGGTGTTGGCAACTGAAAGCAGCGTGCCCGGAACAGTCAAGAATGGAAGGTAGCGATGGCTCAGGCTCAGACCCTTCATGGACCACTGGCCCGACAAGTAAGTTAATAACATTTACGTATGTAAAAATAGGCCAACGCACATTATTAAAAAAAGACGTACTTGTATATACTACGTAAACAATAATTTCAATGTTTGGGAAACGGATTTATGCCTGGGCAATGAACGACTGTACAAAAGAATTGAAAAGTATTCTCTGTAACTGAAAGAAGCTCTTTTCTTTTGAAATCATTTCCAATCCCTTTGTCATCATTGACTTCAGAAAGTGCTTTCGAAGTGAACGATTCGTCAAATACTCCAACAAACTAATGATCAAACTCGCAAAGAGCTCAGACACACTCCAAATACTGCAGTTGACCATCAGAATTGAGTGTGAGTCATGAAGCAGCAATGTCGCTTCGCTCTAACCTGCCCTCTGGCAATCGAAGTGGCTAAAGTGCCTGAAACAATTGTCTATGACTCCCAAAGGTCAGACGAAACACAACAGTCACTCATTGACATTGCCACCAGAACACAATCACTTAATGCAGCCAAATTCACGGCTGTTTGTCCACTATACACTGCTACTCCTCAAAAATGCACAATGGATGCTCGATCGCTCGTCTAGGCCACTCCGCAGATTTTCTCCTTCATTGACCTCAACACCACTGAGTAAGCTCCGCCAGGCAATCCAACTCACAATCATTTAATTATGCGATCTTTTTAGTGCTCGGTCATTAATTCATCATCCGTTACTACAGTGATGGAGGCATTATCAACAAAACCAAGAGAAAATAAAAAACTCAGCCAACAAAATCTTTACACCATCTCATGCATCGTTTGCGTTGCCGCACCACCTGCTCTCGCATGCGTCCATCTCCATTTCGCAACGTTCGGCTGAATAAATGTCAAGGAAACCCCAATCGCTGTGCCGTCTACCGCGGCCAACAGTCCACAGAGTCCATCGATAGGTGTTCATGGGTGCAATCCCCTCGTTGTCTAGGGCAAATACTATAAATCACCGATCACCGCTGTTCCCAAAACTGGCAGTGAAAGAAAAAAATATCTCCGCAGCTCGATACCATCGACAGCGGCGGTCTTCAAGTCACAAACAATTCAAAGTGCCGCGTTGCACGCACCCGCCCGCATCCGATGGAGCGCAGTTCACGATGAGTAGGATGCGTCCGATCATCGGAGTCAATCCAGACGCGTGACGAGACGCCGGAAGTCTATTTAGGGACACTTGCCTCGCGCCATATGAAGCCGCAGCACGACACACAAGCACCGCGCCTAATTTAATTCAATTAAAAGCGAAAGTGTCTCTCAATCACCACCACCACCACCAGGGAGGAACAAGTTGACTTACGGATATCGTTGTTGGCGGCGAGAATCACTTGCAGCACTGCGAGGACAATTATGGATTTCCACATTTTGGATCGATTTGAGATGGACTTCCTCGACGAGATGAAAACGTTCCGTGGGGACTGACGATGCGCGCACAAAGATCACAAACTTAAAAGCCGATCTCGTGGCTGCATCACTATTTATCTGAAAGATACCGCGTCGTATGCAGACCGCAGATCTTGGGCAGCTTTTCGATCTGGGTGAGCTTTCCTCAGTCTCGCAGACTCCGTCGCGGTGCTTGCGGCTGGCTGTGGCGCGTGCCATGTGCGGTCTGGCAACACTGTGACTGTGGTCTTGGCGAAGCAGGAAAAACTTGTTCGGCCGGGCTGTTTGAGTTGGGAAACTGTGAGTGGAATGAGTCAATGCGAGCCAACCGCCAGAGAGCTGTTTGCGGTCCGTGCCGTCTAATGTGTGGAGAGAGCTTTGGTGGCGCACGAGCCCTTTCTCCGATGTTTTTGTGTTTTTGCTTTATTTTTTGCATTCGCCTGGTGGTTTATGGCTTTCAGTGGCTGTGTAGGTTTTTGGGATCTCTTCCGTGGGATTTCTGGTTTGTCTATCCCTCACGGCAAAGATGAGTGACATCCTTCAAGTTAGCGATATGTGTCTCGAAACGAAATGTATGTCGATTTCCCCGAAGTGAACGGTAATTCTGTTGCTTGACATGTGACATGACATGTGACATTTCGTAACAGCTGCGTCACATCTTCGCATGGAAAGTGTTAACTTTAAGAATTTGCGAGCAAAACAAAAGTTTACGATAAGGTTCAACTGGTTTGTCTGAATCACAATGATTGACAAGGTGTCTTCAAAATGAACACGTTTGACGAGCCTCACGAATTAATATGGAAGTCGTTAAATAGGACCGGACATGTTTTTCAGTTTCTTGTTCGCTAGCTAGATGCCTAACGGAGTTCATGAGCCATGGTCTTAGAATGTCCTCTCTAAAGGTAGAAGAGATCACGACAAGTGCATTGCACTTACTGACAGAAGGGCATTGAGTTTGCTTTTTTTTAAACTAGAAGCTAGGATGAAAACTGTAAAAGTTTAAATATATAACACTACGATCTCCCAGGGTTGGAAGGGATCTACAGTTTCTTGCCGAGTCCGAACGGCGAAGTTTGAGAAGCTTGTTCATTGACAGATGATAGTCTTTGAGTGTCAGCTTGACAGATGTGGTACCATGCAAAATTCGATGTGTTCAATCCGGGAACAATCGAACCCAGTATCTTTGGTGTGTGAGTGTCGCAATCTAACGACAACGCCTCACATACAGTAAACTCCAAATAAATAAATGTTCACTGATCTAGGTACGGTTTTAAAAATGTCTTCTAACGAAACGAGATCGAAATTGTAACCGTCCACACAAGCTATAGTATTGTCAGATGCAGGTTATTAAACTTTTTTTTATTTGAGGGGCCTCTGAATTGGTTTTCAACTTATTCGACACTCTATTGGAGTTCAGTTCAATTCAGTGTCAACCAACGTGTTAATTCAGACAAAAACATCTTAGGCAGTGTACTTGTTGCTCCTTGACAGGTAGTTCGGTCGCTCCCATAGCTTTGTTCGACTTCAACTTCGATACTGCTATGTCCACCTCGTCTAAGTCAGGAGACGGAATTATTGCCTATCTTCTTCCTAGTTGAGTAGATCATTCTGCCTATCAGATGAATTTGGGCCGTTATCGCCGTTAAGGAGTTTACAGAAATGATCTTTCCAGATTCTCAGTACAGACTGTGACTCTACTAAGAGTTTTTAATTTTGGTCCCGGCAGGCTTTGGTCCGAACCTTGTATCCTCCGGATAGCAGTTTTACCTTTCGGTAAAACTTTCGGACTTCATTCCTGCCATAACACCTTTACATTTCCTCAACCGCGAGCTTCTCATGCTCCTTCTTTTTCCTTCTGAGAAGCCGCTGCTCTCCCCTTCTTCTCTGTTCGTTGAGCTCAAGAACAGCCCTCGTTGTTCGATGCAGCGTCGCCTTACAGGCGTCTTGTTTGGATGCATGCGCTTTCCTGCACTCGTCGTCAAACCATGGGTTCCTTCTGGGAGGTGACGTGACACCCAGCACATCAGTGGCAGCTTTTTTGATGGCTTCTTGGCTTCTTGGCAATGTTTCCAGTCTTCTTCTATAGTTAGTGCAAGCAGCGTCGAACTCTGAATGAGTTTCAGGCTCGGTCGGCAAAGTTCCAAGCAATCACTTGCGATTGTAGCTTTCCGACGTCAAACCGTAATGGCCTGTCTCGATTCCGCTGATCTCTCGATATGCGGGTTCTTACCTTGGCTACAACAAGGTGATGATCCGAGTCGATTTTGCATTTCGGAATGCTAGGACATCGAGAATACTGGAGTAGTGTCTGACAATCCGTGATCAATCTGGTGGACGGTGGATTGATCAGGAGATCAATCACCGCACAGCTTGAACTCTTTCTTCAGTCGCCATGAAGACACGAAAAAGAAACAACGGTTGAACGCAGAATTTTGATTTAGAAAAGTTCGGGGGGGGGGGTCCTCATTTCCCTTTGAGATTCTCCATTACGTTGTCTTATCTAGCTGAATACGGGTAACAATGTTTTGAAAAGTTCTTCAAATGGAGGCTATCCTATTTAATTTTATCTTAAGCCTAAAAGTAGCGCTTGGCAAGAGTTAACCTGCTTCCAATCTCTGTACTTCCATTCTTTTCATTCTTCACTTAAGACCCGAGACAGACCAAGTCCTCCACTGCCTCTAGTAATACCCTGCCCAAGTTGCCTTTGTTAGGCGCCTTTTCTCATTGACAGCATATACTTTGTTTTACCACCAGCCACACTCTGCACGCGAATCCTTAAGTGGTCCTCTCACTTAAATATTGTCCGTTTAAGCCTCCAACTAGGGAATTGTGCTTCTAGTAAAAAGTTGTAATTGTCCAACGATTTCCTCAGGAACGGTATTAAATGAGGGCTTGGTGTGAGCCCTTTTTAACGTTGAAAGATCAGATTAGTTCATTTCTAACTTTGACGAATACGTGAGATTGCTTTATCGGCTGTTTACACAATCTGACAGTTGACAGGAACAAAACTACTGCGCAGCTTCTTTCTATGAGCGTTTAACAGAAAACGTGCAATTGTTCTGGTCTAAGGCAACAATGACACGAAGAATAATAAACGCCATATCAATGAAACTGTCCTGCTCCACGGCAAGACAAACATTTTTGAAAGCGGGCCAAGGCGTGTTTTATGTTTCCACCTGCTTTGCGTCTACAAATAAAATGCAAAAATGACTGTCGCCTCTTCCTCTATAATTTCGGCCTGGGCTTTGACTTAAAATAAAATGCAAACATGACTATGGGGCATAATGAAGAAAAGAATACTCGAATCAGATAAATCGTATGGAGAACTCAGACATCGTAACAAGTTACGCACTTAATGTGAAAAGGAATTTTAACCAAGAAAGACTTCAATCAACAGCGGTAGCTTTCTGTCTTCTCAAAAATCGAGTTTACCAAAATTTTGCATTTTAAATTGAAGATGTATGATTTCTCTCATAAAACTGGATAGAACATAAACGTCCTCTAAGCCCCAATTGAATATTCAAACAATTCTTGCGATGAAACACTTCCTGACCGAGGAATCAAACCAGTTTGACGGGAGCTCCGTGTCGAAAACAGATGCCAATATGGCCCACGTTCAGCTGCAACCGCACGCCAACAGAAATTGCGCAATCAATTCGCAAACCCGCCGGCAAAAAGGGTGAGGTCAGCACTGATTTCATGAGCAAACAAAATTTGCTTAATCTTTTGCACTGAATGCTGTCATCAGTGTTGACAGAAAAGTCACTTGTTGACAAGGGAATTTTACACGCAACCTGTAAGCTGTTAATTTGTGGTTCAATTTCGGCTCTGCCTCAAGGTCTTGTAGGGCTTTTTTAATTTTGTATTGCAGCACCGATCGGGCGATCATGAGTGTAATCGAGCAAACAATGAGCTCGTCAGGTCATGTATACGAATGCGCGATTTTCCCTCTCGTTGATTTGTCCTTGTGGAAAACGGAGAGGGAGTGGGAAACGATCTCAGTTGTCGACAGTTATTCTTTAAAGTTTTAAACAAGAGCAGAAGAAGTGGACGCCGTCAACATTATATGGACATGCGTTCGCAAAGTGCGACGAAGAGTTTGATTCAACTACCAGACGTGTCAAACTATCCTTTTTAGAACGCAGCTGTCTAGAGCCTTAAGGGACAAGAAAATTAACTGGAGCAAGTTCGGCAAATTTGAAACACTAGAACGATCAGTAACCGTGAAAAGTAAAAATATCTAGGCATCTGGTTGGACCAGTTTTTATATCGTGGTATCCATGTAGACACAGCTCTGACCTGCCTCCGCTATGGTAAGAGGGCTGTTTTACAGCAGTCATCTTGAGACCAGGGTGAAGTTGATCTGCTACATGGCCCTCATCCGGCCAATCATGTTACGAAAGTTGAATTTTATATTTCGGGATTGGGTAACCCTGGTGTTGCAATTTGGCAACTGCCAGCTGTACCGTAAGCTTTACCATTTTTGAGGTTATATGTACTCAGAACGTTTTGACATACGAGCGCTATTTGTGTTATTAACAGTGACTTAAAAGATTCATCTAAAATTTCCTTAACATCGCATATAAGATTTTCTCTGCCGTACTGTGTGAGCGCCTGAAACCGTTCGTCAACAACCTGATAGGTCCTTATCAGTGTGGTTTCAGGCCAGGGAAGTCCAAATCGACCAGATCTTCACACTGCGGCAGATCCTGGAGAAGTCCCAAGAAGTCCCACCATCTATTTGTCGATTTCAAGGCCGCGTATGACAGCGTGCATAGAGACGAGCTATACAGTGCCATGTCTAGTTTTGGCATCCCTACCAAGCTCGTCAGATTGTGTAAGATTACAATTGAGAACTCTCGCTGCTCCGTCAAGGTCGGTAACGAACTCACCGAGACCTTCGATGTCAAAAAAGGTTTTAGACAAGGCGACGCGCTGTCATGCGACTTCTTTAACATCATTCTTGAGGGGATCGTGCGGAACTCACACGTCAACATCAGAGGCATGATCTTCCACAAGTCCGTTCAACTGCTAGCTTATGCGGATGACATTGACGCGATCGGCCGAATTCAGCAAGCCGTCAATGAGGCGTTTGCTGGAATTGAAGTGGGAGCTGCAAAAATAGGTATGACGGAAAATGAGGGCAAAACTAAGTACATGCTGTCATCAAGAAAGGACACACAACATCGACGTCGCAGACAGAGCGTCACACTAGGCAGCAGAAGTTTCGAGGTAGTCAAGGACTTCGTCTACCTCGACTCCGCGGTAAACAGGGACAGCAAAATCAGTACCGAAATCAAGCGCAGAATCACTCTTACCAATCGCTGTTTCTTTGGGCTCAAGAGGCAATTGAGTAAAAAAGCCCTCTCCAGAACGACCAAAGTGACTTTGTACAACACCTTGATCATCCCAGTCCTGCTTTACGGTGCAGAAACCTGGACGCTACCAGAGGCGGATGAGGAAGCTATTGGTCTCTTCGAGAGAAAAGTTCTGCGTACGATTTTTGGTCCTGTTTGCGTTGATGGCATCTGGAGGAGAAGATTCAACCACGAACTGTATGGGCTGTACGGCGGCATGAGCTTAGTGAAGCGTCTACGGATACAACGCTTAAGGTGGCTAGGCCATGTAGAGCGTATGGACACCACAGCTCCGGCCCGCAGAGTTTTCGAATCTGAACCACAGGGACAACGCAACAGAGGACGTCCTAGACTGAGATGGCGCACACAAGTGGAAAAGGACCTCAACCAACTTGGAGTGCGCAATTGGAGGCAGCTGACAAGAGATCGTGCTAGCTGGAGAGGCATGTTGGTTGATTCCCAGGTCCACCCCAGACTGTAGCGCCATCCGAAGAAGAAGAAGAAAAATATTTATCTCGCCCAAAAAAAATCGAATTAAATCGTGAATTTTTTTTTACAACTTTCGACGTGGATTAACTCAACAGCAGTACATCGATGAACTTATTTCAATTTTTGACGATGAAGCTGCATCAAGGACCAGTGTTTATTGATGGTATGGTGAATTCAACCGAGGTCGAAGTTCACTCCAAGACGAACTTCGTGAAGGTCGTCCAAAATCAGTTGTTGTTCCAGAAACCATTGATGCTGTGTGCCAACTGATATTGGAAGATTGTCATGTGACCTATCGTGAGATTGAGACAACCTTAGGCATTAGTGGGACCCGCATACATTCAATATTGCATGAACATTTGACCGTCAAAAAAATTTGTTAGCATTGGACAAAACACAATTTGTCAATCGCTCAAAAAAAAGGCTCCTATCGATTGGTCGAAAGAAATGATCCAAAAATACGATCGCGGTGCTTTGAAACACGTCTATGACATCGTGACAGATGATGAATCGTAGATTTACACGTAACAGCAGTCAACTGTATGGGTGTTTCAAAATGCGCCAAATCCAACAAAAGTTACTCGCGCACGAAGCACCTCCAAGCAAATGGTCGCCTGTTTTTTTTTTTTGGAAAAACTGGACATGTCGCAACAGTACCACTGGAACGACGCAGAACAGTAAATTCTGAGTGGAACACAACCATTTGTTTGCCAGTTGTCTCCCAAGAAATCAGAAAAACCAACCGCCGAAGACAGATCATTCTTCACCACGACAATGCGAGCTCTCACACATCGGCTCAAACAACTGCATTTTTGAGCACTCAAAACATCGATTTGATGAGTCATCTGCCGTATAGTCCTGACTTGGCACCAAATGACTTCTTTTTATTCCCGTACTAAAAAAATAAAATGAGAGGTAAACGTTTTTCGACACCTGAAGAAGCGGTTGATGCGTTCAGAATGCATGTTTTGGAGATACCTCAATCAGAGTGGCAAAAGTGCTTCGACAATTAGTTCAAACGCATGCAAAAGTGTATAGATCTTAATGAAGAATATTTTGAAAAACAATGAAGCTATTTTCTATGATTAATATTTGTTTTTTTTTGTTTGTTTGCTTTTTTTGTGGTCGCCGTGTCGTAGTGGGTAGAGTGCGACGCTCACAAACCGAAGGGTCTAGGTTCGACTCCCAGCTCAACACCAATTTTTCGAATATTTCACGGCACCACCTCTTTCGAGCTGCTGACAACACTCAAAGAGTAATAACTGTCTAAGAAAGCTTCTCAAATTTCGCCGTTCAGAGTCGGCAAAAAACTGTAGGTTCCTTCTACTCGTGAGAGAACAGTAGCGCGCACAACACGAGTAGTTGATGAGCTAGCTAAGCCCTGGTCCCTCTTTGGACTGTAGCGCCAACAATTATATTAATATTTGTTTTTGTTCTCTAATCCCGAAATATAAAAGGCAACCCTCGTTTATGATTGTCTCGTGTGGTTCAACGTGACTCCTTTCCAAATGGAAAAGTTGAGGGTGTTTGAGAAGCGGTGCTTTCGGGCTTGTCTTCGTTTATATCGAACCTCAAGAAATTCCAACCCAACGAGATTCTGTACAACGAAGTAAGTCCTATATAGATAGATAATTTTGTTGTTAAGGTGATTCGGAGTAACACTGCTTGGGATATGACTTCAACCAACGGTCTGATATTTTGGGCTTACAACCAAAATGAAATATACAGCGAACGGGTTCGTCTGAACGGCTTCAGTCCATTTGAAGCTTTCCTTTTTCTGAATGTTAAAGGACTGATACAATATAGGGAAGTATGCCCTATCATCTTTCACGTCGCACGCCAAACACCAATACCAGCCAGCGTCGCTCCCAGCCACGTGGATCTCCCACATCTCAGTAAAGCGACTTCTGCCCGCGACAGAAGAGTTTCTGAGAAGGAACGGCATTTCTTCTAATGTTTATACCAGAACCAGCTTTAAATGCCGCTAACGTTTTAAAGCAAGAAACAGGGTTGTTCAGCCGTTAGGGCTAACTCACAGAACATATATGTGGCGAGTATAAATAGCCCATATACCCTGGTGTACGCGGCCGTATTACCAGGTATACTGGTATGAAATGAGTTTTTTTTTTTGAAATTGAAACATTTATTATTAATGGGAAAGTAAAAACATTTTACTCAAAGTATTGGCCATTGTTTTCTACACATTTTGACCACCTTTCTGGATATTTGTGAATACCACGCCAATAAAATTGTTCGTCTTTTAAAGCAAACCAATCAGACATCCAATTTTCGACCTCCTCGTAGGAATCAAAGTGCTTCTCAGCCAATGCGTGTTCCATCGATGAAAACAATGAAATGAAATGGTAGTCGGAAGGAGCCAAGTCTGGTGAATACGGCGGGTGGGGTAGCTGCTCCTAGCCAAGTGTTTTGATTGTATCCTGAACCGGTTTTGCTTTTTGTGCAGGTGCATTGTCATGGAGCAAAATTACCTTGCCGTGTCTTCTGGCCCATTCTGGTCGGTTCTCGATCAATGCATGGTCCAAATTGATTATTTGTTGTTGGTAGTGATCAGTATTAACGGTTTCACCAGGTCTTAGGAGCTCGTGGTACAGTACACCATTCTGGTCCCACCAAACACACAACATTGTCTTCTTGCCGAATCAATCTGGTTCTCCAGTCGATGTTGCTGGTTCTCCCAGATTAACCCAAGATTTTTTCCATTTAGGATTCTTAAAATAAACCCATTTTCCATCTCCAGTAACAATCCGATGCAAAACCTATTTTCTTTCGTGGCTTTGAAGCAAAATTTCACAAGTGCTTTTTCGGTTTTCCATCTGCCTTTTATTCAATTCATGTGGCACCCATTTTCCACACTTTTGGGTCTTTCCCATAGCTTTTAAACGGTCAGAAATTGTCTGTTGTGCAACATTTAACATTGCTGCCATTTGCTTTTGACTCAAAGTGTCATCTCCATCCATTGGTGGTCCACGTAGTCTTCCACGTTCTTCATTTCTCACACCAAAATCATTATTTCTTAACCGTTGAAACCATCTTTTGCATATTGCTTCTGATAGAGCATGATCACCTGCACCACCTGCAACACTTTTCTTCAAATGAAAACAAAAATATAATGCTTTCCGCAAATCATCACTTCCTGGTACAAAATTCGACATTTTTAACACGATGAATAAATATGATGTTGTCTGTTCAATGACTTGATGTATACCAAATATTTTTCACAGATGTCATAGCAAACAAACAAAAAAAAAATAAGGGGTCGTTCACAACAAATGTTCCCTATCGAGACATTTGTATTTTGACGCTCACTTCATCCCGTTATACCTGGTATATTACGGACATAGATTAAGTGTTGTGAAAATATTGTAGCTAAGGAGAGATACTCTCTAGAGATAGTGGCCGCCTTAATGTTGTAGGTAGAGAGCGACAAGTTCGATTCCCGGCTAAACATCTCGAATTTTTCGCGGCAGCACCTCTTTCGAGCTGCTGCCAACTCTCAAAGAGTAATATTGGCGAAGAAAGAGCTTCTCAGACTTCGGTAAAAAACTGTAGGTCCCTTCTCTTATTAAAAGTCATTAATTTCAATTGTGGAAAAAGTTAATTTGGAATTGTGTAGGTTAGAGTTATCAGAATTCAGTTCCTTCTTGAATGCAATGAGCAGAGTTAAGCGTATCACACCTTCATTCGGGGTTTGATTTCGGAGCTTCCGTTCTGTGGTGCTTCGGGATTTCAAGTATTTCAGAAATTAGTGCCTTTGGGATTTGAAAGTGCAAAATTTTATCCCCAATTCAGATTTACTGCTTGTCCTTTTGATTGTCTGCCAGAGATGATTTTCTGGGTTAACGCTGTGCTCTTGTGTTTTCATGATCATTCCACTTTCGCCATTTGATCTGCTGGTTGATCAAAATCTGTACCAAACCAAACACTACTTTTGAATGTGACACACTCGAATTTGGAGTGTTTGAGGAGTTCATTTTGTCTTCGTTTGTAAGTAGTCCATTACTGACGTTATTTTCACTACCTTGAACAACAAAATCAGTCAAAGTTCCTTAGCATCCTCGTAAAGCTTTTATTCTCTGTTTACAAATTCCCCAAAGACCACCAACCCACAAACAACAACGAGACACCTGTTCAGACACAATTCCGTCCCCCAAATTGGCGGCAACGTCTGCGATCACAGGAAGACATTCAATCACAATGCGAAACAATAAGTTCTCTTGTTCAAAGCGCAACGTGTCCAGAATCAATTTCACCCCCGCGCATTCAAAGGCAAATCGACGATCTTTTATCACCGATGACAGCGACAGAGAACAATTACTGACGAGAACAATAGTCTTGAGGCACGTTCTTCCATCAGTTTAAGGTCATTGCTTGAGGCGGACTGCTTATGGGAGCAAGGAAGTGTTCGTCAAAGATGGCTCATGTCGCACAAATTTTTCGCTCAGTGCGAAAACAAAGTCAAACTCAGTCAAGGTTAGGCTTGCTAACTTGAAGTGAAAATAAATTATTCAAATATGAATGCGATCGGATGCGAACTGACCGGGGAGGAAGGCCCGCGACTTTCGTTATACGAGCATAAATATTTATGCCAACGGCATGAGGAGCTTTAGTCAGATGGTGACAAGCATTCAGCAGAGTCTTTAGCAAACTTCTGCACTTGATGTGACCTGTTTCTTGGGAAATCTTAATTGTTGGTAAGATGCTAATTTGTGAAAACAAGTTTATGACCTTTTCAGAGAAAATTGCGAATTTTTAATTGCCTAGGATTATGTCGATTTGGAAGTTGTATAATTTAGTGTGGTGTCCTACTCGTTTAAATGTCTCCTACTTTAACTTTGACTCCTTGAATTCGGAGTTGGACGCTTACATCTGTGTGACATTTCCTTCGAATCGGAGCTATTGGGACAACGCAGCGGGCTAAGATGGAACACATAAGTGGAGAAGGACCTAAACCAACTTGGAGTGCTGAACTGGACGCAGCTGGCGAAAGATCGTGCTGGTTGAGGCTCAGGTCCACCCCTGACTGTAACGCCACAAGAAGAAGAAGAAGAAAGGAAGCCATTTTAATTATGAGTATTGTCGGTTATATATCTCTCTGTCTGTCTCTCTGTGCATCTCACAGGCTTAAGAAAAATTTTATTTTGACAGTGTGATCCAACAGAGTAAATAAGATATAAAACGCTTTTTGAAACACCTTAGAGTCTATCCAGAATTTGTTTTTTTTTTTTATTTGTAATTAAAAGCTAGCAAAAACGAAACCATTTATGAGTGAGGGGCATTTGCATTTGCCCATCTTATTCTTTATTCAAAGACGTTGGGGTCGCTTTAAAGCATATCGTTAGGTTAAATATTAAAATAAGTTGCTTTAGGAAGTCAAACGCTTTCTTTCAAAAAGATTTAATTACACTTTAACAAGAAGGCATTTTTTTGATCTGGCTGAAAATTAAAAATTATTCTTTAAAAAGTCAGGTGGAGGAAGTTTTGGAGGAGTGACGGAGTGACTTTAGAAACGGTTGCGAACTCATTGCGAACTTCAATGTCAAACATAGTTTTGAATAAGGTGACTCGAGAAGATCGTGTGTAACTCAAAAGTCAACACCAGAGGAAGGATCTTTCAAGTCAGTTTAATTGCTAGCTTGATAACATTGACGTGATTGGACGAACACAACGAGCCGTTAATAAGGCTCTTGCTGGCATTGAAGCGGAAGCGGCTAAAATAGGTCTGTGGGTGAGAAATGTGAGTGAAACGAAGTTCATCTTTTCGTCAAGAAAAGACACACAAAAACGACGTTTCGGACAGAGCCGCAAAATTAGGCAGCAGGAACTTTAAATTAGTGAAGGACTTCGTCAAGCTCGGCTCCGCGGGAAACAGGGACAACAATATCAGTACCGACATCAAGCGTAAAATCACTCTTGCCAATCGCTGTATCTTTGGGCTCAAGAGGCAATTGAGTAATAAAGCCCTCTCTTTATATAACAGCTTAATCATTCCAGTCCTAGTTTATGGCGCGGAAGCTTGGACGTTACCAGAGGAGGATGAGGAAGCCCTTAGTCTGTTCGAGAGAAAAGATTTGCGTGCGATTTTTGGTCCTGTTTTCGTTGATGGCATCCGGAGGAAAAGATTCAACGACGAACTGTATAGGCTTCACAGCGACATGCGCATGGTTAAAGCGTCTTCGAATATAACGCTTAAGACGGCTAGACCCTCTAGAGCGTTTGGACACCACAGCCTCGGGTCAAAAAGTCTTCGAATCAGACCCATTGAGACAACGCAACAGAGGACGGCCAAGACTAAAGTGGCGCACATAAGTAGAGAAGGACCTCAACCAACTTGGAGTGCGTAACTAGAAGGAGCTGGCGTAAGATCGTGGTGGTTGGAGATGCATTTTGGCTGAGACCCAGGTCCACCCCGTACTGAAGCGCCACAAGAAGAAAAAGAAGAAGAAGAATGAGAAGAAGAAGAGGAAGAAACAGAATGAGAAGAAGAAGAAGAAGAAGAAGAAGAAGAAGAAAAAGAAGAAGAAGAAGAAGAAGAAGAAGAAGAAGAAGAAGAAGAAGAAGAAGAAGAAGAAGAAGAAGAAAAAGAAGAAGAAGAAGAAGATGATGATGATGATGATGATGATGATGATGATGATAATGATGATTTTAAAGACCGCAATTAAATATTACTTTCTTGCTGAGCAGGAAATTTAAAGAATAACTCTCTAAGCCACTGTAGTGATATGTTGTCACTCGTAGAGTCAGTTGTGAGCTTATACAGGGCCTAAGGTGGCAGAATCGGCCTCAACCTGGAAAAATATTTAGTGACAGAGGAATTGCACGCACAAGGCTGATAGTTGTTCAAGAAACTAAACCCTAATGCGGGATGGCTGCGTTGTCCAATATATGTGCAAAATGTGCACCAACAAAAGTTAAAGAACAATTTCAAACCAAAAATATCGTTGCAAGATCAATTTTATGGAAGATTTGCCAGCTCCCCCTTTTCAAACAGATCAGTGATCGTAACTTGTCAAGTCAGGCGCAGTCCTTAACTGCTTCCTTTCTTAAAACATTTGTCTCGCTACACAGAGCTGCACCACGTTTGAGTTCTGATCAAGCTCGGTAAGTGTTCAAATATTTTAATCGTATTGAAGAGCCTTCTCTAGACATTAAGCTTTGAAGGTAATCCGCTAATTTAAAAGAAAAAAGATTTATAACGAAGCTGGACTTGTTTAACTTGAGCTTTGAAACATCACCGTTTTCATTTAAAAATTTTGCTTCGGTCAGAATTATAAAAGACCATTGAACTATTGGAAACCGATGTAGACTAGATCTTTTGTCAATTCCTACTTAAGACTGTGAAAGAAAGACCTGTGGCCGCCGTGGCGTAGTGGGTAGAATGCGGCGTTCACACGTGCAAGGGTCTAGGTTTGATTCCCGGCTGAACACCTCGAATTTTTCACGGCACCACCTCTGTCGAGTTGCTGACAACACTCACAGGGTAACAACTGTCTAAGAAAAGGCCCCTTAAATTTCGCCGTTCGAAGTCAACAAAAAATAGTAGGTCCCTTCTGCTCGTGAGAGAACAGTAGCGCGCACAACACGAGTAGTTGATGAGCATGCTAGGCCCTGGTCCTCCTTTGGACTGTAGCGCCAACAAATAGTATTAAAATAAAGACTCCGACAAGGGTACATCGCTTCATTTTACTCAACCTTTGGTAGATCTTGGACATTGATTGAACTGAACTGAATGATTTTCAACTGATGCCGATCAAGGTTTCTTATCAAAAGGGATAT
Source organism: Eristalinus aeneus (assembly GCA_955652365.1). Lineage (NCBI taxonomy): Eukaryota > Metazoa > Arthropoda > Insecta > Diptera > Syrphidae > Eristalinus > Eristalinus aeneus. The sequence continues at coordinate 5,303,524 of OY019130.1, read as the reverse complement.
TTCAGTATATCCCGGCTCTGTAAGTTATTGTCTGTCCGGAAGGCAGTATTGCCTACAATCTTTTCCAGCCTTCGAAAATAATTTTCCGCGATTTGTTTAAAATGAATCCATTTCATATCCTTTTCATATCATTAATCTTCAATGAAGTTAATTCCATGTCGCTCACTGTGATCGCATTTCTCAAACACCCGAAAAGTATGCAGCGCTTTGGAACACCATAAAGAATTTTAATTTCACCCATCAGTTACTCATCGGCGCAGTGACAGGTGACACATTCAAAATTAATTCGCACGTACCACTGTATCTGCCCATATCTCGCCACAAAAGTGGCATTTTTCTTTGTTGACCATCATAAGCTGACAGGAGAACTACATGTAAACAGAAAACCGCCCGCCCTCTATCGTTTTGTTTCGAGCAATATCCCCGATGAGCTAGAGGCTAAACAATGCTCCATCATCCTACCCGCACCCATGAATGAACGAAGTCACAGTTTCCAGAAATTAATAACTCTCCGTGCAGGGGATTTTATAACGCAAGCCTTATTATTCCGGGCACCACTTGGCTCCCATTCGAATTCCGTCCGCATGTTATCCAGCAGCGGTAGGGGCGGGTGTTGCGGAATTCAAATTAGAGTACCCACGCACTTCAGCGCTAGCTGCAGCGTGTCATTGTGTTTTTATGCAAAGAGCCATCACCTTCGGAGTACTAATCAACAAGAGTCTCCCATTCTGCCATTCTTCCCAACCATTCTGGCAGTACAGCGTCCCAACGTCCTCACACACCCCGACTCCTAATACAGACGGTGGGTGGCTAGTGCTAGGCACCAGATTAACCATCGCACTCTTAAGAATCCGCTTCAGAAAGAGGGACAAACCTCTCATGCCTGCGAGTGGTGTCGTGTTCTTCCTCATACCAAACTGTTCTGGTTTCGCAGAGGCCCCGTGTGTGTGACGGTCGTGTACATTGGCCCAACCATTGTGCTCGTGGTTGTGCCGATGCAATACTTCGCTCCTCACACATTCAGAGCGACCGAAGAGGCGGCAGAGAAATAACGCCGAAGACGACTCACAGAACGAGAAGAAAGACAGACACAAAGGTAAATCCATCCATCTACCTGGCTCCGGCTGTCCCCCCAATGGAGACAGTGTTTCGTCGCATTCCCTCTGCTCCCGCCGTGACTGCTGGAATGGTCACGCACCTTCAGCTTAAAACGGTAAACCCAAGACGGTTTTCAGTTCATTTGTGACCTAGACCTCGTGAAAGTTGTGCTCATCGAAAGGCAAAAAAAATATTCGACTCCGTGGACGTTCGTCGGCTCTTCTGTGCTCTGTGTGCCCTGTGTGTGTCCAATTTCTGTTTGCAAGTGACGCACCTCGTGAAATACCACAGATTTCGAGTTTCGCGGCTAGGGCCTATCCAGGGAGTTCACTGCGTTCAGTCCATCAGTTGTGAAAAGTGACTGATTGTCGTTAATCGAACGCGCTAAACGATTTCGATTTCTGCTTACCGTAAGAATATTTTTCGTTGTGTGTAAGACTACGCATTGAAAGCAAAAAATACGGCAGACATCTGTGAGATACTCGCACTTTCGCTGTCACAGAGTGTTAATTTTTAAAAGTGAAACGAGGATTGTAAGATATTTTCTGAAACACTCCTGATCGAGATTAAGCTTTCGTTTCGAGATAATTGGGACTGGTAACAACAGGCGGCAGTTATGGGGAAAATTAGTGGATGTGTTGTGCTTGCAGTTCTTGCATTCGTTTGCGGAGTTTGGGCGGATCAACGTGAGTACCGACTTTATTTGAAAATTAACTTGAATGTATGCATGTTGAGCTAAGAGGTGCTGTTTATGACAGAACTTTTAAATGGACGATATTTTGAGAGTCTAGATAGTCAACGTTTAGGCTGGTTGGGTAAAATAAGTGATAGTGTGAATGCGCTTGGCATCTTAAAAGGTGGCAAGGAGTCAACAATTCAGGACTACCCAAGAGGCGTTGGATTCGATAAGTCCCAACTTATGTGACAAAGAGACTGAAGGCTTAAAAGTTTTAGTTTTCTGAATCACTTGATTTTATGCCTCCGTTTCCTCGTTTCTGGATTTTAGTTAGAGACTGAAACTATGACCACGCATCCTCCTCCATTTTCAAGATTTTAAAACAGTCTCCAGGAAAGTGAAGAAATTTATTCAGTTAACGACAAAAAGACCACCGATTTCCGGGCTTAAGCATTTGCACTAAAATGAAAGTGAGAAGCCTGTTTCTATGGATCACGTTAGAAAAGAGTATCATTAGATTGGCCTTCGGGATTGGGGTAAGAATTACACACAAGCTTATGACTTTATCATTTCTGGGAATTGCGTTGTGTCATGAGAAAAACTGCTCAATGCTCTCGAATCCGTAGAACAACGAAAATTCCAGATTTAACCTCTAAAACTAGCTATTGCAACTGTTGAGGCGTTCCAAAGCGTGCTGGATTAAAATTTGCCTTGGATATAAAGTTGGCGATGTCATTCGGTTTGCTGGTTGGCTGGTGAGACGAGACAAAAGGGCGTTTTTCATCAAATTTTTGTCCTTAAATGCAACCGCTTCAGAAAGTGGCCGCCGTGGCGTAGTGGCTAGAGTGCGACGCTCACGAGTAGTTGATGAGCAAGCTAGGCCCTGGTCCCCCTGTGGACTGTCGCGCCAACAATTATTAGTAATTGCAAACAGCTTAGGGACACAGGTCTTATTATCTCAGCCATTGGGTGCTATAAGGAAGTTCCTAAGTTTCGGCAGAGAAGTTTGTTCGGCCGTTTTGATTGCATGGCTTTTCGACATATAGAACTTTCCAAATTTGGGGCTTTTTGAATTTAATTTCCTACACGATAAATCCCCAAAGTGGGCATCTTATGTGTTTCCCAGAAAAGAACAGATTTATTCCAAGACTTGCACAGAAGATTTTGTTAGAAAGATTGCAATCGAGATCCTTAACAATGTTTCCAAGAGCCTAACATAATAATAGGTGTGTTTTCATACTCGAAACAAACAGCACACAAAACAGTGCAAAACAACACAAACTTACTCAAAGTTTGTTCACGTATACCGAAAAAATGGGTTTTGAGTTAAATGAGCGGCCTCGAGAGAAGAAAATATTTTCCCTCCCTGCCCATTTTAACTTTAGAAATTTTTGTGGGCAGGTTGTTGGTTTTCTGTCAAGTTAATTGATGTGCGTACAGAGATAACTGGGCATTGTATGTGTCTCAAATTCTGTTGTGATTCTTGTTTTCTGTAACGAAAAAGTGAATTTGACATTTCTCAATGACATACTTTACAGATTTGGTTTATATGCGTTATAGTACTTCTCTGAGAATGATTTAACTCCACTCCTTAGAAAATGACAGACTTCAAAATTTGGTGCAGAAAGTGCTGGAACACTACTAACAATACTTCGATGGAGCGACAGTCCACAGGGATGGCCAGTTGACTTTTCTTCCACGAATAGAAGGGAACTACTGTTTTTTGCCGACTCCGAAAGGCGAAATTTGAGAAGATTCTTTTTAGACAGTTCTTATTCGTTGAGAGTTGTCGGCGGCTTGTAAAAGCTGGTGCTGTGAACAATTCCAGCTGATCGAAGCTGAACCTTCGGCGTGTAAGGATCGCACTCTACCAAATACACCACAACGGCCATAACTTTTTGTTTTGAAATATAACTTTTTTAGTTGTGGCCGCTGTGGCGTAGTGGATAGAGTGCGACACTCACACACCGATGGTCTAGGCTCGATTCCCGGCTAAACACCTCGAATTTTTTCACGGCACCACCTCTTTAGAGTTTCTGACAACAACTGTCTAAGAAAAAGCTTTTTAAATTTCGCCGTTCGGAGTCGTCAAAAAAATGCAGGTCCCTTCTGCTCGTGAAAGAACAGAAGCGCGCACAGCACGCTAGGCCTTGGTCTCCCTATGAACTGCAGCGCCAAACATTTTTTTTATTTTTACTTTGTTGACGTTACTCGTTCTTAAACTGATGAAAATGTAGATTTTGTTGAACAAACTTACAGTAAGTGACGGTTTGATGATTGGCAAAGAGTGCGTTTTCGAATAAGGTTCACAGTTGTCAAGTCTCTATTGGCTTGCCATCAGAGATTCCCTGGTAGATTTTATATTTTCTCAGCGAAAAAAACAGAACCAAGTTCAATGTCTGTCGTCAAATGGGATATTTCGAAGATGTTCCCGTCCAAAGTCTCTGAAGATGTAGTACGAAGGTTGCCTTTTATATTTCGGGATTGGGCAACCCTAGTGTTGCAATGTGGCAACTGCCAGCTCTATCGTAAAGTTTGAAATTTTTGAGTTTATACGTACTCAGAACGTTTTGACATACGAGCGCTGTTTGTGTTGTTTACAGTGACTTAAAAGATTGATCTCGCCCAAAAAATCGAATTAAATCGTAAAAATTTTAGTGCGATTATTTTTTACAACTTTCGACGTGGATTAACTCAACAACAGTGCATCGATGAACTTAATTCAATGTTCGAATATGAAGCTCCATCAAGGACCAGTGTTTATCGATGGTATGGTGAATTCAACCGAGGTCTTAGTTCACTCCAAGGCGAATTTTGTAGGGTCGTCCAAAATCAGTTGTTGTTGCGGAAACCATTGATTCTGTGCGCCAACTGATATTGCAAGATCGTCATGTGACCTATCGTGAGATTGAGACTACCTTAGGCATGAGTGGGACCAGCATACATTCAATTCATTTGAAAATGTTCATTTGAACATTTGACCGTAAAAAAAATTGTTCGCGTTTGATCCCACACGTGTCGATTGGTCGAAAGAAATGCTCCAAAAATACGATCGCGGTACTTCGAAACACGTCTATGATATCGTCACAGGTGATGAACTGTGGATTTACGCGTATGAGCCCGAAAGTAAACAGCAGTCGACTGTATGGGTGTTTCAAAATGCGCCAAATCCAACAAAAGTAGCACGCGCAAATCACTTCCAAGCAAATGGTCGGCTGTTTTTTTTTTTTTCGGAAAAACTGGACATGTCGCAACCGTACCACTAGAACAAGGCAGAACAGTCAATTCTGAGTGGTACACAACCATTTCTTTGCCAGTTGTCTTCCAAGAAATCAGGAAAACCAACCGCCGAAAACGGATCACTCTTCACCACGACAATGTGAGCTCTCACACATCGGCTCAAACAACTGCATTTTGCACTCAAAACATCGATTTGATGAGTCATCCGCCGTATAGTCCTGACTTGGCACTGAATGACTTCTTTTTATTCCCGTACGTAAAAAATAAAATGATAGGTCAACGTTTTTCGACACCTGAAGAAGCGGTTGATGCGTTCAGACTGCATGTTTTGGAGAAACCTCAATCAGAGTGGCAAAAGTGCTTCGACAATTGGTTCAAACGCATGCAAAACTGTATAGATCTTAATGGTGAAAAACAATGAAGCTTTTTTCGATGAATAATATAATAATAATAATATATAAATAATAAGAGCAGCCCTCGTAGTATGTATGCAACCTTAAAACCAGTGGAACATTGCAGATTGAATGTCAAGATCCCTAGTACCTGAAAGCTGTATAGTTGGATGTTCTCCTCAATAAGTACAATGGATGAGAACTTATAATGTATACAATTAACATTCAGACGACGACTCGATGATCTTTCGTATCTCTGAGTGACGTTCTGCCGAGAAACTCTTTCAGAATACGGATGATAACACGAGTAACCTTGCAAGTGACTCTGGATGTATATATCGCTATTTTATTTCCCTGTTTCGATAGTCGATCTTCTTTGTTGCATGAACCAGTTTCTGATTAAATGCTTTTCCTTCTTGTAGCAGAAAATGATTAATTAGCAATGAGTTGTTCCTTTTTATAAAGTGAATCATTTTTGTGAGCAACTATACTACTTCAAACATAATATCATTTAGTTAAAATTCCTTGCCGACTGTTATGTTTTACAGGAGCCTACTTATTGCAAACTGAAAATGATGTTCTCTTGTTCTATGTCAAGGAGAAAACGCAATGAAGAAAACAAAATGTACAATTTATGAATTTATGCGTACATTGTCACCAACCAACTTAATAATAATAATAATAATTGTTGGCGCGACAGTCCACAGGGAGGCCAGGGCCTAGCTTGCTCATCAACTACTCGTGTTGTGCGCACTACTATTCTCTCATGAGCAGAAAGGACCTACAGTTTTTTGCCGACTCCAACCGGCGAAGTTTGAGAAGCTTTCTTATACAGTTATTTTTCTTTGAGTGTTGTCAGCAGCTCGAAAGAGGTGGTGCCGTGAAAAATTCGAAAAATTGGTGTTGAGCTGGGAGTCGAACCTAGACCTTTCGGAGTGTGAGCGTCGCTTCAATTTGATACCAATTTTGTTTACATGCGAATTACCGTTTCGAAGATATTAAGTCCTGAATACCAAAACTAAAAATGTCCTTTTCGTCCTTTTCCGTTATTTGCGGGAAAAAACCTTTCGGATTTGTACTTCCTATGTGCAGGGCTACCTTCTTCTTCTTCTTGTGGCGCTACAGCCCGGGGTGGACCTGGGCCTCAACCAACATGCGTAGTGCACAGGTCAAGTTGACATACAGCCTCCACGCGGCGCCCCCTGGATAGCCATCAAAACACCCATTGTATGGTGAACTAATGTATGCAGCGAGCCCCTCTGCCCGAGGATTTAAATAATGGGCCTGGTCTACCAGTCTGTACGTTGTGCGTGAGTGTAACTTCCTCACCACGTAAAAATCATTAGTTCAGAGAACCCGACATGCAGGGCTACCTATAAAAAAATGTTCAAGGAAATCGGGGGTGAGTAATATTCGGAACTCCACCCAAACAATCATTTGAAGCTTGTAGCAACGACAGCGTTTTCTAGTTAGTTCGTTTCAAATTAACTTCTTGTATCATAAATAAATAAATGTTTGCCCCACAAAGAGAAAATCAACATTTTGAAGAGTTCCGTCAAGAATATAACATAATTGACCACCTCCACTGCCTTTTCATCTCCTAGATGTTGTGCCTGTAAAATAAGTCTTCTGATCCCATACCAGACATTGACGCCATCTAGTGCTGGGGAAATAACGTTTGGAGGTGAAGCTCATGTTGTGTGATGGTTGGATTTAGTTCCAAAACTTTCAAAAATAAACCTATTTCCAACAAAAAATCGTAATTAACGTCAAATTCGTAAATTTTCAAGGGGAAACCAATTGATCGATTAATTATGCAGCTAATCTCTCACCGCAGGCAATATTTTGTCGTCACAGGGTGCCCGCAACAAAATTTAGGCTCACTATGCGGGTCTCTTTTGAGAAAACTGTAATAGCAACGATTATGGTTGAGAAATAGGCTTCTGTCCCAGTTCAAGTATTTTCGTTGAGTTGGACCGAAATCTGATTCAATGTTGGAAAGATTCAGTTTTCTTTCTAAAATTTACTGATTGTCCCCAAAGACAAGATATCATTCGGTGCTAAGAGTGACACGATCCCTCTGTTCTTGTGTTATTTTGACTTATTATTTTATTTTATTTATTATTTTGATTTCCAAACCGTGAGTTGGAATGGAATTCCTTCATCTTTACTTCTTGAACGCCACAGCCAACCAACCAATTTCTGAATCCCTAGCAATGCTTAGAGAATCGTTATTGTTAAGTATTCATGAAAGGCGTTCTCGAAACTTGTCTTTTCGGTTGTAAGACATGCGATCTTTTGAATTGAGTTATAATAGAAGTGATCTTGAAACGTGTAGCTCTCGAAGAAGCTTTTTGACCGCATTCATCGTCATTCAATTTGTATCCTTTTCTGCGGAAAAAATATAGGGCCTATTATGTAGATACGAAAGAAGGAGCTATGCAAAGTCTTAAACCACTATCAACCCTTTCCACCCTTCCGTTGCTATCTTAGACAGAACGATGTCTTAAAGTGTTTTCATTTTTAAAGTATCCAGCGGATATTCCTTCTATTTACAATCCACGAATTATTTGTTGCACTGGTGAGACTTCTGCTGACCTGATTCCCTTCGCCGCTGAAGGGGTACTGCCTTCGACCACCTTCGGAATCTCTTCGCGCAGGTCGATGGCCGCCATTCTTCTCCTTCTTCTCGGCTCTTCGTCAAGGGCTTCGTCGATCCTCCTTGTCGGATTTCCGAGACATACCATTAGAAGCGGCACTCCGGTAGGCTTCCTGACCATCCTTGTCGGATTTCCGAGACATACCATCAGAAGCGGCACTCCGGTAGGCTTTCTGACCATCCTTGTCAGATTTCCGAGACATACCATCAGAAGCGGCACTCCGGTAGGATTTCTGACCATCCTTGTCGGATTTCCGAGACATACCATCAAAAGCGGCACTCCGGTAAGCTTTCTGACCATGAGTTTGGAGATTAGGCGTATCAGGCTGAGCCTCTCCGCCACTTTCTCCAGTTTTCCAACACATTCTACTGAACGCATCCTAGAGTGAGTGGCGAAAACCATTTATATCAGCGCCACTGTGGACGGAGGGTGTTTAGAGTTTGGTGGATGGGGCCTCCAGAATCCTTGCTCCGGCCCATGTTCAAAAGACAACGGTTAGGTTATCCCAGTCGCGGGTACCACCTGGACTTTCGTTTGACGGCTCACCTCAGATCTATCGAGTTTAATTCATTCTTAAGCCCTTGCGCCGCGACAAGGTATCCAGGGAAGGGAAATGATGTTTACTGCCTGTTAGTACAATGGACAAGTCTTCGAGTCTGAGCGCTCCAGTGCAGTGTATCCCAACCTTCAACAAGAAAAAATTACTAATTGCATTGATTGGTGAAACTGGTGTAAGATGATCCCCAATACCTGGCGGGAATTCCAAAACGACTCCATCCAGCCATAGGGAAGTTCAAGTTTTCTTGCAATTCATCCTTCCCTTAGAAAACTCAGTTAGTTTCTCCATTGTCTGTCATTAAATTTCGCGACTGCAGTTCCCCGTCCAACCGGGCATTTTCACTGGCAACTCCTCAAGACACGATAAACGGACTTGAGGAGTTGGGACTTGTTGCCTCTCACACGATTTCGTTCTCAACCAAGCGAAACTCTAGCAACAGCCCACCTACCTGTGCCTATGATTCACCTAGACTCTCAATTATGCTCACATGCATGACGTGACTGCTCAATTAATTGTTTCTAATCACATAATTGCCAACTGACTCACTCGCATTTCTCTTGTTCTGTCTACTTTCAGCTTACTACCTGCAGCAGTGTCCGCGAAACGAGAACGTGGTCAATCAGTGCTTGCGCGACAGTGGTAACAGACTGGTACACTTCCTGCGGCAAGGCGTTCCCGAACTCGACATTTACGAGGTAAGATGCGCGCTTCCCTTTCGCGTCTCGTTTCGACTGACAAACAAAACATCTGTATTTGACCCAGAAATTCGACGCAACTTGCGGTAAAGTCTGCTCTCTTGACCAGGGAAACCAGTTTTCTCGCTGATTCGGCTCTTGTCTCTTCGGTTTTCTTTTTGTATTTCGTACTAAGAAACCTAATTAAGCACAAGTTTCGATTCTGAGAAATTTGGTTCGGAGCAGAGTTCAATAAACCCCCTCCGGTACCATCCCAAGTCTTGGGCTCGGCCTCACGCTGCGCTTCTCGATGCAAATTGCAGGGCCAGTCGAGGTAACCACTCATGACTGGGTAGCGCAATTAGTGGCTCGTGTCGGATGATTAAGTGCGGATTGGATTGTATGCGGTGCTGTTTATAGATTGCGCTTTGTGGGGGGAGTTCAAGATGCACGATGTGGAAAACTAATCTCGTTGCTGTGTTCGATCATATTCAGAGTCAAGTCAGCTAATAAAGGGACTACCTTCATCTATTTGCTTGTCGCAATGGGGAGCATCACGGCTCCATTTGATGGATAATAAATTTCATCTCCCTGCCCATGGAATTGATTTGTGGGTTTTTTGTGATTAATGCCATAGCCTTCAGCATGTAAATCTCAACTGGGAGACCTTCGATGTGTAGGTTGCGATGCTGAATGGGTGTTTAGCTTTGTTTGCTTGGTGAGACTTTGATTTGGCAGCACCGTACGGGAGGAGATCATTGGGCATCAGCTGGTGAGAGTGGCGACGAAAACCAATACCTGCCGCAGCCTTAGCGAGCTCAATAATTTGTCGTCTGTGAAACATTATGGGCCGCACTTTCAATGGCAATTTGCATTTGTTTTCGTTTAAGGTGCAATAACTTAAGTTATTGTTGACAGGTAGTCTACGTCGCTCGGATAAAAACCAGACGTTCACTTGAGTAAACGTCCGAATGCATACCGCCATAAGATACGTACTTATGAACGAGGATTCCATAAGCATTGTCGCATACATGCCATATTCCATTAATGGTCAACAAAACAAACTCCACTGTAAATTCATTCTCAATCTGACTGTCACTTTTTCGACGAAGGGAGTTGTCGTTTTTTAAGAGTCTGCGGTACTGTCACAACTTTACTTTTATGATCTCGTGCGGTTCGTAGAAGCATCACAATTCATTGGCAGGGAAAAGTGAAGGTCTCACGAGTGCAGAGGCAATGAAACAGTAGAAAAAAGTTTTTTCGTGAAATCTCTCCACTGTGACTAACAGAAGATTATTGCTTTCCTGCATGACTACGCATAGCTGGTTGCTACGAGTATCATGTCGAACGTTGTTTAATAGAGTAAGACCAAAGCGCACACAGCGCAGCAAGTAATAGGCTGCAGATGATAGTGTGTAGTGCCACGCGTGCGCAAAACCTAAAGCGGTGCTTATAACGTTGCTGAGATATACTCTGAGCGTCAAAAGTGAGTAACCAAATATCTGATTACTGTATAAAGATGAAAATTGGGTCAAAACAACAACAAAACTCAAATTCCATTGATACACAAAAACAGATTTATTCAATGTGATCAATTATTCAAAACATTTTATTAAGTGATGAAAGCAAATTCGAAAATTTTAAATGCCATATGAATAAAAAAAATTGGAGAGCAAAAAATGAAGAATTTATTGAAAAAAATATTAGGCCGGTCGTGAAACATGGGGGAGGTTCAGTGATGGTGTGGGGGTGTGTAGCAGCATTTGGGGCCGGTAAACTTGTCTTCATTGGAAGTACAATAGGGAGGAAGATTATCTAAACATTTTCAGGACCAACTTGCAACCGAGCGTAGATAAATTAGGTTTAGCTAGGAATTGGAAATTTCAGCAAGACAATGATCCTAAGCATACCTCACGTCTTGTTAAGGAATGGTTGCTTTATAGAACCCCAAAACAGCTTGATCACCCCCCGCAATCACCGGACCATAACCCAATAGAACACTTAAAAGAGCATTTGGATAGAAGAGAGTACTATTAACAACAAGGAAGACCTGAAAAAAGCTATAACAGAAGAATGGTCAAAAATTTCCCCAAATGTTACCAATAAACTGGTAGTGTCTATGCTACGTAGACTCAAGGAAGTAATAAAGTCTAGAGGAGGACCAACAAAGTACTACATTTAATTTTTTAAGCAATAAATAAGTACATTTGTTGATATAAATGTATACTGTTTACTCACTTTTGACTCGTAACATATGAAGTAGTGATCATTTTCATTAAAAAAAATGTATTTGTTTTTGTTTTTACCGTACTTTATTTTTTGAATAATTGATCACATTGAATAATACTGTTTTTGTGTATCAATGGAATTTGAGTTTTGTTGTGTTTTGACCCAATTTTCATCTTTATACTGTAATCAGATATTTGTTTACTCACTTTTGACGCTCGCAGTATTTTAATCGATTTGGGTGATATTCAGAAGATGTTGTCCATTGAAAGAACTGACCGTTTAATTTAGGAAATGGAATGCGAATGAAAGTGCGGTGGACCTAGGTTTCCAGATATACACGATCTTACCAGCTATAGAAACTTACGACCCCCTTTTTTTAAAAAATTCTACTCCACGTTTTAAGGAAGGGCGCTCATTAAAAATTTCGAAATTCAAAGTTTCGAAGATCATAACGCGAACGAATCATTTCATTATTGTCCACGAAAGCAGCCGTATGTGGCCGCCGTGGCGTAGTGTGTAGAGTGCGACGCTGCTGAAGGGTCTAGGTTCGATTCCCGGCTGAGCACATCGAATTTTCAACGGCACCAGCTCTTTCGAGCTGCTCAAAAAATAATAACTGTCTAAGAAAGCTTCTCAAATTTCGCCGTTCGGAGTCGGCAAAAAACTGTAGGTCCCTTCTACTCGTGAGAGAACAGTAGCGCGCACAACACGGGTAGTTGATGAGCAGGCTAGGCCATGGTCCCCTCTGTACTGTCGCGCCATACAATTAATTAAATCTATTCTCTTGACGTTTAAAATACGCTGTCAGCTAAACATTCAACATACATAAAATCCGACTGGAATCCATGAGCGGGGTCTTAAGTAGCAGAGTGCAATTCGTGTAGAAGACATAAAAATAATGTTTATTAAGGGCACTTCAACTTTGCCTTTATGCAGAACGGATGATGATATCTAAAAAAAAAGAATAGAATAAGTAGGACCAGAACCTACCTTGCTCATCAACTACTCGTGTAGTGCGCGCTACTGTTCTCTCACGAGTAGAAGGGGCCTGCACTTTTTTGCCGACTCCGAACGGCGAAGTTTGAGAAGCTTTTTTACAGTTCTTCTTACTTTCTGACAGTTATAACTCTTTGAGTGTTGTCAGCAGCTCGAAAGAGGTGGTGCCGTGAAAAATTCGAGGTGTTCAGCCGGGAATCGATCCTAGACCCTTCGGCGTGTTAGCGTCGCACTCTACCCACTTCGCCACGGCGACCACTCACCTAATTCCACATCACATAATTTGAACTGAAATATTTGACAAATTCCAACATAATGTGCCTTGTGATAAAACAAAATTCGAATTTGTCTCCTAAGAGTTTATATAGAGTTACTTACGTAAGTGAAAAAGGATCTGCGCTAACAAATGCAGATTCCCCTGCAAAGCTAAGTTAAATTCCCAATTAGTCACTTTCGAAGAAAAACAACTCACTCGCGCCACAAAGGCAGTGACTCTGTCCAGTGGACAGTGAAAGTAGTTCAGCAGCGACAGATCTTTGTGTCGTCTCCGATAAGTACCTCTTATGTGATCGACATCTTTTCATCCTCTTTTCAGATCGAACCAGTCATCATCGATGAAATTGGAATCGTATTGGGCAGTGGCCCAGATGGTTACCGTGCCGTCTTCCGCAACATTGAAGCGTACGGTGTGAGCAACATAACCGTCACTAATGTGAGGTAAGTGCCACTACAATACAATTTATCCATATTTCCGGTTGTGTGGTTTGTCGGCCTTTTCAGCATTGTTAACAGCCACAATGCGGTGCTGCCTTATTCTCGTTCAAATAAATTGCCTTACTCACTGAGAACATGTTGCATTTTCAAGTTCAAACAACACTTAGCATATGCCACGGTAAGCATGCTCCACACGACTTCCCATCAGCATTCCTCGTAATAATTCGTTATCAGGGCGTTTGTCGTTTCGATGCCATGGGCACACAGCAACATCATCAATTGCAGTAAGAGCCGTACCCGCGGTAGCACTCGGGCCAACCGCTTATCCGGTATGTCTCGAATGCACGCAGGTGGTTTGAGGTGCAGTCAATCTAGGTCTCGCACTGATCGTGGCCGCCAAGCTGATCGTCTGCCAAACAGTCCGCTGCCGGCATAGAACGGTTTACGATTCTTATCAGTTTCTGGTCTAACCTCCACCCAAACCGGTTCACTCGAGTGCAGCCAGACCGTGTAAAGTGATACCCATTTGACAGCAATTAGACACCTCAATAAACACTCAATCAAAGCACACCTTTGACACGTCTATCATCACTCAACTAAATGAGGCATTTAATCCCTCGCTAATTACCGCTAACACATGCAGTCAGTTCCACAAGCACACTCGGCTTGACAGCAACGCCTCAATGCACTTGACAGATGATTAAGTGGCAATTTTGTTTGACATTTCCAGATCGGATATTGACACGATGCAGTTCCAGCTGACTTGCGAAATCCCACGGATCAAAGTCAAAGCACAATACCGATCGACAGGTGTTCTGATTCTGGTGAGGGCTTCCGGTGCCGGCGACTACTGGGGCGAGTACGGTAAGTCTGACAGTTTGACAGTTCCAGTTCGGCTCGCAGTGGTCTCATGCGATTCATTCACTTTGCAGAAGGCGTCAAGGCAAAGATCTACTTCAAAGCCAACATGAATGCCAGAGACGACGGCAAGACCTACTTGAGCGTGGACCAGGTTAAGATGGACTTCAACGTGAAGCAAATTCAGATGGGTGTGGAGAATGTTGCCAACGGAAACTCGGTTATACGTAAGTCATTCGTTATGCAAATCAGGTATGAGCTGGCATTTTGACATTTCCTTTGGACAATTGCAGAGGCAGCACTGAATCTGTTCATCAACTCGAACGCCCAGGAGCTGCTGAAGGAGATGAAGCCAGCGTTGAGGACCAAGCTGACGATGGTCATACATAAGTTCATGGAACGGCTGTTCGACAAAATCCCCCTGGAACAGTGGTTGGCTTAAGTTCGTAGGAATAAGTTTAAATTGTCATGACAGAAGGCTGTCGCTTATTATTTATTGAATTGAATTAGTTCGTAGGTCTTTTCTTGGAACGTATCTTATTGTGTACTGAATGTGCGCAGGTTTAAATAAAGTGAATCCCAATGAAGTCGAAGTCATTTTAAGAAAGAGTCCTATTTACACAGCTACTCAATACATACAAAACAAAACTCAGCATTAGTTTCCGTCACACATGTATGGTTTCGTTTGCTTTCAACATCAAGTCATAAATGAAATCCAGTTCACTTTAAATTGAAATTGGATGTTGTTGAACTTTGAAGAAATTGTCACGGCACATAAGTTTTCTGTGAATACATATTTTGGTTTTGTCATGCTTCTGATGTCTTCAAAACATTGGTTTCAGATCTTGAAAGGATAAAGCTTTTGAAGCTCAAGCAGGTCTTTGCAGCTCTTATTTGCCTATTGTTGGACTTTACATAACTTAGATGATTAAGATCTCTTTAACGAATTTTGGAATCTGCTGGAATAAAAGCCTCAAAATATCAAATTAATGAAGACTTGCCCTTTCAGGCTTATGAATCTTAAATAAAATAATATTATTACCAAGTCATTTCTTAAATATAGAAGATAAGGAGATTGTGACAGCTTGTCAGCCTGACATTACGAAGAAAAAATGGTTCCGTTTCTGAAACCTTTTAGTGGTTCGTTTGTGGAAACGAAACCATAAAAAGCGATCTATCACTCTGTTCGCTCGCTCTGTTTGATTGATGATTTTCTGGTCAAATATGTAAGCATTTCAAGAACGCATTCTGGGAATGCATTCCAGGAACGCATTCCAGGAACGCATGTTCTACCTTTTATGTGGCACGCGACATCTTGTGTTACGATTTCAATTTACTCCTTTAACAGAATGGCTGCAATTATACAAGGTCTGTTCTAAGAATAAGAGTAATTTTCGAATTTTGCGGACTACGTATCGATAGGGCAACCTAGGCCCTGGTCCTCCTGTGAGAAGCAAAAGAGTTAGACGTGTTTTTTTGTAGACCTCGTAAATCAAACCGTTTTATTTGTATGAACATTTCGGCCAATGTCGAAAAGCTTCAAATATCTCTAAAAAAAAGTCCGTTTCCCAAAAGAACTCTTTAGGGAACTGCAAGGAATGCCTTCCATCTCATCGATCAAAACCCTTTTCGTTTTGTACTGGTTTTGTTGCACATTTCCATTTTTTTGAAATCATACGGAATCATCTTCTTCTTTTTGTTGTGCTACAGTCCGTGGCGGACCTGAGCCTCAACCAACATGCCTCTCCAGCCAGCACAATCTTTCACCAGCTGTCTCCAGTTTCGCACCTCAGGTTGCTTGAGGTCCTCCCCAACTTCTGTGTGCTCTCTTGTCCCAATGGCTCTGATTCGAAGACTTTTTGTGCTGGAGCAGTGGGGTCCATACGCTCTACATGGTCTAGCAATCTTAATACTTGTATCCGTAGACGCATGACCATGTGCATGTGGCTGTACAACCCATAGAGTTCGTCGCTAAATCTTCTCCTTCAAATACCATCAACGCAAACAGGACCAAACATTGCACATCTCTCGAAGAGACTAAGGGCTTCCTTATCCGCTTTTGGTAACGACCAGGTTTCCGCACCATAAACTACGACTGGAATGATTAAGCTGTTATATAAAGCAAGCTTAGTTCTTCGAGAGAGGGCTTTATTACTCGACTGCCTCTAGAGCCCAAAGATACAGCGATTGGCAAAAGTGATTCTGCATTTGATGTCGGTACTGGTGTTATAATAATTGTTGGCGCGACAGTCCACAGGGCGACCAGGGCCTAGCTTGCTCATCAATTACTCGTGTTGTGCGCGCTATTGTTCTCTCACGAGTAGAAGGGACCTGCACTTTTTTGCCAACTCCAAACGGCGAAGTTTGAGAAGCTTTCTTAGACAGTTATTACTCTTTGAGTGTTGTCAGTGGCTCGAAAAATGTGGTGCCGTGAAAAATTAGAGGTGTTCAGCCGGGAATCGAACCTAGACCCTTCGGCGTGTGAGCGTCGCACACTACCCACTACGCCACGGTGGCCACTGTTGTTGTCCCTATTTACCGCTGAGCCGAGGTTGACGGAGTACTTGACTACCTCGACCTTGCTGCTGGATAGTGTGACGCTGTGTCCGAAATGTCGATGTTGTGTGTCCTTTCTTGATGACAGCCTGTACTTCGTTTTGCCCTCATTTACCGCCAGACCCATTTTAGCCGCTTCCAGTTCAATGCCGGCATACGCCTCACTGACGGGCCCTTGTGTTCGTCCAGTCACGTCAATGTCATCAGCGTAAGCCAGCAATTGAACTGACTTCTGGAAGATCGTGAATCTGGTGTTGACTTGTGATTTGCGCACAGTCTTCCCGAGGCTGATGTTGAAGAAGTCACATGACAGTGCGTCGCTTGTCTAAAACCTTTTTGGACATTGAAGGTTGAGAGTTCTCTATCGTCATCCTACACAGTTTGACGAGTGTGGTAGGAATGCCAAAACTAGACAGGGCACTGTATAGCTCGTCTCTATGCACTCTGTCATATTAGGCCTTAAAATCTTGTGCTTCTTAGGTCCTTTCCAGGATCTGCGGTAAAGTGAAGATCTGGTCTATTGTGAACTTCCCTTGCCTGAAACCACATCGATGGGGACTTATCAGCTTATGAACATACGGTTTCAGATGTTAAAAAGACTAATGCTTCTCGGTAATTGGAGCAGTCAAAAGTGGTCTCCTTTCTTGTGAACCGGGTACTGGTGTTGTTGTCGCTATTTACCGCGGAGCCGAGTTAGACGAAGTCCTCAACTACCTTGAATGCGAAATCTTATTAGCGGCAAAAACCTCATTCTAATTAGCTCACAAAATTTAGATCTTCCTTCATTTCCTAGATATGAGCTCCTTTAAACGTTGCACACAGCTTTGCCGGCTAAATTGCAACATTGTTTCAGGAATGAATCATGCTGTTAGTCGTGACTAGTTGGAGTTGCGTAAAATATGCCGGTTTCTCGATGTTGCCATTAAGTGGCATTTAAAGCTGCGTGTGTGCCAGCCATTGGCTGGTGATATTTATTTAAGTAGTAAATTATCGATCCCTTTCAACGTTTTACAGAAAGTCAGTGATGTTCAGGTTCGTTAACTTTATTCATTTTGTAGAGGCAAATTGATACGTTTAGGCTTTCACGGATTAAGGAGTTTCTCCATTGTAAGAACTATTCTGTGATAGCCTTTGTTGGCATTGTGAAGCTTTCAACTGGTCATTCTGCTTTCTTCCCTGTGACGTGGATGCCCCTGCTGATATGATTGCAAACATTATGTTGCTGTATATGAAGTCCTTCACTCTTCACAAAATGAAGAGCATCAAACCTAAGACAAACGCTTGGTATAACTTGAGCTGCAAAGCGGCTATCACGTTGAGTGACATGATCTCTGGACTTTCAAAACAAGCCATTCTGAGAAAAAGTAGAATAAGTTCAAACGAGCCCGAAGTGACTGCAACGCATTAATTATGCGTGTTTAATTCTTTTACGATCAAAAGTCCCGAGGATAACAAAAGATTTTGGTAATTTCTGAAAACGGAAAGAACCCCGCCTCGTCTTCGATTACAACACTCATTTAGAAATACATTCCAACTGTGAGGTCTTTAGCCAAATCTGCCATTTCCACAACGCTTCTACATTGTGTTTTGTCTCCTCCTGGACTTGAGACCAAACAATTTTTCATGGGACAAATCCACTTTCACACTCTTACAGTTGCGAGCGCTATTAAGGACCTCAGAGAGTATAAATTCACTGGCCCGAATTGTGTACCCCCAGTTCTCCTGAAGAGACCTTCTTATATGTTTCTGCGTAAGCTTTTCCATTTGCCCTACTCTTCAGGGTTCTTTCCGATTAAGTGGAAAACAGCATTTGTCGAGCTCGTTCCTAAAAAGGGTGATTCGTCGTCACAGACCCATAGCAGTTACGTCTCTACTTTCTAAGGTTATGGAATCGTTAAACAGTTCATAACCACTCGACTTATGAGACATCTCGGAAGCTTCTTAATGACCGGCAGTATGGCTTTCGCAGCAATAGCTCCACTGGTGGTTTGATGGTATATCTCAAGATAAACTGGAAGCACAATATAGAAGAAAGCAAGGCTGATACGCTTGATACTTCGAAAGAGTCGTGGTCGCCGTGCCGTAGTGGGTGGAGGGCGACGCTCGCACACCGAAGGTCTAGGTTCGATTCCAGCCTCAACATCCCGAATTTTTCACGGTACCACCTCTTTCGAGCTGCTGACAACACTCAAAGATTAAAAATTGTCTAAAAAACTGTCTTCTCAAACTTCACCGTTCGGAGTCGGCATAAAACTGTAGGTCCCTTCTACACGTTAGTAGCTTATGAGCAAGGCGCTGGTCTCCCTATGGATTGTCGCGCCTTACAATTATTATTATTATTATTTCACAGTCTTGTTAGTTAGAACTTACCTTTCGAACCGTTCAATTGTTCTATTGTATGGATTCAAGTCAGATACTGGTGTTCCCAAGGGTTCCGTTTTGTCTCCGACGCTCTTTAACATTTTCATAAATGATTCTCTGACTGCCACTAATACAATTCACACACTGATGATAGTACTCGCAGATTTTCATATTCGATCCTTCGATTTCGCTAATCCTCTTCTGCCATTTAGGGGTACCAAATAAACCCTTTAGCAAGTGGCGACAAGATAAAAGTAAAACTTTAACCAACGCTTAAGGTGTCGACTTCACTGAATAATCTGCTTGTTTGGCTTAGCTTTTGTTAACATCACCTACTTGTCACCAGACTTACGAGGTATTGTTTAAGTTTTTCGACAGAGGCCTTCCCATAGAGCCATTCTTCCCCTTTCAAAAAAAGCTGTATAAGCTAAACTTAGCACGGGATATATAAGGGGCGCCACTAACATAAAAATTATATTAAGCCAATAATTTTTGTTAGTGGCGCCCCCTATATGTCTCGGGACTTATTGTTGTAATTACAATGTGCGGACGATATTACATTTGAAATCCCTAGAAATAACAAACTTAGTCTCAAAACGAACAACGGTCAACAATTCAAATCTTCCAACCGTCTGGGCCCAAAACCGAGTGTCAGCTCCTGATGTGGCTTAACAATGGCGCGGTGCATCATTTTTCACTAGACCTCCTTAAAGTTGCTCACAGCACTCAAAACCTCACTCAAGACGTTTTTAAAAATCGGCTTTTTGACTCGATAGCAAACTACAGGTCACATACCCATACATGTCTGACTCAGAAAAAAGTTAGTCAATGTGATTTCAAGCGTCGGAAATACTTGAACATTCCAAGCTTATTTTTCAAATTCAATGACTTCAGAATTTGACTACAGCTGATGGCCCTGCCAAACAACAGCTTAAACGCCCTTCACCAACTAAACCCGGGCACTCCGTACCTCAGATCTAGAACAATAAAATTCAATCACCACATCGGCTCGTGATGATTCCCCAAATGAACACTCTCGCATTGCAGTCACGCCCATCGATCTAATCCTCGAAACAAAGCGCTTCGTGTGCTCTTGTAGGTCAACCCGTCGACTGATTACCGCCCATAAACCAGGTGTTACGTCAACACCTCGGATTCAGCGTCCAAAGCTCAGAATACAAAACACAATTTCACCGCCCAATGGCGTACAATTAACTTTGCTTTGCATAACACAAGGCAGCGGTTGGCGTGTAAGTTCTCCCATTTGACGCCGACTCTTTGGTCACCCTGCGACATCTTCAAACCGCGCGGCGGACTGTGCAAAATTGCAAGTGTCATAAGTTAGTCAGCCATGTGTGGCGACGTTTGCCAAATCAATGCACAGATCGCCGGCTAGCCCTTCGCAGCAAAATTACCCGTCTCATTACGATGTTCAGCCACTTGGGCTGTAATTTCTGACTGCGCGTCTAATTTATGTAATTCACGAGCGCATGTCACCACTTTGTTGTTTACCGATTAGACAGGCAAGGAGGCAATTTGCATTGCAGTTCTTAGAGTCTCATTGCATCAAGGGTGCCTTGCGTGCCTGCCGGCAGATTTGGTTTAGGACAAGCTGCAGGAGGCACGCAGCGTTACGTTTCGTTGTATAATCGATTGAATAAGTCTGATGGGTGGATCGATGAGTGTGAGGGTTTCATTTATTCGCAAGTTATCACAAGATCAGCCGTGGCACCTGACATGGATGTGAAGCTTAGATGGAAATTTGTTTTGATTGCTGTAGGAGGAAGTGTAAAAGTGACGCTTCCCTGAGAAGCGCATTCTTTCTGTTGAATGTTGTTGGGAAAACGAATTTCTTCTGTTCTTTGTCTGCCCGTAAGGCTTTAGAAACAATCGCGTTTAATTGAAAATAGGCAGCAAAGGCTTAAACAAAAGTTTGATAAACCTGAAAATCAACCAAGGGGCTTCTATAACTGGCACGGATGTTCACCAGCTGCTCCATATTTGCACATCGATTTAGTTTAAGTAGAGGATGTGATCTGTTCTCTTGACTGGGTTCTAAAGCGTATTAGGTCCAGTGTCCACTCGCCCAGTGTCCACTCGCCCAGTGTCCACTCGCCCAGTGTCCACTCGCCCAGTGTCCACTCGCCCAGTGTCCACTCGCCCAGTGTCCACTCGCCCAGTGTCCACTCGCCCAGTGTCCACTCGCACATTGTCCACTCGCCCAGTGTCCACTCGCCCAGTGTCCACTCGCCCAGTGTCCACTCGCCCAGTGTCCACTCGCCCAGTGTCCACTCGCCCATGACCTTGCTCGACCTTGCTTGTACGCCGCCTTCAGAGTTCGTCGAAGTACCTCTTCCTTAAGATGCCATCGACGCAAATAGGGTTACAAAGCGCATGGCCACAGGTATATGGAAACAGTAATTCTTCTCCACTGCTCAGTTTTGTAGACTAGAGCACAAGTTTTCCCTTTTCAGAACATCCGCTTCCAAATCAACAGATGGTAACCCTGCATTACGCACCCCTTCACCCCCCGCCAGCAAATTTACCACTCATATTTTGACAACTATCTAATTGCAGCAATAACAATGTCGCCTGCCAAGAAAGCCTCTCTAAATGGCCCATCGGAACGACACAACAATCACCGGCACATGCAATCCATACGAATTGCCTGCTAAACCGGCGGCGACACATTCCCCGAATCGTTAGTAGCTACTTAGACAAACGAAAAACGAGAACCTTCCAAATTCAATATTTACCTGGGTTTTCGTTTTTGGCCAAAAAGCGGCTGTGACTCGACTTTAGCACATCAACGCGGCAAATCGATACTAAGGCCGATGCGATGTACGCCGTCGGTGGTGGGGGTTTGTTAATTACTTTCATTGCTGATGGTGAGTCGGACAAGGAAGTAGGAAGTAAATCGATTGAGCGAATATCTGAGCTGAAACAAATTTGTGTGTGTTGGACGATTTGTGGGACAATTGGCTCTCTGGCAAAGACAGTTTTGTTTATAAAAAAGCGATGCTTACAGGTCATACTATTGCTTAAGATTGAAAACAGACCTTAAGGGCATACTTCTGCTTCTTTCACAAAAATTTTTGAAATGTTGATGATACAAGTTAAATCCGCTTTCAATAGATGGAGCCACCAGCACCTTGTGGTTAATCTTGGAAGCATTTATCAACTCCATTGGAAGGATGTGACATTTGTGTGTACCAACGTCTGTTTTAGACAACAACAATGTTTTTTTGCCGTGGTCGGTGGTGGTGTTTTGATCGTGGTCGCCGTGGCGTAGTGGGTAGAGTGCGACACTCACACGCCGAAGGGTCTAGGTTCGACTCCCAGTTCAACACCAATTTTTCTAATATTTCACCGCACCACCTCTTTCGAGCTGCTGACAACACTCAAAGAGAAATAACTGTCTAAGAAAGCTTCTCAAATTTCGCCGTTCGGAGTCGGCAAAAAACTGTAGCTCACTTCTTCTCGTGAGAGAATAGTAGCGCGCACAACACGAGTAGTTGATAAGCAAGCTAGGCCCTGGTCCCCCTTTGGACTGTAGCGCCAGCAATTATTAATGTTTTTTTGCCTATTTAAGTGTTTGGATTCGTCTCATACAAAAAAAAACAGCATTTTCGAGAAGTTTTGATTTTTTGTTTAATTCGAAGAAAAGTGTAGCTAGAGCTCCTTTAATGCCTGTAAACGTTCATGGTGAAGTTGCTGCGTCTGAGAAATCATGCAGATACTACTTTCGATGTTTCAAAAGTGGTAGCTTAAGCTTCGACAATAGGAAGCGTCTTGGCCAGCTCAAGTTTGAAGATGAAGATTGATCAGGATCAAGATCCGTGTCGAAATCAACTCATAGGATTGTTGGTAGTGAGCTGGCACACAATTTCCGATCGGATTAAGAAATTTGGATTCATAGCAAGGAAATTGGGTGCCGTTCGAATTGAAACTAAAAGAAGTTGAAAGGTGACTTTCACATCGGAACTACTTCTTAAATGATGTTAAAGAAAACTGAAAAGAATTTAAAAAGCGACTTTTCACCTCGAAACTACTTCTTGAATGATGTTTGCATGCGTTTGAACCAATTGTCGAACCAATTGTTGAACCACTTTTGCCACTCTGATTGGGGTATCAACCGCTTCCTCAGGTGTCGAAACACGTTGACCTCCCATTCTATTTTTTACGTACGAGAATAAAAAGAAGTTATTCGGTACCAAATCAGGACGGCGGATGACTCATCAAATCGATGTTTTGAGTGCTCAAAAATGCAGTTGTTTGAGCCGAGGAGTGAGAGCTCGCATTGTCGTGGTGAAGAGTGATCCGTCTTCGGCGGTTGATTTTCCTGATTTCTTGGAAGACATCTGAAAACAAATGGTTGTGTGCCACTCAGAATTGACTGTTCTGCGTTGTTCTAGTGGTTCGGTTGCGACACGTCCAGTTTTTCCAAAAAAAAAAACAGGCGACCATTTGCTTGGAAGTGCTTCGTGCGCGAGCAACTTTTGTTGGATTTTGTTCAATTTGTTACACCCATACAGTTGACTGCTGTTTACTTTCGTGTTCATACGCGTAAATCCACGATTTATCATGTGTTTCGCCACGATATCACAGATTTGTTTCGAAGTACCGCGATCGCATTTTTGGAGCATTTCTTTCGACCAATCGACACGAGCCTGTTTTTGAGCGATTGACAAATTGTATGAGATCCAACGCGAACAAATTTGTTTGACGGTCAATTGTTCATGCAATATTGAATGTATGCTGGTCCCACTAATGCCTAAGGTTGTCTCAATCTCACGATAAATTACATGACGATCTTCCTGTATCAGTTGGCGTACAGCATCAATGGTTTCGGGAACAACAACTGATTTTGGACGACCTTCACGAAATTCGTCTTGGAGTGAACTACGACCTTGGTTGAATTCACCATACCATCGATATACACTGGTCCTTGATGAAGCTTCATCGCCAAAAATTGAATTAAGTTCGTCGATGCACTGTTGTTGTGTTAATCCACGTCGAAAGTTGTAGAATATTCACGATTTAATTCCATTTTTTGGGCGAGATGAATCTGTTAAGTTACTGTAAACAGCACAAATAGCGCTTGTATGTCAAAACGTTCTGAGTACGAATAACCTCAAAAATGTCAAACTTTACGATAGAACCGGCAGTTGCCAGATTGCAACACTAGGATTGCCCAATGCCGAAATATAAAAGGCAACCTTCGTACTACGATGACCTAAAGAAGAAAACATTCTATGCCAAGCCTGGTAAACCCATTCAATAATCGTCTATTGGTGGTGGAACCAGATGAGTGTAGTGTACATTGAACTGCTAAAACCAAGCGAAACCAATGATGGGACTCAATGCGTTCGAAGCGGGCTTTGCGCGAAAAGCACCAGAAACGACCTAAGGGCATGGCAGGATTACGTGTCTTGAGCGGTCAAAAATTTTCTGGAAATGGGAAGCCTTACCCCATAACGCCGTATTCTCCAGAACTTGCTCCTTGGCTTTAGCGACGGAAACAAAATGATTTTGGGGCTCAATAACTTAATACGTGCCAGAGGGGACTCATATTTTAGAGATTGTATTTGAAATATACCAGAAAATGAAAAAGGAGTCGCTTTCGATTGACAATACTTTGATGTATTTTTAAGGTTTTATCAATACAAACAAATTGTTAACAAAAAAACAAACTTATTTGCACATCCAATATAGATTTGTTATTTTCTCTCGGAAACTTAAAAAGCTGATAACGGTTTGAATGTCGAAGATTAAAAAATGCCATCATCATATTTTGTGCCTTGATCCTTTGCCATCGGCTCTAAATGTTTTTTTAGCTTTAACTAAACCATCTCGTCTTAGACCCAACCCATATCGTGGTGAATAGAAAGTTCATAGCACATAACCAAACCTCCTTTTGACAGTAAGGTCTATAATCATAGCAGCTTGTATTTATGACATCCTTCTTTCATTCAAATTGCATAGCTTGAGAAATAAAATGCAAGAAATACGGAATACGTTTAAACAAGCTTGTCCTTAGGATAGAATGCTGCTCCCGGTTGCCCAATTCTGCAAAAAATAATTACAATATTTAATTTAATTTTGATTCTAGCACAGACAAGTACACACATTGTCTGAACTGAACTGAACAAAATACTGGCTGCCGTTTTGAAAAATCAGCCGACAAGCGCTTTTAATAATAGAAAGAGAAACAGCCAGCCGACAAGGATTAACAGTGCGGAGAGAAAAATTTAAAGAGAGCATCAAAGAGCGGTTTCAGTAGTTTATGGAATTTTCTGTTTTGATATTTTCTATTACGTATTAAAGGTATTTCGTGTTTCTGCGTCGTATTATACTACGAATAATGAAAAAATAGTATTTTTTAATTCTTACAGTGCATATGAAGATTATATGGAAATACAAAAAAACATTGATATGGAAAAAATTACATGGATATTAACATTTATATATGTAGGGTAGTTGCCGAACTTTTAAAACAAAGCTTAGCTTCGGCTTCTGTCTGTTTTGAACTGCTAAAGGGTCATTTATTAGGGTTAAAAATACGAAAAATTCATAAATGGGATAGTGAAACTGTTCACACATTCTTACTTTTCTTCTTGGGGGCTGCAGTCCGGGGTATACCTGGTCCTCAACCAACATGCCCATCTAGCCAGCACGATCTTACGCCAGCTGCCTCCAGTTTCGCACTCCATGTTGCTTGAAATCCTTCTCCACTTGTGTGCGCCACCTTAACCTAGGCCGGAGCAGTAATGTCCATACGCTCTACATTTCCTAGCCTTCTTAAGCGTTATATCCGTAGACGCTTGACCATGCGCATGTCGCTGTACAGCCCATGGAGTTTGTCATTAAATCTTCTCCTCCAGATGCCATCGACGCAAACAGGACCAAAAATCGCACGCAAAACTTTTCTCTCGAAAAGACTAAGGGCTTCTTCATCTGCCTTTGGTAACGTCCAGGTTTCCGCGCCATAAAGTAGGACGGGGATGATTGAGCTGTTATATAAAGCGAGCCTTGTCCTTTGAGAGAGAGCTTAATTACTCAATTTCCTCTTGAGCCCAAAAAACAGCAGCGTCTGATTTCGGTACTGATGTTGTTGTTCTGTTTACCGCTGAGCCGAGGTAGACGAAGCCCTTGACTACCTCGAAATCTCTGCTGCTTAGTGTGGCGCTCTGTCCGAGACGTCGGTGTTGTGTGTCCTTTCTTGATGACAGCATGTACTTTGTTTTGCCCTCATTAACCACCAGACCCATTTCATCCGCTTCCGCTTCAATACCAGCAAACACCTCATTCACGGTTCGCTGTATTCGTCCAATCACGTCAATGTCGGAAGGTTCGGACATCGAGAATACTGGAGGAGTGTCTGAGGTCGTTCGCAAAGTGATCAATCTGGTTGACGGTGGATTGATCAGGGGATCGCCAGGTCCCTTTGTGGATGTTAAGGTGTGGGAAGCTAGCTACAGGGAGAAGTCTAAAAGCCTGAGTCCGTTTCCGGACGTGTTGTCGTGCAAGCTGTATTTATCGATGACTCCAGCAAAGATGTCCTTCCTTCCCAGCTGAGTGTTGAAGTCTCTTAGAACGATCTTGGTGTCGTAGCTAAGGCATCGATCGTACGTTCTTTCTAGAAGATCGTAGAAGTCATCTTTGGTGTTGTCATCCTTCTCCTCTGTCGGGGCGTGAGCGTATATTAGGCTAATGTTCCCCCCTTGATGCGGATTGTCATGAGGCGGTCGCTGCCGGGGTCGCAGCTCAAGACTTTTTGCCTAAGTCTGCTTCGAACAACAAATCCGCATCCGAATTAAAGTCTAATTGACGACTATCTGTGTTATGATGGCTACATCGACTTAAAACAGGAAAACAAAACTCATTGCTCTGCAGTGAGATGAAACTGTGTTCAGGGTTGTAGGGTTTTCCGTAGCTCTGAACTTCTTGCGAACTTCAACCGTTAATTGCAGCAAACAGTTTTCTAAAAATCATATTGATTCGGAGGAGTCTTCAAAAGAAATTTCAATCCACACCACAAACTCCCATGAAAATCGCAAAATTCAAACGAAACCCGCCAATTCTCGCGAAGCCTTCAATTAAAATTTACAAGCAACCTCATCCTTAGCCTCCATCACATCTATCTAGCCCGAATCAAACAGATAAATCAAAATATAGAACCAAATCAAATCAAGAAAACTCGCGCTTGGGAAAAACTCACAATCATACGTTCATTAATATTTAAATTAGGTACACACAGCATTAGCACACTTCTAGCCGCTTCACCAGAACCATTACCATCATACTACGACCGTCCCTCACCTGCTGAGAGCACAGTCGCGCACACACAGTCGTGTGCCGTGCGTTCTCTCCCCCGACTAGGCGCCGATTCTATAAAACGTGATCACAAAAGCTCCGCTAGATTCAGTTCTAATCTGTGTGAAGTTTTGCCTAGTCGATCTCCTGCATCAAGTGCTTTCTGGTGCCACTTTTGCACAAAGACGACAACTCCTCACCGCAGACGGCAGAGAAGTTTTTTTTCGTGGCTCCTGACGATTGCTCCTTGTGGATTATAGACGAGCTTCTTGAATTTGACGGATCTCAACAACTTTTTGAAAATGTAAGGAAGTGTGATTTGCTACGAAGTTAAACGATTTGGACATGCTTTCGGCACAAAGTGATCGTGAGTTGGTTGACTAAGTGATCTCGTGAGTTGACTAAGTGACTGATGTGACTGACAACGATTTTGTCGAGTAAATTGGGCAATCATATGGCAACTTATGGGCAAGGACAGTCCAATTCAAGTGGTCATGACGAAGGTCGCTGATGTGATCGTTAGTTAAGTCGTTTCATTCAAGGAATTTTGGAAGCCAGGAAAAGTTGTAGTGAAATATGTGTTTTTCTGAAATGATTTCTTTTTCCATCCATCCTCTATCACTAAAGTAGATTTATTTGAATTCAATTAAATCAACTTGTATTAAAAGTTTAAAATCAGTTTCGCGAACCGAGTCAGCATTCAACTGTGAACATTTTCCACTTGTGAGTAACAAACACAGACTCTGATTCTTTGAAATTTCCACTACTCTTTTGTAAGAGCTTTTGCTCCCGCGACAGCCCTCAAAGCGCAGGATTTTTTCTGCTTCATTGGATCAACAGCAGCGCTAGCTAAGTTAAATTGTTTACAAATTAGTGATCATCACAAAATCGGTTTAAGACCCGAGCCAATTTTTTGAGTCTCGCTTAAGAAAAAATTTCAGAAAAAAGTTCACCATTCACAGCTAAAGTTTCTTCCGAAAAATTTCTCGCATGAAAAGTGTAATAAATCCAAGGCCCTTAGAAACTAATGTGATATCTACACAAATCAAAATATACGAGCTCTTCTTTTTTTCTCTTTTCCTTTTCCTTTTCCCCTTCATGCCTTGACAAATATGCGAAGACTTTCAAATGTCTTCCAAAAGTTTATGACAAATGCAAGCCCTTAGCACAGATAGGACTCGCTAACTAAACTAAGCAACATCACGTATGCTGTCCCTTCATTTGAAGGCAGAAATCCCGCCCAATTTCATCAAATGCTTCATGCCTTGTTCACTGATTCAATCTTGCGTGCGTTTCGGTTTGGAGTCGAAACCAGTGAACCGTCAGATTAAAAAGATAATTATTCTTAATTGCGGATAACATTACACTGCCGTTTGATTAATTAATAAACGTTTGTCGAGCTGAATTCCGTAAATGCCATTTGGCAACCTTGAATGTGAACATAATTGAATACCGGGTTAAAGGAAATTGTCAACAAATAATTTTTCTAATGTCAGTGTCATCCGATTCGTGGTGTCATGAATGCGTTCTGAAGAACACGAAAATAATCGCTTTGTTTATTGCGTTCACATTTCTGAAGATTCCAAAATGCATTTTTCTTTAATATAAACCGTTATACACAGGGGCTCATATCTGATGAAACAATATTGTATTGCTGGCTAGTTGTATGTTTTATGTTGTAAGTTTTATGTTCACTGAGTTTAAAAATGTTTCTCTGCGCTACAGCTCGTAGTTAAGGAAAATGTTCGCTTTGAAAAATTTGACCCTGTACAGATTTATGAACATTCCTTGGCGTACTATCAATTCCTAAGGCAGCGTTTTAGGTTGAGAGGACGTTTACCCCATGAGGATTTCACATGCAGCACTGTGCAAAATAATAAAACTACATTATAGCTAACACATCATGTTTACTACATTAGAAAAGTGCATTCTGAACTTAGAAAAGGCCCGTCATTCGGAATGACACCGAATTTCGGAGTATGCAAAATAATACCTCCAAGTGCAGAAATTCATAAATATGAAGTGACAGTCAATGGAATACTGAAGTTTCTTGTTTTTATTTTTGTTATTGTCCGCCGTGGCGTAGTGGGTAAAGTGTGACGCTCACACGCCGAAAGGTCTACATTCGATTCTCGGCTGAACACCTCGAATATTTCACCACACCCCCTCCTTTGAGCTACTGACAACACTCAATGGGGTAATAACTGTTTAAGAAAGCTTCTCAAATTTCGCCGTTCGGAGTCGGCAAATAACTGCAGGTCCCTTCTCCTGGTGAGGGAACAGTAGCGCGCACAACAGGAGTAGTTGATGAGCAAGCTAGGCCCTGGCCCCCATGAGGACTGTTGCGCCAACAATTATTTTTATTTTGTTATTGGGTTAGGTTTTGGTCGTATAACCTTTAGTTTTTAGTACAGCGTTACAACGTGGTGGCACGGAGTCGGTTAAGGTCTGACATCGCTGAAAAGGTATATTCTTCCAATCAACCAGCACAACATCCCATATCTGTCTTGTAGTTTTAGGCTTTGCTTCTAATACAGCTTTCTTTACATCTGTCCAAAGGTTCGCAATGGGATTCAGGTCCGGAGACTGTGGTGGTCACTCTATAACTTGAACTCCATTGCTATGGAAAAATTCTTTGGCCAGTGTGCTCGTATACGCTAACATACGCTGACATACGTTGACTCATTGTGCTGACATAAACTCCGCCGGTCATCATCGGTTTTATCATAAAAATGGCACCAGTACCATAGTAGCAAAAGCATCCCCATACGTTAATTTTTACTCCGCCGTGCTTTAGAGTCTTGATGGTACACTCCCGTTGAAACTCTTGTTTTTCTTCGCCTGCGAACAAATGGAATGGTCCCAGGAGTACCAAATAAAACTATTTTTAATTCGTCCGTCCATAAAATGTTTTGCCATTTAGAAGGTTCCCAGTTCGGGTGTTTTTTTCGCAATTTTGATTCGTTTTAGTAGGTTGATTTTTGACATAAGTGATACTTTTCTGGGACTTCTGGCAGGGAAATTCTTCTTTACCAGCTTTCTTTTTATTGTTGATGTCTACACGGGTAAATTAAACACCTCTTTTATTTTCCTAGCGTTCATAAACGGGTTACGTTTGACATATTTTACTATTTGTCGTTCGTCGGCGAGGGTAAGTTTTGATTTTCTTCCTTATTTTCTTGCCGTTGAGCGTTGCGATTGTTTTATTTGACACCCAACCATTTTCGATTATAAATTTGTAAGTTTTACTTTCAGAAAGCAATGTTTTATTAAGGCTCGTTTTTCGGGAGTACAACGCACCACGACCCATTTTACTTTTCTAACAACTCTGCACTTTTGAAATATTATCTTTTAGTTACTAAAATAATGTGTGTAGGTATTGTTTAAAGCCGAAAAATCCGAAACACTGGTGTACACTTCGAAAACGATCTTCAGAATGACTTGGCGCCATTACCTAAATTCGGCAGCATTTCCGCTAACAAGACCCTTTTTAAAGCGTTTACTGCTTCTTCTTCTTCTTCTTGTGGCGCTACAGCCTGGGGTGGACCTGGGCCTTAACCCACATACCTCTCCAGCCAGCACAATCGTTCTCCAGCTGTCTCCAGTTGCGCACTCCAAGTTGGTTGAGGTCCTTCTCCCCTTGTGTGCACCACTTTAGTCTAGGTCGTCCTCTGTTGCGTTATCCCAATGGCACGGATTCAAATACTTTTCGGGCCGGAGTAGTGGTGTCCATACGCTCTACATGGCCTAGCCATCTTAAGCGTTGTATCCGTAAACGCTTCACCGGGCGCATGTTGCTCTACAGCCAATACAGTTCGTCGTTAAATCTTCTCCTCCAGATGCCATAAACTCAAACAGGACCAAAAATCGCACGCGAAACTTTTCTCTAAAAAAGACTAAGGGCTTCCTCATCCGCCTTTGCTAACGTCCAACATTCCGCGCCATAAAGTAGAACGGGGATGATCAAGCTGTTATATGGTATACCGGTATGAAATGATTTTTTTTTTAAATAAAACACAAATAATAATGGGAAAGTAAAAACATTTTATTCAAAGTATTGGCCATTGTTTTCTATACTTTTTGACCACCTTTCTAGCAATTTGTGAATACTACGCCAATAAAATTGTTCGTTTTTTAAAGCAAACCAATCAGACACCCAATTCTCGACCTTTTCGTAGGAATCAAAGTGCTGCTCGATGAAAACAAATGGTAGTCGGAAGCAGCCAAGTCTGGTGAATACGGCGGGTGGGGCAGCTGCTCCCAGCCAAGTGTTTTGATTGTATCCTGAACCGGTTTTGCTTTTTGTGCAAGTGCATTGTCATGGAGCAAAATTACCTTGGCGTGTCTTCTGGCCCATTCTGGTCGGTTCTCGATCAATGCATGGTCCAAATTGATTATTTGTTGTTGGTAGCGATCAGTATGAACGGTTTTACCAGGTTTTAGGAGCTCGTGGTACAGCACACCTTTCTTGTCGCACCAAACACACAGCATTGTCTTCTTGCCGAATCGATCTGGTTTTGCAGTCGATGTTGATGGTTGTCCCAGATTAACCCATGATTTTCTCCGTTTAGGATTCTTAAAATGAATCTATTTTTCATGGCCAGAACAATCTTTCGTGTCTTTGAAGCAAAATTTCACAAGTCTTTTTTCGGTTTTCCATCTGTCTTTCATTCAATTCAAGTGGCACCCGTTTTCCACGCTTTTGGATCTTGCCCATAGCTTTTTAACGGTCAGAAATTGTTTGTTGTGCAACATTAAATATTGCTGCCATTTTCTTTTGACTCCAAGTGTCATCTCCATCTAATATCGTTTGCAATTCGGCGTCTTCAAACTTTTTTGGTGGTCTTCCACGTTCTTCATTTCTCACATCAAAATCATTATTTCTGAACCATGTGCATGTTGCTTCTGATAGAGCATGATCACCATATGCCTCGACAAGCATTCGATGCGACTCTGCAGCACTTTCCTTCAAATGAAAACAAAAAATTAATGCTTTTCACAAATCATCACTTTCT
Source organism: Eristalinus aeneus (assembly GCA_955652365.1). Classification (NCBI taxonomy): domain Eukaryota; kingdom Metazoa; phylum Arthropoda; class Insecta; order Diptera; family Syrphidae; genus Eristalinus; species Eristalinus aeneus. Next base: position 5,271,180 of record OY019130.1, on the reverse strand, counting down.
GGTACAAAATTCGACATTTTTATTACGATGAAAAAATATGATGTTGTCTGTTTAATGACTTGATGTATACTAAATATTTTCCACAGATGACATAGCAAAAAAAAATAAGGGCTCGTTCACAACAAATGTTCCCTATCGAGAGATTTGTATCTTGACGCTCGCTCATACCGGTATACCTGGTAAAACGAGCTTGGTCCTTCGAGAAAGGGCTTTATTACTCAATTGCCTCTTGAGCCCAAAAAAACAGCAATTGGCAAGAGTGATTCTGCGTTTGATTTCGGTACTGATGTTGTTGTCCCTGTTTGCCGCGGAGCAGAGGTAGTTGAAGTCCTTGACTACCTCGAAGTTTCTGCTGCCTAGTGTGACGCTCTGTCCGAGACGTCGATGTTGTGTGTCCTTCCTTGATGACAGCATGTACTTAGTTTTGCCCTCGTTTACAGCCAGACCCATTTTAGCCGCTTCCGCTTCAATGCCAGCAAACGCCTCATTGACAGCTCACTGGGATCGTCCTATAACGTCAATGTCATCAGCGTAAGCTAGCAATTGAACTGACTCCTGGCAGATGGTACCTCTGGTGTTGACTTGTGAGTTACGCACGATCCTAAGTTCTTTATCACAGAAGCGGCTTCTGGTCTTTCTTTTTTTGTTTCTTCGGAAAACAAAGAAAACACATTAAATGAAGGTTACTGCCTGGAAGTACAATGGACCAATCTTTGAGTCAGAGCGCTGCAGCGCAGTGTATCCTAAACTCCAAGACAAAAAAAAAACGAAGAAAACGTAAATTAATTGTAAAATAAAATGGGGAATGCAGTGATGCACTGATCTTATTTTCCGCGGCGAGCTACAGGAACGGCATAAACTTTCAACTAATGAGATCATTCACAAATCATGTCAATCTGTATGTCTACATCTTTGAAGAAGCGTAGTCATATAATCATATACTGAAATATGGGCGGTATGGAAAGACTTATGATTTCAGAGCTCCCAAGTAGTTTTGGCAACATAAAGCCAATCGTTATAGTTCATTCCGGCACACATGTGTGGCCTGAAATTTTCGCCCAGTGCTTGAATTTGATATTCTTCCCTAGGAAATAGTTTGTCGAAAACACACCATGCCCGCATTAACAATGACGTTGATCTATGGTCAAGCAATCATCATACTATTTTACATCGTTGATGTGCAACGCTGGAAACGCTTTAATTTTTACCTTTGTCAGATTTGTGCGTAATCAGTCAGCCTTAACGTCTATCAGAAGAAGTTTTGAAACTACATTTTGGGTGACTTGCGCGAATGGCTATCAATATCGAAGCTAATAATTGTTGGCGCGACAGTCCACAGGAAGACCAGGGCCTAGCTTGCATCAATTACTCGTGATGTGCGCGCTACTGTTCTCTCACGAGTAGAAGGGACTTACAGTTTTTTGCCGACTCGGAACGGCGAATTTGAGAAGCTTCCTTAGACAGTTATTACTCTTTGAGTGTTGTCAGCAGCTCGAAAGAGGTGGTGCCGTGAAAAATTCGAGGTGTTCAGCCGGAAATCGAACCTAGACCCTTTGGCTTGTGAGCGTCGCACTCTACCGACTAAGTCACGGTGGCCACAACATCGAAGCTACGGTCTTTAAAAAGACGACGATAAAAAAACAAACTCGTAACGAGTATCGCCTCAGTTTTCTTGAACGCCCACAATTGGCAATTATATGGCGCTTCTTGCGATTGTGCCGTTAATAACCCTCAACCCTCAAAACTGTCCAACAGTCCTCGAATTTCTTAACATCAGTTAGTGCAAAGAACTGCACGAACGGATTCAGAATCTCCTCCCAACAGAAACCACTTGTCAAAAAGTTGAAAACAAATGCCACAGCTGATGTATTGGCCAATCGAAAGTTAAACAAACAAGCAAGCCTAAGCACCTCACCGCACGCATGCAAACAATTACAGACCACCTTCTTTGCAATCACTTTCAATCAACAATTGTTCGGCTTTGTATAATTTTTTTTGATTAATGGCTTTTAGCCACTTTTGCGAAATCGCATAAAAATTACCCAAACGGCGGGCAGAGAGAATCGATTTTAATTTGCATTCCCTACCCAATGCTGGAGTTAGACAAATGTACCTACACACATCCGACTGGAGTCGCAGCAGAGGATGCGTTCAGCATTCTAATTGAATTATTAAGTTTAAAAGATATTAACCTTGTCGTCGGTCGAGGCTTCGATTTGAAAATAAAATGCGACGCAAAACAAAGTTCGAGCTTTGTCTTTGTGGGGGTTTTGAATTTGAACTCTGCTCATGGATTTTTTGGGGTAATGAACTATTTTTAATGACTTCCTGTTGGCATTTGCAAGCGGAGTGTAACAGTGAATGTGTTGAATGCCGATGCATCCTTTTAACACAGAAAAGAAGTCATTGAGTGCTGCTTGCCGGTTTACATTGGCAATGACTCGAGTTTTAGAAAAGGAAGTCTGTGTTTGCAGAACGTTCTTTTTTGTTTTTTATAATATATATAACAATCCCTTTAGTGATTGTTTATACCCTTAATTGACTGGAATTAAGTCACAGCACAGGCCAAAGGTATAAAAGAAGAGAGAGAAAGGAGGTACCGATGCACATTGGTTTTAAAAGTCTGTGGATTGTAATGCGGGGGAAAAATTGGTCTGGGAAGAGCATTCCATATTCGTGTGGTGAAGCTAAAGAACGAGTCTCTAAACTTAACTTTACGTCCAAAGGTGGGCTCAAGGGTGAACGGGTCAGCATTTCAGCAAGGCGGGTATTGCGGGTGAATTCTTAAAGGGGAGAAATGCAGCTGGCTAACTCGTTAGAACATTTTCTGTTGAAAAAGCGATAAAATAGTGAAGGATTCGCAACATTTCGTCGATGTTCAAGCGAGTCGATTGAGTTCGCAGCTTTATTATCACCAATAAGTTTTATCGCTCGCTGTTGCATTCTATCTAGTAGGTGCAGAGAGGTCTTAGGAGCACCGGAGCAGATAGGAGCGTTGTACTCAAGCTTTGGGCGAATGTACGCCTTATATATTGTTGCCAGGTTAGAAGGGGTGAAATATTTCTTGCATCGCTTTAAGAAACCTAGACATTTCGCTGCATTTTTGGCAATCACGAATTTGTTATCGTTCCAACTTAGTGTTGGGTTGATACACGTACTGAGGTTGGAAAGTCGTTCGGTTTCAACAACGCAGGAGCCATTCACAGATAATGGCTTGTTGTTTTGAGAACGCTTGAGTGACAGTAGACAGCACTGAGTTTTGGAAGCATTAAATTCCACTCTGTTCTTTTTACTCCAATCAATTATGCTGTCAAGATCGGGATTTAATGAGCTTAACATATGCTGCCGTTCCAAGTCAATGTCCGAAGAGGAGGCTCGAGAGCCGAGGAACGAATGTGAAAAGCTGAGGGTACTGTCATCAGCGAAGGAGTGAATTCGATCAGAAGTGACAGACAGCAGATAAGTGATCTGATAAAAATGAGGAAGACAAAACGTAGCCCTGGGGAACACCAGTATTAATATGGTGAATATCAAACTTGAACCCATCCAATACAACTTGTATTGAAAGGTTCGAAAGGTGATTTCTAATCCACTGAAGAAGAGATTCATCGAAGCTAAAAGCACGCGTTTTCGACAAGAGAGTCTGATGCCAGACTCTGTCAAAGCTTTTGAAATATCAAGTGCAACGATCTTACTTTCTCCTACATTGTGCAAAGATTGGTTCCATTTTTCGTTGAGATAAGCCATCAAATCACCAGTGGACCTGTTGCTGCGGAAGCCGTATTGCCGTTCATTAAGAAGCTTCTGAGTTTCAAGATATTTCATAAGCTTTATTTATCAGCGTTTCCATGACCTTAGAAAGTAGGGACGTAAGTGCTATGGGTCGGTAGGATGTGGGTTCTGCTTGATTTATTAATCCAATGTGAGATCTGCTAAGTTTCAACTTAGTTTAACCAAAATTTTTATTTATTTATGATATTTAAAAGCGAAATTATAAACTTTTCAGGGGGTTTACCGTCCCCCCGGTAAAATTTAGAAATTCTCAAATTTCATTCATGACGAAATCTATGGGCTGTGCAGCGACATGCGCCTGATCAAGCGTCTTTGGTTACAACGCTTAAGATGGTTAGGCCATGTGGAGCGTATGGACACCACTGCTCCGGCCCGAAAGGTCTTCGAATGTAAGCCATTGGGACAATGCAACAGAGGACGGTCTAGACTAAGGTAGCACAGAAAAGTGGAGAAGGACCTCAATCAACTTGGAGTGAGAATTGGAGCATGTTGGTTGCGGCCCAGGTCCACCTCGCACTGTACAGCTACAGGAAGAAGAAATTTCAATAAGAAGGATCTAGAGAGTGGTTGTCTAGTTTAGCTATCTGTGGTTACCAGACCCTGCTGTGAAGTTTTTGCTTTTTCAAATCTTCTGCGAATCTTGATTTTGTCTACCTCGATTTTTCGGGGTAGAAATTTCGAAATTTTTACTTTTGTTCATTTCTGGGTTGGAAAATTCACAAAAGAGAGAACTGCTTAAAATTCCCTTTCCTACATCTACATGAGACGTGAATAGAACAAAGTGGTCCTAAACTAGTTTAAACTAAATGGTAGTGTTAATAATAATAATTGCATGACCCGACAGTCCACAAGGGACCAGGGCATAGCTTGCTTACCAACTACCCGTGTTGTGCATGCTCCTGTTCTCTTACGAGTAGAAGGGACCTATAGCTTTTGGCCGTCTCCGAAATGGGGAGTTTGAGAAACTGTTTCTTAGACAATTATTACTCTTTGAGTGTTGCGTTGTGTTGGTGCCGTGAAATTCTGGGTATTCAGCCGGGAATCGAATCTAGACTTGCTGCGTGTTAGCGGCGCATTTTAACGACTACGCCACGGGCTCCTCAAAAAATACTTTTGTTTCTTAATTTTAAAAAGAATCATAACCCAAAACATCTTAAATTAAATTTAGAAGACACTCTCCAAGCGATTCCCAACATAATCACTCTTGGCTTCTAACTTTCCCACATGCGCACAAAAAGATTTTAATGGCATCAGCCTTCTCATCTAAAATATAAGATTTTTACAAACTTACTCGCGTAGTGTTTTTTTGACAACACAAACATAACCTTTTCCGAATGAAGAACGTGCCAAATGGAACAAGTGTTGACAAGGTTTCGAGTCGAATTGTTCGTGAATAGGTGGGCCATTTTGAGGGAAAGTTGGCTACCGAAGCAGGCTACACATTTGTATATGTATGACTTTAAGAAACAGAATACAACGTTAGCCAGAAAAGAATTATTGAAACCTCACTGGGACAGTGTCGTCAGAAGGACAGTTTAAGTCACATCAGGTTTTTAGATCATTCCGGAAAATGAGAAGGAGGATGAAATAGCGAGACAATACTTGAAAAGCAACGATATGTGCACGAAACTGGCCCGCAGCGGAGCATACTGCTCAACTAGGCATTCCTGAAAAAACACATTGTTGCGGCTGCATCACATTGCAGTAGAGAAACCTAATAAGCAGTGTTATTTAGGAACGGGGGATCTTGGTGAATCCTTTTTTCACTCAAATGTCCTTCTCAACAAATGTCCTTCTCAAAAAAATTTTTTTCTCAACAAATGTCCTTCTCAACAAATGTCTTTCTCAACAAATGTCCTTTTCAAAAACTGTCCTTCTCAACAAATGTCAGGTTTGAATTAAAAGAGAATGAATGATGAATGAGGACACAGAGCTATTGAAACGGCACATTCTGGCTAGTAGATTAAATCCAGTTTAAGAACCAGAGGAAGAGGTGCCTTGAAATAGCTCTCTGAAAATGGATAACTCGACATTTATCCTCTCAAATTCCAAAATGGGACACCAGACGCAAAATCTGTTGCAAAGCTGAGCGTCTTCCACTTTGCTGCTATTCCAAATCACTTCGCCACAAGTTTCTTTTTAAGTTTTTACTTTCATTTTTATCATACAATTATGTTCCCATAAATTTTGAAGCCGTTTTGAATGTAAAGCAACAAAGCAACAAAACGCTTTGAATCACTGTTCGCATCATCATTTGTACTGTAGCGCAACTGCAACCTCTTGTCCTTCAGATCGCCAAGCAAGATTTACATCTTCCTGAGCTCTAAGTTCAACTAGTGTACAATGCCAGACCGTTGGCGGGATGCCAACACAAGTGCGGAAGTTAAGCAAATATACAAGCTCTTTCGGGGCACTCCCTTGTTAGTGATACACAGCTCTGTATACGTTGAACTTATGCACACAGAGCTCACCCGTCTGCCGGAGGTTAAAATGAATGCGCATGGGCTTCGAGTTGAAGGTTGTACGTGAGGTCAAAAAGTCTCACAACGAATCAAGCAGAAGCCACGTTAACGGACGAATATGTTGCAGCTGGAATCACGGGTTCACCGTCGTTCTCGTCTTCGGAACGCTTTTTAAGATTAGAAAAAATGAAGTTCTCTGCTTACCATTGTTGTATATAGAACCAAACGCGCAACTCAAGAAATGAATTTGGACTTTCCCTTTCGATTTTATTGACAAGACTGAAAATATTCTCAAAAGGTTGGGGGGCGCTCCAGTCTACACCCGAAAAATTTGTAAGTTACCACACGTGCAGTGCACACTCTTTATTCTCTCATCAGTACAATGGGACTACAATTTACTTCTGACTTGTAGCCGGAAGACTGAACAAGTTTTTCTGTTCTTTCCAATTTTAAAGACGTGGTGCGATGAGAAATATCCGAGAGGACCGTCAGTTCAAAAATCAAAACTTGTGAGTTGACGCACACCTCCTCGATAGTAGAAACATAGAATCAACTTTAGAGCTCTCTGCTGTGCAAAAGTTTAAAAACGTGCCCGTCCAACTTACCTTAGAGACTAGTCACCAGTGCTAGCTCACAGCTACTTTGACAGTTCAACCAAAAATTCCATAACTCTTACCCGGGCGCCATTTAGTTTTTTTTTAAGTTATCTTGCCCCAGTCAAATCTCCTATACAAATCCCTTCTGAAGATCTTTGACTACTACAAATGATTTTCCATTTTCAGAAAAAACCTCTTCCACAATGTTTAGATTCATCGCAACCCTTGCGGTTCTCGCAGTGGCTTCGTTCAACGTTTCATTCGCTGAAAAGGCCAAGATTCGTAAGTGTCCCTTGAAATAGTAATCAGCTGACTTCTCAACCCCCTCTCATCGTTTAGCCGAGTACATTCACGTTTGCCATCGAAACGATCCCAAAATCAACGAATGTATTCGCCAAACCGTCCACGATATGCGTCCCTACCTTGGAGACGGCATCAAGGAGCTTAATGTCCCCCCACTAGAGCCACTCTACATCGGCGATCTCAACATTTTAGACGGTGGACGTGGTGGATTTACGGTGAAGACGAAGAACCTTAACATTTACGGTGCGGCAAACTTTGAAATCAAAAGATTGGCGTAAGTTTCACTGCATACCGGACCCATCAACTGTAGACTGAAAGTTTTGTTTTCCTTTTAGCGTCCTGGACAAGGGAAAGAGGATTGACTTTGAGATGATTCTTCCCCGTCTACATGGCGAAGGGACATACGATGTGAGCGGGCAACTATTGGCACTTCCACTTAAGGGCAACGGACGTTTCAGTGGCAACTTCAGTAAGTCCCTCACGAATTCAGCACACTGCGAGTAGATTCTATTTTCACATTTCGCCACAGCAAACTTCACCGCCTTTGTTCGAGTGCAGTTCGACATTAAGAAGGACATTGAGGACGTGGACCGCATCGGATTGAAGTCGCTGGAGGTGAAAATAAAAATGGGCAAGGGCCGAGTTCGTTTGTACAATCTTTTCAATGGCGACAAGACACTGGGTGACATCATCAATGACACCATCAATCAGAACTTCGAAGCATTCACTCTGGAACTGATCCCACCCATTGAGCGGGCATTGGAGAAGAAGTTCTCATCGATATCTGCAAAGATCCTGGACACGTTCACATACGATGAGCTTTTCCCTGTGTAAGAGAGTGCTCCGAAAGTGCGTTGGCGCGCCTCAAATCAGTCTTAAGATCATAGCTTTAACTGAGAACGATTGTGTACGTTGCTAAGTGAATTATTGCTTTTTGTTTGTTTTTGTTTAATTTTTTATGTTTTTAATTTGAAATGAATTCAAAGTGAATTGAAATGATGAGGGTTTGAGTTTTGAAACTTTTTTAGCCGGACTTACTTTTACGGAACTATCCTAAGGATCTCATAAAGTATCGGACATTCATATGATTAGCCACCACGAATGCCTTGTTATCACCGTCATTGATGTTTTTAAGAGACTCTTGCACAGAAGAAACGATCGATTTGCAGTGGAAGACGGTTGCCAGCTTTTGAGTTAAATCAGGAAAGAAACTATCGGAACTGATATAAATTTCAATCAAACAATAAACTCAAAGGAAAAGTGAAAAAAAACGGGCAACAATTTAACTTGCTACAGATGCATGGTTTTTTGGAAGGTTTTTGAAGTGATTTGAATTAAGAGGAATCTTAATTCCAGTCCTTAAAGTAGTATCCACATGAAGAATTCAGCTAATCTAATAAAAAACTGAAAAACTAAGAAATCACAGATGCATCAGCTTCCCAAAACCCATCAACAAATAAAGCGGTTCCACCTCTCAACTATAGAGGCGTATCCCCGCATAATTTTTCCAAAACAATCCTAAGCGGCTTTGCGCCGCATTAACCGGCACACACCAAAGCGGCTTATGACTCTAATGACGATTTTCGTTAAAACTGCATAAAAAAAGATATAAGATGCACAAATCTGTATTTCTGAGGTACAATCTATAAAAATCCGTTCCGGTGTTTGCTCAAGTGTACAGCATTGACATGATCATCACTTAATATTTCAAAAGCATTTGACAGAGTCTTGCAGCAGACTCTCTTGTCGAAAATGCGTGCTTTTGGTGTCGATGAATCTCTTCTTTAATGAATTAGAAATTACCTTTCGAACCGTTTAATACAAGTTGTATTAGATGGGTTCAATTCTGATATACACCATATTAATGCTGGTGTTCCACAGGGCTCCGTTTTGTCTCCGAAACTCTTCCTCATTTTTATAAATGATCTCCTGTCTGTCATTTCTAAGCCAATTGACTCCTTCGCTGACGACAGTTCCTTTTAGATTTGCATATTCGTTCCCCGGCTCTCGACCCTCCTCCTCGGCTATAGACTTGGAATGACAGCGTACGTTAAGCTCATTAAATTTCAATCTTGACAGCATAATTGATTAGGGTTAAAAGAGTAAAGCTGAATTCAATGCTTCCAAAACTCTGTTTCGTCTACTGTCAGTCGAGCGATCTCAAAACAACAAGCCATTATCTGTGAATGGCTCCTGGGTTGTTGAAACCGAACGACTTTCCATCCAACCAAAACTAAGTTGGAACGATCACATATTCGAGATCGCCAAAAATGGTTTCGAAATGTCTAGGTTTCTTACAGCGATGCTAGAAATATTTCACCCCTTTGACCTGGCAACAATGTTTAGGGCGTGCATCCACCCAAAGCTTGAGTATAACGTTCCTATCTCGTCCGTGGCTAAAAACGGCCTAAAGTCGATCGCAGTGAGATCAGGATCACCCTGCATAGTACACATATTGTTTTTCAATAACCCTGGTAGCTATGCATTGAATTTGTTTTTATAGAACAGCATGATTTTAAGCGAAAGAGTAGATCTGTTCCAATTGCTTTGATTTGCAACAAATGTCGAAATCCACCGAAAAACCCTCAAAAGGCGTTCCATTTGCTTACCTTTTTCGTTGTAAAGAGACCTCATGAGAGAGTAAAATATTTCCCCTCCCTAATCAGCTAATGGAACGCTTTTTCGTAGTTTTTCAGGCAAATTCGTAGACACTCGCAGCAATTCAGAGCAATTGGAACGGGCCTAATGACTGCTAAAGTGAAGTAAAAAAACTGCTGACATTTCATATATCTAAAAGCTGTTTACATTTAATTTTGCGAATTTCTACGAAAAGTGTTTCACAAGTTTCGGTAGAGCTACTCATTACAAGGAAAATTTTTGTCCAAACTACACAACTACGAATTTCTGTATTCAAATGAATTTGAAGCGGAGCTAGTCAATCACTTCTATTTTCAGGGATAGTTGTGCAACCGCTTGACTTATTTCGAAACGAAAACGAATTCGAAACCAAATAAGCTCCGCGAAGAAGCCCAACAAATGCTATATTCGCAACAACTTTCTGTGTTGCAACACGACTGCAATAAAGGAATGCAGTTTTGTTTGGCACAGGGCGCCGGTTGTTCAAGTAACAAGTTTGTGGTTTGTACAAGGATCAATTTAATCAACAAAATAACGCCATGAAATTCAAAATATCCTCATTTGCATTACCACCAGAAAGAACATGGGTTGTGTCTGTGCTGCTAACTAGTGCTGACATCTCTGTGCCGACACAATTAAAAACAAAACCCATCTAGACGATAGTTAAAACAGTAATTGATATGAGGTCTGCTCTGATTTGTTGCAAATACCTATGAAGCTGTCAAAAAGCGTTAACACGTAGTTTTGGCATTAGCAGCGAAACGTACAAATTGTTATTTTAAAATCCAGAAGCAAAACGGATGTAAACAGTTCATCTTGTAGACATTTAAGTCCCTTATATATGCCCACACTCAATCAAGAATTGAAAAAGTATTCAGGAATATGTAAACATTTGAATGTGCTCTTCTGTTATTGGTGTTCACTAACAAGTTGTTTATAAAAAAATCTTGCCAAGATTCATATATTTCTACATAAATTCTGTCCGGATTCTAGAATTTGTTCTGCAAGCATGAATGGTATTAACAGCTCAATGGAGTTAAAGGGCAGGGGTTTAAGTATATGTAAAACAAATCTTTCTCGTAAATAGTTCACGATTACAAAATGTGGCGTAAGCACGATTGAGTTGCTATACTTTCCTACAAAATTTATGAATCTGCTTGTTCAAGTTCAAGTTCAAGTTTGTCTACATATTTTTTTCCTCTTTCCTTTAGAATTACGGTCACGACTTCTTCAGAAGTGTCTTTTTTGCTATACCATGCACATCTGCCAACTCCAAGCGATGTTTTCCTATGGCTCACGGTAATATTCAAGCATGCGTATGGATAAAGTCCTACCCTAAAATATTGGTTAAAACTCAATACTGTCTGTCTTATAGACTGTCTTATTACTATTGCGAGCTCTTTCGAAGACTGCTCGCACAAGTTATAAGACAGCCTACAAGAACAGTGTTTGTATAGTTTTCCATTCCAATTTCTTGCAGGTCAGCTGTCAGATTTGACATATTTCCGTGCCTGGAAAGTGAATACAAAGCAAAATCATTTCGGCACATTGTGATAACACTTGCCTTCCAATTGCTCTGAAATCGATTGCCTACGAAATTCACTGAAAAACTTTTTTGGTTTTTTCGGAGAAGAGAGAGAGCTGATGAGAAATATTTCCCCTACCTACGAATTTCTGCGCACAAATGAATTGAAACAGACCTAATAAATAGTGCTGTCAAACATTCCCTACAGGCATTCTTCCCGCGATCGTCCCGGTAAATATATTGTTAACTTCGGGATATAGTTTGTGGAGTCAAAAAATAAACGCGAAACAAATTAGTAAAGTGTTAGTTAGTTCTTAATGTGTCAGTCGTCATGTCGGAATATATCACAAATATTAAAAATTGGGAATGCTTAAAAGTACTCGGGTCTGGAGCGTTTGGAAGTGTTACTCAGTGGCAAAATAAACACACAGGATTTCAAGTGGGTAAGAATGTGTACTTCATTTAATCAATCTGTGTATGCGGTTCTAGGTATAAATGGATGACGATATGGCTAAAGTGATAATGACTTCTAAGAATTCCTGGCATGTTCCATTGCAAGTCTCAAAGTTATCTTAAACTAGTAACAATGTTGCAAGACTTTGTTTGTACAATTCGTGTGAGGGACGAGCTTCCCTGGTACTCATCGATCAAAATTGATGGCATGTTCCATTGCAAGTCTCAAAGTTATCTTAAACTAGTTACAATCTTGCAAGACGTTGTTTGTACAATTCGTGTGAGGGACGAGCTTCCCTGGTACTCATCGATCAAAATTCGCAAAAAATATTCGCAGGCGACGTAACGTAAATAGATCAGTTTTTTGTTGATACTTTTCTTCGTTTCGTTTCTTCGTGGAAATTATAAAATTTAATTTCTTTCGCATGTCCAGTTACTAGATTTTGACCACTTTTCCAATTAATTGGGTGAAATTCAAGCTATTTCATGTTTAATATTTGTTTTCAACTGCCGTCTGAATGGAAAGGGCCAATGACTTAAGGTAGGCAACAAGAAAATAGTCAAAGGACTTAAAATAACATATAGAGGTGGTCATTCAAGAAGTAAGTTACTGGAAATAATGCGCTCGCAGAAGTAAATCTTCAATAAATTGATTGTAACGTACATATGCTGTATGGCTTTTGGTACCGTCTTGCTGAAAGTGCATATTTATTTGTCATCACTTATCATGATGCAACAGGGATATCCATTCACAAAAACTTGACGATAAACATCAACAGCGAACGAACTTCCTACCAAATGGTGGTTTTGTCGGGGCGTGTTTTCTTACTGCACGTCTACTTTATTTATTGATAAACCTAGTCACTAGAAATAATTGCAATTGATTAAGACGGCTGAACACGAATTTTGATAATAACTTTTAAACCTTCTTGGAAAATGTACTACATGATAATTTAATAACGGAATTAAGTATAAATGTCAAAAAAGTTTAAAAAAGACATTCATTTCACTCTCAACTCCAAAGTAAGGTAGGGTATCGAAAACCCTTTTACATAGGGACGTTTATTAATTATAATTTTTAAGTTTGGTTGGTATATAAACAGTACATGCGTAATTTATTGGAATTAATAATAATAATAATAATTGTATGGCGCGACGGTCCATAGGGGACCAGGGCCTAGCTTGCTCATCAACTACTTGTGCTGTGCGCGCTACTGTTCTTTCCCGAGTAGAAGGTGCTACAGATTTTTGCCAACTCCGAACGGTGAAGTTAGAGAAGTTTTTTCTTGGACAGAAATTGCTCTTTGAATATTATCAGAAACTAGACAATATGGTGGTGCCGTGAAAAATTCGAGGTATTCAGCCGGGAATCGAACCTAGACCTGCATCTTAGTGTAGCACTTTATCCACTACGTAACGGCGGTTACTAACTGATTAATTGGAACTATCTTAGCTATGATCGCAAGACATTGATAACAGAAATAAAATATCTCCGTCTTTTTAAGGTCTGACATACACATTTCCTGTTTTTGTGTCATAAATTGAATACGTTCTTGAGGCAGATGACACAGTATGGTTGCGTAAATTTTTAACTAACTTTTTTCGCTCCTGTGTTGACGATACATTTTGACATACAATTTGTTGTCAAAATTCGGACCAAAGAATTGACATTTTTTCTCCTTCATTAGAAATTATTAATTAATTCCCAAGGTATTTTAATGCACATTAGAAATTGCATTCATACGTCTGGCGACGTTTCAATACAACAATTACTCTGCAGCAGAAACTGAAACAAATTGAATTTAAACATTCGGTAGAGTTGACTCAACTTAAAGAATAAATTTCTTGAGTCTCAAGGTTTGTTGTTTCTTTCTTCATCCTAAAAAGTTGTACTCCAACGAATCCGATACGTGAATATTAATTAGAAGTGGGTATATACATTCATGCACATACACGAATGATAACAATGTATCAAAAACGTGATTTACTGTTTTGCGGTTTTGTGGCATGAATAATATTTTCGGACACACAGTCATTCCCACAAGTAACTCAACATTAACTGTGCTTTCCAATTTCTCGAAAAAAAAACTCGATTTAAAATAAAAATGAGAAGTTCTCTATTGTTGCCGAGAGCAAAAAGCAAGAAAAAAAAACATGATGCCGTATTGTAATATAAACCAATTAAAGGCAGAAATTTAATTAATATGTTTTCAATACTGTAGACAAAGGATATTCCCGGCTGGACAACTCGAATTTTTTTTATTGTGCTGATAACACCCAAAAGGTATTAATTGTTTAAGAAAAAAGCTTATCACACTTTGCCGGTCGGAGTCGTAAGACCTGCACATCCCCTCTACACGTGAGAGAACAGTAGCAAGTTAGGCCTGTGAACTGTCGCGCCTTCAAACTATTATTATTATAAACGAGAGGGAAAGAGTTTAACAATCTTTGAGAGACATGTAGAGGGATTTTGGACGGATATGCTCCCAATTACGTTCAAAGAATGTAGAGATTTAGGCGAACGCTTGAGATGTGTCCGTGCGTTATAATGTAACCATTTTTTTTGTATAAGAAGTGAATTTTGTTTAGGGTCATTATTTTGCTGGAAAATTAATAAATCTGGAGTAAAATACACAGAAGGATGTTTTAGTAAAGAAACCCTTAAATTTTTATTTTTTATCATTTATAAAATAAGTTTACAACAGATGACCAAAAATCTTCAGAATTGTGATTATGATGCAAAGTTCATATTTATTTTTTGGTTTTGTTGCACAATTCACCCGAATTTTATCGTTGTTTACTTACTTTTGCGTTTGACTGTATTTTTTGGTTGGATATGATTTTAATCATTCAGTCACAAATATCTTTTATGTGCTTAAACGATTAGCGGGTAACTAAATAAAAAAAAAATCAATCAGTTTTAAGGGCGCTTGGTTTCACAATTAATGGTCTTCTATGCGTATTTTTTCCTCGTTTTCTTCTGCGTGCCTTTTTTTGTTTAGTGCGTCCAAACTGTTTTGTTTGTTCATTTGTTTACAGTAGGTGCAGAATCCAATCCAAACAGCCGCATTGATTTCTCAGAAGTCTGCCTCACAGTGGACCATTCTGTAGGCTCAGTGGAGCGTCCTATGGGGCGGTGTATAAATATTTGGATACAAAGGGGATGCCAAAGATCTCTTTCGACGGTATACAATGAAAACGTGTGTTTGTAGAAACTAGAATTTTTCAATAGTTTGCAAAGACGAGAGATGTGAAATCCACAAAAGTGCAGTGGACATGCATCGAACCCTCAGGGATAACATCTTCTGTATATCAAGTTTAAAATTGTTGGTCCAAAAAATAAGAAATTATTTAAAATTTCATCATTTGCAAATGCAAGTGGCGCTAACTTTCTGTGCATGATGCAAATCTATATCCATTGAAATGCTTGGGCACAATGCAAAAACAATTTTAATCACACACAAGTGTCTATTTTCAGACGGGCGGCACGATTCACAACGCAGATGTGCTACATGTAACTTTTTTTGTTTGCTCGCGTGTTCTGGAGAGTTATAAAAATGGAATGAGTAATTTTCTTGCATCTAGTTTGCAAAATGGAAGCAACGTTAGTGCCTATAACTTTTTCTTAGTGACTCAGTCAACTTATTTGTCTTGCTCCTCAGAACATTTACAAAATATTAAATATTCTTTTGCCGGCAGTGATACGCCCGAGGGGCAGCGTGACAAATTTTATTTTCTTTTCTTGTTGATAAAAAGTTTTACGTCGAGTTGCTTCGAACTTATCTTAAATTTTGCAACACTCTAGCAACAGTTTCATGATAAGTAATGTATTGAATGACCCTTTCACGTGTGCAGTGACGTGATGGTCCTGCAGCAACTACTTTTTTATTAAATTTATGAAGCACGGGCCTTGCTCTTTGTTCAGCAACGTAAAGTTATGTTGAACGGTTGTCAATGTATTTGTCCTTTCGGTTAAACCATAAATAATTGCTTCCACGTAAGTATTAAATAGAATCTCTCCAACTGTCTGCTGAGGTAACAAGAATTTAGATTGGGATTCGAAAAAAGCGACTGCGTGGATTATTCGAACAATAACAAAAACAACGGTTCGTATTAATTTAGTTACAATAGCCTGTGTGAAGGACCTCTGACTTTTGGTTTCAGAACTGTTACCCTGGAATTGAGTGATCGGTGCCTTGTTTTGGAATATTGCATATGTTCTTTTAGGTGAAGATTTTTAACTTTCAAGTGCGTTAGTGGAAATATGTGTGAACTGATTGCAATTGCATTTCAATAAATTCAAAAATAATGAAATGCAATGATGCAGTGTTGTCGGTTTGATTTATGCATTTCGTTGTGTTGGTATGTTAGCCGGCAACCAAGACACATTTGAAACAGCATATAATTGAAACAACTGCACTTCACTTTGTTTAAAAAATATAGCAACCCGTTAACATGTGCCTTTAAGACAGATTCTTACATCTACCTTAAACACACTTACCCTCGCCCAGGGAGAATGTTTTATGTTATGTGCCGTTTGTGGTAGAGTGCAGCGGCGATCTCGTTATCTCCCAGACGGAATATCAGCAGTTTCGTAGGAACGATGCTGCCTTGGTGACGTAATAGTGTAAAAGCGACTTACATAAAAAAAAGAACTGGAACACGGTGACTAGCTTCTTAAGTGTAGAAAATTTTTTAATGTGAGCTTTACCATAAATGGATAAATATGCAAATGAAATGAACAGGAGAGATCGATTCAAGGCGAATATTGCCCCAAACTTGAATATAACTCTTCTGGTCGGGCGCTCTCACGGTGCGAACGAAACAAAGCCGGGATCTACTCCAGGACGGAGACCAAAATACGCAATTTTGAAACACATTTTTGGATCTACAACGTTTGCAAAACGAAATATAGTAAAGGGTACAGCAAGGAGCGCGTTTTCACTGACAAATATTAATAAAACTAAAGATCATGCCAAAACATGCATAGAACAAGAAGCATTCTGGGTTGTTGGAACAAAATTGGACCTATCTAATGAAAGGTTCAATGCTTTCTTTCGCGAAGCATTAAACTTGAAGTTATCATATTTATGGTCAAGCAGTGGGGACTACCTTTTTGCGAAACATAACAGTTATTTTACTGTTCATACGGTTCAATAAGAAAAATTAAAGAATGACTAGTTTGCAATATTCTCACATGTTTGGGATTCAAAAATAGCCAAAACTGCTACGTACTTGTGGAGAATAATATTAATCATCAAGGGAGGTGCAGATTTACTCAAACATGCCAAATAAACCGGACACGTTTTGAAATAAATTTTGGTTGCCATCTGAAATACGTAGTTAATGGGTGCCCTTATTTGGGAAACACAAAACAAAGTCACTATCAATTACAGATTGAATTTGTCGTCTTAAAATTGATTAAACAGGGACAACAGCATCAGTACCGAAGTCAAACGCAGAATCACTCTTGCCAATCGCTGTTTCTTTGAGCTCAAGAGGCAATTGAGTAATAAAGCCCTCTCTCGAAGGACTAAGCTCGCTTTATATAGCAGCTTGATTATCCCAGTCCTACTTAATGGCGCTGAAACATGGACGTTAACAAAAGCGGAAAGCCCTTTGTCTTTTCGAGAGAAAAGTTTTGCGTACGACTCTTGGTCCTTTTTGCGTTGATGGCATCTGGAGGAGAAGATTTAATGACGAACTCTATGGGCTGTACAGCGACATGCGCCTGGTCAAGCGTCTACGGATACAACGTTTAAGATGGCTAGGCCATGTAGAGCGTATGAACACCACTGCTCCGGCCATAAAAGTCCTTGAATCCGAGCCATTGGGACAACGCAACAGAGGACTACCTAGACTAAGGTGGCACACACAAGTGGAGAAGGACCTCAACCAACTTGGAGTGCGCAACTTGAAGCAACTGGCGCAACTTGAAGCAACTGGCGCAAGATTGTGCTGCCTGAAGAGGCATGTTAGTTGATGCCCAGGTCCGCCCCGGACTGGAGCGCCACAAGAAGAAGAAAATTAATTAAACCTTTTACCTTATCTGGGAGAAATGTAACCACTGACAATAATAGACAAACTATTACTACTTTTAAGGAGAAATGGAAACAAATTGTCCGTGGATATTGCCGATATGCACGCAGTAGAGATATTCAAGTCCCTCCAACCTCCACCGTTGACTCGGAACCATCAGGATTTATTTCTTTGCGCAATCATGTGAGTTGCGCATTTGATCTAACCACCTTGTCCTATGTCTTCCGCGCAGTTGTCTACTTGTTAAAATCGTAATTAAGGCACGCATTAGGAGGAGGACGTCCGTAACACTTGGAAGAAGTTACTGTTCAACATAGAGCTTTCAACCACACTGCTGCGTTACAAATTCGTTGTATTCGCGATTTAACTTCATGAGACTTTTACCAATACTGAGTCAAAACCCAATAACTTGGATTGGAATTTAACCTGGTTTTTCTGTGTAATGGATCGTCGAAGTTGCTTTAAAATTTTCTAAAGTTTTGTCTACTCCGTCAATAAAGCTCCGTTGTACTCCTCCAATGAATGAAACTCTACTAACACAATACATTTGACAGGCGTTTGAGGTAAGACCCTTACTATTGACTTTTCTAGATTCATCTCCATATCAGCAACGAAGATAGCCACAAATTTGTCACGCGTCTGGCTGTAATTCCGCTGTGCTTGAAAAGCGTAGAAGTGGTTGAGTATGCTCGTCCTTCCTTGATCCGACGGGGTTTCTTCATATGGCCGCTGGAATTTGTTGCATTCTTCACGTAAGGCGAATGCTTACTTGAGATTCTCTCTTTAACCGATTGCTTACTTTCCCATTTGTATAAAGTTTTGGGAGGATGTGGCAACAACTGTCTTGTATTTTAACATAGATCTTTTTTACATACTTACAACACGCTATATGGTTTCGAGAATATTACGCATTATATTAAACAATGCACGAATCCCGTGTTTTCTAATTTTTCCTTGTCTTACTAGACCCGCCATTTGTTTAAAATTATCTAATAAATCAATCCTTTTATCGCTTAAGCTGTCAAAATGTGCAAAGTACGTCAGGAAGAGTTGAAAAAAGAGGAACTGATCAAACTAACGAAGCGATGGAACAACGAAGTGGAAATCATGTTAAAACTTAAACACGAGAACGTTGTCCAAGCCTGCTCTGAGGTATGTTCTGACCTATTGAATGCAGTTAATGAAACAATTGATACAAAACTACCAGCAATCGCTATGGAGTTCTGTGACGGCGGTAATTTGCGAGAGAAACTGCAAGAGAAGCAGAACTTAAACGGCCTCTCTGAGTACGAAGTTCGCGAGGTCTTGCATGCTTTAGGGAGCGCAGTTCACTATTTACATACCCAGCACAAAATCACGCACCGAGACATTAAGCCCGACAACATAGTTCTCAAAATAGGCAGCGATGGACGAACTATCTATAAGGTCAGTTAACATTTTTAAAATGTCATTGCATTCATACTGAACTTTTCCCTTGTAGCTAGCTGATGTGGGATACGCTCGGGACATTGATGTGAACACGATTTTGGCCAGCATGGTTGGCACGATACATTACTTCGCTCCAGAAATACCAAAATATGCTGAGTACAAAAACTGCGTTGACTACTGGTCAATGGGTGTGGTAGCATACGAGATAATGTGCGGCATTGTTCCGTTTTTGCCGGGAGAATCCTTTACCGAAGTCATCCATGCTATTGAAAAGAAGCCCCACGATTGCATTGCCATTACCAAAGTTTTTGAACAAACTCCGATATATCAGAACAAACTACGTCCAGAAAACCGTCTCACTTCTATATTTAGAGAACTCATAATTCTGTGGTTGCGGATAGCTCTTAACCAAGACGGACACAGGCGGGGCTGTAATGCGGATGGAGAACTAGTATTTTACAAAACCCTGGAATCTATTTTAAGCACAAAGGTCTTGACTGTTTTTTGGATAAATGGATCTCAACTTTTAACCTACAATCTTAACGAAATTCATACAATGAAGCAGCTTTTTACAATGATTTGGAAAGACACTAACTCAACTGGAACCAAAGTGAATCTTTTTCTCTCATCTGGTCATAGATCGCTTCAGATGACCGAAGATCCTAAACAGTGTTATGATGAGAGGCTTTTTATAGAGGACAGACCAATGATGTACTTGGCAACATTTGTCAGCGAAACTTTGCTTAATTCCACTGAGCCCACAATTCCAGTCACAATACGTACTTTGTTTTCAGGTCCAGTTGAACCAATAACAGCAGCAACCTTGGAGCAATGTATGCTGGATGTTTGGTTCCTACATCAGAATATAGAAAGGCAATGCATATATCAGCTAAATGGAATAAATGAGTTTGCTATGAACTTGGAAGACGAATTGTTACAGCTGCAGCCAATGGTGCATGAGACCAGTAGACTAATTTACGAATATCGTGGACAGGTGGAACATTTCGAGACTATGGTTATAACAGGAAAGCAGTTTATAGAGCAGGTAAATTAAACACGCACTCAAGCAGTTCATTCATTCATTTAAAACATGACAGTTTATCACTGAAATTTAACGACAGCAATCGGTTCTAGGAATTATTCGTGTGGACTGCCGCACATTGAAGTACGAAAACTTTTAACCTTTCAACAGGGGAAAGTCTTTCAACTGAAGGAATATCATAATAAACTCGCGAGTACTGCAAAAAATTTGATAAGCCGATAGGTGCGCAAATATTAAATATCGATTGGTGTGTTTTTAGTAAAGGTTTCTTGGAATTAAATTTATTATGTGCGTGAGTTTCTTAATTCTTAACTCTTAATTGTTATCATTAGTCTAATGATATGTGACGAAAAAAAAATTATAAATGACTGCGTTATCTATTGAGAAATATAGGAAGGCAAGGAATGGCAAGTCTATGAAAGACGCATTTATAACTTGTTACGGTACCAAAATCACGTTTCTTCAGTAAAGAGTCGTTTTTTTTTTAGTTTATAATGCATTTTTATTTATCTCAATTCAGTTTCTTACATGCTAGACAAAAATACTTAAAACTAGCTTACCAAAGTAATCTACTGATCTTAATTCTTACTTACTGACTCTTCATGAGTACTCTAAGCTAATCTAGGGTTTTTGTTTTTTGCCTTTCGGCTTCATATATTATTTTATTATTTTGATATGTACTTAAACCTACACATATATATATTTATTTAATGACTTCATCCAAGAAAATTGTAAAAAACTCGGATTTCTGTATTTTTTATTCTTAACCTAACTTATTAAACTATCTATCCTAACTACATACCTAAAAAAGTATTTACACTAAAACTATGTCTATATACAATTATATAGACCTTAAATCTTAACTCTACTTAGCTACTATAAATGCTCTTAACTATGTCCGTATAGTTATACGGACGCGTGCATCAGGGCGTATGTGTTACTTATATGCTTAACATATATATCCAATACGCCGTGGTGCACCTTTGTTTATTTTTTTTATTTTTATGTTATGTTTTTTGTTGTTTTTTTGTTTTTTATTTTGGGTTTTTTTTATTTTTTTTTTATTTTTTTTTTATTTTTTTTTTTTATTTTTTATTGTTATTATTATTATTTTCTTTAAAATGCCTTAAAACTACCTTAACCTACGTGAGTTGGCTTTACTAACACAACTACCCCGTCATATGCCTTAAGAAGTTAGCGGCACCGAAGGCTGGTTCTGGTGCAGCCACCAATAAAAAAGCCGTTCTTTTGCAGATATTGCCCTGTCGCGGGCCGAAATCGCTCTACTGAACCGTAGGAGTTCCTCGTGGCTGCGAGCGACGTCCGGCTCGTATTGAAGTCGCCTTTCCACTGTTCGGCGTACGACATGGAAGATGATAGGGCAGCCTTCCCTATCTTGAATCAGGCCTTTAGTGTCCAAGTAGAGGAAAGCTTCAGGTGGAATGAAGCCGTTAAGACGCACCCGTTCATGGTACATTTCATTTGGGTAGTAAGCCCCAAAGATCAGACTGTTGGTTGAAGCCATGGCTCGAGCAGTGTGACTCCGAATCAACTTAATAATAAAATTATCTATTCTTATAAGGTTTGCCTCGTTGTACAGAACCTCGTTGGGGTAGAATTTCTTGTACTGAGATTCTGGTGTTCGATATAAACGAAGACAGGCTCGAAGGCACCGCCTCTCGAACACCCTCATCTTTTCCATTTGGGAAGGACTCACGTTGAACCACACAGGACAACCATATACCATGATTGGCCTGATGAGGGCCATGTAGCAGATTACCTTCACTCTGGTGTCAAGTTGACTGCTATAAAACAGTCCTCTTGCCATAGCGAAGGCATTTTTAGCCCTGGTAAGAGCTGTATCTACATGGATATCACCATATAGATACTGGTCCAACCAGATGCCTAGATATCTTACCACATTTTTCACGGACAACGGCCGTCCCAGTGGATCAACTATGCCGAACTTGCGCCAGTTCATTTTCGTGTCCCTTGAGGCTCTGGACAGCGGGGTTCTGAAAAGAATAGTTTCACACTTCTGGTAGTGGATCTTCAACTTCCAGTCGTCGCAAAATCGTTGAATTGCATCGAAGTCACTCTGCAACAAACCGTTTATTTCTTCTACCTTCGGACCTGATCTGTACGCGATAAGATCATCGGCAAACGCTATTATGTTAGGCATAGAACCTATAAGATCGCTAGTAAATATAGTGAACAAGATCGGCGAACCCACCGCCCCTTGTTGCAACCCATTTTTTATATGGAACACAGTGGTGGAAATTTCGTTGCCGTTTTTTACAACGAACTTCCTACCTGTTACCATGTCGTAGATCATATATAGCAATGTTTTATGGATGCCAAGCCTGACCAACTTGAGGAAGAGCCCTTCTAACCATACGGTGTCGAAAGCCTTTTCCATGTCGATCAAGCAGGCTCCTGTGCACTGTGTCTTATTTCTATTCCACTGAATGTCGGAAACCAATTTAGACGCGGCATGAATAGTGTCGTGCCCCGCCCTGAAGCCAAATTGGTTTTCCGGTATTAATTGTTTTTCCTCAACCCATTCTTTCAGAGTTCTAATAACTATCTTCTCGAATACCTTGCTTATGCACGGAAGAAGACTTATAGAACGGAGATTCGTCGGGATGGAAGTATCTTTGCCCCGTTTCGAAATGGGCTGTACCACAGCTGTTTTCCAATGCGCCGGGTAATATGCATTACTCAGTGCATTGTTGAACAGAGTTGTGTATACGTCCACCGCCTCAGAGGGTAGATGGCGCAGAACAATATTTGGTATCCCATCTATTCCCACTGACATCTTCTTTTTCAGTGAGTTGAGGATACCTTGGAGTTCGTCTTTTGAAATAAGGATGGAGTTGTTTCCATCATCGGCGACGACATTATTTGCCGGAAGATCGTCACTGAACCTGGTGAACCCAGGGTTCTCGGATCGCCATTGACTTATTTCATTGCGAAGAGAGACATGGTTTAGCAAGGCTCTGTTTTCCAGGTCGTGATTCGGACTACGAGTTTCGTTGACCGTATATATTCTCTGGAAAACAGCCCCAATTGCTCTCACCTTTTCCTGGGGATCCTCAACTACGAAATAGTCGTTGTCAAGCACAGCCCTATCTGGATCGATGCCAACTGACGTAAGTAGGTTCGCGTTGTCTGTTGTTCTGTCAAGTCGTACGCTCTGAATGTTGTTATGGTCTTTCCTCCGAAAGATTTTATTTACTTGCGGGAACATGCTCGGGTTGTTGGATTTTACAGCCCGAATCTTGTTGCCCCAGTGCAAGCTTACAGCTAGTCTGTAATTATGTTTGATTAACTGTTGGAGTACTTTAATCTCTGACTTCAGACAGCGAATCTCAGCATTCTGTGGATCTGTAAATCTCCTGTACAGGAGTTTAAGCCTTGACAGGAGTCTACTTTTCTGCACGTGAAGTGCATCGATGGTAGCATTCCGATAAATGTCGCCATCATCGGTTTGTGCTACCTTCGGAATAGTTTTGTTCATTGTTCGTTTGATGACTTCGTCCATTTTTGTGAGGTACCCATCAACCTCTTCGTTCGTTAGGTTTCTGTTCGTAGGAGGATTGATCGCACTCGAACTTATTTCTCTGGCTAAGGTTCTAGAAAAACGTGGCCATCGCGCCTTATTGTAATTATAAGGATGCGTTTGGACATATTCCTCCAGTTCCTCCAGCTTGTTCGGGAGCTGTATTACCGCGGCGAGACCACAGTGATCACTGTCATACTCGACCGTAGTTAAACAGTTCCTCGTATGTCGCTCCACGTTTAGTATTGTTAGTCGTCTGTCGATGAGCATCACATCCAGATAAGATCCGCTTCTAGGAAATGATGGTCTATCGGTTGCCAGCAAATCCAGCCTGAATTCAATATTGTTTTGTTCCATCCACTCTAAGAGAGCGTTTCCCCTCTCGTTTGGAACAGTATTACCCCATTCACCGTGTTTGGCGTTCAAATCCCCGGCTAATATATAGAAGTTTTCTTCCGAGTTCAAGCAGAGGCTGGTGAAAAGAGCCTCAAGCTCTGAAAGAAAGTTAGGGTTTTGAGCGTCTGATGCGTAAGCAGCGATCACAAACAACTTCCTTCCACCTTGAAGAGAGATGCGTACGATGACCGCTTCTAGCACACCAGATCTTCTAACTTCATTGCTATATATGATCTTATGACCAATTTTCTTGTTAATCAAGAGTGCGACTCCGCCACCTCGATTGGATTGGGGTCGGTCTCTTCTAATAACATGGTAATTTTTGTACCTGAGATTTCGCGTCTGGTTTAGCTTAGTTTCGCTAGCCATCAGCACATCAGGATTATGGGATTGCAACAAGTTGGAGAGCGTTAGTTTCCGTTCGATCCTTATCAGCGAATTAACATTTACCGCTAGGATCTTAAGGGTTCTTACCTCGCGAGAGCCCATTATATCTGAGCGCGTTTGTTTGCTGGCAGCTGAGAGAAGAGGAAATCTACTCTAGCTGTCTGCGTAAGGAAACTGGTCTGTAGTTCGACCATCTGTTTCTGCAAGGCAATCATCTGCGCTTGCATCGACTGGATGGAAGACATAACATCCCTCATGGAGGGCTCTGCCTCGGGTTGCCTGGCCATTAGAGCCGGGGCATTCTTTGGCGCTGTCCGTTGTGCCGGCTCTCTGCCTAACACCATTTGGGCGTAGGAGATGGCTGGCGTAACAGTAGTAGCTACAGCACGGGCTGTTGGCCTGGCTGCTACCTTTTTTTCATTCCTTATCACCTTTACTCTCTGGCGGAGTTCTTTGATTCGTGGACAACCCAAATAGGTTGCGGGGTGTCCATTTCCTCCGCAGAGTACACATTTGAGGAGCGCCTTATCCTCGACTTCATCCACACCTAAAGGACATTCCCCTCTGTTGTGGCTGAACGTGCATCGTGCGCAGCGGAACTCCATATTGCAGTTCTCCGCGACGTGCCCCAGCCTTCTGCACTTCGCACATTGAAGTACGTGGTCAGATTTGTTTAATTTTTCCCACATTACACACAAACCGCCTACGTAACGGATTTTACGTAGGCTGTCAATTTTGGTGCTGTGGGATACCTGTACCAAGAAGAAGGGAAGTGCCTTCTTCTTCGCTCTCGCTGCCGCAGTGATGAAGGGCTTAACCCCTACAAACTGGACCTCGTCGCTCTCAACTTGGCGCAGCTTGTTGAGGAGGACCTTCGGGTCAGTGGAGGGATTTATGCCTTTGAGGAGCAAGGTCTGTGGTCTTTCCCCTCTAGGGGTGTACGTATAGAAGTCAGCGTTCGATGCCGCTAACTTCTCTTTAAGAAATCTAAAACCGTCCATTGAAAGGCAGTGGATGGTGTGAATTGAGGGGGTTTTATATTTAATATAAAAATTCTTACTTCCTAGAGCCAACTCACATAAGGTCTCCAGCTCGTCAGTTCCCATTCCGAAGACGTTGATTGGTGGGCAGCGAACCTTCTGCTGCTGTTGCTGTTGTTTTTGTTGTTGTTGGTGTTTCTCCTGCTGTTTCTGCTGATTTTGTTGTTTCTGCGGCTGTTGCTGCTGTTTCTGCGGCTGTTGCTGCTGTTTCTTCTGCGCTCGTTGCTGCTCATGTTGTTGTTGAGCAGCTTTTGATGTAGCAGAGCGCGTTTGGTGTTGTTGCTGTCGCAGTTTACTTTCTTGCTCAGCTTTTTGTAATTGTTGTGCAGCTTTCGACGTGGAAGGCATCGGTTCAGGCTGTTGTTGTTTCTTTTGAGGCTGCTGTTTCTGTTTCAGTTGCTGCCTTTTTCGTTGCAGCTCCTGAAGCTCTTTCTGCTGTTCCTCCTGCTTTGCTTTTTTTTCGGCAGCTCTTCTCGCCGTAGATTGGTTGTAGAGGAACTGTATATGGGCGTCGAGCTTTGCCCTTTCTTCATCGAGCCTCTGAAGTTTCTGCTCCTCCTCTCTTATGTGCTCTGCCTCATCGTCAGCATCTGATGTTGCGAGAACCTGAAAGGAGTTGTCGCTCCCCTTGTATGAAAATCGGCATTCGTTGCCCTCTGACTGGCATTCGAGGGCATCAATGTCGATTGATGGTAATTTTGTTGTTGTTGTCGTTGCTTTTGGCGGTATATTACTGGCTGCCACCGATCCGCCTCTGCTTGGTGCGGCCGCTTCCTCGTCTGACGTCATTGCTGTTGTCGTACGACGCTTTGGGAGGGTGGGCTGCGGCTGCAGCCTCTTTCTTCTTTTTTTTATGTCGGTAGTCCGGCTAGCGGGGCTGGCCACGCGGATGCTACCATCACTGGTGTGGTGGCCTGACGTCCCAGCCACCGGTGTTTTAAAATCACCCGATTTGCTGAGCTCGGGTCGCTCGTCACTCTCCATGCTCCTTTCTTTCACTCACACTATGTGTCTGTATTTTAATAAATATAAAAAAAAAAAAAATATTTTTTCTTCTTTACCCACGGGATTCGAACCCGGGTGTGTCTTTTAGTTATCACTGCACTGCTCCTATACCACCAGAGCTACCGATCACGCATAAACGAATTGGTTTTTTCTGCTACTTCAGCACTAAGTATTTTTGCTACGAAGCCGACACACGTGCGTACTCCTCGGAGGTCTGTGAACGACTCCTCAGTAAAGAGTCGTTTTGAAGGTGTTGTGGACCAAACGATTGACGATTAAAACAATCGGTGGTTTCAGAAGAGAGAATGCTGTTGTAAAGTATAGACGGTGAATAGAGATTCAGTTTAGGAATCGAATCGAATTTTGAACAAGGGAGTGAATGTAACTTTTCATTTCGTTTTTTTAAGAAATTAAGACCATTTGTTTTACATGAAGGCGACTCTTTCTAATCCTCTTTCGTACAACTCTTGGTATGATTTTGTTGAGGGCACTCGATGCTTCTTTCGCAGTGTTCTAGTTTAGGCCAGGATTTGTGGTTAGGAACTGTGGTCGCTTTGATTGAGTTTTAACTCGTTTTTATATTCGATAGTTAGATTAAACGGCATATTCTTTGCTAATGTCTAACACTTAGCCACGTTTTGAGTTTCACCGAAGCATTCGAGTTTTTTTCTTCTTGGGATGTACTGCTTTGTCAAAATGACCCAAGTGGAATCAAGAAATTCTCCGGAAATATCCTGTACTTTTATTAATATCGTTGCACCTGTAACGGGGAGATAGTTGATCAAACAGTTATGTGGTGCCAGCTTGGTATATAAGGTTTTATTTCATCAAAGTGTTATTGAGCGCTTCTCGTAGGTAGTTACTATTCGAGAAAGCTCTTCATCACCTCAAATTCTTTTGCTGCCTATCCTGACGTAATGTCCAATACGTCGTTCTTCCGTTGTGGCAGCAATTATTTATTTAATCCGGTTTTACTTACAGATCTGCCTTAGTCGGCTGTATGCCAACAAACACATCAATGAGTCCTTGTATCTGTGCAAAAGCATACAAGTTTCGACATAACATTACATATCATTAAATAAGCACCGCCAACAATTTTTTTTCTCGTTAGTGGCGCCCCTTCCTGGAACTTATTTAGTGATGTGTTACATATATCAATGTCGCACGAGGTTTGCACGATACATAGATCTTCCACCTTTGCGTATAGCACAATCGGTGGGTTGGTAATGCCCAGAATAAAATCTGTCGTAATGTTTACACCATGCATCCAACTGCGTTTAAGCTCTCTTTCCAACATGCTCGCCTCTACAACTAGCATAAGGCACTGAATTCTTTGGTTAGAATTGAATTGAATCCATTAAAAGGATTCAAATCATCGCTTTCCATACTTTTATCCGCGCATTGTTTGTGTGATTAGGATTATTTGATTTTTTTTTAACTTGTTGGTGACAATCAAT
This sequence comes from Eristalinus aeneus, assembly GCA_955652365.1. Taxonomy (NCBI): domain Eukaryota; kingdom Metazoa; phylum Arthropoda; class Insecta; order Diptera; family Syrphidae; genus Eristalinus; species Eristalinus aeneus. Next base: position 5,243,056 of record OY019130.1, on the reverse strand, counting down.
TAACAATTTCAGGAATTCTCTGAAATTCTTCGCGAAATGGAAGACCGGGTAGAATACTTTAAAAATGTTTACACCTCAGATGTTTATGCGCGCTATGATAAAGCTCTTTCCTGTACCCGAGAGTTCATCAAAAGCCATCAAGCATCTATCGTTGTATCCGCATTGGAAAAGCTTACCAATAAGGTGTAAGTTTGTTTTTTCTTGTTTATTTTTGACACAAAATTCAAATTACTATTCTATCATCAGGAGGCTATTTCAGGAATACCCTTTGAATAAGCGTCCAAATCCCAAGTATGCTGATCAAATCACCAGTATGATGCGTACCGCGACTGTAGATTTAATCACTGCTCGTAAAGAGTTTATGGATTCTCTTAATATCTGGTTGACAAATAAGACACCAGTCGATTCTCTAGTCGCCTTAATGAAGGAATACATGCAAATTGGAGGAGATTTGCAGGAAATTCAAAAAAGACTTAACTACGCAAAGGAGAAAGTAACGCAAGCTACAAAAGACTTTTTTGATAAAAGTGTCCACCTTAAAAAGGGAAAACAAAAAGCACTGGAATATCACAGTATGCTAGAGCAGATGGAGACACTTGATATATCTGTCGCAGAACAGATGTCAACGGGAGAACTACTGCGCTTTAACGACAAAGAATTAAGGCAGTAAGTATTTTATTCACATTTTGAATATGCTCGTAGTTCAAATATTGTAAAACCTTGCGCTTTTCAAATGAGCATACGAGTAAATGGATAATGATTCTGTTCAACTTGGTGTCTCCTTTAAAAGGCAGCTTACTAGAATTTGTCGTTCAGTTGGCGTCAAGGAGCAAGAGATACACAATTTAAATGTTTACTTTGTTTTACTGCGTTGAACTCTCGGAGTCGAGTACATTAATATCTTGTTAAAAGCTTCTTCGCTTTCCTAACTAGTGCTTCCCCTTGGCGCCTTGTATGATATGTTAGTTCCTACAATAAGTGTGTTGTAATAACGTCAGAGTAAATATAATGCTTGAATTTTGTTTAATTTACAGAGCGATGGAGTCCTTTGACGACGTTAAGTAGAATCCTTACATGTGCATACGAAGCATCGCGTTAAGGCATCCCAGGAAAGTCGTAGTTTTGATGTTTGTATAGTTCCGGTAACACAAAAATCATTGAATCGTCTGGACGACACCGATTTAAACAACCACTCTCATTCAACTCTCAAATAGTTATGATTGCAAGATTTATACCTTACAATGGTTTTAAAGTTGAGGTGTTTAACTCACACAAATGAACGGCGTCATCCACACGATTCACAGTGATATTAGTATTACACGAAGCAATACAATCATCGAAAGGACATTTTAGGACAATCGTCGACTTACGCGACGAGTGTACACTTTTCCCGATGGAAAATGTCGGTTATCGTTGCAAAAAATTCAAGACTGAATCATTATGCAGTGCCAGCATTTTAACACAAACAGTTCGATGAAATAATTCTGAGATCAGAGGAATTTTTTTGGGAAGAATAGTCCTTTAATCAGATAATCTATTTCTTCTTTTGTGCGCGCTAGTAGGTGCGTTCCCTGGTAGCTTAGTTCACAGAGATTTGCAGTTTGGCAGTGCAATTTCAGCACTTTACGCATCTAAATGGATTTAGTAACCATAGGTGCGAACTATGATGGATTTGTTACCAAGGGATTCAATTCACTGCACCGTCAAAAAAGGTGTTCAGTCCCACGGGAAGTCTTTAGACTGTGTTGTAAAAAAGAGCCGAGATCAATCCCCCTTACAAGACTTTCAAACCTTCTTCGCAGGCGCAATGACACAAACTCTTACATTTCTTCTCATTGTGTTAAAATTGTTGGATGAAACACAAAATCTTGAAAGAAGGCTAATACTCTCGATTTTTTTTACATCACCACAAAAAGTGTAGATATATAATTGGCTGTGATATTTTTCGTATGCACATGTGAGTGTCTCTCTTATTTCTAAACAAACAATGACAAATTAAAAAAGTAGACTAAGCTTTTAAACAAAATCGCAACTCAACAAAAATCCATTGCTGCCGTGAATCATACTACGCGAACATTTCATTGAGACGATTCCGTGTTCCTGATTCAGCGAAAACTTGCAACTTACTTAAGTGCCAATAGAGACTTTACTGCCACAACCGAGTTGTATTCGTTTAGCTGAACATGTCGCCAGTGCTCAAAATTCTACTCCTTGGATACGTACTCGCGTGTATTCCGGCAGAGTTACTCGGTGCCAGTCTTCGTAAGTAAAACGTGACTCTTCCAGTTTGGTGTGTTCATGTGTGTTTTTTCTATAGCAAATTATTTAAAAATATGCCGCCGATCCGATCCAAATTTAAACGATTGCATAAGGAATTCCATTGATGATCTTAGACCGCGAATGTCGCTAGGCATTCCACAACTTTATATACCACCCCTTGAACCACTCATAATCCCAGAAGTTAAACTTGATCAGAATACTGGAGGTGTGTACATACACTCGAAGTACACAGACATCGAAGTGCTCGGCCTGTCAAAGTTTGTTATTCAAGAAATTCAGGCAAACGTCGAAGACACCACCCTCAGCATGAAGATTTACGTTCCCAACGTAAACATGAAGGCGAATTATTCACTGCAGGGTAAAATTTTGATGATGCCCCTTCTTGGAGAAGGCCTCTGCACTGCGAATTTTTGTAAGTTTTTTTCCGATATCTCTCACTCTTGCTCCTCTTGATTGTAAGTAATTTCATTTCATAGCCGACGTAACCGTTTTTGTGAACATTGCTGGAAGTCGCTATCAGAAAAACGGTCAGGATTATTTGAAGTTCGATGATGTCAAGCTGTCCTACGACATCAAGGGCACCAAATTGCACCTAGACAACTTATTCAACGGTGACAACAGTCTCGGTGAGAAAATGAACACTTTCCTGAATGAGAACTGGATTGCCGTGTCGGAAGAGATTCGTCCCATGTTGGAGAACGCGATGGCTGTGCTACTACGAGAAACTACAAGAAAACTTTTCGAGATCTACACCTACGATCAACTGCTGCCCGAGTAGGCTCTAAAATATGTCCCTGATATTTTTTCTTATTTTGAGTGTTTATGTGTTTTTCATTCATGACTTTTGTAGTTACTTTAAGTATACATGTTGTTAAAGTGGCCTCTAACCTCAAATTGTTATATCGTAGTTTTCGTGAGCGAAGCCTGTGATAAATTTGAAATAAAATTTTTTACATGTTTCTTTATAAATATATTTTTATAGTGCGTTGCAAATATAACATTCAATATTTTTAACTTGTTTGTAATAGTTTATGGGGACTAAACTTTATGAAATCAATGAGATGAAGCCTGCAGTCACAAAAGTAAGTAAACTTCTTACGCTTTCTAAATGCTATGCAGGCTTTTCTGCAAAAGACGAAGCATTGCTAAAATATGATGATTGATTGTACGAAGTGTAACGTCAACAGGTTACCACCTGCCCATCTCTTGACTTGGAGGAACTTCAAGAGAAGAATAAAGAGACGAAGCAAGGTGAATAAGAAATAATTGAAGACAATTTTCTGAATCTTATACCCCATCCTATAAAAACAATTCCAGACTTGTATTGGTCTCGGGACACCACGGGAGCATTGGGAATGAATTTGTCAATGAACTTGCTAGGCAAGGATCGATGGTTCGATTTCCCGACAGCACAACCAGAGCTGACATGATGACAAGAAGACAAAATACATGCTTTCAAACGGCAGCAAGAAATCCGGCTTTTCTTCTATCTCTAAATATTATAGAAAAGACTGCAGACAACTTGTGTGCATACAAACGGGGCACTTCACCTTTGGCTAAACACATAAGCGTGCTTGGGCTTAGAACAGTATCCCATGCGACACCCGTAGAAAAGGTAAAAAAAACTGCAAAGGACTTCCATTGCCTTTACTCGGATCAGGTGGCCGTTGTTTGGCGATGATGTGGTAGGAGCTTTACACCTATGCTGTTTATCGCAGAAGCGCTGCATGGTTTGCCTCAGAAAGACAAGGAAATAACATTAAATTTAGGTTACTGCCTGGTAGTACAATGAACAGTTTCTGAGTCTAAGAGCCACAGCGGAATGCTTCCCGACCACAAAAAACCAAACTAAAGCATAACCTTGTCGTCAAACATTTGCATTCATGCGTGCACAGAAATATTGCTTAGGTTTAGTTAATACTGTGTCTAGTGGCTGCCGTTAAATGGAGGCCAAGCGCGTCGACTAAATCACCGGGGGTGGCCGTCGCAAGAAAACTTTACTTACATTCGTGGAGTAGAAGACATCCACGAAACGAACTGCAAAAGGTTCAGTGAAACGTATATGAGCACTGGTACACACGTAAGTCGATTTAGTGACTAGTAAAAAGCGTGCAAATGCTCGATGGGAAAAGCCGAAGAATTTCATATCGGATAGAAAAATGTCACTTTTTTCCTCCAGAACCTCAAAACAATCAAATTCACAAACGGGTTCAAAAAGAGGAGTGGTTCAAAGGATTAAGTGTATTAGAGATATAAATCGGTACTTTAAATAGATCAAATAAGCCTCATAGGTAGTTAAAATAGAATATGTTATCTTTTCCTCATTTAACAACTGTAATAACATGACATAATTAGCTGTAGCGAGCGCCAGAACGTCTACTGATAACATGACGTTTCACATGAACTCATTAAAATAAGGCTATCGAGGGGCTATCTTCCTCCTGAACAAAATCATAAACAGTTGTATACTCGGAAATTGTAGATAAGTCTGAGGTCTATTTTTGAGAAAGTGAATCATTTAATCCTTTTGTTGAGATCGACAATTATCTTATCTTCCACGTGATAAACTTTTATGAACAGTTCCAGTGTTTCAGAATTCCATGTGTTTGCTAATAAAGGGGATGCGCGAAAGGCTGATGCAACCAGAAAACAGTACGCGCCTCCAGTCCGCTTGTCTACTTTGGTGGATAATGGCAATTGTAGAATGGATGAAATGACCTTGAGTTGGTAGGGTAAGAAGAGGTGCCCAGTGGTATACGCTTAATCCTGTGCAGTTTTACTGTGTCACTCCAGTGGGCGGTTGGATGAAGGTTGGCTGATTTCATTGAGGATCTCCCGGGCATACGTTTATATCAGAAAACAACTAATCTACCAGAATACTTGCCCATCAGACAGTCGAGAGGTAAAGGTTGAGTAAGGGGACAGTCACAGCCAACTTCAATCATCTATTGCCGACAGTGTTGAATTTCACGTCACTGCAGATCACATTTTCTAGTCACAGAAGTGGCAGCACATAACTTACAGTGGTTGTTCACTGTACTCCATTTCACATAATAGCTCCCGACTTTCCTCCGTTTGTCATCAACTTTTCACCAAATTACTGTCTGTTGTTAATTCCATTGTTTTACCACAGTTTCACGGACCGTCGGGGGGTTATTCAATTTATGGCATTACCTCTGGCATGGAGGAGATTTCGCGTCACATGACAATCCGAGACAATTTTCGCAAACCGCATTTATACATTAAATTACAGGAGACGCCAAGTTACGCCTATTTGCTAGATGAAAGTTTTCAGTACTGGGATGGGCAACTATCTGCCGTCATATCTCATGGCCTGACAGTTACTATGAAAGTTACGCAATTCTTTCTCAGGGTAACCGGGATGACAGTAATGAGGAATTTGTCCCAAAATACCGTCATTTCGTTACGTGATGTGAACATTTTTAATAACAATTTATTACAGTGGTGACGTAATGTGAGTTAGGAGAATTGTCAACCAGTTGGTGCAAATAAATAACGGTGTTGGTGTGTTGCTTGTGTGTTATAAAATGGGGTATTCGCAAACTTCTTGCGCAAAATTATCTGCACCCCAAATTTATCATAGAAAACAAAGGAACGCTTTCATTTACATCGCCTGTAACCATTTGCTTCAGAATAAGTTGGATTTTCTTTCACTTTGGCAGTTGTTTGCAAATTGATATTCGGCTCATTACATTCGGTTTAGTTCTGTATCCAGCCATTTTAAAGGACACTGTTCTTTAATAATAGATTGAAAACTTTGACTATGGTGCTGAAGTTCATGATTTACTGAAATCTTTCTATTATTACTATTAAAAACTAATAAATCGGTGTATCAGGTATTTCCTATGATTTTATGCAATTTTTCAGTGGGTGATCAAGCAGAACGAAAGAGGGAACTCAACCAACTTGAAATTCGCTGTTTGGGGCAGCTGTCAAGAGATCGTGTTACCCGGAGAGGCATCGTGGCTGAGGCAGGAGTTCAACCCGGTCTGGGGCGCCAGAAAAAGCAGAATCAAATCAAGCAATACAGGGTGTATATTTAGTTTAACAATTAAAGGAAAAGGAAACTGTGCTTGCACATACAGTATCGTCTCTGTAAGCTTTTTTCTAGCAGCTTACGACTTGCCTTTTTTTTAAGTAGAAAATAGAAAAATTAAAATACTGACATTCCGAATTTTCACTCGTCTTCAAGTGTGTTTGACAGTTTAGAGAGAAATGTGACTTTGATGGCATCTTCAAACAATAGATCTGTTCCAATTAATTTGTGCACAGAACTTCATAGTTGAGTAGTTTGCTAAAAATCTCTCTTGGAGAGAGTAACTCTGCCGAAATTTGTGAAACGACTTTTCGTACAAATTCGCAGAATCAAATGCTATGAGATATATGAAATGTCAGAGGTTTCTTATTTTCACTTTGACAGTCATCTGGTGCTCACAGAATTTTCTTCGTCAGAAATTCTTAGGGAGGAGAAATATTTTACTCTCCCATGAGCTCTCTTTTCTACGAAAAAACAAATGGAACATTTTGCCTTTTGACACTTTTTCGGCGAATTTTGTAGGCAATTCAGAACAATTAGAAAAGGCCTTATAGAAATCTCAAAAACTCACTATTTTACAAACTACAAATATTAATAGAGCAGCATTGTTTTATGATCATGTTTAATACCAATTTAAAATTTAAATCAATGCTTATTTCATACATAAAACATGGATAGTATTTGAAAAATGATTCTCAAAAATGTGTGAGCTCCACCTACCCTCAAGAAATTTCGTTTTATTTATCAAATTGAATCACGAAAAAAAAATATTTATTTTATACTGAAATATAAAATAAACAGAGTCTTTACTAAAAATTTTCCTCGTTATCCTTTGCTTGCTGTTATAAACTCTTTCTTTTTCTTCAAAAAAACACTACAAAGGTGAACAGAAAACAATCGTTTATAGTTAGCACATAAATGATTATTTATCGTCCGGTTTGACTACCGAACAACAAATGGAGAAGCTCTATTGGTACTACAAGAAGTGCAATCAGATTAACATCAATATATCGGCGTACACATGCCTGCGGAGGCCAACAGGATGATGCTCCCGATTTCCGGAAAATGCCGGATCTTCAAGGTAGTGCTGCCCAAAGGAACAAGACTAGCAATAATTAAGTGGAATATCTTTGAGTGAACTTCACTGAGAGTTTAAGATTAAACCTCAATCCGAAGTGGCCCTTCAGACGCCAGTTACGCCTCCCATCGCATGTACCTGTTGATGCGACATTAAAACAGACATGCTTAGAAGGCGATGCTCATACAGCCAATTATACGAGGGTTACCTTTTGTATTTCAGGATTAGAGAACAAAAACAAATATTTATCATCGAAAATAGCTTGTTTTTCAAAATAGTCCCCATTAAGATCTATACACTTTCGTATGCGTTTGAACCAATTGTTGAAGCACTTTTGCCACTCTGATTGAGGTATCCCCAAAACATCCATTCTGAACGCCTCAACCGCTTCTTTAGGTGTCAAAAAACGTTGACCTCTCATTTTATTTCTTTCGTAAGGGAATAAACAGAAGTCATTCGGTGCCAAGTCAGGACTATACGGCGGATGACTCATCAAATCGATGTTTTGAGTGCTCAAAATATGCAGTTGTTTGAGCCGATTTGTGAGAGCTCGCATTGTCGTGGTGAAGAGTGATCCGTCTTCGGCGGTTGGTTTTCCTGATTTCTTGGAAGACAATTGGTTGTGTACCACTCAAAATTGACTATTCTGTGCTGTTCTAGTGGTACGGTTGCGAAATGTTCAGTTTTTCCGAAAAGCAGGCAACCATTTGCTTGGAAGTGCTTCGTACGTGGGCAACTTTTGTTGGATTTGGCTCAATTTGAAACACCCATACAGTGGACTGGTGTTTACTTTCGGGCTCATACGCGTAAACCACGATTCATCACCTTTCACGATGTAATAGACGTATTTCGAAGCACCGCGATCGTATTTTTGGAGCAATTTTTTCGACCAATCGACACGAGCCCTTATTTGAGCGATTGACAAACTGTGTGGGATCCAACGCGAACAAATTTTTTTGACGGTCAAATGTTCATGCAATATTGAATGTATAGTGGCCCCACTAATGCCTAAGGTTGTTTCAAAATCACGAGAGGTCACATGACGATCTTGCAATATCAGTTAGCGCACAGCATCAATGGTTTCTGGAACAAAAACTGATTTTGGACAACCTTCACGAAATTCGTCTTGGAGTGAACTACGACCTCGGTTGAATTCTCCATACCATCGATAAACACTGGTCCTTGATGGAGCTTCATCGCCAAAAATTGAATTAAGTTCATCGACACACTGTTGTTGAGTTAATCCACGTCGAAAGTTGTAAAAAATAATCGCACGAAAAATTTCACGATTTAATTCGATTTTTTGGGCGAGATGAATATTTTAAGTTGCTGTAAACAACGTATGTCAAAACCTTCTGAGTATATATAACCTCCAAAATTTTAAACTTTACGATAGAGCTGGCAGTTGGCAGATTGCAACACTAGAGTTGCCCAATCCCGGAACATAAAAAGGCAACCTTCGTAACGAATGGCTTCCCTGTGTGACATGGCATGGAGAAAAATAGTTCGCAACTGCACCGGTCACACCTTCGATAAAGACCAAATGAAACACCACAGCTACAAAAAAGGTCTACGAAAAAGCACGAATCATAACCTTGCAACAGTACTTGGTGCAATTATTTATGAAATAACTGGAGCTCATCATAACGCAATTATGAGGAGTTCAGTACCTGGACAATGATACCTCAATGCACGCAACACGAAAGAAGAAAGTTTGCCACCGACGTCCAACGAATGCGAGCCGTATCACTTAAACCTCATTAGAGATACAACCTATCTCCGAGGCTGAAACGGTAAGCACAACTCCCCACTACAAAAAAAAAACACTATCGACACACGGATTTGAACATCCCGATGTTAAGACTGGACATCGATTTATTGTTAATAATTCACATGAATAAATTCAAATTTTGTTAGGCAATTGTTCAGGGCCCTGTTATATTCGATATGGCTTATGAAAATTTTCAAACTGTAAACTGTTCTTTAGCACAAACTCATTTTTTCATCTCACTACCAGGTATACCGGTATGAGCGTTTTTTTTTTAACAAAACACTAATTATTAATGGGAAAGTAAAAACATTTTATTGAAAGTATTGGCCATTGTTCTCTACACATTTTGACCACCTTTCTGCAATTTGTGAATACCACGCCAATAAAATTGTTCGCCTTTTAAAGCAAACCAATCATACACCCAAATTTCGACCTCCTGGTAGGAATCAAAGTGCTGCTCAGCCAATGCGTGTCCCATCGACGAAAACAAATGGTAGTCGGAAGGAGCCAAGTCTGGTGAATACGGCGGGTGGGGTAGCTGCTCCCAGCCAAGTGTTTTGATTGTATTCTGAACCGATTTTGCTTTTTGTGCAGGTGCATTGTCATGGAGCAAAATTACTTTGCCGTGTCTTCTGGCTCATTCTGGTCGTTTCTCGATCAATGCATGGTTCAAATTGATCATTTGTTGTCGGTAGCGAACGGTTTCACCAGGTTTCAAGAGCTCGTTGTACAGCACACCTTTCTTGTCGCACCAAACACACAGCATTGTCTTCTTGCCGAATCGATCTGGTTTTGCAGTCGATGTTGATGGTTGTCCCAGATTAACCCATGATTTTTGCAGTTTAGGATTAAAATAAATCCATTTTTCATCGCCAGTAACAATCCGATGCAAAACCGATTTTATTCGTGTCTTTGAAGCAAAATTTCACAAGTGTTTTTTCGGTTTTCCATCTATCTTTCATACAATTCATGTGGCACCCATTTTCCACACTTTTGGATCTTTCCCATAGCTTTTAAACGGTCAGAAATTGTTTGTTGTGCAACATTAAATATTGCTGCCATTTGCTTTTGACTCAAAGTGTCATCTCCATCCAATATCGTTTGCAATTCGGCGTATTCAAACTTTTTTTTTGGTCTTCCACGTTCTTATTTCTCACATCAAAATCATTATTTCTGAACCATGTGCATGTTGCTTCTGATAGAGCATGATCACCATACGCCTCGACAAGCATTCGATGCGACTCTGCAGCACTTGCCTTTAAATGAAAACAAAAAATTAATGCTTTTCGCAAATCATCACTTTTTGGTACGAAATTCGACATTTTTAACACGATGAAAAAATATGATGTTGTCTGTTTAATGACTTGATGTGTATTAAATATTTTTCATAGATGTCATAGCAAACAAATAAAAAAAAAATAAGGGGTCGTTAACAACAAATGTTCCCTATCGAGAAATTTGTATCTTGACGCTCGCTCACTTCATACCGGTATACCTGGTAAACATTTACAAATTGCCGCCGTGGCGTGGTGGGTAGAGTGTCAAACTTACACTTTGATTGTCCCAGGTTCGATTTTTAAACTGAACACCTTACATTTTTCGTATCACCCTTTTTTAGGTGCTGGCGGCACTCTAAGAAACTGCTTCGCAAACTTCACCGCCCGGCGTCGGCAAAAAGCTGTAGGTCCTATATATAAACATTTAAAAGAAAATAGGAAAGTGCAGTTTAAATTCTATAAAAAACGAAAAAAACATTTAAAAGTAAGATCGTAACTGTATTCCCGTGTTTTTTTATTGCAAGTCGCGCAACCGTATAAAATGACTCATAATCTGAATTTATTCATGTGTAGTGGCCGCCGTGGCGTAGTGGGTAGAGTGCGACGCTCACACGCCGAAGGGTCTAGGCTCGATCTCGAATTTTTCATCGCACCACCTCTTTTGAGCTGTTGAAAAAACTCAAAGAGCAATAACTGTCTAAGAAAGCTTTTTAAACTTCGCCTTTCGGAGTCGGCAATAAACTATAGGTTCCTTCTACTCGTGAGAGGACAGTAGCGCGCACAACACGAGTAGTTGATGAGCAAGCTAGGCCCTGGTCCTCTGCGGAATGTAGCGCCATACAATTATTATGATATACTATTTCGTAACGATCCATATCTGTAAACATCTGCTTTCATGTATTTTTTTTTTTCTATGTTTTGGTAACAACCATAAACTGCCAAATCAAGTTGGATAGATAGATAGATCTGGATTGTAGCGCCTTCGAATATCTATTATTATTATTTACATAGATCCCCTTTTGGCGTTTTGACTTTTAGAACATCCATTTTTAATTGAAATACCTACCTGGTGAGAATGGTGGCCTCCATGTTTTGAATGATGTTCTAATTAATGCATTAGATTCGATGTTGCTGAAGGCTCAAGCTCATCTAAGTTTGTGAATGCCACAAACTTATTCAATTTGAGAAAGAGAAGAAAACTTTCGCAACAAACAAATGCACTGACTCCACTTATGTGGCAAACGTTTAGATTTTGTGTACCTGCCAGCCAGCTCACAGGTTGACAGATTCAAGTGAAATGAGAATTGCTTTCAGTTTTGTTTCAATTCAATGCCAATCGATGTGATTGAAAAACGAGTGGGTTATGCATTCAGCCGGTAGTGGGAATTCGGCTTCAGCGAACGGCCTCCGGCAAATTTGCCGATTGAGTGTAGCACTGACTTTAAGGGGCAAAGTGTTCCGAACGCAAACTTGTGAAAAAAAGAAAGAAATTGCAAGCCCTCTAGGACTGTGAGTTGCGCAAGACTTGTCACTTGAATGCTTAGGAGAGGGCAAGTTAAGTGAGTTCTGGGTATGTGTGAAAGTTTTAACTGAGATAAGAGTGACTTTATTTTTGTTTCATTCCAAGAGGGAACATATGACGCCGCCTGTTATTTTTATTTTTATCAGTGCAATGAAAACAAATGGAGGCAGAAGTATAATCCGACGCATACCGAGTGTTTATATACGCTGAACAAATTGGGTGACGTATGAGGCACATGGGAAGACGCAATCACTAATGAGTCAAAAACTTCGTTGCTACGTCTGGAAGTGCATATGTAAGGAATGTTATTTTTAGAATTTATTGTTCTTTCCTTGAACATGCATTCGTGCTGCGAGATATACTGTGAGCGTCAAAAGTGAGTAAACAAATATTTGAAGAAGTGCAAGAAAGAAGCCAGTGCTTTCAAAAATTAATAAAAAAAAACATTTAAAATTTGCAAAAAAATTATAAACAATGACATTTCGTTTTGGAAAAACGTTTAGTGATGAACGCAAATTCGAAAATCTTAAGAGCCATATGAATAAAATAATTTTGAGAGCAAAAAATGAAGAATTTACTGAAAAAAATATTAGGCCGGTTGTGAAACATGGGGGAGGTTCAGTGATGGTGTGGGGGTGTGTAGCAGCATCTGGGGTCGGTAATCTTGTCTTCATTGATAGTGCAATGAGGAAGGAAGATTATCTAGATATTCTCAGGACCAACTTGCAACCGATCGTAGACAAATTAGGTTTAGCTAGGAATTGGATCTTTCAGCAAGACAATGATCCTAAGCATACCTCACGTCTTGTTAAGGAATTGTTGCTTTATAGAACCAAAAACCAGCTTAATCATCCCCCGCAATCACCGGACCTTAACCCAATAGAACACTTATGGGAGCATTTGGATTAAAGAATCCGACAGAGTACTATTAAAAACAAGGAAGACCTGAAAAAAGCTATAACAGAAGAATGGTAAAAAATTTCCCCCGATGTTACCAATAAACTGGTAATGTCTATGCCACGTAGACTCAAGGAAGTAATAAAGTCTAGGGGAGGACCAACAAATTACTAAATTTAATTTTTTAAGCAATAAATAAGTACATTTGTTTCCTCACTTTTAACTCGTAATATATGAAGTAGTTATACTTTTCATTAAAAAAAAGGTATTTGTTTTTGTTTTTACCGTACCAATGGAATTTGAGTTTTGTTGTTGTCAAATTTCATCTTTATACAGTAATCAGATATTTGTTTACTCACTTTTGACGCTCACAGTATTTAAATCGATTTGGGTGATATTCAGAAGATGTTGTCCGTTGAAAGAACTGAGCGTTTAATTTAGGAAATGGAATGTGAATGAAAGTGCGGTGGACCTAGGCTTCCAGATATACACGATCTTACCAGCTAAAGCAATCTACGACCCCCTTTTTTTAAAAATTCTACTTCACGTGCGTACGTCTATTTTAAGGGAGGGTGCTCATTAAAAATTTCGAAATTCAAAGTCTCGAAGATCATAACGCGAACGAATCATTTCATTATTGTCCACGAAAGCAGCCGTGGCGTAGTGGGTAGAGTGCGACGCTCACACGCCGAAGGGTCTAGGTTCGATTCCCGGCTGAACACCTCGAATTTTTCACCGCACCACCTGCTTTGAGCTGCTGACAGCATTCAAAGAGTAATAACTGTCTAAGAAAGCTTCTCAAACTTCGCCGTTCGGGGTCGGCTAAAAACTGTAGGTTCCTTCTACTTATGAGAGAACAGTAGCGCGTCTGCTTTCATGTATTTTTAGATCTATGTTTTGGTAACAACCATAAACTGCCAAATCAAGTTAGATAGATAGATAGATCTTTATTAGGCACATAAAATTAATTTTTACAGTTGAGTACTGCACAGTTTACATATAGAGATTTGGCACACAAGTACCTTGCTACTAAAAGCTAGTTTTATATATAAATAAAAAAAGTTTATGAAACATGACATATTATAGGAAAAGCGCAAGGAAAAACCTCATAACAAAAAAAAAAAAAAAATTAAAGTATTAATACCAATAATATATCAGAACCAAAGTTGTAAAAAGCAAACTATTTCATCAATAAATAAGATAATACTGTGTATTAAATAAATAATTTATAAACATGTTTACAAACAAACACAAATAAATAATTTAAAAATAAAATAAGTAAAAAATATAAAAGACAAAATAGATAGATAGATAAATATAGAAGATAATAGATAAAAATAAATAAATAAATAAATAAATAAATAAATAAATAAATAAATAAATAAATAAATAAATAAATAAATAAATAAATAAATAAATAAATGAATAAATAAATAAATAAATAAATAAATAAATAAATAAATAAATAAATAAATAAATAAATAAATAAATAAATAAATAAATAAATAAATAAATAACAAAATATCTATAAATGAATGAATAAATAAGTACATAGCAATAAATAATAAATAAATAACAAGTGTATAGAAAGATGGATAAATAAATAAACAATAAACATGTAGGTAAATAATATAATAGATACATATTTCAATTTCAATTTCAATTTTATTATTCATAATACAATAGTTTACAATGATTATATATTTCTGCGAAGCCGAAAGGCTTTTCTGCAGAAGGTTGTGTTTCAATTGTTGACAGTTTTGTTAGCTTAGATTAAGATAAATTATAAATTTATATTTTAACAGATGAAAGACAAATTAATACTTCTAATGAAAAGTTAATTGTGTTTAAAATATATCAGTTCAATTCAAAAATTTAAGATTACAGTAACAATTAAACATTTTCACATTCAAGTTATACTTCAGTTCTTGCATTCAGAAAATAATTTTTTATACAATTCTTTCTAGTTTTGAGATTTTGTATATTTCTTATTTCATGAGGAAGCGCGTTAAGTATCTCAGGCACACTGCATTTTAATTGTCTTCTGCCGTAATTATTGTGAAAACGAATAACACTTTCATTATTTGATATACTATTGACAGCAGGATTGTTTTTAAGAGGGTTATCAGCAAGAGAACAACGAATATGAAATTTATTTATAAGTTTTTCGACACGATCATTAATCAGTTCAACACCAGCCGTAGAAATTTTCTCAGTTATCAAGGGGGTACTCGACTTGTGGTGAACACTGCAACGCTACCTCCGCCGTCAACAAGGTTCCACATCACATAACACAGTGACAGTGCGCGACAATCGTTGTTGTACACTTTAGTCTGGTTTGAATGAAGCGGTAAGCACTGCGTTCCCTTCTGTCGTATGGTGTGTCGTTCTTTCTGATAGGATTGAGCGACAGGATTGAAGTTGATTGATTGACCAAGCTGGTGGACTATTGGACCTAACTCTGAATACGCTTCCTTTGGTTCAAAGGAAGTGCCTTCAAACTGCCTTGAGACACAGCACATATCATTTATGACGACACACGTCTTAACGAATCCATTTCCAACGCAAAACCAGCTCCATCTCCAATATCTCAGTTGCATAATGGTTAACTACTTAAGTATTTTCATTACCAAGTCCACCAAATTGAGTAACCGCTCTCCCCCGCGCCAAGTCGCCTCATCAACGTCACCAATCAAATCGATTATGATGTGTTTACAATTTTTATATAAACAAACGTGACGGCTATGTTGTCATCAATTAAATAAACGCCACCAAGAAAGGAAAAAGTAGCAACGCCCATAAGAGAAACGTGATACAGCAGATAATGAACGTCGGCGACACGCAACGGTCAGCCTGGGAATTGCGCGGCTATCGTTTCTTTTCGGTAGAAAGTCTGAAGAGTTGTAAAAATAATTTTTTTCCACCACTCTGCCGAGAAGATGTAAACAATGATTGCGGCTTGAACCCGCCCGGAAACCATGGGCGTTACGTGAAACGCACGATAAAACGATCTTGGTGAGGCCAGAAACTTGTCGGTGACGGTGGCCGTTATCTCGTGTCATGGTGCAAGCGTTGTAATTGCCGCGCTGCTCATTTATGGAAACGAACTGCGCAAGACTTAATGGATTCTTTTGCAGTTGACACATTTGAATCTGATGTTGGCCAAGAGATGGTTGCTTGGGTGGTTGCGGTTATCGCGACAAGACGTTGTTTTGCTTAATGAGATAAATAAATGGGAATTGACTCAAAAATTCAGCACAGGGAGGTTTTGCTTTGCTCTTCTTAATGCTGTTTGATCTGAGGGCATGATGACCAGTTGTTTTCAAACCAGTAGCGCAGTCCTTGCTTCTTACCGAAGATGTTTGTTAGTTCAAGTTCAATGTTTCCACTATCCTTTGGTCTCTAGTGCGTGCCAGTTTTTATGCTTTTTTGATAGTCGGTAAACGATGAAGGAGCTCTTTTTGAATGAACTGATACTTCGTCGGACCAGAAGAATGCCCCGGTTGGGCTTGTTTTACGGAACTATTTGCTATTTGCTGGAGAATCACTTATCGCGCAGACTAGAAAGCCACACACTGTGTAGATCTATTTTGGAATGTAAAAATAAACGATGGCGCCTTGTGACGTCTGTTTTCCTATCCATTCTCGGTCGAGCAAAGAGTGCTTTACTGGCTTCCCTTCGTCATTTCCAAGGGCGGGAGGACATCGTCTCTCTTCCTTCCCTGCAAAGACGACACTTTCCATCTTGTCTTTGAAAACCTGTTCGCAAGCATTCCAAATACGAGGAGCGCTCAATATATTCTCGGTATCGATATGAAGGAATATGCGAATTCAATTCAATTGTTTTTATTTTTCGATTATATTGAACATAACATTTACATAACATACACATACATACACATTTTAACATCAATGCAGCTTTGGAAACTTGCGCCGTGTGAACAGGAGCGTTGTCATGAAGAAGCAACACACCCGCTGAGAGTTTACCCCGTCTTTTCTTTTTAATTTCGTCCCGCAAATTGTACAATATTATATAGTGGAAGCATAGGATGTGGCGTTGATGGTTTCACCTTTTTTTGTACTCAATGAGCAAGATTCGCTTTGAGTCCCAAAAAACTGTGAACATGAGTTTCACGGCAGACGGAGTGACTTTGAACTTCTTCGGGGGGTCTGCTCCTTTTTTATGCCACTGCATGGACTCTTGTTTGCTTTCAGGGTCATAGTGGTGAGCCCATCTTTCGTTCCCAATAGCAATTCGATCCATAACACCGTCCGCGTTCTCACTACACATCTCCAAAAGCTCTCTACAGCATGCGATTCTCACTTTTTTCTGAGCATTCGTGGCACCCACCTTGCACTGACCTTTGAAAGGTTAAGATTGTCATGAAGAATGGTGTGAATGGTACCTGTTGAAAGTTTTGTGATTTCTGCCATCATTTTCACCTTTATTCGGGCATCCTCAAGAACAAGTTTTCCGACTTCTTTGATGCTTTTTCCCGTACAAGCAGTAGCCGGGGCGCCGGAGCGGAGTTCGTCTTCAATGCTCTCTCTGCCTCTCTTGAACTCATTTGACCACTTTTGCACAGTTGGTAATGAAGGTGCGGAAACCTGGTAAACAGCCACCATCTCTTCATGAATAGTTTTTTGACTTTTTCTTTGCTTAGTGAGAAATTAAATTACAGCGCGATGCTCAATTTCCATCATCGTCTCAGCTGCCATTATGATTCTGTCTTGAGATAAGACGCGTTACAGAGAATATATTGAACGTAAAAGGTTCGCAAGTTATTCGCAATCCTCCTCTGTCAAGTTGCATAAATTAAAATAAAACCCACTACAGTGCTGTTAGAAATAAATACATATATTCAAAGTTTGAGCTGCCTCCTAATCAACAAAACGACCATTCAGTGCGTCATGGGTTCATGAGAAATAAAACAAAAAAAATCGTTCAACCTAACCTAAAAACTAAGACTAAGTACACGTTATAATATTTACAAAAGAACAACGAAAACGAACAAAAAAAGAAAAAAAAGAAATCACAGAAGCCACAATTTGGTGGGGAGCTTTGAGAAGACATTGTTCCACAGCCCGAGGAAAATGTCGGCCAATCCCTTCTCCAAATCCGGTCTCAGCTCGGCGATGATGTCGTTGCCGTTCTGATTGAGGAACGTGTTGATTGATGCCCCAAGGATATCGTTTCCGTTGAAGAGATTCGTCAAGTGGATGCGCATCCCACCCACCAGAAAGGTGACCTTCATGTCGTCGATGTGTATGATTTCCTGAAAGGATATTGCCGTTAATTGACGCATTTGTGATGCAATCGCCTGGAAAGAGGGGCCACTCACTTCTGGATCGCTGTGGAGACTGATTTTTGTGTAGACTGCCGTTCTGACATCCTTCAGGGCCATGTTCACGTCGCCATTGCCGACAAGTGGCAGGAGAAGAATGTTTCCTTTGAGGTTATACTTGGCACGTATGCGGAGCAGTGGGATTTCCAGTTCAAAGTTGAAGGTTCTCTTGTCCAAGTCAAGGCTTAAAAGATTCGATTAATTTTAAGACATATGACAGGATAGTTTGAAAGTGCTTTGAGCGTGTCTACCTTGCCCGTCGAACTGTAGCGTTGGACGGTCCATGTACGATTAGGTTCTGGAAACCCCCGGAGAGTACGAGATTGCCACTTCCCTTCGACACAGACACCGAGTCAATGTGCAGTGGTTCGAAGCTTTTCACACCGATCTCTGGTATTCCTGCGGCCAGAGCTGGAAAGCATCCTTCGAACAGATCCCGGAAACACTTGTTCTCGTTTGGATTGACTCGCTTGCACGTTTTCAACCAGCTAGCTGGAAATAGAGAAATCTTTTGAGTGGTTGACATGAGTTGAGCTCTACAAGAATGTGCTTTTTTTTAAAAAATCGAAGAAAGGAGAAAAGAACCCTACGCCATTTTTTACACTCAAAGACATCTTTGCAATGAGGAAACGTAATTTTGTATTTGTCAAGGCATGGGTGGTTATAAACAAAAAATCAAAACAAAATCTGAAGATGCAAAAAATTACAAACTGTACAAAATTGGGAGGAGTTGAAGTTCTGAAAGACATGAGTTAGCCATCCTTCAGCATGTAGTCCAATTTCTTCTTCTTCTTCTTCTTCTTCTTCTTCTTCTTCTTCTTCTTCTTCTTCTTCTTCTTGCGGCGCTACAGTCCGAAGTGGACCTGGGCCTCAACCAACATGCTTCTCCAGCCAGCACGATCTTTCGCCAGCTGTCTCCAGTTGCGCACTCCAAGTTGGTTGAGGTCCTTCTCCACTTGTGTGCGCCACCTTAGCCTAGGCCGTCCTCTGTTGCGTTGGCCCAATGGCACGAATTCAAAGACTTTTCGGGCCGTAGCAGTGGTGTCCATACGCTCTACATGGTCTAGCCATCTTAAGCGTTGTATCCGTAGACGCTTCACCAGGCGCATGTCGCTGTACAGCCCATAGAGTTCGTCGTTAAATCTTCTCCTCCAGATGCCATAAACGCAAACAGGACCAAAAATCGCACGCAAAAACTTTTCTCTCGAAAAGACTAAGGGCTTCCTCATCCGCCTTTGGTAATGTCCATGTTTCCGCGCCATAGAGTAGGACTGGGATGATCAAGCTGTTATATAAAACGAGCTTAGTGCGTCGAGAGAGGGCTTTATTACTCAATTATGGTACCTCTTGAGCCCAAAGAAACAGCGATTGGCGAGAGTCATTCTGCGTTTGATTTCTGTACTGATGTTGTTGTCCCTGTTTACCGCGGAGCCGAAGTAGACGAAGTCCTTGACTACCTCGAAGTTTCTGCTGCCTAGTGTGACGCTCTGTCCGAGACGCCGATGTTCTGTAGTAGTCCAACTACCTAAGATTACTTGGGGATTGCAGGAATCGCATTCATAATAATAATTGTTGGCGCTACAGTCCAAAGGGGGACCAGGGCCTAGCTTGCTCATCAACTACTCGTGTTGTGCGCGCTACTGTTCTCTCACGAGTAGAAGGGACCTACAGTTTTTTGCCGACTCCGAACGGCGAAATTTGAGAAGCTTTCTTAGACAGTTATTACTCTTTGAGTGTTGTCAACAGCTCGAAAGAGGTGGTGCCGTGAAATATTAGAAAAATTGGTGTTGAACTGGGAGTCGAACCTAGACCCTTCGGCGTGTGAGCGTCGCACTCTACCCACTACGCCACGGCGACCGCAGGAATCGCATTCCGTAGTTTAAATGTCCCCCTATGTAAAAGTAAGAAAAAAGCTTTGAACTCCGAAATTTACCTTCAATTGGTTAGAAGTTAATTCAACAAGGAACTTCGAAGCTTCACTATCGTGCTAATTTTGTAGATCATCTCCTTCAAGTGGAGAGGACTTGTATTTTAACATGGACTCCAAGCAGAACTTCTTTCCACACAAAATCGGTACCTTCTGAATGATGTGAACAATAGCAGAGAAGAGTTGCCTTAACAAGTACGAAACAAACGTTGAGTTCAATTCTTGAATCAAGGTGAAAGTATTTTTCATGCTGACAAGTTTCCTTAAGCTGTTCTACTGATGTTTACTTAATGCGCAATTTAGTTAATATTTAATGTTGAATAATGTTGTACCAGAAAGTGATGATTTGTGGAAAGCATTAATTTTTTGTTTTCATTTGAAGGAAAGTGCTGCAGAGTCGCATCGAATGCTTGTCGAGGCATATGGTGATCGTGCTGTATCAGAAGCAACATGCACATGGTTCTGAAATAATGATTTTGATGTGAGAAATGAAGAACGTGGAAGACCACCAAAAAAGTTTGAAGACGCCGAATTGCAAACGATATTGGATGGAGACAAAAGCAAATGGCAGCAATATTTAATGTTGCACAACAAACAATTTCTGACCGTTTAAAAGCTATGGGAAAGATCCAAAAGTGTGGAAAATGGGTGCCACATGAATTGAATGAAAGACAGATGGAAAACCGAAAAAACACTTGTAAAATTTTGCTTCAAAGACACGAAAGAAAATCGGTTTATCACCGGATTGTTACTGACGATGAAAAATGGATTCATTTTAAGAATCCTAAACTGCAAAAATCATGGGTTAATCTGGGACAACCACCAACATCGACTGCAACACCGGATCGGTTCGGCAAGAAGACAATGCTGTGTGTTTCTTGCGACAAGAAAGGTGTGCTGTACCACGAGCTCCTAAAACCTGGTAAAACCGTTCATACTGATCGCTACCAACAACAAATAATCAATTTGGACCATGCATTGATCGGGAACCGACCAGAATGGGCCAGAAGACACGGCAAGGTAATTTCGCTCCATGACGATGCACCTGCACAAAAAGCAAAATCGGTTCAGAATACAATCAAAACACTTGGCTGGAGCAGCTATCCCACCCGCCGTATTCACCAGACTTGGCTCCTTCCGACTACCATTTATTTTCGTCGATGGGACACGCATTGGCTGAGCAGCACTTTGATTCCTACCAGGAGGTCGAAATTTGGGTGTATGATTGGTTTGCTTTAAAAGGCGAACAATTTTATTGGCGTGGTATTCACAAATTGCGAGAAAGGTGGTCAAAATGTGTAGAGAACAATGGCCAATACTTTCAATAAAATGTTTTTACTTTCCCATTAATAATAAGTGTTTTATTTTCAAAACAACGCTCATACTGGCATACCTGGTAGACACCACTGCTCTGGAAAACAGTGATGTCCGTATGTAGTCTTCGCATGATAGAAATTGTGATAATTTAACAGAGGACGGCTTATGCCGAGGTGGCACTCACAAGTGGAGGAGGACCGCAAACCAACTTGCGTGCGCGATTGAAGGCAGATGGCCGCAGATCGTTCTGGTTGGAGAGGTATTTTAGTTGAAGCCCAGGTCCACATCAGATTGTAGCGTCACGCAGACCAGGATCAGGGAGCAATTCAGATTTGAAAAAGGCTGAGCTAAAGAATATTCGACGTTTTCCTTGTTTTTTAGTTTCATATCTCTGTTACTTTGATAAGCTGTTTACCTTCACTTCGAAAGTAAACAAAGGATTTCATAAATTTGTTTGATTTTAGATGGGTATGTATGTCATGTGGTCGCCGTGGCGTAGTGGGTAGAGTGCGACGATCACACGCCGAAGGGTCAAGGTTCGACTCCCAGCTCAACACCAATTTTTCGAATTTTTCACGGCACCACCTCTTTCGTGCTGCTGACAACACTCAAAGAGTAATAAATGTCTAAGAAAGCTTCTCAAATCTCGCCGTTTGGAGTCGGCAAAAAACTGTAGGTCCCTTCTACTCGTGAGAGAGCAGTAGCGCGCACAACACGGGTAGTTGATGAGCAAGCTACGCCCTGGTCCCCCTTTGAACTGTAGCGCCAACAATTATAATTATGCATGTCAATATAATTCGTTCACCCTTTGCTCAGGACTATACAAGGGAATGAAAAATTACTTGTATTTGCAAGAAGAGGTCTGAGTCATTTTTGATTTTGTTTGCATTCAAGGCGTGTAGAGAAGATCATCCAATAGCAATTTTTAAGGAAAGTACATCAGCCAAATGCTCTTTGGAAGAACGATTCGTGAAGAGTGGGCTTCTCAACTACGTGCAATATACTCCTACCATCTAAGTCATTAGGAAAATCGAACTGCTTTCCCGTATCAGTCTAACCAGAAAAAGGTTTAAACCGTCTAAGTGTATTTTAAGATGTCCAACTTATAAGTGGCCGTCGTGATGTTGGTATTGTGCGTCGCAAGCTTCTCAGCGTTTGCCGTTTGGAGTCGGCTTCTCATGAGAGAACAGTAGCGCGCATGACACGTACGGGCTGTACGGCAAGCGTCTTCGGATATATCGCTTAAGGTGGCTACGGCTCTGGCCTAAAAATCCGAACCAAGACTTTTATTCACCCCTTTCACCAGTTGTACTGCTGTACAGAACTATACAAGCAAATTAAAAATTATTTGAACTTTGCAAAAAGCGATCTGCGTCTGTTTTTATCTTGTTTCCATTCAAAGCGTCTAGAGAAGTCTATCCAAGTCGTTTGGACAATCGAACTGCTTTCCAGTGCTAGTGTAAGCAGAAAACGGTCGAAGCCATTTAGTTATATTTTAAGTTGTCCAAATTATTAGCCGTGAAGATATGCTTTCGGGCTACGTACGGTTTGATTGTTAATCGTTTGGAAAAGAATGGACGCTCAGCTCTAACCTTTCAGCATAGCTTCGCTGAATATCGTTCTGAATCGAAATAATGAAAAATAATTGTATGGCACGACAGTCCACAGGGAGACCAGGGCCTATTCTTTTGATCACCTACTTGTGTTGTACGCGCTACTGTTCTCTCACGAGCAGAGGGGACGTACAGTTTTTTGCCGACTCCAAATGGCAAAGCTTGAGAAAATTTTTTCTTTGACAATTATTAATCTTTGAGTGCTGTCAACAGCTCGAAAGAGGTGAGGCGGAAACCGAAACTAGACCCTTGGCGGGAGAGCGTCGCACTCCATCAACTTCGCGACGGCGACCTCAAAATAATGAAAAATGCCCCGAGTTTATTTAACACTCGAAAATTAAAACTGAATGACTTTCAAGTGAGTTGTGTGAATCTACGATACCAGCTGAAGTATAAAAGCCTCTCATGTATTGCATTGTGTTAGTAGAACCCATGTAAGCACAGTTTTGTCCCATTTCAAAGCATGTGAGGCTTTGCTTTGGTGTAACAGACAGTGAAGCGTTTTACTTTTCTTAAATTTCCATTTTTCTATATCAAAACACATTCGGATATGAATACAAAGGAATGCAATACAAATTCCTCCAAATATGGAAGAAAACAGATCACTGAAAGATATTTGCATGGAATTTATGCCAAACCTTGATGTCAGATTAAGTTATCAAAATAGAATGAGAAAATATGTTTGCTTTTATTTCTTAAAACTGAAAACATTTTGTGCAGATAAATACTTATTTCAGCAGGCGCTCGATCGTGTCTTATCTTAATATAACTGAACCCACAAACTCAACAAGTCGACACGGCCTTAAATTAATTTCATTTAGCACAGACTGAATTTCATCTGCACTGCATGGAAATAACTTCCCCCCCAAAAAATTTTCAAAAGCGGTGAAAGTTATTTAATTTAATGGTGTTACTATTCACTCGGGGCAAGACCATAGTTCCTTAAGCTCCTTTTGTCTTTGTAGGTGCTTCTGTCTCCTTGGAAGGAAAGGAAGTGTTGCTTTTCTTTTCATTGTCACACAGCTTGATTTCGTTTATAAGTTCTATTACATTTTTTGCAAATTTTACTATTTTGCGGGTTATTTCACTTTTGGTCTATTTTGCACGTGTAATCGGTAATTGATATTTAAAAAATGACATAAGATTTTACTATTTTGCGGGTTATTTCACTTTTGGTCTATTTTGCACGTGTAATCGGTAATTGATATTTAAAAAATGACATAAGATTTCTTGGCGGAAAATCAACAACAAAATTAGGATAATTAAAAAAAGAAATAATTAAATAAGCCGAAAGGCAAAAACAAAATAAGCCTAGGTTAGCTTAGAGTACTTGTAAGAAGTCTGTAAGTTAGAATTAAGATCACTAGATAAGATAGGTAAGCTAGTTTAAGTAGAAATCTTTGTGAATTTTATACAATATTGATAGTTAGTTATCTTATAATAAAAGTTTAGTCACAAGCCCCTATAATTTATTGACGATTCTTAAAGACGGAGATCGAAAAGCAATTTCACAGACATTAACTACTCTATTGTACGAAGTTTGCCTTTTATATTTCGGGATTGGGCAACCCTAGTGTTGCAATCTAGCAAGTGCCAGCTCTACCGTAAAGCTTAACATTTTTGAGGTTATACGTACTCAAAAAGTTTTGACATACGAGCCCTACATGTGTTGTTCACAGTAACTTAAAAGATTCATCTCGCTCAAAAAATGGAATTAAATCGTGAAAATTTTCGTCCGATTATTTTTTACAATGTTCGAACTCAACAACAGTGCATCGATGAACTTAATTCAATTTTTGGCGATGAAGCTCCATCAAGGACCAGTGCTTGTCGATGGTATGGTGAATTCAATCGAGGTCGTAGTTCACTCCAAGACGAATTTCGCGAAGGTCGTCAAAAATCAGTTGTTGTTCCGGAAGCCATTGATACAGTGCGCCAACTGTTATTGCAAGATCATCATGTGACCTCTCGTGATTTTAAAACAACCTTAGGCATTAGTGGCACCAGCATACATTCAATATTGCATGAACATTTGACCGTCAAAAAAATTTGTTCGCGTTGGATCCCACACAGTTTGTCAATCGCTCAAATAAGGGCTCGTGTCGATTGGTCGAAAAAATTGCTCCAAAAATACAATCGCGGTGCTTCGAAACACGTCTATGACATAGTGACAGGTGATGAATCGTGGATTTACGCGTATGAGCCCGAAAGTAAACACCAGTCCACTGTATGGGTGTTTCAAATTGAGCCAAATCCAACAAAAGTTGCCCACGCATGAAGCACTTCCAAGCAAATGGTCACCTGCTTTTCGGAAAAACTGGACATATCGCAACCGTACCACTAGAACAACATAGAATAGTCAATTTTGAGTGGTACACAGCCAGTTGTCTTCCAAAAAATCAGGAAAACCAACCGCCGAAGACGGATCACTCTTCACCACGACAATGCGAGCTCTCACACATCGACTCAAACAACAACTGCATTTTTGAGCACTCAAAACATCGATTTGATGAGTAATCCGCCGTATAGTCCTGACTTGGCGCCGAATGATCTCTTTTTATTCCCGTACGTAAAAAATAAAATGAGAGGTAAACGTTTTTCGACACCTGAAGAAGCGGTTGATGCGTTCAGAATGCATGTTTTGGAGATACCTCAATGAGAGTGGCAAAAGTGCTTCGACAATTGGTTCAAACGCATGCAAAAGTGTAAAGATATTGATAGAGAATATACCCCATTAAATATTTTGGAAAACAATAAAGATAATTTCGATAATTAATATTTGTTTTTGTTCTCTAATTCCGAAATATAAAATGCAACCCTCGTATTGACCACTGTTAACAACTCAAATTCTGAAGTATCTTGGATCAGTTTAGACAAAGTGTTAATCCAGAAATCGAATCGATGATGCTGTCAACGTGACTAACTACACACTCCGGCATATATGGGCAATTTAAACAAGAATTCCGGTTTTTTCGTAAGCTTTGTAAAGACTTTCCTTGGTAACTACATTTTCCTCATTCTATGTTTACCAAAAATTGACCACGTTATATTTGGCGTGACAATCCACAAGGAGACCAGGTCCTAGCTTTTTCATCAACTTCTCGTGTTATGCGCGCTACTGTTCTCTCACGAGTAGAAGTGACTTACAGTTTTTTACCAACTCCAAACGGTGAAGTTTGAGAAGCTTTCTTGGACAGTTATTACTCTTTGAGTGTTGTCAGCAGCTTGAAAGAGGTGGTGCCGTGAAAAATTCACGGTGTTCAGCCCGGAATCGAACCTGGACCTCCGGCGTATAAGCCGCGCTCTCTAGCCACTACGCCGCGGCGCCACAACTATCTGAAAAGAATTAAAACAACCCCTACTCTAACCCGGCTCAGAAAGGCGTCTCGCCCTTTGCATTAGACTGAAGTCAAACAAAGCTGGAGCTGATCTGGTTGGGCGCATGCACCAGCTCATCTGAAAAATATAGTCGGTGGAAAGCATGCCCGGTCAGTGGAACTTCAGTGCCGTCCGGTCCGGTCGAATAGAAAGGAGACTCTTTTGACTTCGCCAACTATCGAGGGATCAGCTTTCTCAACATCGCCTGAAAGATTTTCACTGCCGTAGTGTGTGAGCGCCTGAAACCATTTGTCAACAACTAAGCTGGAAAAGTCGACAATAGACCAGGTTGAGAAATAAAATCGGAACAGAAGCCAGTAGTCGCTCCGTGTCAATAGGCACACCAGTCAGCAACTCCGTGCAATGATCAGTGTTCGGCCTGGAATCATACCTAGGACCTTCGACGTGTGAGTGTCGCACTCTATCAACTTCGCCACGGCGGCCTACACCACTTGAAGCTACACTCTGGAACTAAGACAGTCAACCATTTACTGATAATAAATGTTGGTGGTCCATATAGTCAACTGATTTACAGTCCCAGTTACTGAAGTTCAATCACGAACAAATTACATTTCTTCCTTGAGCCTTTCTCGTTTTACCCGGCGTGGATCATCGGTGGCTGCGCTTATCTGGCAGCGTGGACCACCGATGGTCCACATACAAATCCATTTTATAGAATAAATTACCAAATGTTAGCATGGTATTTTATTTATTAAAATATAAGGTTGGCAAATATCTCCAAAAATATATATTATTTGAAAGGTCTTAACATAACCTACAAAACGACACTATGCATGATTAGTTTGGATATTGTGTTCAACAGATATAAACGTGTAAACATGGAGTTCACTAAAGCCGAAATTCTCGCTATTTGCAAGTTTTCTTTTGTTAAAGGCAAATCCGCTAGAGAAAAGCTCCATGGTGCTCTATCACTTCGTACCGCGAAGGAATGGTTTCGACGATTCAGAGCCGGTGAAAACGACACCATGGATAAGCCAGCCGGCGATCTGTGACGACGAATACCGATCGAATCATGGAAATTATCGAGTTGGCATGTGGCATCTGACATCGCCCAGGAGATGGCAGATAGTCACCAAGCCATTTTAAACCATCTGGAGAAGACTGGATACAAAAAAAGCTTAATGTTTGGGTGCCGCATGATTTAACGCAAAAAACCTTCTGAACCGAATTAACACCGGCGATATGCTGCTGAAACGGAACTAACTCCAGCCATGTTTGAAGCGGATGGTGACTGGCGACGAAAAATGAATCACATACGACAATATCAAGCGAAAACGGTCGAGGTTGAAGGCCGGTGAATCGTCCCAAACACTGGCCAAGCCGGGATTGACGGCCAGGAAGGTTTTGCTGTGTGTTTGGTGGGATTGGAAGGGAATCATCCAGTATGAGCTGCTCCCATATGGCCAGACGCTTAATTCTACCATCTACTGCAAACAACTGGACCGCTTGAAGCAGGCGATCGACCAGAAGCGTCCAGAATGGGCCAACAGGAAGGGTGTACTGTTCCACCAGGACAACACCAGACCACAAACTTCGTTCCACCACACAGACCGGACATAGCGCCAAGTGATTACCACCTGTTCCTGTCCACGGCGAACGCCCTTGGTGGTGTGAAGTTGAAGTCAAACGAGGCTTGTGAAAAGTGACTGTCCGAGTTCTTCGCAAATAAGGAGGGGGACTTCTACGAAGGGGGTATTATGAAGTTGCCGTCTAGATGGAAACAGATTATCGAACAAAACTGGGCATATTTGAACTAAATCCGATTACTGTAACACTTTTAATGAAGCATTGAAAGAAGAGCAAAAAAGCGGATGGGAGATATTTGACAACCTTATATTTTAAAATTCGAAGATTCAATAAAGGCTTTCTAAAAAATTCGCCGTCTGCCAACAATTGTGCAGTAAAAACAGTGCCGTTATACGACCTACTTGTGATCTCGTGTATGCAATGCGTAGCAACATCGAAAAAATGCGAAGGTATAACGTGTTAAAAGTGTAGTCCATTAAAACCGAAAGTGTTGCCACACTTGGTGACAAAACTGTGTTTAATAATTTTTCACATCTTTGGTCATTCAGATATATGTACTTTCTTCATGTGCTTGAAACACTATTAACTTGGAGCACTCCAACAACTAATAAGAGAAATATCACAAAAGCGGATTCAGTGGAATGCTGTGGATGAAATCAAAAATCATTCGATCTGATCGAAAGACGGAGACGTATAATGTGCATGAAATATGGCTCGGTATGCGCGACACATGACCGCTGTTTCAAAGTCCTCACACGAGCTTTGAAAACTCTCGATCCTGATCTCTAAACATATTTTATTTGGAACAAAATAGCAATATAAGGCCCTTAAGAAGTGCGGAATCACAGAACAGAATACAAGGAGCGTCACAAATTATATGGTCACACAAATCGAACTTCCTGCAGTGTCTGAGTGACTGACAGACCTTGGCTTGGTCTTTGACATGTTACATCGTTCTGTTTCGGAATATTTAACTATTAATTCTTAAAAATGTCTTCGATTTTTCTTTATTCTTTGTAATCGGTGAGTTTCTGACGTTGCTTTACGATTTAGTTGGTTCCCTTGCTTGGCTTGGTTTCACTTGTATATATGTGAAATAACTTCACTTTCTTATCCATTAACTTTTTCCAGAAGCTCTGTATGCCATTCACTCGACATCTAACGGTGCGAGTGTCGTAATGTGCCTATACGAGTAATTAGCGAATTGTTTCTGTCTTATAACACATTGTTTTGTTCAGAGATGGGAACTACAACGAATGGACACACCCGGTGTTATGTATGCTTTATAAGGACCCAAGGTACAGCCTAATGGATCTAGAATTTAAAAAGCTGTCAAAAATTGTGTGCACTCAAATGAGATTAGTTGCAAAAACGATCCATCTTATGGATGATCTGCACTGTAAAGCGGGTCTGATTCAACAAGCGACTAGGGACCTCTTCTGGAGCAGAGGAAAAACTTAATCAGTAATTTGGAGCTTCAAACCAAGGACAAACGGAAAGTTCCTCTTTCGTACAAAAGAATCACAGAATGTCTACAACTTTTAAAACAATAAAACGCACATCTTAAGCCCTACCCCTATGCCCAGACTTATCTCACTCATCTCACAACTATAAGTCTCAAGTTCAACTGAAAATATCTCCTCGCATTCACATTTTTTCGCAAGTTCTTACGTCTTTCCTGAAACTGTGGGGAATTGTTGATGATCTGTCGATTGGCGGCCCAAGCCACAGTCACCCCGCTCAAAACTACCACCATTCGGATGATGCTTTGTTTATCCGCAACAAACAGCATTTTCCCAAGTTGATCTTTCACTTTCACTTGGCAGCAAGGAACCCACTTGACAGCTACAAATTGTTTCTTTTCCGCGAATCGCCTTCGTCGACGTCGTCACACTGTCACAAGCGAAAATTTGCCCGATCAACTATTTGCAGGAAATGATCACGTAATGTTTGGCTTTTGAGCCTTCGGCTGTACTTCTTGTGTTTGCTGGTTTCCAGAGAGACCAAAAAATCGGTTACGGCGCGGAAACTTTAACACAGAAAATCCAAACAGAACCGAATTGCCGCGTTCGCAAAAGCGTCCGACGCTGCCGAGGAGCCGAAAGAAAGTGAGTCTTGAGCCCGCAGCCGAAATACCAGTGGCCACCAAACCCGGCCAAAGCAGCTGCCAGCAGTAGTGGAAGCAGTAGCAGGGAGCCATAGATTGCATCCACGATTGCATCCATTCGACGCGGTGCGGGTAAACTAGTTTTGCGCTGAATTTTCTTGAAGGCAGTCAACTTTTCTTCTTCTGGTGGTTTAATGGTGGTGGCTGTGATCCGTACACAAAAAACTTTCTGCTTAAAGTTCGCAAACTGGATGTGATTAGATGGATTTTTCAGTGGGAAATGCGCCTGGAGGGGGAATGTGGATGACTACTGGTTAACTCGGTTCAGTTATGCAAAATGTGTTGTGATCGAAAGCAGCGGCGGGGGCAGATGTTGCATAAAATGTGGGCACACAGCATTTTAGGGATTCAACGTGTTGGTTCAATGAACCGCAGACAAGCAGGTGCTCAGCGGGAAATCACATTTTTTTCCTTCGCTTAGCTGGAATTCGAAAGTGGGCGCCTGAGTGAGTAATTGTAGAGATAGAAGGGGACCGTTTAATTGGATTTCCAGGTTGAATTTTAAACCTTTTGAAAGTGACAGCGAGGGTTGTGAAGTTGCAACTGAGAGAGGATCCTGTACTGGGTTGCTAATGGCGACGTATTAGGGTTTCCAGAGACTTTGAGACATCAGTGATAAGTGAGATAAGCTTTAGCAGTGACAGTTTGGTTTTTTTACCTCGAAGCAGTTCTGATATGTACTTTTTGGTATGCCCTTGATATCTCTCAGAAAATCGGTCTATATCTCCTCAAGCGTCTCAAAACGCCGTCCTTTCATGAGTCTACCGATGCCATAACCACATACCCATGGTTCGTCACCAGTTATGCGTCTTTTAAGTAAATCTGGATCACCGTTGGCGTCAGTCATCAGTTCCTGAGTGATGCTCAAGCGGAATTATTTTTTTGATTAAACCAATTTTGAACCGAACTTCTCTGCCACACGCTTCATGTTCCAAATTTCCGAAAAAATTTCATGACATGAGCCAACCGATATGCCGACATCTTGTAGTGTTTCGATGACGAGATAAGAATTTTCTTCACTTTCTCAACATTTTCATCGGGCACATCAAGGTGTCTGGGCGTTCAGTGCGTATGTCGTCATTCACATCTCGTTAAGCTTCTTTGAAAAGCTTGTTCCACTTAAGATTCTGCAAATCAGAAAAAATATTTTAGATGGTCTTCGGGGTTCCTTCAATTAATGCTTCATTCTGTGAAGCATTTTAGCTCACCACCTATTCGTTGATTTTACGGCCGCATATGACAGTGTCCATAGAGACGAGCTTTACAGTGCCATGTCTAGTTTTGACATTCCTACCAAACTCGTCAAATTGTGTAGGATGACGATGGAGAACTCTCGCTGTTCCGTTAAGGTCGGTAACGAATTCACCGAGACCTCCATTGTCAAAAAAGGCTTTAGACAAGACAACATGTGACTTCTTCAATATCAGCCTCAGCCTCGGGAAGATCACAAGTAAACAGCAGAGGCACGACCTTCCAGAAATCAGTTCAATTGTTGTCTTACGCTGATGACATTGACGTGATTGGACGGACACAGTGAGCTATTAATGAGGCGTTTGCTGACATTGGCAAAAATGGGTCTGGCGGTAAATGAAGACAAAACGAAGTACAGGCTGTCATCAAGAAAGGACGCAAAACTTCGACGTCTCAGACAGAGCGTCACACTAGGCAGCAGAAACTTCGAGATAGTCAAGGACTTCGTCTACCTCGGCTCCGCGGGAAATAGGGACAACAACATCAGTACCTAAATCAAACGCAGAATCCCTCTTGCCAATCACTGTTTCTTTAGGCTCAATTGAATAATAAAGCTCTTTCTCAAAGGACTAAGCTCGCTTTATATAACAGCTTGATCATCCCGGTCCCACTCTTTGGTGCGGAAACTTGGACGTTAACAAAGGCGGATGAGGAAGCCCTTAGTCTTTTCGAAAGAAAAGTTTTGCGTGCGATTTTCGGTCCTGTTTGTGTTAATGGCAAGTGGAGAAGAAGATTTAACGACAGACACTATGGGCTGTACAGCGACATGCGCCTAGTCCAGCGTAAAAAGAAGAAGAAAAAGAAGAAGAAGAAGAAGAAGAAGATAAAAAGGAAAAGGATGATGAAGAAGAAGAAGAAGAAAATGATGAAGAAGGAGAAGAAGAAGAAAAAGAAGAAGAAAAAGAAGAAGAAGATGAAGAAGACGAAAAAGATTATGAAGAAGAAGAAGAAGATGAAGAAAAAGAAGAAGAAGATGAAGAAGAAGAAGAAGAAGAGGAAGATGATGAAGATGAAGAAGAAGAAGAAAACTGTTGATTCTGCCTTTCAAGAAATTTCGAATGACTTAAATCCCAAATCTGGTTCCTGGTGATGTTCTTTTCAATTTGTCTGGATTTGCATCATGCTCATGTTTGGCTCTTATAGGCCTCCCATACTGAGTGACGGGTTAGTTCGGGATATCTAGAGAAAAACTAAAGTGCCATCCATTAATTTCTGACCTGGGTCTCAGTTTCTTCGTCTGAATCGTTTCAATTTGTTTGTGTAATTGCTAAATACCCATAACAAAGTTGAATACGTGCTTTCAAATTACTAGATCTGACATTAGAAGTCTTGTATACTAAATTTTCATTTGAAGTGTTTCAATATTAGTAAAGCGTTTATCATTTCCAAAAATCGAAAAATAAGTTGAACGTGAACGTTTCTACAAATGTCGTAATTTGAAAGTACTCACCTTTTCGGCAATACGCAGTGACCATGGCTGACATTATTGATTGACTACACAAACAAGCAATATGCTTTGAAAGAAATTTGAAGAGAATGAATGTCGCAAGACCTTCATCATTGTAACGTTTAAAGTCAGTAGAGGGTTTTGCTATTGCTAGTGCATGTGTTGCAGTGAAGATTCACGGCGTCCCCAACTATGGCCAATTTTGCATTTGGATTTGTACCTTCATCTTTATAAAGTTCAACGTAAGAAAGAGTTTAAGTATGGAAATCGTTCACTGTGCTGACCGTACAATCTTTGAATTTTTAATCAAAAGACAATAAGCATCGACTCTTCAGTGATGAGGCACAGTTTTAAAATCAATGGACATAATGGCGACAGTCCACAGGGGACCAGGGCCTGGCTTGCTCATCACCTACTCATGTTGTGCGCGCTGCTGTTCTCTTACGAGTAGAAGCGATCTACAGTTTTTTGCCGACTCCGAACGGCTAAGTATGAAAAGCTTTTTCACGGTTGGTGCCGTGAAAATTTTGATGTGTTCAGCCGGGAATCAGACGCAGACCTTCTGCGTGTGAGTGTCGCACTCTACCCATTACGTCACGGCAGTCACAAGAAAGGAAATTGCTGCTTAGAAAACCTGAAAGTGATCAGAAGTGTTAGATCCTATATAAGTTTGTTTGACATATTGGTAAGCATTTCTTTAAAAATTCAAAAGGAGCTGACAGTCACAGTCAGTTTAGAGTGATATTGCCGAATTTGTGTTCAGAATTTATCTTGTTCAGTGAAGATGACAAGTCGAACAACAATTGACAATTCGAACAAATCTGTCTGGGGGACTTAATTGATTTCCAGACTCCCTACAAATCAACATGCCTCAAGAGCTGAAAAAGAATACCTCCCAAAATGTGTCAAAAAGTCTTAGAATTTGAATGGTATTGCTTTTAGGACTAACTTAGAAGCCCTTTTCGTCAAAAATGGACGTGCGTAGAAGAATCATAAGAAAAGAAAAGGAAAATAAAAAGGAGATGAGTATTTCTCACAAAAGAGAATATTGCCGGTTTGATCGAGGCTATAATACCTCGACCTAACGAAAGAGCTTGTAAGCAAACGTATTGTGAAATAAAAAGAACAGAGATTAGTAAGAGCTTCTGTAAGTTATGGTCGAAGGAAAGCATGCCCCATAAGTGGAATCTCAGTGTCTTCTAGTCCGGTCCACAAGAAAGGAATCTCTTTTGACTGCGCCAACTATCGAGGGATCAGCCTTCTCAACATCACCTGAAAGATCCCCTCTGTCGTGTTGTGTGAGTGTCAAGGCGGTTTGCGAACAACAAGGCCCAAGAAGTACAGATCGATACATGCCTCTCAAAGTTTTCAGATTGTGTAGGATGACGATATAGAACTATTCCTGCTCCGTCAAGTTCGATAACGAAGTCACCGAGACCTTCAATGTCCAATAAGGTTTGACACAAAGCGACGCGCCCACTTCATTTGATTTATTAAATATCATTCTTAAGAAGATCTTGCGTACCTCACAATTCAACACCAAACGCATGATCTTCCGAAAGTCAGCCCGGCTGCAAGCTTACGCGGACGACATTCACGTGATAGGACGAACACAGCGAGCTGTCAGTGATGCGTTTATTAGCATTGAAGCCGAAAGAGCTTAGATGGGTCTGGCGGTAAATTAGGGCAAAACAAAGTACACAACATCGTCTTAGAGAAGACTCAGATTAGGCAACCGAAGGTTGAAAAGAGTCCAAACCAGTACCGAAACCAAACGCAGAATTGATTAGTTTCTTTGGGCTCAAGGGCGATTTAGTAAAGGGCTGTCTTTCGAAAGATTAACCTGGCTTTGTATAAAAGTTTGATTAGTTTAGTCCTGGTTTATTGCGCAGACATTTTGACGTTACGTGAATAAGTTCTGAGCCTTTCGATAGAAAAATTTTGCAAACGTCTTGGCTCTGTTTGCATTGATGGCAAATGGAAGATAAGATACAGCGACGAACTTTATGGACTCCACAGCTGCATATGACTAATCAATCGTCATCGGATACAACGATTGAGGTGGCTAGGCGATGTAGTTCGTATTGACATTGCAGCTGAATTCGAGATATTGGGACAACGCAACAGAGACGCCCATGGCGGAAGTGGTGCACAGAAGTTGAGAGGGACCTCAACAAACTTTTAGTACTCAACTGGAGTCAGCTGATTAGAGATTCTGCTGGCTGGAGATGAGGCATGTTTAATCAGACCCAGGCCCACCACAGACTGCAGGACCACACAAGGAATAACAAGAAACTGACCAGTCTGTCTTATTCTGCAGTTTGTGTTAGTTTTTAAACTTTATCTTTGAAACCTACAATATGAATGACACTTAACATCCTCAGGAAGAACAGATCGGCAGTTTCATAGCTGGTTCATTTTCAAATGCAATATGCCTGCAAATGAAGCATTCGCTGTTGCCAGCAGCTTAAGGAAAGTCTCGATTTTGTCACCAACGTCCACATCTCGAGTTTATGGCAAGGCTCCATGACCAGCTATTCATCATGTTAAATCACTGCACTCATAAAAAAAATCCTTGAATTCCTTCGCCAACAGCAGAATCTAAGTCTAATCCGGAGGGAGTTTAGCGCGTAAAAATATAACCATAACCTAATTAAAGCAACGCAGAATCCAAAACACTCCCTAAGCCTTACCCATTTCCATTGCAAATCTTCTCCACTCAAATCCATTAAATTCAAAAGATCATCAGAGAATTCCTTCAGAGAAGCCCGCTCTGCCACCCCTACAGGCCCTTCAGAAAATCAGTAACCACTTAGCTATGACACAAGAAATTTCTTATCAGACGGTCAAGAGGACGGGCCATCAATCCTACTTACCACCACAGCAACCAACTGGTGACGTACACACCCGTATATACGTCACTCACGCAAGGCAAACATCTGTATCTGCAGCCCCATCGCCGTTAAGATACCATTTTCCATTATATTCAATTATGTCTCTCGGTCTGACATTTTCATTGATTCAATTATTTACTCGTCGTGTCGTCAATGTCGTCTGCGAACTGAGTTCCTCCCTTACAAAGCCAGTGCGGGCCACGATCCTTGGCCCAAATGCGTGTCAATAGCAGTAAAGCACTTTAATGGACCAGTAGCCACCAGTAGTGGCTCCCCACACCATCCGCGAAGACCGAGTGAAATTCAGCAAAAAAATAAAAGCGAACCGAATCTCGTTTCGGGTACAGGCCGTGGGCGGCAGGGCGGTGGCGCTGAGTTGTGCCTAGGACCATCCCGTATCGAATTTTATCGAATGTCGAATTTCATTTGACTAATCGATAAGGTTAATCGAGTATTTTTTGTTTTTCTGGGAGGCGGGGGCGACCACGCTCTTTCTTAGAAGGGTCCGCTGTCAGAGGCAAATGCCATTACTGTCAAAGTCTTCAAGCCACGGCGGGCGGTGCTAATCAAATGCCCCTCCGTGTGTGGGGAATGAATAAAAAATGTCGTAAAATGCAAATTCGTCCTTTTCTTCGAGCTGCCTGACGGTGTATCGTGCTTTGCTGTGCACTGCTGTCGCCCTCTTCTCCGGGAGGATGTTAATAAAATGAGGGGCTTGGCGATGCCATAGTCAGCAGTCTGGATTATGTGTCATAAATTGTGACGAATGACTTTCCATAAGGGTATGCGCGCGTGTCCTGTGGGGGTGGTGCGGGGAAGTCGGGCTCCGCGGAGGGAAAGAAAGCTTCAACAGCTGTCATGGAGCCATTTGGAGGGTCTCAAGTGGAATGAATTTAAAAATTAATGTTTACGAGTGAGCTTTGTTTATTTGGGAAAAGATGAGAAATGTGTTCCCACCTTGCACCAGAAAATTTTGAGACCTCTTCCCTCTGCATACAAAACCACTTTCAGATGTGCACACACGGTCTTGACTATTATATGCGCCACTCGGCGGTTGGGAACGCTCTTGACACACAACAGGTGCTCGTCTCACTTCAATCTGAGGAGAAAAAAAATGTCATGAGACGGCTCTCCCTTGTGGTGTTTGCGAAAAATAATTTCCTCCCAACAATGGGGAGCTTCCGATTCACCTCCATCCGTGTGTGTGTGTGTGCGTTAGTTTGTGCAATTTGTTTGGCTACCTTAACCAGCATCCTGTGTGGCGAAGGAATTTAAAATAAACTCGACGTGGAATCCCTCTAGAGCTGGGTGAGTGCTTTGATGCCGTGCATCTGCTTGGCTTCGCTGCGGGAAATTGAAATTCAATTGATTCCCCTTTTCCTCGGAGTTGTTTGTTGTATGCATGTGACACAGTGAACTGATGATGTGTCAAGTCAGTATTTTTGATGGAATTTTCTTTGATGCTCTTCTGTGGGGGACGATGTGGGACGTAAGTTGGGAGACTGTGGAAACAATCGATTTGAAGTTACAAATGGAGATAAATGTGATAGTTGGCAACAGAAGATGTCAGCGGATAAAATGGAGCACACAATTGCGTAAGCACATTAATCGGCTTAAGGAATTGGAGACAACTGGAGGACTG
This sequence comes from Eristalinus aeneus, assembly GCA_955652365.1. Lineage (NCBI taxonomy): Eukaryota > Metazoa > Arthropoda > Insecta > Diptera > Syrphidae > Eristalinus > Eristalinus aeneus. The sequence continues at coordinate 5,205,645 of OY019130.1, read as the reverse complement.
GGTGCACAGGGTCTGGAACGGCAAAGAAGAAGGAGAGTGTGTTTGGCGAGAATTGTTTATGTCCAGTGACTTGTTGTTCCCTTTTATAAACAATCTGCACTAATTAGCCTGTTTCTTCTTCTTCTTCGTGTGGCGCTTCGATCTGTGGTGAACCTGAGCTGGGTCTCTCGCCAGCCGCCTCCAGTTGCGTACTCCAAGTTGATTGAGGTCTTTTTTCGCTTAAGTGCATCATCGTAGGTCTTAATCGGTTGCGTTGACTCAATCACTCTAATTCGAAGATTTTTTGGTCGGAGCAACTGAGTACATACGCTCTACAAGACGTTTGACAAGGCGCATGTTGCCTTGCAGTTCATACAGTTCGTCGTTGAATCCTTACCCCCAGATGCCATCAACGCAAACAAGACCAAAAATCTCACACAGAGCTTTTCCCCGCGAAGGCATAAGGATTTTAGTGACAACTAAGCTTAAGCGCGATAAGGCGAGACTTGGATGGCCTGTTGTTTTACAAAGCTAGTTTAGTCTTTCGAAATAGAGCCCTTTGCTCATTTGTTCCTAGAGCCAAAGAAGCAGTGATTGGCAAAAGCGACTCGGCGTTTGAATTTGGTTCGGATGTCGTTGTCCGCTTAGTTGAGGTAGACGAAGACCTTAACTACCCCGAAGTTTCTGCTGTCACTCCTTACGCAAACATGTAGTTTGTTTCGTCCTTATTTTCCCACAGACCTATTTTAGCAGCTTTCGCTTCAATACCGTTCTTAATGACTGCTCGTTGTGTTTGTCCAATCACGTCAATATTATCGGCGTAAGCTAGCACCTTCTTCTTCTTCTTCTTCTTCATCTTCTTCTTCTTCTTCTTCTTCTTCTTCTTCTTCTTCTTCATCTTCTTCTTCTTCTCCTTCTCACGCTTGACCAGGCGCATGTCGCTGTACAGCCCATAGAGTTCGTCATTAAATCTTCTCTTCCAGATGCCGTCAGATGCCGCTCCGTTCGAGACGTCGATGTTATGTGTCCTTTCTTGATGACAGCATATACTTAGTCTTGCCTTCATTTACCGCCAGACCCATTTTAGCCGCTTCCGCTTCAATACCAGCAAACGCTTCATTGACGGCTCGCTGTGTTCGTCCAATCACGTCAATGTCGTCAGCGTAAGCTAGCAATTGAACTAACTTCTGGAAGATCGTGCCACTGGTGTTGACTTGTGAGTTTCGCACGATCTTCTCGAGGATGATGTTAAAGAAGTCACATGACAGTGCGTCGCCTTGTCTAAAAACTTTTTTGACATTAAAGGTATCGGTGAGTTCGTTACCGACCTTGACGGAGCAGCGAGAGTTCTCCATCGTCATCCTACACAATCTGACGAGTTTGGTAGGAAAGCCAAAACTAGACATGTCACTGTACAGCTCGTCTCTATGCACACTGTCATATGCAGCCTTGAAATCGACGAATACGTGGTGAGTGACAATTTGCATTTCTTGGGTCTTTTCCAGGATCTGCCGTAATATGAAGATCTGGTCTATTGTGGACTTCCCTGGCCTGAAACCACACTGGTAGGGACCTATGAGGTCACGGACAAACGGCTTCAGACGCTCACACAATACGGCAGAGAGGATCTTGTATGCGATGTTCAGGAGACTAATCCCTCTGTAGTTGGCGCAGTCAAAGGGCTCTCCTTTCTTGTGAACCGGGCAAACGACGCTGAGATTCCACTCATCGGGCATGCTTTCCTCCGACCATATCTTACAGATGAGCTGGTGCATGCGCCCAACCAGGTCATCTCAAGCTGCTTTAAATAGTTCTGCGGACAGTCCGTCCGCTCCAGCAGCTTTATTCGACTTTAGCTTGGATATTGCTATCTTCACCCTGTCTAAGCCGGGGGAACGGAAGGCTTGTCTATCATCGTCCAAATTGAGTGGAACATTCTGCCTAACAGCGGTATGTGGGCCGTCATCTCCAGAAATGATCCTTCCAGATTCTCAGCACAGACTTCGGCTCTACTACGAGTTCTCCGTTTTGGTCCCTGAGGGCCTTGGTTCGAACCTTGTATCCTCCGGACAGCTGTTTTACTTTTCGATAAAACTTTCGGACTTCATTACTGGCATAACACCTTTCCATTTCCTCGAGCGCGCGCTTCTCATGCTCCTTCGTTTTCCTTCTGAGAAGCCGGTGCTCTTTTCTTCTTCTCTGTTCGTAGAGCTTACGAACAGCCCTCGTTCGATACAGCGTCGCCTTATAGGCGTCTTGTTAAGCTGCGTGCGCTTGCCTGCACTCGTCGTCAAACCATGGGTTCCTTCTGGGTGGTGACGTGAAACCCAGCACATCAGTGGCAGCTTCTTTGATGGCTTCTGGACAACGTTTTCATTCTTCTTCTATACTTAGTGTAGGAAGCGTCGAACTCTGAGCGAGTTTCAGGGAGACTTGGTCGGCAAAGTTCCCAACAACTTATAACACATAACGCATAAAAACAAGACAAGATGTTATTAAATGAAACCGAAGTCTGCATTGTAGAAACCTCTGGCAGAAGAGCTCGAGAGAGCTAGCATAAATTGTTCAGAGGACAGCCTAACCTAAAAAACGAGTAGATGTTTGTAATGCATTAATAAGACGTGTTAAATTCTCCTTTGACCAAAAGTTGAGGCAAAAAGTTCTACAATGCCCCAAGGGTAGCAGAAGCTTTTGGTCTTTCGTAAAAAACATAAGGAATTCAGCCTCGTCTTCGATCCCAACGCTCATTTGCAATGACATTCCAGCTGTCAGCTCTTTGGACAAAGCTAATCTGCTTGCTGCACACTTTGCAGCTAGCTCAACGCTGCCAGATAACACTTTGTCCCCACCTGTACTTGAGAGCGTAAATTTCTCCATGGGGCAAATCCATTTTCGCACTCGTACAGTAGCAAGAGTACTTAAAGATCTAAACATACACAAATCCGCTGGCCCGGATGGTATACCCCCTGTTCTTCTGAAGAGGTGTTCTTCTACGCTGGCAAAACCACTGCGTAAGCTTTTCCATCTGTCCTACTCTTCAGGGCTCTTTCCGAGTAAGTGGAAAACTGCATTTGTCCAGCCCGTCCCTAAAAAGGGCGAATGTTCGTCACCCACCTCCTACCGACCCATAGCACTAACGTCCCTTCTCTCCAAGGTCATGGAAACGCCGATAAACCGTCAGCTTATGAAATATCTTGAGTCCCGGAAGCTTCTTAATGACCGGCAGTACGGCTTCCGAAGCAACCGTTCCACTGGTGATCTGATGGCATATCTCACTGAAAAGTGGAACCAATCTTTGCACAATGCAGGAGAAAGCAAGATTGTTGCGCTTGATATTTCTAAGGCATTTGACAGGGTCTGGCACCAGGCTCTCTTGTCGAAAATGCGTGCTTTTGGAATCGATGAGTCTCTTCTTCAATGGATTAGAAATTACCTTTCGAATCGTTCAATACAAGTCGTTTTGGATGGATTCAAGTCTGATATCCACTATATTAATGCTGGTGTTCCCCAGGGCTCTGTTTTGTCTCCGACACTCTTTCTCATTTTTATAAATGATCTCTTGTCTGCTACTTCTAATCCTATTCATTCCTTCGCTGATGACAGTACCCTCAGCTTTTCATATTCGTTCCTTGGCTCACGTCCCTCCACTTCGGCCTTAGACTCGGAACGGCAGCGTATGTTAAGCACATTAAATTCCGACCTTGACAGCATAATCGATTGGGGAAATAAGAATAGAGTGGAATTTAATGCTTCCAAAACACAGTGCTGTCTACTGTCGTTAAAGCGATCACAAAATAATCAGCCGTTATCCATGAACGGCACTTGCGTTGTTGAAACCGAAAGACTTTCCATCCTCGGTATGTGTATCAACCCAACAATTAGTTGGAATGATCACATATTTGAGGTCGCCAAAAATGCTGCGAAATGTCTAGGTTTCCTTAAACGATGCAAGAAGTACTTCACCCCCTCTGATCTGGCTACAATATACAAGGCATACATACGCCCAAAACTTGAGTATAACGCTCCTATCTGGTCAGGTGCTTCTAAGACCTCCCTGCACCTGCTGGATAGAATTCAAAAGCGAGCGATAAAACTTATAGGTGACAGTAATATTGCGAAGTCGATTGACTCGTTAGAACACCGACGTAATGTCGCGTCGTTGTCACTTTTTTTCCGCTATTTCAACAAGAAATGCTCAGACGAATTAGCCAGTTGCATTCCTCCCCTTCAAGAATTCACCCGCAATACACGCCTCGCTAGGAATGCCCATCAATTCACCCTCAAGCCCTCTTTCGGACGTACAGTCAAATTCAGAGACTCGTTCTTTAGCCGCACTACACGAATCTGGAATGCTCTTCCCAGCACGATTTTTCCTCCTCATTACAATCCACAGGCATTTAAAACCAATGTGCATCGGTACCTCCTCTCCCTCTCCTCCTCTATACCTTCGGCCCGTGCTGTGACTTGATCCGGTCACTTAAGGGTACTCGCAACCCCTTTTGCACGCGTCAATTATAAAAAAAAAAGAGAAACTAAATCGCACAGATTAAATCTGGGCAGAGTTTATAGAAAATCACAAAGACATCGAAAAAGTGGTAAAGCTTTATACTCCGTACATGCAGAACAAAACAAAAGAGAAAGTACGACATCTCTATGAACAGCTATGGAAGAAAATAGATAAATCAAGCCCATGTGTCAGCGAACCAGTCGCCTCTGAAGAATTGTAGGCAAAAATTCAACAAGAAAATCCATACACCAACGGACCAGACCCTTGAGAAGAAAAACTAGAAAGGAAGCAATCGCAACGATTGCGCAAATTGAAAATTAAAATGAAGACCATTGCTTACAATATAATGGAATTCGAAGAGGCAACTCTAACTGACTGTTCAACGGAAGTGCGTGACTTCCAACAAAAAGTATTATTAGACCAATCAAGATTCTGAGACACTGAGATTCCACTCGCGGGGCATGCCAACCATATTTTTCAGATGAGGTGGTGCATGCGCCCAACCAGATGAGCTGCAGCTTTGTTTGACTTCAGTCTATTGCAAACTGCGAGATGCCGAAGTTGTGCATCCTTTCTGTGCGGGGTTGGCGCAGACGTAATTTCAGCTGAACTCACTTTGGTGGCTGGACTCTTATTGGCGGCGTTTTAACGATTTATTCATAGCTTTCTGTGTTAACCGCTTCCTGTCGCATAGCTTAGGCAGAATTCGAGAGGTCTGTTCGACCTCTATTCCTCAGATATGTGACAACGTCTGTTTTGATCGAAATTTCATTAATGATCCATTCCTAAAAAAAACGCTCTTTCTCTCTTTGCCCATAAAAATTGCTATTTAGCAGTCCTTTGGTCTTCAAATTGTAAGCAAAAGACTTACTCCATTCGTTCAAACCGTAGACACTCATTCATCTCCTCTCCCAACAAACGCCAAAGAAATGAATTTCACCCCCTAACGTTCCAACTGTTTATTCAACCCCTCCAGTTGGCAGCCTCCTTCAATATTCTGCCCCCTCCGACGCATGCATATAACTTGATGCCCATAGCACCCCCAGAGCCAAGTTTGGAGACATTAGGGAGCCCCGTAAATCATTCGGAGATAATCTGCGAGCAACATAACTCGTTTATCTCGCCACCCAAATCCGGGATCTCAAAAACATTTAAATTTCATTACGAATCTCCTCCTCGGCCCTAACAACAGTGTGCCCGTAAATTATTTAGTTACCCGTCCCAGCCGCAGTGCAAGATATGGCCCAACTTGCGTTATCGTTTTGACGACGCCACCTGCCACCATTAAGCAGCAATTTATGGAAGCGAGACCGAGTGCGCTGGGGACAGACTCCTCCTAGATCTGCAGCCACCTGTGCTCGCACACATTTCCTGTTGCCCGCATGTGCATGCAGACGAGCTCCTGCTCTTGTCCCATATTCTCTGAACTACGTGAAGCTCAAGCGAGCGGGCCTCTGTCGCTGCCATCGATTGTCCGTCGGTCGACAGCAAAATTAAAGGCTTTCGGGCGTCGTTAGGTAACCGGGTCTCGGCGAGCCCTGTGAGTCGGCGACGGCTTGGCAACGCTAGCCGGCATGGACAGACAAACTTTATAGTGTGTTAAGGTTAAAACACTGGCATTCCTCTTTGTCGTGGCGCAGCGCATTCGAACAGAACGGAATTGTTTGCTGCCACCCGTTCTCCTAAATCCCACCCTACCCCCCACATTCCTAACGAAACGATTTCAAGCCAACACGATATGACGGGGACTAGGACACGGCTCTCAGTTGTTCTGGAGTTCCTCACTTTGTTGTGAACGAGCGGCCGCTGGTGTAGCGAGGGCGGGGAACGTGGATAGTGGATGGCAGCCGTTTGTACTGTTATGGGTGGTTGCTTTATGGGCAACGTTTCATCAGGAAATCAAGTAAACACACGAAGCCAGCGGAAGGACGACATGCAGTCCTTTCTCTGTTTTCTGCTGTTGACAGGCCATAAATAGAAGCATGGAATGCTGGGAAACGTTTGGTATTTACGATAAGATCCGGGACGCTTTAGTCTTTAATGTGCTGAACTGGAGCTGGAGGATGTAGGGTTGGGGTGGGAATACATTTTCTGGTTAATGTCATGGGTCGAGAGAGTTTCTTTGGCAGGACGAGCGAAGGTAACGATTTGTGACGGTCGCCTAGTGAAATCATTGCTGCTGTCGCCGGAGTGGGAAGGGGACGAGGGAGATAGTTTATCAGTGATTTTCAAAATGATTACGATCTAGGGATCGGGAAGATTGAACGTTGCCAGCTTTTGATGGGTCATTAAATTTGCGAATCAGTCCTCAGTCCTTTTCGGAAACTGACCGACAGGCAGTCGAAGCTTTGTGAAATCCTTCTGGGGCGGCAGTGAACAGAAATCATGGGTTTATTCAAGGATTGCTCAATGGGTAAATGACCTTCTATTTGAAACCGTCTTAGGTAAGGGTTCCCACAGTCTCCGGTTGAAAAGCGTGGCAAAAATGTGATTGGCAGTGCGAGAGTCATGACATCATTATAATCATTGTTTTCTGTTTCGAAAAGGACATCTTTTTGATGATTGAACAAGTTGGAAATTTTCCGTGTTGATAAATCCTGTAGATCAGCAGACTGCTGAATAGAGTTCGATTGGGCAAGATCATATTAGTTTTGAGACGCGATATGTAACACGTCGTTGGCGTTTGTAAGGTAACGTCAAATGTCATACATAACAACGTCGACACTGGGAGGAAGTGGCACCGACGGGAGGTTTTCATTTGACATGTATGCCCAGGAGACCTCTTAAACAGGGCAACACTGATGTATTGGGGGTACAAATGAACGCGGTCAGTTTTCAAAAGATGGCACCACATGCCAAGGCTGTATGGGGATATATATCTCACACATACAAGAAAATAATAAAACACTAACTAAAATGTTTACGTTAATTAATATTTATTAAAGAACGTATTCCAAAAAAACAAGTAAAAAGGATGAACAAATGTATGTGTTATTTCCAGAAGGGACAAAGAACAAGTAGAGGTTATCTTTCGAACAGAGAAACGAAAAGATTTATAAATATATCAAGTTGTACAGTACGATACAATCATTTCTGATTAAAGTGTCAGTTCTGTCAAAAGCTTCATAGCCAAAGTCGATCTTGGAAGTGATTACCTACCGAAGGCTTATAGAAACTAATGGTGAGTCTGCTCCGAACGATTTGAAGTTCAAAAGAAGTTCTTCTTCTTGCTGTGGCGCTACAGTCCGGGGTAAACCTGGGACTCAACCAACATGGCTCTCCAACCAACACGATCTTTCGCCAGCTGCATCCAGTTGCGCACTACAAGTTGGTTGAGGTCCTTCTCCACTTGTGTGCGCCACCTTAGCATAGGCCGTCGTCTGTTGTGTTGTCCCAATGGCTTGGATTCAAGGACTTTTGGGCCGGAGCAGTGGTGTCCATACGCTCCACATGGCCTAGCCATCTTAAGCGTTGTTTTCGAAGACGCTTGACAAGGCGCATATCGCTGTACAGCCCGTAGAGTTCGTCGTTAAATCTCCTCGAGATGCCGTCAACGTAAACAGAACCAAAATTCGCACGCAAAACTTTTCTCTCTAAAGGACTAAGCGCTTCTTCATCCGCCTTTGGTAATGTCCAGGTTTCCGCGCCACAGAGTAGGACTGGGATGATCAAGCTGTTATATAAAACGAGCTTAGTCCGTCAAAAGAGGGTTTTATTACTCAATTATGGTACCTCTTGAGCCCAAAGAAATAGCGATTGGCAAGAGTCATTCTGCGTTTGATTTCTGTACTGATTGTGTTGTCCCTATTTACCGCGGAGCCGAGATAGACGAAGTCCTTGACTACCTCGAAGTTTCTGTTGCCTATTTGTGACGCTCTGCCCGAGACGTCGAAGTTGCGTCTACTTTCTTGATGACAGCATGTACTTCGTTTTGCCCTCATTTACCGTCAGACCCATTTTCGCCGCTTCCGCTTCAATGCCAGCAAACGCCTCATTGACGGCTCGCTGTGTTCGTCCAATCACGTCAATGTCATCAGCGTAAGCTAGCAATCGAACTCACTTCTGGAAGATCGTGGCTCTGGTGTTGACTTGTGAGTCAAAAGAAGGTAATAAAAGTAATGGTTGGCGCGATAATCTACAGGCGGACCATTGTCTAGCTTACTCATCAACTGCTCATGTTGTACGCCCTACTGTTCTCTCACGAGTTGAAGGAAGCTACAGGTTTTTGCCGACTCTGAACGGCGAGGTTTGAGAAGCTTTCTTAGACAGTTATTACCCTTTCAGTGTTGTCAGCAGCTCGAAAGAGGTGGTGCCGTGAAAATTCGAACCTAGACCCTTTGGTGTGTGAGCGTCGCACTCTACCCACTACGCCACGGCGACCACTACCAAGCCAATGGCTGATAATCGAAGATTTTTTTCGATTGTATGTTTGCTCAAACGAAATTTGAGCGCGAAAGTTGATCGAAGAAGTAAAGTTCGACGAAGAAGCAAAGTAAAGAAAAACTTAAGCGAGAACAAGTGTTTATTGCTGGTCTTCAAAATTCCTACTGAGTTACATTGTTGCAATTTTTTGTGGGTGGGAAGCGCCACCACCAAACACAAAGTGCACTCCCAAAATATTAGGAAATGATTCAGCAAACAGTTTCTGTTCGGTATAAAAATTTGGATTCTTTCAAAACGAAATTCGGTTCTGTACGAGATAAAAACGAGAGATATGGAAGAGCGATCTTTCACATTGGAACTGCTTCTTGAAAGTCATCAAAGGAAATTAGTTTTGCACCGGATCGTAGCGGGAGATGAGAAATGGATATAAATTAAAGTATTTTTGTTGAAATACAAATAACACAAGTGGTGGAGTATTTTAGAGGTACTGTTCGCCCACTTCATGAGGGCGAAAAGCTGGAGAAGGCTGGCTGGGTCTATTCAATTGGAGTGGATATTTATTGACATTTATTTATGTTTTTATTGAATTTGTGAAGTTTGTGTTTTTTTATTTGTTTGTTTAAAAATTAAATAGTGATGTTTTATGTTTGTTTTCTTCAATGAAAAAATTTCTTTTATTTTTCGTTAATAAACAAAATATCTATCTTTATTACAATATATTTCACTTTTTGTTCTTAAACTCTGTGATCCCTTAAGATGGCCAATCCACATGAACTCTTGCGGATGCAATGAGCCGGTCGTTTTGAGCATCTTCCGTGGTTCTACCTGGAAGCATATATTAAGGCCTTAGCATCTGTACACTGATCTGCTGTAGTTCATTGCTTATCATAAAGCCTTTGTCCACCTATTTGTATTTGCATCCATTAATAAACTATCAACTTACCATTACTGAATCACCTGGTTTTAATTTTGTTATAAGATCTGTTAAATTGAATACAGCTTTATGTGATGATCTTCCTGACCTGTATACATTTATGCCGCTGAAAATTCTCTGTTTGGATCCCAATCGAGTTGCTGTTTTTGTGTATTTTTGCGGATTGTCAACAGCGCTATTATTACAATGCACAAGATGCGATATGACGTACAAATTAAAAACATTTACAGAAATTATCATACAAATGACTACAAATGCAGAAATATTTCGGGAATGGTTTTTCCATCTTCAGCACATGCTTCCATCTGAAAAGTTCCTTTGTATTTTCCAAAACTCTTTTGTATATTCGTGATATAGGAGTTGCACTGTGGGACTCCACAGTGAGCAGTCTTCTTTCTACTCGGTTTCATAACCAAGGCGGTGTCTTAAACAAATGGTCCACTCGACTGCAAATTAAAATGCCCTTAAAATGATGTTTGCACTGAATTCATACTTACAGAATTTGATAAAGCTTCACTTCTGCCTTTTGCTTTTGCCAATTTTGCTGATATATTCTTATTTTAAATTGAATTATTGTGTTTTTAATTAAAATAAACTTTCGACAACTATTGTTTACATACAGTTCTACATACAAATGCTGAAAACGTCAAAGTTTTGTGTCCTCATTTTCGTTAGAAATAATTCACCAGGAGCGCTAGTTTCCATGTTGATATAAGTCAATTAAAACAATGCTTGCAAGCCGTTACTCTCTTTAAATCAAACCGGTTTATTTGAATGGCACACCATTTTACGCACAATTCAGTCCGTCATTTTATAGTGGTGTTCAGCAAGTTTTTTTTAATTAAACAATTTGGTTGCGTTTTTATTTTTTTTTCGCATTTGAACAAAAAACGACGCTGTGCCAGTCGAACTCTACACTCAACAGCTAATAAAATTGCTTTGACACCCTGTTCCTGTAAACATTTTTTGTTTCCAATGTCGAACAAGGCACACACATTGAGCACCCACACAGAAAGCAAAACCAAAGCAGTTCCATTCCGAATTGAAGTAGAACGAGACGTGTGAAGCGAGAGGCGAATGTACGTTCATTGAAGCAATACAACCGAAGAAGCCATTGTGCCTCCACACATTCTCATGCGAATGAATGACTCTCTGAAGCAGAACGTGATCAGTGCGCAGAACAGCAACCCACCACAACTCGCTTTCCTCGCACCAGACAAAATTTCTTCGCTTCTCCCGCACCCATCCACTTATGAACACTCAATACAAACGGGAACAACTGTGAGCTGGAGAGAACTGAAGCATAGGAACGAACTGAAGTAGAGGAACATGTCAAAGCAAGCGATGAACTGATGCACGGGACTGAATTGAAGTGAACACTTCTGTTTTGCTCTCATTTACAGACACCGGTGTGTATTCTAAGCGCACAAAGTTTTGTTTAATTCCAGCAACAAAACGACAAGGTAAGGTAATCAAAAATTCAAATCGAACATTTTAGACATTTGGTTTCCTTGCAGGGCAATGTTCGGCAAAAGAAGTTCCTCCTGGAATCACTTTCTAGAGACAGAAAAGGATAAGGCGAAATGCAAGCTATGCAGGGTAGTCATCTCAATCAAGCACGGCAACGTCTGCAACATGAGCAGGCATTTGAAAGCAAAGCATCCAGAACTCTTTGGCGGACCTGTGGCCAAGGTGAAGAAGGAGCGGGTGAAGCCAGTGCGACGGTACATCTCCATATCCGGTGAAATCGGATACCAACGCAGTCGTGAGTACTCAGTCTGTTGATTTTTGGGGATGGAGAGCGCACAGTTGTGCGCTTCGTTTTGATTTTGAAAAAAAAAACAAACTACAGTGCCTCAAGACTATTTCCGTGCGTGTGTTTGGTGTTGAATTTGCGCTGCGCTGTTGTTGAATCTGTCAAAAACATATGTTTCTCATACAGGGTGGCACGTTGAAATTCGGTTTAAATTTTACTGGAAATTTTTTTTTTGAGAAGTCGTAAATAATGCATTTGAACATGGAACACATTACCACTTACACTTTAAATAAAAGCAAGGGAAATTTGACACTTTCAGTGGAACCTATCCATGTCATGGATTTCAAAACAGAAAGAGGTGGTCATAAAATAATAATTCTTGGAGTGTTAGTGAAAAGACATACTATTGACATGTGTTAAATTATTTCTACAACATAAAAGTCATTGGATGGCACGGGATTCTACTCAAATTTGAAATGACATCCCTCATCAAAATAACCTCTCTTTAATGAAATTCAATGGAACTGTCCCGGTTCGATCGACCGTCGAAGTTTGACTTGGATAGTAGCCTCGATTACAATAAAAGGGCAGTACCTAATTTTCTAGATCATTTGAACTTAAAGAATTTTAAAGCCTGTTTCTTTCTTGTCATTTGCTTTAATACGCTATGGCCGCTGTCTCGTAGTGGGTAGAGTGCGACGCTCACACGCTGAAGGGTATAGGTTCGATTCCCGGCTGAACACCTCGAATTTTTCATGGCACCACCTCTTTCGAGCTGCTGACAACATTCAAAGAGTAATAACTGTCTATGAAAGCTTCTCAAATTTCGGCGTTCGGAGTCGGTAAAAAACTGTAGGTTCCTACTCGTGAGAGAACCGTAGCGCGCACAACACGAGTAGTTGATGAGCAAGCTAAGCCCTGGTCCACCTGTTGACTGTCACGCCAACAATTATTATTTAATACTCTAAGATGCTGGTAAAAAAATAATTTAATTTTACGAAACGTTTACGTTAAGCTTAAGAAAATCCAAGCCGTCTTTCAAGGACGATAATAGGCAATAAATATTGGGGAATTTTGTCCGTTTGTAAAAAATGGTGCCACCTGCAAGTTGTGACTGTTCTTAAAAGCGACTTTCCACTTTATTGGAAAGATGTGACATTTGTAGGCAACAATTGGTGGGCATCAGCTATTAAAAACCATCTAAAAACATTAGAATAGAAGGTATGACCCTACTCGCCATATTTTTCACACCTTGATCTTTCGGATTATTACACTTTTCAACGTATTCAAAACGGTTTATCACCTATTCGTCTTTTCGTCTTTTGAAAATATCGAAACATGGCTCAATGATTGATCAATGCTAGACAGAGGTGGTGTTCGCATTACCAGAGAGATGGGAAAAAGTATTAGGTTCTCACCGACAGTACTTGGAGTGATGTATATTTTTAAAGATTCAACCCAAACACGGACAAAATTAGTTTGTGCTCCCAAAAAAATTTTGTGAACGACTGTAATAGGCAACACCAGACATCCACAACGATTGAAAGTCTGCAATCAGTCACTTTTTTGGGTCACGCGATCGCTGCAATATAAAATAAATAAATAAATCAAAAAGCGGTCTAGGGTACCCAGGTATTGGCGAATTCAGTGCTGTCAAGAAAACGTTATTGCGACAAGGTGTGGGTCTATAGATAATATCGGAGCAGAATTAAATATTTTTTAACATGAAGCTAGTGGCATTTCGTAAATGATACCGTTGTCGCAAAGTAAGAATCTTCCGCGATAGCGGGGTTGTTAGTTTTACGATTTATTGACTTTTTGAACAGTGGCCCTGCTGCGTCTGAAACCTCAAAAGATACCTTAAGAAAATGAAAAATTTTAGATCTTATTCAATTCCCTACAGCTTAAAAAATATGCACCAAAAATATACAGCACTATAGAGTGAGAAAATAGGCTCAAGCTTGTGTGCAACTGCCTCGATTAAACCCATGCAAGCAAACAGTTTGAAACTAGCTGCCACCCATCACTTCATCTAAAACTCTCCTTTGAGACATAAATGAAAATAAGAAAATCGACCACCTCTTACTTTCTTTGCGCTCAGAAATTATATGCTTCCTTTCCCGGCTATTTAGCAATAACCTTCTAGTCATTTCCAAAGAAAGAAGAAACTAATTTTAAGCGAACTTTAATTCACTTGTTGAATTGAACGCAAAAAAGGAACGAATGAATTTAAACACCGAATAGTTTCTGTCGAAGTTTCAACTTTGTTCAAAATGCATCACGAACGTTACCTTTTATATTTCGAGACTGGGCAACCCTAGTGTTGCAATTTGGCAACTGCCAGCTCTACCGTAAAGTTTAACATTTTTGAAGTTATACGTACTCAGAACGTTTTGACATACGAGCGCTATTTGTGTTGTTAACAGTAACTTAACAGATTCATCTCGCCCAAAAAATGGAATTAAATTGTGAAACTTTTCGTGTGACTATTTTTTACAACTTTCGATGCGGGTTAACTCAACAACAGTGCATCGACGAACTTAATTCAATTTTTCGGGATGAAGCTTCATCAAGGACCAGTGTTTATCGATAGTATGGTGAATTCAACCGAGGTCGTAGTTCACTTCCTGACGAGTTTCGTGAAGGTCGTCCACAATCGCTGCAATATAAAATAAATAAACAATTCAAAAGCGGTCTAGGGTACCCAGGTATTGGCGAATTCAGTACTGTTAAGAAACCGTTATTGCGACTAGGTGTGGGTCTATAGATAACATCGGAGCAGAGTTTAATATTTTTTAACATGAAGCTAGTAGCATTTCGTAAATGATACCTTTGTTGCAAAGTAAGAATCTTCCGCGATAGCGGGGTTGTAAATTTTACGATTTATTGACTTTTTGAACAGAATTCAACCGAGGTCGTAGTTCACTTCATGACGAGTTTCGTGAAGGTCGTCCACAATCAGTTGTTGTTCCGGAAACCATTGATGCTGTGCGCTAACTGATATTGCAAGATCGTCATGTGTCCTCTCGTGATTTTGAAACAACCTTAGGCATTAGTGGGGCCATTATACATTCAATATTGCATGAACATTTGACCGTCAAAACAATTTGTTCGCGTTGGATCCCACACAGTTTGTCAATCGCTCAAATAAAGGCTCGTGTCGGTCTGACATCGTGACAGGTGGTGAATCGTGGATTTACGCGTATGAGCCCGAAAGTAAACACCAGTCCACTGTATGGGTGTTTCAAATTGAGCCAAATCCAACAAAAGTTGCCCACGCACGAAGCACTTCCAAGCAAATGGTCACCTGTTTTTTCGGAAAAACTGGACATGTCGCAACTGTACCACTAGAACAGTCAACTCTGAGTGGCGCACAACCATTTGTTCCAAGACCAAATGGTTGGAACAACTGGTCCAAACCAGTTCTGTTCCAAGAAATCAGGAAAACCAACCGCCGAAGACGGATCACTCTTCACCACGACAATGCGAGCTCTCACACATCGGCTCAAACAACTGCATTTTGGAGCACTCAAAACATCGATTTGATGAGTCATCCGCCGTATAGTCCTGACTTGGCACCGAATGACTTCTTTTTATTCCCGTACGTAAAAAATAGAATGAGAGGTCAACGGTTTCCGACACCTGAAGAAGCGGTTGATGCGTTCAGAATGCATGTATTGGAGGTACCTTATTCAGAGTGGCAAAAGTCCTTCGACAATTGGTTCAAACGCACACAAAACTGTATAGATCTTAATGGTGACTAGTTTGAAAAGCTAGTTTTTTTTCGATGATTAATATTTGTTTTTGTTCTCTAACCCCGATATATAAAAGGTAATTCTCGTTATTAAAACACCGAATAGTTTCTGTCGAAGTTTCAACTTTGTTCAGAATGCATTATATATGCGTTTCAACAAATTCAACCAGAATGTATTTTGTTCGGAACTGCGGCTTACGGAAAGTCTATCAACGCTAGGAAACTCTCTATAAAACTGAAGAAGATGTAAACAATTTGAAGCTTACTGTAAAGGAATACAGTAAAAATGTATAATCGAAAAATCCTTAGAAAAGTTTTGTAAAAGATTGTTTTTAATGCTGTTAAACTTTTTGAGCATGTAATAGAGACAGTCTTTTATAGACGAGGCGACGCACTGTCATGTGACTTCAATAGCATTATCCTCGGAAAGATCGTGCGTAACTCACAAGTCAACACCAGCGGCACGATCTTCCAAAAGTCAGTTAATTTGCTAGCTTACGCTGACGACATTGAGGAATTTGACATTGAGACGTTTGCTGGCATTGAAGCGGAAGCGGGTCTGACGGTAAATGTAGTCAAAACTAAGTACATGCTGTCATCAAGGAAGTAGACACAACTTCGACGTCTCGGGCAGAGCGTCACACTAGGCAGCAGAAACTTCGAGGTAGTCAAGGACTTCGTCTATCTCGGCTCCGCGGTAAATAGGGACAACAACATCAGTACAGAAATCAAACGCAGAATGACTCTTGCCAATCGCTGTTTCTTTGGGCTCAAGAGGTACCATAATTGAGTAATAAAACCCTCTTTTGACGGACTAAGCTCGTTTTATATAACAGCTTGATCATCCCAGTCCTACTCTGTGGCGCGGAAACCTGGACATTACCAAAGGCGGATGAAGAAGCGCTTAGTCCTTTAGAGAGAAAAGTTTTGCGTGCGATTTTTGGTCCTGTTTGCGTTGATGGCATCTGGAGGAGAAGATTTAACGACAAACTCTATGGGCTGTACAGCGACATGCGCCTGGTCAGGCGTCTTCGAAAACAACGCTAAAGATGGCTAGGCCATGTAGAGCGTATGGACACCACTGCTCCGTCCCGAAAAGTCTTTGAATCCGAGCCATTGGGACAACGCAACAGAGGACGGCCCAGGCTAAAGTGGCGCACACAAGTGGAGAAGGACCTCAATCAACTTGGAGAGCGCAACTGGAGACAGCTGGCGAACGATCGTGCTGGCTGGAGAGGCATGTTGATTGAGGCCCAAGTCCACCCCGGACTGTAGTGTCACAACAAGATGAAGAAGAGTAGAGACAGTCTGGGGGACCTGTACCACAATCAGCTTGCCCTAGAGTTCGTGCATGCAAGTTTGACTCAGACGTGCTCTGTTGCATCGTCCCAGTGATTTCCAGAAGGCTTTGGAGGTCCGAGCTATATTTCGAAGGAGTGCCAATTTTCGATACGGCTCAGATCTTTCCCTGTCATGTAGGGCCTTGAAATAAATAAACAATTCTTGGGTTGTGGTTTTGTTTCTTGGCTCTCTTGCATGATCAACCACAGTTTAGAAACTCATCTATAGTGGACGTCTCTAACCACAAATCACTCAGTGGAGCTCCTGTCAGACTGCTCGAAATCGGTTTCAGGCATTGACAGAAAACTGCGTAGAAGTACGCACTTTGTAGGAGACTGAACTCCACGGTAGTTGACTCTTTTCGCAACATGGGATACCCTTTCGATAGTCAAATTTAACAATGAGCGTGTGCATTCTACGTTCTTATACTCACACAAAACTGTGTGAGTGCCTGTTTCTGTTCTTTTGCTGTGGGAGAAATGTACTACTTCCAGTATTTCCTTCAATATTGAAAAACCTTCAGTACAAAATTTCTCCATTCTTGAATAATTATCTTTTCAGAATTTTTGACCTGACTTAATGTTGATCTTGATTTCGTCCGTAACTGGTCTATAAAATGAGTCCTTGTTCTTTCATCAACAATATCTAATGGCAGCTAGAAATGAAGGTGTTAAGCCACTGGTTGCATAAGGCATGACCTAAGATTGAATTATTTAATTTGTGTACAATTTCGAGCACTGATCCTTCGAAAAAGTCGCAGGACGACGTGTTGTCATTTCTGAAACAACATTCGTCATTAAAGGTTGCGAGACATCCTTAGTTTAGATTCAAACCACCACCAGGTTTTCTTTAGGTCTTATAGATAGGTTATGTAGTCAATCAGAATATATCCGGACGCTTACCTACGTTTTGCCAACAGTCCTCCCGGAAAAGCAGATCTTTCTACTTCCTAGCGTCAAAAATCTTTACCTTTGAAAATGGTTATTATTGAGCCATGAGTCTATTTTCAATGTGTCAGGTTAGTTGGCGATCTGCTAAATGATGACTGGAAAGAACTATTTTCAGTGAAATCATAACGGATCCTTACCGTGAAGACCTTTGAGTTTGGCGCCAAACTTGACGAAGAAAAGGAAGCTTTCCCTGGCCCTGGCTCCAAGCTTCTGCCTGGCTCTGTCTTCAGACTTAAAGAAAGAAAGGGAGCTCGATATGAGCCAGCCGGGCTCAAATGAAGCGCTTCATTAAAATCGGATGCAGCATTTAATTAAAAACTTGCGGATTTCCAGCTACAAGCTCCAAGTTGTTAACGCTGTCTTCGTTCAATCTAAATCTTTCAATTTTTTGATTTAACAAACTCTTTTCGTTTTTTTTCGTTTCTTTCACACAGTAACCGGTATCACAAGGAGTCCTTCGTGGAATCACTTTGTTCGCTTGGAGGGGCAACGTACAAAATGCAAGCATTGTAACGGCGTTCTCTCAATCAAATGCGGCAACGTCTGTAACATGAGAAGGCATTTAAGGCTGCGACATCCCGAGGTCTTGGAGGCAGAGGAAGAAGCACAACACCATCCACATCCGAAATCCCCTGAACAGACCCCCACTTCCACTGAGGAAACCCACACACAAGTGCAGAAAGAAGAGCCACCTGAAGAAAACTGTGATCCCGAAGAGGAAGAGGAAACCGGCACAGCCCTAGAACCCATTCCTGAATCTTTGCCAAAGAAAAGTGCTTCAGCAGACTCCGCAGACATTTTTTCGGAACCACTGACTCCTAGCCGGTACGCACAAATCAACCAGCAGTTGGTTCGGATGATCATAAAGGAATCTCATCCGTTGAACATCGTGGAGCACGCAGAATTCAGAAAATTCGTGAGTATGCTCCACCCAAGGTATGTGATCCCCTCGCGGAAGTCGTTGTCGACTACACACATTCCCAAACTGTATGGAAGCATAAAATCTGAAATTCGCGCAAAGGTAAGCAAGGCGTCAGCGGTCTGCGTAACCACCGACATGTGGACGTTGCGCAATGTGCAGCACTTCCTCTCAGTGACAGCACATTTCGTGGCCGATGACGCGTCTTTGACTCCTGTCCTTGTTGAGTGCATCGAGTTCCCGCAGAGCCACACCGCCGACGACATCTGCCGCGAGCTGAAGCGGATTTTTGAGGAGTGGGACATCGCGGACAAGATCATTGCCGTGGTGACGGATAACACCGAGCTCATCGTCTCAGCGGTTCGAAAGGGAAACTGGAGTCACTTGCCCTGCATGACGCACACATTGGACTCCGTGGTTAGGGACGCGTTGCAAGAGATCGGGGAAGTGCGCAACAAGTGCAAGGCCACCGTGGAGTTCTTCAAGAAGAACCCACATCACAGCGCCGCGCTTGCGTCTTTTCAAGCGCAAATGAACGCGGAACCCGTCGAGTTGAAACAGGATGTTATCACCCGCTGGAACACCACGTACGAGATGATGAAGGGAATCCTTGCTTCCAAGGAGCCGATCGAAATAAGTTTGGCCCAGCTGGGTGCGGACAACTCAATGAACCCCGCCGACTGGGTCATCATCGAACGAGCGTGCGAGATCTTGAAGGCGTTTGAGGAAGTGAGCACGGAAATATCAGAGGAGAAGGACGTGACGTTGTCCAAAGAGTTCATCCTAATCAGCGGCCTTAAATTGCTTCTGCACGAATTCAATGTGAAGGAGGTTCCAGAAGAGGTAATCGCTTTTACGTCGCGACTCCTTGCGGGACTGAACACGCACTTTGGTTACTTGGAGAGCAACCAACTGGTTCTGGAATCGGCTCTGCTTGATCCTCGCTTCAAGGATCACGCATTCCCCAACGAAAACGTCTTTAATGAAGCCTACTCATTGCTAAGCGCCACTGCGAGTGAAACTAAGGTGCGACAGGAGCCAGAAAATCCCACGCCGTCAACCTCATCGAGTTCAGTTTGGCATTACTTTGAGCAGAGGGTGAGGACGTCGAACGCAACACTGAATTCAATTGACGGTGCTCTCGTGGAGCTGGACAGATACATTCAAGAGACGCACGCCCCTCGCGAATCAAATCCATTCATTTGGTGGAGTGAGTTTGAGCAGACATCAAATTTGGTTAGAATTTAGTTTCTTTTGTATTCTCTTAGCTGACAGGAAAGTGTACTACCCCCGACTGTACCGGATCATGAGGTCGAGACTGTGCATTGTGCCGTCTCTTCCGTCGGAGAGAGTCTTCACTAAAACCGGAATGCTGCTGTGCGAGAGGCAGGGGAAGGTCTCGTCGTTGAAGATGTCGCAAATTGTTTTCCTAAAATTTAATCTGAAGTAGAGATGTACTTACCGCAACGTTCAGCAGCACGATGTGGGAATTTGTCTATTTATAAGATCTGCGTGTCGTTTAAAGAAAGAAGTTGGTAAAATGAGGTGCATGGAACTAGACTTCAGGACAATGAGGGAGAGAGTGGAAAGGATTTCACATATTCTGATTTTTTTCTGTTTATATAAATACGTCGTTTGCCAAATCCGTCAAATATAGGTTTTCTTTTATAATGCCAGAAAATTGTCTGTTGAATTAAGTAAATTTCCTGTCAATTTAAACAAACAATCTTTGTTTTATTTCATTTTAAACTAGCTTCGAAAAACACACCCTTGACACAATACTCGCACTGACATATGCGTCAAATTCACGTCAGAATATGTGTCCCATCCCTGCCCCCAATCAGTGTGTTGTCTATCTATTCAAAGCGATAACTACACTCAATAAGTCTCGGGACTAACCAATAAAAACACATTTTCTAGATAAAATTTGATGTTATTCATCAACATAACACATCACTCAATAAGTCCCGGTACTGACATATAGGTGGCGCCACTATTAAAAAATTCATATTCCAGTTGTTCTGAATTGCTACGAATATCTACGAGTTTGCTCGAAAAACTACGAAAAGCGTTTCATTAGCTGATTTTTTCGTAGAAGAGAGAGCTTATGAGAGAGTTAGATATTTTCCCTCCCTACGAATTGCTGCCGAAGAAAAATCTGTGGGCAGCAGATGGCTGTCAAAGTGAAAACAAAAAAATATATGACATTTCATACATCCCATAGCTGTCTACGAATTTCTACGAAAAATCGTTTCACAAGTTTTGGTAGAGTTATTCTCTGCGAGAGACTTTTTACCCAAACTACTCAACTACGAATTTCTGCACACAAATGAATTGGAACAAACCTATTATTTTTAGGAAGTACAAACATTCAAATGACTCCTGTCAAATGGTCATGACAATCTAACATTTTTTATAGAACGATTTATCTTTTTCCTCAAACTAGGCTTCAGTTTCGGCGATCACCTCCTCATTCGAGCCAAATTTTTTTTCGGCAGGCGTCTTTTTAACGTAGACATCGCTAGAGGCCAGATGTGGTGAATACGGTGGGTGCGGGAGCTATTCAAAGACCGATTGGTATCATTTCGACATCGTGACAGTCGTTGGCTACGATGACACGGTGCATTGTCTTGGTGGAAGAGAACTGTTTTCTTCTTCATATGGGACCGCTTTTTTTCAATTCCTTCCTTCAAATGCACCAATAATGTCATTTAGTATTCACTGCTTATCCTTTTGCCCTTCTTACGATAGTTGATGAATTAAATTCCGAGCGCCGCCCAAAAGACGGATGAGAAAACCTTGCCAGCCGATCTTTGTGTGTTTGGACGCTTTGGGCGTCGTTCACCGGCTGCTGTCCACTGCGCTGACTACCGATTTGACTCTGGAGTGTAGTGGTAGATCCAAGTTGCCTATAAGGCAACGCTGCATCGAACAACGAGGACTGTTCGTGAGCTCTAAAAACAGAGAAGAAGAAAACAGCACCGGCTTCTCAGAAGGAAAAAGAAGGAGCATGAGAAGCCCGCGATCGAGTAAATGGAAAGATGTTATGGCAGTAATGAAGTCCGAAAGTTTTATCGAAAGGTAAAACTGCTATCCGGAGGATACGAAGTTCGAACCGAAGCCTGCAGGGATCAAAATGGAAAACTCGTGGTAGGGTTGCAATCTATGCTGAGAGTCTGGAAGGATCATTTCTACAGATTCCTTAACGGCGATGACGACACCAATTCCGCTGTTAGACAAGAATTCCATCCCCCCGACTTAGACGAGCTGAAGACGAACAACGCTGCTGGAGCAGACGGACTGTCCGCAGAACAATTTAAACCAGCTGGAGATGACCTGGTTGGGCGCAGGCATCAGCTCATCTGTTAGATATGGTCGGAATAAAGCATGCCCGAAGAGTGGAATCTTAGCGCTGTTTACCCGGTTCACAACAAAGGATACCTTTGTGACTGCGCCAACTACCGAGGGATTAGTCTCCTCAACATCGCATTCAAGATCTACTCTGCTATATTATGTGAGCGTCTGAAACCTTTTGTACATGACCTGATAGGTCCCTCTCAGGTTTCAGAGCAGGGAAGTCCACAATAGACCAGATATTTACAATACGGCAGATCCTGGGAAAGACCGAAGACATGCAAATCGACACCCACCACCATCATTCATCGATTTTAAGGCCGCATATCACAGTGTGCATTGAGACGAGCTATACAGTGCCATGTATAGTTTTGGCATTCCTACGAAATTCGTCAAATTGTGTAGGATGACGATGGAGAACTCAGGCTGCTCCGTTAAGGTCGGTAAGAAATTCACTGAGACCTCCAATGTTAAAAAAGGTTTTAGACAAGGCGACGCACTGTCATGTGACTTCTTCAACATCAGCCTCAGTCTCGGGAAGATCGTGCGTAACTCACAAGAGGCACGATCTTCCAAAAGTCAGTTCAACTGCTAGGTTACGCTGATAACGTGGACATAATTGGACGAACATAGCGAGCCGCCTATGAGACGATTGCTGGCATTAAAGCTAAAGCAGCTAATTTGGGTCTGGTGATAATTGAGGGCAAAAAAGTACATGCTGTCATCTAGAAAAGATACACAACTTCGACGTCTGAGCCAATTAAGCAATAAAACCCTTTCTGGAAGAACTAAACTACCTTTATATAACAGCTTGAA
Source organism: Eristalinus aeneus (assembly GCA_955652365.1). NCBI lineage: Eukaryota > Metazoa > Arthropoda > Insecta > Diptera > Syrphidae > Eristalinus > Eristalinus aeneus. The sequence continues at coordinate 5,182,952 of OY019130.1, read as the reverse complement.
CATCCCGGTCCCACTCTTTGGTGCCGAAACTTGGGCGGATGGCGGATGAGGAAGCTCTTAGCCTCTTCGAGAGAAAAGTTTTGCGTGCGATGTTTGGACCTCTTTGCATTGATGGTATCTGGAGGAGTAGATGTAATGACGAACTCTATGGGCTGTACAGTGACATACGCCTGGTCAAGCGTCTACAGATACAACGCTTAAGGTGGCTAGGCCATGTTTCGAAAAGTTTTCGATTCTGAACCATTAGGACAACGCAACAAAGTACTAATTGACTAAGGTGGCGACGACAAGTGGAGGCAGCTAGCGAAAGATCGTGCTGACTAGAGAGGCATGTTGGTTGATTTCCAGGTCCAGCCGGACTGTAGCCCCACAAGAATTAGAAGAAGACATACCGACGCAAAACAGACATATTCTGGCGAAACAGCTCCAAGCACCTCTCAGAATTATCGATACTTTTTTGGTTTTGGTCCATTGTGAGCAAATGCGGCACCTATTTCGAAAACAGCTTCCACATGGAGAAATGTTCATGCAAAATAGTGTACACTTGGCCTTCTGATATCTATTAGGTCTTAGCTATCTCACGCAATTTCACATTGCGGTTTTCCAAAACGAATTTGTGTACTTTTTTTGACGTTTTCAGGGGTAACCACCTCAATTGGCCTTCCAGAGCGTTCAGCATCGTTGGTGTCTGTACGGCCAGCTTTAAAGGTAACATACCACCGGCAAATAGTTGGTTTTGATAGAGCAGAGTCCTTGTAACACTTTTCAAGCCATTGCTGAGCTTCCGCGGTATTTTTTCTCATCAAAAAGCAGTGTTTCATCAACACACGAAATATGATTACCCTTTGAGTGAAAAATGCGAGGTGTTCAGACCAGAAATTAAACGTAGGACCTTCGTCGTGTGAGTGTTACACTCTGCCCACTACGCCACAAGGCCCAAGTGGTAATGAAAAATCGTTAAAATTGATACTTTTCAAGATCACCACGTGAGATTTTGAAAAATCAATATTTTTTGATTTTGTTAGCATGTGACTGCTGTTGAACATTAACAGTCGCTCAATTACTCAAATTTTTGATACAGCTCAAGACCTTCTAAAATACTTAAGCATCTTGTTACCTTCATTCATTGAATACAAGTGTGCTGTTGAACTGTTTCATCAATTTTTGGAAAATACAAAGTTTGTGGTGTGCTTAACATTCGAAAGATCCGGCACAGATGACAATGAACAGTCGTCATTTAAATTTGAAAACCTATGCCCTCAAATTTTCTGACACCCAGAAATGTAACAAATACGTATGCTTTGAGGTCAGTCTTAGAGTTTCCGTGACAATATGTATACTGCTCTTTATAACAAATTCAAATAAGCGCCTCTAATATTCATGAGTAGGGGGAAGTGTGAAAAATGAAATGACAATGCAAACAGGAGGTCAATTTCAACAAACATTTGTTCAAAATGTTCACACTTTCTCGAGTAAAAGGAAAATTACCAATTGAAAGATGTCAGTAAAACGAATGCCAGCGACTATAAGTGGGCTACTGTGCTTCTTACCATGTGGAAAATAGGTGTCAACCCTCTGCATTCTGTTTTAGACCAATCTACCCAACGCTTCCGACAGAAAGAAACTACTTCGGCGTGCGAACTCGTGATAGGCGCTGTTTGAGTAGTATGATCGAAATATGAGGAAATTCTCGGGGGGTTATAGTTAGTGTAGCGTGCACCTGCATTGGATTGATAATAAAATTATCCACTCATTGAAGAAGAGCTTCTGGTATCACATCACTCAATAAGTCGCAGGACATGTAAGCAGCGCTACTGACCAAAACAAGATTAATATTTATTTATATAAATATTAAATTAATATTATATGTCCCTGGACTTATTGACTGATTTATTATATAGATTCAGGGGTTGTAAATTTGTCTATCAAACACCCTCATCGAATTTGGAAGGACTCACTTTGAGCCAGACTGGGCAGCCGTGAACCCTGATTGGCCATAAACCAGCTTTTTTAGCTTTTTTTTTAAATTCATTTTCTTTTCATAAATTAGCTACAATATTTGTTAGTTTCTGCGAAGCCTTTTAAGGCTTTTCTGCAGAAGATTGAGTTTCTTGCTGGTATTGAGAGTAAGTTCAGATTAGAGTTGGAGTAAGTTAATACATTGTAGTCAATGAAATGATTCATGATATGATACCTGTGTGTCTTCTGGTCAAAAATAATGCCAAGATATCGCGCTGCAGTCTTCACGGCTGTTGGCTGGTCTTGTCCAAAATGTTGAACTTAATAATAATTGTTGGCGCTACAGTCCAAAGGGAGACCAGGGCCTAACTTGCTCATCAACTACTCGTGTTGTGCGCGCTACTGTTCTCTCACGAGAACCCGCCGACTCCGAACGGCGAAATTTGAGAAGGTTCCTTAGACAGTGCTTTGAGTGCTGTTAGCGTTTTTTTTTTTTATATTTAATTCATTGTTGAAAGAGGTGGTGCCGTGAAAAATTCGAAAAATTGGTGTTGAACTGGGAATCGAACCTACACCCTTCGGCGTGTGAGCTTCGCTCTCTACCCACTACGCCACGGCGGCCACAAGATGTCGAACTTACGCCGACTTTTATTCGTATCCCTTGAGACCAGTTTCGTTTCACACTTTTGGAAGTTAGTTTTCAACTTATAGCTGTCGCAAATCTTTGGATCTGTTTGAAGTCACACTGCGAGAGTGTGCTTATCACCTCGACCGTCAGCCTTGCCTGAAAAGCGACTCATTTATCGACGTACGCGACTCCTTTGTCGACGTACGCGACTCCTTTGTCGACGTACGCGACTCCTTTGTCGACGTACGCGACTCCTTTGTCGACGTACGCGACTCCTTTGTCGACGTACGCGACTCCGACTCGAAGTGGTAATAACGCTGGTGGGTCGCTATAAAGTTGTAGACAGAGTACCACACTCACTCCTCGGAAGGTCCCAGGTTCGATTCCCCAACTGAACATCTCGCATTTCACTCTTTCAATGAATAACTGTCTATGAAAGAGCTTTTCGACCTTCGCTGTTCGGAGTCGGTGAAAAAACTATAACACATCACTCGACAAATCCCGGGACATAGCGGGCGCAACTAACGACAAATAGTCGACAATGGATTTTTTGTTAGTGGCGCCTTCTATATGTCCCAGGACGTATTGAGTGATCTGTTAGGTCCCTTCTACTTGTGAGATGGTCCCCCTGTATATTATTGAATTTTGTTAGCGTCTAGTTATCAACAGGTACAGGTAATTTCCTATATTCAATAATTTCTGAAACCTCTTTGAACATTTCCAGTCGTTTAATAATCCATGTTTTCGATAGCGCTCAAGGCCTTCTAAAATATGTAAGCTCCCTAAGCACCTTTAATCATTCAACACAAGCGCGGTGTTGAGTTGTTTTCGACATTTTAAAGAAATACAAACTTATCTGTGTGCTTGAAATTTGAAAGTTAAACTCTACACACATGTTAGTGAGCAGTTTTTAGGTTGAAGTAAGAACTTATGACCCCATTGAATTCTCAAAAAATAAACGAATTGTATCCAGTGCGCATAGTGGTAAGTGAAACAGAAGCGCCGGGCTCCCACTAAAAGAAATTTAAAATTTCTTAAACACGTTTAAACACAACGTAAAACATTTAACTTAAATCATTGAAATATCTAAATAATTCAGAGCTATATGCACTCGACTGGTTTTATCAATTTAAACAAAAAAAAACAAACGAAACCCGTTTTGGTCGAGTGACACTTTGCACAGTTTGTGTGCCTTTGCTTAGTGAGTTTCATCATTCCTTTCATACATTGGACAAATGGTTTGTGCATTTGCTTGATCGGTGCTTTAAGAGCTTTAAGAGAGGCATGAAAAGTGCATTTTTCCGCGTATAACAATTAACGAGCCACACTTTTAGTCAATGCTAATTCACAATGAACAGATGATAATACATGAACGACTTTAGGCAACGGTGTAAAACTTTGCTATTAATCCACAGTTCTCGACGAATCTTGAACACACATTACAGAAAGCATTTCTTTTCCAATATTTTTCGTCTCATTTAATGGTATCATTAATGTTTAATGGTTTGAAATTGAATTCACATTTACATTTCTGTTGTCTGTTGGTCCTGTCATCTCCGCCGTTTTCTCCATTTTTCCAGCGGTCCCTGCGTTTTCCCCAGAAATAACGCAATCGGATTGAAGGGACACGTAGACGCGAATTCCCTGGCGCAATCCATTGGCTGCCGCCTTGCACCGTCCATGTACTCATCGTCAATGGCCTGGTGAACTGGAAGACTGTAAAGCAAAACATCAATCCAATCGTATTTGCCGCACTCGATCAACAAACCTGAAGATGATTCGCGCCACGTCTTGAATGAAGGACATTCCCTCGGGTAGGAGGCTGTTATTTACTTCGCAAATCACTCTCAGGACACACGCCTTTCCGCTAATTCCCAACCTGAGAGACAGTAACTCCTTACATTTTACTCAAAGACATTTGTCTGTCCTTACCGTTCTACGAGATATTCAAGTTTCTGGTAAATCTGTCGGCGTTCGCGGTACTCCCGGTGGTGATCATGGTTCACTGGGAAGTATCTGTCATGAAAGAATGATTTTCGTCGTTGCACAGGAATCTGGTTGGAGATCAGTTGTTGCCTGGCAGGACCTACAGTTAGAGAGGAACTCAAGCTTGGTGATGAAAACTTACCCTTTGCGACGGTTTTTGCTATATACAGGCGCATGGGGATAATTCCAGACGTACTTTGTCGGATGATAGTCAGCCCAATGGAGTGGTGCCGGCTTTGGACTCGTCGCCGGCCGTGGACTCGTTGGAGTGACACCCCATATGTTGATTGCTTTCCATCCCTCTACCCATGGTGGCACATCATATGAAATGGTAACCTCATTAATCGTCCTAAGACCATGGGGTCGGCCATCAAGGATGGCCTTTAGGAGAGCTATGGTAAAGCCGATATTGGCACCCTTTGGAAACACAAACCACCGCTTCTGACGGCTTAGCAATTTTTGAAAGGACTTCTCGTATGTTGTCGTTGATGCCTCGAAATCGCAATCTCCTCTGATTGACTGAACTTCGGTCTCTGAAAGCGTCCTGTTTTCAGACACAAAAGACGCGCACATTCCCACAAACACCGTCAATACCCAGGACACTATTAACCGCATTTTAAGCGGATTTCTAGTTCACACCACACCACGCAACGGCACTGACACGAATGAACGACTTTGATCCAGATCCAGACACGACGCGGATCATTGTTTCATGATCACGATTTGTTCTTTGCTCCGGACATGAATCGTCTCTTGCGGGGAGAGTTGAAAGAATGACGGCAGTTGTGAGGGAGTGCGTGGAGTTCTTCATCGGTAGAAACTGTCCACAGCGCGCTTTGGTCCACTTTGTGTTTAACGAGATTAATTGGTTGAACCAACAGCGCAGCTGGTCAGGTGCACGGTTCTGGTTGTCATGTTTGCCCTGGCAATTAGGACGTCGTAGATACGAGTGCATAAGCTAAGTAGTTATTGAGACATTTGTTGTGAATCCAGTCTGATTGGTGACAGGTTGTGACGTTTTATGGTGTGGTGGTTGTGGTAGCCATAAGTGAGAGTTTGGTGGTGGCAAAGAATGTGTCCTGGATTAAGGCGATGCCATGTAACACTTGTAACCAGCTCCATCGAGCATTTACTCTGCAATGTGCTGATTTATTTGGTTTAGGTTGAATAGGATCAAACTCCTAGGCAGCACTAAAAGGAGAGTAGGTTTGACATCATCAAGAAATAGTGAACTTTTGCAAGGAAACATGAACAGTGTCGTTGTGATTAATTCAGATTTCAGAACGAACGCTTGAGTATATTGCGGGAGTTGATTTAAGAGCAGCTTTGGGATATTTGACTAGCTGGGGAAGATGACTTCCTTGTCGTTTTAAAACAGCGTCATTAAGAGCGTACAGTATCGACCGACTCGCCTTCATTTTTAATAAACTAAGGATCGATGGACGGAAAGTTGTCTGCTGACAAAGTCATTCTTTTGAATCTGTTAAACATGACCGTCGATTTTCTCTTGTCTTCCAATCCTTTTAATGGTGATATAACCATAACGTCTGGCACGGTCTGTACCTAACTTCCTCCAGTTTTTTTTTTAATGTTTATGACATTTGATATTTTTATACAGTAGGTAATAAAAATAGTGTTAAATGTCACCTCTTAGGCTGAGATACTAAAACTAATAAATTATTTCTCATGGTTAAGGTTCTTCTCGACTTGTGAGCGCAACCGGGTCCATGGGTGTCCCTTATTACGTTGTGTCAATGATTCGGAGTTGAAGACTATTTGCATCGTATCAGTACTCTTCAGGAGCGATACACGGCTTTGTATTTGTGACACCTGGCTATTCTTGTATCGCTGTACAGCTCCTACAAAGCTCGTGACTAAATCTATTATTTTCGAAAACTGTCAGAATTTTTCTCTCAAAAATTTGCAGGGCTTCTTCAGCTCTGCAAATATTTTCAATTCTTCTGTGCCATAGTGACTGCCGTGGTGTAGTGGGTAGTGTGCAACACTCACACGTAGAGGGTCCAGGTTCGATTTACGGGTGAACACCTCGAATTTTGCACGGCACCACGTCTTTCGAGTTGCTAACTACAGTCATAGAGCATTAACTTTCTAAGAAAAAGCTCCTCAAACTTCAAAGTCTAGGAACTTCGTGTTTTGGAGTCGTTAAAAAACTGTAGGTCCTTTCTACTAGTGAGAGAACAGTATCGCGCACAGCACAAGTAGTTGATGAGCAAGTCAGATCTGTGGACTGTGGACGCCATATTTTTATTTTGCGTCAAAGAGCAGGGCAGGGGTGATAAGTCTCTTAATTACGCGTATTTTTAGTTTTTCCATCGAGACAGGGCGTTGTTTCCCAATTTCTGCAAAGTTATTTTCGAACGTCTCCTCCTTAATACAGTAATCGGTTCGTTGATGGCTGGCATGATCGATTTTTGGAAGATATTGTCAAAAACTTAGAGTGCCACTTGCACGATCTTGCTTAGAACGATATTAAAGAAGATTTTAACTTTAAAGGTGTTGATGAGTTCGGTGATGGAAAAGTGCGTGCTTATCAATACCACTTTGCAAGACCATATAATTTTGACTAAAACCTCAAATTTCAACATGGCGCTGTATAGTTCGCAACAAGGCTGAAAAGGTATTGTACGCGACGCTATGGGGACTTATCCCGCTAAGGTTGGCAATTTTGAAAGGGTGTTCTTTTTTATGAATCGGGCAAAAAATGCTGAGACTTCTTTCTTCGCGCATTCCGTCAAGCAAATCTAATTGGTGAGTGGATGCAAGCTAATCTGCAGCTGCTTTCAAAGCTCAAGGGGAATCTTACTCATTGAGTAAAAAAAAAGGTGAAACGTCACATCCTACGCTTCCACTTTGCATAATTTGCGGGAGGAAATCAAAAAGCTTCTTCATGACAACGCTCCTGTTGGGCGCGAGTTTCCAGATTGTGGTTTCGAATAAATCCAACACCCACCCTATAGTCCAGACCGTGCTTCAAGTGATTATTTCCTCTTTCCAGATTTAAAAAAATGGAAAAATTGGAAAAAAATTTTCGGACCATGAAGAATTCAAGTCGGCAATAAATTTGTATAAAATTGTCAAATATCTCCCTTCCGCTTTTTTGCTCTTCATTTAAGGCTTCAAAAAAGTTGTACAGTGATCGGATTTAGTTCATATATGTGCCGATTTCTTCGATAATACCTTTACATCTAGATAGCAACTTCATAATACCCCCCTTTTTCAACTTCACACCACCAAGAGCGTTCGCCATAGATAGGTACAGGTGGTATTCACTTGGCGCTTTGTCCGGGCTATATGGTGGATGCATAAAACCTCCCATCCGAGTTCCCGTAGCTTCTGACGAGTCATTACCGAAGTGTGTGGTCTGGCGTTGTCCTGGTGGAGCACTACACCCTTCCTGTTGGCCCATTCTGGACGCTTCTGGTCGATCGCCTGCATCAAGCGGTAGAGTTGTTTGCAGTAGATGGTAGAGTTCAGCGTTTTGTCATATGGGAGCAGCTCATACTAAATGATTCCCTTCCAATCCCACCAAACACACAGCAAAACCATTCTGGCCGTCAATCCCGACTTGGCCAGTGTTTGGGACGATTCACCGGCCTTCAACCTCGACCGTTTTCGCTTGATATTGCCGTATGTGATTCATTTTTCGTCGCCAGTCACCATCCGCTTCAAAAATGGGTCGAGTTCGTTCCGTTTCAGCACCATATCTCAGGCGTAGATTCGGTCCAGAAGGTTTTTTTGCGTCAAATCATGCGGGACCCGAACATCAACCCTTTTTTTGTATCCAGTCTTTTGCAGATGGTTTAAAATGGTTTGGTGACTAACTCTCATCTCGTGGGCGATGTCACGAGATCCCACATGCCGGTCTAACTCGATGATTTCCATGATTCGATCGGTATTCGTCGTCACAGGTCTTCCGCGGACTGGCTTATCCATGGTATCATTTTTACCGGCTCTGTATCGTCGAGAACATTCCTCCGCGGTTCGAAGTGATAGAGTACCATCCCCCAAAACACCATTTATCTCGCGGAACTTGAAGCACTGCAACCTGTATCCTAATACGAGGGTAGTCTTTTATATTTCGGGATTAGAGAACAAAAACAAATATTTATCTTTATTTATAAAACTTTATTGTTTTCCAAAATAATCCCCATTAAGATCCACCCACTTTTGCATGTTTTTGGACCAATTTTCGAATCACTTTTGCCACTCTGATTGAGGTATCCCCAAAACATGCATTCTGAACGCATCAACCGCTTCTTCAGGTGTGGGATCCAACGCGAACAAATTTTTTCGCCGGTTCATACAATATTGAATGTATCCTGGTCCCGCTCATGCCTAAGGTTGTCTCAATCTCCCGATAGATCACATGACGATCTTGCAATATCAGTTGGCGCACAGCATCAATGGTTTCCGGAACAACAACTGATTTCGGACGACCTTCACGAAATTCGTTTTGGAGTGAACTACGATCTCGGTTGAATTCACCATACCATCGATAAACACTAGTCCTTGATGGAGCTTCATCGCCAAAAATTGATTTAAGTTCATCGATGCACTGTTGTTGAGTTTATCCACGTCGAAAGTTGTCAAAAAATAATCGCACGACAATGTTCACAATTTAATTCCATTTTTTGGGCGAGATCAATTTTTAAGATACAGTTGTTTGTTAAAATTGACCAAATCAATTATTATTATGCAATATCCCCTGATGAAGGCAGCAATCCCTGCCGAAACGTTGGGATAATAACTGTGAAATAACCTAGTTTCATTGAAAATCAACAGTGACCAAAAACGCCGACGAAGGAAAGACAGTTTCCCCTGCATAAATTTTTAAGTTACTGTAAACAACACAAATAGCGCTCGTATGTCAAAACGTTATGAGTACGTGTTACGTTAAAAACAGAGATAAGGGAATCAAGGAGATGCTCATCTTAGACCAGTTTATGCCCTTGACCCTATGCCTGTCCAATCCAGAGATTTTGTAGTTGTGTGAAAAATCTCTTGAGAATCGCCAACACTTCTACAAAATCCCTGGATCTTAGACCAAATCGGTGGATAATGGCGGCAAATCCGTGGATTCAGCTCCGTAATGGTCTAGTTTTTCAAACATGGTGGCAGATTAGGCGATTTGGCCAAAGGTATTCAGAAATGCAACATGAGACTTAAAAAAATATTTCGCAATGAATGCTAACGCCCATGCTTGTAAAACAATGTTTTTGCAAGAATATTATGTAATACCTAAATTACTTCAAAGAGATAAATAATTCGTAGTGTTACTATGAATTGAAAATGATATTCACGCATTTATCACAGAAAATGATTTCGTTCTAAGACCCGCAATCACCTGATTTTGATTCTTTTCAAAAGAGATTAAGTTTTTGAACAAAACCTTAAATAAGTGATTAGGAAGTTGGTTGCTTTTACTTCAAAACCTTACGAAATTGCCTCTTAAAACAGAAGTAAGTCAACGTCCTATTTAAAAAGCTGTAAAAAATGTCAGGTTTTCCCTATACCCGCACAAGGTTCCGTCAATCGTTACGTAAATCATGAATTCATTTTCCCGCCTTGTTTCTTTTTCTTCAGATGGCGCAAACGAAAATTCCGCGACGATGTTGCAGCCTGTGAACTGTTCATTAAAAAAGAACGACGTCACACGGAAGAACAACATCCGCAACGCAAGCGTTACGGTTTTGTATATCGTGAACGCAGCATTGACGATGGCTCTCACTATAACCCACGCTTGGATAAATATCCATAAACTTCATCCTCCACTCTGCGACGGAAAGGAATATAAAAAAGAACGACGTCACACGGAAGAACAACATCCGCAACGCAAGCGTTACGATTTTGTATATCGTGAACGCAGCATTGACGATGGCTCTCACTATAACCCACGCTTGGATAAATATCCGAAAACTTCATCCTCCACTCTGCGACGGAAAGGAAAACGCTTCACCATCAACTAGTCAATCGCACATGGAAGACAAGCTGAAACGAAATAAGAAAGTCGGCGGCTTTCAAATGGTCAAGCAGCTTTTCAGCAGCAGCCGGAAGAAGGAACAAGATTCTGGAATTATGATCAACGGCAAGAGTGAGTCGTCAGTGCATGACGGCGGCTCCAAGGACAAGTACATGGTGAAGGAGGAGGAAATGCGTTCAAGGTACCGTGAGCATCGTGGGAGTCATCACAACGATCTGCGAGAAAGACATTTTGTACAAAAATCTGTGTTTTCATCAATGATATAAATGATAAATATCAATCAGCAATCAGCTAATCAAGACAGCTCACATGTATTCACAGACAGGGGCTTATAAAATACGCTGTCAATTCGCCTCAAAGGGAGGAAGACGAGGGAGTTGAATATCTCCTTGCTTATCTCTGGTTAAAACTTCACAATAGAGCTGGCAGTTGCCAGATTGCAACACTAGGGTTGCCCAATCCCGAAATATAGAGGGCTACTTTCTTAATCTTAATGAATATTTGTGATTCCTTAAAATAATATGGATTTTGGTTTGGATATGAAGCCAGACACAATTTCATCGGACAGAAACATTTTCATCATTAATTTTTGTATCGTACTGTACAATTTCATGTATCGATAAATCAGTTCGTGTCTTTGTTCAAAAGTTGTCTGTTACTTGATGCTTGACCCTTCTGGAAGTATCGCATAATTTTGTTCATCCTTTTATTTATTTTGTGTTTTTTAGGAATACGTATCTGAATAAATATTAATTTAGAAGAAAAAAGTGTTAGTTAGTATTCTATTGAATTCTTGTATATGTGAGATATATCCACACATTGGTGATTTTGGTAGCGCCCCCTATATGTCAGTCCCTAGACTTATTGAGTGACGTGTTTACTTCTCTAACCAGCTTAAAAATTACAAGTTTTCTGACGTTTCTTTAAGCATGTCAAATTTGAGACATTTTCAAACTAGGTTTAGGTAGACCCGACAATTTGACCGTGGCAGGGGTGACGATGGGACAACTTTTGTTGCTTCAACAAGTCTAGCCGATATTTTGGCCATTAGGCGTCTAACCCAGCCAGTAAAGCTCTGTGACCACTTCGTCATTCTTCAAGCGCTCCATTAAAATACGAAGGTGGGTTTGTATACCACCGTGTTTGTTTCAATCACGTTGTATGGCCCAGAAAACTGGACGATATTAGAAGGTTTTCTTATTTTTTAGCTGAAAAACGTGTATGGTTTTTTTTTTTTAGTTTATGATATCTGTAAAAAAAATATTGTTAAAAACGGTAATACCATCTAAAAGTTTGCATAACGTTTCTTCACCTCCAATTCGGATCACAAAGAAATAGATAATGAACTCGACACAAAAATCAATCCAAAACAAACTGGGAACTCATCTGAAAGCAGCAGGCACGGAGAACACGTCGTAATTGGGGGCCACAACCATTCAGAAATGAAGGAACTTCAGCAAATATCACCGAATGGGTGTTCGGATTTTTCTTTTGTATCCAGTCATTGTTTCTTCTTGGCAGACGGAAGTCATTTGTGCTTGGTTCTCATCGAAAGACAAACATCCACAAATTATTATTCAAAGCGACGCCTTAAAATGCAGTCTTGTATTGTTCAGACAAATTGCCACGCAGCTCTGTTGTTCTCTAGAGAATTCACTAGCCAATCCAACAAGCAAAAATAAGTCACGGACTCAGTTCCAGAAATACGTTGATTTTTTAATTCAACACGTCCTGAACCACAAGATCGATAGTAGAACCCCCCCCCCCCCCCGAGATTTCTTTAGTTCCGTGTGCAACTGCCCAACATACGGCAGACATGCATTCGTTCATCTGTCCCAAGCACGTTGCATTCACTCTCGAATTCCTCGCAGACCGGGTTCACTCAGAAACTCAAAAAGTCTTAAATCGTCTACTCCTTGTGAATTCTTGAATCTCCCGCATGCACTATTGAGTGCCCTCAACCTCAGACACTTTTCAACCAGCCGCCGCTGTCGCTCACCCTCATCCAACAACAACAAAAAAAATAATTACAAAACTTTTAATCTTCCCTCGGTCTCCGACTCAGCGATGCCAGCTGTGGTAAGATTATAACACTCTTGAAAATGGGCTGCTCCCTCCACACAGAGAAGCAGATGAATGCTGGAGGTGGCTGGGCGGAAGGGGTGATGTGTCATCACGAGTGCTTCTCATATTTTCGACAAAATTGTCACCTAGTGGCTCAGAAACTTCTAATGCTTTGACAACAAACCAAAGGGCGATCAATGTCCTCTTTTGCAGTGACAAACACACACAAAAACAAAACAAACACGTTTTCAAGGCAATCCGGCACCCCGTGCGCCCCTATGTATGTATGCCAGCCGTGCGGCCAAATATTTCCTCGGTATCCTGCAGTTTTCTGGCCCAATGCCAAGTTTATTTTCTGCGAACCAGCCCCACAAACGACAACAGCAACAGCGACGAGGACACGAAGCGAGGAGCAACGAATTGCCTACGTGCCTTTGAAGGCACGATAAGTCCTCATCTCGGCATCGCCATCCACGTCGCCGTTGTGGATGAGTATGGGATGCGCTGGTGGCCTCCGAGCCCGATGGGGTATAATTTTTGTTTAGAGCTTAGGATTCTTACCCTTTTTTTGTTTGTTTCTTTTCCCTTGGTCGGTGTTGAGCCAGTAGTCTTACAAACATTTCCCCTACTGTCAGTTTGTTTATCCACCAGCAGCAGCGGCAGCAGCACCGAGATGGTATCTGGGCCAGTGAATTAAGCATGGGAAAGGCAACAGAAAAAGAATTCTTAATTGATAAGCATCTCTCGCTCTCGCTCGTGCTCCGTCTCCCCTTCATCCCTCGGTGGTGATGGTGAGAGGATTGCAAGGAACCACAACTGTCATCGCCACCACCACCGCCACCGATCCTGCTGAACGAAAAGTCTGCCCAGCACAACAACTATTACTTTTGTCCTTTTGTTTATCAACTTTTTTCGCTGTTGAGCTGGGTTGGGCATCCTCGGTTACAGGTCATCCCGTTCTCTTAAGGCGAGGGAGCGGGCGGGACCTGACGTTAGAGCTGACATGAGAAGCTAAAGTAGAACAAATTAATTAAAGAATTTTAATTGAATTGTATTGTACCTCGGGAGAGCGACGCAAATTAATTGGTGGACATTAGAGCCGGGTCACGGTACGTTAGGCGAACGGGGAACAAAGTTGTTATTTGGAAATTACTTGAAGAGGTATTCGAAGGACAGTCGATGCCGTGTGATGGAGTGGAAAAGGCACAAAGTGAATCTGCTGAAAAGGATTGCCATCCAATCAAGTTGTCACTTGTGGGTGAATGTTTTTGACATGGCGAGGTGTTGCTGTTGCTGATGCTGAAAGTTGATTGGAGGACGAAGCTGGTGAAGGTTTCTCGGTGAAAGTCTGGACAGAGAAAGCCGGTTGGATGTAGTTCTTGCTGAAGAAACTTTATATGCGAGTACGTCCAAGTTAGCATTGGCTGCATCGTACTTAAAAAAACAGTCAAATTGTGAGGGCTCTCAGGGTGATGAGAGTAAAGTTGGAAAGGAAACACCCTGCCACATATGCACAACCATTTGTCATTCAACATAAATTGCCTATTACGCTCCTACAAGACGATAACGAATGGCTGTAGTGTTGGGCCGAAGCATTGCCGCCTCACATTCTGCCGCTTCACATTTTTTTCGCCTCATATTCTGCCGCTTCACATTTTGCCGCTTCACATTTTGCCGCGTCACATTTTGCCGCTTTACATTTTGCCGCTTCACATTCTGCCGCTTCATATTTTTTTCGCCTCATAATCTGCCGCTTCACATTTTGTCTCTTGAAGAGTATAGAGGCACGATTGGCTAGTGTCGTCACCAAAGAAGTCAATTGTCAATTCTTTAGTGACAGTTGCTTTATGTGTTCGTCGTTGCTACAAATTTGATTCTAGTCGGCTGCGCAAGAACCTAAGGTGAGGAAGAATAGAACAGAGCACACAATCTTGGAATTATTAAAACGAGTGAAATGAACATTCGTTTTGGAAAGATTCAAGTCTTGTTCAGGCCAAAATAAGGCGTTTTTCTGTTTCAAAAATTAATAATAATAAGAATAATTGGATGGCGCGATGGTCCACAAGAGACCAGTGCCTAGCTTGCTCATCAACTACTTGTGATGTGTGCGCTACTTTCACAAGTAAAAGGGACGTACAGTTTTTTGCCGACTCCGAAAGGCGAAGTTTAAGAAGCTTTTTCTTAGACAGTTATTGCCCTTTGAATGTTGTCAGCAGCTCGAAAGAGGGGGTGCCGTGAAAAATTTTTCGAGGTGTTCAGCGGGGGATCGAACCTTCGGCGTGTGAGCGTCGCCTTCTTCCCACTACACCACGGCGGCCACACGTTTAAAAATTTATGAAGTATTAATTTAGGACAAGCTATTTTACGTATTTTTTTTCTCTCGGGTACCACTGCGTACCGCTTTGAGTCCATATCGCATAAAAAACTTACATTTGGTACAGAAAGGGTGCTTCTTTTAGGGCACCGTTGGTCCTCTCAAACACCTGAACGAAACTACTAATACTCGTAAGGCTATGCGTTGCTACCTGTTCGCCATGCCCAGTATTTTTCAGAGTTTGGTTTTGTGCAGAAAACGTACCCTAAAACCAACTGCATGAAACCTAAAGAAGGTCATATTTAAAAATGAGTCGGATCTTCCCAAACGTTTTAATTTTTTTATAGGTCAGAGAACTTAGTACACATGTTTTGTGTTTTCGTTTAAATTTTTGTCGCAGATGTCAGAATCGAACACAACGCAGTGATTTGAATGGTTGGTATTGTGTGTTGGAAGAGATGTTTGCACACCATCGAAAAATTTAAGGTTATATAATTTAAGGTTCAATATATTCTCGGTATCGGGGTGAAGCTGTGGTTATAAAGGGTGTCCCTACAAGAACGCAAGATTGAAATTTTAATTAAAACGAACATATGGTGAATTCTTTGTTATATCGTAAAGTAGACAGGATGACGTTATGTGTGGAATAACATATCGGCCAGATGGCCGCCGCGGCTTTGCTGGCACATACGCGATCATTTAATGAAATATTCAATGACCGTTTTGCATAAATGCTGTGGTATTTCATTAAAGCCGCTGTGGCGTTGTGGGTAGAGTGCGACGCTCACACGCTGAAGGGTCTAGGTTCGATTCCCAGCTCAACACCAATTTTTCGAATATTTCACGGCACCACCTCTTTCGAGCTGCTGACAACACTCAAAGAGTAATAACTGTCTAAGAAAGTTTCTCAACTTTCGCCGTAGGTCCCTTCTAATCGTGAGAGAACAGTAGCGCGCACAACACGAGTAGTTGATGAGCAAGCTAGGCCCTGGTCCCTCTCTGGACTGTAGCGCCAACAATTATTATTATTCATTTATGAAAAATAAAAATGAATTAAATAAAAAAAATTAAAATAAAAAAAAATTGTTCTTGAGAATGCCCGAATAAAGGTGGAAATGACGGCAGAGATCACCAAGCTTTTAATTGGTACCATTCACATTATTCGTCATGGCCATCTTAAACTTTCAAAAGTCAGTGCAAGTTGGGTGCCACGAATGCTCACAGCGCCTCAGAAAAAAGTGAGAATCGCACGCTGTAGAGAGCTTTTGGAGATGTGTAGAGAAAACGCGGACGGTGTTATGGATCGAATTTTTACTGGGACATGGGTTCACCACTACGAGGGTTGCCTTTTATATTCAGGGATTAGATAACAAAAACAAATATTAATCAACGAAAATAACTTTATTGTTTTTCAAAATATTCCCCATTAAGGTCAATACACTTTTGCATGCGTTTGAACCAATTGTCGAAGCACTTTTGCCACTCTGATTGAATTATCTCCGAAACATGCATTCTGAACGCATCAACCGCGTCTTCAGTTGTCGAAAAATGTTAACCTCTCATTTAATTTTTTACGTACGGTAATAAAAAGAAGTCATTCGGCGCCCAGTCAGGACTATACGGAGGATGACTCATCAAATCGAAAGTTGTAGTGTTCAAAAATGCAGTTGTTTGAGACGCTGTGTGAGAGCTGTCACGATGTCAGACGTGTTTCAAAGCACTGCGATCGTATTTTTGGACCATTTCTATAGATCACTCGACACGAGCCTATTTTTGAGAGATTGACAAATTGTATAGGATCCAACGCGAACAAATTTTTTTTTGACGGTCAAATGTTCATGCAAAATTGAATGTATGCTGGTTCCACTAATGCCTAAGGCTGTCTCAATCTTACGATAGGTCACATGACAATCTTCCAATATCAGTTGGCGCACAGCATCAATGGTTTCCGGAACAACAACTGATTTTGGACGACCTTCACGAAATTCGTCTTGGAGTGAACTACGACCTCGGTTGAATTCACCATACCATCGATTAACAATGGTCCTTGATGAAGCTTCATCGCCAAAAATTGAATTAAGTTCATCGATGTACTGTTGTTGAGTTAATCCACGTCGAAAGTTGTAAAATATAATCGCACGAAAATGTTCACGATTTGCATGGTGTACTATGGACAGCTAAAACCAGAAAATACATCATCGACTGCAATTTATTCGTTTGAGCCGCGCATAATGTGAAAAAGGCCAGAAATGACCGAAATGTATGAGTTGTTGTTGGTTATGCAAAGTGATTACCCTCGTCCCCACCAGGTCTGTTTTTATAATGTACATACCTTTTAAAATCTCCAGCGCAGGGAAAGGGTAACCACTTTAAAGCCATTAAAACTGATTTGTTTCCTTACACCACGTTGCCAGTCGCAAAGAGGATGCAGAAGTGAGGTAGTAAGTTGGTTCAGAAACACACACTCCACAGGTCACAGATTCGACTTATGATTGCGGAGGGTAAGGTCTGTACCGTCTGTCTGTCTGTATAGATTTGAACTTCCAACTTTTCAAAACGCAATAATTACCCATTGTTTTGAAAAAACTGTACAGTATTGTGGCATGAGGAAAAGGACAGAAACGACCGAAAGTCATGACAAGGTGATAATGCTAATGTAATTAGCCACGTCTTCAATAGGCTCGTTTTTTCATTATTATAATTTCCATATATATAATATATATATAATAATATATATATATTATATATATATATAATATATATATATAATATATATATAATTCTATAAATATATATTATAATTTCCAGCCCAGGCGAAGGGACGAGAGAAACATCAGAACTAGTATTTACCTTAAAGACTATCCTTTTTTAAAACGAGAACATGTTCACGGCCCCTTTCTATAGACAACACACGTGCTCTCGACTTTCATGCTTCCTGGACATTTTTCACAAACTATGTTGTTTGAAATATTGTTCTTCATCGCGTGTCTTTATCAGCTTTTATTTCTTTTGCTTGCTGCCAATTTGTTTTGTTCGAACTCGCATTTCTATTCCCTTCCCCCATTTTCGCGATGTTTACTTTGATTTGAGGCATTGTTGCCAACAGTATTCTTATACAAATTTCGTGCTAACTGACCTCTGTAGACTGCTCTTTCGCGTCTTTCTAACAAAAAGAAAAGACGGACATCTCTGGATAAATTATTTCATTAACACAAACGCAGAGCGCATCACACGATTGTCATTCTCATGTCATTGCTTGATCAGTGTCGCTTTTTGCGTTGCAGAACTTCACTCGTTTTCGTGAATTGATCCATTAAGCTCCCATCACGTCGTCAAAAGAACTGCACGATGGATCAAATGAGATGATCGCTGCATAAACTGGTATTAATGTGCTTTTGTGTAAATTCTAAAATCAAATTGACCGTGTGGATAATTCGACTGAAGGCACGCTCATGTTCTTGTTAATAAGGAGAGAGCCGTTATAATCGTATGACATGCCCAGTGAAAGTACTTAAATTCGTATGTGGAGCGGCATTGTTTGCTGTTTGCCTTTGCAGTGGATTGCGAAAGAAATTTAAAATTCAAATCAAACGTTAAACAGTTAAGGCTATGTAACAGTAGCTTTAGAAAAATTGTTTTTTGTGAAGTGGGAGTTTATATAAAACAATGCGGATGGAATTGGAAGTCACTGCAAAAGGTGTGTGGGTACCAGCACGGTTAAGTCTAGGCAACTGACGAGGCTACACACTTCAGGTACTCTCTTTACTTATTTGCAATTTCATTTAGTTCGCCAAGATCTAAGGTCCATGTCTCACACGACCTAGGCATGGGAGTTTCCTCACAGACTCCATAAATTCAAATGCTAAGTGAAATCCATTTTTATCTCACGTGGAGTAAGAGTACTTCAACCAATCACGCAAGCTTTATGAAAAAATCGGAAAGATTAACCTGAGCCATAGGGTCTGAACTGTGTCCCAAGCGCTTAAGAGGTCTTGTGAAAAGGCTTCTGAATCCTCAAACTTCGCTTCAATCACTCAACGAAGGTCTGCCATGGCTGGTTTAATAACTCCTACGATCTTAGATGAATAGAAACCCCTTTTCTGCAAGTGTGCTTCCAGATGCATTATTGCCGGTTGTAACCTTTTGTCCTGGTATCCAGCACAGTGTTATCCCACGCAATGAGCCAAGAGTTAGGGCCTTTTTGCGCGGGTTGGACTCTAGTAGGGACACAAGTACTGGTGCGAGCAAAGGCGGGACATGTCAGAGGAAGTGCTCTGCAATGTCCTTACCTATGGAGGCGTCGCAGAGAGTTTCATTAGTATGCAAATGTAAAGTGTCGTTTGCGTACATTAAGAAGCCGCCAGCAGTCTTTCTTGTCTTGAGATAACAGAAATGCTGCGTATTTCTTGATGGCGTTTGGGAGCATGCGATTGGTCAGCCTGCTTCTTAATCCAAGTTAGTCCAACTCTGTGCCCAACTGCCGATAGAAGCTCTGACCTAGGACGCGAGCAGTCCCAAGGTGAGTAAGGACTCTTTGAATGCCTCTTTTGTATTCTTCCCTGGCAAGTAAATCGGCAATCTCATTTCCACTGGTGCCCCGAGACGGACGAGCTTATTCTGCTGACAAGATTAAGGGAAGACTTGTATTCCAGGACTATCTTCGATGTGGTGTGTGGGTTGAGTAAGGCATTAAGCATATCATGAACAGACGCACAAACTTCTACCCATCCACCTGTTCCTCACATCGTAACAGATCACTCCATAACTCGCGGGCTATATAGAGGGCGCCACTATCAAAAAATGAATATTAAATTGATAGTTTCTGTCAGTGGCGCCCTTATATGCCCCGGGACTTGAGTGATCTGTTGCGTATTGAGGAGTTTAAGTTCTCTTATTTAAATAAAACACAATTTGCCACGTTATAATTTATTTGAGACATCTGAACAACAATTCCCTAATTCACCGCATTCGTGCCGTTGACATTTGTTTTACTTAAGAGATCTTAAATATCACCGGCAGCTCTTCCAATATATGATATGCTTGCACGTAGTGCTTACACGTTGTTCGTTGCCATTAGGGTCGTAAAAGTTTTCGCTTGTAAGGCCGACGCGAAGTTAAAGCCTAATATTATCGTTTTCTACGAAGGCTCCTGCACCGGATCCCTCTACCGTCTTAGAGCTGTCTGTGAAAATCCGAGTTAGTCTTCCCCATCTGCCACAGGGAAAGTCGAGCGCCGCAATTGGATTGTTGGTGTGTTTGAATAAGAATATCCGTCTGACTAATGTCATATCAGATGCGGTACGCGAAGTCATCAAAGCTTCGATGCGATTTAAATCAAAGAAGGAGTATGTCCTTGATTGCATCCATTGATGTGGATTTCAAGGGAAGGGAGGTTCAGCAATGCATCAAGAGCAGAGTCAAGTGTCATCTGCAGCAAATAGGTTCCTTTATGAAAGAGTAGAAGAAGACGTTATAATTACAATCTATTTCAGGCATGTTTTTAAAAGAAAGGGCAAGTTAAGAATCATTTTTGTGTTGTCAGTAGCTCAAAAGAGGTGGTTCCTGGATCTCCGCGTTTGAGTGTCGCTCTACGCCACAGCAACGTAAAAAATTGTTTTAGTGCTGTCACCGACTCGAATGAGAATGTGCCGTGAAAAAATGCAACACTCGTATGTTCCAGAAATCGAACCTGGGACCTTGGGCGCGTGAGTTTCGGCAAACACTAAATATGAGGTTGTCAAATATCTGCCTTTTTGTCTTTTGAAATTTCTGGCTATGTACAAAGCGCCACAGAGCTCGTATCCGGCAATACTATACATCATTTGAAAGGTCTTGACATAACCTAAGAAACGACGCTATGCATGATTAGTTTGGATATTGCGTTCAACAGTTATAGACGTGTAAACATGGAGTTCACTAATGCCGAAATTCGCGCTATTTTAAAATTTTCCTTCGTTAAACGCAAATCCGCTAGAGAAACGTTTCGTGAGATTAATGGTGTTTCGGGGGATGGTAGTCTATCACTTCGAACCGCGGAGGAATGGTTTCGACGATTCAGAGCCGGTGAAAACGACACCATGGATAAGCCAGCCGGCGGAAGACCTGTGACGACGGATACCGATCGAGTTAGACCGGCATGTGGCATCCCGTGACATCGCCCAGGAGAAGGGATTTAGTCATCAAATTATTTTAAACCATCTGCAGAAGACTGGATACAGAAAAAAGCTTGATGTTTGGGAGCCGCATATTTTGATGCAAAAAAACCTTCTGGACCGAATCTACGCCTGCGATATGCTGCTGAAACGGAACGAACTCGACCCATTTTTGAAGCGGATGGTGACTGGCGACGAAAAATGGATCACATACTGCAATATCAAGCGAAAACGTTCGAGGTTGAATGCCGGTGAATCGTCCCAAACAGTGGGCAAGCCGGGATTGACGGCCAGGAAGGTTTTGCTGTGTGTTTGGTGGGATTGGAAGGGAATCATCTAGTATGAGCTGCTCCCATATGGCAAAACGCTGAATTCAACCATCTACTGCAAACAACTGGACCGCTTGAAGCAGGCGATCGATCAGAAGCGTCCAGAATGGGCCAACAGGAAGGGTGTAGTGCTCCACCAGGACAACGCCAGACCACACACCTCGTTGATGACTCGTCAGAAGCTACGGGAGCTCGGATGGGGGGTTTTGTCGCATCCACCATATAGCCCGGACATAGCGTCAAGTGATTAACACCTGTCCTGTCCATGGCGAACGCCCTTAGTGCCGCGCTTGCTCACAATGGACCAAAAACAACAACGTATCGATGATTCTGAGAGCTGCTTGGAGCTGTTTCACCAGAATGGATGAAATATGAATCCACCACTACACTCCAGAGTTAAATCGGCAGTCAGCGAAGTGAACAACAGCCAGTGAACTACGCCTAAAGCATCCAAAAACACAAAGGACGGCTGGCAAGGTTATGGCATCCGTATTTTGGGATGCGCACACAACTTTGTTCATCGACTATCTTGAGAAAAGCAAAAGGATCAACAGCGAATACTACATGACATTATTGGTGCCTTTGAAAAAAGAAATTGCAAAAAAACGGTCCCATATGAAAATGAAAAGAAGTCTCTTCCACCAAGAGAATGCGCAAGTCGTTGGTTGCCATGTCCAAATTACACAAATTGGGCTTTGATTTGTTTCCGCATCCACCGTATTCTGCACATCTGGCACCAAAGACTTCTATCTCTTTTCAGACCTGATAAAGATGTTCGTCGGATAAAATATGGTGGTGGTCGCCGAGACTGAAGCCTATTTTGAGGACAAAAAGCCGTCGAAATGTTAGAGCGGCATTGAACTGACTGTATCACTCTTGAAGAAAATTTTTTTGATGAATGAAGTCGAATTTTGTCTCGATAATGTGTTTATATTGGTTAGTCCCGGGACTTATGCGATCTATTTTTATTTTTTAAAAATTTTTACGATATTGTGGCGAAGCATGAAAACACACGAATGGCCTCAAGATGGCCGAAGGAAGCACCGCAGTTTGCTCGAAAGTGGATTTAATGGCATTTTGGCCCATTTCGCAAAAAAGTTTCTGTTTCAGGTGATACAAACGTTGTTATTTTTTATTGCCAACCTTCATCTTCAAAATACCCCAGACACGCTTTGTGAAACTGTTGAAATGTCCACGGTTCCCGACCAAGATGTCTACTTGTCCTAGACTTTTAGGACATTTTCACTGTACACAGTCGCGATGATATTCACGCTACGGTCAATAAATACAACCGAAAAGCCAATATCGGATGTTTGGGCGGCTCAAATCATCACCATCAGTGATATCTGATTTTTGGTGGCCATCCGGATGTGCACATTTGTGAGGGATCTCTTTGACAGTAAACTCACTTTCGATTTTTGTTTTTAAATATTGGACGATAATAAATGGTGACCCATTGGAAAAAAATGAAAAACAGAAAAACTTTCTTGCCACCGTAGTAACTCCTTCGCTCTCACGACCTCACCTTTTTTTGTTGTGGGGTAGGATCGTGTGGAATATCAATGGTTTGTACCCAAGCTCATATTTAGCTCATGTTGCATCCGTTCCAACACAGTGTTAACCTTGTGCGCAATTTTTCTTCAACTTTGACGCTGATTTCGCTTAATTCGAGTCTTGACTTTTCAAAACATTTCTGCTGGTCTAATGAGCTGCTCCATGGCGTTTTGCAACGCTCAGAGTATCACGCAGACGAGCTTTGGCTCAAATCTGTAATGATTTGAGTAACGGACGAGTTTTTTTTAACAAAACTGGTAAATGGTTTCAAAAATGTTTACCCCACTGTCATGAACAGTGTGTTGTTGGTTGAGGCCTAAGTCCACCCCGAACTGTAGTGCCACAGAAAGGAGAAAATAAAGTCATGTATAGTTTGAAAATTTTATCAATCATTTCCGACTGGTTGAGTTCAAGTTAGTCATGGTGTGAAATCGATCCTTGCTGGTTCTCTTTATTTCTGCTGTTCAGATTCTAGTCTCAAGGAACTGCCATCCAAACCACGCTCTAATCGATTTGTTCGCCAAAAAGTTTCAAACGGCTTATCAGCCTTAAGTGTCTCCATTTTTGTGATACAAAGCATCATACACAGACTCTGAAATCGAATGGGAAAGATGTGAAATCATCAAATGAAACCATTAATCATCCTCGAATCGCAAAGCTTCGTAGGTCAACCGTCAAATGCCAACACAGTGGATTCGTCAGATCTTTGCAAGAGCCTTTCTTCCCACGCCCAAATTCTACATTCCCCAAGACAAAAGTCATAAATTCACCCACCTGCCATGTACTTACGAACCTGCGTCTATTTTTAGCCACCACTCGGTACACAAAAGAGCACACGCATCGTAATCTCCAATCGAATTTGATTGATTGAAGTGTCATAAGCGATTATTCCGCTTTCTGCATCCCGTGCCCGAGTCCGGCAAACATATCCATCTTATCATCGATTTGTGTACCAGTTAAGTTACGCCATTCATGCCCCCTGTCGCAACTCAGCACCACCTCCACTTATCTCAGCAGCAGGCGAAGCAACAAGTGTTGCTATGAAAACTAATAAAAACAAAAGTGTGAGCCCAACCCATCGGCACACACTCACCATCGCCTCCCCGCCGCGCCGCGCCACCACCCACTTTCCCATCGCATAGACACCGCACGCTGAAAATCAGGGATCCAGAGAACCCCACATGAGCACTGGGCTTATTCAGCTCAGACTTATTGTTTATTCAATTAATGAGGTCCCGTCGAAGAGTGTCCCTCCGTCCGGAGTGTTCACACTCTCGCCCCACTGCGTCGCCTGGCTGTGTTTACGCGAGCAAATATTTATCAGAACTATCCCAGGAATCGCAATTAGCGTCGAAATCAAATCAAATAAAAATACAATTCCCATCCATCAGGGCGGCAACGTCAGTGGCAACGGATGCGTGGTCACGGGGCTTCAGGTTAGCTTTGAGCCGGCCGCTGCTGGAGGTGTCACTGTCCCCGAACGCCCCAAAATGAGCTCAACTGCGGATGCCACACGTCCCTGAGTGCAGCACAATGGGATCGCTGTCGCTTGAGCGATTAAATGTAATTATTAAATATTGAGAAAGCTGCTGAGTGTGGGGTCCTTTGATAAGGGAAGGCGCCAGCAGCGGCGCCGCGTTGCATGGGGAGCTTTTGTTCTGTTTTTCTTCTTTGGGCGGCAGAGCGCAGAAGTCGCCTGCAGTTGGGGAAACTTGTGACTGGGGCGAGGTGAGATTGTTCGACACAGTTCGACTGGTTCGTCTTGTTCTGTTTTCGGTCACGTGTTGCCGAGGGGAAAGAATTTGTGGGTAGTAAAAATTGTTACAAATGATGAGTATACGACAGAGTTCATCATAACATTTTTGTTTCGCTGTACATATGCTGTGTGCAGCTTAGAGGAGGATAGGGGTGTTAGAATAAATGTTATAGGTGAGCAGAATCAATATTTAAACTTTAGGAGCAGTCGACTTAAGGTGGGAGGTGCGATGCCAATTCAGCATTTGCCCATTTTATATGTCTCCGAAGTTGCTTTGCTTGTCTAGTTTTTTGTTCCATCCCATTTAAAGGAAAAGAAGAATACTGGTTTTCTAAGTAAAACAAAGATGACTGGCTCGTGGCACTTTGGAGACTTTCGTATGTTCTGTGGTTACTGGAGGCTCTATAGTAATAAGAAAGAAATGCAATTTAACTATCATAACTGATTCTTGTGAATGTTCGATGTTGCATTCTACTTCAGACACTTTCCCGAAACCCGTTTTACATCTGCTGATGCTGAAAAGTCCGTGAAACATATGCGATAGGAACATGGGAGCGATGTGTCAATAATTCATTAGCTGTATGAAACAGGAGCTGACATAAATAAATATGCGACCATTCACGACTTGTGCGTAATGTCAAAGCCTCCGTGACAATCAAGGACTTCTTTGAAATCAGTTTCATAGAAGATAAGGGCGATTTGGAAACATTGCTTAGGCTTAAGGAACTTGCATGGCAAAGTGCCCTGTGTTTGTTTCCTTCTTTGCTAACGCATTTTCACTTAATTAATTAATTGTTGGCGCGACAGTCCACAGGGGGACCAGGGCATAGCTTCTTCATCAGCTACTCGTGTTGTGCGCGTTACTGTTCTGTCATGAGTAGAAGTGACGTAAAGTTTTTTGCCGACTCCGAACGGCGGTGTTTGAGAAGCTTTCTTTGAGTGTTGTCAGCAGCTCGAAAGAGGTGGTGCCGTGAAAAAATCGAGGTGTTCAGCTGGGAATCGAACCTGGACCCTTCAGCGTGTGAGCGTCGCACTCTACCCACTATTCCACGGCCGCCACTTCAGTTCATTTCACACTTCATTTTCACTTCAGAAATAATTATATGGCGCGACAGTCGACAGAGGGGCCAGGGCCTAGCTTGCGTATTGTGCGCGCTACTGTTCTCTCAGTAGCGTTGTACATTGGGACAACGCAACAGAGGACGGCCTAGACTAAGGTAGTGCACAAAAATGAAGAAGGACCTCAAACAACTTGGAGTGCGCAACGGGAGGCAGCTTGCGAAAGATTGTGCTGGTTGGAGAGGTTTGTTGTTAGAAGAAGAAGAAGAAGATGAAGAAGAAGAAGAAGAAGAAGAAGAGGAAGAAGAAGAAGAAGAAGAAGAAGAAGAAGACGAAGAAGAAGAAGAAGAAGACGAAGAAGAAGAAGAAGAAGAAGAAGAGAAAGAAGAAGAAGAAGAATAAGAGGAATAAGAACAAGAACAAGAAGAAGAGGTCCTTCTCTACTTGTGTGCGCCACCTTAGTTGCGTTGTCCCAATGGCTCAGATTCGAAGTCTTTTCGGGCTGGAGCAGTGGTATCCATACGCTCTACATGGCCTAGCCATCTTCAGCGTTGTATCCGTAGACGCTTGACCTGGCGTATTTAGCTGTTCAGCTGTTCAGAGTTCGTCGTTAAATCTCCTCCTCCAGATACCATCAACTCAAACAGGACAAAAATCGCACGCAAACCTTTCCTCGATTCCAATGCTCCGAGAATTAATCTTTAAGTCCAATGTATACTCGCACACCTTGGATTCCGTTCCTAGTTACTTCGAATGTACAATTTGAAAAGTTATGAGAAGTTGAATCGGCAAATAAAGGGCAGCTGTGGACCATAAACTTAACGTTTTGTAAATTTTACTTCTTCAACAACTCTTTTGTAAATATTACATTTTTTTTTAAATTTTCAATTTTTGAAAATTGTTTTAAATTTTTAAAGTATTAATAATAGAACAAAGTTAAAAAATGTTTGAAATTTTAAAAATATTAAAAAATGTCAAGATTTTTAAAATGTCAGCTACGGCAACACATTCCTCTAAAAATAGCCGCTGAAAAATTCACCACAGCCATCGTCCCCATTATCGCCAAAGGGGAGACTGTGCGCCTCTGCAAAACCACAGATAATAGTAAAGAGAACCAAACAGCGAGAGAAGGTGAGCAAGCAGAATTTCCTCCCCAAAATGAGCAGAATTGCACACAAACACACACAGACAGAGGCAACAAACGAAAGCTTCCCTCTGACCAAAAGCCAGCATCAGTTCAGTATCAACCAAATTGGGGTAGTCATTGTCTCTCTCGCATCGCAGACCCCCCGCCATCGTCCGCAGCATCAGCAAAGGGACAAATCACAACCAGCCAGGCAAGCTCAACTCTAGATACATTACTGACCAAACACAGCATCCAGGGGAAGTGTATGAACTTTATTTTTCCGCTCTCGAGCCGAGAACCGCCATCGCCACCGCCACAGCGGAGCAATACTGAGCACCGACCAACCAGCAGCCAAATCGATTTTAGTCAGGTGTAGTCAGTGTTCGAGTTCGGTTGAGGGTATCGTCTTTCCGCTACACACATCGGTTTCTTCCACAAGACAGTTGGTGGTGGTGTATTTTTTTGAGTCAACTCCTTTGGTTTGTCGATTCCACCCGCACCCGCTGCTGCTACTACCGCTGCTGCCGCTGCTTATTTGAATAAGTTGTGTTCATCATCAGGACAACGCCGCAAGTCTAACAAACTTCGCGGAAACTCTTCAAACTTTCACGCATCCTGCACATCCAAATCGGCGGAGGAGACACATCTTCAAGTGCTCAAAGAAAGAACGGACCACAGGCTACCAGGGGATTTGCTCTGCATTTTCTCAAAGCCGTTGTGTTGCAAACCCGAAAAAGAAGAAAATATACCAAAAACACAAATCGGTCAAATATTGCAGAAAAAATCAACAATTTCAAGGAAGAAAAACGGGTACAAGAAAACGAAAAACTACACAAACATACCTACTTGACGAGGAAAGCTCTCTCATTGGTGCTAGCCGCGTTGTGTTGTTTTTGTAGTGAAAATTTCATCTGCTTGGTACACATATACTCACCACACCCTGATCTGGTGCCTGCTACCGTCGCTGCTGCTGCTGCTGTGTTACCCACTTAAGGGTTCACATCCTTGGAGAAGGAAGGAAATTCGGGAACACACTCACGCTTCCCAGCTCACTACTCAGTATCCCTTCGGTCAGGTATCACGCATCAGGCAATAGGCTCCAGAACAGAAAATAACAGTCCCTATGTGTGTGTGATGTTAAGTGCAGAAAAGTCCTTTTGCAGCGCAAAACTATGCCGAAGATGATAACCTAAGCCGGTGATGTGGAACACTAAGACTCAGCTGAAAGGGAATCCGTGACTCTGAAGGAGGTGAAAACAGTGCAAACCAAAATCCGGACAAAGTTCCAAAACCAAAAAGAAGAAACGAACATCGCGGTGGAGCATGAGAACAAAACATGACCAGTGCATAGGAACGAGTGGATTGTAGTACAGTGTACAGTGCGTGTAGTGAAAGCGAGTCCCTGACGAGAGTGTCTTCTTCAAAACTAGCCGACCCGCAATTGCTTTGAGTTGATTCCCGTACTTGAACAGCGTTTTTTTCCGAAAAAGAAAAGAGATTCGAAAAAATCAGTACAACAGCAGGGAGGTGCCCCTTGTCCTCTCGTGTAATCGTTTGTGCGGTGTTTTTTTTATCTGTGTGCTATACCTCCAAGTCCGGCAACAGCAGAAACAAGTGCAAACTTTATCAGGAATCCATCGTCCTACTCGTCCATGAGATCCAGATAACCGAAGAAGGCGTACGACATACAGAGAGGGCGACTAAGCACTCGCAAAAGAGAGGAGGACGTCGACACACATTCTCTAGGCTTAAAGCGGAGTGTGTCTGTGTCGGACTGTGTGTTTGTGTGTGCGCGTCGCGTGTGTGTACGTATGTGTGTGTGATTGTTTGTGGAGCTTTTCGGTTAATTCACTTACAGTCGCTACCACTCCACACAATCCTCCATTGCTGGAGGCATCGGTGTCGCGCAAAAAGAATCCTGAAATCCCGAAGCATCTGTGTGCGAATTTCGGAAGGACGAACAACAACGTCGACTGCGAAGAGGAACAAACAACGTTCAAAACGCGCGGTAAATTATTCACCAAGGTATGTGTTATCCAAGAAATGTGTCTGTATCCTTGCACGCCGCTCTCCGGTGCTCCAGCCCTCGGTTGGAGGCTCTCGAGGGTCATTATATAATTGAGGGGGTGGTGTGGACAATTCAATAGAAAAGGGTGTGATTTTGGGATATACCTACAGGCAGTTGGATGCTTGTGTGGGTTGTTGCTCGGCTTCGCAGCCCACGCACACGGCCACTGTCTGTTCGCCTAAATCGCAATTGTTTCAATCTTCTGTGGTTGTCTAATGAAGCTGCTGAAACGGCTGGAGATGTCTACGGATGACCTAGTGCGAGAGACGATGGCTCTCCATTCGAATCGGGTCAGCTGGCAGCTTGGCCGACTTCTGACTGAGGCCGTGTGCGGTGTGGTGTCGGTTGCTATGATGGGGGCGGGATGGTATTCAGCAAGGATGCAAATTGCTCTCAGTTTGTAATGAACGAATTGAAGGAATGCCTGCCAAAGTCTGGGCTGCGTAAAACAATGAAATGTAGGGCGACAGTTCTTTAAGAAACCAGAAGCCAGATAAAGTGAGTTTTTTGTGGAGACTAGCGTGTATTCCTTTCACTGTCGGTCACAACCCTTTTCGGCGGTATATGATGAGTTCGTGGGTTGTCGAAGTGAATTCCCGTGTGCAGAAATAAAAATTTTACCAAACAGCGGCACTTATCTGGAAGTCTCTGTTCAACTTTGTGAAAAGGTGAAACTGTGAGTTAATTTGGTACACAAAAGAAGAACCTTGTACAAGAATCGTTTGCTTAGCATTCAGAGGATCCTTACACAAGGTTGTAGTTCTTTATCCAGAAAACCTTTCATAATGCGAAAAAGGTCCAGAAGAAAAAATGGGTTAAAATGAAAGTTTATCTCTGTGGCGTAGTGGGTACGCGCCTCAAATTTCAAAGATCCCAGTTCGGAATGATGGACTGAATATTTCGCTGTCTTTTTTTTTCCTTCTATTCGTGAGAGAATAACAGCTCACACAATAGAAGCAGAGATCCAAAAGAGGTTGTTGCCTTGTCCCTCGTGGGATTAGTTCACAGAATGAGGCGCTATGACTTCCTACGATTTCTAAATCGACCCAAACATGAGGTCTAGCACATGCCAATTTTTTACCAAATGTTAAAACCTAATAGTCGGTTTTAACATTTGGTAAACAATTTTGTTTAAATAACTTAGTGTGTGCACTTTTCCCTACCGTGATTCAATGTTCAATATTCCATTCCAAAAGCACCACTGACCTCCGCATTTTTGGAAAGTCCTTATCCAATGGAAAAGAAGCCAGACTGGAGGAAACGTGATAATTTAAAGGAGGGTATACTGTTTTCAAGGACCAGAATCGAATCATGCCAATTTGATTGCTTTGATCGTATAATTTGAGTTCAGTTGTCGCTTGTTCTGATTAAAAACGAAAGTGAATTAGTCGCTTCGAAGTCCTCGTGATCGTTAGAAGAACAATTTCTGTGTGAAATTCAAGTTTGGGCTTGCTTTAGGTTTGAGCGTGCACTCAACCACGGCCTTTATCCCTTAAGGTTGTCACACATGCCATCAAATGGAACAAAAAATTGCATTTCGAAAACTAAACGTTGAGCAGCCAGACCATTAGTTTTTCTTCGGCCTTATTTTTGTATCAAAACCTTAACCGAGTGTGCCAGTACACCGATCGCTTTTTCGACAACGAAGTGAAGGTATATGAAAACGATGGATTTAGAATGGTGTGGTATGATGAACTCAGAAAACGATTAGAAATGTTTCCTCGAACAGAGTTCAATTGCTGCGTCATACAAAAACGGGGGGCCGATCGTGTTTTTGCTGCATAATCACCTTGACATGCCTCTCAGTTGTTACTGGCCGTTTTTCATTCAATGCACGGCTAAAATGCATAAGTTGCAGTCGATATCGTTTCCCATCAATGGTTTCGCCTAGATTCACTCAATACCCGTCTTGTCTCGCAACCTTTGATTAATCGATGCGTTCCTTTGGCGTTGATGTAAACGATGATAGATCGGGGTCACCAAACTTTGCTTTATATTGTTTCTTTTTGGGGTTATCGTAGTAACAGACCACGCACTGAGTCCCGGGGCATATAGGTTGCGCCACTAACAAAAAATCCATAATTGATTGTGTCCACTTTTTATCTCCAGTCACGATGCGATGCAAAACTCCTTCATTTGATGTTTTTAAAGAACCAGTTCCTAGACGAAAAATCGACCTTCGACATCTCTCGGCTTCAACTCGTACAACCTTGCTTGTGAGTAAATCCAAACTTTTCTAACCGAAATTGAGAAATCTAGACATTGCTTGCCACTGATTCTGGGAGTTCACTTTCTCATATTGCAGGGATCTCGATCCAGTAGGGCCTCCAGTTCCTGCAATCATCCAACTTTTTGGGCTGTCTAACAAGCTATTTGTCTTTTTCGCCATATTTGAAAAATCGAAACTACTCCCTGTATAGTTTATTCAACAAAGCAGATCCCTGTTTACCGCGGAGCCGAGGTAGACGAAGTCTTTAACTATCTCGTCCGAGACGTCGATGTCGTGTGTCCTTCCTTGATGACAGCATGTGCTTCGTTTTGCCCTCATTTACCACTAGACCCATTTTAGCCGCTCCCGCTTCAATGCCAGCAAACGCCTCATTGACGGCTCGCTGTGTTCGTCCAATCACGACAATGTCATCAGCGTAAGCTAAAAATTGAACTGACTTGTGGAAGATCGTGCCTCTGATGTTGACGTGTGAGTTCGGCACGATC
Organism: Eristalinus aeneus; assembly: GCA_955652365.1. Lineage (NCBI taxonomy): Eukaryota > Metazoa > Arthropoda > Insecta > Diptera > Syrphidae > Eristalinus > Eristalinus aeneus. Next base: position 5,151,241 of record OY019130.1, on the reverse strand, counting down.
CCCTCAAGAATGATGTTAAAGAAGTCGCATGACAGCGCGTCGCCTTGTCTCAATCCATTTTTGACATTTTTGACAAGGTCTCGGTGAGTTCGGTACCGACCTTGACAGAGCAGCGAGAGTTCTCCATCGTCATCCTACACAATCTGACGAGTTTGGTAGGAAAGCCAAAACTAGACAAGGCACTGTATAGCTCGTCTCCATGCACACTGTCATATGCAGTCTTGAAATCGACGAATACGTGGTGAGTGTCAATTTGCATTTCTTGGGTCTTTTCCAGGATCTGCCGTAATGTGAAGATCTGGTCGATTGTGGACTTCCCTGGCCTGAAACCACACTGATAGGGACCTATCAGGTCATGGACAAATGGTTTCAGACGCTGACACAATACGGCAGAGAGGATCTTGTATGCGATGTTCAGAAGACTAATCCCTCGGTAGTTGGCGCAGTCAAAGGGGTCTCCTTTCTTGTGAACCGGGCAAACGACGCTGAGATTCCACTCATCGGGCATGCTTTCCTCCGACCATATCTTACAGATGATGCGCCCAACCCGGTCATCTCCAGCTGCTTTAAATAGTTCTGCGGACAGTCCGTCCGCTGCAGCAGCTTTTGTTTGACTTCAGCTTGGATATTGCTATCTTCACCTCGTCTGAGTCGGGGGGAAGGAATGCTTGTCTATCATCGTCCAAATTGAGAATGTTCCCCCCGGAACATTCTGCCTAACAGCGGGATTTGAGTCGTCATCGCCGTTAAGGAGTCTGCAGAAATTATCCTTCTAGATTCTCAGCACAGACTGCGACTCTACTACGAGTTGTCCATTTTGGTCCCGGCAGGCCTTGGTCCGAACCTTGTATCCTCCGGATAGTTGTTTTACCTTTCGGTAAAACACCTTTCCATTTCCTCGACCGCGCGCTTCTCATGCTCTTTCTTCTTCCTTCTGAGAAGCCGGTGCTCTTCCCTTCTTCTCTGTTCGTAGAGTTCACGAATCGGACATTGATGTACACTAATTATTGCTGACAAATATTGTACCTTTCCAATGAAGTAGGTAATTGCTTCCAAGATCAGTCACAAGTTGCAGGTGGCGCCATCTTTTACAAATGAACGGAATGAATTTTAACCAATTATTGTACGCTGGCTTTATACATTTTGTTTGAATACATACATATGTATGTTGTATGAAGCTCTTTTAATCTATATGTTGTTTTGCTTTCAAAAGATCCTTCAAAGTCCTCTTCAGGGATTGCGCTGTTGAGGTGCTTTAATAATAATAATAACAATAATAATAATAACAATAATAATAATTGTTGGCGCTTCATCAACTGCTCGTGTTGTGCGCGCTACTGTTCTCTCACGAGTACGGCGAAATTTGAGAGGCTTTCTTAGCCAGTTATTACTCTTTGAGTGTTGTCAGCACCTCGAAAGAGGTGGTGCCGTGAGCGTCGCACTCTACCCACTACACCACGGCGGCCACAAGTGCTTGAGGCATTATAAAATATTTTTTAACTAATTACGGAACTCATTTAAAACTATTGAACTTCTGTGCAGTATTCAGTCAAATAACGTTAAATTTCCCACAAATGACAGTTTCAGAAATTCTAAGCCATATTTAAATATGTTAGAATCCAGACACAAACAGCTAGGAAAGACCTTAGACGAGCCAAACGAGACATGTAGCAGCCATTAATATCTAACTTATCGTTCAACATGGCTGTACAAGTGTCAGTCATGTGTACCAACATAAATACAAAATAATAACAAAGGCCAAGAATAGTAAATTCTCGATACTCTTATACAATACACAGAAATGATGTGAGAGAAGATTGAGTAAGGCCTGTGTATGAAAGTGTTTGTTCATTCCAGGCTTAAACAGGACTTTAGAAGAGGAAAGACATATGTTCTGACCAGTACTTAGCGCCTTAAAAAAAATCAATCAAACCAACAAACAAAGTTAAGTCCTGTAACTTTTAATACTCTACGTATGTTGATTTTTCCCTTGAGAATGGAACCCACAGTTCATTGCTAAACATGACAATCTAAGCAGCTTTTCACAGACAAGTTAGAAATTTTGAGTGTCATCAACAATTCAAAGGATATGGAGTCGAAAGAAAGTGATGGATGCACTTTCAGTCGTGAAATATTGCATTGCCGTATGACACCACTGCTGCGGCCTTAGTCCAAAACAGGTTCCGTTTATTTCTTTCAACTCTAATTCCAAAATCCCGATACAATGATCAAAGAGGATTGAGGAATGCATATTTCTATGTCATACGTCCTCAATTGCATGAAACTTTTCAAAAATGTCAATCCAACCGATATCCAGGACAGGACAAGAACCTTTCTCGCCTTGATTGCAAGTAAACCAGACCCGTGCACCAGCAGCAGTCGTCTCCTTTGTGCCACTAAATGGGTTACCTTTTGCATTGTTATTCGCCCGCGATTCAGTGTGCACACAGAGCGAAGGAGGAGGACTGCTCAACCGTATGCATCGCAGTTCTGTTCCCTGCACCCTGTCATAATCCACGCTCTGCGTGTGTCACCGTGCAGAGTAGGTTAAGAACTGCTGTCAGTAATTGAAAGGGTGTCTCCTCAGACAACACTCAAGAGCAACCCCCGCCCCAGCTCACTCGGCACACACTCACCCTGGGGGGTGGGTGTGAAAGTTTTCTTTTTGAATGAAATCATTCTCCTGCAAAGGAAATGGGACATGCTACACTGTCTTAACCCATTGTTCCGTTGCAGCAGCCTAGAAGAGGCTCTGTGTGTGCCGTCTTACTTCTGGAAACAGCAGCGGCAGCACCCTTTCATTAGTTATGGCCCGGCCCTGCGACCCACCGTCGTCTGCAAAAAAATGTTCCTCTCTCTCTGGTTGCGTCGCCTCTTGTGTGCGAGCGTATCTGCATCTTGAAATAAGTTTTCGATGATTCGAAGGCGAAGAAACTCATAATCCACTTATCGGTTCACAGAACAAAGTTGGAGGATACGTTCTGCCGGCTGGGCACACTTGCCAGATTCCCAGCGAGAGAGAGGGTGGCTGTGGTGCGGTGGTCTTTCCTCGAGGAAATAATCGAACCGATTTGTGTTTGAAGTGCCAAGACTGTGCGAAGGAATAGTATTTTCCTCGTCGTTGGATGCACTTGAGGTAACCGGGGACCAGGCAATTTCAAAGATTCTTCGCCTAAGTGACCCTTGTTGGGGTTTATTTTGGGGGATAGATTTTGTTTGAAGTCGGTGTTGAGTATGTAGTGAAACTTATCTGAAAGGAAAACAGAATTTCTGTTGGGTGATAATGAGGCTGTTAATTGACTCATTTGTGGGTTGGGGAAGGATCTTGTTTAGGATGGTTGTGAAGGTTGCTAGGATTGGGTGGTTACATCAGGTTGACGATGCGGGCTTGTTTAGCTTTCGTTGGTTCTTCTGTGAAATTAAGCAAGTCTCGAAGTTTATGACACACAGCAGCGCGATGAATAAGTCATAATGACGGAGATGTTTGGAGTTTGTTTGTTGAAGTCTGCATTTCAGTGAATTGCGGAATATTATAGAATTCCTCGACAACACTGAGCCTGAGTGCGCATTAAAAAGTTGCTTTCGATTTTATGCTTGTGGTCAAAATGGGGTGCTTTAGCTAAGAAGTTGACTGGGTGAGGGCACACGGAGACTTTGAGTGTCTCCCCAATCATGGTCCCGAAAAGATGATGCAAAGGATTCATTATTTAACTCTGCCAAATTTGTAGTAGCTTTGCTACTCTTAGTCCAGATTTGATTTATTCACCACAATTGAAGACGGCTATTTCCAAACATAAATTTCTTTGATGATGTGAACAGCGGCAGTTCGGTTTGTTGCCTTTCTCTGTACTGAGAGGGCAAAGCAGGTCCAAATTAAATCTGTTTTGAAATACATTCCCGCATTGGGAAGGTCTTCTCTCATAAAGAATCACCTAGACCCTGTGCGAGAGACAATAGCTCCCCATTCGAATCAGGCCAACTGACAGCTGGGGTTGGCCGGATACTGACTGAGGCTGTTTGTGTTGCGGTGTGGGTTGCCACAATGGGGGCGGGATGGAATTCAGCAAGGGTTTAAAATGAACTCAGTTTTTAATGAACGAATTAAACGAATGTCTGCCAAAGTCTGGAAATGTAGGGCGACAGTTCTTTAAGGGAACAGAAGTCATATAAAGTGACTAGTTTGGCGACTGGCGTGCAATCATTTGACTATAGTTTACAACCTTTTCAGGAGGAATGCGAAGAATTCGTCATATGGTCACTTCAACCTTTCGAAGGGCTTGCCTTTATGCAAAAATGGAAATTCGACAGTACGGCAGAACTTAAATGTAAGCCTCTGTTTTATTTCGTAGCAGTTTTCACTCCTTTCACGAGTGGAATGGACCTACAGTTTTTTGGCGGCTTCGAATGGTGAAGTGAGAGAAGCTTTTTCTTAGATAAATATTACTCTTTGAATATTATCAGCATCTGGAAAGCGATGGAGCGGTGAAAAACTACGAGGTGTTCAGCCAGGGGACGAACCTGGACCTTCGTTGTGTAAATGTCGCATTCTACCCACTACGACGCGGCGGCCAAAAGCATCACATGTCTGACTGAAACTCAGATGTCGGTCATTATCTGCATTATCTGCCTTTTAGCTCCCTACACAAAAATTGAGAAGACAGGCGTCTAACAAGGTGGTTATAAAATACATCACTGAATAAGTTCTGGGACATACATGAAGAGGGCGCCACTAACAAAAATTATTATTTTAATATTAGTTATTTTGTTATTGGCGCCCTCTATATGCTCTGGGACTTATTGAGTGATGTGTTTCATAATAATTTAATAATAATAATAATAAGAGCCTAGCTTGCTCGTCAACTACTCGTGTTTTGCGCCCTACTGTTCTCCCACGAGTAGAAGGCCCCCTACACTTTTTTTTCTGACTCCGAATGTTTGAGAAGCTTTCTTAGACAGTTATAACTCTTTGAATGTTGTCAGCAGCTCAAAAGAGGTGGTGCCGTGAAAAATTCGAAAAATTCAGGTTCAGCTGGGAATCGAATCTAGACCCTTCGGCGTGTGAGCGTCGCACCCTACCCACTACGCCACGGCAGCCACGTTTATATATATAAAATGTTATTGTTCAAACTGTGTCTGCTACTGACTCGGCGATGTTTCACATGTCCCATTCCGCTTAAAAAATTTATTACCTGTAAAATTTTGTCTCAAACAACTTCTCCGCCGAGTGATTTAGGTTTTTAAACCTAAGTCAGCAGTTTGCAGTCTAATTTTCCCAATTAAGCGCGGCTACAGAGTATGTGTGATCAGTTATGATCAGTGATCAGTTATTATCAGTGATCAGTTACCAGGGACGTTCAATATATTCTAGGTAATGATATAAAGGAAAATGCGAATTCAATTTAAATTGCTTTTATTTTTCAATAAAATCTCTTCTAACATTGATGCATTTGTTACATCTTGACATAAGCTTCAAACAAATCATCAAAAAAGAAATGTTCTCTTTCTCTGCAAAATACCCATTTATTGCCGACTTGAGTTCTTCATCATCCGAAACTCTTCTTCCACGAAGACATTTTTGCAAATCCGGAAACAGGAAATAATCACTAGCGGCATGGTCTTGCCTATAGGGTGAATGTTGGATTTCTTCGAAACCACAATCTCGCGAAGCAGCCTTGGAAACTCGCGCCGTGTGAACAGGAGCGTTGTCATGAAGAAGCAACACACCCGCTGCGAGTTTACTCCGTCTTTTCTTTATAATATCCTCCCACAAATTATGCAAAGTGCAGGCGTAGGATGTGGAGTTGATGGTTTCACCTTTTTTTGTACTCAATGAGCAAGATTCGCTTTGAGTTCCAAAAAACTGTGGCCACGAGCTTCCCCGCAGACGGAGTGACTTTGAACTTCTTCGTGGAGTCTGTTCCTTTTTTATGCCAATGCATGAACTCTTGTTCATGGACACACTTTATACTGTAAGCGTCAAAAGAGTAAACAAATATCTGATTACTGCATAGAGATGAAAATTGGGTCGAAACAACAACAAAATTCAAGTTCCATTGATACACAAAAACAGCTTTATTCAACGTAATCAAATTTTCGAAAAATAAAGTACGGTAAAAACAAAAACATTTTTTTTAATGAAAATTATAACTACTTCATAAATTACGAGTCAAAAGTGGGTAAACGTTATACATTTCTATCAACAAATGTACTTACTTATTGCTTAAAAAATTAAATTTAGTACTTTGTTGGTTCTCCTTTAGACATTATTACTTCCTTGATTCTACGTGGCATAGACATTACCAGTTTATTGGTAACATCGGGGGAATTTTTGACCATTCTTCTGTTATATTTTTTTTCAGGTCTTCCTTGTTGTTAATAGTACTCTGTCGAAATCTTCTATCCAAATGCTCCCATAAGTTTTCTATTGGGCTATGGTCCGGTGATTGTGGGGGATGATCAAGCTGTTTTGGGGTCCTATAAAGCAACCATTCCTTAACAAGACGTGAGGTATGCTTAGGATCATTGTCTTGCTGAAAGACCCAATTCCTAGCTAAACCTAATTTGTCTACTCTCGGTTGCAAGTTGGTCCTGAGAATATTTAGATAATCTTCCTTCCTCATTTGTGCTGTCAATGAAGACAAGATTACCGACCCCAGATGCTGCTACACACCCCCACAATATCACCGAACCTCCCCCTAGTTTCACGACCGGCCTAATTTTTTTTTTCATTAAATTCTTAATTTCTTGCTCTCCAATTGTTTTTATTCATATGGCTCTAAAAAATTTCGAATTTGCTCTCATCACTAAATAAAATGTTTTGAATAATTGATCACATTGAATAAAGCTGTTTTTGTGTATCAATGGAATTTGAGTTTTGTTGCTGTTTCGACCCAATTTTCATCTTTATACAGTAATCAGATATCTGTTAACTCACTTTTGACGCTCACAGTAAGTATACAATGCATACCATGACCAATAAAGCCTATAAGATAGTAGCTTTCCCTTTCCTGGTCTAAAGAATACTCCTCGTCTTCTTTCCAGTAAGTTTGCCATGTCAAATACTCTGCTTCGCTTTTTCCCTAGAATCTGATTTGCACTATGCCATCCATGTTAGGTCAATCATTTCAAAACAATTCAGACTGTTCATCCGACTGACTTTTTAACAACCACAAATATTCCGAACACTTCAACTATTGTCTTTATCGCGAAACTACGGAGCCTGCAGAGCAGTGAACTTTAAAACTCCCCAGAATTTCATGCAGGATATAATGGCGCAACAGTCCACGGGGGCCAGGACCTAGCTTGTACATCAACTACTCGTGTTGTGCGCGCTACTGTTCTGCCACGAGTAAAAGGGACCTACAGTTTTTTTGCCGACTGCGAACGGCAATGTTTGAGAAGCTTTCTTACACAGTTATTACTCCTTGTGTGTTGTCAGCAGCTCGAAGGAGGTGGTGCGGTGAAAAATTCGAGGTGCTCAGCCGGGAATCGAACCTAGACCCTTCGGCGTGTGAGATTCGCACTCTACCCACTACGTCACTACGGCCATAATTCATGCAGGATATATTCCACTAATATTTTGGTATGCATATTGTATCCATTTTCAGTCTGTTGCCGGCCAATACGAAATCACAGATTTAAAAGCCGTTATTAATCAAGGAAGCTGCGCTTAAGACATCGAGACAATCGAAGTCTGGCGTGCGAAACTTGTACAGTGAAACTTGTTAATTAAATTTTTGATTTTTGATGAGTCTTCGAACTAAGTAGTCCTTTACGGCGTGACAGATTCTCAGTGCTCTTTTCCCATTTCCGAGTCGGATGAAATATGCCAGAAAAAAGTAATTAGGTGGCAACACACACGCCTTCCTTGTGATAGCGCCTCTAACGGACGGAGAGTAAAGGTATTTATCCGTAAGTCTCCGCTTGTACCTTTCTCTCAAACTACTTTTCCGCACGAGACTTATCCAAGCGTGACATGCTCTTCAAAAACTGTCTCGAAGTTAGCTTCCTCAAAGCTCGTGCGCTGAGTGCTATTATGTTCTTACGAGTGGTCGGCAGCCGAATGTCAACTAGAAACGTCGAAATGTAGAAGCCTTTCCTCTGACAGGACTTCTCACACGGCACTTGTTAGAAAAGTTTTATTTGAGAATTTTAGAAAAACATGTAGTATGAAACTTTTATGGAAGTCTTTGAGTCTGAGCGCTCCAGTACACTGCACTGGACCCAGCCTCCAGCAACAAAAAAGAAACGTTCCTGGTTGGCTTTGCAGAGTCCCACGACACGCACTTAAATTTTTTGTTTCCTGTGGAAAACTTACGAACCGATTGAGAACTTCTCCTTTTTGGTATTTCTAATGAAAGCAGGTGCTGGTGCTTTTAGAAAGAAAAACATCCAAAAGGGTTACCACCTGCTGATGTTAGCACTTCAATTGGCAGTTAGAAAGAGGCCAATCTAGCAGCCTTTTGAGTGACCCCGAGTCCTGGTTCACAAGATTGTTACTATCAATTAACACGATACATGCTATACCAGGCATCACAGATTACAGACGTTTGTGGAAAGGAGAACATCAAGTTCCCGTCTTCGGCAGATTGTCTGCTGCATTCCTTAGTCTTTCCTGCTTCTACCTAAACTCGACATGAAATTCCTCGTTATCATCCAACTTAGCCAAGAGTTGTCTTCGATGTTGGATGGTGGTGTTCGAAATGAAAATGTGTTACACTCAATTGTATTTCTAGTGGCGCTGAGGTGACGATGAATGGATGTCACAATCCAGTACCCCTGCAAAATCTTCAGTGGAAGTGGAGTAAAACATAGAACTCAACTTTGGGAAAATCATTCCTTCTCAAACTCCACTGCAAATAAGTCACTTAATCCTTCTTGTATGTGATTGATATTTTCTACTCTAAACTTGCTTGATAGGGTGTCACAGTGGGTCTCTTCTGAGGGTGGCACCTGCCCTCCCTCCAACCAACCAAATCCTCTTCAAGACTTTACCCGATATACTCGCCTCCTTAGGAATCCCTACCCGTTCAGCTTTAAGTCCACCTTCAGACGTGTGATTAAATTAAGAGACTCGTTCTTCAGCCGCTGAACATGAATGTGGAACACGCTTTCTTGGTTAATTTTTCCTACTCATTACAATCCACAGGCATTTAAAACCAATTTGCACTCTTTCCCTCTCTTTCTCTGTACCTTCGGCCAGTGCTGTGACCTAGCTCCGATCACTTAATGGTATCAAATAATCTCTATAGCGCGAGCTAAGTGTTAGGAGCGAAAAAAGAAAACAATTCATTAGTTTTCATTTTTATTATTTGTTAAACTTTTCAAGTGATGTTGTTCGCTTAACGATCAAAATATGAAGACTGATGATGCCTCCTCATGAAAACGACATCACCTTGCATCCTTGTTGTGTGCAGCTTTATATTCTTACAAGCCAAAGACAGCTTGGTTGATGGAGCTTAGCTCTGATTGGCGAAAATTGTGTTCAAGCCTGGCTTGGGTACAATGAGCCGCTGCTAGGCTTAAGTTGATTGACGAAGATCAGTTTGCTGCAGAATACTAAGTTGAGCGACAGGGTGCCAAGTAACTCGACGCGCGAGTTATAAACAAAATTCAATTTCTTTCTTAAATTGGCGCGAACTGTTGTGATTGATTGATTGTATTGTTCTTGCCCTTAAATGACTGGAATTAAGTCACAGCACGGGCCGAAGGTATAGAGGAAGAGAGGAAAAGGAGGTACAGATGCACATTGGTTTTAAATGCCTGTGGATTGTAATAGAGGGAAAAGCTGGTCTGGGAAGAGCATTCCATATTTGTGTGGTGCGGCTGAAGAACGAGTCTCTAAACTTAACTGCACGTTCGAACATGGGCTTTAGGGTGAACGGGTGAGCATCCCTAGCGAGACGGGTATTGCTGGTGAATTCTTGACGGGGAGGAATGCAGCTGGCTAGCTCGTTTTTTTTTTGTTGAAATAGCGATAAAATAGTGATAGAGACGCAACATTTCGTCGATGTTCAAGCGAGTCGATTGACTTCGCAGCATTATTATCACCAATAAGTTTTATTGCTCGCTGTTGGATTCTTTCTAGTAGGTGCAGAGAGGTCTTCGGAGCACCAGACCAGATAGGACCGTTATACTCAAGCTTTGGGCGGATGTACGCCTTATATATTATTGCCAGGTCAGAAGGGGTGAGATATTTCTTGCATATGCAGCGAAATGTCTAGGTTTCTTAAAGCTAGAACTAGACATTTCGCTGCATTTTTGGCGATTTCGAATATGTGATCATTTCAACTTAGTGTTGAGTTGAAACTGAACGACTTTTCATCCTCGGTTCGTGTTTCAACTCAACACTAAGTTGAAATGATCACATATTCGAAATCGCCAAAAATGCAGCGAAATGTCTAGGTCTAGCTTTAAGAAACCATGCAGGAGCCATTCATAGTTAATGGCAGGTTGTTTTGAGATCGCTCGACAATGGTGCAATTGAGGCTACATCTATGAACAAGTATTTTCTCTTTGGGCGCTGACAGCACACCTTTTAAAATGCAGGAAACACTCTCAAATATCCAACATGATTTAGTTTCTTCTGAGGGAAACACATTTTTGGCAGGATTTTAATTTAGTGTAGAAACGACTGTGCCCGTGCTTATAAGGCGCCTCACAGTCAAAAACTCCACCAACGAAGTCCAGTAGTAATCCGTCACATGACAATGCAAAATTCGATGGAAGTTTTTGCTTCATTCAATTTGCAACACGTTCAACAACCAAACGACGAAGAAATGTTCCCATTTTCAAGGCTTCAGAAGACCTTTCTTCGAAATCATCTACTTCCCACAGCATTGAGTAGAGTATCAATATTAAGAATGTTTCCCGGGCCAAGTTCTATGGCGGTTCGTCCCGGAATTCATAACACGTGCAAACTGGTTCACAGCTGCCCAGAATGCCAAATACAAACGAATCTGAACAATTTGTTTTAACCCCTCTTGACTGCCCTTTTCTGGACCAAGAAGGTAATCCCCTTGAAACATTGCAACTGCTTCGCCAATCAAATATTCATCTCCTCTCCGGAGCCAGTGCCGGCGCTGGTTCCATGAGTCAAGCAAAAATTCATGGAACCCGAGGAACACAGAGCGGCACTCATGTTTCATGTATCCACGGACAAAATGGAAAATGTTCACATTCTGGTCAAGAGGGCTGCCGGATGGCAAAATGCAGCCACTCAATTATTGTGTTCATTTCTGTGCATTTCTCTTTACAGAAGATATCCTGGTGCGGCGGGAATTGCATAACACAATTATGTGAGCCCTTTCAACTTGTCTCCCTCATCCCCGTTCGCTTGCCTCTCCTCACCTGGCACAGCTCAGCATTCAATTCCATATCAAATAGTCATTACGTTGATTGGATCCGTTGCAGAAAATAAAGTCAAGTGTTTTCAAATACTCCACAGGAGTGTGTAATTCTTATTCCCATCCACCGCTCGTCATCCTTCTCGTTCTCATCGTCGTTGTGCCTGTGTGTGTGCCTTGTGTAATCCATTCTCCGACATCGTTGTCGTTGCAGCAACAATTTTCGAGTGAGACTTGCTGTCTAGTTAGACTTGCATTCCAAATGAGGATGAGATCTTTTGCTTCTTCCGCCCAGTAAGCTACGATTGTTTGTCCTGTGTGCGAGTGTGTGTGCGAGAACACTTCAGATTATCCAATTAAAGGATTTACTCAAATTCACTGTGAAAATTAAAACATTCTGAAGACTGATGCGTGTGCCACAGATTGAAGGGGGATGCCTCCTCAGAGGATACCCACCATCATTATCCCCTAAAAAGATAATTACACCACAAAACTGTGTCTGTCTCTTCGTCACAGGGCGTGTGTGTCAGTGTGTCATGTGTGTACTCGGTTCCCGTAGGGATCACGATAAGGACTGTAATCAGGCTTTGCACTCTCCCATCAGTCATCCCTTAACGAAGGCGTTTCCCCCGCAGAAAAAAACTGGCACACAAAATTTAGACAAAAATTATTACAAAACTGTTCAAAACGAACTTTGAGCCTGGGAGGGGGGGAGGAAGCTCATTTTTACCACGACTGCGCCTCAATTTCTACATCCGTCCCAGAGATTGATGGTAAAGCCTGGATGGAGGGCGATGAGGAGGAGGAGGAGGTGGAATAAAATCAATTTCAAATTTCTTCCTCAGAAATTACTCACAGGCGAGAGGGGTGTGAGGAAAGGGGACAATTTTCAATTTTTGGGAGCGCCAGCAATTAGGAACACACACACTGTGCAAAAGGAATTCCAACAAAAATTGGTTTTGACACAATTTCCGGTCTGTCCACACAGCTGTTCGTCCCAGTTCATCAGCACAAAACAATCGATTGCCGGATGACTATCAGCCAGGGATGTGCACAATTTTGAATTCAAATTCAACTTCATTCGTTTCCTATGCCCCCCCCCCCACTGAGGGGTGAAAATTCTCTTTTTTTGAGAATTTGGAATGTGTCCTGTGCCCAGGTTTAATATTCGTCCCGCTTTTGTGACCCGGTCTGGGGTGTAAATTCCCCTCGATTCTATGATTCTGTGACTCTATGATTTTTATGGCGGCCCTTCACCCCCTCCCCCTTCCACAAAGCCAGAGTGCTGTGTATCCTGCCTGTTCATAGGGCGTGAAAGGAACTGCTTCTTATGTACATACATAATTACTTTGGAATTGCTTTTGCCAGGAGGAGAGGATGAGGGGAAGAGGCACGAGTGTGTGAAAAATCTAGATCATGGGCGAACGAGCGTTGCGCATGTATAAGGGAGCACGTAGTTCTTTGAGAAAAGAACAAAAACAAAAACAACAAAAAAAAAAAACTGTTCATTCCCACACAGTCATGGTTTTTGTTTGGGAACCACGACGACAACGGCGACGGTGACGGCGACAATGAGGAAGGAGGATGATGTGTTTGCTGAAAGCAATATCCTTTCCCCTTCTCCATCCGAAGGGGGAGACATATTTGCAATTGGAATGAAGGCGAAAAAACAAGAAGTGGAATATTGCACAAAAGGATAGCAATGCGAATTATGTAGAGGGCGAGTGGGAGGATGGGCGATAAAGGAAATGGAGAATGTGACGCCAAGTACATGCCAATGGTTGTATGCAAATTTTTGATAAAAGTTCTGAGTCCTTTCACTGATAAGTGAAAACACAATGTGCACACAAAGATGGCTGGTGGAAGGGCTGTGCTTCAGTTGGGTGTCCAGTAATGAGGATTTTGTTTCGATTTCCTCAAAGGAGGAGTGCTTTGCTTCAACAGAATACCGGATTCTGTGAGTTCCCGCCTTGGTATGAGAGCGTCGGGTCTTTGAAGCGCATGCAATTTGATCAGTTTCTCTCTCATTAGTTTTGAGATCGTATGCCATTGCTTGGCACTTGTAAATTGACCGGGACCTTGCTAATTTCAACTGGGAGTATGATTTCTGATTCTGATCCTGATCACATTCTGATGACATTTGATCCAAAAATTTAAGAGAAAACTCAACAAATCGGCTTCTAGGTCGCATTAAATTTGTCCCCAAGCCACGTCCAAGCTCAACGAATTTTTTCTTTAAATCCTCTTCAGTCTCCAGGGAGACCGTCTCCCAACTCGTCCTCCACCATATCACTTTCAAAATTAACATTAAAGCACATCCTTACCGCCTTATTCATTATTCATGACCATCGCGGTGGCGGCGGCATCCAGAACAAATCAAATCCGTGGCCACTCTGGGTGTGCCGCTCCCCGAAGACCTCACTCAGACATGCATTGCGATGACAAACCGGAACGAAAAACTTAACCGAAACAATAGTCGTGGGCCTCCCGAGCGGCCTGTCACCGCTTTCCAAAGCAATTAAACCTCACATCGCCTCTGCCAGACCGTGAAGTGGTGCTTTTTAATTAAAATCCTCTACCTGCGCAGCACATCGGCTGGGCCTAGTGCCTGTCACACATCACAGCCGGAATAGATACCTCGATTTGAATTTGATAAAATTAAACTTTTAAATTTCACTCAATGGCACGACGGGCGGTGCTCCTCTCCGGCGCGCTCAAGGCCGCAATGAGGCGTAATTAAATTTCATTTCATTCGTGCCGCATAGTGTCTCACGATCCCCGGGGACCATTTCTGCAGATTGGGGATGTCACTCAGCTGAAGTGTGCCAGCACGAGACCGGCCTCCGGTGTCTTGGAAAATTGTCATTCGATACAAGAGGCCGTAGAGGCACGGTATGCCGAGAAGTTGAATGCACACACTGCGAGCGGGGGAGTGCTAAAAATACACCGCAAGACTATGCGGTAGACCTCGAGAGGATCGTTTGAGATGTCATCAAACAAATATTTCAAGTTTACAGAGGCTGCCGTGCGGCTTTTACTAGATTTCGTGCGCTCGCTGTAAGTCACATGCGGGGGCGGCCGTTTAGCGAGTGATTTCGGGCAAGTAGTGGGATTGAACGGGGAGAACATTGCCAGTTGAGGTGGCTGATGACTCGGCAAATTTTCGGGTGTCTCACACACCAGCGAAAGAAATTCTTCGTCTTATTCAATGCAATGATTTAAGGAAGAATAGTGGATTCAGAAAATTTCAAACTTTGAGCATGTTCGCTAACTTGATTGATGATGCTTGTTACGACTACAAATGCTTGTGCATTGCGTTGAAATGTAAGATGTCTGGCAATAATTAAACTTGAACTGTCGGGTGTCAGTTTGCCGAGTTTTCACAAAGTAGGATACACTTCATCATAATTGGAGAAGTACTGGTCACCAGTCGCTTCAGTGCAAGAAATCGTAATCGGACAACGCAAGGTCTGGGTACCTTAGTTTGCCCCTAAAAGTATGTTCAACTCATCTAGCAACATGTGCCCAAGCATTGCCATGCAGGAAAATAAATAGTTTGTGTCATGTAGACGTTTCCAATAATGTTTCTTTGTATGCTCGTTTCAAGGATAGCAGCACCACGGCAAAACCGTCTTCCTACCAATAAGCGGTGTTGCCATTAAGGATGACGCACGGGTGTCATATTCTTACAATACTCAACTGCATTGAACATCACAATACAGACATTTTCCACTGGCGGGTCACAATCTGTTATATGAGCGGTTTGCTCAGCGCCGAAGTGGAGTTACAGACTTGCAGGATCGTCTAACCACGCCCTCAGCCCTGGACTCTTATTTCAGCCAATATTCTACCTCATCATCAGAAATAGATTCTTGGTCGACTCCAAGTGTAAAAGGAGAAAAACCTGGCATGGATTTTTGTAGAGCAATTCATTTCCCGTCTCAATACCTAGAACTTTTCACGGCACCACCTCTTTCGAGCTGCAGCCGACACACAAAGAGTAATACTGTCTGAGAAAAAGCTTCTCAAACTTCTCCGTTCGAAATCGAGTAAAAACTGTAGATGCCTTCTACTTGTGAGAAAACAGTAGCGCGCACAACATGAGTACTTGATGAGCAAGCTAACGCCTGGTTCCCCTGTGGACTGTCGCGCCACCCAATTATTATTATTATTAATTCACTGAATATTTCATCGGAAATTCGGGAGCTGCTGGACCGAACGGACTGCCCGCAGAACTATAACATTTAAATCAGCTGGAGAAGACCTGGTAGAAATCATGCACCAGCTCATCTGTAAGATATGGTTGGAGGAAAGCATGCCCGATGGGTGCAATCTCAGCGTAGTTTGTCCTGTCCAAAAGAAAAAAAATCCCTTTGACTGCGCCAATTATCGAAGGATCAGCTTTCTTAACATCGCCTACAACATCCTCTCTGCCGTATTGTGTGAGTGTCTGAAACCTTTTATACACAACCTGATGATTGACGATCTCTATCAGTGTAGTTTTAGGCCAGGGAACTCCACGATAGCCCAGATCTTGACTTTGCAGCAGATCCTGGAAAAGACCCAAAAAGTGCATATCGGCTCTCACCACTTATTCGTCGATTTTAAGGCCGCTAATGCAAAGAGACGAGCTATACAGTGCCATGTCTAGTTTTGGCATTTCTACCAAACTGGTCAGATTATGTAGGATGACGATGGAGAACTCCCACTGCTCCATCAAGGTCGGTAACGAACCCACCGATACCTCCAATATCAAAAATGAATTGAGACAAGGCGACGCATTGACATGTGACTTCTTTAACATCATCCTCGAGAAGATCGTGCGAAACTCACAAGTCAACTCCAGAGGCACGATCTTCCAAAAGCAAGTTCAATTGCTAACTTACGCTGATGACATTGACGTAGTTGGACAAACACAGCGAGCCGTCAATGAGGCGTTTGGTGGCATTGAAGTGGAAGCGGCTAAAATGGGTCTGGCGGTAAATGAGGGCAAAACGAAGTACATGCTGTCATCAGGGAAGAACACACAACATCGACGTCTCGGACAGAGCGTCACATCAGGCAGCAGAAACTGTGAATTAATCAAGAACTTCGTCTACCTCGGCTCCGCGGTAACCTGGGACAACAACATCAGTACCGAAATCAAACGCAGAATCACTCTTGCCAATCGCTGTTTCTTTGGGCTTAAGAGGCAGTTGAGTAATAAAGCCCTCTCTCGAAGAACTAAGCTTGCTTTATATAACAGCTCGATAATCCCAGTCCTGTTCTATGGCGCGGAACCTGGACGTTACTAAAAATGGATGAGGAAGCCCTTAGTCTTTTCGAGAGAAAAGTTTTGTGTGCGATATTTGCTTTGATGCCATCTGGAGGAGAAGATTCAACGACGAACTCTATGGGTTGTACAGTGACATGAGCCAGGTCAAGCGTCTTCGGAAACAGCGCTTACGATGTTAGGCCGTCCGAAATCTACGAATCTGAGCTATTAGGCAACGCAATAGAGGACGGTCTAGGCTAAGGTGGCGCATGCATATGGAGAAGGACCTCAACCAACTTGAAGTGGGCAACTAGAGGCAGCTAGCGAAAGATCGTGCTGGCTGGACCAGCATGCCTCGTTGGTTGAGATCCAGGTCCACCCCGGACTGTAGCGCCGCAACAAGAAAAAAAAAGTAGAAGAAGAAGAAGAAGAAGAAGAAGAAGAAGAAGGGGAAGAAGAAGAAGAAGAAGAAGAGGAAGAAGAAGAAGAAAGAAGAAGAAAGAAGAAGAAGAAGAAGAAGAAGAAGAAGAAGAAGAAGAAGAAGAAGAAGAAGAAGAAGAAGAAGAAGAAGAAGAAGAAGAAGAAGAAGAAGAAGAAGCAGAAGAAGAAGAAAGAATAAGGTGTAGAAGAAGAAGAAGAAGAGAAGGAAGAAGAAGAAGAAGAGAAGGAAGAAGAAGAAGAGAAGGAAGAAGAAGAAGAGAAGGAAGAAGAAGAAGAGAAGGAAGAAGAAGAAGAAGAAGAAGAAGAAGAAGGAAACGCATGGTTACTTTAATCCTGAGGCCTGTTATCTCGTTGCACAGTTACGGTAAGGAGGTGCTTGCCGTAACTACGCCTCAGTTTACCTGATTTTTCCGCTGCGTATGATCAATTTTGTAGTTCTCCCAAATGCCCTCACACATGCACGCTTTGAGATCTCAGTTGTAAATGCTCCAATTTGCATATAAGCGTTGTATACGTTCTATTCTGTGTTTTCTTTTCTGGTTTCTGGTCACCTGCATCAAAGTTACTAAATCTTCTTGGTAAGGAACACGACGAACTATAAAGTTTGATTAAGTTAAAAGTGCTGATTAAAGTAGATTATAGTAAACTCATCCACAGCAAATTTATAGCTTCACGAACAACAAACATTTCTGTATGGCAAATGCTGCAATGACCCATTGGTAACAAGAATTCGTTGATCTGTTAAAGAAAAGGAGGAGCGTAGATCGGTATGAGAACGGAAAATTTTACAATTGACGGAAATGATGCTGACGGCCAGTGGCTTGCACATTTGAGACTCTTCCTTTTTAATGTACAAATTGGTCTAAGCCTTGATGCAGACGTGATCGTGATTGAGGCTGTGAGGTAGAATATATGTTTATGCGTGTAGGTATTAATTGGGAGCTACAACAATCTAGATTGCAATGCTAGGGATTTGTGTACCCAAATGTTGAAGCAAATTCATTTATGCTTGAACTCAGAAGCCGCCGTAAGAAACGTGCTTGAAGCCAAACATACACATATTTCATTCAAATTCTTTACTCTTCTTCTTTTTGTGGGGGGACTTGAGCCTCAGCAAACATGTTCTTCTAGCCAGCAGGATTTCATTTCAGCTATCTTTAATTGGGTAATCCAAGTTGGTTGCGTTTTTTTTAGCATGTGTAAGCCATCTTAGCCCGGAATACTCTGTTGCATCGCTAACTCGGATTCGAAGACTTTTCAAGTCCGAGGAGTGCAGTCCACACGCTTACTTAGCCTTAAGTCTTACATTCGAAAATGCTTGTCAGGCGCATGCCGCCCCATAGCTTATAAGGATCGTTGAATCTTCTCCTTTGAGTGCCATCAAAGTAAGCATGACAAAAAATCGCAAAAAAAATCTCTCGAAAAGACTACAGGCTTTCTCAACAGCTTTTAGTACAGTTCAAGTTTCCCCGCCGAAAAGCCGGTTTAAGATGTTCAAGCTGTTGTAGAAAACCAGTTTCCTTTTCGGAGTGGGTGCTCATTTACTCAATTGCCTCTTGAAATACAGATATATAAAGTTATTCGAAGACAAGCATATGTTGAGCCTGCAGTTATCAAAACGAAAAACCTAACCTTTTGGGTTTGAGCCTATCCTACAATTTTTGTTACTGAAAATTTCAAACTCTGATTATATCTTTGGTTCTAGTAAAGCATTCTTCCGTTTAATAGCTTAAATAACTAAATGCTGATATAACAAAAGATTGCATATTCATACATACATTCACCATTGCTAAGTTGTCTTATGCTCAAAATGATTGACACTCAATCCAACAAAAGGTTGAACAACTTGACACCACATCAAAGACAATAAATTTGCTTCATCGCACTCCTCTTCTTGATTCTCATAATTTGATGTGACTTTTTATAAATAAAAATTTCCCTTCAGATTGCATTTATTTTGAAATTACATGCGGTGTTTGGCCACTTGCCAATAAACAGAAAGAAACTACCCGATTAAATGCTTACCAAGTAGGTTCAGTGAATAAAATTTCCCGGTGCTCTTCTATAAGTCGAATAAATGGTAATCATGTGCCAAGTGTGGTTGTAATCGCTATTTAGTGATTTTTGATCGTACTCTTTTGATTTTAGTTCAGCCCACCAATTGCGCGTTTGCAAAAATAAATGAATTTTTGAATAAATGTGTCAGAAAATACAACGCAGCGTGTTTTTCAATGTGTTCAACACAGTGGAGAGGACAAGGCAGAAAACTGTTTCAAGTTGACTGTGTCAAGATTACAAGACTTAACAATTTTGTGAAATATTTAATCTAGCCTATGTCTGCGTCTAGTCGACTGTATCGAGATCATTTGATGAACAATTTAATCTAGCCTAAGTCCTAGGGTGACCGCAAGCACTGTGCCCCATAAATAGTCACATGAATTTTTTCTTTCGAAAGTTTTCCGTTTTTGGCAATTTAGTTTTTCAAAATTTGGATCCCTGGGGTTGTAGGACATTCGACACTTCGAGTTCTTTTGGGTTTGAGATTTACAGTTTTTGTTTCCAAATCCTGTATAGAGCGTTAACGATAGGACACATTCAAATCATTGACATGTATATTCAGCTTTGTTGTGTTTTTCACTGTCTTTTGAACAAGAAGTATAGTGACCAAGTGACTTATTCATCGTTCATGCACCTGGTTTTCACAATTGAAATTGTTCAGTTTTATCCTTTTCACATCATTGTCTGCCTACGCCATCTGACTTCGCAGAAATGAGGTCAAATCATTCCAAAACCTTCTCTTCCCTTCTAATACGGAGCAGAGCTCAAAATCTTAAATGAATACTTCATCAAACTATATCCAAGATCCGAGTTCCGTCCCATGTTACTTGTTCAAATTGAAAACCCACTGAATTAAGGTCACGCAGGTACGAGTATCCTTATCATCCTCATTCCACAGCTCTGCGTCCTTCAATCAGATTTCACACGCTCATCTGCCACGTGAATGCGTAAATTCAACTTCGCTAAGCGCTTCCTCATCTCGTTAAATACATAGTCTCCAGCTCCTTCCCCCCGCAGTGACGTGCCGGCACACATTCCGAAAGGAAACTGTGAATTCATTGCCACAATCTTTGAAACTTGACAAGAGTCGCTCATCCACCTACGAATGCGGCCAAGTCATCCTTAGCTCCTTAGCTCCTTATCTCCCGCCGTGCGTCGTCGTCATCACGGTGTGGTGTAAAGAGAATAAGTTAAGATCCCGCATATGTGTCTACCGCCGCTCTACATATTCCTCTCCGTCACCACACAGCTAGGTTCACATCGCCCCGCACCGTCATTCGCTCGGCCACTCGATCTGTCAAAAGCCAAATGGATTCAAATAAAAAGTTGCCACCATCCCTTCAGCAGTTGGGGTGTGTGTGTGGCAAGAACCCGCTTTTATTAATTTTTGGCTGTCTTCAAGTTTAAAAAAAAACTGCTCTCCCACCAGCTCCACTCTCCACCCGCCACCCAAGCAGGCAAAGAAGCGCTCCGTGGCAAGGAGTTCGCAATTTTTCAACACTGCATATTTTCCGCTGGCAGAGTCCCCCTCAGCGCGCGTATTGATTCGCCTCATTCGAAAGCAGGACGAGCAGGTTTTTATAACTTTGTTGTGCGAGGTACACAAGCACGTGAAGCCATCAACATTTCGCTTATGCACACGATGGGCGTGCGCGACGTGGGTGAGAACCTCCGCTTGTTACTCTACCTTAGCACTTCTGGTTGATTTACTGTCACCACACTGAATGGAGAGTATCCTGCGCGCTACGTTGCTGTTTGACGATGGTAATGTGCTGGGATGGATTGTGGTGGAGGTGGCGAAGAAGGGGCTGGTGGTGCATTCAGGTACCCAGCAGTGGCAGCAGCTATTTAAATTGATGTTTTCTTGACTGCCATGCGATGTAGGTGTCCCTGGTGTACGCTTTTTCTGATTTTCCCCACACTCACCCCGACCGCACCACAACGCCGCCGTGCGCCTTTGAGTGCGCCCGATGTGCGGTGGGGTGCTTACTGTGGGCCACCCCGTGTTCATGACTGAGGACGGCAGTGTGTGTGTGCCTGCGACTATTTATAGTGGTAAATGTTCTGTTTTATGCACGCCAATTCCTTTTTGGTGGGAGCGAAATAATGTCAACCGAATGGGTGGCTCGGGGCTGTTGGGTTTTCGCTTTCGCCTGATTTCGCGTGAGTTCCACTCGTTCCTTCGCCAACAGCCCCCTCTGCTGTGCTCGATGAATGTTCGGCGTGCGAAAGGACCCCTCCCGCACGTAGTTGTTCGAATTTATCGCTTCGCAACTACTGCCACCCCTGCGAATCCACCTCCTGCTTCTGCTTCGGCTACTGCAGCTGCTTTCGGTTGGTTGGTCGGTCGGCTGGCTGGTTGCTGTGTGTGTGCGTTTGAATGTTGTTTATCCTTGCTCTAATTGCAAGCGAGGAACGTGCAGAAAAGCACACGACGGAATAAAAAAACGAACTGCGAGGAAATGGGAACAGAAGTGTTGAAATATTTTCCCGCTAATTTTATTTCACAGCAAAAATTGCGATTTGGCTCAATGCAGGGCGCCGGAGTGAGAGAGGTTGGGCATGGCCCTGTGGTCGTCTCGTTTGTCCGAATAAGTTGTCATTTGTCATGCGAGTGGGTGCTCGTTGCATTCGACGTGTAAACGCTGAGTGGATGTGGCACGCAAATATGAAATTAACTATGTTACTGTGCACGATGGGTGATTGATGATTAAGTGGAACTGAAATTGATGTCATTTAAATTTGGAAAAAAAAATTAATGTCTAACGAGGAGTGGAAATTGAGGTGGTTTTGGTTAGTGTCGGTTGTGGACACGAGAAACGGAATCTGGGCGACATCTTGGTTGCGACAGTTGTCAGAATAAAACGCAATTTTGTGAAAGTGAGTAGGATTTATGGCATTTTTCCCCTTTCCTTTCGCTCTTTTGCTCGCGCCAATTCATGCCCAGTCAGTGAAAAGTTGAGAAGGAGCTTCAATTTTTTTTAACTTTGGGGTTGTGTTATGGGTGCACATCTAGAGAAACTGTGAGGAAAACTGCTTCCTTCTTCTTAAATTGAAGTCATTTCTTCGGCCATTCAGCGTTAAATTGGTTAGATCGTGTCACAAAGTTTGATTCAGAAATGGTTCCTTCATCTTTCTGAGCAAAAAGACATATCCTCGCATCGGCGTCTGGAGGTGATCTGTATGGGCGCATGCACAAGTTTGGTGGTGTTCGCATCCGCGCTTTATAGGGATGATGTCGGATGAGTACATCCTTTCAATTAAGTTCACCTTTTCGACTGTGGCCTTATTTTTTATGTGTTCCAGCGATTTAATGTTTCATCGACGGCCAGAGGATGATGCTGACTTACCTAAACAGCTCCAATCACTTGTCCAACCAGCAGTCAAAACTTATTATGCTTCGTCAGCTGTGGAAAAATCCAACAGCAGCTTTCTCGTGCCCAATATTTGATGCAAGATATAACGCAAGGGATACGTATCCTCTTACCTGTCATGCGCATAAGGGTGTTCCAACAAGAAGATTTAAATTTGGCTCCATACGAATTGTCATTGTTTGACATTTGAACAATTATTATTGTTTGTTAGTAGAAGGTATAAGGTTAATAAAAATGGAGCGCTACACTTTACATCTTTAGTGACGAGGACCATTTCCATCTTAATGGCTTTGTCAATAGGCAGAATTGCCGCATTTGGGGCGAGGAAAATCCTCGAGTGATTCACGAGAAGAAAATGCATCCTCAACGTGTCACTGTGTGGTGTGGATTTTCGACTGGAGGAAATGAGTCGGTTTTTATGAAAATGAGTCAGGTCAAGCGCAAACAGTCAATTGTGTTCGGTATCGTCAAATGATAACCAATTTTTTCGTGCCTAGAATTGAAGAAATGAATGTGGAGGGGATGTGGTTTCAACAAGATGGCCTCACATCTCATACAGCCAGAGAAACAATTCACTTGCTGCATTTTCATTAAATAGGCGAAGTCGTGAATTCTACTAAAACGAAATCTTATCATGTAGCTGTTACAGAAGTTCATCATATTCCGTCATTAAGCTTATTTCTGCTCAACATAGCCTCGACATACACAGCCTGCAAACCGATCACTGATCGAAATCAAATAGTGACTGATATCAGGGCTTCAGCACACTGATTACTTTATTTGTGACAGCGTCAAAGTATCGCAAAAATATGGCACAACAAGAATTTCTACGCACAACAGATTCCATTTGACAGTAGATTGAAATTATTGTCTCCAGTGTTAATGAAATGCTTGCCAAATTTTACACAATTTTGAATATAAAACATATTAAATGAAGGTTTTTGATCATAGCTTTTCTTTCAAAATAGTTAAAAAATGATTTTGCAAAATGTTGTTTCCAGATCGTAAAATATAATTTTTCAGTTGTAAGATATAAATTATGTATCAAATCTCTGTACAAGCGTCTGTTCCGAAATATTTTATAAGATTGAACTTGCTGATGAGTATGACATGTCCTTGTTGAATGGTAGTTGTGAAGGAGATTCTGATGGCGAACTGACCTTTATCAGAGGAACATCAAGCTCAATAATTGATTACTGTTTTGTTTCGGGAAATTGGCACAAGCTTCTAGGCAGTTTTCAAGTAGGAAGCGAGATCTTCTCGGACCACATGCCCTTGGAAGTAACCCTTAATTGTACTGCTAACAAAAACTATACCTGCATAAAACCTTTAAGACTTCTGCCGAAATTTATCTGGAATGATCGAATACTGGATTCGTATCAGCGAAACATGAACTCGAAGCTTATGGAACTTTGCACACTGCGTTATACACCAAATATAGAAACTCTAACGGAAATAATAAAGAAATCTATACCGCAACAGAAAGATTTAAAAACACATACAATATATAAGCAAAAATGGTATGATTCTGATTGCGCGAAAGCAAGAAACAAGTCCTTTAAATTCCTCAAACTTCTTAGATCGAACAACTCCAATATTTTTAAAACTCTCTATCAAGATGCCAACATGGAATATAAGCGCATTTGTTACTTAAAAAAAGTAGCCTTTGAGCAACAAAACATTGCGCTCATAAACACCTCTAAATCTCCTGCTCAGTTCTGGAAAGCTGTCAAATACCTTAATGGTTACACGTCTAACATCTCTGTAACTCTTAAAGCCACGCAACTCAGGAATTATTTTAATAAACTTCTTAATGCTCCATTAACCTCTCCGCTATTTCAATATGCAGCCCCTATGCTCTTAGACGAAAAGTTAGATTCTGCATTTACCCTAGAAGAAATCAAAGAAGTAATAAGCAACTCAAAAACAAGGAAAGCACCTGGTATTGATCGCATCCCGTTTGAGTTCTATAAAAATTGCACTTATGAATTTATGAATTTTCTCACAATTGAATTTAACCGAATATTTGACTCTGCTAATATCCCCGATATATTCAGAAAAGCAATAATTTTTCCTCTACACAAAAAAGGTGATTACAGGGACCCGAAGAACTACAGAGGAATCACATTTTTAAACACCTCTGCCAAGCTGTTTGCCTCATTAATTTACAAAAGATTGCATGATTGGGTTCAAGAACATAACATCCTTAAAGAATTTCAAGCTGGATTTAGAAAAAGTTATTCTACAATCGACCAGATATTCTGCTTAACAAACATTGCCGAAACATATAAGAGAAAGAAAAAAAAGTTGTACGCCTTTTTCGTTGATTTTCAAGCAGCGTTTGATTCAATACCACGTGAAGCACTCTTTTTCAAGCTTTCGAAAATCGGCGTATCAAGCAAAGTTATAAGAATTCTGAGAGCCTTGTATGAGAACAATACTGCACATGTATGGGATGGAGACTTAATTTCCGACGAGTTTGAAACTTCAATGGGGGTTAAACAAGGCTGTACTCTAAGTGCACTACTCTTTATTCTATACATCAATGATATAACAGATGATGTCAAAGGTGGAATAAGATTCAACGATGTATCCATTCCAGCGCTGATGTATGCTGATGATATCGTCTTTCTGTGTGACACTATCCAAGGTATGCAATTAATGATAGACAGGATTAACGATTTTTGTAAAAATTGGAATCTGACTATAAACCTTGGTAAATCGAAAATGATGATATTCAGAAACGCAGGGGGACGCGTCTCATCTCTGGAAAAGTGGAAGTTGGACGGGGAAGAGATTGAGGTAGTATCCAGATACAAATACCTAGGTATCCTAATATCGTCCTCTTTAAATTTGAAACCACACTTTGAGGAAAAACTAGCTGTTGCTAAAAGAGCTATCTGTTCGATTTGGGAACGTTGCTTCAAAAATAAATACGTATCGAAAAGTGCAAAGCAAACTTTATTCCACTCAACTGCAGCTTCAATAATGCTCTACGGAGCTCAGGTATGGGGTTACAAAGGCTATGATGGTGTGGAAAAATTCCTTCGCTACTTTTTGAAGAAGATCTTTCGGTTACCAAAAAATACCCCCAACTATATGCTACATATTGAAACAGGAACTCCTCCGTTGCTCTTGTATACCATCAAAATGCACTTCAACTATGTTTTAAAAATACTACAGATGAGCGAATGCAGATTACCAAACGTAGTTTTAAGAAGTATAATTAGAACAAACGGATACATTTGCGAGGAATGGAAAAAAACAGCTTCTGAATGCGGTCTAAATCTGTCTATTGAGGCGGACGAGCCTCCTCATCTTTTAAGAAAAAAATTTAACTCTGTTTTGGAGAATTTTGGTAGACACACATATGACAAATATGTCGAAGAAGCTGAATCTTCACTGTTTAGGAACTACTACAGCAAACTAAACCATTTTTTAAATGAAAAAACATACTTCCTTGACAGTCACTCAATCGAAAAAATAAGCACAATTTTTAAACTGAGAGGAGAACTCGTTCAGTTAAACTTTATCCCCCACAGACCAGATTTACCAATTCTTTGTAACCTATGCAACATGAGGAAGAGAGAAGACATCTTACATTTTATTGGTGTGTGTCCGATTCTAAAAGAATTTCGACTAGCAATTTTCGAAAAACTTGTTTTAGACGAATATGAAGTAACGTGCATCTTAAATGGAGAAAAGGGATGGAAGGCCTTATACGATTATTCAGTAGCAGCACTTTGTTATAGAAAACGTATCATAGATGGAGATTTTTAATCTAAAACTTTTGTATGTATTTTGTCAACCTGGTAGACGGCCATAGGCCAAACCATAAATGACTTAGGTTAAACTTTACATTGTAAAACATTAATTGAAAATAAAAGTCAACTAACTAACTAACTAACTATAAGATTGTAACTATGAATTTCAATAAAGTATCTAAAGTATCTAATAAACAAACTTTAAGGATATGAAAGAAAAGGCACAACCCTTATTCATAACTTTCAAAAATAAGTCCTTCCAGGCAACGATCCAATCATTGAGTCATTCTTCGATTTCTTCAAAACACCTGAACTGTTGGCCCCAAGTCGTTATGCATCTGTCCTATAAGGTCTGAAAAATACGATGGAAGGGGTAGGACTCTCCATTTCAGCGTTGTCAGGTAGTTTTTGAACGCTACAACAACGTGGGGCTGAAAAAATCGCAAAATCATCATGCCTTTCGGTCATTTCCGACAATTTTCCATGCGATGCGCAGCTCAAACGTTATAGGTAGCAGGGTTTCCTTTTATATTTTGGGATTAGAGAACAAAAACAAATATTAATCATCGAAAATAGCATTATTGTTTTTCAAAATATTCCCCATTAAGATCTATACACTTTTGCATGCGTTTGAACCAATTGTCGAAGCACTTTTGACACTCTGATTGAGGTATCTCCAAAACATGCATTCTGAACGCATCAACCGCTTCTTCAGGTGTCGAAAAACGTTGACCTCTCATTTTACTTTTTACGTACGGGAATAAACAAAAGTCATTCGGTGCCAAAGCAGGACTATACGGCGGATGACTCATCAAATCGATGTTTTGAGTGCTCAAAAATGCAGTTGCTTGAGCCGATGTGTGAGATATCGCATTGTCGTGGTGAAGAGTGATCTGTCTTCGGCAGTTGGTTTTCCTGATTTTTTGGTGAAGAGTGATCCGTTTTCGGCGGTTGGTTTTCCTGATTTCTTGGAAGAGAAATGGCAAACAAATGGGTGTGTTTCATTCAGAATTGACTGTTCTGAGTTGTTCTAGTGGTGCTGTTGTGACGTGTTCAGTTTTTCTGAAAAAACAGGCAACCAGTTGCTTGGAAGCGCTTTGCGCGAGCAACTTTTATTGGATTTGGCTCAATTTGAAACACCCATATAGTCGACTGCTGTTTACTTTCGGCCTCATACGCGTAAATCCACGATTCATCACCTGTCGCGATGTCATAGACGTGTTTCGAAGCACTGCGATCGTATTTTAGGAGCATTTCTTTCGACCAAACGAGCCGTTTTGTGACCGCTTGACAAATTGTGTGGGATGCAACGCGAACAAATTTGTTTGACGGTCAAATGTTCATGCAATATTGAATGTATAGTGATCCCACTAATGCCTAAGGTTGTTTCAATCTCACGATAGGTTACATGACGATCTTGCAATATCAGTTGGCGCACAGCATCAATGGTTTCCGGAACAACAACTGATTTCGAACGACCTTCACAAAATTCGTCTTGGAGTGAACTACAACCTCAGTTGAATTCACCATACCATCGATAAACACTGGTCCTTAATGGAGCTTCATCGGCAAAAATTGAATTAAGTTCATCGACGCACTGTTGTTGAGCTAATCCACATCGAAAGTTGTAAAAAATAATTGCACGAAAATGTTCACGATTTAATTCCACTTTTTGGGCGAGATGCAGCTTTTAAGTTACTGTAAACAACACAAATAGCGCTCGTATGTCAAAACGTTCTGAGTACGTATAACCTCAAAAATATCAAAATTTACGATAGAGCTGGCAGTTGCCAGATTACAATATTAGGGTTGCCCAATCCCGAAATATAAAAGACGACCTTCATATAAACTTAGCAGTACATGCGGAATGGGATGGGTGTGGTGGTACTTCCCATTTAGTTCGTTTTGGAGTTGGAGTTCGGCCGTGGAACGCTGTCCCGAAGATATTTTGCTGCAGCATCAAATTCTTGTGTCTCTGGCGTCATTAAGTCACATCAAGTTTTACCAACTTTGTGCCTGTAATAATAATAATTGTTGGCACTACAGTCCAAAGGGGGACCAGGGCCTAGCTTGCTCATCAACTGCTCGTGTTGTGCGCGCTACTGTTCTCTCACGAGTAGAGGGGACCTACATTTTTTTTTGCCGACTCCGAACGGCGAAGTTTGAGAAGCTTTCTTAGACAGTTATTACTCTTTGAGTGTTGTCAGCAGCTCGAAAGAGGTGGTGCCGTGAAAAAGTCGAAACATTGGTGTTGAGCTGGGAATCGAACCTACACCCTTCGGCGTGTGAGCGTCGCACTCTACCCACTACGCCACGGCGGCCACAGCTTTGTGTTTCTTTGCTCATTTAATTGATGTCCCACATTATGTGGATATCAGTTCATGGTTTTATGTATTTTTAACCCCGTGGATCTCTTAAAGTTGGCTTAATGCTTTCGAGGTTGAAGCACGCTATTTGAGGTTAGACATGGAATATTTGTCCTTAAGGCAAAATTATGGTCATACCGAAGAATTTGCGTGAAGCCTAAGGTCTTCGCTGCCTCTTAACTATCGCCATGCAACCTATGCTGTCTGTCATTTCCTTCAGATTGACCAGCAGAATGACAAAGGAAAACAACTGACAGTTAAATATGATGCATAAAGCACTGATGAGAAAGTGAAAGAGAAGACAATGCGAATAAATGATAATTGCTGTAGATGTGCAAGTGATCGACAATGCGAGACGCTGGAGATGTGCAAGCGATTTGTTATGCAGGAAGCGCCAAGTGACATACATATTTGTATAGTTGACTATTGAACCGAACATTGGCTTCTCCAGTGAGTTGTTACCCAGGGTGAGATTCTGCAATTGCTGCAAATTCTCCATAAATTTAATTTTTTCTTGTCACTATACCACTGTCTGAGGCTCAGGAATGCAATGTAGAACAACATTTGGAAGCGACCGTCAGAGCCACTTTAACGACGTAAGTACAAATTACTTCGAATTCAAAAGATTGCGTCACCTGCAAGTTCATGATCCAGGAAGCGAATATCTCCTTTATTGGAACGGCGAACCATTTGTCAGTATTTGCGTGTGTTTGAGACTACAAAACCGTTTGTGCTTCTTCAAAATTGTCCGTATTTGACTTAACTACAGAAGAAGAATTGGAAAAGGGGGCCTGTCACGGGGCCAGAAGTGCTCTTTCCAAAAGTTATAGAAGGAGAAGGACTTCTATAACTTTTGCAAATGGCGCTTTTCGCCCCGTGACAGGTGAACCTGTCAGGGATAGAAGAAGAACGACTTCTATAACTTTTGGAAATATCACTTCTTGCCTCGTGACAGGTCCCCTTTTCCTATTCTTTTTCCTTCATAATTTGTTTGACGATCCTCAGTTCATTTTTCACCTGCAAGGCCGCCCTTTCACCCGTGATCGGCTGAAATGGACACAGATCTAAGTTTTGCCTATGGTTGCTCCACCAGTTTTCAGCCGCTCAGTACATTACTGCGCAGCATGACCACAACCTTAGCGTACAATAGTCCCTTGGTTTGACATTTCGAAAGAAAAATTCTGAAATGTTACCAATGTCCTTCCTGTTGATCTCTTCTCTAAGGCAGATCACCTCCCAATGGGAAGAATTTCTTTGAATCAGCACTCGTTAGTGCTGAACGTAGACCAGCTTCAGAGCAACAGTGACCTATGAGCATAAAGTTATGTCAAGAGGACATGGCAACATGTTACAAGGGCGGCACAATCGACGCGAACAGTTAATAAGAATGCCCGTATCATCTGGAATACACAGCAATTCAGTGAAATGGCATCAAGTGCTGCCATCCGGCCAAACATTAGTCAAATGTGTCAGTTCAAGGTAAATCGCCCCCTGCTCCAAAATTTCTGAAACAAAGAGCCCCCCTCCATAACTGAATTTCAAATCCCTCCGATGCAGTCCGTGGCAATGTCATGACCAGCGGCATCAGTCTCATCAATACCAAAATCGAATTCATCCCCAAACCCAGTCGGTTTCAATCAATTTCTCCACACATCCACGGACAGGGTGCCGCAGATCAACGTCAATTAGATAAAACACTCTGAGGCCTCCCCGAAATATCATCGATGCCACTTCAGAGTGACCTTTCACCAAGAGAGTGCGACCACAAGCGGTGATGGCGGTGCTGATGACGCTGAGTGAATTATGCCGAACTACGTCAGTTCTTCAATTAAGTAACTTCAATCGAATAATCGCAGAGTCCACACACCGCTGCTGGCACATCGAAAGCCAATTATGCTCGAAACAGCAATAAATTCCATTATTCCACGGCAATACGAATCCAACTGATGTGCCCCCTTTTGGATTTAAGTGCGCTTCGCTGTCGCACCTTGGCGCGCACTCTGACATTTTGCGCGAGAGAATCTGATAAGCCGGTGCAGTGAAGGCAATGCCGACGTGATTGGTGCTCCACAAATGTCCTGCCACACGGCAGGTGCGGCTGCTTGTAATTAAGAGAATTCACTTTGTCATCGTAATGACGGGTGGAAGGGCTGTTGAGTGGCGGCGTGGTGGCGTGGGGGCGATATTAATGGAATGGATAAGCTGAGAGGGGTGATTGCAGGCCTTATGGGTTTGTGGCAGTTATCGGGCACTTCATGAGTCATCCGCGACGGGTTATATTCGAAGTTTGAAGAGATTTAGTTGAACACACACCCCACCTCTCGAAGGCCCGGTACACCATAAAGCCGATTTAATAAAACACAGTTGAAGAACAGAAAGAAATGAAAAAGAAATTATCTCCGTATTGGCAAACGACGCAATTAATTATTCTCTAGGACATCGGCAATTGGAGCAGCTCGAGTGCAAGAGTAGCAGCATTCAGTGCGATTCACGATTTTATCCGTTCAGCTCGGTCTCAGGTGAATCCTTCGGCGAAGCCGCCGCTGTGAGGGGTATCGATTATTCATAGGTCATCGAATATTGCCTACTGCTCCGTATTCTCCACAGAGCGTCTGGGGGAGGGCACGGGAAAAGAAATAAATTGTACTCGAGATTTGCAAACTGATTAACCGGGGAAATAACAAGAAACCGATAAATTGGCAAACGAATGCTGAATTAAAGCAGTTGGCTGCGGCTGTGGTTCGGAACGAGAACAAATGAATGCAAAGATTGTTGGCTGGAGCTCTGAATTGTTGCTTTATCGGGACAAAATTGTCCCTCTCCATTGATTTTATAGTTAGTCTTTAGGTAATCCTTTGGCTTCGTGAAATTGAATGACCTATGGGTCTAAGACATGCCATTTTTCGGTATACTGCCAAGAATTTGGGTTGGACGGTGTTGTCTGCTGCAGCTTGTGTGACTTTTTTTCGTGACGCAGTTGCGCTTTGGTTAGTTGACAATTTGAGTTTCTCGTATTAATTTAGCAAACATTTCGATAGTCAATATTACCCTCATGTTTAATGATGAGGAATGCAATTCTTGACCTTTTCATAAGATCATACTCAGAGCTGCCTTTCTGCGTTTTAAGTTGTTAACCTTTGGCACGTCACCTTGGAACGTTTCAATGCTTAATACTTTGTACATTTTATGCGATTTATTGTGTTTTCCACTTGAAACCCATGGATAAACTTTGCAGGAAGAGAAAACAGGATATTTTCTGCGTCCTTCACTGAAGAGAGGGAAGAAATTGCTTTTCCGAATTTGGATCTGCTGTCCGAAGCAGAATAAGGCTTCTAATGATGTAGTCGAAATTTTATGTCATCAAAGCTGGAAAACGTTATCGAAGGCCTAACTTGATCCACACCTCGACAGAGAAGGACTCTTCCAATAGATAAATTACTTTTAGCATGCGGTTCATGTCCTAGCTATGACACGAACCTCACTCTTGGAAATTTTGCCGCACAACTAGGTACAACCGAAAACACACATTGTGGGAATCGCACCGCACGGTAGATCTTTTCTAAAGTAAGCACACAGTTGCCACCAGTTGAAGTTCAATAATCTTACTATCGATTCCCTGATCAACCATCTGTCAGCCGAATTTGTGAAGTTGCAATCGACGTTAGATCGGAATTTTCAAAGAGGCGACATTGTCAACAGTTAGGTAGAATGTCAGGCAAGAGAACAGCAGAGTTGTGAAAGGCCAACAGGCCTCGGCGTCGGAAAACTAGAATCACAACTGACCCACTTCTTTATCAATCGGAGAATTCAACGCTGTTCACACTCTGAATGGAAGAAGAATGAATATCTTCGTAAGGAACTGTCAAAGAACCGGTAACTAAAGTGCTCCACTTGTGCTCCACGTGGCCTACGCTACCACTTGAAAGCTATTCATGGTCTGACAATGTGTGCAGTCATCGAAAATGCTGCTTACAAGGCAATGCCGCAACAAACAATGAAAAAGGTTCATCAGCTCAACAAACAGAAAAGAAGGCCATTGGAGAGAGCATGCGTCCACTAGGGAGAGCATGCGTCCACTGGGGAGAGCATGCGTCCACTGGGGAGAGCATGCGTCCACTGGGGAGAGCATGCGTCCACTGGGGAGAGCATGCGTCCACTGGGGAGATCATGCGTCCACTAGGGGGAGAATGCGTTCACTGGGGCGACCATGCGTCCGCTGGGGCGACCATGCGTCCACTGGGGCGACCATGCGTCTACTGGGGCGACCATGCGTCCACTGGGGTGACCATGCGTCCACCGGGGCGACCATGCGTCCACTCTGGCGACCATGCGTCCACTATGGCGACCATGCGTCCACTCTGGCGACCATGCGTCCACTGGGGAGAGCAAGCGCGTGGTTAAAAAAACGAAGATAAGTTAAGGCAAGAACGAAGTCGTAAGGCTATATCAAGAATTTCTTTGGAAGCCTGCCAAGACGAAAGCAGTGATCTTTAAGCGGAATCAAAGTAAAACAGAAAAATACATTACTTCTGAAGACTGTTCACGGCTGATACTGTCTAACAAAACGTTCTAGCCGACATATATGACGTCCGACGGTAGGCACGTCCGACGGTCTGATTCGTCTAGAGAAGGGAATTGAAACGGAGACTAAAGGCACGTCCGACGGTAGCCACGTCGGACGGTTTGATTCGTCTAGGGAAGGGAATTGAAACAAAGACAAGCTAAACAAAGTTGACAGATCATAGGCAGGGAGCTCATGCCCCGACTTCATCTTAAATATGCGGGCAGGAAAGAGTGCCGAAGGAGAGTATTCTTAGAGTCGTCTGCTGCAACTATCGAGAAATCAGTCTCCTAAACACCACGTTCGCGATCCTCTCTGGTGTATTGGAAATACAAATCGGCACTCAACACTTGTCTGCGGATTTTAAGGCTGCGTGCATAGCGAAGACCTATACAGTGCATTGACCCTAGCTACAATTCCAGAAAGCTCGTCAGAATGTGTTGAACAGCATCCGCTGCTCCGCCAAGAGCGATTAGAAACTTAATGCCATGTGGCTTTTATAACTTGCTTGCATGCCAGTCAACCTCCACACATGATCTTCCATGATCTGGTTTCCGTCTGACTGAAATCAACGAGGGGAGTTGCAACAGAAGCCACTAAGGGTGAAACAAACTCAATGCTGCCGTCAGCGAAGTGCGCAGAACATTGACGTCTCGAGCAGAATGTTCCAATGGGCATCAGAAATTATGATGTAAACAGGACTTTTGGCTACTCGATGAATAGGGACATCCTCGACAATTCTGACATTTAGCGTAAAACCGGACCTGCCAATGGACGTTTGTTTAATGTCCTTGAAAAGACCTAGCTGGTTTTCTGCAACCCATTGTCTTCCATGTTCAACACATTGAAATTCCAAGTCCTCCTCAATCTAAAGCCGAAAGAGGATGCCTTTGCTGGCTTCGGAAGAGAAGCTCTGCTCTGGTTTGTTCAGTCTGTGCAACAATGGCATCTGAAGAAGGAGATTAAATTAAAAACTAAGCGACTACGTGTGTTTGGTGGTTGTCTGCTGCAGCTTGTGTGTTTGAAGTCGAGTTTCTCGTGTTAATTGAGCAAACATTTGATAGCCATTGCCACCCTCATGTTAATGATGAGGAACACTAATTCTGACCACTTCGCAAAAGCACAGTCAGGGCTGCCGATATGTGGCTAAGGTTGTCATCCTTAATTGATGGCCCTGGATGATGACATATCACCTTGGAGAAACTTCGTCCTTAACACTTTGTTCGAATTCATACGATTTATTTTATACACCGCAATGCAGAAGTGAGGGACTGTAGGGAATTCGGTTCCTATCCTCTCCATGGCGAGGAAAAGACATTATTGGGCAATGTTTAGATCTCACAGTACGATCCAATTTTTGCATTTTCGACCTATTGGTAAAGGTTTTTAAGGCCAGGCAACTTTAGGGACAAACGACAATTATCTCATCACTATTGTCCCCTCTACCTCTTCAGAAAGCATCAATTTACAACAAAATTCATTCAAAGCGTGCTCCAAATACTCATGCCCTGTTTCCCTCGCTGTCCTCGTTTCTCTTTGATTTTCAGTTTACGCTCGTATGACTTCAGGATTCAGAAAAACACGGCCGCCTGTCATTCCGCATCCGCATGTGTTGATTGTTGTGGGCCATAGCCGCAATACAACTCATTTTGAATGAATCTGGGTCCCACCCTCAAGCCCCCGCCCGTTCTGACAGACGGGCGAGACATTTCGAATATTAATTTCATCTCTGCCGGACACCTCTTTACTCTTGACGGCGAAAGCCTTAACCTCATTTCCCATTCCACTCGATGGCACGGCACAATCCATCATGTGGACGTGAAGCCGCAAGTGCTTAGGGTGGACGACAGTAGTCCACGTTGACGGCGGCTGCAGCAATCCACGTAACATCTGGGACTTAGAAAGAGCAAAGTCAGAAATGAATGCAAACGTGAAAAAGTATCACCGAGGATGTGAAAGGATTGGATGAGCCTGTACATAAAGAGAAGGTCGGATGGACTGAGTGCGCGGTCTACTGGTGTGGCATGTTCGACACAGATGTTGGTAGGAGTCACGGGTGCAACTGTGGGATGTTTCGAAGAGGAGCGGGGGGGGGGGGGATATCCTTCGGTCTCCATACATGCACCACCGATCACCACCATGTATATGCAAAATGAATGATTCCGATGGTAAACTGCACTCTCATCGTTACCCGCCATGAACAAGCGGAATCCTCCATTTCATCTGCCGCCAAAGCCCGCCCAAACATGTTTCCTTCACTCCCCAAATCCACTTCTCTGTACATCAAGGCACAGCCCTCCCCAGGAAAAGTCGCCCCATTTGTTGTCTGACACATTACCACTGTTCGGCACACCCGCCACCCTGCCCCGCTTGTTTGACTACAACTCATTTTCGCAATCAATCACCGGCAAGGATGTGTCAAAAAAAATTAATCATCCTTAAAATACTGCGCATTAGGACGAACCCTTTCACAGAAAGTGCTAGGACATGTCCTCCTCTCCAGAGGCGGACACAAAGTCAACGGACAAGTGAAAGCAAGGACGGCCGGAAATAAGAAACGTCCCCTGGTTCTGATTTGCATTTCATCTTGTGAATTGGACGCCTGACAAGGGGCAATGATTTAATTGCCTCGTCTCTGCCAACAGCATCGGACAGGGATGCCGAAATAAATTTCCCCCGTTGTCAAGGCTTTCCTGCTAAAGGGTGACTTTAATCAACATTTTTACATCAATCTTAGCTTGGACAAGTCGCCCGTCGAGAATCCATCACGCTGCCCCATGCGCCTCGACTCCTCCGTGTCCACCTGGACATGGAGGTTCGCATATGACAGTGGACAGTGGTGGAAGTGTGTTGTGCTTTATACTGAAGCAGTTGTAGCCAGAGTCCTTGAACGGTCACTTGTGCAGTGCACACTTAGTGAAGGCTTTCAGAATCTTTTGCTGCTGTTGTGCTCGTACAGCGAACAAGAACGTGCATCAGATCGTGGAGCTCACACATGTTGGAGACTGTAAATTCACAATCTGCGTATGGATGGTGATACGGCTGTTGGGCTCGTCAGCGACCAACAACGTGTATCAGACTGTGGAACTCACACATGTTGGGGACTGTAGATTAAAAATCTGCCTATGGATGGCGATACGCAGATTGTGAATTTACAGTCAGCGAGCTGCACTATTTGATGCACGTTCTTGGTCGCTGCACGAGCACAACAGCCGTATGCGTCCAGCAATTAATTTTCTTGTTCGAAGCGTTTGAAGAGCCCGCACGTTTGTCGCTCGAACCTGGCGAAGGCTCGCGGGATGCCTTATACATCGTCAGCGGTGAATTTCCCACGCGTCTCGAGGAGTACAACCTTGCCATCGGCAGGTCTTTGTTTGAAGTGGAATGGGAGGATGTTGGGAAGGTTTCTTGGTGTCCTTTGTTTCGATATTTCGATGGATGTACATTGTGTCGTAGCGTCTTGGCCTTTTGAAAGTGTTGGAAGAAGCAGATGGGACAACGGCGCTGGTGACGGAGCACCACCGACTGCGACTTAATTGTCAAGTCTACCGAGCTTTACGAAGTCCAATTTTGCTGTCCATGACCCGGTTGCTTCAATGCCCCAATTTATTCACGAGACTTCAATTTCCTTCTTCAGTGGTGGTTAGACGGCACCATCAAGCATGTCGCCATATAATTAGGCATTCCAATAATTCCCGCTATTTGAATTCCTGCCACAAGCAGTGGCTTTCAGTCACCCACTGTTTTGCGAGTTGAATGATATTCTCCATTTGTATTGCCTACTTTTAGGAGCCCTTTCAAATGTGAAGTTGGGTACGTACTTTGGCAGTTGGCAACTGCTTTCGGCTAGGCCTTGCCGTTTCAAGGTCAAACAAGTTCAGCACGTCATTCATTTTCCCGCACGAGAGAAACGTTATCTCTGAGCCTCAATCATTAAGCCCCACTTTGGCACATGACAGCTTCTCTGATTGAAGATGTCATTAAGGCACGTGTATAAATATCGGCGTAGATTCACAACCTTGTCAATGTCTAGTGTCCCCGAAGTCATTGAAAATGAATTCGTTTGGTGAAATATTTGTAATCCTCGCCACAATACTGTCTCCAACATTTAGCGCCACAATCCCCGAGCCCATCTCTTACCTAAGCCAACAGGACTTCCTTCATCCCGGCAGAGCCAATCGACAAACACCCTCTTCCAACGAAGCCCAAAAAACTGGTGATCTTGTCGCCAACTTCCACAACACCTCCGCGGGCAACCCCGAGGAGCTAGGTGAGTATTTCGAAGGAGACATTCGGATTCCGTCTCAAGCACACGCTAGGCTTGGCTACCTCGCCACCAGATATCACTGGCCAAACGGCGTCGTTCCCTACACCATCGAGGGCACATTCAGCAGTGACGAGTTGAAAATGATCGATTGGGCGATGAACGAATTCCGGCAGAAGAGCTGCATCAATTTCAAGCCACGTGCCGGGGAGAATGACTACGTCTCGATAGTTAATAGAAAATCAGGATGTTGGGCGGTGCTTGGTCGGTACGGCGGCAAGCAGGAAGTTAACTTTCAGACCCCGGGTTGCATGTGGAAACGGGGTGTAGTGCTGCATGAGCTAATGCATGCCGTGGGCGTCTTGCACGAGCACAATCGTCACGACCGCGATAGTTATGTGACAATAAACATGCGGAACATACAGAGCGACAAGCAGTTTAACTTTACGAAGAAACCAAAAAATATTGCAGACGGGTTCGGGTATCCTTATGATTACACCAGTGTCATGCACTACTCCGCGAAGGCGTTTTCGTCAAATGGAAAACCAACCATCACACCGAAGGTATGCATGCAGAGTCAAAAGGGGTGCTGACAGAAGATGAGATATTTTCTGTTTGGATTTGCAGATGGACACCGAAGAGGCGAAGAAGATGGGTCAACGGGATGGATTCTCCGAACTGGATCTAGCCAAACTGAGGGCGATGTACAAGTGTTGAAATTGCAAGGGCTGTCTGATTATCCAAAAAATTTCTTCACAAGCATATAGCGTTCATTTCCGTTTTCGAACAGTGGCGCTAGGAATTATTTTTAGAGACGCCACCCTCGGCGACAGCTTTTTATATCCAAAATAAACAATCAACTCATTGAGTTACAAAAATGCTATTTTTTACGACTTCGTTGCATTCCGAATTGCAATCTCTTCATAATTAATTTTCAAACAAACAATTCATTTCAAAGACTCATTTGATAGCGTTTTCAACGCGAATTCCCTGTCTTT
Source organism: Eristalinus aeneus (assembly GCA_955652365.1). NCBI lineage: Eukaryota > Metazoa > Arthropoda > Insecta > Diptera > Syrphidae > Eristalinus > Eristalinus aeneus. Next base: position 5,112,816 of record OY019130.1, on the reverse strand, counting down.
TGTATCTCACATGAATGTGTTCTCTGTGTGCAGCCAATTCGAAAACAAAAACAAAGATCATTAAACCCAGAAATGTGCTCAAAAATGCCGCTACGTGGGAGTTGAAAGAAATTTTGTCAATAAATCGTTTGGGCTTTTAAAAATAAATTATTTTCAAAAGAAAAAAAAAATTCCAGGCAGGAAGACAAAGACAAGACACCAGCATTACGGTGCTCGGTGCTGCTTTGAATGTGTGCGATAAAATAAATCGTTTGTGTACAATTTGTCACAGACTTTGAATTACACTCCACATTTATTGTTTTGATGAAGCAAATTTCTATTTACTATCAGACGAGTTAGATTTTTGAAAAAACGAAGGGTGAATTTGCCTTCAATTTGTTAAATGCGAAGTTGGTTCAAAACATATTTTTATCTTTGTTTAGCATTTATTTATTTATTCAGGATTATCTGTTTCCAAGTTATCCCTTTTAGGCGTTTTAATCCTGAGGCAGCCTTTTTTGCAATCCCCGTGTGTTGTTCCATCTTTAATGTATTTTCTCCTTAGTCGTGGAATAGCGTCATCCTCTTATAAGGTTCTACAGTTATAACCATGTTTTACCACGAACTACAATCTGGTCCAATTTTGACTTGTCGAAGGAATAGCATAAAAAGAGGGTTTGAAAGCACGGCTTATGATTCAGTGGAAAATGTGAAATATTTTACTTATACCCTTTCGTTCGCTTCGTTCGTAGCGTCGCAAGAAAAAAAAAATTGATTTCTGATTGGCGATTCACGGCAATACACAATCAGCAGTTTTTTCCCCACTTCATACAAGTTTACGTCTGCTGATGATGTCCCAAGCACGTTTGGCCCTCAGTTGTTTACAGGACCGTTTAAGAACATGTTGTGCAACCAATAAACGATACTTTGGTACTGGCTCAACTCAAAATCTACCACGGTTCGAATTCGGAATGCAGACTTTTTCAAACAAAATTTCTTTTTGACACGTTTTATATAATAAACAAAAGTTAGGTGTGTTCCCGTACTCGAATAAACAGCTCAAACTAACACAATAACCGTCCCCGTATACCGAAAAAATGGGTTTAACGTCAAATGAGCGCTCTCTCGTGTGAGTAAAATATTTCCCCACCCAGTCCATTTTAACACAAGAAATTTGTGTGGGTATTCTTTTGGTTGTCTGCCAAATTAAATCGTGTGCGTACAGAGATAAGTGAGCATACCCTCTCTTTCTTTATGTATGCGTCTAAAATTTTGTTGTTATTTTTGTTTTCCATAGCGATAAAGTGAATTTGACATTTCTTGATTAAATACTTTACACATTTGGCTTAGATGCGTTCCCGTACTTTGCCTCTTTCAAAGTCAGATTTACTTCTACCCCTTAACAAATGACAGACTTCAGAATTTGGTACAGAAAGTACTGTAAAATGCCTATTTAAGTCGGATAAAACAACTGTCCAAAATCAAGTGAACATTCTTTTTTTAAAAAAAATATGGTTTATCCAGAACTTCCAAAAATAAATCCCCATCCAAAATCAATTCGTAAAAAACACAAAGTTCATGAATTGTCACGGGGAGTCAGCTGATCGATCAACTGTGAAGATTTGCATCTCCTTCTTTTCTCCATCCATGAACGTGGGCACCAGAATAACGCCGCAAAATAATGCAAATTAAATGGATCCCAAAAGTTGAGATAAATACTGCTGCGGAGGTAGCCAAAGGATCTCCGAAGCGCGAAACGTCAAGTGCGTGAAAGAGTGGATTCATTTCAAACGATCAGACTATAGAAGCAAGTAGGATGTTTAAAATCCACAGAAATCAACCAAAGGAAAGTCGAAAAATCAGGAGAAAACTGAAATGTAAGGAAACACAGTTTTGAAGCGATTGAAGGCAAATGATGGAAAATGTATAAAAAACAAGGTGGCTGGTGACCAACCACAATCCACTTTGTATATACATTTATTGGATGGCGCGACAGATCAGGACCAATTATCCTCGTCAACTGCTTGTGTTGCTACTGCAAAAGGAGCCTTCGCCGACTTCGAGACTTTCGTCGACTCCGAGGCCTTCGCCGTCTTCGAGGGCTTAGCCTACTCCGAGGCTTTTGTTGACTCCGAGGCCTTCGCCGACTCCGAGACCTTCGACGACTCCGAAACCTTTGCCTGCTCTGAGGTTTTCGCCGACTCCGAGGCCTTCGCCGACTCCGAGGCCTTTGCCTGCTCTGAGGTTTTCGCCGACTCCGAGGCCTTCGCCGACTCCGAGGCCTTTGCTGTCTTCAAGGGCTTCGCCGACTCCGAGGTCTTTATTGACTCCGAGGCCTTCGTTGACTCCGAGGTCTTCGCAGACTCCGAGGCCATCGCCGACTCCGAGGCCTTCGACGACTTCGAAACCTTTGCCTGCTCTGAGGTTTTCGCCGACTCCGAGGCCTTCGCCGACTCCGAGGCCTTTGCTGTCTTCAAGGGCTTCGCCGACTCCGAGGTCTTTATTGACTCCGAGGCCTTCGTTGACTCCGAGGTCTTCGTCGACTCCGAGGCCTTCGCCGACGCCGAGGACTGCGCCGACTCCGAGGTCTTTGTTGACTCCGAGGCCTTTGTTGACTCCGAGGTCTTCGTCGACTCTGAGGCCTTCGCCGACTCCGAGGCCTTCGCCGACTCCGAGACCTTTGTCGTCTCCGAGGTCTTTGATGATGCCGAAGTCTTCGACGATGCCGAGGCCTTCGCCGACTCCGAGGCCTTCGCCGACTCCGAGACCTTCGCGGTTTTCGAGGGCTTCGCCGTCTTCGAGGGCTTCGCCGACTCCGAGGCCTTTGTTGACTCCGAGGCCTTTTTTGACTCCGAGGCCTTTGTTGACTCCGAGGCCTTTGTTGACTCCGAGGTCTTCGCCGACTCGAAGGCCTTCGCCGACTCCGAGGCCTTCGCCGACTCCGAGGCCTTCGCCGACTCCGAGGCCTTCGCTGTCTTCAAGGGCTTCGCCGACTCCGAGGTCTTTGTTGACCCCGAGGCCTTTGTTGACTCTAAGGTCTTCGCCGACTCCGAGGTCTTTGTTGACTCCGAGGCCTTTGTTGACTCCGAGGTCTTCGTCGACTCCGAGGCCTTCGCCGACTCCGAGACCTTTGCCGTCTCCTAGGTCTTCGATGATGCCGAAGTCTTCGACGATGCCGAGGCCTTCGCCGACTCCGAGACCTTCGCCGACTCCGAGACCTTCGCGGTTTTCGAGGGCTTCGCCGTCTTCGAGGGCTTCGCCGACTCCGAGGCCTTTGTTGACTCCGAGGCCTTTGTTGACTCCGAGGTCTTCGCCGACGCGGAGACCTTCGCCGACTCCGAGGCCTTCGCCGACTCCGAGGCCTTCGCCGACTCCGAGGCCTTCGCCGACTCCGAGGCCTTCGCCAACTCCAACGATAAGGGCCACAAACCTCTTCAGGGGTTGTATTTATGGCAAAAAAGCTGAAAATGAAGGCAATAGAGGTTAAAATGTGACAAACGCGTCAATTTTCTACTGTACACAACTTGACTGTTAAAGAAGTTCAAACAAAATTGGACAGGCTGAGAGATGGGAGTCACATTTTTTGACTACCATAAAAAAAATTAACAAAGCTTGGTTGAGAACTTTTGATCCATCCACCAACATTGTAACCTCTGATCACAATTTTCTTCGGTATCTGCCAAACTCACTTGATGGTCGCAAATAATGTGACGGAAGAGACGCTGACAGGCTGCCTAAGTTCCTCATGGATGAAATTGCGAAGCCACTCTGAAAGAGGATAAAAATATCATATAGCACATCACTCAATAAGGCGCGGCACATGTAGGGGGCGCCACTAACAAAAAAAAAAAGTATATTAAATTAATAACTTTTGTTAGTGGCGCCCCCTTATATATCCCGGGACTTATTGAGTGATGTTATGTACACGATTGAAATTGATTTCTCATTACGACTTTGATTTTCAACAAGTGGATATACGATTAGCGGTGTGGCATCATGTTGTCGAAAATCATGCGATGCAACATGCACGTGTCAATGCGTCGCCTTGTCTCAATCCATTTTTGACATTGAAGGTATCGGTGAGTTCGTTACCGACCTTGGCGGAGCAGCGAGAGCTCTTCATCGTCATCCTACACAATCTGACGAGTTTGGTAGGAATGCCGAAACTAGACATGGCACTGTATAGCTCGTCTCTGTAAAGACTGTCATATACGGCCTTCAAATCGACGTATAGATGGTGAGTGTCGATTTGCACTTCTTGGGTCTTTTCCAGAATCTGTCATACTATAAAGATCTGGTCTATTGTGGACTTCCCATCGCACTTCCTGGATGGCGGTAATGTCTGCTTTGTAGCATGCAAGGGCCTCCGACAGTTGTGCGCCTGCACGTGGCCTGTTAAGGGACCCCACATTCAACGTGCAAAACCGAAAATCATTGTTCTTAAAACGTTTGCTGGTGTCGTCAACAGTTGATCCATTTTTATCCGAGGCATATCGATTTATCTGCGCTTCATGACCATCCATACCTTCAAATTCGGTTCTTTTCGAGGCCAGCATCACAAGTTCACTCCACAACAACCAGCAAAACAGAGCTCACACGACCTCCACCTTGCACCTGACTTCCGCTTGAACAGCTGCATTCGACAGCTGTTTCCCGTCGATCGAAGTAGTCGCCGAAAAACTTCTTCTAATATTTTCCGATTGAAAACAATTTTTCTCACAGCATGTCGGGGTGCTTGTGACATGTAAACATATCCTAGATGAGTCAAAAGTTTCTTATCTCTCGCGAAGAATGAGAATCAAAGGTCACATCGCCACACCAGCCACCTTGACCCACTTCAGAGTGTCTCCGATAAAACAAAAACAAAAACAAAACAACAAAATCAACAGCACACAGAGAATAACAAAAACAAGAACATAACAAGTTACATCAGAAAAAGAACACGCTTCGCAAACAAACCCGTTCAATGCTTTCTGCCTCCAAACAGAAACGAGCACACCAACCGAGCCGAACCTGAGCTCATCACGAGTTGTTGGGAACAAAACAATTAAGCATGAGGCATTAATTCCAAACAATGCAGCCCCCTTTCGGGTGCATGTACGCTTCCTAATTATCTTATCGCAGTAATTGCACTGAGCCAAACCGAGTCGAGCATAACCCGGAGTAGCCCTAATGAGTGCTCTCTTGTAAATCAGTTTGTGATGAATTGGCGGCGCGGTGCACCGCTGTCGAGAGGGAAACTCTCGTAGGGCGGCACAGCTCTCACCGCTGCGCTTCCTTGTGCGTGGAAATTCCGCGACTAATGGGGACATCGTGTTGTACATGGAAATTCCTTCAGTCATAATTGTATGACAAACAGCGTCGAGCGTCGAGCGTCGACAAGCCCACTCCTCATCGACTGTGTGCTCGTTTTTGTGTCATTTCTGCTTAATACCAAGTCATGACAACACCCCATCACGGGGCAAAGTTTGGCTCCTGTTCAGTGCGTTTCGGCAAAAGGAAATGTGAACATTTGAGCCTGAGCGCTCCGCAAGGCTAATTAGATCCTAGAATGTTGTCAGGCGAGCGACTCCATGCAGAGAGTTTGTGAATTATGTTAAATTCTTGATAATGGCCCCCGCCGTTGGCTCGGGCGGTGGACCAAGTTTCGTGTAGGTGCACATTCAAACCTGAGTTCCATGAATCCTGAAGTGCCTTCAAAGAACCATTTATGGTTCAGATGTTTTACCATTTTCAGTTTTTGCAGCTCTGAAAGGCGCCCAGGGGTCTATTCTGTTTCACGTAACCGGTGCATGAACGAATTCCACACTACATGGAAAATTGTTTCGAAAGTTTGTGCTGCCATTTTGAGCACATGCTTCTGGCGTTTTCTTTGAAGCAAGTAATTTGCCGGCCCTTTCAAAAGATTCCAGCAACGCCGACCTTAGGTTGAGGCGAGTTCAACTGCACTGCACCAACGAAGATTTATTTGATGACACCTCACGCGAGGCACGTTCACTCACAATCAACGGCGAAAATCTAATCTCTCGACCACGACCTTTGTTTCCCCCGGACAACCGCCAAAGAGATGCCCATTCGCGGCTGCACTCACGCCCTGTCCCACGAAAAGGTGCAACCACTTAACCGCCGCTGCCATAAAACGAAAACAACACGTTGCGCGAGCCCTTTGTCAAGATCAAGAAAACCCATGTGTGCTTCCAAGGTCCCGTCGCGCGCACCCAAGTCGCGAGTCCCACGTTTCTGGGTTACGGGTGTAAGCCAAATATTTGAATATTCCCCAGATAAAAGCTGCGACTGACGACTCCGAGCGCTTTTCATATCGAGGGCCGTTCATTCATTACGCATTCGTGGCTCGATAAGGTTCCGAGCTGTACTCGCCACACACACGGTGCAGAGCTCCTGAGCTCTAGATACATTCGATTTCGGAAAGTGAGTCTTTTGGCCTAATCTGCTTAATCTGCTTAATTACTCTTAAGTGCGCGCAAATATCCGCGAGTTGAGTATAAATCGCGACCAAGTCGACCGGACCCCACATTCGCCAGTGAAAGCTCGCCGAAATGGACTCGATTCGAATTCCAAAACTCTTCCTGGTTGTCTTGCATGTGACAGTGGCCACGACCAGGGCTTATGTCGTCGACGATGGCAGTCCCAACGACATGGGTGAAGATGACTTTTCGCTAATCGACTTAAGTGCGTTCGCAAGCAACGCGTTCATTGCCCCAGACCAGGAGATCACCGGCAGGCTCGTAGCTGAGTACAGCGTGAACTCCGAGCAGAACCCTGAGGAGTTGGGCGCGTACTTTGAAGGCGACATACTGATACCCCACCGCTTAGACGGCCGCAACGGTCTGATAGCGGCGAGGTCCCGCTGGCCGAATGGGGTGGTGCCGTTCGAGATAAACGGCAACTTCAACTCCTTTGAGATGGCGGTCATTGAGTGGGCGCTGAACGAGTATCACGCGAAGACCTGTGTGCGCTTCAAGCCCCGCACGCGCGAGAAGGACTACATTTCGATTGTGAACGAAAATACCGGGTGCTGGTCGTCCGTGGGGCGAATGGGCGGCAAGCAGGAGGTGAATTTGCAGACGCCGACGTGCATGCTCAAGCGCGGTACTATCCTGCACGAGCTGATGCACGTGCTGGGCTTCATTCACGAACAGAATCGCTACGAGCGGGACACCTACATCCAGGTCCTGCGGCAAAACATCAAGAAGGAGATGTTGGTGAACTTCGAGAAGTCCACGCAAAAGATGACCAATGCCTTGGGCATCCCCTACGACTACAGCAGTGTCATGCACTACTCCCCGAAGTCCTTCTCAAAGAACGGCCTGCCAACAATCATCGCAAAGGTGCGCGGGAAGGTCTAGTGGTTGCAGGGGGAGTGACTAACTTTTGTGTTTGATTTCTAGAGAAAAGACGCAACCGCGAGTCTGATGGGTCAACGCAACGGCTTCTCGTCATCCGACGTGCTCAAGATCAATTTGATGTACAAGTGCAATAGGAAGCGAAAGCCGGTGAAGGACAAGCCGAAGGAGAGCGTTGCGAATTTCGTTCACGGAGGAGCTGAGTATGAACTGGAAATGGAGTATGTCTAGGCTGGTGAAGGGACTCTTGACATTGGAATGGTTTTTCTAAAAAAATAAATTATTTTGTAACTGTTCTTGGGCTTTTTATTGATTGTTGGAATTTGTGGACGTCAAATCTCTGGTGAGGGAATTTTGTGTGGTATTTGGAAGAGTTGCACATTTGGTTTAATTTAAAAATGAAACGATTGAAAGATTAAGTTAGAGGTTAAGTGTGTAGTGAAGTTCGACGGTGTGTAGTTTAAAGCAGTGCCTGGACGTGAATTCGAGGAGTGGGAACGATGAGGCAGTCTGTTTGACTGAGATGCAAGTTCAAGAGAAAACGGACTTTCTAATAATCCTGCATTGCATTGTATGACAGTCCACAGGGAGACCAGGGTCTAACTTGGTCATCAACTGCTTGTATTGAGCTTCTACTCTCACGAGTTAAAGGGACCTGCAGTTTTCTGCCGACTTCCAACGGAACGGACATTGGGAAAGCTTTTTCTTAGACAGTAATTACTCTTTAAGAGTTGTCAGCAGTTCGAAAGAGGTAGAGCTGTGAAAAGTTCGAGGTGTTCAGCTGCGAATCGAACTTACGAGTAGGTGCTCTGTGTGTGAGCATAGCACTCTACTCACTATGGCACGGCGGCCACAACTATAAATCCTGACTTGGTTTATAGTTTTGTTTCTTTTTCGTGTGGCGCTACAGTCCGGGGTGGACCTGGGCATCAACAAACAACCCTCTTCAGCCACCACAGATTGTCGCCAGATGCCTCCACTTGTGTGCTCCACCTCAGCCTAGGTCGTCCTCTGTCCTCTGTCGCGTTGTCCCAATTTCGGCCGACGCAGTGGTGTCCATACGGTCTTCGTGTCCTACCCACCTAAAACGTTGTACCTGAAGACACTTAACCAGGCACATATCGCTGTGCAGCCCATAGAGTTAATCGTTAAATCTTCTCCTCCTGAAACCACCAATGCAAACAGGTCCAAAAATCGCTATCCTAACTTTTCTCTCGAACTAACTGAAGGTTTATCCTCATTTCCTAGTAACGTGAAAATTTCAGCGCCATAAATGAGTGATCAAAGTGTTCAACAATGGCAACTTAGTCTTTCGAGAGAAGGTCCTTTACTCAATTGCACCTTGGGCACAAGGAATGGAGCTATTGGCAAGAGTGGCTCTGCGTTTCATTTGATACTGCTGTATTTGTCTCTACACACGTCGCACCAGAGATGGGCGAAGTGCTTGACTACCTCGAAGTTTCTGCTGCCTAGTGTGACCTTTGGTCCGAAAGATCGATGTTGTGTGTTCTTCCTCGACGACAGCATGAACTTCGTTCTACCCTTATTAACCGCTAGATCCATTTTAGCCACTTTCGCTTCAATGCCACCAAACGCCTCATTGACGGCTCGCTGTGTTCGTCCAATCACGTCAATGTCGTCAGCGTAAGCTAGCAATTGAACTGACTTCTGGAAGATCGTGCCTCTCGTGTTGACTTGTGAGTTATGCACGATCTTCTCGAGGATGATGTTAAAGAAGTAACATGTCATGAAGGTATCGGTTAGTTCGTTACTGACCTTGACGGAGCAGCGAGAGTTCTCCATCGTCATCCTACACAATCTGACGAGTTTGGTAGGAATGCCAAAACTAGACATGGCACTGTATAGCTCGTCTCTGTACACACTGTCATATACGGCCTTAAGATCGATGAAAAGGTGGTGAGTGTCGATTTGCACTTCTTGGGTCTTTTCCAGAATCTGCCGTGATGTGAAGATCTGGTCAATTGTGGACTTCGCTGGTTTGAAACCATGTTGATAGGGACCTGTCAGGTCATGGACAAACGGTTTCAGATACTCACACAATACGGCAGAGAGGATCTTGTATGCGATGTTAAGGAGACTGATCCCTAGATAATTGGCGCACTCAAAGGGGACTCCTTTCTTGTGGACCGAGCAAACGACGCTGAGATTTCACTCATCGGGCATACTATCCTCCGACCAAATATTACAGATGAGCTGGTGAATGCGCCCAACCAGGTCATATCCTGCTGCTTTAAATAGTTCTGGGGGCAGTCCGTCCGCTCCAGCAGCTTTGTTCGACTTCAGCTTGGATATTGCTATCTTTACCTCGTCTAAGTCTTGGAGGCGGAATTCTTGTTCATCATCGTCCAAAATGAAGAGAAAATTCTGCCTAACAGCAGGATTTGGGCCGTCATCGCCGTTATGGAGTCTACAGAAATGAGCCTTCCAGATTCTCAGCACAGACTGTGACTCTACCATGAGTTGTCCATTTTGATTCCGGCAGGCTTCGGTCCGAACTTTGTATTCTCCGGTCAGCTCTTTTACCTTTCGGTATAACTTTTGGACTTCATTCCTGCCATAATACCTTGCCATTTCCTCGACCGAGCGCTTCTCATGCTCCTTCTTTTTCCTTCTGAGAAGCCGGTGCTCTTCCCTTCTTCTCTGTTCGTAGAGCTTACGAACAGCTCCCGTTGTTCGATGCAGCGTCGCCTTATAGGCGTTTTGTTTAGCTGCGTGCGCTCGCCTGCACTCGTCGTCAAACCATGGGTTCCTTCTGGGTGGTGACGTGAAACCCAGCACATCAATAGCAGGTTCTTTGATGGGTTCTTGACAACGTTTCCAGTCTTCTTCTATGGTCAGTGCAGGCAGCGTCGAACTCTGAGCGAGTATCAGGGAGACGCGGTCATCAACGTTCCCAGCGACCTGTTGCGATTGTAGCTTACCGACGTTAAACCGTTTTGGACTGTCTCGACTCCGTTGATCTTTCAATATCCGGGCTCTTACCTTGGCTACAACAAGGTGATGATCCGAGTCGATGTTTGCACCTCAAAAGGTTCGGACATCGAGAATACTAGTGAAGTGTCTGACGTCAATCGCAATCAATCAATCAATCAATCTGGTTGACAGTGGATTGATCAGGGGATTGCTAGATTCCCTTGTGAATGGTCAGGTGTGGGAACCGCGTGCTGGTAACAGAGAGCTTCCGCCGCAAGCCGAAGAGCAACAACCTGAGTCTGTTGGATGTGTTGTCGTTGCCGATGACTCCAGCAAAAACGTAATTTTTTCCCAGCTGAGCGTAAAGTCTCCTGTTGTACCTGGGACACCAATTGTATGTTCTTTTTAGGAGATCATAGAAGTCATCTTTGGTGTTGTCATCCTTGGTGTTGTCATCCTTCTTCTCTGTCCGGCCTTAAGCCCAAATTAGCCTGTTCCTCCCAAATTTAGCCTTGATGCGGATTGTCATGAGGCGTTCGCTGACGGGGTCGTAGCTCAAGACTTTTTGCCTAAGACTACCTCGAACAACAAATCCGCATCCGAATAAGTGCTGCCTTCTCTCTCTGTAGCAAACGCTGTAGTATATGTCGCAGTTTTTCATCGTTTTCTTACCGGGCCCATCCTATCGCACTTCCTGAATGGCGGTGATGTATGCTTTGTAGCAGTCAAGAGCCACCCCAAGTTGTTCGTCTGCATTCGAAACCGAAAATCATTGTGTTAAAAACGTTTAAATGTGCCATTAACATTTGATCTGTCCTTATTCGAGTCGAGCTTTCTGAACTGTAACATTTTACGTGGTAAGGAAGTTAACCTCACGCACAACCCACAGACTGGTAGATCTGGCCCATTATTTAGCCATCGGTTCTCTGCATAAATTGGTTCACCACTCAACGGGTGTTGTGTTGGTCATCTAAGGGGCGCCGTGAGGCGGCTGTATGTCAGCTGTGCACTAGCGAGGGTAGTATTGGCAGCTGGCAGTGTTGAGCGCAATCAACAACTTTACCTCGTGTGGATAGGCCCAACGGCCTTCCTCCCAACGACGATCCAAATTTTCTTAAAGGAGAGAGAACAGAAGCGCGAACAACACTAGTAGTTTATGAGCAAGCTAGACCCTGGTCCCACTGTGGACTGTCGCGCCAACAGTTTTTATTATAAGGTTGTCAAATGTCTCCGCCTTTTTGTCTTTTGAATTTTCCAGCTACGTGCAAAGTGCTACTGGGCTCGTATCTGGCAATACTTTACATCATTTGAAAGGTCTTGACATAGCCTACAAAACGACGCTATGCAAGATTTGCTGGGATATTGCGTTCAACAGTTATAGACGTGTAAAAATGAAGTTCAATAACGCCGAAATTCGCGCTATTTTAAAGCTTTCCTTTGTTAAAGGCAAATCCGCTAGAGAAACGTTCCATGAGATTAATCGTGTTTTGGGGGATGCTACTCTATCACTTAGAACCCCGAAGGAATGGTTTCGACGATTCAGAGCCAATGAAAACGACACCATGGATAAGCCAGCCGGCGGAAAACCTTTGACAACGAATACCGATCGAATCATGGAAATCATTAGATCGGCATGTGGCATCTCGTGACATCGCCCAGGAGATGGGAGTCAGTCACCAAACCATTTTAAACCATCTGCAGAAGGCTGGATACAAAAAAGGTGTATATTTGGGTGCCGCATGATTTGACACAAAAAAACCTTCTGGACCGAATCAACGCCTGAGATAAGCTGCGGAAACGAAACGAACTCGACCGATTTTTGAAGCGGATGGTGACTGGCGACGAAAAATGGATCACATTCGACAATATCAAGCGAAAACGGTCCTGGTTGAAGGCCGGTGAATCGTCCCAAACAATGGCCAAGCCGGGATTGACGGCCAGGAAAGTTTTGTTGTGTGTTTGGTGGGATTGGAAGGGAATCATCCATTATGAGCTGCTCCCATATGGCCAGACGCCTAATTCTACCATCTACTGCGAACAACTGGACCGCCTGAAGCAGGCGATCGCCCAGAAGTGTTCGGAATTGGCCAACAGGAAGGGTGTAGTGTTCCACCAGGACAACGCCAGACCACATACTTCGGTGAGGACTCTTCAGAAGCTCGTCAGGAGTTTGGGTGGGTGATTTTATCGCATCCACCATATAGTCCGGACATAGCCCCAAGTGATTACCACCTGTTCCTGTCCATGGCGAACGCCCTTGGTGTGGTGAAGTTGAACTCAAAAGAAGCTTCTAAGAAGTTGCTGTACGAGTTCTTCGCAAATAAGGAGGGGACCTCTTCGAGGGGATATTATGAAGTTGTCGTCTAGATGGAAATAGATTATCGAACAAAACCGTGCTTATTTGAATTAAATCCGATCACTGTAACACTTTTTATGAAGCATTGAATTAATTGACAACCTTATATTATTAAGAAAAATAATAGTTTTTCTTATTTTTTGAACAGACCTTGTAAGAATTGAAAAGGGGCATTAGACCACTTGATACGCTGAACACTGAAGACATGAGCTAATGTTTTCCTTCCTGCTCTGTTTCCAGCCATTTTCTATCCTCCTGCCACCTGACTTTCCTAATTTTCGACTATTCCCCTTCTCACGTCTGCAACCGCCTCAATCACGCCGTTGATATTTATGAATCCTCTAGGACTCCCCCATGCCACAACCCATTTCTCGCCCCATTTGATGCCCACCTCTGGCAACTTGCATATTCCTGCAGCTCTAAATTGTACACCCTCCAGATGGATGCGATCTTGGCGCTGACTTTATGCGAAATTTATCTCTCGCCGGGAAACAGGGGACTAATTAAACGCGCAAATGTAGAAATTTGCATTTGCAAAGAACATAAACCGCGCTCCTTAAAAAATCCCCATTAAATCACCTCACTTAACGAGTGTCGCATAAAACTCATTCCCGCGCCCATAACACTCATTACCCCTGCGCAAAAATCGCGGCTGCACATCTTCCGCGGCGACTTTATGAATGTCCCAAGGTACACACTCCTTTTTTATCGCGTCCCCAGCAAATTATATCTGAACACCATAAAGCAACACACCGCTTACCACCTACTGCCTCCACTATCAAGATGTTTTGTTTTTTCAGAAGGATTGCACCCACTGATATTTCCTTTTGTTTCTTTTCAGCGTAATAAACTTCTTCTAGCCACAAACAAGAAAATGGGCACTGGTCACTGCTTCTGGGCTGTATTCTACTTTGCCTGCCTATGTAGTGCGTCCCTGTAAGTATCCTTGCGCTCTATCTTTGCCTCTTAACGAGAGGCAGCAAAGTATTTCTTATGAGTTTTGTTCTCGTTTCTTTTTTGTTCACTTTTTATCACTTTGTTCACGTTTTTGCTTTAGTTGGGAATTGTTTTGCGTTTGTTTTGTCTTTCGATTTCGATCAAGTGGGTGTTGAGATGTCGTGACAACGCAAACGCGGATTAACGGGCACCACCGACGCACAAATGCAAAGTGTGCGAAACCAAAAGAAAAACTATGAAAAAACACAAACAATGTTAAATCGTTCTCGGTACAATTGAATTTTTGTTGTTATATGCTCGTTTTGTTTATCATTTTAAAATAAACAATGGCAACGCTTTGCTTCTAATCGATTGAATAACTAAATTGCCGATTCGGGGTACATTCAGGTGCCACGGGGCCGGACGGACATGGAAGGCTTAGCGGCAAGCGAGGATTACATCTAAACGGCAAATAATTTATTCATCGATTAAGTAAGGATCCACCATGCGCCCCACAACTTGCTAACCATCTACCTCTTTCCACCATCTCCACTTGCATTCATTACACTCTCTCTCTCTCACACACAAGCCCATCACCAACCTGAACTAAACAATCACCCAATCACCCCCCACCACCACGCCCCACCCCCTCGATATCGAAATTCAATTTTCGTATCTCAATCATAAATTCCAAGAGATTTTCAATTCCATTAAATCACGTATTTCACGTTTCCACCATTTCAGAGCAAATAATGCAAAAATAAATTTCCGAGAAGTAGAGAAAAAAGTTTTGGATCAAATTTTAGGTGCTGGAAAATATGATGCCCGAATCCGACCATCCGGAATTAATGGAACAGGTAACGATATAACCTTTGGTATTATAATTGAAAAAATAACAAAAACAAAAAGAAAGAAACGAGCCGCGTCCGACGTGCGCGGCGGCGAAGTGGACGTTGAGGGGACTAGCCATAGACACACTTCATAATTCCCTAGATACTTGTGTTTTTTATTTTTACAGTGAATTAGTTTATTCGTACGTATATTTGTTTAATTTTTTTTTTTGAGAGGTTTAAGGAATGAAAGGTGGGCTTCCATGATGGATGGTGGAGGTAGAGTGTAAGTTCTCGAATGGGGCCCGTTTATACATTTTTTCCCCCTTTTGGATCTCTAGGTAACGAATGGGCTTTCGGGGACAGTCAAAATTTAGACAACACAAAACTTCAGGTTGGGTGTATTGGAAGGTCCTAGACTATGAAATAAATTTTGAATACTTTTTTGTTTTGATTTTTGTGGATAATGTTTATATTGCCTTTTATTTTTTTAATGCGAAGACTTGGATACACATTGTGAGACGTTCAGTTTCTAAATTTTTCTAATCTGATATGGTTCGTTTGACCCTATTGAAGTGGAGGTGAGCCGTGTCTCAAGGAGTCTGCTTTGTAAAAGGCGCTCAGCTTCTATCCTTTTGTCGACACTTGTCCAGCAGTTCTTCTTTTTGCACCGCTTAAACTGGGCCTCAACCAACAGGCTTCTCCAGCGAGCACGATATTTCCCCAGCTACCCCCAATTGCACACTCCAGTTGGTGGTGGTGTCATCTCAGGCTAAGCCATCTTCTGTTGGGTTGTCCCAATGTGGCTTGGAATCGAAGAGCAGTGATGTCCATTCGCTCTACATTGTGAGGCGTTCAGTTTCTAAATTTTTCTGATCTGATATGGTTCGTTTGACCCTATTGAAGTGGAGGTGACGGTCTTAGCCGTGTCTCAAGGAATCTGCTTTGTAAACGGCGCTCACCTTCAATCCTTGTGTCGACACGTGTCCAGCAATTCTTCTTCTTTTTGCACCGCTTAAACTGGGCCTCAACCAACAGGCCTCTCGTAGAAGCTTTACAAGGTCTATGCCGCCGCACGGCAACCGAGTTTCAGTGACGGTTACGAAACAATGCAGAACCTTAAATGGTGTGTGCCAAAGCAGTTTGAAACACTTTTGCGTGTAGTCAGTAGATCTCGTGTCAAAATTTTTATGGAGGATATGATCAACGCAGTCTTTCAGGGTATCTACTATTTCACTCATTTCGCACACGTTCAGTCAGTTGGCCTGGCAGTTTAAGTTCGCACATTTTTTCACGACAACTTGTCTTCTAGGAATCGAATGCGTGTTCAATGAATATTTGGCAGCTCATACGACATCGGCACAATTTGACTTCGCTGCAATCAGCGATTTTGATTGGAGTTTTTCCTTTAGGCCCCTCGCTCTTACCACTTTCTTTTTGACTTAAATCAAGAAAAAGTTTTGGGATGTCCCTTCCAGTCCCACCAAACACACTGCAAAACCTTCCAGGCCGTGAATCCCGTCTTGGCTACTGTTTAGGATAATTCACCGTCTTTCAACCACGACCGTTTTTGCTTGATATTGTCGTATGTGATCCATTTTTCGTAGCCCGTCACCATCCGCTTCAAAAATGGTTCGAGTTTGTTTTGTTTCAGCAACATATCGCAGGCGTTGGTTCCGTCCAGAAGGTTTATTTGCGTCAAATCATGCGGCACCCAAATATACACCTTTTTTGTATCCAGCCTTCTGCAGATGGTTTAAAATGGTTTGATGACTTACTCCCATCTCCTGGGCGATGTCACGAGATGTAACATGCCGGTCTAACTCGATGATTTCCATGCTTCGATCGGTATCCGTCGTCACAGGTCTTCCGCCGGCTGGCTTATCCATGGTGTCGTTTTCACCGGCTCTGAATCGTCGAAACCATTCCTCCGCGGTTCGAAGTGATAGACTACCATCCTCCGAAACACTCACGGAACGTTTCTCTAGGGGATTTGCCTTTAACGAAGGAAAACTTTAAAATAGCTCGAATTTCGGCGTTAGTGAACTTCATGTTTACACGTCTATAGCTGTTGAATGCAGTATCCAAACTAATCATGCATAATATCGTTTTGTAGGATATGTCAAGCCCTTTTAAATGACGTACATTGTTACCAGATCCGAACTCTGTAGCGCTTTGTAAAAAGCCGGAAAATTCAAAAGACAAAAAGGCGGATATTTGACAACCTTATATAAAATAAAATAATAATTCTTTATAATTTTATTCACATACCTGTTCTTTACACATACGATAAACAAAAACAACAGAAATTCCAAAGTCAGAACGATTAAAATAGGAACAGCAATTTGTGTTTGCAAAATGCAAACTGATGAACAATACTCGGAAAACTGTTGTATTCTTAAATACTTTAATATTTGGTGTGACCACCGTTGGCTTCAAAAACGCTTTGAAGTTGTCGTTGCATTGATCCAATTAAGTTTTTCATATCATAACGGCCTGGTATCTTTTTCCGATCCTCCTGTATTGCTCTAATTAACTCGTTTTTTGATGTAGGAGCCTATTTCGCCACTTTCTTTTTTAATAATGCCCACAAGTTTTCTATTTGGTTCATGTCTGAACTCTGTGCGGGCGTGTCGAGAACTTTGCTACAATTGTAAAACAACCAAGTCCTGCACAGGAGGGACTTGTGCTTCAGATCATTATCTTGATACAACTCGTATTGCAGCTCTCGAGGATTATCTGGGTTAATGAAGCCGAAATTTTTGGCGCTTTTGGGCGTTTTTCAGGATGTCCAAGTACGGTTCCTTAGTCATTATGTGCTTGAAAATCCTCACCACTCATACTTCCTTGGATGAAATGCATCCATTGTTATTTCGTTCGATAGTAGTACCGTTATATCCAGAAGCCGTTTGTTTGCTCCTTCCTTTTATGCAATGTTTACATTTTCCAAACAATTATTTGACATAATGTACTTTCGTCCCTGTCGGTGCCTTCAAAAAATTAAGTTCAAAGTGAATCTCTTTTTTCAAAGTAATAGATCCCACAAAACACCGTTTCTTGTAGCAGGAATCGAAAATTTTGTGGTCGCCGTGGCGTAGTGGGTAGAGTGCGACGCTCACACGCCGAAGGGTCTAGGTTCGACTTTCAGCTCAACACCATTTTTTCGAATATTTCACGGCACCACCTCTTTCGAGCTGTTGACAACTCTCAAAGAGTAATAACTGTCTAGAAAAAACCTTCTCAAACTCCGCCGTTCGGAGTCGGCAAAAAGCTGTAGGTCCCTTCTACTCGTGAGAGAACAGTAGCGCGCACAACACCAGTAGTTGATGAGCAAGCTAGGCCCTGGTCCCCCGTTGGTCTGTCGCGCCAACAATTATTGTTATTTTTAATCGAAAATTTATACTTTCCAAAGTTCGCAATTCATACCAATGACATTGTTGCATGAATCTGAAATCAATTGGGAATTGATCAAAGAGTTGTTTCCTTCATACTATTCGACCTTACCCTCACAAGTCAGCCTTGCACTTAATATATTGTTAATGTGGCATAAAAAATTCATCACGCATTGATTTCGTCCGCCTTTTGCTTTGTAGAGAGGTTGAAGAATGATTCAAAAGCCAACTGAAGTTTGTTTTGTGACTCCGTACATATCGTGCAACCACAGACATGCTCAGCATTAGTAAGGTGTGAACAATGCAATAACTATTTCGTTCGCATGGAAGTATCCTAATTTTATTTCATGGCGAAAGTTAAGAAAAAGACATTTGGCAACACATTCCTAAAACTCATCGATGTAATATCCATCGTTTAATTTTTTTCACGGTACAAGACCTTGGACAAAAAAACTTTTAATTGAAAAAGACTTGAAATGGAAGAAACTACAAATGTCACATAGCTTCGAAGGCACAGAGCCTATTTGTACTGCGTTTTCAATTGTCTGACTTGTCTCTGTAGATCACCTGCAAGATCGCAAGTCCTTTTAAAAGAATTTACATATGAACTCCTGCATACACCAAAGGATACCAAAATATATAGCATAACGAAATAAATTGCATATGAAACTTCAGTGTAATACGGTTTCAGTAATCCAAACACATTTATTGTTAATATATTAATTTTAGCAACTAAAGGTTAAAACGTTGTATACCCAATACCAGGGAAAAATTGAGACTAACGGAGGGTGTAATGCATGAGGCAAGATAATGATGCAAAGCACACAGCCGGTATAGCAAAAGATTGTTGTATTTAGAACATAAAAAAGATGTTGTCGCATCCTCCCCAAAGTCTGGATCTTAATCCCTTAGAGCACCTTTGGGCTGTTTTTGAAAGAAAGTTTGAAGAAGAACCATTTGCACGAGAGAAGAGTGAAAGACTGCAATTTATGAAGAATTGCAAAAAAATGTATCGTCTGTAACAAAAAACCTGGTCGGATCGATGAACAGAAGATTGCATGAAGCTATGAAAGCGTCCTTTTACACACAAAATATTAAAAAAAATAATTATTTTCTTTTTTTTGTAATGAATTTGCACTATTTTCGATTAAAACCTTTAGTTGCAAAAATTAAAAAATTAACAATAAATGGGTTTGGATTACTGAAACCGTATTACACTGAAATTTCTGGTCCCCTGTGGACTGTCGCACCAAACAATTATTATTATTAAAGTGGTGCTCAATAAAAGCGTGATCCATCGAGGCCATCAATTATACTCCAAACGATCAAAGTTTGGTATAGCTTCAAAACTTCATTCCTGAGAACAGCTGTCTAGTACCAAAAACTACAAAGCGTTAGGGTACTGGCTCTGATGTGGTTGAGTGCACGGGTTTACATAACTTTAGCCTTCCTTGTACACTTAACTGCCAAGCAATCTGTGTGTTACTGAGCTTTTCCATTTGCATGTCGCTCAAATCCCGTGGTCTGCACATGCAAGTCATTTCAATTCATTCCATTTTTGGTGTGTTATTGGATAGAACTTGTTGGGGAACGTGTTTGTGTGTCACTTTCTTCAACAAATGTACTTTCTGAATGTTTCCCAGACTTCTTGCATCAAAGTAACGCTTTTTAAAAAATCTTCCGAATGTGTTTTGTCATGTCGCAGTTACGAGTTAATTATTCCAGCAAAAAATTGACAGATTGGCATTAATGTTGGAGTTAATAAGCAGCTTTGTGTACCCTTGTCGGTTGAATTATCCTGGCATCTGGACGAGGGAGAACTTGATCATTTCGATGGAAGTTTTTCGATTTCGAAGTTATTGCAGTATTTGATCACTGAAAGGGGTAGTGTTTCATTGTTTCTTAACCAAGAGACGACCATTGGCGTTTAGTTTAAGAGGCATACCATCTCGATAGCTTAAGCACTTTCCTCCACATCGGCCTTACACATTAAAGCAATGCTTCTCGAAGACTATCAGTGAAAGTTAAGAATCAATACCGCCAGGGGTAATATCTTTTTTAAAAATAGCAGAGTGTACATATATGGACTATCAACGTAACGCACCGGATTTAAGTCTGCCTTGGTAGTTTTGTTTCCCTGAATTTTGTGCGAAGAATGTAGAAAAGTACGTCAAGGGCAAGTGTGACACTTCTTCGGGGCTCGGTTGTTGGAGTTGCCGTTTTAACTATATTACGATCCCTCAAATCGTCGTTTAACTCTAAGGAGAATTTTGAAATTACAACCCACTGTTACCATTTTTCTTGGTTTGTCTTTCTTTTTTTTCCCTTTCACCCAGAGATGCTGTTTAATATTTATTTATCTTGACGATCGCCGGACCCTAGGCAGAGATCTTGTACGGAACTTTGTACTTAAGACTCAGCAATATCATACCGTCGATTAGTAGATCAAAAACTTCATTCAATTACTGACCACTTTCGAAAATGTGTATCCAAGTTTCGTCCTGTACAGAGTCCTTCAAAGATTGCCATGCCGTCTGCACGACAGTCTTAACTTTCTGTAAATAACTTGTCTATACTGTAAGATACATCTATTCTTTTAGATTTTTCTTTGCAATTTCTTAAGCATTATATCTATGTACAAACAATTTTATTAATTTTCTATAACTTGGATTGAAACACAAAAATAAACAAAAAAAAAAAGTTAAGTGATACATAAATTATTAAGAAGTCAAAAAAAAAAAATTGAAACTAACTTGTTTGTTGCCAACTTATACTGTTGTTCCACATTTTAAATTTTATATATTCTAACATACCCCGTACCGAACAGATGGGCCTGCAATAGTCAGAATCAATCTTTTCGTTCGAAGTATTATGACGATTAGTGACATTAAAATGGTAAGTCCGTGGTATTTTTGAATTGCGCATTTGACAAGCAATCTCTCTTTCTCTCCATCATCTCCAAAATCCAAACTACCAAAATTAACCGCTAAATAAAATACTAAAGAAAATTTTAGTGTCTCAGTTGTACTTTAAACCAAAAAAAACAAAATTGACAAAAAACTACAAAACAAAAAAAAAAAAACATCCAAATTGTGTATGCAAATTAAAAACATTATAATCGCAATATATAAGCGTTAATGAATTTGTTTTTGACTTTAATCATTTATTAATAAATAACTTAGAATTCGATTGCAAAAGAAAACAAAAAAAAAATCATATACATACTTCATATATTTAAAAATATGTATACAATGCAATTTTGATTACTTACTCCCGAATATTGTTACACATATTCCCATAGTTATCATGTGCATATTTGATTCGACATGGAAAAAACATAGAAAACATAGAAAAAAACATAGAAAAAACATAGAAACTCCTGCTAACCAAATGAATCGCTAAAGACAAATTCCCTAAAGTATTCTTCTTCACAAATACAAAATTCCAAGCAAATTTAAATTGATTGAAAATTGGCTTTACTATATGAATCGAATAGAAACAAATCTGGAGGAGGGGAAGAACTTTAGGAATTAAATCCCTACAAAAAAAAAAAGAAAATTGGCTAACCGACATACCATATATATCTGGTTTTCTACATTTTTCAGTTTGACTTTTTGATTTTTTGCGTTCTCTCCTCTCATATCATTGCAACTGAAATTGAATTGTTGTGGTTGAAGCAATTGAATTGAAATTTACTTAAAAACTACATTCTATAGTCAGTTTGTATTTTTAAATCAAATTAAACTAGCAATTACATATACATTTATATATGGAGCAAATTTTCGTTCGGAGTTTTATATTTTCTGTTTTGAGACCCTGCGCAGTGATGACAATGAATATTCCTTGAGTTTGGTTATGTTTTGAAATAAATATATACTTGCTTTCATAGATATCATTTCTGAATTTTGTTTATAGTAAAATTTATTCTGTTTGATTATTTTTTTGGAAATGTTATTGATTTTTCTGGTTTGTGTTTGGTTTCTGGTTTGTTTGATAAATTTCTTGAAAAGACAAATAGTATTGTATTTGCTACGAATACGCGTTTTTCCTCATTTTTCTTCCCTTTCATTTTTAACTAACGAATTTAGATGAAGTAAGAGAAGCATATGCCTTTGTGGTTTGGAATTGGCTTGATTTTGCACTTGTGCAACTAACATTTGAAAATTGAAAGTGATCACACGAAGGAGTATGGCTGTCTAACAGAGCTTAGTTTGGAGGAATGTCACCGACAGTTTGCTAATATTCCGCTAGAAAATTTCATTTAGTTTCGCATGCGAGTGCGACGCACAATGATGAATTGATGTGTCGTGTCATTGAACTGGGTTTCGATTGTAAGTTGTCGCACATCGTATTAAAAATTCAGTTTCATGTGTACAAGAAACACAATTTTCAATTTCAGTGCGTTATTGTATAATCTTGAAGTGGATAAGCCCCGTGTTGTTTTCTACGTGCAAAAGTGTTCAATTTTCGAAATTAAATATTCTGCTGATTTGACAAAGCGCGAAGTGTCCGCAGGATAGTGGTTGGTCGGCGAATTCCAATATACGTGTAAAGTATGCGTACATAGAAACATTTCCCTTTTTCATCCTTTTTACTGCCTTCTTCTGTTGAACTAGTCCTGTCAAAACTAGAATAATAGTCTTGTCCCAAGAGTTAAAAAACAATCTACTATAGATTCTGTGTTAGCGGCGCCCCCTATATGATCCGAGACTTATTGAGTGGTTTGTGACAAGGCGTCTGGTTTTACAACTGATGTGCGTTTTATACCAACGCAGGAATTTTTGCTTTTCCCTCACACTAAATAGCCGAGCTAACTGATTGTTTTTGTGCTCTTATATTTTCATCACGCTCAAGTCGTGTGGTATACATGCACAACAGATCACTCAATAAGTCCCAGGACACGAGGGTTACATTTATATTTCGGGACTAGAGAACAAAAACAAATATTAAACATCAAAAACAGCTTCATTGTTTTTCAAAATATTCCCCATTAAGATCTATACACTTTTGAATGCGTTTGAACCAATTTTCGAAGCACTTTTGCCACTCTGATTGAGGTATCTCCAAAACATGCATTCTGAACGCATCAACCGCTTCTTCAGGTGTCGAAAAACGTTGACCTCTCATTTTATTTTTTACGTACGGGAATAAAAAGAAGTCATTCGGTGCCAAGTCAGGACTATACGGCGGATGACTCATCAAATCGACGTTTTGAGTGCTCGAAAATGCAGTTGTTTGAGCCGATGTGTGAGAACTCGCGTTGTAGTGGTGAAGAGTGATCCATCTTCGACAGTTGCTTTCTCTGATTTCTTGGTGAAGAGTGATCCGTCTTCGGCAGTTGCTTTCTCTGATTTCTTTGTGAAGGGTGATCCGTCTTCGGCGGTTGGTTTTCCTTATTTCTTGGAAGACAACTGGCAAACAAATGGTTGTGTACACCTCAGAATTGACTGTTCTGCGTTGATCTAGTGGTACTGTTGCGACATGTCCAGTTTTTCTGAAAAAGCAGGCGACCATTTGCTTGGAAGTGCTTCATGCGCGAGCAACTTTTGTGGGATTTGGGTCAATTTGTAACACCCATACAGTCGACTGCTGTTTACTTTCGGGCACATCCGCGTAAATCCACGATTCATCACCTGTCACGATGTCATAGACGTGTATCGAAGCACCGCGATCGTTTTTTTGGAGCATTTCTTTAGATCACTCGACACGAGCTTTTTTAAGCGGTTGAGAAATTGCGTGGGATCCAACACGAAAAAAATTTTTTTACCGTCAAATGTCCATGCAATATTGAATGTATTCTGGTCCCACTAATGCCTAAGGCTGTCTCAATCTTACGATAGGTAACATGACGATCTTCCAATATCAGTTGGCGCACAGCTTCAATGGTTTCCGGAACAACAACTGATTTTGGACGACCGTCACGAAATTCGTCTTGGAGTGAACTACGACCTCGGCTGAATTCACCATACCATCGATGAACACTGGTCCTTGATGGAGCTCTATCGCCAAAAATGGGATTAGTTCATCGATGCACTGTTGTTGAGTTAATCCACGTCGAAAGCTGTAAAAAATAATTGCACGAAAATTTTTACGATGTAATTGCATTTTTTGGGTGAGATGAATCGTTTAAGAAACTGTAAACAGCACAAATAGCGCTCGTATGTCAAAACGTTCTGAGTACGTATAACCTGAAAAATGTTACTTTACGATAGAGGTGGCAGTTGCCAGATCGAAGCATTAGGATTGCCGAAACCCGAAATATAAGAGGGAACCTTCGTGACTTTCTTTCGTTTGTGGCGCCCCCTATATATCCTCAGACTTATTGAGCTATGTGTTATGATAAATTTGAATTCTTCTACTGGGCTACTAGAAACAGGTTGTTAACAGACGTAAACGTGTATGCAAGTCACAAAGTCTGAATGCTTTCCATGATTAACAAATTTAAAAAACAAGGGTAAGTGCTTCAGATTCCAAGGACTGACTCTACGGAAGCGATGCAGCGCCAAAGAGCAAACTTAAATGATAAACGTGCTGTTCAAAATCAGCTTAGTTTTCCGGAACAGGTTTTCATTGCCCAATTATCTTTAGGAAACACACTATTATTGTTGACAAGGTTAAATCCTCGCTTTTTAGAGAGTCAAGAAGAAGTAGACAGACTTATTGGATGTCAAGACATTAATGGCCCCTCTAAAGGGGCTCTCTTCTGTGCCGCCGCGGCGTAGTGGGTAGAGTACAATACTCACATGCAGAAGGTCTGCGTTCGATTCTGAACATCTCGAGATTTTTACGGCACCACCTCTTTCGAGCTGCTGGCAATAGTCGAAACTTCGCCGTTGGGAGTCGGTAAAAAACTACTCGTGAAAGAACACTAGTGCGCACAACACAAGTAGTTGATGAGCAAGCTAGGCCCTGGTCTCCTGTAGACTGTCGCGCAATACAATTATTGTTATTATAAGTGGCGCCTCTTCAAGACGTCTTTTCAGAAAACATAAAGTTTTTGTTTTACTGTCGTTTTCTTTAAAATTCATTTTGACAGTTTCTGTTTTTATGGTCTCACGCCTCACTGACGCTTTGCTAACTTTGTCTTATCTGAAAGGACTGCTCTTGGCGAATGAAGTTCAAAAAGTAACATCAGAGACCGTTTCCTTGTCCAACCAAAAAAAATAAAAAATCCAAGATCTCATCTCGTTGAGTTCGTCACCAACATCATAATACTAAACAATCAGTTAAGTTTAATGGAACAGCCAAAATTAGATATGTCATGTTATTGCTCGTCTTTAAGCACGAAGCTGATGTTCGTTCTTGAAATCCTTGCGTGGAAAAGCTAAAATCCTGCCTCCTGTGGACGGCATTGGCAACTCTAGTTAAAGCCTACTGAAACCTCGATGAACAATTTTTGGCCTTCACAGAAAACAGAACGTGTTACCCTTGACGCCACTATAAGTGACTGGTCCAGAATTAGGTGGTAAAGAATTAAATAGAACAGAGTTTCCATTCTTCTGGCATGCTTCCATCAGAACTTTAATACAACCAATGGACTGTCTATCAGTTCCAGCAGCTTTGTTCGACTTTTATCTCTTTATTGACATTACAAACTCATCTTAGTCAGAAGGAAAAAAACCGCCCACCGTTATCAAGATTGAAAGAAATATTCTGCTTGGCACTCAAATCCGGCATAGTCATGGAAATAAAATAGTCTGCGAGAATCTCAAAATTGACTGCTCGTCAACCACATTTTCCTCGTTGTCATCCGAACTTTGTTTTCATCGGACAACTCAGGCTTTAATTTAAAATCTTTAACGATCTACATACATCGTCGCCAGTTCAATGACAACGAATCAAAATTATAAATCATCACTTTCATCGCCCGCATTGACTCGCAATTAAAATAAATAAACATAGAACTGCAAACAAAAACTAAACAAAACAAAACATGTATTGAATTTTTTAAGCATTGTGTTCACTTAGCTCGAAAACTACTAGCATGAGAGTTTACCCCAAAGCTACGGACATCTACAACAAGTATCCAAACCCTCCCCAATTTAAAACTAATCTCATCTAAGCTTGCCGAAGTAAACAAAACATGAACTCTGTTTATAGCTTCTCACCAAACCAATGCATACAAATTCAAATAGTTGAACTACTTTAATAAGCATTTACTTAACGAAACCCTTTTTTCTCTTCATTTTCTTACATTCTTTTTAACATTAGTTTTCTTTTCCTTACATTTTATCAGAGATTAATTTTTCTCTCGCATTTTTCTTAAGTCTTATAGCGAAAGTCGATTTTCTTCCTACCATAGAGTTTGAATATTTTTTGTAAAATAAAAATCAATTTTATCCTAGTCTGTAAGGGAAGGGAACTGCCGCCGCTGTGGTGGCCGAGACCGTGCATTTTTTTCGATTGTTTCTATAGACAGCCCCGAGGATAGAGTTTTGTTTGAGTTTGAAACAGTTGATCTGCTGCTGGGTGGGTATATCTTCATACTTTTAAACAAACAGAAGCCAATGAATAATGCCAAAAGCCAAACAACAAGAAATCTACTGCTAGATACATTCAACTGCAAAAATCTACAAGAAAATTACAAAACAAAAACAAAAACAAAATTATTTAACCAAAAACAAAATTATGGAATTTTCTTTATTTGAATTTCTCTGTTACACTTTTCCCCACGAATACAGGCCCAGCTGTCGTCCGCGTCAACATTTTCGTTCGAAGTATATCAAAAATCGATGATGTCACTATGGTAAGTCCGTTGATAGTGTATCAAAACCATGACGAAATGTGTAAAAAAAAAATAAGAAACAAAATCAAAAAAATGAAAAAAAATAGGAAATAGAAAAAAAAAATATTATTTTGTTGAAAATCACAAATCACAGCAAGACGGAGAGGCTACTCCACTCCACCTTCGAATATACGTGTATATTCCCTAATTTGAGGGCCGACTATGTTTTTCTTTTTCTGTTTTGTTTTCGTTCTATGCTAATAAATGTTCACACATTAACGAGAAAGGAAAGCAACATCTTTGGCGAATGCAACACCACGCAACCTCGTGCGACGTGTACAGACAAACTAACAATCTCAAATGTGAAAAGTCGTTGTCACCTCAGAACAAACAAACAACAAAACAAAAAAAAAACAATTTCACTCAACCGACCGAATCCTATGCTAAGTTCTTTTGAGAAAGCATCTTCGCATTTGTTTACCTTCTAATGCATCTCTGCATTTCACATTTATTTACTGTTTATTTTCATTTCTGATTTTTGTGTACAATTTTACGAACGTTTTGGAAGACGGTATATTTGTATATTCTTTTATCTCTGCTTGGGAATGCTGTAAATACTTTTTTCAAACATTTTTCTACCATTCATTCTTGTGTAATATAGACTCAAAGTGAAATTGCAAATGAACTGAAACAAACGAACATAAGGAACATGTGTGTGTAGGGGTTTTGCTGTGAAATTTGACTGGTAACTTGTTGAAGTAATTGATTTATGGTGGATATGACATGGAAAGACCATGTCAGGAGTGTGCTTTGTTTTGTAGTTGCATGCTTTTAGGCGACATAAGTCACTGGGCGCGTTTTAAAAATCTCCATAAGCTGTGCTGAAACAGCAACTCTTCTGATAAGGCTTTACTTTCAGTTGGATCTTTCTTTTCATCCATTGCGACGCATGTGATGAAGGTGAAGGCACTTCTGCGCACTGTCACTGTCAGTGTCTCGCCTTTGCTCGTGTCAGGTGGCGGCTGTTTGGCGTGAATGTGGTAGGAACCAAAAACCTAAGGTCTATGTCACAGAAGCGCCTCTTGGTTTTTCTTCGGAAAACAAAGAAATTACATTAAATGAAGGTTAGTGCCTGGTAGTGCAATGGACCAGTATTTGAGTCTGACCGATCCAGTGCAGTATATCCCAACCTCCAAGAAAGAATAAAAAGCTAGATGAGTACCTACAGATGAGAAGGGGAACATGTTGGACGATTAGTTCTTTGACTGCTTTCTTGAGTCTAAACCTTTCAGTGACTCAAACCAACTGACATGATTTTGCTTTACTCCTTCTGTAAACTTTTTCTCTCTCTTTGCACTTCAAAAAATAACTCTCCGCCTTTTGGCTAAAATTAACAAACGCACGGATGCAGAATTTTCGGCGTTACATAGTGGGTAAAGAGCGACACTTCTGAACACTGGCTAATGGACACCACGCATTTCACACGTCACTACATCTTTTGAGCTGCTTACGAGTAAAAACTGTCTATAAGAAAGCTTCGTGGTCGCCATGGCGAAGTGGGTAGAGTGCGACATGCCGAATGGTCTAGGTTCGATTCTCGGCTTGAATCTTTCACGTTACCACCTCTTTCGAGCTGCTGACAACACTAAGAATAATAACTTTGTAATAAAGCTTCTCAAACTTTGCCGTTCGGAGTCGGCAAAAAACTGTAAGTCCCTTCTACTCGTGAGAGAACAGTAGCGCGCACAACATGAGTAGTTGATGAGCAAGCTAAGCCCTGGTCCCCTGTGGACTGTCGCGCCATACAATTATTATTATAAAAAAACTTCTCAAACTTCGCCGTTTAGAGTCGGAGAAAAAACTGTAGATCCCTTCTACACGTGAGATAATAGCAATAGAGCGCAAAACATGGGGAGCAGAAAAGAAATGAGGTGCGAGTTCCCTGGTCCTGCGTTGAGGTCTACTGTCTCATATATCTTACGTTTTGGTCTACTGTTTCATATATGTCACACACTTTCAACAGGCAGTGTCCGGATCAAGTTTTCATTGCGTTTTCCTTGAACTTTATGTATTCGGCCCCCTTTCGAAGATCTTTATAAACAAATGACGTGCGACGAAACTAATTCCTGCATCAACGAGGAATAACCTCCGCTCGCACCGCTTCATTTCGGCCAACAAATTGAAGAAACGTCGGCAATTCAGTGTAAAGAACCACCTTTGAATTAGTTTCAAAAGATATTTGTATTCTTCAAACCTATGAAGCAAATGGCAGCTCAAATGGCCGATCTCCATCAACGAGGAATAGCCTCAGTACGCATAGCTTCGTTTCGACCAAAATTGAAGAAACGTTGGCCAATTCAGTGTAAAGAGCCAAACCGAATAAATTTTAAAAACCTCCTATAAAACAAGTGGCCGCTCAAAAGTTCGAACATTTAACAAACATTTGAGCAGATACGCCTTAAATTAAATATATCACTCTATGCCATTTCTTAAGACATAGTCCTTAACAAACTCAGATTGATATGGGACTGAAAGCTCAGCTTTAACTGTTTTCAAACGAGATGACTGGACGGAAGCTGTTTGTGATTTCGCTGTCAGTCTATAGAAAGATTCTGATGACATAGAGTGAAATGGAAATAGAAAGAACTGCTGGTTTTTAAATCATTTGTCAGCACACACATAGTAGAAATTTTAGATAGCCGTAGTCTGGGCAAATGTTCTCATGGGAATAAATTCCCTCTTTGAGAAACATTGCATCCGATAACTGACAACAGCAGCAATCAGGCTGGATTTTGTTCGCAAAATCTTAGCATTCAACTGAAGTAAAATTTGAATATTTTAGAAGTTCTATCATTAAGTCGATGTTTCTGAGTTTAAATGAGGACTTCCTCATAAGTTTTGATGATGTAGCTCCAGCAATGGTGTAGTAAATATGTCCGTCTAGTTGGTATTGATGTGTTTCTTATGCTTTTGAGGTGTACGAATCTGAAAAACTCTTGGCATCCATCTTTATACAACTCGACATAAACTTTCCTTATCTTTATGACCCGATGATCCTCTCTTCTTGAGATTAGGAGTTTAAATCATTATGCTAAGATGTGCATAAAGTGGCAAATAGATCCAACAATCAAGTGAAGAAACAATATTTTTCTATCCACATCTTGGTATGGTTTCATATTACCTTTCAGTGAGAGGTATCCAGAGGACGCTCCGCCGTTTTGTTAATTCTCCAGATTTTACCTCAGTGCTGTTGCACTGGTTGCAGACGTATTTTGTTGAGGTTAAAATGAAAAGGACCCAACTGCTTAGACAAACTGAAATAATAAGAGTTGAGCTTACAAATGAAAAGGACCCAGCTGTTAGACAAACTCAAATAATAAGAGTTGAGCTTACAAATGGAAAGGACCTAGCTGCTAAGACAAACTCAAATAATAAGAGTTGAGCTTACAAATGGAAAGGACCCAACTGCTTAGACAAACTGAAATAATAAGAGTTGAGCTTACAAATGGAAAGGACCCACCTGCTTAGACAAACTGAAATAATAAGAGTTGAGCTTACAAATGGAAAGGACCCAGCTGCTTAGACAAAGTGAAATAATAAGAGTTCACATATTATTCTATTACGTTTTGTGAACGTTTGTTATGACATACACAATTTTTAACGTAGTACATGCCTCATGTTCCGTTTTTAATTTCTATCTACCAATAAGTTTAAAATGCATCCACAACTCAGTCAGTCCGTTTGACCTTGTCTCCTTGTCTCCTCGTCTCTACAAGGCATAGCATTTACGCTGACAGATTTTGTCACTATTCCATCAATCTACATCAACATTCAACAAGTTACCCGTCGAATATGGTCATCCAGCCCTCAGACGATCAAATCTTCCCGGCCTTTCATTCTTCGTCGAAAAAACAACATGTTATTCTCTCCACTCTCCACACTCCACTGACGAACAAAGAAACCTTAAACTGATACTCTCTTCGACGCGATTGAATAGTGACTTCCATTAGCCTTAATCCGCCTTTTCTTTGTGGTGGAAAGAAGCAAACAAAAAATAAAGAATAAATAACTATACATCACATAACAAGAATAAAATATAAATAAACTTAAAAATATAACGTATAGATTAAGTTTTTTTTTTATATAATCTGGTTTGAAAATGTGGATGTTTTGACGTATTTGACGTATTGAGAGAACATAATTTCTTCTACTTATTATATATTACTATGTCAATATTTGTTTGTTTTAGAAAAAAAGAAAATATAACAACAATTCTTAAAACTATATGTTTATTTACAGCATAAAATTAAAAACGAAAAAAAAAAACAAAATTCATAGAATATTTTAATTTCAATTTTTTCACTTTTTTTTTTTTTGTTTTTATTTACTTAGTTTACATGTGGTAATCTGGAATTTCTTTTTTGGTTTGTTTTGAAACATTATTTTCAATTCGACTGATCGCATTTGCATTATTCAATACTTTTGTTGTCATTGAAAGGGAATTTGTGAAATTGATCTTTTATTTATTTTCATACAAATTATTGAATTTTGTTTAACGAATTTCGTTTAGTTGGTTAAATTTTTGAGAATATGTTACTTAGGGCTTCTGTAAAATGTCTTTTTGGATCTCTCTAACTTTTCGAAACAAATATAAACCAAAGAACCAAAACAAAAATAACGATGTGTTTCTATTTCTATAATTATATATTTAGTATTTGCCAATATTACAATTTTTTTTATACATGGCATCTATAGTAATCTAAATACACATTAATTAAGTACAAATAAAACAATAAGTGTATGTTGAATTTCGTTTTTAGTTTTAATTTTTAAGAGAAGAACGAATTGTGTGTAACAGAAAGTGCCTCTTTTTATCAAACGATTTTTTTAAGTACGTTATAACTGATATACTGTGTGCTTTGGTCGTAATATAACATACGTAAGATTTCGATGTTTTTTTCCCCCTCTTTTTACTTCATTTTAAAGGAGTATGTTTTATTTATGACAATTTTAAAATTTCAAATGAAACAGATCTCAGTTCCCTTACATTAATTTTTTTTTAATTCTCGTTCTTATGATTTTCGTTTTCTGTTTCCTTAAATATTTGTACACTCTTAATAACTTTACAAAACAATATATGCATTCTTTATATTAATTTAATTCAATTCACTTTTTTTTAAATTCAGTTCTGAAAAGAGTAAAAATCATCACCTTAAGATGTATTTTATACAAGCATAAGAATTTCGGTTTTCGTTTTATTTTCAAGAACTACGTGGTGAAAAAATTAAATTTTCCTAGGCATACATGAACTAAATCTTCGAGAAGTCGCTAGAAAAAAAAACAAAATAAACATAAAACAAAGTGTGTGGCATATATTTGAATTTGAAACATTTTTCTTGTAGTCTAAGTTTACATTTTTGTTTTGTTTTGTTATTTTTGTGTACATTTCCTTTTGAAGAGATGTGACATATGAAATGGTTTTGTGAAATATTTATATCATCAAATTTCTAACCATGCACTTATTATTTTGATGAGATCCATGTAGACATTTTTTTATGAAAACAATTTTTTTGGTTTGATTTTATTTCTGTTCACAATTCATTCCATTCATGTATTGTTCATTGGCTTTAGTTAATTGGATTCTTATTCCTGTGTTCGAATGTGAATTTCAAATGAGTGTGGAACTTGAAGAAAAATAATTTTTTTTATCAACACAAAAAGAATTTTGAACATTTCCAAATTATGTGATGCGAGTGAACATTTTTATGAGGGACAGGTCAAACTAGTTTAAGCCGATCTAGCACTACTTCTTATTAACCAAAAAAATGAAGAGACGTCGGACAATTCAGTGTAAGGAGCCGAATCAAATAAATTTTGATCTGAATAAATTTGGCAAAAATCCTTATAGAAAAATTACCATACAGGTTTTCGTAAAACAAAATTTGTCTAGTCTGGATACGACTTTTCATAAACAAAACAAAAATGATCAACTCATCTCATTTTATACTAGTTTCAAAAATTCTACAACACATTTCGGATTCTGAGCATTTCTAAATTTCTATTACATAAGTAAAGATTTTCTGCGGATTAACGAACTGTCAACACCCTGTGGATCGCTTGATTAAACTTAATTTGCCGTCATTCCCAGAATTTCTTACCGATCAGAAATTTTACCGCCAAGGTTGGCACTGCGAATTCTTTAAGGAACATCAAAACTTCAATTTCGAACAAATTGCACAAAATGTTGACTGTCGAAAGTCGAAAGGTTGGAAAAGTCAAAGAATTTGCTGACTTTCGAAAGGTTGGAAAAATCAAAGAATTTGCTGACTTTTGAAAGTCGAAAGGTCGGAAAAGTCAAAGAATTTGCAGACTTTCTAAAGCCGAAAGGTCGGAAAAGTCAAAGAATTTGCTGACTTTCGAGAGTCGAAAGGTCCGGAAAAGTCAAAGAATTTGCTGACTTTTGAAAGTCGAAAGGTCAGAAAAATCAAAGAATTTGCTGACTTTCGAGAGTCGAAAGGTCAGAAAAGTCAAAGCACTTGCTGACTTTCTAAAGTCGAAAGGTTGGAAAAGTCAAAGAATTTACTGACTTTCGAAAGGTCGGAAAAATCAAAGAATTTGCTGACTTTCTAAAGCCGAAAGATCGGAAAAGTCAAAGAATTTGCTGACTTTCGAGAGTCGAAAGGTCGGAAAACTCAAAGAATTTGCAGACTTTCTAAAGCCGAAAGGTCGGAAAAGTCAAAGAATTTGCTGACTTTCGAGAGTCGAAAGGTCGGAAAAGTCAAAGAATTTGCTGACTTCCTAGAGTCGAAAGGTTGGAAAAGTCAAAGAATTTGCTGACTTTCGAAAGGTCGGAAAAATTAAAGAATTTGCTGACTTTTGAAAGTCGAAAGGTCAGAAAAATCAAAGAATTTGCTGACTTTCGAGAGTCGAAAGGTCGGGAAAGTCAAAGATTTTGGCCTAAACCTAAAGAACCACCCCTTTATAAATGTCACTCACATTGTTGCGATTTTGATTTGTTCCAAATTTTGAAACATGTGAATAATGTAGGTACATTTTGAGAGTTTCCCATAAATATAAGAGAAAATTAAAAAACGACAAGATAACATATAAATTATTGTAGAAGGGTAGATAACATCCGTATATCTGTGGATTTGAGTAAGAATTGAGTATAAACTGAAATACTTCCGACTTCCGACCATAACTTCAACAATCAGACTTTGTAAGGGCAAATCTATAGAATTAAGGTTATCATGCGAAACATACGTTTTCTACTTGGAAATATTTCCCCTGATTTCTGTTTTTGTGTTTTTATTTTTTTGGTACTCGAAAAAGAGGAAAACTGAAGAGGAACTATCTCAGCAACAAACTTTTCTTTATTTTCAAGGACATAAGTGAAATAGATTTTTGTTTATCAACAAAAGGATATCTCCCTTCCCCAAAAAAAATTACACAAAATCAACATTTTTGTTTTTCAAATATCACCAAATTCAAAATTAACAGCAAACAAAAAAAATTCACTAAATAAAATTATACCATAAACATTTTAGCGAGTAATTTAGCTACCCACGTCTACGTCAACATGTTCCTACGGTCAATTTCTAAAATCGACGATTACAAAATGGTGAGTGAGTTTCTCAGATAAAGAAAAAAAACACAACAGCACAAAATACCAAACACCTGCTATATATATAAATATTAAATCTACTATCTGTGTTTATACAAAAAAAAAAAAATATATGAGAAAAAAAAACAGAATTATTCGTTTAAGTGTTATACATAATTAATCGGTTTTCGTTTTCGGTTTTCATTTTGATTTTAAGTTTTTCATTTCGTTTTGATTTCGATTTATAAATGTAAACGTTGATGATGAGACACTCTGTCTGATATTTATACAAATAATTTTGTTTATAAATATCTGTATATGAAAATTAAACATATATACTACATTATATACATGTCATTTACTATATAATATGATTGTGTAAAATAAAATTGAAGCTTTTGTGTTATTTATTCTTACGGTATTGAATTTCTCTCGTATTTATTTGGAATTTAATCTGAGTTGTCCTTCAGTTGTTTTCTGATTTTCTGATTTTTGGGTTTCTTCTTTCCTTATGGAACATATACTATGTCTGAAACTATAATATATTTACATGTATAATTAAAAGGAAAAACAAAAACTGATTTTACTGACGAGACATATATATTTGTGTAAACGCTTAGATTTCAATTATAATCTCTTTCTTTATATATAAAAAAATTCTTAAAACCAATTAATTCAAAAATCAGTTAGTTATTATTATTTTTCTTTTGTAATTAATTTCTTTTAATTTTTAATTGTTGACAAAATTGCGTCTTTGTGTTTCGTGTAAATTTAAATCTTGAAATACAAATATCGTTTTTTTTCCAAATAATGTTGTGTCAAAATTTCCCTTTTCTTTTTAAATTAATTGAACAGATTAAAAAAAAACACAAAAATATATATTCCTCACTGGCTTTTGCTTTTCACAAATACGTTCTTATCTCTCAAGATTTTGATTAGTTCAGTTTTATTTGGTATTCTATGTTATTCTATGTTTTTGTTTTTCGTTTTCTTCTTCCATGAAAATTGGCTTTAAATATTTCAATTAGCACACACTGAACTTAAGTGGTAACTCCTTTTTCTTTATGAATACGAATTCGAGTTTTTATTTGTGTTTCCTTTTCATTTGGTGATGATTTGGTTGATGTACAAATAAGTAGTGACTCTGACTGGAAATATGACATTTTGAGATTGAAGGAGAGCTTTCTCTGTGAACATAGCAAATTTATTTTAATTTCAAATATTTACTTTTTATAATACAATATTTGCTGCTGATATACAAAAAGTGCAATCACGTGCCGATCCTTGATTTCTCTTATGAGGGATTTTTTTGTAAGGCCAAAGAAGCGTAAGAAGCAATTCGAAATTTACTCAATCGAGAGGAAAACTTAGCTTTTCGGTTTCATTTTTGAAGATTGTAAATTAAAATTAGTTTTGTTTGTATGTACAAAAGTAGTTCACAAATCTTTCTAATAAATAAAGGCATTTCTACGTACATAGACATACGCTTAAGAGTACTTAAGTATGAACATTGTATCAAGCTTTGTCGAAATTCGTGGCCGCCGCGACGTAGTGGGTAGAGTGCGACGCTCGCACGCCGAAGGTCTAGGTTCGATTCCCCGCTCAACACATTGCATTTTTCACGGAACCACCTCTTTTGAGCTGCAGACAGCACTCAACAAATAATAGCTGTCTAAGAAAGATTCCCTTAGACTTTAGCCCTTAGTCTTTTCGAGATATAAGTTTTGCGTGCGACTTTTGGTCCTGTTTGCGTTGATGGCATCTGGAGGAGCAAATTTAATGACGAACTCTATAGGCTCTACAGCGACATGCGCCTGGTCAAGCGTCGACGGATACAGCGCTTAAGATGCTCCGGCCCGAAAAGTCTTTGAATCCGAGTCATTGGGACAACGCAACAGAGAACTACCTACACTAAGGTGGCGCACACCAGTAAAGAAGGACCTCAACCAACTTGGAGTGCGCAACTGGAGACAGCTGGCGAAAGATCGTGCTGGCTGGAGAGGCATGTTGGTTGAGGCCCAGGTCCGCCCCGGACTGTAGCGCCACAAGAAAAAGAAGAAGGAGACAGATTCCCAAATTTCGCGGCGCGGAGTCGACTGTAGGTCCCTTCTACTCGTCAGAGAACTATAGCGCACACAACACAAATAGTTGATCAGCAAGCTATGGACTGGTCCCACTGTGGACTGTCGCGCCATGAAAGAGTTCTTTGTGGTTTGGATCGCCTTAAACAAAGACAGTTTATTTAGAAATCTAAAACAAGTTTGTGTTCCCATTCTTCAATAAGTGCTGTTGCAGTAAATTTCAGGACAAAATTTAAAAATTATATAGAAAGTCTTTTAAGACATGTGAAGGTAGTTCAGTTGAAGATCTTCTTGTTGTTAAATATAATCCGTATGTTCCTTTATTTAAAGTAGTAGGTATACATTTGTGAGATGGAATTACGCAGAATGGTTTTTTAAAAGTAAATGAATTTCGAAATGAATTAAAATAACGATGAATTATTTAAATGACATGCAATTTAATTTGTTCAAAAGAGAATCTTTTGGCATTGAAATTAAGCAAGGTCTTCTTGTATATGTTCACCTCAACTGACTCGGATGTAATCTAATCCAAATATCCCCATTTTCGATGACATTTCCAAGTTTCAGTCTACATTTTGCATGCGTATATGTATACGAGGGTTGCCTTTTATATTTCGGGATTAGAGAGCAAAAACAAATATTAGTCATCGAAAATAGATTATTTTTTTCAAAAAATTCCCCATTAAGATCCACATGCTTTTGCATGCGTTTGAACCAATTGTCAAAGCACTTTTGCCACTCTGATTGAGGTATCTCCAAAACATGCATTCTGAACGCATCAAACGCTTCTCAGGTGTCGAAAAACGTTGACCTCTCATTTTATTTTTTACGTACGGGAATAAAAAGAGGTTACTCGGTACCAAGTCAGGACTATACGGCGGATGACTCATCAAATCGATGTTTTGAGTGCTCAAAATGCTGTTGTTTGAGCCGATGTGTGAGAGCTCGCATTGTCGTGGTGAGGAGTGATCCGTCTTCGACGGTTGGTTTTTCTTACTGCTGGGTGAAGAGTGATCCGTTTTCGGCGGTTGGTTTTCCTGATTTCTTGGAAGACAACTGGCAAACAAATGGTTGTGTACCACGGTACGGTACGGTTGCAACATGCCCAGTTTTTCCGAAAAAACAGGCAACCATTTGCTTGGAAGTGCGCGAGCAACTTTTGTTGGATTTGGCTCAATTTGAAACACCCATACAGTCGACTGCTGTTTACTTTCGGGCTCATACGCGTAAATCCACGATTCATCACCTGTCACGATGTCATAGACGTGTTTCGAAGCACCGCGATTGTATTTCTGGCGCATTTCTTTCGACCAATCGACACGAGCCTATTTTTGAGCGATTCGTATTGTACTCCCCCAACCAAACAAGAAAAAAATCACTTCGCATCTGATAAATTAGTGTCGCCAACTTTAGGTACCCAAAAACACCCTTTAAATATATTTATTATTTAATATTGCCAGAGAACGAACCTAAGCGGTTTTCTATAAAGCAAGCCCTTTAATATGAAATTCTTTACTTACGCAAAAACTTCTCCTTGCCACAATTTATGTTTTGAACCAAGCCGATCGGATCTCTCTTGCTTTTCGCATTCGTTTTTTTCTCTCCAAGCAAAATGTGAGACAAACAAACCAAAACTGTACTTAAGGAAAAACTTTGATGTAAATAAAACATAGAGACTAAAATGTGATTAATTATAATAATAATTGTTGGCGCGACAGTCCACAGGGAGACCAGGGACTAGATTGCTCATCAACTACTCGTGTTGTGTGCGCTACTGTTCTCTCACGAGTAGAAGAGACCTACAGATTCTTGCCGACTCCGAACGGCGAAATTTTACTCTTTGAGTGTTGTCAGCAGCTTGAAAGAGGTGGTACCGTAAAAAATTCGAGGTGTTCAGCAGGGAGTTACGCCGCGGCGGCCACTAAAATGTGATTAAACATATGTGTATTTATGACAGAAGCCACACATTTTAACTGAGCAAGTAGTGTGTGGGTGGCCGCCGTGGCGTAGTGGGTACAGTACGACGCTCACACGCCGAAGGGTCTATGGTCGATTCCCAGCTCAACACCAATTTTTCGAATATTTCACGGCACCACCTCTTACGAGCTGCTGACAACACTCAAAGAGTAATAACTGTCTAAGAAAGCTTCTCAAATTTCGCCGTTCGGAGTCGGCAAAAAACTGTAGGTCCCTTCTACTCGTTAGAGAACAGTACTACGCACAACACGAGTAGTTGATGAGCAAGCTAGGCCCTGGTCCCCCTCTGGACTGTAGCGCCAACAATTATTATTATTATTAAGTAGTGTGTGGGGTTTAAATTAATCTGCGAAACTGTACTCTCTTTTGCGTTGATTAAACATATATCATATGTAGTTTCATATGTATGTTTCATATGTAGGTATGAGCCAGTGTTTCAAGAACTGTGCCAAAATCACGGGAGGCAAAATTTTCTGATTAAACCAGCTATCCTGCGATTTCCAATTCTAATTTTGCATATATGTATATTGTAAAGGGTGATTTTTTAGCTATTATCTTCTTGGCAACACTGGTTTAAAGAACTGACGCACGTTTCGTGTTTTGTTTCACTGTCAGACACCTTCAGTTTGGTCTATAATATAACCATGAATCGTCTTACAAACGAACAACGCTTGCAAATTATTGAATTTTATTATCAAAACGCGTGCTCTGTTAAGAAAGTTCATCGCGCGCTTCTTCCATTTTATGGTCAGTTTAGCGACGAAGCTCATTTTTGGCTCAATGGGTACTTAAATAAGCAGAATTGTCGATTTTGGAGTGAATATCAACCAGAAGCATTGCAAGAGCTACCAATGCATCCAGAAAAAGTCACAGTTTGGTGCGGTTTATGGGCTGGTGGAATCATTGGACCCTACTTCTTCAAAGATGATGAGAATCGTAACGTAACTGTGAATGGTGAGCGCTACCGTGAGATGATATCCAACATTTTTTGGCCCAAAATGCAAGAGCTGGACTGGCATGACATGTGGTTTCAACAAGACGGTGCCACATGCCACACAGCACGAGCAACAATGGACTTATTGAGAGGCGAGTTCGGTGAAAATTTTATTTCACGTTCGGGATCGGTTATTTGGCCGACTTGAGCGTGCTATTTAACGCCTTTAGACTAGTTTTTGTGGGGCTGCGTTAAGGCTCATGTCTATACAGACATTCCCGCTTCGATTGACGCATTGGAAGGCAACATTGAAGCATTAATTCGTGAGATACCGGCTGAAATGTTGGAAAGAGTATGCCAAAATTGGACTAAGCGGATGGACCATTTGATGCTCAGTCAAGGTCAACATTTGCGTGAAATAATATTCAAACATTAACCGTACTATAAAGATTGTATGCATTTTTCCGATTTTGTTGTTGTTTGTTTTTTTTTTTTCAAAAACCTTCCTATAGCTTTTAAAAACTCACCCTTTAGTACGAATTAAAGTATGGGAAAAATACTTTTTTAACTCAGGAGTCAGTATTTTCAGAAAGGGGAAGGGAAGTGTCAAAATAAATTCTTCTTTTAATTTTACGTAGTCACTGAGAGTCCATAAGAGAAATATTCCACATTATACAATATACAGTCCGGGGTGGACCTGTACTTGAACCAACATCCCTCTGCAGCCAGCACCATCTTTGGCCAGCTGCTTCCAGTAGCGCACTCCAACTTAGTTGAGGTCTTTCTTTACATGTGTGTGCCACCTTAGCCTAGGCCGTCCTCTGTTGCATTGTCCCAATGGCTCAGATTCGAAGACTTTTCGGACCGGAGCAGTGATGTCTATACACTCTAAATGGCCTAGACATCTTGATCGTTGTATCCGAAGGCGCTTACCCAGGAGCATGTAGCTGTACAGCTTATACAATTAGTTGTTAAATCTTTGATTCCAGATGCCATCAACGCAAACAGGGCCAAAAATTGCACGCAAAACTTTTTGTAGAATACTAAAACTCCGTTTTACATTCCCTTATTCTGTATGCTCCATATTTTTAATTTTTTTGTTTACTTTATAGGTGTCCAGAAAGCATTGATCTTTTTTTAGGACTCGTTAGTGGTAGCCTCTAATTGAGTATTGTCGGTTCAATTCAGTCATTTATTTAAGCGATTTTCTTCTTCTTTCATATTTATTTTCGTTTGCACCGAAGCAGCATCGTCTCTTGTAGTAGTTCCTTTATCTAACTAAGTTTTCTTGTCGGAACTAGTTTACAATTGATTCCTCTGTCGAGAAAGGACACAGTAGCCTCTTTTTATGTGTGCGACATAGTAAATAATTAACTCCTCTATCGGAAAAGGTATCAGTATCTTCTTTTTTCAATGTGCGACATATTTTTGTTTTAATTCTAATTTTAATTCTAAGAATATTTTAACTCGTAAAATAAAAACAAAGAGTAATTTAAATCCCGGATTGTCGCGCCATACAATTATTAATATTTTTACTCCCGTTCGTACTTTGCTTCGCCTACAAAGTTACAAACATATATTTTTCTTCAGTCGCAGAGTATGGAGAGAGGGTTTCATTTTATATTTCGGGATTAGAGAACAAAAACAAATATCAATCATCGAAAATAGCGTTATTGTTTTTCAAAATATTCCACATTAAAATCTATACACTTTTGCATGCGTTTGAACAAATTCTCGAAGCACTTTTGCCACTCTGGTTGAGGTATCTCCAAAACATGCATTCTGAACGCATCAACCGCTTCTTCAGGTGTCGAAAAACGTTGACCTCTCATTTTATTTTTTACGTACGGGAATAAAAAGAAGTCATTCGGTGCCAAATCAGGACTATACGGCGGATGACCCATCAAATCGATGTTTTGAGTGCTCAAAAATGCAGTTGTTTGAGCCGATGTGTTAGAGCTCGCATTGTCGTGATGAAGAGTGCCGTCTTCGGCAGTTGGTTTTCCTGATTCCTTGGAAGACAACTGGCAAACAAATGGTTGTGTACCACTCAGAATTGACTGTTCTGCGTTGATCTAGTGGTGCTATTGCGACATGTCCAGTTTTTCCGATAAAAAACAGGCGACCACTTGCTTGGAAGTGCTTCGAGCGCGAGCAACTTTTGCTGGATTTGAAACACCCGTACAGTCGACTGCTGCCTATTTTCGGGCTCATACGCGTAAATCAACGATTCATCACCTGTCACGATGTCATAGACGCGTTTCGAAGCACCGCGATCGTATTTTTGGAGCATCTCTTTCGACCAATCGACATAAGCCTTTTTTTGAGCGATTTTCAAATTGTGTGGGATCCAACGCGAGCAAATTATTTTGACGGTCAAATGTTCATGCAATATTGAATGTATGCTGGTCCCACTAATGCTTAAGGTTGTCTCAATCTCACCATAGGTCACATGATGATCTTGCAATATCAGTTGGCGTACAGCATCAATGGTTTCCGGAACAACAACTGATTTTGGACGACCTTCACGAAATTCGTCATGGAGTCAACTACGACCTCCGTTGAATTCACCATACCATCGATAATCACTGGTCCTTGATGAATGTTTATCGCCAAAAATTGATTTATGTTCATCGATGCACTGTTGTTGAGTCGAAAGTTGTTAAAAATAATCGCACGAAAATTTACAC
This sequence comes from Eristalinus aeneus, assembly GCA_955652365.1. Classification (NCBI taxonomy): domain Eukaryota; kingdom Metazoa; phylum Arthropoda; class Insecta; order Diptera; family Syrphidae; genus Eristalinus; species Eristalinus aeneus. The sequence continues at coordinate 5,071,015 of OY019130.1, read as the reverse complement.
GATTTAATTTTGAATTTGAATCTTTTAAGTTACTGTAAACAACGCAACTAGCGCTCGTATGTCAAAACGTTCTGAGTACGTATAACCTCAAAAATGTCAGACTTTACGATAGAGCTGGGAGTTGCCAGATTGCAACAATAGGGTTGCCCAATCCCGAAATATAAAAGGCAACCTTCGTATGCTAACCGACATCGAACTGGACTGGTGAATCTAAGAAACTATTGCTTCCGCAAGTCGAACTCGGTTATGGAACCACTCAGTGAATTTGTTTATCAAGAACGAATTTAATTACTTAGTTAAATCCGAACAGGGCGATGAAATGATTAGGGCAGCAGACTTATTTTGTTCTTTTAAACCACACAGAGTTTTTGGGGAGATATCCCTTGTGGTCGCCGTGGCGTAGTGGGTAGAGTGCGACGTTCACACGCCGAAGAGTGTCGGTTCAATTCCCAGCTTAGCACCGATTTTTAGAATTTTTCACGGCACCGAGCTGCTGACAACACTCAAAGAGTAATAACAGTCTAAGAAAGCTTCTCAAATTTCACGCGCACAACACCAGTAGTTGATGAACAAGCTAGGCCCTGGTCCTCCTTTGGACTGTAGCGCCAAGAATTATTATTATCCCTTGTATGAACTTTTTAAGTGTTATTAGCAACTCGAAAGCGGTGGTACCGTAAATACTGCACTGCGTTCTGGAATCAAATCCAGCACCTTCTTCGTGTATGTCAGCAAACTAACCAGAATTGCTTTTTTCAAGCACTGTATGTTAAAAACAACTTCTTTCGGGAATTCTCACGGGCATCTCACTCGCGGTCGTGCTTGTCAAGTGTAATTGGAGACTCAAGGTGGGCCATTTTTGCCTACGAAAATGTCAATATCATGGAAAGAATGTTAGGAAATAAGACTTTGTATATGGAATCGTAATGGAATTCGGTAGCTGGAGAACGGTTGGTTAAATTTTGTTATAACGTCTGGGTTCTTAATAATGGCAAATAAAAACCCAAGATGTACAGGTCTCCAAAAAATAACACAAAAAGAAAGTTTTTCTATTTATGATTTTAAATTTGCTATGCTAAGCCAGACAAATATGAAAAAATGTAAAGTGTACGCCTTTTCTCAAAATGGCATATTTCCACAAACGAATGTTTAACTAAACAAAAAAATAAAACGTGTGATACAATCAATTTGAACGTACCTGTAAATGTAAATATATCAACTATGTATATCTCTTCGTTTAAGTTTTCTTTCCGTACTCAGTTTTTTTCTGATTTTTGTTTTGGTTTCTTTTTCCTTTAAGCGACACCAAGATTCAAATATTGCCTCACAAACATGTAAATCAATTTAAAAAAAATTAAACGGGGGCACCCAAATGTCCTCAAATTGTACAGTACAAGGTCAACACGGCTTCCATCTTTTGAGCACAAATTCTTCTTATATACCTATATGATTATTTTTTTTCTCTCAAATTCGTCCATGTGGTTCACAAAATGTATAATTCACGCCCTTTACGCTAAGCTTAGTCGAGCGACAAAAGCCGGTAGGACCCCGTCAATCCAGACGACTATGAGTGCCAAGTGTTAAATTTAAGTAAACATTTTTTCCTGGTATGTCTTATGCTAGTAATTGACTTATTCATTGTCTAGAGTAAAATGCCTCGACGAGGTTTATGCATTATTTTTTTTCGCCACCGATGTACAGACTTTTTGATTTCAATTCAAGCTTTTGTTTGTATCGTTTTGGTATAATATTTTTGTATGATTTATGTTTTCTATGTTTATTTACGTAAGTTTGTCAACACGTTTAGGGGAAAATGTGTTAAGTTAAGTGCTAAGTTGTACGCTGACGTCGCTGCAATGATGGTAAAGTAAGTGACTCTTACGGTATTTGCTGGAGAAGTGAATAGAATACTTTTAATTTTATCACAAACAACAAATTTTACATATCCGCTCATCAATTGTGCAGACCAATTTACTTCTCTGTTTTCATCAATCGCCCATCACTCAGACCACCATGATTGTTCAAACTTTATGTACATTTTCGACACAAGAACACCCAATACAGAGTACAATTGTTGAAGGAATCCTAATCTAATGTTTAAGCAGTGTTTTTTGTTTCAGAGGAGAGCAGTGCGGTGTAAACCCTACGGAAGTAGTTCGTTAATCATGTGAATTCTTATTTATCTTTTTTCAGGGCTTTGAGAAACAGAAATTGAAATGTTTAAATAAGTTTTGTCAAGGAATCACAATTGACTCTCACAAGCAAAATAGTTTTAGAGCAAAAATAAGAAACAATTGTATATCCAAACTATGAAGTAATAAATGAGGTCTTTTAGTTCGTTCATTGATTTCATCTTAGTTTGTATACTTAAGACATCATAGCCTCAGTTGATTGATTTAGTTTTTACTTTCGATTCACTTTTGCTCTCATTTCTTTCTTTACTTTCACTGAGTTCACTTGTTTCATTCTTCGTTGAGTTTAGTTTGCCTATCGCTTCTTCTTTCGTTCCGAACTCTCGTATGCTCTCGTGTATTTTTGGATTGAGACCAAACTGTCATTAAGCATGAAATTGAAAACCATGTAAGATGCTGCCTGAAATTAAATTGAATTGCCGTGCTTGCTCGCCCGCTAATGGAATGCTTCGATCTTGCTGCTTTAATCGTAATGTAATTTACTGAATCGTATAAACCGTGTGCATGTTGTTGCTTCTCAAACAAATGAAAAATAATAATACAACTTTCTATGTATTCTATGTTGTAATGCATCTGAATGCCTGTTAATTGTGATGATACCTTTAAGTTTATTGTTTTGCGTTTCAGTTCGGTTTTGATTTAGCTTGCTTTGCATAGGGTAATGCGTTGAATAATCGCTTAATTTGTGCATTTTGCAAGAAACTATCGTTTTTTGAAGAGTTTTCCGCATGTGAGACCAACAAATATGCGCCTTGCTTAGTGTGATGTTGCATCCTTATTTGCCTACCCCCGGATTGATATAATAAAAAAATAACCATAAACTATAAACAATTATGAAAAAAATCGTTTAAATGAAATAGTGTTCATTTAAATTCGGATACCTATATGACTTATATTCACTCAAATTCGAAATGTCATATTCGTTGTACTAATATGTATTTATGTATGCAGGAATACAGCGTGCAATTAACATTTCGAGAGCAATGGACTGACGAACGTCTCAAATTCGATGATCAAAAGGGTGAGTATTTCATTTTTAAATACATGAATATACTCTTCAAACTGTTTTTTTACCTCTTTCAAACGATGGCAGAGTTAGTTTTGTGGAAATGTCCGTTTTTAAGTTATGACTTGGTTTCAGGCAGATTAAGATCTGACAAGATGTTTGATCTTTTTGATGTCAATAAAACGCAGGCAGAGCTTGTCACATATTAGGTGTGTTCCAGTACTTTCTGTACTAAACCCTGAAGTTTGTCATTTGTTAAGGAGTGAAGGTAAATATCTTTCAGATAGAGGTAAAGTACAGGAACGCATCTAAACTAAGTGTGTAAAGTATGTCATTAAGAAATATCAAATTCCCTTCTCGATACACCAACAAGATTTTTCTTGCATACACAGAGATAATGGGTCAATGCTCCCGTACGATGGTTGCCTTTTATATTTCGGGATTAGAGAAAAAAAAGCAAATATTAAACATCGAAAATAGTTTTATTGTTTTCCAAAATATTACCCATTAAGATCAATACACTTTTGCATGCATTTTAACCAATTGCCGAAGCACTTTTGCCTGACTTTTGCTCTGATTGAGGTATCTCCAAAACATGCATTCTGAACGCATCAAACGCTTCTCACGTGTCGAAAAACGTTGACCTCTCATTTTATTTTTTACGTACGGGAATAAAAAGAAGTCATTCGGTGCCAAGTCAGGACTATATGGCGGATGACCCATCAAATCGATGTTTTGAGTGCTCAAAAATGCAGTTGTTTGAGCCGATGTGTGAGAGCTCGCTTTGTCGTGGTGAGAAGTGATCCGTCTTCGACGGTTGCTTTTGCTGATTTCTTGGAAGACAACTGGCAAACAAATGGTTGTGTACCACTCAGAATTGACTGTTTTGCGTTGTTCTAGTGCTACTGTTGAGACATGTCCAGTTTTTCCGAAAAAACAGGCGACCATTTGCTTGGAAGTGCTTCGAGCGCGAGCAACTTTTGTTGGATTTGGCTCAATTTGAAACACTCATACAGTCGACTGCTGTTTACTTTCGGGCTCAAACGCGTAAGTCCGCGATTCATCATGTGTTTCGTCACGATGTCATAGATGTGTTTCGAAGCACCGCGATCGTATTTTTGGAGCATTTCTTTCGAGCCTTTTTTTGAGCGATTGACAAATTATGTGGGATTCAACGCGAACATAATATATTGACGGTCAAATGTTAATGCAATATTGAATGTATGCTGGTGCCACTAATGCCTAAAGTTGTCTCAATCTTACGATAGGTCACATGACAATCTTCCAATATCAGTTGGCGTACAGCATCAATGGTTTCCGGAACAACAACTGATTTTGGACGACCTTTACGGAATACGTCTTGGAGTGAACTTCGATCTCGATTGAATTCGCCAGACTTTTGATAAATACTGGTCCTTGATGGAGCCACGCCGAAAGTTGTAAAAAATAAACGCACGAAAATGTTCACGATATAATTCCATTTGACCGCTCGGCATCGTCAAAAAGCCGTAGGTCCTATATATAAACAATTAAAAAAAGTAGGAAAGTGCAGTTTAAATTTTACAAAAAACGAAAAACGTTTAAGAGTAAGATCGCGACTGTATTCTCGTGTTTTTTTATTGCAAGTCGCGCAACCATATAAAATGACAAATAATCTGAATTTATTCGTGTGTAGTGGCCGCCGTGGCGTAGTGGGTAGAGTGCTCACACGCTCACACGCTCACACGCCGAACGGTCTAGGTTCGATTCCCGGCTGAATTTTTCACGGCACCACCTGTTTCGAGTTGCTTACAATACTGAAAGAGTAATAACTGTCTAAGAAAGCTTCTCAAACTTCGCCGTTTGAAATCGGCGAAAAACTGTAGGTCCCTTCTACTCGCGAGAGAACAGTAGCGCGCACAACACGAGTAGTTAATGAGCAATCTAGGCCCTGGTCCCCCTGTGGACTGTTGTGCCAACAATTATTTGTTATATTTATATAGGTCATTTTAGAATTTTTCGGCTTTCGTTAAATTTTTTAAACATTTCGAATCCCATTCTAATGTTTATCCTCTTTATATTCTAAAATGCAAATAAACATACACCACTGTGAAAAGTTATAGCACCATGTTCGACTTTGTCATTATTACGTGAATTCCTTTTTTTATGGTCAGTCAGGCGCCTCAATTATTGCACAGCATCATTATTCTGTCAGACTTAAAACCCATATACATGGTAATAAAAAAGTGCATCTTATTGTTGAAAAAAGTCCCGTTACCGGAAATGCAACCGCATTTAAATGTGCAAAATAATAGCTCTTCATTCTCAAGAGCGTTTTCGAAGTGTACATCACTATATCGAATTGTTTTGGCTTTAAAGTATATCTGCACATATTTATGTAGTTGATTAAAGATAATATTATGCAGGGGAAACTGTCTTTCCTTCGTCGGCTTTTTTGGTCACTGATCCTCACACACGGAAGTGCTCAATATTTTGTTTCATTGTGAATTTTGTTTTTTTTTGTGATAATTTTAAAGAACATTTAGACTAACATCCACATCCATTTGTAAAAGCAACACAATTAATATCCCCTGGTGAAGGCAGCAATCCCCGTTGAAACGTTAGGATAATAACAATGAAATAACCTAGTTTCATTGGAAATCAACAGTGACAAAAAAAGCCGACGAAGGAAAGACAGTTTCCCCTGCATAATAATAATTGATTTGGTCAATTTTAACAAACAACTTTGATTAAAGACAATGTTTTAAGAGTGCAGCGTTGTTAGCAAAGTGCCTTAGTAAAAAAAAAACTGTTTTCTGTGGGTAAAACTTACAAATTTATGAGTGAAAGTGTTGGGTGCTCAAATCAAATGATCGAAAAATAATGCCAAAAAATACACTGAACAGGAAAAAAATCGTAACTGGCCCCCGCCAATGAACGGCAAAAAGTAAGATTAGTCACACGTAATCCATTTACTAACTCTAGGAAAATAAAAGAGTAGTTTAAATTTATCAGACGACATCAAAAATAAGAAGTAAGCTGGTAAAGAACAGAAAAACCAGAAGTCCCACGACTGTCAAAATTCAAGCTACTAAAACGAAGCGAATTTGCCAAAGAACACCCAAACTGGGGACGTTCTAAATGGCACAACATATTATGGACGGACGAATTGCAAAAAGTTATATTTGGTACTCCTGGCAGAAGAACATTTGTTCTTCTTCTTCTTCCTGTGGCGCTACAGTCCGTGGTGGACCTGGGCCTCAACCAACATGCCTCTCCAGCCAGCACGATCTTTCGTCAGCTGTCTCCAGTTGCGCGCTCCAAGTTGGTTGAGGTCCTTCTCCACTTGTGTGCGCCACTTTAGTCTAAGTCGTCCTCTGTTGCGTTGTCCCAATGGCTCGGATTCAAAGACTTTTCGGGCCGGAGCAGTGGTGTCCATACGCTCTACATGACCCAGCCATCTTAAGCGTTGTGTTCGTAGACTCTTGACCAGCCGCATGTCGCTGTACATCCCATTGAGTTCGTCGTTAAATCTTCTCCTCCAGATGTCATTAACGCAAACAGTACCAAAAATCGCACGCAAAACTTTTCTCTCGAAGAGACTAAGGGCTTCTTCAGCCGCCTTTGGTAACGTCCAGGTTTCCGCGTCATAGGGTAGGACTGGGATGATCAATAATAATAATAATAATAACAATTGTATGGCGCGACAGTCTACAGGGGACCAGGGCCTAGCATGCTCATCAACTACTAGTGTTGTTCGCGCTAGGTCCCTTCTCTCACGAATAGAACGGACTTACAGTTTTTTGCCGACTCCGAACGGCGACGTTTGAGAAGCTTTCTTAGACAGTTATTACTCTTTGAGTGTTGTCAGCAACTCGAGAGAGATGGTGCTGTAAAAATTCGAAAAATTGGTGTTGAGCTGGGAGTCGAGCCTAGACCCTCAGGCGTGTGAAAGTCGAACTCTACCCACTACGCCACGGCGGCCACACTGGGACTATCAAGCGGTTATATAAAGCGAGCTTTGTCCTTCTGAGGAGGGCTTTATTTCCAATTGCCTCTTGAGTCCAAGGAAACAACGATTGGTTAGAGTGATTCTGCGTTTGATTTCGGTACTGATGTTGCTGTCCCTGTTTACCGCGGAGCCGAAATAGACGAAGTCCTTGACTACTTCGAAGTTTCTGCTGCCTAGTGTGACTCTCTGTCCGCGACGTCGATGTTGTGTGTCCTTTCTTGATGACAGCATGTACTTAGCTTCACCCTCATTTACCGCCAGACCCATTTAAGCCGCTTCCGCTTCAATGCCAGCAAACGCCTCATTGACGGCTCGCTTTGTTCGGCCAATCATGTCCGCGTTATCAGCGTAAGCTAGCAAATGAACTGACTTTTGGAAGATCGTGTCTCTGGTGTTGACTTGTGAGCTACGTACGATCTTCTCGAGGATGATGTTAAGTAAGTCACATGACAGTGCGTCGCCAACGATAATTGCATTCCATTTAAAGTCAGTGCATTTGTCGCAATGGGAATTCTTCCTGGAATTTTAGACATTGTCTAGTTCCAGTTTATGCTTTTATTGGTCGCTTTGTCTACACTTGCCTTAGTTCCAATTTCTTCCTGAGTTCTGGTCCGATTCCTTTTCTTCCAAGGCCTTGTCCAGTTGCTACACCAAGTGTTTATCCAAGTCATAAGCCAATTTCGTCCTCATATCTCTGTTCGAGCTACACCCAACTATGGTCCAAAATCGTGACTTTCGTGACTTTCGCCACCAATACTCCCACTCATAAAGCACTCCTGCGTTGTTTACTTTCTCATCTAAGAAGTTTCTTAATCTCTCCTTCTTTCGAAGAGAGAGAGTTTGGGTTCTCTTCAGCTTCCGAATCTCTGATCTTCCACACAATACCTTGCAAAAGTATACCCTTTAATAATTTATTTATTTTTTTTTCTTCTTCACAGGTCGCCTAAAGTATTTAACACTGACTGAAGCAAATCGAGTATGGATGCCCGATTTGTTCTTCTCGAACGAGAAGGAGGGACACTTTCACAACATAATCATGCCAAACGTGTACATACGTATCTTCCCAAATGGTTCGGTGCTGTACAGTATACGAATTTCGTTAACTCTGGCATGCCCAATGAACCTAAAACTATATCCGTTGGATAGACAAATATGTTCCCTGCGAATGGCAAGTTGTAAGTAGACAAGCCCGTCGGGCCGGTGGCCAAAAACTCCACCAAACTGCAAGAAAACCCCTGAAAAACGCCCGTTTCTGGGATCTATTCTCTTTCATCCCACAGACGGCTGGACAACAGACGATCTGGTATTCCTGTGGAAGGAAGGTGATCCTGTGCAAGTGGTCAAAAACTTACACCTACCTCGCTTTACATTGGAAAAATTCTTGACTGATTATTGCAACAGTAAAACTAACACTGGTAAGTTAGCCGGCCAGCGACGCTTTCCGACGCACTCACTGCGCACTTATTTGTCCCCATACTGACGTCTGTTCTCTCCCTTGTTTCTTTTTCTCTCTTTTCCTGTGTTTTCTTTTCATTCCAGGCGAGTACAGTTGTCTGAAAGTCGATTTACTATTCAAGCGAGAGTTCTCATATTACCTTATCCAAATCTACATTCCCTGCTGTATGTTGGTCATCGTCTCATGGGTGTCCTTCTGGCTAGATCAGGGAGCCGTGCCCGCCCGTGTGTCACTGGGTAAGTAGCTGAGTCCCGCCGCGTCAGGTCATTTCAATTTTTGTGTTATTACCACCGACCGTCGTCGTGGCGTCGGTCGCGTCACCACCTGAAGTTGGATAGAACGATGAAGCGGTGTGCCCGCATCACCCCTTCCGCACCGTCACTGTGCAGATAAGAAATATCAGAACTCTCTGCTTGGTGCGAACTTTCAGATGCGAAATTAATCATGCGAACGGACACTGCAACTCTCTTGGGTCGTCAGGTCTTGGTTGCGCTCGCCGTCGTCACGGAGCACACAGTGCGCAATCGAAGATTTGATGTTCGCCTTGATGACGAACTCAAACTCCACTTGAGCGACGAGTGAACAGGTTTTTTTCTCAAAGCCCAACGTCCTTAGACTGCCGGCTTAGTGTTGGTTTATTGCATAGAAGTAAAGTATTTCCGTTTAAAGTTTGATTTTCTTAGAATTTATTTTCTTTTCCGATTTATTCTTACACATGAGTTTTTGAAATGAGGCCGGCGCAAGACCGGAGAGACCCCTTAAGCCTTGAGCATTTTGACACCCCAAGAGCCCCCGGAGGAGCTATCTTCTCCACCGAAAGGGGACAAATATTTACCTCAGCATGAACTTAATTTTCTTTTTGCGAACATTTTTCATTGAGTTTCGGTGATTTTTTGACTTTAAAATTAGCATGTTTTGCGTTATACTTTGACACTCGTTTCTTGACACCCCAATTTCTTAGAGACCGAAGGCTACCTGTTCCGTGCATGAATTGTGTAAGAAAGTAATTTTTTTTAGATTTTAGAGCACACTTTAGCCGCCTTACACTATCAAGTTGACGCTTAATGTGAAGTCCAGGTTGGAGTAACAGGTAGAAGAAAATGCAACTAAGACGTTTCAGGGAATTGTCATTCACACAAACCTACCATCATTTGAAACGCTAATACAACCCCATTGGCTTCCCAGAATAAATATCTTCTTTTACTTACTCTACTAAGGAAAAAGCAATACGATTCAAATGAAGGGACTGCCATTTTGACAACAAGATATTCTGATCTTTACGTGTACAATTTCAAGAGAGTAAAATAGGAAATGTTTCATCTCAACAAATATAAGTGACACTTACGCATACATGGTTTCGTCCTTCATTTTATTTCTTTTTGTTTTTTGTTGCCCTACAGGCCAATAGATTGCGGTAACCAAAGAGCAAATGTGCGTTGTTATTGAAAATTAACATTTCTCAAGTGTTCTCAATGAGATTCTTAACACTACCAGCTTTTAAATTTTCAAAATTTTGCAAAAAAAATCGCTTGCTACAACGCCCAAAATAACTGAAAGAATTTTTTCAGTTTTATTCAAAAAATTTGGTTCCAAATTGTTACGTTTGAACATGAACATGATTTTATTTTAAAAAGTTGGTAAGCTGTTATGACATTTATAATCATAAAGCTGAACTAGAAACCTAATGTGACTATGCGTACGATTGGGTAAAGTGATGTTTACCCTTTTGTACGAGGGTTGCCTTTTGTATTTCGGGATTAGAGAATAAAAATAAATATAAATCATCGAAAATAACTTTATTGTTTTCCAAAATATTCCCCATTAAGAGCTATACACTTTTGTATGCTTTTGAACCAATTGTCGAAACACTTTTGCCACTCTGATTGAGGTATCTCCAAAACATGCATTCTGAACGCATCAACCGCTTCTCAGGTGTCGAAAAATGTTGACCTCTCATTTTATTTTTTACGTACAGAAATAAAAAGAAGTCATTCGGTGCCAAAGCAGGACTATACAGTGGATGACTCATCAAATCGAAGTCTTGAGTGCTGAAAAATGCAGTTGTTTGAGCCGATGTGTGAGAGCTCGCATTGTCGTGGTGAGGATTGATTCGTCTTCGGCGGTTGGTTTTCCTGATTTCTTGGAAGACAACTAGCAAACAAATGGTTTTGTGTCACTTAGAATTAAATGTTCTGCGTTGTTCTAGTGGAACGCTTTCGACATGTTTAGTTTTTCCGAAAAAAGGCGACCATTTGCCTAGAAGTGCTTCATGCACGAGCAACTTTTGTTAGATTTTACTCAGTTTAAAGCACTCTTACAGTCGACTGCTATTTACTTTCGCGGTCATACGCGTAAATCCACGATTCATCACCTGTCGCGATGTCATAGACGTTTTTCGAAGAACCGCGATCGTATTTTTGGAGCATTTCTTTCGACGAGCCTTTTTTTGACCGATTGACGAATTGTGGGATCCGACGCGAACAAATTTGTTTGTTCATGCATTATTGAATGTATGCTGGTGCCACTAATGCCTATGCTTGGCTCAATCTCACGATAGGTCACATGACAATCTTCCAATATCAGTTGGCGCACAGCATCAATTGTTTCCGGAACAACAACAGATTTTGGACGACCTTCACGAAATTCGTTTTGGAGTGAACTACGACCTAGGTTGAATTCACCATACCATCGATAAACACTGGTGTTTGATGGAGCTTCATCTTTAAAAATTGAATTAAGTTCAGCGATGCACTGTTGTTGAGTTAATCTACGTCGAAAGTTGTAAAAACTAATCGCACGAAAATTTTTACTATTTAATTGCATTTTTTGCACGAAATGAATCTTTTAAGTTACTGTAAACAACACAAATAGCGCTCGTATGTCAAAACGTTCTGAGTACCTATAACCTCAAAAATTTCAAACTTGACGATAGAGCCGCAGGTTGCCAGATTGCAGCACTAGGGTTGCCCAATCCCGAAATATAAAATGCAACCTTCGTATCTCAATGCGTGTAAGAAGTTACCTTTTGAAGCCGATTTTCACAGTTTTGTTTGATTATCGGATAATATGTTAGTTTGTAATGTTGTAGTGCAGTCAATTCAGAAAATATTTATTTATTTAGTTAAGAACATATTTTGAATGTTAGTCGACAAAATAAAAAACAGCTATCCTCATAAACACCCGCCCAAAAATAAATTACAAACTCACCTTATAGCTTACAAAAACCAACCGTTTGCATTCTGAAAAATAAGATTCTTTCCAACTTCATTACTTTTGAATATTTCGTTTTTTTGTATCTTAAAATATTTTTATTGCGTTTGGATTATCTAGGATATAGTATTTGAAAATCTCTTCATAAAAATAAACATAAATAAATAGAAACTTATGTACAGTAAGACCAGGTACAACTGTTTTGTAGTGTAGTCCCTATTTTCACAAAACTACAGCTGTTCCCATTTGGTTTCAAATATAAAATAAAATAAAATATATGCCTCACAATTTTGTAGAAATACATGCAATAGGATTGTGCCTTAGAGATTTAGAGGGCTTAACAAGAGATTGAAGCTACGATTTAATAGCTTGTAATCAATGGCGAAGTCTTTGCTTAGAAAATAAACGAAGAAGTTTGCAGTTATATTTCTACCTTACATTTACTTATGTTTATTTTCTTCAAATGCGTTTTCCGTTCTGTCCTGTCGCAATATTCCCCTTATGACTATGTGCGCTTAGGTAAGTTTTGTCCTACTCTTTGAGGCTCATTACGAGTAAGTGCAAAACAGCATTTATCCAACCTGTCCCTAAAAAAATTGAACCATCTTCATCCACCTCCTACCGACCCATGACACTTACGTCCCTACTTTCCAAAGTCATGGAAACGCTGATAAATTGTCAGCTTATGAAATATCTTGCAAACCGAAAGCTTCTTAATGACCGGCAACACAGCTTCCGCAGCAACAGGTCCACTGATGATTTGATCGCATATCTCACCGAAAAATGAAACCAATCTTTGCACAATTTAGGAGAAAGCAAGATCGTTGCACTTCATATTTCAAAAGCATTTGACAGAGTCTGGCATCTCTTGACTCTCTTGTCGAAAACGCGTGCTATTGGCGTCGATGAATCTCTTCATCAGTGGATTAGAAATCACCTTTCGAGCCATTCAATACAAGTTGTTTTGTATGGATTCAAGTCAGGTATTCAGGTCAGGTATAAGGTGGTCATGAAGAATGGTGTGAATGTAACCAGTTGAGAGTTTGGCGATCTTTGCCAATCTCTACCACTTTCACCTTTATTCGGGCATCCTCAAGAACAAGTTTTTCGACTTCTTTGAAGCATTCTCCCGTACAAGCAATAGCCGGGACGCCATAGTAGGGGTCGTCTTCAATGCTCTCTCTGCCTCTCTTGAACTCACTTGACCACTTTCGCACAGTTGATAACGAAGTTGATAACGAATAAACAGCCACCATCTCTTCATGAATAGTTTTGTGACTTATTTCTTGCTTAGTGAGAAATTTAATTACAGCGCCATGCTCAAGTTTCACCATCATCGTTCCAGTTCAGTGGATTAGAAACTACCTTTCAAATCGTTCAATACAAGTCGTTTGGGATGCATTCAGACTGATATTCACCATACTAATGCTGGTGTTCCCCAGGGCTCTGTTTTGTCTCCGACATTCTTCCTCATTTTTATAAATGATCTCCTGTCTATCACTTATAATCCAATTCCCTTCTTCGCTGATGACAGTATCCTCAGCTTTTCACATTCGTTCCCCAGCCCTCGACCCTCCTTTTCGGCCATAGACATGGAACGGCAGCGTATGTCAAGCTCTTTGAATTCTGATCTTGACAGAATAACTTATTTGGGTAAAAAGAATAGAGTGGAATTTAATGCTGTTAAAACTCAGTGCTGTGTACTGTCATTCAAGAGATCTCAAAATAACCTACCATTGTCTATGAATGGCTCCTCCGTTGTTGAAACCGAACAACCGTCCATCCTCGGAATGTGTATCAACTAAACAGTAAGTTGGAACGATCACATATTCGACATCGCCAAAAATGCAGCGAAATGTCTTTGTTTTTAAAGCAATGCAAGAAATATTTCACCCGTTTTCACCTGGCAACAAAATTTAAGGCGTACATCCGCCCAAAGCTTGATTATAACGCTTCTTTATGGTCTGGCGCTCCTAAGAACTCTCTGCACCTACTAGATAGAATCCAACAGCGAGCGACAGTGCTCATTGGTAATAATAATTCTGTCAATCGACTCGCTAGAACATCGACAAAATGTTGCGTCTCTATCACTATCACAAACAGGACCAAAAATCTTAAACAAAACTTTTCTCTCGAAGAGACTAAGGGCTACTTCATCCGCCTTTGGTAACGTCCAGATTTCCGCACTATACAGTAGGACTGGGATAATCAAGCTGTTATATAAAGCAAGCTTAGTCCTTCGAGAGATGGCTTTATTGCTCAATTTTTCTAGAGCCCAAAAATCTTGACCCAAAGAATATTTATAAACATTCGCAAGGAAGGACCGGGAATGATCAGCGAATTAAGTGCTAACAATTCATGTTGCAAAAATACAGGCGCCATTTTTATATGTCAGTGTAATGTATGCTTACAACCAGTGAAGCTTTTAATCCAAGCTTTTTCGCCGTGGTCGCCATGTCGTAGTGGGTAGAGTGCGACACTCAAACGCCGAAGGTTGAAGTTCGATTCCCGGCTCGAATTTTTTGCGGCACCACCTCTTTCGAACTGCTGACAACACTCAAAGAGGAATAACTGTCTAAGGAATAGCTTCTCGAAACTTCTCGGTTTGAAGTTGGCAATAAACTGGAGGTCCCTTCTACTCGTGGGGGAACAGAAGTGCGAACAATACAAGTAGTGGATGAGCAAGCTAGGCCCTAGTCTCCCTGTGGACTGTAGCGACACCCAAATGTTATTTTTATTCACTTCTCTTTCCCAATATCCCAAATATTGAGCTTGATTCATCAAAATATAGGACACACGATTAATTCCACTTCAATAAGACATCAGTGACCACGTAAGGTACTTGTGTACATTATTGTACTTCAAGTGTGCTGCTATAAGCCCGCTTAGGTCTGCACCGATCACCCATACTCTCTCCTTCTCTCTCTTTCTCAGAAGATAGGTGTGAAGGGAGCAACTTTACTTATTCAGTAGCATCTTGCGCTAAGTTAAGTTAGTTTTAAGCATACAAATGTCGAAGAGAGACATAATGAAACTTTAATCATCTAAAATTTGTCTTTTATTTATTTACTATATAATTGGGTATTACATGGCGTCAATGTAAGAAATCTCTGGCTTCTACAAGAACAAACAAAGATCTACATTTGTCTGAGGCTGAAGCTCCAACTAAATGGGAAAAACTTTCCAATTCGCTGTTCTTCGGAAGAAATCACAATAACTGTGCTTCTGTCTCTAGCTGGAGTCCCAAAAAAATTGTTTCTTATTTTTTTGTGGCCGCAGTGCAATAGTGGGTAAAGTGCGATACTTACACGCCGAATGCCCCAGGTTCGACTCTCGGCCTGAACACCTCGCATTTCTCACGGCACCACCTTTTCCAATGTTACTTAGCCACTCATCAACTCAACTTTTTCTGAGACAGTAATCACTCTTTACACTCTTTACAGTCTAAGAAAAAGTTTTCGAGATTTCGCCGTTCAGTGTGGGCAGACACCGTAGGTCAGTACAACATACAACACGAAGAAGCTAAGCCTTGGACCACTTGTGAACTGTTGTGCCATTCAAATCTCCAGTTCCTTACAAATATACGGAGCAACATGATTTGGTATTTCAAAAGTTGGGCCAAGCTGTTCTTTGTCGCAATTTTGCGCTTAGCCATATTTGATTGCCAACCCATTTTTCAGTTGAAGCGAAAGTATCGTCTAGCTTTTCACACACCGCCGATTTACGCTAATCTTTTGACATCTCGAAAGGCGGTAGATTACTTCCTCCTTTTGGACAAGATCATATTTAATTTGTTCAATGTAAGAATTCAGTGAATAAATGAAAAAAAGTTGAAGCGAAGGAAGCGTCTAGCTTTTTACACACCGCCGATTTACGCTAATCGTTTGACATCTCGGAAGACGGTACATTCATCTCTTGAAAATTACGTCCTTCGTTTGGACAAGATCATATTTAATTTGTTCAATGAAAGAATTCAGTGAATAAATGTTTTAAATATTTTTTAAAAAAGTAGTTACACGAAACAACAAACAAATGAAAGTGTCCCTGCCATAACAACCTCCACAAAAAAGTTTTTCTTTTCCTACATAGAGGTCTTACTGTACATCAAAATAAAATTTAAAACAATAAAAATAAATTTATTAAAACAATCTTTTTCAAATAACATAAAATATTTTTTTTCCAAGCAAATTTTAATTAAAGACAACAAAAAAAAACAAAATTACTGATAATATTTCTAGGTGTGACAACTCTTCTAACAATGGCCACCCAAACATCGGGTATCAATGCATCATTGCCTCCCGTATCATACACAAAGGCGATCGACGTTTGGACCGGTGTCTGTTTGACATTCGTATTTGGTGCATTACTTGAATTCGCTCTTGTCAATTATGCATCACGTTCAGGTTTGAATAAATGCTGTAATTGACATGTTTTCTCTTTTAATACGCTTTCTATATATAAAACAAAATAATTTTCCTTAAATGGTGTTTCTTAATTAAAAGCTTTGAAATCTTTCTACTCCTCATTCGTTGTGTACTGTTGTTGCTTATCGTCAAAATAAAACAAACCCTAATTTACCAAAAGTTCCCAAATGAATGTAAATAAAGTTCATAAAGAAAAGCAGAGAAATGAACTCTCAACGTACTTCACTGATTTTCTCTGTTTTTTTGTTACCCACTTTTAATTAATTAACATTGTTGGTATTGCAAATAAAATATATTTCAAATTTGTTATACTCATACAATTTTATGCTAACAAAGTTTATCTTCTTTTTCTCATTTCATCCAAATAAAAACGAACTACAAAAAAAACATATATTTTACAAAATGAAAACACTACACTCAAAAATACTCAACTTCATCTTTTGTATCCTGCTTGTGTTGAAAAAAAATTAAAAAAAAAACTATATATAATTAAAATTGCATTGCTTTACCGCTATTGTGTGTCCGCCACTATTCTTCTCAAACTATCAACTAATTTTCATTGTGCTGCAACAAAAAAAATGTTTGATTATTTTGACCATCTTTTGTTTCATGTTTGTGTTTTTTTCGCTAAATCTTTAAACAAACAACAAATGTGTATGGAAATCATTTTATTTTATCAAATTCCTTCGTTTCTTTTCTTCCTTCTTTTTCTTCATTTCATTTCATCATGCAAACAAATTTCGACATGAATATGTATTTACAAATTTGTTTTATTCTTTTCTGTATTGAATGTTATGTGTAAAAAAAAATATCGCACAAAAAAACTGTTTCCGTTCTTTTCTTTTCTGTTTATTTTTTGTGTACAAAACAATCGAAAAAAAACGAAACAAAAAAACAAACAAAATTCTATGTGTAATCGTGTCTTCATCCATTTATTTGGTGAACAAATAAATTCTTGAAACCATTTTCTACTCCAATGCAACATAAACGGATCGTGCAGCAGACATGCATAAGGAGAATATGAAAAAGAAGCGCCGGGATTTGGAGCAAGCTAGCTTAGATGCTGCTTCAGATCTCCTCGACACAGACAGTAATGCAACATTTGCAATGGTATACATACTTTTCTTATTACAAAAAAAAAATAAATTTTAGTTCCCTTTGTTTAAACAATTAATTTTTATACTGAATTGATTATTTACTTGAGGAATGAAAACAAATGCTTTAAGGAAGATGAAAGAAGTTGTTCCTTCTGAATGACTTATCCTAACTTCCGTCATCTTAATTTTAAATTGGGAATTAATTTAATAGATTTCAAATTCTGTTTGACTATTCTATGTTTTTTCTATGTTTTTCTATGTTCTCAAATTTTATTACTTTCTCGAATTTCATATTTGCCCCAATTGCAAATCACTTTAAGTCTTGAAAATGTAATCAAATTAAAGCAAAGTGTCGTTTTCTCAAGTACATACAAAATTTTACTAACCCACAAACACAATAAACAATTTTCCAATAACGAGAAAAAACATTATTCCTTTTCTTTTGCTTTTTTTTCCTTATTTTTGCATTTCTCAAACATTCCTTTTTCGCCATTCATCGACATCATATGCGCAACGAAATGAATGAAAACAAAAACAAAAAAATGAATATATGAACATAGAAACCACTTGTGCGTCATCCAGGTGATCCACTAGCATTAGAAAAACTTCGACAATGTGAAGTTCATATGCAGCCACCAAAACGTCCAAATTGCTGTAAGACATGGCTGTCGAAGTTCCCAACCAGGTAACATATTTGATCCTTGAATCCCTTAAGCAAAGGATTTCCTTTTTGATGTTGTGATACTATCTTTGAGTATATTATTCCATATATTACTTAACACATTGTGGATTGAATAATTAATATTTTTTTTTTTTTTTGAATTTATTTCTTTTAAAGAATTTTTCTTAATACAATTTTGAAATAAAAAAAATACAAGTTTTCTTCAATTGATTTTCCTGTTCAATTATTTTTCTTTTAGTTTTACTGTTTTGCTGAAACTTACATGAGTAGATGTTTGATAAATTTGAAATAAAAAAAATGTATTTTGGTTTTATAATGTAGATTGCTAGATTTATTCCTACTTATTCCATTACTTTTCCTATTGGCGAACGATTGTTGCTGGCTTTTATACAAGTCTTTGGGGACTTTAATTACATCCATATGCACAGGGGGTGTATTTGACATTCAGGTAATATGTCATACCATTTTCTCCATGCCAAATTGTAGCCAAGACTACAAGGAAAGCCTTTCTAACGCAAAATGTTCACAGTTTTGTAAGTTTTCACATTATTTTCCAAGACAATGTAGTATTTTCGTCTTTGAAGTGGAAAATTCAACATAACTTCTTCTGAATGAGTTCCGTTGACACACAACCTCTTAGATTCGCAAATTGGCAATTCAGAGAAATTAAGTATTCACTCAAACTTATGAAGGCCTTAAAATTCTTCAAAAAGTAAGAGAGTTTACCCGAAAGAAGCCAAGTCTATATTTTTTGAGACTTGCGGAGTTAGTTACTGGGCTACAATTTTTCAAAGTAAAGTCGCAACGCCCCACTTGTCTCCTGCGATGAATTATCGCTTAAAGGGCTTAAAATATCATCAAATAGGTACCTAAACATTATCCAAAAAATTTGCGACTTGCCCTAGAGCTTGACCCTATCAGTGATTTCAGAAATAATTCTGACTTCAGGTCTAAAGCTCAAAATGAATACATTTTTTTCTGCTATGCAATGGGTTTTACGTCTCTAGTCCATTGTCACAAAAAACCCTACAAAGTACGTACATAATGGTCGAAAAATAAATCAAAAAAAGTGAACGGAACCATTAAAGTGACAAAACCCTGGATTTCCGATGACATTTTTATTCTGTGAGTTGCAATGGGTCTTACGTCTCTAATCCACTCTCACAAAAAAAACCGAGAGAGTAAATACGAAATGTTACAAAAATTAATCACAAAAAGTGAACGAAACTATGAAAAGGACAAAACCCTGGCTTACCAATGCCAGCTTCACACAAAAAGTGAACGAAACCATTAAAATGACAAAACCCTGGTTTACCAATGCCAAGCTTCACACAAAAAGTGAACGCAACCATTTAAGTGACAAAGCATGTCTCACCAATTCAAATACTACAGGCAAACTTTATACAACGCATCTTCAGTTTCGTGGCCGCTGTGGCGTAATGGGTAGAGTGCGGAGCTCACACGCCGAAGGTCCAGGTTCGATTTCCAATTGAACATCTCGAATTTTTCACGGTACCACCTATTTCGAGCTGCTGGCAACACTGAAAGAGTATTAATTGTCAAAGCATGGCTCACCAATTCAAATAGCCGCAGAACGTATCACAGGCAAACTTTACACAACGCATCTTCAGTTTCGTGGCCGCCGTGGCGTTGTGGGTAGAGTGCGACGCTTTAACGTTGAAGGTCCAGGTTCGATTCCCAATTGAACATCTCGAATTTTTCACGGCACCACCTCTTTCGAGCTGCGTGCAAAACTCAAAGAGTATTAATTGTTGAAAACAATCTGAGACTTCGCCGTTCAAAGTCGGCAATAAACTGCAGGTCCCTTTTACTCGTGAGAGAATAGAAGCGCGCACAACACGAGTAGTTGATGAGCAAGCTAGGCCTTTGTCCCCCTGTGGACTGTCGCGGCATACAATTATTATTGTAGTTAGTTTCTGGACAAACATTTTTCAAAGTAAAGGCTCAACGACTCACTTGACTTATGACTTGAAGAGCTTAAAATTTTAAATAGGTACATGAGTATTATCCAAAAGATTTGCGACATGTCCTAGAGCTTGATCCACGGAACCATTTACGTGACATAGCATGGCCTACCAATTCGAATGGTTGTGTACGTCCCTAGTCGCAGAACGTGTCACTGGTAAACTTTCCACACCACAACTTCAGTTTGGTGTGGTATGCATGCTCTTTGGCACTTCTCTGAGTTATGGTTTTGATTCCGAATTTCATTCAAACTGAACAACAGTCTGTATACTTCTTGTGCGCCTGAAACGAGTGCAGATGTTTCGTATGCGGTTCGAAAAACAAATTTATACCTTTCCAAACCCCATTTAAAGCACCGTCTGGTCTTCACCGGTCCTTGACAGATTAAGAATCAATAAGAGTTCAACAACAATCGCTCCCATTCTACGCAACATTTATTTTTAAGCTTTACTGATTTTACATCGAGTTTATTGCTACTTCTTTACCCATTGTTACGTAAGACCTTAAAACATATTTGAAACTAATGCTTCACCGACCCAGAAAAGAAACAATGGTGTTTTCAAATCTAAATGCGAAATTAAAACAAACATCTCAAACATTTTTAAAAGTCCCAAGAGCCTTTTGTTTAACCTTTGCTTGGTATTGAACTAAGAAAGCACCATTGTTTCAAATTTTTTATTCAAAGTTTGTATTTTTTTAAACTGTTTTCAAAGTAATTTTCTCGTTTAATAACATTAAC
Organism: Eristalinus aeneus; assembly: GCA_955652365.1. Taxonomy (NCBI): domain Eukaryota; kingdom Metazoa; phylum Arthropoda; class Insecta; order Diptera; family Syrphidae; genus Eristalinus; species Eristalinus aeneus. Next base: position 5,050,235 of record OY019130.1, on the reverse strand, counting down.
TGACTTTCTTCTTGTATCTATTAAAACAAAACCAAATAAACAACTTTTCTCTAGCTCTTAAGAACCACTTGCAAAATGTTCAATTCCCCGAACAGTAAGAACAAAACAAAAGATTACTGAACCGACGAATAGAACATTTTCCAAAGAAAACACAAAAATCTATCAAAACAACAACAAAAACCATGTCTCGTCTGTTATTGTATATACTCGTATATTCGTTTTATTATTGTTGTCAATCACTAAACAAAATCAAAAAAAAAAAAAAAACGAAATGCACAATTATTTTCTCGGTCAAATTTTCAAAAATGCACAGTAATACTTTGTTTACTTTGCATTTACTTTCATCACTAGATACTTTATTCAAAAAACGATCTGATTGATTTTGTCTATTATTTTCATTCTCATTTAATTTATTTTTCAAAAAATTTCAAATTTTGAACAAAGAAAATATGCTAAGAATACGTACTTGTACAGCAGAACTTGCCTAAATCTATACTCCAACTTTTTTAAAGCCTTATTGTATTTGGCCCACTGTCTAATTTTTTTGTACTAATTCAAATTTAAAATGATGTACGCAAAAATTAACATAGAAAATGTACAAATTATGAGTTCTCGAGCAGTCTGGAGCTTAGAAATTTGATTTGATTCTAATGGAAAAGAAATATTTCAGAAACAAAATGAATATACACGAAAATTGACTTAAAACTGAATTTGTTTATTTGACATTTGAAAATGATTGTTCTCTAGTGATCGTTAAATATCGTAAAATCTTAAAACAAAACAATTTACACACAACAAATTGTTTATTTATTAAATATTGTATTTTAGTACACTTTCAATTTATTTATTTTTTCTTACACAATATTTGACTTTAAGTTAAAGTGTTTGTTTTTTGAGTATTATTTCTTAAATATGAGATTGAGATATTGAAATAGGTCGATCATGAATCGCATATTTTCTGACTCATTTTATTGAAAAAAAGCGCAAAAATTCAATCAAAGTATTGTCCGTCGTGTGTGGTACATTTTCCAATTTCTCTAGTTATCTCGAATAGAATCTCATTAATATAAGATTGTCAAATATCTCTCTTCCGCTTTGTTCTCTTCATTTAAAGCTTCATTAAAAGTGTTACAGCTATCGGATTAAGTTCAAATATGCGCTGTTTTGTTCGATAATCTGTTTCCATCTTGACGGCAACTTCATAGTACCCCCCTCGTAGAAGCCCCCCTACTAATTTGAGAAGAACTCGGACAGCCACTTTTCACAAGCCTCTTTTGAGTTCAACTTCACACCACCAAGTGCGTTCGCCATGGACAGGAACAGGTGGTAATCACTTGGCGCTATGTCTGGACTATATGGTGGATGTGATAAAATCACCCATCCGAGCTCCCATACCCTCTAACGAGTCATCAGTGGGAGCTCAGATGGGAGGTCTTATGGCATCCACCATATTGCTCGGATATAATGCCAAGTGATTAACACCTGTTCGTGTCCATGGCGAACGCACTTGGTGGTGTGAAGTTGAACTTAAAAGAGGCTTGTGAAAAGTGGCTGCCCGAATGTGTGGTCTGGCGTTGCCCTGGTGGAACACTACACCCTTCCTGTTGGCCAATTCTGGACGGTTCTGATCGATCGCCTGCTTCAAGCGGTCCAGTTTTTCGCAGTAGATGGTAGAATTAAGCGTCTGACCATATGGGAGCAGCTCATAGTAGATGATTCCCTTCCAATCCCACCAAACACACAGAAAAACCTGCCTGGCCGTCAATCCCGGCTTGGTCACTGTTTGGGACGATTCACCGGCCTTCAACCTCGACCGTTTTCGCTTGAAATTGTCATATGTGATCCATTTTTCGTCGCCAGGCACCATTCGCTTCAAAAATGGGTCGAGTTCGTTCCGTTTCCGCAGCATATCGCAGGCGGCACCCAAACATTAAGCTTTTTTTTGTATGCAGCCTTCTACAGATGGTTTAAAATGGTTTGGTGACTAACTCCCATCTCCTGGGCGATGACACCAGGTCTTCCGCCGGCTGGCTTATCCATGGTGTCGTTTTCACAGGTTCTGAATCGTCGAAACCATTCCTCCGCGGTTCGAAGTGATAGAGTACCATCCCCCAAAACACCATTAATCTCACGAAATGTTTCTCTAGCGGATTTGCTTTAAACGAAGGTAAGCTTTAAAATAGCGCGAGTTTCGGCATTAGTGAACTCCATGTTTACACGTGTATAACTGTTGAACGCAATATCCAAGCCAATCGTGCATACCGTCGTTTTGTAGGCTATGTGAAGACCTTTCAAATGTTTTATAGTATTACCAGATTCGAGCTCTGTACCGCTTTGTACATAACCGGAAAATTCAAAAGACAAAAAGGTGGAATGGAGAGATTTACAACCTCTCTGGTCCTTCTCCACTTGTGTGCGCAAACCTAGCCTAGGCCGTCCTCTGTCGGTTTGTCCCAACAGCACTGATTCGAAAAATTTTTGAACCATGTCCCTACATTTCACTCTACATGGACCAACCATCTTAATCGTCGTTGACGCATCATTGCTCGAAAAATACTTAGTTGTGGAGTGCCATCAAGCTTTCTATTGCGTCGCAATTCGAAATGTTTCTTCTTTAAATAGGACTGGACTGTTTTGGATTCGAAATGTACATACATATTTGTTTCAGAAATAATCTTGAGTGCAAGATAAAAATTAAAAGACTTCCTCTCGCTTTGGAGGCTGAACAACAAGTGCCGCTCCGTTTATTTACAAAATATTCCTGACTTACATCTAACATAAAATTACCTTAAAAGTAACTTAAACCTATGCGCTGCCCAGACGCTGCATCAGCATTATCTCCACACTCGGTTCGCACAACTGTGTTGGCTGCGTTCTGCTGACGCTATGTCTGTGTGTTACTGTGAGAACATTTAGTTCTACACAGTACCGAGCGTATTTGGGGCACTCGTGTTAACTTGCATTGCGTACCTTTCACAAGCGTGACACATGTGATTCCTGATGAGGTAAGGACCGATTTTTTTCCGGGGAAGATATGTCAGGCATTTTTAATTTTTTATGAATAACAAGAAGAGGGAGTGTATTTGTACGTTCAGCGAAAACTGTATCAGTTGAATTAACAGAGAAAATCGGTCAAAATTTGTTAGTAAGTGACGATTTGAGAAGTTAATACTTCTTCAGTCTTTAATCTCTACAGAAAAGACCACAAACAGCGAAAAAAATGGCTGTCCAACGGCCCCACTTGTCGGAATAAAAAGCACCTTTGGCTACAGCTTAATTTCAAAGGCTCGGAATAACCGCCAAACATTAGACGAAATGTTTCTACAAGCGACAGTAGGCATTGTAATAAAGGGTGTCCCAACAAGAACACAAGATTTAAATTTTAAATGAAACTATTGAATTGTTTCTCTGGCTGTCTGAGACGTGGCGCCGTCTTCTTGAAACCACATCCCCTCCACATTCATTTCATCAATTCGAGGCAGGAAAAAATTGGTTATCATTCACGATACCGAATACCATTGACTGTTTGCGCTTGACCTGACTCATTTTCATCAAAAAACAAGGTCCAATGATTCCTCCAACCCAGAATCCACACCACACAGTGACACGTTGAGGATGCATTTGCGTCTCGTGAATCACTCGAGGATTTTCCTCGCCCCAAATGCGACAATTCTGCCTAATGACGAAGCCATCAAGATGGAAATGAGCCTCGTCACTAAAGATGATTTTATCGGTAAAATTAGCATTTTCATATTGTCTCTCCAATGCCCAATTAACGAACTCCCTTCGCTGTGCATGGTCAGCTTGCTTCAGTTCCTGAGTCAATTGAACTTTGAATGCATGAGGATGCAAATCTTTCGTCAAAATTCGCTGCGTAGTGGATTTGGAAACACCAATTTGCTAAGCTCGGTGTCGAATTGAGGTGGATGGAGTTTGAGCGACATCATCACGTACTGCTGCGATATTTTCGGTCGATCGACCTGGTCGAAGGAACGTTGTTGTCTTAACATTAGTTACAAACCCAGTTTTAGCAAGTTTTTTTATTAATCGCTTTAAAGTTGCCTCTTTTGGAGCATTATTGTTCATTATTGTTCGCAATTTGCGAGCTGTAGCCGCAAAACTTTCACCATTTTTACAATGAGAATGCGTTGTTCATTCGTGCAGCGCTCCATTTTTATTATACCTTCTACTAACAAACAGGAATAATTGTTCAAATGTCAAACATGGACAATTCGAATGGTGCCAAATTTAAATCTTGCGTTCTTGTTGGGACACACTATACCATATATCACAAACATCATGGTTTTAGACACGACATATGGATAGCTTCTGCCAGAACTACAGAAACAAGGAAAAGAGCTGATAACTATTGCAAAAAATGCTATTCCTTATGGCTCAACACTGTTAAACATCGATCATGCCCACAAAACTTTATAAAATCATTGTGTCTCTAAATAACAGAAAATACAGATCTAGAAAATAAAAAGGTTTCGGCCGGAATCTAATACTTCGAAAGAAATTTCAAGAAGAACCTATGACAATGTCAAAAAGGTGAACTTGGTTTCTTATTCAAACTGCACAGCGACAGATAAACTAGAACTGTAGCAGCCGTCCATTTTTTATCGTCACCGGCATAATATGTACTTCCAATCATTGAAACTCAGATGTCTGAATTCCGTTTCAATCCTGTAGGGTTTCGAAGGGCGTCCTAGTCAATGGGGTGTTATCCAACATGAACACTTGGAATTGACTGGCTTCCATACTACAATCATTTTGATACAAAAGTTTTTGTTTGCAGTGATACATTTTCTCATTAGTTACAGGCAGATTCTGTAAGAATTTATAAATTAATGAATTAATAAACTTAAAATGATCTATCCTGGCACGCGTTATATTGCACCATCTAGGTGAAACGATTTTCTCATAAAATTTGTACTTACCATCTTAAGAAACTGCATATAGTTTAAGAACCAAACTGAGGGCTAGGACATTATTCAGACACCATTCAGACATCATTTACCAGACGTGGAGTACCTCAGGCTTCAATCCATTGCACTGCCTTTTTGGTGTTTCCGTAATTTCATTCGACAGGATTTAATAAGGCGACGCATACTCGTAGAGGAGCAAGACCGAACAAAAAAATATATTTCGAATGAGTCCTGCGACTTTAGGTTATTTTGGTTGGAATTTTGTAAGTTAGAAGCTCGACCATGATACGAGGGGCGTTCAATATATTCTCGGTATCGATATGAAGGAAAAAGCGAATTCAATTTAAATTGTTTTTATTTTTCAATATAACCTCCTCGAACATCAATGCTTTTGTTACATCTTGAGATAAGCTTTTTTAAGCCTTCAATAAAATAAATTTTGTCTTTCTCTGCAAAATACCCATTTATTACCAACTTGAGTTCTTCATCATCCGAAAATTTATTTCGAAGACATTTTTTCAAATTCGGAAACAGAAAATAATCACTAGGGGCAAGGTCTGTACTATAGGGTGAGTGTTGGATTTCTTCGAAACCACAATCTCGTGCAGAACATTTGGAAACTCGCGCCGTGTGAACAGGAGCGTTGTCATGAAGAAGCAGCACACCCGCTGCGAGTTGACCCCGTTTTTTCTCTTTAATTTCCTCCAGCAAATTATGCAAAGTGGATGCGTAGGATGTGGCGTTGATGGTCTCACCCGTTTTTTTTTTTTTTTTTGTGTACTGAATGAGCAAGATTCCCTTTGAGTCCCATAAAACTGTGGCCATGATCTTCCCGGCAGACGGAGTGACTTTGAACTTCTTCGGGGGTCTGTTCCTTTTTTATGCCACTGCATGGACTCTTCGGAAGGTGTGTTCCTTTCGTATGCCACTCATGTTTCGTCCCCAGTAACAATTCGATCCATAACACCGTCCGCGTTCTCACAACACATCTCCAAAAGCTCTCCACAGCATGCGATTCTCACTTTTTTCTGAAGCGTTGTGAGCATTCGTGGCACCCACCTTGCACTGACCTTTGAAAAGTTAAGGTGATCATGAAGAATGGTGTGAATGTAACCAGTTGAGAGTTTGGTGATATCTGGCAATCTCTGCCATTTTCACCTTTATTCGGGCATCCTCAAGAACAAGTTTTTCGATTTCTTTGATGCTTTCTCCCGTACAAGAAGTAGCCGGGGCGCCAGAGCGGAAGTCATCTTCAATGCTCTCTCTGCCTCTCTTGAACTCACTTGATAACTTTTGCACAGTTGATAATGAAGGTGCGGAACCCTGGTAGACAGCCACCAACTCTTCATGAATAGTTTTTTGACTTTTTCCTTGCTTAGTGAGAAATTTAATTACAGCGCCATGCTCAAGTTTCACAATCATCGTCTTAGTTCCATGGATTAGAGACTACCTTTCGAATCGTTCAATACAAGTCGTTTTGGATGGATTCAAGTCTGATATTCACCATACTAATGCTGGTTTTCCCCAGTGCTCTGTTTTGTCTCCGACACTCTTCCTCATTTTTATAAATGATCTCTTTTCTGCTACTTCTAATCCGATTCATTCCTTCGCTGATGACGGTACCCTCAGCTTTTCATATTCGTTCTTTGGCTCACGTCCCTCCACTTCGGCCATAGACTCGGAACGGCAGCGTATATTAAGCACATTAAATTTCGACCTTGACAGCATAATCGATGGGAGAAATAAGAATAGAGTGGAATTTAATGCTTCCAAAACCCAGTGATGTATACTGTCGTTAAAGCGATTACAAAATAATCAGCCGTTATCCATGAACGGCACTTGCGCTGTTGAAACCGAAAGACTTTCCATCCTCGGTATGTGTATCAACCCAACAATCACATATTTGAAGTCGCCAAGAATGCTGCGAAATGTCTAGGCTTCCTTAAACGATGCAAGAACTACTTCACCCCCTCTGTTCAGGCTACAATATACAAGGCCTACATACGCCCAAAGCTTGAGTATAACGCTTCTATTTAGTCAGGTGCTTCTAAGACCTCCCTGCACCTGCTGGATAGAATTCAAAAGCGAGCGATAAAACTTATAGGTGAGAGTAATATTGCGAAGTCGATTGACTCGTTAGAACACCGACGTAATGTTGCGTCGCTGTCACTCTTTTATCGCTATTTTAACAAGAAATGCTCAGATGAATTAGCCAGTTGCATTCCCCCCCTTCAAGAATTCACCCGCAATATATGCATCGCTAGGAATGCCCACCAATTCACTCTCAAGCCCTCTTTCGGACGTCCAGTCAAATTCAGAGATTCGTTCTTTAGCCGCACCACACGAATCGGGAATGCTCTTCTCAGCTCGATTTTTCCTCCTCATTACAATCCACAGGCATTTAAAACCAATGTGCATCGGTACCTCCTCTCCCTCTATTCATCATACCTTCGGTCCGTGCTGTGACTTGATCCGGTAACTTAAGGGTACTCGCAATCCTTTTTGCACGCGTCAATATTATAAAAGAAAAAAAAAGTTGCCCTGTTTAACTAGAGATAAATCACGAATTAATGATCACATTTGCATAAAATTTTACATGAATGCATTAAATTAATAGCATTACTTGATAAATGAGTCAATTTATATATATAACCACAGCTTCACCCAGATACCGAGAATATATTGAACGCCCCTCGTACATGATACCTATTATTTTTATCTCGCTTGTTTTCAAAAAACGTTTGCAACTGGCAACGATATAACCGACTTTGAAAACTTTGATTGCCTCTTCAGGGAAAATTTCGGTGAAATCCGGTCGGAAGACACTTTCTTATAGCCCCTTTGACGTATAAACTAAACTTGATCGGACCCATTAGTCTTAAGAATCCATCAGAAAAAAAGTTGCACTCGAGAAATGCATTTTTATCCCGCTGTTTAGTCATTCTACACCACTGTGAGGTTTTTAATTTACCTACATATTTCAAATCTTTCTAAAACGGAAAGTTATAGAAAAGACATATACACCAGAAGTAGTCTCAGAATTCAGTGCAAACCTGTTTATTGGCAAGGTTAGATTAGTGAAAGTGTGTCATTTGATAAATAATTTTGCGATTCAATAATCAAAGTATGGTCGCCGTGGCGTAGTGGGTAGAGTGCGACGCTCACACAACAAAGGGTCTAGGTTCGACTCCCAGCTCAACACCAATTTTTTGAATTTTTCACAGCCCCGTCTCTTTCGAGTTGCTAACAACACTCAAAGAGTAATAACTGTCTAAGAAAAAGCGTCTCAAATTTCGCCGTTCAGAGTCGGCAAAAAACTGTAGGTCCCTTCTACTCGTCAGAGAACACTAGCGCGCACAGCCCCGAGTAGTTGATGAGCAAGCTAGGCCCTGGTTCCCTTTGGACTGTAGCGCCAACAATTATTATTTTTATAATAATCAAAGTAGAATCCTTAATTTTGTCTGTAAATATTCGTATCTAAAAACTCGCAACGTTTTCTTCTGGGAACCTGCTTTGAATAGCTCACCTTAGAAGATGAAACAAATTAAACAATTCTCCAACGTGTATTATCTCAAATTGTTTTTGTATATTAATGCCCACACAAATGTAATTTACTTTTATTTCTTTAATTTTTAAGTTTAACTGAAATTACAGTTTGACACAGTTTTCAATTTTTTGTTCATTTAGTTATTGCCAAGAATATAAACTTTAAATCAGCAAAATAAATAAATACCTTTTACAACTTAAAAAATCAAATATTTAAAAATTGATAAGAAAACAAAAAATACAAAACTATTCACAAATCAAAAAGCTAATCTCTAGATTTCCATTAATTAATAATCATAAATATTTATCCAAGTCAATGTTCTAGATCGAAGAGGATCGACGTTATCTCACGAATAACGTTCCCGCTGGTGTTCGCCCTATTCAACCTGGTCTACTGGAGTACATATCTCTTCAGGGAAGAGAAGGATGAGTAAATCATACAATAATTATTTTTTTCATAGAACACTATCAAAAATTATATTAATGTATTTATTATTATCCTTTTTAAGGACATTTTAAGGAAGACGATTTTTAATTCGTATACTCTCTCGAAACACACAACACACGCACACTCAATGGTGTATGTGTCTGTTTGTGTGCGTGTGTGTCTCTCTGTGTATGGCTATGTAGAATCACAAAAACAAAAAATCAAAGGAATCGGAAAAAAATAAAATAGAAAATCATAGAAAACTAAAATATGTTGATATACTATATATGAAGTCAAAAATCATAATTGACCGGCAGGAGACGATGAAAGCGAATACAATTTTTATCTGTGAGCTAAAGATGTTATATATATATATGTGTATGTATAGAACAAACAACAGAAAACAAACAAAAAAAACATAGAAAAGAAAATATATACATATTTGAAGATAGTTATTTTTTAACTTTATGTAATGATAAGTATTTAAGGCTATATAGGTATGTGTATATGTATTCTAAGATAGATACGAAAATTAACTCTCTCACAAAGTGATACAGATAAACAGATATATCGGTATTTTGTAGTCATCACCGCTCACTCACCAGGCAAATTTTGATCACAGTTTCTTCCAAGGATCATGCACGCACCTCGAAGCCTTCACTGAAATTCAAATACTAACCCCTCACCTAATCACTCGTGAAAATATATCAAAAATTGAGTCCTCCTCATATTTTTTGGTTTGTTTTGTTGATTGCAAGTATTGACACCTTAGACCAGGACATCATACTGTTTAGGTACTTAATATCCGGAGAGAAAGTGTGTGTGCTAGCAGACATCCTTGCACTTTGATTCAATTAGGTCAACTACTAACTGTCAGAGGTGAATTTTTTCTAAACTTTTATTTGTCATTTGTTTTTAATTTCCTTACTTTAATCGATTCTTTGTACAGTTTGCACGGTAGTATTGATTAATTCGAAATGAATGCACTCGCTTGCGTAAAGTCGTAAACAGCAAACATATTGTTTCCACATGTTTGAGGTAGTTTTAAGTGAGGACGTTAAATTCAGTCCGTTTAGAAGAGCTGATTTGAGATCCTTGTTACAGGATCGCCTTCTACTTTTCAGCATGTAAAATACACTCTATGTAACATTCTGCTGGGGCGTACGTTGAACCAGGTTTTAAGTCTTCGCGGCCCAGTTCTGAGCTCAAAAACTTGCCCTTTACCAAGGAATTGGGTTGAAAATCGAAAGACGAAACTTACAGGAGGTTGTTAAATTTTGAAGCCAATGATGGCATGGTCGCCATTTCGGCTTAATTTCAAAAAATTTCAATGTCAAAATTGAAATGAGTCTATTTTAAAAATACCTTCACGACACTATGAATTTGCTTCAGTTCACCCTTAAGTCTCTTCTCCCTTAAGGGCATGACCTTAAATAAGGAGACTACATACACTCTATGTAACATTCTGCTGGGCCGTACGTTGAACCAGGTTTTAAGTCTCTGCGGTTCAATTTTGTGCTCAAAAACTTGCTCTGAACCAAGGAATTGGGTTGAAAATTGAAAGACAAAACTTACAGGAGGTTGTTAAATTCTGAAGGCAAAAATGGCATGGTCGCCATTTCAACTTAATTTTAAAAAATTTCAGTATCAAAATTGAAATGAGTCTATTTTGAAAATACCTTCACGACACTATGAATTTGCTTCAGTTCACCCTTAAGTCCCTTCCCCCATAAGGGGATGACCTTAAATAAGGAGACTAGGTCTTAGCTGCATGAAATATTCTTTACCCTACGGAAGAAAACTCCCGCACTTTGAAATCTTGGCATTAAATGTTTGAACAAGTCTTGTTCAAAAATAAGGTGAGGAATTTCGTGTACATTCGATAATTGATTTATAATAGTTTTTACTTTTTGGGGTTGGTACACTTGTCCCGAACATATGTTTATTTTTTCCACTACTTTCAATTAACTGCTGCTTCTCTCCACTCGTAAGAGAGCAAATTATGAGTGTCTTGGATCCAAGCATAGATTTGCAGAATTTTCAAGCGAAAGCTCTTCGAAATTAAGATTTTTTTTTCAAATAATACGTATTTTAATAAAAAAAATTGCATCCCCCTACTGAACACCTCCCATTTTTTCACGGTACCACCTCTAGCGAGCTGCTGACAATACACGAGGAGTAATATTTGTCTAAGAAAAAGCACTTTACAGTTCGGAGCCGGTAAAAAACTGTAAATCCCAAGTAGCTGATAAACAAGCTAGGATCTGATCCTCCTATGGACTGTAGCCCCATCCAATTATTATTTTTAATAAAATACGCATCAAAATTTCTCTGCAAACTATACAAGAAAACTTCAACAAATCTTTTAAAAAAATCTCTTTTAAAATTTGACATATTTTTCGACATTTCTCTTTCCTCTTTCCATTTAAAATTTCTGCTCAATTCTTAAATTTTAACCATTTCTATTTTCTTCATCTTTTTCAAATTAATTTTTTAATTAATTAAATTTTAAATTAATTTAATTAATTTTAACATATTAAACTAAGTCACGAAAAGAAAGTATCAACCCACAAGGGTGGTAGGTACAAGTCTCATTCGGACAGACTTTTGTAAATTTGTGTCAAAATATTTATTTCCTTCTAACAGCAAAACTAAGTAGCAGTAAGTTTTCAGGATATTTTTTCTATTCAAATCACTAGTTTAATGTATAAATGAGAGGAAATATATTTTTTTTGTTTTTTTCTGTAAATTTTATGAATGTAAAGCACGCAACGTTTTTCTGTTTTCACTTCAAAATCATCAGTTTTTTTCCTAAGTAGTTTTAGTTTAAAGAACAGTATTTGTATTTGTATTTATGTAAAATAAAACACTTATTTGCTTCATTGTAACGATAGATACAAGTATATGCATCTAGAGCTCTCACTAATTACATTTTGAAACAATAAAAAATAGTATGTATAAATTCATATATAGATTAACAGCATATGGATAAAAATTGGTTTCAATCGCACTTCAACACATTTTTTTTTTTTTTTTGAAAACACATTTAAAACAAAATAAGATCAAGGAACAATAATAAATAATAATCTGTTACTACCCGGAGAACGGAAAAGAGAATTTTTATATGCAATTGAAGTGAGTTCTGTCTCACAAAATGCGACAAAATAACGCTGGTGAAGGGTGACTTGAAATGCATTCTATGCTTTTTGTAGATGAAACAACTAATTCTTCTGTCATTCGAGAATTTCTTTCAACCGGAATTTCTCAAAGATCTTTATTTTGCAAGGCTCTACGACTTCCGCTGTGGCCGCCGTGGCGTAGTGGGTAGAGTGCGACGGTTAGATGCCGAATGGTCTAGGTTCGATTCCCGACTGAACACCTCGGATTTCTCACTGCACCACCTCTTTCGAGTTGTTGACAAAACTCAAAGAGTAATAACTGTCTAAGAAAGGTTCTCGCCGTTCGGAGTCGGCAAAAACCTGTAGGTCCCTTCTACTCGTGAGAGAACAGTACCACGCTCAACACGAGTAGTTGATGAGCAAGCTAGGCCCTGGTCTCCCTGCGGACTGTCGCGTCAACAATTATCGAATTTTCCACGGCACCACCTCTTTCGAGGTTGTAACAAGACTCAAAGAATATTAAATGCCTACGAAAAAAAAGTTTCTCAAACTTTGCCGTTTGGAGTCGGCAAAAAACTGTAGGTGCTTTCTACTCGTGAGAGAACAGTAGCGCGCACAACACGAGTAGTTGATGAGTAAGCTAGGTCTGGTCCCCATGTAGACTGTGCCAACAATCATTATTATTATTAACGACTTCTACTTAACTAAACATTTTGAAGATGATTTGATGAAACAACAGTAAATATACCGAACTAAGTTCCAGTTCGTGCACTAATCTGATTGAAAAATCACGATTAATAGAGATAAAATGGACGAAAGTAACCAATCACAGAGTGCAAACAAATTTTGTGTCCGATTTTCTTTTGGTATAAATAATGCTAAAGGATCTGCGTTTTTTCCCATCTCTTTCGAGTTGTGGGCAAAATTTTAAAAATACTGATTTACAGTGAAGGAACGTACGACTCATTGAAGGGAACATTAACAATTACTTCGTAAAAAACGACTGGTTTTGCTAACCGACAGGCAGTTGCACTATTCAACCTATTCATTGCCTACTCAAATGATCACTTAATGAAGGGAAGACCAGCCTATATCTGTATTGTTCTGAACCAAGGAAAAGTCAAGTAGGAAAGTTAACATAAGTTCGTTAAAAAGTTCAGGCCTGGAAATGTAGATTCAATTGCTCACAGAGCTGGGACAGGTAATTCTTCCTCTGAATCTGTGGCGATCGTAGCATAGTGGGTAGAGTAGGACATTCACAAGCCGAAAGTCCGGCTAAACATCTCACATTTTTTATGGCACCACTTCTTTTAAGCTGCTGACAACACTCAAAGAGTTATAACTGCCTACAAACAAGCTTCTAAAACTTCGTTTGTCGGTATCAGCAAAAATTTGAGGTCACTTTTACGTATTTGATAAGCAGGCCGGTCGCCATATGAATTGTTGCGCAATCCAATATGAACATAACCTCCAAATCTGAGAAGAGAAATAAGGAAACCTTAAAAAAAAATCCACTCCAACGAAAAAACGTTCTCATCTTCAGAACAGTGTATTCCGATCTTCCAGCAATGTAATCTCTCAACAATGCCCAAAGCTTCTTCGTTGCCCTTCTCCAGCAAATTGCATGTAAAAATCAACAACGTCGCATTCAAGTGTAAGAAAGAAAACGAAAAAAAACAGCATTCTACATAGCATATATATAAACTACTTGTTTTTCTTCCAAAGTCTTTGTTTCCTTTTTTCTAAGCAAATCTAACAATTCCAGTTCCCTAACTGTGTAAATGTTCATTTGACTTCGAACTCTTTAGAGAATCCTTTGTTCTTTCTATGTTTTGTCACTTTTCTTATGAACAAATATTTTCCAATAAAAAAGGTAAGTTCATGAGGAAACCCAAAAAAAAAGGAAAATAATAAAAATCAAGCGGAAACAAACAAAAAAACAAAACAACAATTTGTTAATGTACATTTTTTATACGTGATGAAGAAACAAAAAAAAATATATAAAACAAAAATGGAGAAATCCAAATTCATCAAATAATTTAAAGTGAAAATAAGGTATTTTTTCTAAGCGATTAGCATGGAATGTAGCGAATTAAATTGAGTTAGTAATTTTCGGTTAACGTAATCCTTTTTTGTATATTTCGAGTACAAGTGCAAAGAGAGAGGAACACATTTGTATTTAAACACTGGAGTATATTTAAACAGAGTTGTAGTTGAGAAATGAAATATATTGTATGTAAGAGGCAAATATTTGATGAAACAAAAACAAAACAACAGACAAATTCAGTAGTGATATTCGCACGAGAAGCGTCTTTTAGAGACTTTGAAAGTGGCACAGTGGTGGGTGGTGGATTCTGTTTAACTCTCCTCCTGCTTCTTGTTTTTGTACAGTAAAGTTTTGAATCAGCACATAGACCTTGTCTCTGTGCATTTGGCATTTGTCGCTGTTGAACTGCAATTTAATTTGAATTATTTGCTCAATTGTAGAGTGAGAAGGGAGTTGTTTTGGATGGAGTTGAAGAATTGATAACTTGGCAAACGTTTATTCGAATTGCCTACAAATTTAAACAAATGGGGACATATTCAAGGGTTTTGAGTCACCTGATTGCTTGGGTAATCGATGTTCGTCTACGAGCAAATCCGAATTAGTTTTCCTCCAAATTAGAGCACTTTAAAATAGAAAAGGAAAAGGACAGACCGCGAACCCCCAACACTTAGGTGAATAATAAAGGGTGCGAAATAAAAATTCTTTCAGTTCGTTTTCTACACACTGAAGATCTCCAAAAGTTTCATGTTTGTCAAATTCAGCAATGTCACTGATGATCTTCAATAATCCAAAATGTGTTTGCCCCTAACCAAACCCAAAGAAATCTTTCCAACCTCCACGAAGTCAATTGTTTCAAAGCAGAAAACATAAACCACTCTCCGCAACGCCCTTTCAAAGGATATATTTAACAAAGAAAAAACTTATAATACAGGGTTAAACATGTAAAAAAATGAGAAAAAGAAATCTAATATATTAGCGTGTACTGTTATAGAATTTAAAGAAAAAACAGAGCCGCATTTGATTTTGATTTTTACTGAAATTTTGTTCGTTTAAAAATGTTGACTTTACAACCGTTTGTCTGTGTATATAATAGAAAGCTTTTATCTGTACAATTTTAGAATACGGGTTGTGCATCTTTCGATTTAAATTACATTTGTACTAAGCTTTTGAAAATACCTTCACGAAGCACAAAGCAGACATTTCATTTGTACAAAAATTTGTTATCTGTCTGAAGAACTTAGTTTCACTCTTGTGTCACGCTTTTATTTATCTTCACCAATTGTTATTGATTTTATTTTTCTTTGAAAAGCAAAACAAATCACTGTCCCTAGACATTTATAAAAAAAAAAAAACAAAAAAAAATTTAGTACATCATGTGTACGTTGTACATACACCACTTATATTTGTATAGAATGAAAGAAAATTAAATAATATATATGAGATAATAATAATTATAATATATACACCGTTAACTGAGACAAAAAACAAAACATAGAAAAACAAATCATATAAATGAATGTGTGTAAGAAAATTTAGTAATCCTCAAAAATAAGAAAACACATAACACAAAAAAAAAAACCAAACAGCCACAAATAGAGTAAACCATTTAAACATAGAAAACATAGAAAATTGAAATGTACAACATTTCATAAACATAACCTTCAATGTGCATGTATGTAAAAACAAATAAAATTTAAAGAAAAGACTTTATCACCAAACCCTACTCACAAAACTCACAAGAAACGTGTAAAATCATAGAGAAAGAAAATAGAAGTATTCAACTGAGTTAATTAAGCGAATAAGAAAACAAACAATGCCAAAAGTGATCACTAAACTTGAACAAATGAAAAACAACAGAAACACTTTAGTTAATTTTACAAATGAAATGAAAACAAAAAAAAGACAGTAATATACACAAAACAAATAAAGAATATATCAAATCAGTAAATCCAAAAATAAAACCATGTTGTAAGAGAACAAAAATTTGAGACGTAAATAAACAGATACTAACTAATATAAAATTCTATACTGAATTCAATGGTATTTAGAGTAAGTAAACAGATCATTGTTGTTATCACTGAAACAGGAAAAAACAAAAACACGGCAAAACAAGACGTGCGGAAAACAAAAATGATATAAAACTATAATTTATTCATATGTTTGTATTTATATTTTACAAAAGATGACTAAATAAAAAAAGGATCACTAAACGTAAGAAAAATAAATGACAAAAATTATGAAAAAAAAAAAAACTGTTTTTTGACTTTTATTTGTTTTTGGAAACGTGGCTGACGGGATTGTGGCTATTTGATGAAGGTAAGTATTGTTCGGAAACAGAATTTCGAAAAGGAAATATTGGAACATGAGTAATTGCAAAAATCCAGATCTATTCAGCGTCGGGAAAGTTCACATTGTACACGTACAGCATTTACAAAACTGAATTCTAGACACACTCAAAGTTTCAGAATGTTCAAAGTTATAAATTCCCTAAAAACCAAAAAAAGTCCGAAATAACAAAATCCGGAAATCGAAAGCCCAGATAATGTTAAATAAATTCAAACCCAAATGCTTAAAATACTCGCGTAAAACACAAAGATTTCAGATATGTCCAAAGTCCCGGTATATGAAATTATAAAACAAAAAAAAAACTTAATGTTGCATAGCTATGAGCTATCCAAATTCTGCAAATACTCCAAAACTTCACCCCCCTCAAGTCGGGGAATGGCAGAGAAATAACATTTGCCTTGTATTTACACCCCTTAAATAATATTAGTTAGTTTTTAGTAAAATTAATGTTCTTATTTCCAGAATTTTGATCATTTGATTCTTGGAACTCGATTGTATTTTTCGTTTTGACAGATCGTTTCGTGATTTCCAGTCGAATTTGTAAAAGAAAAACCACACAAGCAAACGAACAACGTGAAGAAATAAAAAAAAAAACCTAGTCACTGACAGAAATCTTGCATTAGTTTGTTTTGCAAAAGTCAGCGTCAACGTTTTGCAATTCTTGTCTTTAAAAAAATCTTCGTCTCTAATGCATTGCCATGAAAGAGGCTCATTAATACATTAGGAATGATTTGTACGGACATACTAGAAAAGCAAGGCGATGCAAGCGTAGAATGCTTTTCAAATAGAATTCTCACAATGATAGAGTGTAATTTCACTATCGTTTTTTTTTAATTTCGTAATGTTGGTACGTAATACGCAATTTCCTAATGTGGTCGCCGTGGCATAGCGGGTAGAGTGCGACGCTCACACGCCGAAGGGTCTAGGTTCGATTCCCGGCTGAAAACCTCGAATTTTTCACGGCACCACCTCTTTCGAGCTGCTGACAACACTCAAATAGTAGTATCTGTCTCAGAAAGCTTCTCAAACTTCGCCGTTCGCAGTCGGCAAAATACTGTAGGCCCCTTCTACTCGTGAGAGAACAGTAGCGCGCACAACACGGGTAGTTGATGAGCAAGCTAGGCCCTGGTCCCCATTTGGACTGTAGCGCCAACAATTATTATTATAATGTTGGTACACTCATCTCCAATATATGTTTACAGTTTCAGGTATATCGCATATTTATTTTGTTTGTAAGAGGCATGAAATTAAGACGTATTATGCGTGTTCGGGGATTTCCTGCTGTCAAAAAACTGGTTTCAACTTTGTTTGAAAAATGAAACTAAGTGCTCAAAACCACTTGTTGACAGTGGCATACAGTGAGTGTACTCCGAGTCCAAAAAATTCACCAGTGCTGCAAGATTTTCAAGGAATATGGAGGAGATGTGAAAGACGACCTCCAGTGATGAAACTTGTTACAAGGAATCGTCTCATTACTATTAGAGAAGTTACTGAAGATGTTGGCATATCGGCTGACTAATAGAACGCAATTATTTCTTAAATTTTGGGTATGCAGCGTGTGGCAACGAAGTTCGTTCCATAATTGATGAATTTTGATAGAACAAAAAATGTCACATTGTGAGTATTGCTCAGGAATTGTTAAACGACGTCAATTGCGATTCAGATTCAGATAAAAGAAAGCAGTACGATGCAGGCATTCTACAAGCACGATGGCGATGTAGGCATTCTACTTTTCAAAGACAATTCTCACAATGATGGCGTGTAAATCAGCACATTTTAAGGCTCCGGTGCATAGAATACTTTACATGCGTCAGCGTCAGCAGTACTTTGACAGATACATAAAAATACATGTATTCTTATGGAAGGTGGCCCATAGACCAACGCTGCCGCTCACGCGACGGATGTGGTACCTGAACTTTTAACTTTCCTCTCTCCGCCAGCATTGACAATCGACACATTGTGACATTGCAAGATAGGTTTTTTGAATTTTAAAGTAACGCCTGTTGGAGTTATGTTAGTTTTGAATATTGATAAGTTAACCAAACATTTCTTTTATATTCTCAAAGCTGTGTCATTCCCATCAGGTAAAGGTAAAGTATTCTATATGCCAGAGCTCTTACGAATACGTTCAAGACATAAATACAGAATTTTCTGTCAGTGGGACAAGTGCGTGTGATGGATGAAGGTAAGACAAAGCAGTGTTGAACGATATTAAATGAATGACGGACAGAACCGTCGTAAGGACCACGAAACTCGCATTCAGTTATTAACTCCAGAAGACCCAATTCCTTTCTCGAAGAATTTGTTACTTAAACCGTGGTTTGATAATCATAAGGTCTGTTCCAATTGCCCTGAATTGGTACGAATGTCTACGAAATTCGCCGAAAAACTGACAAGAAGCGTTCCATTTGATGATTTTTTCGTAACAGAGGAGCTCATAAGAAAGTAAAATAAAGCCAAAGTGAAAACTAGAAAACCCCTGACATTTCATATATCTGATAGCTGTTAACATTTAAATTCGTTGACGGTTCGTTAATTGTGCGAATTTCTACGAAAAGTCGTTTCACAAGTATCGACAGAGTTACTCTCTCAAAGAGAGGTTTTTTCCCCAACTACTCAATTATGGATTGCTGTACACAAATGAATTGGAACAGACCTATTGTGAATGGTGCAAACGAAATAAACATAAACCAAAACAAAGATGTGAAACATAAGATCGCCCACATTATTGCAAGATTCCTTATACTAGTCCAGTCATGCTTTCAACACTAATTCTAATTGAAGATGCGTTTCAAAGCTATTCTGCTTCACAGCATATTCTGTGGAACCTAGTAGGGACATCGGTCTAATTAAGCTGAGAGTGATCACTTTGGACGTGGCCGCCGTGGCGTAGTGGGAAGAGTTCGACGCTCACACGCCGAAGGGTCTAAGTTCGATTCCCGGCTGAACACCTCGAATTTTTTAAGGCACCACCTCTATCGAGTTGCTGACAACACTCAAAGAGTAGTAACTGTCTAAGAAATCTTCTCAAACGTCGCCGTTCGGAGTCGGCAAAAACTGTAGGTCCCTTCTACTCGTGAGAGAACAGTACCACGCACAACACGAGTAGTTGATGAGCAAGCTATGCCCTGGTCCCTCTGTGGACAGTCGCGCCAACAATTATTGTTGTTATAGATTCTGGTGATCGGTATAAACGCAGACAGTCCCGAAGGCACTGCCTTTCGAATACCCTCATCTCTTAAGAACTCACTTTGAACCCCACAGGACAACCAACCATGATCAGCCGGATGAGGGCCATGTAGCAGTTTATCTTCATTCTGGTGTCAAGTTGACTGCTGTAAAACAGTCATCTTGCCATAGCGAAGGACTTCTTAACCCTGATCAGAGCAGTATGTACATGGACACCACCATATAAATACTGGTTCAACCAGATGCCTAGATATCTAACTACACTTTTCACGTTGAATGGCCGCTCCAGTGGGTCAACAATGCCGAACTCGCGAAAATTCATTTTCGTGTCCCTTATGATTTTGCACAGCGGGGTTCTAAAGAGAATAGTTTCACACTTCTGGTAGTTGATTTTCGACTTCCAGTCTTCGCAAAATCGTTAAATTGCATCGGAGTCACTCTGCAACAAACCAATTATTTCTTCTACCTTCGGACCTGATCTGTACGCAATTAGATCGTCGGGAAACGCTATTATGTTAGGCATAGACCGCTAGTGAACATAGTGAACAAGATCGGCGAACTCACCGCCCCTTATTGCAACCCATTTTTTATATGGAACACAGTGGTGGAAATTTCGTGGCCATTTTTTACAACGAACTTCCTACCTGTTACCATGTCGTAGATCATATATAGCAATGTTTTGTGGATGCCGAGCCTGACCAACTTGAGGAAGAGACCTTCTAACCATACGGTGTCGAAAGCCTTTTCCATGTCGATCAAGCAGGCCCTGTGCACTGCGTTTTATTTCTATTTCAATTTAGAAGCGGCATGAATGGCGTCGTGCCCCGCCCTGAAGCCAAATTGGTTTTTCCGGTATTAATTGTTTTTCCTCAACCAATCCTTTCAGAGCTCTAATGACTATCTTCTCGAATACCTTGCTTATGCACGGAAGAAGACTTATAGAACAGAGATTCGTCGGGATGGACATATCTGCCCCGTTTTGGAATCGGCTGTACCACAGTTGTTTTCCAATGCGTCGGGTAATATACACTGCTCAGCGGATTGTTGAACAGAGTTGTATATACATCCACCGCCTCAGAAGGCAAATGACGCAGAACAATATTTGATATACCTTCTATTCCCACTGACTTCTTCTTTTTCAGTGAGTTGAGGATACCTTGGAGTTCTTTTAATATAAGGATGGAGTTATTTCCATCATCGGCGAAGACAGAAAATCGTCACTGAATCTGGTGAAGCCAGGCTTCTCGACTTATTTCTTTCCGAAGAGAGACATGGCTTAGCAAGGCTCTGCTTTCCAGGTCATGATTCAGACTACGACTCTCGTTGTCCGTATACACTCTCTGAAAAACAGTACCAATTGCTTTCACCTTCTCTTGGGGATCCTCAACTACGAAATAGTCGTTGTCAAGCACTGCTCTACAAAAAAATGTCGTAAATACCAAAAAGCGACCGCCATGGCGTAGTGGGTAGAGTACAACGCCCACACGCCGAAGGTCCAGGTTCAATTCCCGGCTGAACAACTCGAATTTTTCACGGCACCACCTCTTTCGATGTTCCCGGCTGAACAACTCGAATTTTTCACGGCACCACCTCTTTCGATGTTCCCGGCTGAACAACTCGAATTTTTCACGGCACCACCTCTTTCGATGTTCTGACAAGACTCAAAGTGTATTAAATGTCTAAGAAAAAAGCTTCTCAAACTTCGACGTTCGGAGTCGGCAACAAACTGTAGGTCCCTTCTACTCGTGGGAGAACAGTAGCGCGCACAACACGACTAGTTGATTAGCACGCTAGACCCGCGGTTCCCCTGTGAACTGTCGGGCCACACAATTATTTATTAAATAGCAATGCTTTTGAAACAATTAAGGCACTAGGTAGGCAATTTGTTTTGTAGTGGCATCCAATATATCATCAAGTACATGCGCACTTTTCCCCAAAAATGTTCACTGTCTAGTCAGCTTTCATCCCCTACTCACAAAATTATTTGAATTTGGATAAATTTCTTGATATCAATGTTTGCATAATTTTAAAGAGCTTGATGCGATTGGAGGCCGACTTTTCCGCCTCCTCATTCATACAAAAAATACAGTAACTGCTAGAAGATCTTAACACGTGTCGTGCTCACCCACGTCCAGTAAGGACATCTGTCAGACATTCTGCATACCCATTTCCATATCCATAGTGCAAGCCACCACGGTCGATTTTGCCCAAAAGATTTCTTATCTATCCCCAGGCGATGGAAAATATTCTTCAATAACTTTTATTTTCTATTCTGTTGCGTTATATAGAATGGAAGGGAGCACATAACCGACAATAAAGTACTAAAAGGAGCTTAAATAGAGTTCCAACCAATAACCGCAATTCCGTAGGTCACTCAACTTTTCATCTCAAATATTTCCCCCATGCTGAAGAAAACCGTAGCTGAGAATTCCTGTTCTCTTTGGCTGTAAGGGCTACCGCCCCCGGTTCACAAGTTCCCAAACCACAATTTCGGACTTTCAACGAATCCCACGCCAAATGCAAAAATTCAAATATTACCCAACTACGAATAGTTTAATGAACGCAAGACTTAAATCTGCTGCCGGCCACACAACTTTGGGGTCTGCTGTGTAGTCTTACTGAGTTTCCCTCATAATGAGCGCTTGACCCCTGCCAAGCAGAGTCGATTGATTCGTCAGCCACCAAAAACACACCGCAATAGTTGCCCCCCAAGGCACTCATTAGTTCACCGCAAGAAAGTTCGTCCAAATGAAATGCGGGACCTCTCCACAATGCAACCATTTTTATTTGCCAACAGCAGCAGCAGTCACCCTCGCCAATCATCATCATCTAATCAAAGTCCTTTCGGAGTCAACCAGATACAGATGCAGACGAGGGCCAGCAACCCCTCGGCGAAAGCAAAACCACCGCTCGTCGACGACATGGCGATACCAAAAGGCATTCGACTTCCTTCGTGACCGACATTTGTCATGACCTGGTTGCTCTAGTGACGTCATTGACTCAGATTTCAGATTTTTCGATACTTGAGCTGGTTGCCTGTACCACAGCAGCAGGCGCACCCACACCAGGGCGGGCGCCAGCATGGTCCACGGCAGCAGAGCCAAGAGGGAAAACATTATGCTCGAAGGATTTGTTTACCCGTCTGCTCAGATTTGTTTTCGTTTTCCTTTGATGGCATCGTTGTGAGCGGAGAGCATGCAGAAAGCTCCGCGGTGGAGGCGCAACGCCGACATTTGCGCACTGACAGGTGGGGTGACGTTTAAGCTTTCCCGTTTTTCCATTCTCTCACTAAGCTACACACACTCCCTTCTGCTGTTCCCCCGCTGGATCATGGTTCGACTGAAGGTCCTGCGAGGGTGATTCAAAGGAACGGGTATCCATCTCAACAGCAGTTCGGTTGTAACTCAAAAAATTGAAGAAAGGACGAGGAGCGACCGAAGGCGGTGAGCGAACAATGTAATCAACAAAAGGAGGAGCAAGGCAGGCAAAAATGAGAAAAACCTCCGAACAGTAGGAAATGAGAAATTAAAGCCCTCGGCAACGGTAAGTCCTTGATACTGGGGAGATTAGCCGGACTTGTGTGTCCATCTCGGTTTGGGTCTCATTAGTTTGCTGTTCCATTGAATAATGAATGGCATTTGCGTTCTCAGCGAATGTGTCAAAAATATGAATGGAGCGACGATGTGAAAGGAGATGGCGAACGAGGACGGCGATGACGGCGATGACGACGACTACGATGATGACGACAAGCACAAAACGCTACCTCTGTGCGGTTCGGCGAAGGGTGAAAAGATATGACTGGTGTCTTGTGAATCGTTCTGAGCCCTGGTTCCCTCAGACAATGAAAATACGTCGTAAGGTACGTCCAAAATGCGGGGAAAAGTGCCGCATACCACATACCGCTTCGTACGCAGTTTTTGTGAGTTCACTCCACCCATGAGGGCCGTCATTTGTCAGACATTCGAAATGGTTGCTCCAAAGGATTCTGACATAAGCGAAGGCGTCTGTGGGAAGCGTGTGCAAAATGACGAACAATGATCCTTTCTGAATGTTTTGAAATATTGGCGTGTGTGCGGAAGAAACTTTAAACCGCTTCTCCAGGGGGAAGGTCGTTTTTGATGGAAATTCGTTACGAACAGCGGGGGAGGATGTGTGTATTTACATTAGATGGTGAGCGAGTGGTTTCATTAGTCAAGAAGTTTTTCCTGACGTGCACAATCCAAATTTGTAAGCTCCATATTCCAACGATACTTAAAATCATGCGAGTTTTAGGTAACGTGACGCAATGTTTAACCCCCAAGTTACTTAGAAGATCGTGCGTAACCCATACGTAAACACCAAAGGCAAGTTCTTCAAAAAGCCACCTCAACTGCTTCCTTGCTTCGACGACTTTGACGGGATTGGATGAACACAGAGAGCCGTCAATGAGGCGATTTTGCACTGAAGCGGAATAGGCTAAAATGGATCAAGGATCAGCAAGAACACTCAATAAAGACCTCTTGGACAGATCGTCAGATTGGGCACCAGAAAACAGTGGTCAGTCTTTGTCTACATCGGCTTCCCGGTATATAGGAACAGATGTGGGATTTGGTTTTACGTCATCACCTGCCTTTTCGACTTGTATCACGGGGTCCATTCTCCCAAGAATCGTAGGTAACGCAAGACCAAACGCCCTAGTTACCCAAGCACCAAACTGAGATCATGAGTGAGGGACAATCACCCCGCCTTGGTTTTATGCGAGGCCTTCCTAAAACCTCTCCCGCTTTCTGGGCCGCAGCGCCCGGTTGAGAATTCAACTCCACACTGAACAGGGATAGTCCCCTAACCGGTTTGCCTAGCCCAGGGTGAACAAAAACTAGACAAGTGAGCACAGTACACTATTCTCGACTCTACCCGCCATGTTAGGTAGTAAACCACAGCCACCACGATACTCCCACAAGGGACCTACCGTACGGTAAGGCTGGAACCGAAGTTCCAGGGGCTTCTGACCTCCCGTGGCACAAAGAATATGAAAAACTTGTACTGTTGCCTGGTCTGTATTACGTACTGGTGAAAAATAAACGAAGCCATTTATGCGTTAGTGTTACTCGCATTTGCGCAATATGTTTTAAAAATTGTTTGAGCTCAGTTTTGTCAGGTCGGGACGAAGATAAATTACTCAGACGAAGTTCAGGGCTCAGCAGCACCCGCAATCTAATATTGAGAACGTCTGTTCATGCAAGCTCTTCCTATTAGAACAGAAATTTGCATCGAAATGCATCACGAATACCTTTAATTCGCAAGCAAGGATACATAGAAGCCGGAAGGGAGTTGAAACATGTCCAAAAACTACCTTCCAATTTATATTTTTATTAAATTGGGACAATTTTATCATTACTGTAGCCTTTGAAACGGAGTTGAGGGCGGATGGGCCAAATACTGCTTGTAAGCAGGGCATACCACAGTGGGCATAAATGCTGTTCAGCGACTTAGACATAGCCTAAGGACCAACATGGAAACATGGAAGTGAGTGGAAGATCCAGCGAAATATCCTTCTTCTTCTTCTTCTTGTGGCACTACAGTCCGTGGTGAACCTGGGCCTCAACCAACATGCCTCTCCAGCCAGCACGATATTTCGCCAGCTGCCTCCAGTTGCGCACTGAAAGTTAGTTGAGGTCCTTCTCCATTTGTGTGAACCACCATAGTCTAGGTCGTCCTCTGTTGCGTTGTCCCAATGGCTCGGATTAAACAACTTTTAGGACCGGAGCTGTGGTGTCCATACGCTCTACATGGCCTAGCCATCTTGTATCCGTAGACGCTTGACCAGGCGCATGTCCCCGTACAGCCCATAGAGTTCGTCAGTTAATCTTCTCCTCCAGATGTCATCAACGCAAACAGGACCACAAATTGCACGCAAAACCTTTCTCTCGAAAAGACTTAGGGCTTCCTCATCCGCCTTTGCTAACGTCCAAATTTCCGCGCCAAAGAGTGGGAGCGGGATGATCAAACTGTTATATAAAGCAAGCTTAGTCCTTCGAGAGAGTGTTAAGTTGCCTCTTGAGCCCAAAGAAACAGCAATTGGCAGAAGTAATTCTGCGTTTGATTTCGGTACTGCGGAATATCCACAAATCTATTTACAGGAGCTGAAGATGTTCTATTTGGACACATACAGAAATTTGTAAGAAACTTGAGAACAGATTCCTACAAGAAAGAAACACATTTACGACTGCGGCCAATAAATCTGTCATTCATCGCTTTTCTACCATAGTCGTCTTTCCAAATCTGTGCGAACGCCTAAAATGGCTCTTGAACAATTACTCTTGATTAAGTCCAAAAACCAAGAGCCACCAGGTAGGTCAAATCCAAAAGAAGACACAAGAAGTGCGAATAGACAATCACCTCAAAGTCGTCCATTATGAGTTCGTATATGAAATCGTGTCCGCAGTAGCGTAGTGGGTAAAGTGCGACACTCACACGCCGAAGGTACAGGTTCAGCGTTACCAGATGATTTTATGTAATCCTGCTACAGCTAGAAGGAAAAACTGCAAAGTCTGCTAGAAAAAAAAAACCAAAAAATGCTAAAAAAATGCGAATGTTTTTTCAATGAAAAATATTATTTTTATTATTATTAGTATACCATAAATAAATATAAAAATAAAAAATCCCTTTTATTTACATGAAATAGCTTCAATCATCCCACTCGCAAATGGGGGTTTCCCACAAGAAAGCTCACCAGTTTAATGATGATCAATAGAATTTTGACAGCACGATTGCATGTGTTTTCGGTTATTATTCGCTTCGTTTTGTTTCGCTTTTTATAGTAAATAAAATGGTGCAGAATATAAGTTTCTACTTTGTAAAAGTTTTTTTAATTTTATTTTTTTTAAAAAAACTGCTACAAACTGCGAAATTTCAGGAAATGGTTAAAAATCTGCTGCATGTGATTTTGAAGATGAAATCCTGCTAAAATCGCAGGAAGCTGCTTAATCTGGTAACGCTGCACAGGTTCGATTCCCGGCTGAACACCCCGAATTTGTCACGGCACCACCCTTTCGCGCTGTTGACAACACTCAAAGAATAGTAACTGTCTAAGAAAGCTTCTCTAATTTCGAAGTTCGGATTCGGCAAAAATTGTAGGTCTCGTCTAGTCGTTAGAGAACAGTATCGCGTAACAGTTATTGTTGTCGCCACCTTAATCAATGCAGCCAACACCAATTTCTTACGGCTTGCGGCGACGGAAGGAAGAATCTTCAAATTTACCGTTTAATTTTTGACGTGCAAAAATTCTTTCTTTTCTCGAACTGGCTTGGCACGAGACATTTGGCAAAATTGCCTAAATTTCTTTAAGTTGAACAAAATATTGACAATGTATTTATGTATATAATTGAATTAGATTCTTGTACATACGAAGGTGTACTTCGCGATTGGGCAACCCTAGTGCTGCAATCTGGCAACTGCCAAGTGCCAACTGCCAGCTCTATCGTAAAGTTTGACATTTTTGAGGTTATACGTGCTTTGGACATGAGAGCGCTATTTGTGTTGTTTACAGTAAAAAGATTCATATCGCCAAAAAAATGGAATTAAATCGTGAAAATTTTCGTGCGATTATTTTTACAACTTTCGACGTGGTCTAACTCAACAACAGTGCATCGATGAACTTAATTCAATTTTTGGCGATGAAGCTCCATCGAGGACCAGTGTTTATCGATGGTATGGTGAATTCAACCGAGGTCGTAGTTCACTCCAAGACGAATTTCGTAAAGTTCGTCCAAAATCAGTTGTTGTTCCGGAAACCATTGATGCTATGCGCCTTCTGATATTGCAAAATCGTCATGTGACCGTTCGGTAGATTGAGACAAACTTAGGCATTAGTGGGACCAGCATACATTCAATATTGCATGAACCTTTGACCGTCAAACAAATTTGTTCGCGTTGGATCCCACACAATTTGTCAATCGCTTAAAAAAAAGGTTTGTGTCGATTGGTCGAAAGAAATGCTGCAAAAATACGATCGCGGTACTTCGAAACACGTCTATGACATCGTGACAGGTGGTGAATCGTGGATTTACGCATATGAGCCCGAAAGAAAACAGCAGTCGACTGTATGGGTGTTTCAAATTGAGTCAAATCCAACAAAAGTTGCTTGCGCACGAAGCACTTCCAAGCAAATGGTCGCCTGCTTTTTCGGAAAATCTGGACATGTCGCAACCGTACCACTTGAACAACGCAGAATAGTCAATTCTGAGGTGTACACAACCATTTGTTTGCCAGTTGTCTTCCAAGAAATCAGGAAAACCAACCGCCGAAGACGGATCACTCTTCGGCTCAAACAACTGCGGTTTTGAGCACTCAAAACATCGATTTGATGAGTCATCCGCCCTATAGCGTTGACTTGGTACCAAGTGACTTCTTTTTATTCCCGTACTTAAAAAATAAAATGCAGGTCAACGTTTTTCGACACCTGAAGAAGCGGTTGATGCGTTCAGAATGCATGTTTTGGAGATACCTCAATCAGAGTGGCAAAAGTGCTTTGACAATTGGTTCAAACGCATGCAAAAGTGTATAGCTCTTAATGGAGAATATTTTGAAGAACAATAAAGCTATTTTCTCGAATCTCAAAATATAAAAGGCAACCCAACTACCAACTACTGCTTTCGGTATTATTTCTTCAACTGCCACTGGCTCTGAGTAAATTGCACTGATCTGCCCTTCGTTGTGGTTGATCATTTGTATTGTATGGTCTCCTTGTTTAGTCGAGCGGTTGCGCGGCGTCATCATGTGTTTGTATACTTCATCTTCTTGTCCCCTGATCATAAAACAGTTGTCCGTTGTGTCGCCTGATAAATTCAATTTCCAATTTTTTAATTTTCAATTTTTCTTTATTGAACACAAATATTTACAATTTCAACAATTTTAAGCTTAAGACTACAGTGAATATACATATTTATATGTCGGCACAACAATAGGGGCCCGACGGATAAACAACTGTCTTACATAGTTTGGGTGTGTACAAGTGAATTATTTACAATGTAACGATGTCCTGTCTTAACATCGGGGTGTTCAGATCCCTTTGTCGATAATGTTCCTTTGTAGTGCTGGAGGGGAGTGGGGGGTTGTTTTCAGGGTCAACCACGATGATAGGTTGTATCACTGCTGGAGAAGAAGTGATACGGCTTGCATGCAGAAAATGTCGGGGGAAAAATCTTTCCGTTTAACATGTTGTGTGCATTGTGAAATCGCTGTCCAGGGACTGAGCTCCTTAGGTTCCTGACGATTGGGTTAGGATAGGTTTCAGTTACACATAACTGCTTCTTGGAAAGTTGCACCAAGAACTGTTTCAGGGGGATGATGCGTGATTTTTCGTAGGCCTGATAAATGCGTTATGTCCGTAGTGTTTTGTTCAGCGACTTATCCCACATTCCTTCCACATATTCCCAACTTCTCAAGCGTCTGGCTTCATTTCGTGCCGGACACGGTTTTTCGAAACTAAGAGAAGAACATTGAAACCCTTAAAAAGTAAAGAAATCACCCCTTCTTTAAATAAAACAATAATAAATCGCGAATCACTGTGTTTGAAGGTGCAGAAAATGGAACGTAGATGAGAAACAGGAGGGAGATATTAGGAATACAAATAAATTCGGTCCTTTCGGTTCAAAATATTTTAAAAACTACAGCACTCAGAGTATTTTCTGTCGGAAACGAATACTCATCTCTCTGGTAATTTTCTATCTCTAAAATATGTCTTCATTGGCCTCGATTCAATCATTGAGCCTTTCTTGGATTTCTTCAAAAGACCCGAACCGGTGATCCCCAACTCGTTTTGCATCTGTAAAAAACAAGCCGGAGTCGGAAGAAGCAAAATCTAGAGAACACAGCGAGAGGGTGACAAATACACATCACACTTTGCCACTGAGATAGGTATTCGCTTCCAAGATCAACCGCAACTTGCAAGTGGCACCAAATTATGAAAATGAACTGAATTAATTTGTTTTACCAATACATCAGTGTTTCCTTAGCGGAGAGGTCTCCTGTCCATATAAGTCAAACGTTGTTGCATCAAAGTACCGGGAGTTACTTTCAAGGACGTTCCTGTAAATGTATGATACATGGCGAGAAAACAAACCGAATTAAATAAATCCAAAACAGACAGCTGAATGCTTAAAATCTTAATTCGGTTCGGTTTGGTCACAACCAGGGAAGGAAGGAGATGCACAGCTTCACAGCTGATCACTCGCAGCTTCCCCTGGCTATTCACGGACTTGACGGTTATTTACGAATTCTTGTTGGATATAGGCTTATTTTTGAAAGTAACGACACGTTGTAAAAGTGCTGTCAAATGGAATCCAAAGGCGGAAGACGAGGAAGCTGTGGGTCTTCATCCCTTCCCTACACCACCTTCACCCAGGTCATTAAACAATTTTCCTACCTTTCTGTC
Organism: Eristalinus aeneus; assembly: GCA_955652365.1. Taxonomy (NCBI): domain Eukaryota; kingdom Metazoa; phylum Arthropoda; class Insecta; order Diptera; family Syrphidae; genus Eristalinus; species Eristalinus aeneus. The sequence continues at coordinate 5,020,219 of OY019130.1, read as the reverse complement.
GGTAACGAACTTTTGATCCCCTCGTTTAGGAACAGAAATGTGCGTGAGTTTTGCAAAGAAGGCTGTTTATCAGTCTCTTTTTCACTGCAGCGTCATGAAATTTATTTCGTTTTACATCCGGAAAGAAGTGCACTTCCTCTCGTTGTCCACTTCTAGCTTATTTTTAAACTCGACTGGGTGGCTGTACCTGAGTGGTTGCATTTCCACTGCTTCCCACTGCATATGCTAGAAAATCCCTCAATTTCTCAACAACGCCGTTCTGATCCTTAAATTCGTCCGGTCCACTTACTTTGAATTTATTTCCTCGACAATTAGGCACCGAAGAAGTCTCAGAAGATCTAATCCAATGAAGAGGAGTCCTGATCATCTCATCAACAAGATAGCTCGCAAGGAGGCCAATTTACGTAATGAAAGTATAGTCCTGATGAAGTGGACTCTTCAGCATCCAAAATAGCAAAGAGAAAAACGAAATATGATTATTCTCTGCTGCTCGTGCTGTTGTCGACCAAAGTAAACGTCGTCCTTGAACGTAGACTCCATTCAAATCAAAACAATGGCTGACTGATTTCCATATCCACCCCACTCCTCCGCTGCTCTACCACCCGCAGCTGCTATCTCATCACCATTTGTGCTGTGCTTCCAATTACGTCAGACAACAAGCAGTGCGGGAGTGTCCTTCCATCGCGCACTCTGCCCTCTCCATTGGAGGCAAGTAACGAAATTTCCCAACACCCACCCCATTGTCCGACCGGCCCCCGTTTCCACTGCGGACGGAAGATTCTATTAACATCCACGGAATTGGCTTCGAGCAACAATATCCGATCCGCGAGGTTTTCTATTTCTGCGCGATAATCCATATGGCACATCCCTCGGGGCGGGAAACGGGCCTCGGACTGCAGGACGGGTGGCAATTTATTTGCCTCTGACATTTGGCCCTGCCCTGCCCAACCTGCCTGCTGCATTAAGCATTGTCCTGGCGGCTTACGTCGGTTATTAGATTAGACACGAGTCCAGACGTGAAGTGAAATGTAATTTATGAGGATGTATCGGGCGGATTGGGACTGCTGTGTAAGGGATTTGCGTTTTCTGCCGCGTCCTGCCGGGCAGAGTTCGCGCAAACTTTCCCATAACGAAGCCGAACCGATGTTCGCAGTGAACTTTCCGAAAGTGCACGCTGCCAACTGCAGACATCGCTGGAATCGCACGGGAGACTGCGGTGCCGCACAGTATTGTCTTCCGCTAGCTTTGGTTGTTTACTCGTACATCATTGGTGATCCTTAATTGCAACGGACCGTGGTGGAGGGAAAATTTATCTTACATCTGCAATATCTGCATTGGCATAGGAGCGTTTGCACTTTGCCGCTGTTTGGGTGTAGGGGGAAAGTGGGCGGAAAAGTTTTGTGAACTCAAAGGGCAGAACATAAATTGAATTCGACCACATGCAGGTGACAGAGAAAATGTTTTGTGAAAGCTGAAACTTTGCAGGTAGTCACAAACGAATTGTTTTAACACTGGGGAGCCGAATCTGGGCGACGACGACTGCACGAGTATGTGACGGTTGTCGGTTAAATTTACCGCCCAAAGAAGGACTGGCTTGTGTTGGGCTATATTGTGACATTGACGTCTTTTAAACCTTCATATGAGTTGACGTATTTGGATGGTTTTCAAATAACTTACTGAGTACGTCCTCGAGTCGTCGCATCCATTTGATTGCAACGCTGCGTTGCGTGGTCGAGACCTGGGTACCAAGAAAGGCGCCTGCTCGCGGGAATACCTCACAGCTCTCACTATTTGATTGATATTATTTGAAACAACAGGCATCGCGGTTTCCCTTCGAGACAAACAAAAAAGTAGGCAACACATGATATAATTATTTTGTTGACATTGGATCGTTGTCAAGGTCAAGGTTTTGTGCACAATTTCTAGCCGCGCCTCTATGTCATCTGCTCGCTAAGATGACTCCAAACGCAGCACCACATGTGCTTGTTCACATGCTCTCCTTTCAAATTCAAGGCTGTAGTCCAATTTAAAACTGTTCATCCATGGATGACTCTTCAGCTTAAACAATGTCCTAGCGCCTCCCTTGTGCGATAGTTTCCTTATCCAGACTGTTGATCATCTTCAAGAAGATTTTCTGTACCAGCTGACTAGAAACTCGTCCGTTTACAACGAAAATGTCGGCACTGGTATCTGCAGTAGAAGCCTCAATTGGAACCAACGATTCGGTCGCTCTATGCTCTCCATTAAGTTATCATTTTACTCTGGACGTATGTTCATCCTTAAGGACCGCGAAGGAAAACCAAATTTTCAGACCACTCAAATACTGCCCACGTTCTCCTACACACCAAGGCAGCTGAATCAAAACCAGAAAACTCCTTGATTAAACAGGGCCTGTGTGATAGTTTTAATAATAATTGTTGGCGCGACAGTCCAGAGGGGGACCACAGCTTGCTCATCAACTACTCGTTTTGTGTGCGCTATTGTTCTCTCACGAGTAGCAAGGACCTACAGTTTTTTGCCGACTCCGAACGGTGAAGTTTAAGAAGCTTTCTTAGACAGTTGTTACTCTTTGAGTGCTGTCAGCAGCTCGAAAGAGGCGGTGCCGTGAAAAATTCGAGATGTTCAGCCAGGAATTGAACCTAGACCCTTCGGCGTGTGAGCGTCGCACTCTACCCACTACGCCACGGTGGCCACATAGTTATAGGTGATAGTTTTACGAACGTCAAAGAATTTGTCATGGCCGCCGAGGTGCAAAGGATGAGTGTAGTACTCACAAGCCGTTTTGTTTCAGGAAATGAACATCTTCCAGTGCATCCCTCAAAGTGCTGTGCAAACATTTTCCTCGTGTTGTCTATGACAAAGCTTATCGGAGTCAGCAAAAAATTGTCTCCTTTACCTGTATGAGAACAATAACACGCTTAAATCGAATAGTTACTGCTAGAAACCATTAAGGAAGGAGATGGTCAATTGAACATCTGATTTCGACTTTGTCCATCGACCCTTCTTCTAAAAAAAAAACACAATTTCTGAAATTTATTTTCATGAGATCGAACATTGTCTTATTTTACTCACACATCTTTACATTTCTCCTCCAAAATAGTCAAAATAGTGGCTAATTCGTCAATTTTTGCCCTTTATAGTGTCAAACACTCGTAAATTGCCCATTGTTCGTGAATTCGTCAGCCAAAGGTCTTGACATAACCTACAAACGACGCTTTGCATGATTAGTTTGGATACTGCATTCAACAGTTATAAACGTGTAAACATTTAGTTCACTAACGCCGAAAGTTTTCATTCGTTAAAGGCAAATCCACTAGGGAAACGTTCCGTGAGATTAACGGTGCTTTGGAGGACGGTTGTCTATCACTTCGAACAGCGGAAGAATGGTTTCGACGATTTAGAGCCGGTGAAAACGACACCATGGATAATCCAGGCGGCGGAAGACCTGTGACGAAGAATACCGATCATCACCGAGTTAGACCGGCATGTGGCATCTCGTGACATCGCACAGGAGATGGGAGTTAGTCATCAAACCATTTTAAACCATCTGTAGAAGGCTGAATACAAAAGAAGCTTGATGTTTGGGTGCCGCCTGCGACATTTTTGAAGCGAATGGTGACTGGCGACGAAAAATGGATCACATATGACAATATCAAGCGAAAACGGTCGTGGTTGAAGGCCGGTGAATCGACCCAAACAGTACCCAAGCCGGGATTGACGAACAGGAAGGTTTGGCTGTGGGCTTGGTGGAATTAGAAGGGAATCATCCACTATGAGCTGCTCCCATGTGGCCAGACGCTTAATTCTACCATCTACTGCGAACAACTTGATCGCTTGAAGCAGGCGATCGACCAGAAGCGTCCAGAATTGGCAAACAGGAAGGGTGTAGTGTTCCAGTGCGAGTTGAACCAAAGACCGTTCCGTTTTAGTCAAGAGTGGCCTTGATTGTACCCCCCATTATGTAGATGTCAATGGGAGAGAGATTAAGCAGTGAGAGTAGAGCCAGGCGTGCTGGGAAAAGCTCCTGTGCAGCCGAGACCCAGATGATGTGACTGGATTTATGAATCACATGATTTAAAATCACATCCGTATCACTATTTATAGTGTCAACGGAATCACTGATGGAAAAAAAGACCATCTACAGATGGCGGCTAACAGACCCAGGCTTTGAGGGAACCTGACTGGTAGTGACAGCTTGACCAGAGGCTATATTCTGGTGCCACGGGAGGTCAGGGGCCCCTGGAACTTCGGTTCCAGCATGACCGTGCGGTAGACCCCCTTGTGGGAGTTTCGTGGTGGCTGTGGTTTACCACCTAACATTGCGGGTAGAGCCGAAAATAGTGTACTGTGCTGACTTGTCTAGTTCATTATTTAGGCACAACTAGGCAAGACGGTTAGGGGACTATCCCTTCTCAGTGTGGAGTTGCATTCTCAACCGGGCGCTGCGACCCAAAGGGCGGAAGAGGTTTTAGAAAGGCTTCGCATCAAACCAAGGTGGGGTGATTGCCCCTCAAGCATGATCCCAGTTTGGTACTTGGGTAACTAAGGCGTCTAGTCTTGCGTTACTTACCAGTCTTGGGGAAAAGGTTCCCCGTGATATAAGCCGTTAAGGCAGGTGGCCATGTCAACCAAATCCCACATCTGTGCAGCCGAGACAGACCGTTTTTTAAAGTTTAGTGAAAGTAGCAGTCACCAAATGATTGATGCTGTAACGGTTACATTGCTACACTTCTTCATAGTGCTGAAGATTAAAGGACGAACCATCACCATCCATCGGGGTAAGCCGCAACTCTCCGCGAGGATACGTAAGAGCCAGTGGATTGCACACTACCAGAGAACTAGAGGAATCCGACCTTTGTCTGTCCATATGAGTCGGCCCCAGCACTTGGTGACAAAGCACAACGGATAAGGCAAAAAAAGAGATCTCACAATCCAGACGACAATTTCGTTGGAAATTGTTTGGTGTCAAGTTCGACATCGCACCGTGCATCTCTCTCGACTCATGTTCTATCTTATTTTTGTGTGCATAAGATATTGTTTTACATAAAACGATTCAATAAAGATTAATTCGTTAGAATTTCCCTGTGTGTGAACGCGACTTCCCTCCACCCGCGGTAAGGGGTCAAAATTATCCAGGTAGTTGTATAAAGAACTCAAACACAAGCATCGAGTAATCTCGTTTATCGCAAAGTATCATTCCAGTCCAAAGTTATGTATCATTTCAAATATTTAAATATGATCATTTGATCACCATCTTAGATTGCTTTCTCGAGAACGACAAACCAACCTTAAGTCATTAATAAATAGACCCCATAGCAAAATACGAAGAAATTTCCAGATTTTTACTCCCCATCATTAATTTGTACCACTGGCTCGATACGAGACACCATGGAAACCCATTCAGAAACAGTTGTGACATTGATTACTTACTATCAGTTCATTAAAACTTTCTTGGAATATTAGACATTCCCCAACTGTAGAAAACCAGACTCCTGAGAAGAACCTACCGCATTTTCATCGCAATTATCCTTTACCTCGTTTGCTGCCAGGAACTGCATTCCCTGCCATTAAGCCATTCCAAACCAGCCTTCTTCAAAAAAAACCACAAATTCTAAGTGTATTCCCATTCATTTATTGATCTCCAACATCAACACGCAAACATGCAGTTCTACGATATGTTACCTAACCCTACTCCTTCTCCAACCACTGCACTGTCTGCATCTACACAATTACATTAAGGCAAGGCGATTCAAGCTGGAATTAAGTGTGACGGCCGCGTCAGATTGGCTGAACCTAGGGTGATGAACATTTGGAAAACAGGAAGAAGAAAAAAGACAGAGGACTATTTGAAGGCAGCGCGCATTCAAGCAAGGCGCTCAATTTAAACTGGAATTCCTGCCATCGAGCTGTCACGCTGCGATAGAACCGAGTCGGGATTCTTCAGCTCCATGGCCAGCTTGTAACCCAATTCCGGGCGCCGATCCCTTCCCTCGACCATCGCCTTCACCTGCAACGTCAACAGCATAGAAAATTGCACTCAGCGACTGATGATTTATGGCGACTCACCTCTTCCGTGTGCACGATGACGCCGTAGCTAGAGTTCACCTTCCCCTTGATGTGTTCGATATCGCGGAGATCCACGCCGCGGCAGCAGTCATCAATCAAAATCGTTCGATACCCGGCCGACAGGGCGTCCACAGCGGTGGCACCTTAAACAGAAACCGTTAAATTCACTCAGCAAAAAGCCGGAAAGAGGATTTGAGTGCATGGGGTGGTGGGGATTTATTTCAAACAATTGCACTGCAGGTGTAAACTTTTTCTGTTTGCAGCTGCGGTCGTTTTGGGACATGCGGACACACAAGCGATTCTGCGGCGCAAAGTAACCCTAATCCATGTGCACAGACTTACCGACACAAACATCGTACGCCAGACCGCAGATGTAAATATCTGTGGTGCCTTTCATCTTCAGCTGGGCATTCAGGGTGGTATCCGAGAGCTTTTTGTTATCCCAAAAAACTGAATAGGAATCAACTTCTGGATTAGTGCCTTTGTACACCTTAATTCCGTGCTCGACGATCTGGAATACGAAACAAAAAGTGAGTGGGGAACGACAAACTTCGGGTGAATTTTGAGCAGGACACGTGAACGCGGGCGTTTCTGTTGTGTGTTGTGGGATTTATGGGTTTTTGGTGGAGATTAGCGAGCAGGATGTGCAGCATTGGAAAGGATTGCAGGTATGTCGAGAGTATCACGTGGTTTTAGAAACAAATATTTTATTTGAAGGAGAATTCATTGGTTGGTTGCAGATTAAGGGAGAGCAGGCTAGCTAGGAACACAAATTTGAAAAACAGTGTTCAATTGAAAAACAAGAAATTGGAGGAAACCATTGCAATTGAAAAACATTCTAATTCACACCAAATCTGAGATTAAAAACCAAAAACGAAATCGATGTGCACCCACTGTGCATTTTGCTCACTTAAGATTGATCACAACTTTTTTGGCGCGCAACAAGAAAAAAAACAGGACCGTTAGCTGAGGGCACAGTTTTTCGAAATCAAGTTAAAGAACAATAAGGTCACAAGGCTTAAATTATGTAAGTCATGTCAAGTAATTCGAAAAGTGTCCATAAAATGAAACTTGCTCCTTAAGGAGAACTCAGAATTAGGCATATTCTAATACCGTTTATTTCTTCTTCTTCTTCTTGTGGCGCTACAGTCCGGGGTGGACCTGGGCCTCAACCAACATGTCACTCCAGCTGGCACGATCTTTCGCCAGCTGCCTTCAGTTGCGCACTCCAAGTTAGTTGAGGTCCTTCTCCACTTGTGTGAGCCGCCATAGCCTAGGTCGTCCTCTGTTGCGTTGCCCCAATGGCACGGATTCACGGACTTTTCGGGCCGGAGCAGTGGTGTCCATACGCTTTACATGGCCAAGCCATCCTAGGCGTTGTATCCGTAGACGCTTGACCAGGCGCATGTCGCTGTACAGCCCATAGAGTTCGTCATTAAATCTTCTCCTCCAGATGCCACCAACGCAAACAGGACCAAAAATCGCACGCAAAACTTTTCTCTCGAAGAGACTAAGGGCTTCCTCATCCGCCTTTGCTAACGTCCAAGATTCCGCGCCATAAAGTAGGACGGGGATGATCAAGCTGTTATATAAAGCGAGATTAGTCCTTCGAGAGAGGGCTTTATTACTCAGTTGCCTCTTGAGCCCAAAGAAACAGCGATTGGCAAGAGTGATTCTGAGTTTGATTTCGGTACTGATGTTGTTGTCCCCTGTTTACCGCGGAGCCGAGGTAGACGAAGTACTTGACTACCTCGAAGTTTCTGCTGCCTAGTGTGACGCTCCGTCTGAGACGTCGATGTTGTTCACGATTTAATTCCATATTTTGGGCGAGATGAATCTTTAAAGTTACTGTAAACAACACAAACAGCGGTCGTATGTCAAAACGTTCTGAGTACGTATATCCTCGTAAATGTCAAACTTTTCGATAGAGCTGGTAGTTGCCAGATTGCAACACTATAAACATAAAAGGCAACCTTCGTATTTATATTGAAAACTAAGCAACTTAGAAACGCAGCTGCCTCAGTCGACTGGAAAATACTTTTGACAGCAATGTTTGTGAGTCTCTGGGGCGGTACTCTACAAAGACCCTCAAAACCGTACTTCAAAACAGTCAACTAAAACCCGTCTCACTCAAATGTTCTGTTTTTTGCGCTGTGCAGTTTAGATTTCCAATCCATTTGAGTCATGGAACTCATGACTGCCCTTCAACACAAACAAAACACCACAATGTCACACTTACCTTCAAGTCCTTGTGCAGCTCAGCACCCCATGAATCCTGAACACAGTGGCGCGGCCACATACGTTGCTTCATCGGTGGGGGGCCAGCAAAGACCACAGTATCATATACCTGCGCCGAGTCAGCATCAATCTACAAGGCAAACAAATTTAAATTTCGTTTCGGAAACCCCCCTCCACCAACAGTGCTTCGACTTACCGGGGACGAGTCATGCAAAGGCCGTAACTTCACATTGTCAATGAACGACACGTGATCGCTGGGATGCCAGTCCAGCGAGTAGAACACCGCATCAAAATTCACCGTCTCTAGGAGGTTATTAATCGGCTCCAGGATCTGAAACGACAAAGCCGCCCCAGGATTGCATGTCAGTCATCAATTTTGTTGATTGGCGAGAGCCCAACACTCACCTCTTGGCCCTTATGCTGTGCGCTGCAATTACTTATATCCAGTGATCCACTTATAAAGTCATTCTGGACGTCAACAATGAGAAAGGCGTTCACAGGACGAACGATCTGTTTGCATGAAACGAAATGGCACACAACAATGAGTACTCACTCCCCAAGCACTGCAGTCCCCCACCACCGCGCTCCGTCCTTCTTTTATCGTCATGTCGTTGTCGTCGTCGTCATCGTCGTCCTTATCGCCGGCAATTTATAGTAAATTTCCATTTTCATATGAATGCTAAGCAATGAAATTAAGGATAATGTCCCTCCGCTGAGCAGGGCGCCCGCTCCTTCAGTGCTCACTTCCTTTTCAGGCGCACACCGTCACCCCTGCTCTGCGGCAGCAGTCAACAATTTAATGCTAATGTTGTGTGGCACTTTCACTTTTGGCAGAGATAAGCGAGTCCTGCCTGCCTGACACCAGCCACGAGGTCCATGAGACGAGCCCCGTGCCATAATCCAGTCAACAGCGGAAATTGCTCGACTGCCACTGTTGCCTGCCGCTGGAACTCATTGTAGGTTCTAATTTTGTCGGGACATGAATGCGAGCACCCTCCTCCACCGGGAAGTACGCAATTATGTCTGGAGACGAGGTGTAAGTCTATCTTCACAAAAGGAACTCCATCCAGCCGTGTATGGAGGGGGCGAGGACGATTAATGGCCAAGTCGTCATATTCATTTTTCTCCGTGAGGAGCCCGAGATGGGCCGTGACGTTGGCTTATTTGATCAATGCTGCCTTGACGTCATCGGCGCTGAAGATGAGGACGACATACATACGAGTATGTGCCCGTTCCCATGGCTTCGCGTTTGCATGTTTGGCCGCGTAAGGGCGTTTCGTCATGGAAGCCCGATGTGAGGATGCAATAAAATAAATTATATGGCACATGACGGAATTGGCGTTGCCTCGTGTACGCTTGCCGTGCTTGTGGGGGAGGCCGCGCGCCTCGTTCGATTGTGGCATTTGTGAGAATTTGCACAAGATCCCTAATTGGAGCTCGTTTGTGCTCGAGGCGTGTTAATGAGCTGCAATAAACCCCATGCCAGGCGAGCGCACTAAGGCGCGAAGAAGACGAAGCACAGACGCAAAATGGGTTAGAAAGTTGAAAAGTTTCCAGAGTTTTATGGATGTGAACACACGGCTGGCGATGGTGCAAAGACGTTGTCACTTCTTCCTCACGGAATGGCTTCACTGTCTGCTGGTTGGAGAAAGGTTTCGGGGGTAGAAAGGAAGCCAACCTTCTTCTCTCTTGTGGTCGTTAAGCGTTTTAAATTGATCTAAAGACCGGTAAAATACGCGAACAATGACAGAAGTGCACAAGCTGTTCACGGTGAGACGTGGAATGAAATGTTTCAAGCCCAGGCTTGAAACCACGGTGACATAATTTTGGAGCCTAGAAGCCCTCCTAAGAAAAACATGGCGGAGAGTCTTATAAAAAATGGCTGCAAGAAGAAATACGCGCAGTTCAGCGTGTTCAAATAAAGCCAGCTTCTCTGTCTCCGGGATGTTCTTACCTTCATTTCTCACTTCAAGCATTGAGGTTTCCGCCTCAAAGTTTGTGTTTATTGAAAGACAGTACAGTACAGTAGAGAGTCAGACCATGGGATTCGGCCTGTCAGCGCAAAGACAACTTTATGTTCAGATACTTTCGACTCTAGTTGGATTGTATCACACAAGCTCATTCTTAAACGCCATTTATTGAAAAACAAGTAGCATTCTGCGGGTCCAACTTACAGAAATTTAAACTTAACCCTATTAAGGGAATTATACCCTCACCACAGGAGGCCAGTGTCCTCCAGTTAACCCTGCCTCAACCGTTGCGACCCTTATGGGAGCAGTTTTATTGACTTTTTTTATTAAACTCATATCACGGGAAGCAGCAAATTCTGCCATGGCATCTGGTAAAATTCGAATTTGTCGTCTCTTGCTGATTTAATTCGCAAGGTATTCTAGAGTTGTAACTTCCAAGTTACCGGACACCAATAGCACAACTGAAGTGTGAGGAAAACATTAATCCATAGTAGACGTTCTATGCCTGAGTCTTAATGTCTAATGGACACCATAATCCCAGAACAAACTTCTAAACGGTCGACAAGGCGAACTTTCAAAGAATAACATTTCTACAACTTAACAAAAGGAAAGCCACGATTTAATAACAAAATCAAGTGTGATTGACATATGAAAGAATCCAATGAGGAGACGAATCGTAGTCAAAGAATTAAGAAACCTGTGACCTGGCAAGGAGTGTGTTCTCGTCTGTCTGTGTCTGGACATGTAAAGCGCTAGTGGGGGTCACATGATATTCTGTGAATCTTTTGCGTAACCCGAGTTTTAATTAGGTCCACTGGCCATACTGCAGTTTAATTAAATATCTTAATATCAGTCCGTGGTCGCCGTGGCGTAGTGGGTAGAGTGCGACGCTCGCACGCCTAAGGGTCCCGGTTTCACGTCACTACCCAGAAGGAACCCATAATTTGACACCGAGTGCAGGCAAGCACTAGCAGCCAAACAAGACGCCGAATAGGTAAGGCTGCATCGAACAAAGAGGGCTGTTCGTGAGCCCTACGAATACAAGAGAATGGAAGTTCACCGGCTTCTTAGAAGAAAAATGAGGGAGCATGAGAAACGCGCTATTGGAGAATTGGAAAGATGAGAAGAAGTAGAAAGATAAGGTTCGAAAGTCTTAATAATAATAATAATTGTTGGCGCTACAGTCCAAAGGAGGACCAGGGTCTAGCTTGCTCATCAACTACTCGTGTTGTGCGTAGTACTGTTCTCTCACGAGTAGAAGGGATTTATAGTTTGTTGCCGACTCCGAACGGCGAGATTTGAGAAGCTTTCTTAGACAGTTGTTACTCTTTCAGAGTTGTCAACAGCTCGAAAGAGGTGGTGCGGTGAAAAATTTTAAAATTGGTGTTGAGCTGGGAATCGAACCTACACTCTTCGGCGTGTGAGCGTCGCACCCTACCCACTACGCCACGGCGACCACGGTTCGAAAGTCTTACCGAAAAATAAAATAGATATCCGGTGGATACAAGGTTCGGACCGAGGCCTACCTGGATCAAAATAAACAACTTATGGTAAAGTCGCAGTCTGTGCTGAGAATCTAGAAGGATCATTTCTGCAGACTCCTTAACGGCGATGACGGCACCAATTCCGTTGTTAGGCAGAATTTCCTACTCAATTTGGACGATAATAGACAAGAATTCCGTCCCTCCGATTAAAACGAAGTTAACAATATCGAAACTGGAGTCGGACAAAGCTGCTGAAGCAGGCGGACTGCCCGTAGAACTATTTAAAGCAGCTGGAGATGAGTTGGTTGGGCGCATGCACCAGCTCATCTGTAATATTTGGTCGGAGGATAGTATGCCCGATGAGTGGAATCTCAGTCTCGTTTGCCCTATCCACAAGAAAGCAGACCCCTTTTACTGCGCCCATTATCGAGGGATCAGGCTTCTTTACATGACCTACAAGTTTCTCTCTGCCGTATTGTAATAATTGTTGGCGCGACAGTCCACAGGTGGACCAGGGCCTAGCTTGCTCATCAACTACTCGTGTTGTGCGCGCTACTGTTCTCTCACGAGTAGAAGGGACCTACAGTTTTTTGCCGACTCCGAACGGCGAAGTTTGAGAAGCTTTCTTAGACAGTTATTACTCTTTGAGTGTTGTCAGCAGCTCGAAAGAGGTGGTGCCGTGAAAAATTCGAGGTGTTCAGCCGAGAATCGAACCTAGCCCCTTTGGCGTGTGAGCGTCGCACTCTACCCACTACGCCACGGCGGCCACGTATTGTGCGGGCGTCTAAAACCGTTTGTCAACAACCTGATAGGTCCTTATCAGTGTGGTTTCAGATCAGGAAAGTCCACGATATACCAGATCTTTACATTACGGCAGATCCTGAAAAAGATTCAAGAAGTGCAAATCGACGTTCACCACCTTTTCGTCGATTTTAAGGCCGCATATGACAGTTTGCATAGAGACGAGCTATACAGTGCCATGTCTAGTTTTGACATTCCTACCAAACTCGTCAGATTGTGTAGGATGTCGATGGAGAACTCTCGCTGCTCCATTAAGGTTGGTAACGAACTTACCGAGACCTTCAATGTCATAAAAGGTTATAGACAAGGCGACGCACTGTCATGTAACTTCTTCAACATCATCCTCGAGAAGATCGTGCGTAACTCAGTCAACAGCAGAGGCACGATCTGCCAAAAGTCAGCTCAATTGCTAGCTTACGCTGAAGACCTTGGCGTAGTTGGACGAACACAGCGAGCCGTCAGCGATGGCACCGTGCGTTTGGTGGAATTTAAGAGAAAGCGGCTAAAATGGGTCTGGCGGTAAATGAGGGTAAGACGAAGTACATGCTGTCATCAGGGAAGGACAGACAACATCGACGTCTCGGACAGAGCGTCACATCAGGCAGCAGAAACTTCGAATTAATTAAGAACTTCGTCTACCTCGGCTCCGCGGTAAACTGGGACAACAACATCAGTACCGAAATCAAAAGCAGAATCACTTTTGCCAATCACTGTTTCTTTGGGCTCAATAGGCAATGGAGTTATAAAGCCCTCTCTCGATGAACAAATCTTGCTTTATATAACAGCTTGATCATCCCAGTCCAACTTTGTGGCGCGGAAACCTAGACGTTATAAAAAGCGGATGAGGAAACCCTTAGTCATTTCGAGAGAAGAGTTTTGCGTGCGATTTTCGGGCCTGTTTGCGTTGATGGGCACGTCTTCGGATGCAACGCTTAAGATGGCTAGGCCATGGAGAGCCACTGCTCCGGCCCGAAAAGACTTCCTAGGCAATCATCAAAAGCGGCATTCATAAAACCCAAATCCACCCAGGACCATTCACGTTATTGGTTAGGTCTTTCATCGACAGTTGAGCCTCTCGACAGTTCAAGCAGAGATGGCATAACTCTCCCGCATCTCTGGTTGAACTGTCGAGAGGCTCTCCTCTCCGGCTGGCCAAGCCCATGCTTTCAAATGTCACCATTTCTGTATCTCTGAACAGAAAAGACTGCAGACGGCATACGCATATCGAACTCGTTAAACACTTATGAGTACTTGGGCTTAGTGATGAATAGAAAATGAAGACACTACAGGGCACATCCGCTGTCAGTGTCCCGTCTGTGCTCGGATCAGTTGGTGGCTGTTCGGTGCTGATGTGGTTGGAGTTGAAACCTAGTTTCCTTCTTAGTTTCCAGAAGAAGCAAATGCAAATTATTAGTTTATTTGTTTCCAAGTAAGAATGAAAAAACTTTATTTCGAAGATCGTACTATTTAGATATTATAAAAAGAAATGCCAAAAACAACTGAACCGTTCGACGACTGGATATCGATTGCTTTTTGTAGGATGCTGCTCGGAGTAAGTCACCTCGGTATTCTTAATCTGATGTTTTGTGGATGGAGGTTGAAATGTGAACCGATGCACATGTTTGAAAATAATTCCGATATTTAAGTGGTTTCTTGGATTTTGGGATCGCTTGGGTCATAAACCATAATGTTTATGAATTCCTGATTGAATTGTTTGTCCAGTTTGTTTTACAACTGGATCGAACTTGCAGTATTTTCTCAGAAGATAAAGAAATTCCTAAAAATGTGAATTACTGCCTGTTAGGACAATGGAACGCTCCAGTGCAGTGTTTCCCCCCCCCCTTTTCCCAACAAAGAAGGTCTTTCTGCAATATCTTGTAAACGTACGTACCTAATTTTGTATTCAATTCCTTGGGAAAACCAGGTTCTAACTTCCTCTCCAATATATTGAGACACTCCTTGACAAGCTTATCGATTTCCCTATGCTATCCCTATGCTAACACTGAGCTAATTTCTCAAACAAATTCGATTCCAAGTTCTTTTCCAAATTTGTGTACAAGTTTTTGTGCAGCTCATTTTCCAATTTCAGATAATTGTGTCCACTTATGTCCAGTTTTGTTCAATTGTGTCCAATTGTGTCCAGTTTTGTTCAATTTCTTGTCTATTTCCTCTCGAAATTCCTTTTCAAATTTCTTTCTTATTAATTGTCCTCTGCTTCCTTATACAATCGCCTATCAAGCCTAATTTTTGAGTTTTTGTTTAAGTCTCTGTCAAAATTAAAGTCCGAGTTTGTCGCTTAGTTCCGATAGAAGCCTTTGCATGATTTATTGTCGAAATTCTTGTTCACTTCCCTTTTTGCTCGTCGATATCCTAGTCACATTCTTTCAAACAATTGCCTTTCAAAGTTTTTGTGTAATTCCTTGTACAATTCATTATATGATTTTTTGTCTAAGTCCATCTTTTATTCCTTATCCAAGCTATTCTTCTTCTACTTAGTTCTTGTACCAGCATTTACAAGACCATTGGCTCAAGTTTATGTTTACATAGAAGCATTAAGAGGCAAACAACTGAGTTGCCCATTCTTAAGGTTGAGGTTCAAGCTTGACAACCACTGCCTTTCCTGTGCGAAAAACAAAAAACTACAACGTCAGGTTCACAAATTAACTGTCGCTGCAAAGCTTAAAGAAAGGTTTACCAAATATTTGTTATTTTATTTTTTTCTTGATTACGTATTCCGAGTGCGTGATGCACCTGTCGATCATGGTAGATAACAAATAAGAAAGTGGCGCCCAACATAAGACTGCTTATAATTCTTTAGCTTTCATAATAGTGTAAAATATTACTTCGGACGCATGCAGTGCAACTGAATAAAGCTTATAAAACAAATTTGGACGAAGTGGACCATTTTACTGGACAATGACCTTTTAGATTGGACCTCCGCAACTTAGCTCAGAATTGACATTGCAAATTGATTTGCTCGTGACCCGAAAGCATTGAAATCTTAAAGGTCACAGAAAACTCCAATTGCTTTCGAACACCCTTGTCACAAGAAGTCTGTGCAGTCTCGGAGGCGCCTTAGTTAGTCACACAGACTCCCCCGTCACTCGTAGGACCAGTCCTCTGTGTACGGAAATCTCACGTACAAAAATGAAGAAGTGTTGTAAAAGTTAGTGCCATCAAAGTGAGTAAACAGACCTGTGACATATTTGAATGCCTCCTCAATCCCGACGCCAACAGCAAAAACAATCGAAGCTGGCCTAATTTGACAAACTCCAGGTAAGGCGCGCACATACGTATGTGACGTCTGTTTCTGTCTTATTTACGACCTGCCTTCGATTTCCACTCTCAACTCGATTTAGTTCCCAGCCAATAAATCGAGTACAGGACTACAACTACATCAAGCGAACTGCTTTCGTTGGCATTTATTGCCAACAACCCTGCCGAAGGTGTCATAAATAACAAGTAAGCACCTAGATCCAGTTTATCCCGCTCCTGCTCCGCCCCCATCCCTTGTCTCCATCCCTCACAACATAGCTTGCCTGTCATAAATCAATGACAAACTCAAACTCGGAGAAAGATCGTAAATAGCTTCCACTCAATTCACTTCCGTTCGCAGTCAAACGCCTGATTGACTGTCACACATGAAATCCTCCTCCCTGCGCGACGCGTCTGTCGGGTGCTTGCGTCATAAACACAAGGCGAAGCACATTCGTTGTAAACAATGATTACTCTGAATCCTCGGAATTGAATAAACGCTTTATAGCCGTAACGCTCGCCCACCCGCCAGTACAAAACCCCGAAAACAAACCGAAACCGACGAAATTTACCAGAATTCGCTGATTCTCGCCTTCCCAAACTTCAAGGGTAGCTCGAGACTCCATTGAGCCGCACTCCAACTTCGGGAGCGCCTATTAAAAATGCAATAAAATTATCTCAGCGACGTTTTCACGTTTATTTCTGATCCTTCAACGTCCCCGCGATGTTGGCTGAAGTAATAAATAAATTTACATATGACTCTCGCACTCACACACACACACGCCAGCGCAGGGGGCGGTGGCGAAATTGAATCATATCACGGCAAAGGGTGGGGCCATGCATATCAATCGACATCACACGCATTCTCCTGCGGTAGCGGTGAGGCTCTGATTTTGTCGTCGCGATTGACTTGGCACTGCTTCACGTTGTACGCGAGCACGGACGGGGTCGGGCTGTGTGTTCAGTGATGCGATTGCCTCATTTGATTTTTAATCGAATCTTCCCCACGGTGGCGGCGTCAGCAATGGCAGGGGAGGAAGGATGTAATCAAGTTTACTGAAATGAATATCCATTGAATGTGCGGAATGTATGTCAGTTGTTCGCTCTGTTTGTGGGCAAAAAAAAAAAGGAAAACAAATAACGTTGGGAGCGGTAACTCGCAGAAGTTTGTTCGGATGAAAGAATTTTTTGTGTTTTGAGCTCAATACGAGTATGTGTTGTCTGAGAGTATTTGGAACAGGTAGGGACTCATTGGGAAGACTAGGTGAACAAATTAAATTATTGTTAAAGCTGCTTTAAAGTTGACAGGCTCGACTAGTGACCTATATTGCGACCAGCTCAAGAAATTGGAGACCAACTATTTTCCTTGATTATGGCAATTTGGAGGCACAATCCGCTGACGCGGTTTGAAGGCGAAATCCAAAATTCTGAAGTGGCTTCTCTTCAGGGTCGAAAACCTCGCATTCCTCACGCTCGAATACTCGTAATGGAAACTCTCCTCATTTTATTTTCATTCAGAATGGCATGCGAAGGCGGCAAGGATGAATTAATCGGTAAACAAGTTGTATGTTGACATCGAGAAAGGACGTACAACTTCAATGACTTGTTCGAAACGCTACCATAGCCAGACTTAACTTCAAGTTGAAAAAGGACTTCGCCTTTATCGGTTTCTAAGTCAACACTGTGAACAGTAACAGTGCTGCAGTGCGAGCTGCTGATAACACTCAAAGAATGTTAACTGTCTAAGAAAAAGCTTCTCAAACTTCTCCTCTCGGAGTCGGCAAGAAACTGTAGGTCCCATATACTCGTGAAAGAACAGTAGCGCGCACATCACAAGTAGTTGATAAGCAAGCTAGGCCCTGGTCTCTTGTGGACTGTCGCGCCATCCCATTATTCTTATTATTATTATTTTTTGAAACAAAAAAAAGCCTTATTTTGGCCTGGACAAGACCTGAATTTTTCCAAAACGAATGTTCATTTTATTCGTTTTAAGAATTCCAAGATTTGGAAAACGACCTCAGCCAACTTTGCGTGCGAAATTAGAGACAAATGGTTAAAGATAGAGCCAGCTGAAGTGACCAGTTGATAAAAAGCAAGGTCCTGTACAGCAGCTCCACATAATGAAGAAGAATTGTGCTCTATTCTGGACTTGTTAACACTTCGGAACATTTAGGACTAAAACAAGCCTCATTGAATATCTGATTGGTATAAGTGGAGAGTTTTGTTCTCCAAATTTTCTCCAATGTGGAATTTATGAAGGTTTGCGTCCGAGATATTTCTAGGTTTATTAATCTGAATTAAGACCAGAATGCTTTGTCTGACTCTGTCTAGAGCCGAATATTTGAACTGGAAATGTTTAAAGATTTCTGCTCCGTATTAAAAAGCCAGCTGATAGTCTAACGTCCACAATAAATAAACGAATTTCTTCTGTTGTCTTCAGGCAAACGTTTTCTCTTTTGGAGAGGTGGTAAGCTTCTTAATATGGCACAGTGTTGCAACTTGGTCCATCTTTCGTTGATTATTTGAAGGAATTCATTGAAGATATTGTTATGTCACATAGCCTAGTTCAGCGTGCTCCGAAAATAGAATCCACATCTAGTGTTGGTTGCATGCTATTTTACTTTGTGTGCTCGAAAGCCCTGATCGACCTAGAAGAAACGGCGAGTTTAAGAGACCGTCTTTATTTCTCATTGGTCTTTCGAGGACAAGGAAACGTCGATTGGCAACAGGGATACGCTGCGTGGTTGGGCCTATTAACTGCGTATCTTGACTACCTCAATGTTTATCCGCCCTTTGTTACGATCTCGTGAGTTCTTACAAGATAGCTGTCTATCTCCGAGTTCAATTAAACCAAGTCCAAGACTGTCGGCTGTATTTGTAAAACCACTTTCATGCCATCCACTTAAACCAGAATAAAAACAATTATGAGGACTTATCAGAACAACGCAATGCTTAGTTTTTAACGTTTTTTAAGTTTATCAGATTCCATTTCGATGGTGAATTTTGTCCGCCTCTTATGAGGCTCCATCTTCTTTCTTCACACACTGTTCAGTGACTACATCGATGGAGATCAGACTGAGTGTAGACGGGCGCATTGTACTCGTATACATCTGAGCGGTCAGATGCAGCCTTAAACTCGACAAATATGTGTTGAGTGTCGATTTAAACTTTTAAGGTCTGTAGCAGTATTGGGATTTCATCCATCGGGAACCTTCCTCGCCTTTCATTACGCCGACTAGGACTTTTCAATTTATTCATCAACGTTTTCTGGTATTCACAAAATTCGGCAGAGAGGGTGTACTACGCGTTGTTCAAGAGTGAATTCTTTCGTAGCTGGAGCGACGAACTTGTTCGACAAACAAAAAAATCCTCCTATGCAGGATCAAATGTCAGCTCAATAGTAACACAATACATTTCTTTCAGTGGTAAGAACGATGGACCTTAAGCAAACATTCCAGTCAAAACTGATGATTGCAACGAATTCAATCTGCGCCGATGGCATATGAGCTCGTCTCCTTCATTGGCCACTCCCAAATATTGGTTGAACAAGTTTTGACTTAGTAGCAAGTCGATTCCTAAAAGTCAAGCCGACGTAAAAAAAAAAGTACACAAACTCATACTGACAGGCCACCGGGTGATCGTCTACGAGATAAATGAAACAGTAGACACCCTGAAAGACTGCGTTGATCATATTCTCCAAAAAAAACTTTGACCAGAGAGGCTGTATTTACTGACTACAGGCAAAAACCAAACTGTGTCGCACTTCACAGCAGTGGTTCACGCTGCTTTGGAACACGCCATAAGCGGTTTTGCATCGTTTCATAACCGTCGCTGAAACTCAAATTCAGTTTGTATATTTCAGAAACCCAGGACAAGTAAGTTCGCGCGCTCCAACTGAAACATGATTGCCACTCCCTTTTTGCTTCATATTGCCTACTAAAAGGCGGGAAAAACAGTCACAGGGTTCTAATAATAATAATAATTGTTGGTGCGACAGTCCACAGGCCGACCAGGGCCTAGCTTGCTCATCAACTAGTCGCATTGTACGCGCTACTGTTCTCTCACGAGTAGAAGGGACCTACAGTTTTTTGCCGACTCCGAACGGCGACATTTGAGAAGCTTTCTTAGACAGTTATTACTCTTTGAGTGTTGTCAGCAGCTCGAAAGAGGTGGTGCCGTGAAAAATTCGAGGTGTTCAGCCGGGAATCGAACCTAGACCCTTCGGCGTGTGAGCGTCGCACTCTACCCACTACGCCACAGCGGTCACAGGGTTCTACCTTTTCGAATATTGGACTCCAGTCGGCCGTCGCTTTCTTAAATTAGGTCGAATTAGGCTTCCAACTGCTGCGTCATCCACATTAATTGGAACCGCACGACTTGTTTTGTTTTAAAATTTATAATTAACGCCACCGTGTTTGAAAAAGGGAAAAGTTCTTTACAGACAGTTTAAAAAAATTGCCGCATCTCTTGGTCAAGTGTATAAACTCGTAGATAACTAAGCCGTTACTTGTTTGAAATACTTCCTTTCTTTCCAGGCATAGTGCCGCACCCACATTACATGTTTAATACGGAAAACATTTTTGTTTTCGAAAATCCATTCCACCATTTGAAAATGAAAAGTTTTCAGTCGAGAAAAACCACTGAAAGTGCATTACATTCAAGTCGGTCACTTAACTGTCACATTCAAGTCCGTCACTTAACTGTCACATTCAAGTCCGTCACTTAACTGTCACATTCAAGTCCGTCACTTAACTGTCAGCAAGTCAGAGTCAATTTTTCCAGTGACAAGCTCCAAGCATATTACTTACAGTTTTAATCCAGCGATTCCAACAAAACTTGAACTCCTCCCGGTCGATGAACCCGTCACCATTGGTGTCGAAAACTTCAAAGATCTGATCCAATCGGTCCGGGGGCACCTCATAAATGTGGCCTTTGTCGTTGCGGAAGAGAGCACGGCAGATGAGAGTGAACTCTGCCAAATTAAGACGGTCATCCCTGAAAATAAACAAAACCAAGAAAACTGTCAGGCTCTGCCGCCACTGAGAATGATTCAAAAAACGTGCTTAGGTCCCATGCCAAAGTTAAAGACAGAAAACAGCACCAGGGCAACCATATTTGTCATGAAACTTGAGGCAGCAGCATAACTGCAGAGTTGAACGCACAACCCTTTCGAGGTAATTAAATTTTATTTTGTCCCTCATTTTTAATGGAACACGGATGAGTGCAGGGACAAAGGAGACCCGCCCAGACGCCACCCACAACCGCCACCAGCATACCACTGCCGCATGAATGCAAGGCAAGCCATGAAGTTGTGGGTAATTGAATTTGGGAACATTTGGTGCAGGATGCGAGTGGGCGGCGCAGGTGGATGTGCATATGTTCGTCGTTATGAGGGTGTGGCTGGCTCCGTGCAAAAGTGAAAAGCAATTAAAAAGTTTAAAGGGGCTCACTAGTACTTTGGAAAAGTTCACAAGCGGTATCCAGGATTGAACCAAGGATCATGGATCAACGCAAGGCAAAATCCTTTTGACTTAAGCCTTGGGGCATGATATGATTAATGTTGAGTGGGTCACTTCGGTTCAAGAGGTGAACTCACTTTGGAGAGCGTGATGGATGACTGCGGGGAGTGCAAGAGTGCAATCCTCGGTAGGAACTGATCACTCTCTTAGGAGAACTTGCAATATAGTCGGTTTTTGAATGAAGTTTTGCAGCGGAAGGCGGATTTACAAGTCTTGCCAAAGCGCAAAGGTTGGTGGTCAGCATTTTTGTTTTCTTTTTGTTTATATGAACATGCATGCACAAATACAGTCAATAGAGAGTTTATCATCAATTGCTTTCTGGAAACTTTTGGGACTAGCAGCGACGCGGTCTTTGTCTCGAGCCTTCAAACAAAAAGAAATGATGATCAATGAGTGCCACTAAGCAGAACTGCATGAATGTTTGCATCCCTCACGAATTATGAGATTTTTGGTAGACCAAAAATGCAGCAATCAAAAGCGAAACGGCTGGAAAAACTGAGGCTTTAAATTCTAAATTGACGGCAAACAAGGCTATGCTGGGTAAAAGCCTCGAATGGTGGCAAACAAGGCTTTGCTGGGCGAAAGTCTGGATTGACAGCGAACATGGCTATGCTGGGTGAATGCTTCAACAGAGTCAAACAAAGCTAAGCTGGGAAAAAGCCTCAATTTGTGGCAAACAAGGCTATGCTGGGCGAAAGTCTGAATTGACGGCGAACAAGGCTAAGCTGGGAAAAAGCCTCAATTTGTGGCAAACAAGGCTATGCTGGGGCGAAAGTCTGGATTGACAGCGAACATGGCTATGCTGGGTGAATGCTTGAACAGAGTCAAACAAGGCTATGCTGGGTAAAAGCCTCAATTGGTGGCAAACAAGGCTATGCTGGGCGAAAGTCTGGGTTGACGGCGAACATGGCTATACTGGGTGAATGCTTCAACAGAGTCAAACAAGGCTATGCTGGGTAAAAGCCTCAATTGGTGGCAAACAAAGCTTTGCTGGGCGAAAGTCTGGATTGACAGCGAACATGGCTATGCTGGGTGAATGCTTCAACAGAGTCAAACAAAGCTAAGCTGGGAAAAAGCCTCAATTTGTGGCAAACAAGGCTATGCTGGGCGAAAGTCTGAATTGACGGCGAACAAGGCTAAGCTGGAAAAAAGCCTCAATTTGTGGCAAACAAGGCTATGCTGGGGCGAAAGTCTGGATTGACAGCGAACATGGCTATGCTGGGTGAATGCTTGAACAGAGTCAAACAAGGCTATGCTGGGTAAAAGCCTCAATTGGTGGCAAACAAGGCTATGCTGGGCGAAAGTCTGGGTTGACGGCGAACATGGCTATACTGGGTGAATGCTTCAACAGAGTCAAACAAGGCTATGCTGGGTAAAAGCCTCAATTGGTGGCAAACAAGGCTTTGCTGGGCGAAAGTATGGATTGACAGCGAACATGGCTGTGCTGGGTGAATGCTTCAACAGAGTCAAACAAAGCTAAGCTGGGAAAAAGCCTCAATTTGTGGCAAACAAGGCTATGCTGGGCGAAAGTCTGAATTGACGGCGAACAAGGCTAAGCTGGGAAAAAGCCTCAATTTGTGGCAAACAAGGCTTTGCTGGGCGAAAGTCTGGATTGACAGCGAACATGGCTATGCTGGGTGAATGCTTCAACAGAGTCAAACAAGGCTATGCTGAGTAAAAGCCTCAATTGGTGGCAAACAAGGCTATGATGGATAAAAACCTCAACTGACGATAAACAACGTTATGCTGGGTAAAAGACTCAACTGTAAAGAGAAATAAAGTAATTCTCAATGAAAACCTCAATTGACGGAAAACAATGTTGTGCTAAGTGAAAGCCTCAATTGGTGTAAACAAAGCCATGCTGCTAAAAGCTTCAACTGACGATAAACAAGAATATGCTGTGACAGCTTCAATGGCGGCTAACGAAGCTACGCTAAGTGAAAGCCTCAAAGAAGACCATGCTGGACAGGAGCCTGAATTGATGATAAACAAGGCTATGCTGAGCGAATGCCTCAACTGAAGACAAACAGGGTTATGCTGTTGAGATCCCTAACAGACGTCAAAAAGGAGGCGTAGGAAAATAAAGCTATGCTGGCCGAAAGTCTCATTTGATAATAAACAAATCTATGCTGGGCGAAAATGGTTGATGATGATAGAAACTGGCAGAGTTCCAAATTCGAAAGCCCGACTTTTCTGGACCTGGGCCTCAACCAACATGCCTCCCCAGCCAGCACGATCTTTCGCCAGCCGTCTCTAGTTGAGCACTCCAAGTTGGTTGAAGTCCTTCTCCACTTGTGTGCGCCACCTTAGTCTAGGTCGTCCTCGGTTGCGTTGTCTTTATTCAAGGACGTTTTAGGCCGAATGTTTGCTTTCGGGAGCAGTGGTGTCCATACGCTCCACATGGCCGAACCATCTTAAGCGTTGTATCCGTAGACGCTCGAACAGCTGCATGTCGCTATACAGCCCATAGAGTTCGTCGGTTTATCTTCTCCTCCAGATGCCATCAACGCAAACAGAACCAAAAATCGAACGCAAAACCTTTCTCTCGAAAAGACTAAGGGCTTCCTCAACCGCCTTTTCTAACGTCCAGGTTTCCGCGCCATGAAGTAGGACTGGGATGATCAAGCTGTTATATAAAGCGAGCTTAGTATTTCGAGAGATGGCTTTATTCCTCAATTGCCTCTTGAGCCCAAAGAAGCAGCGATTGGCAAGAGTGATTCTGCGTTTGATTTCGTTACTGATGTTGTTGTCCCTGTTTACCGCGGAGCCGAGGTAGACGAAGTCCTTGACTACCTTTAAGTTTCTGCTGCCTAGTGTGACGCTCTGTCCGAAACGTCGAATGCCCCACTCTACTGTTTGAATTAAGCAACCTAGAAAGAGCCAGTAGAGAATTAGCCAGCGGAGAGGAACAATGCTAGGCTCCAGTATACAATAATGCTTAACCGCAAATGCCTTCGATAAAATGGAAGGACTTAATAGAGCTTAGTTGGGAAAGACTGAAGCATCCACCGAATGAATCGGACATTGCATCCCCTGACTATCACTGTATTTTCCCTTTGTGCCAAGTTTTCATTATTTTTTTAATGTTTGGAGAATTTAAAAACAATGGCGTAGTGGGTAAAGTGCGACACTCGCGTGCAAGGTCCGAAGTTTGATTCCTGGATTGAACATCTTGCATTTTTCACGGCCCTTTCGGACTCCTGACAACACTCAAATTCTTAACTCAAATAAGTGTCCATGCTAAGCTAAGTCCATGTAAAGCTATCTCAAAATTTGGTAAATTTGAAAGTGAGAATTCGTGAGAGAACAATTGCACGAAGAACACTAGTAGAAGAAGGGAGGCCCTGGCTGTTAGGCCAACGCCGTCAAGTATAACATGATACGTTCCCAGTGGACTCGACGACAGCATGGCATTTCATCATACCCAGAGTCTTTATCCGAAGGCACCTGAGGAAAGCATTGCATACCTCCACAAAACAAGATGATTATTTAAGGTAGCTTTAAGAATTTTTGAATACCGAGTAAGTTTTATCCTGTCAAGCTCCCTACTGAGCTGGGTTGATGATTGAAGCTACATAGACCATCCGATGGAAAAGTTTTTTTGGAATAAGCCACAGGAGTCTTAAACGAAGCGACACAAAGATATCTACAATTTGCACAGCATTCTATAAGACGCCAAGGTTGTTATGCTTCTAAACTTGTGAACAACAACGAATCTCTTAACTATTGGCGCCATATACCGACATGTTTAGATTGTCTATTCAAATCGCATCCTCACTTAACCCAAAATAAAGTAAAATAAAGATTTGGGAAAACCGAGCAAAGTTTCACTCAAACAAACAAAGTCACAAATCACGATTAAGAGAAAAAAATATGACTTCAGACCTCAGAATTGAAGAAATGGAAACGAACTGATAACACGGACAGTAAAATGAATGTCAAATCAATACAACAACTACTTCAAACACCACACAAAACACTAAACAAAATTTCTCCGTCCTTAACTAGTGCATTTTTCCCACAACATATCGAATTTTGCCGCCCTGGTTACATAAGCCGCAATCCGACCACATTGCACAGTAGTCCCAGGCAGACCGTCTCCATTAAATAAATATGTTGTCACACAACAGCGATTCAAATGACAAACTCCGACGTTTGACACGACCTCCAAGGCATTTAAATGCGTTTTTTCTACGTTTCCATAAGTTTTGCATAAATTCCAAGCACAGAACCACTCAAATTTAGAGGGAAAACGACAACAAAAATGGAAAAGAAACAAAAACAAAAAATGCACAAAACTCACCCGTCCTTATCGAATGCGGTGAAGCAAGCATCCATCGCTGAACCGTTCTGATCGTCGACAACAATTGGTGGGGTTGGCGAGTCCATCGCTGAGTCTGAGTGCTGCTGAGTTTTTAAATCGGCGAGTCGCTGCTAAAACGAAGTCACAGACATAAGCAAACTTTGCATTTACAATTTCACTGAAAGGGCACCGAAAGACAAAAGTCTCAGCCGAGGGTAGGGGGCAGAACAGAACTGCGACTAACAAAGGGTGGCAGAAGCAATCTCAGAGTAGAAGCCGAACCGAAAAAGCGAAACAATTCGGTTTCCGCTGCAGAACACCGTTCAACACGATACAACACACGGAGCGACGACGAAGTGAATATTTGCGAATACCCAACGAGAGGTTTCTGGTTCGATAGATTATCGAAAAAACAAGGCGTACCCCGAAGGCGGTCGACCGGGGCAACGGCACCACGTTTGCCTGCGAGTCTTCCACTTGGCCTAGAGCAACTCCTGCTCGACACGAAAAGACACAGCGACGTGGTGCCAGCAGTCCTCAGAACGGGGGAGAAGCTTCATTAAAATGTCAAAGTTAAGAGCTGTTACCTGCGGATGTGTCAGTTGCTGATTGCGATAATTTCACGGGAGGCGATATTGCTGCTACTGAGTTGGCACGAAACTACAGCCAGCCACGAGTATGAAGCTGAAGCTGAAGCTGTAGCTGGTGGGGGAAATGAGAATGTTCGGGAAGCAACCGATTCATCTGTGACAGGTCATGCTTTAGTAGCTGGAGACTGAGTCAGACAGCAATCAGCGGAAGCCCTGGCAGCAGTGGAGGTCGGGGAACTGTTGCGAGAACTTGTGTGCAATATCTGGCAGTTTAAGGGGGATTCACAAAAAATTCCGTCTTTTTTATAACGGATGCAATATGTGATGCAATTCGGAGATAGGGGATACGATCACGATTCGAAAAGTATTGTAGTTCTTACGCAGAAAATACGAGCGGGATCAAAGGGTGATCCGAAAGTTACTCGAGCGAATTTTTTTTTTTAAATTTCCTGAGAGCCTGTGTAAATCTCTATTTGCAGAATTAGAAGCGAGTCAAGACAGGCCGTTTAATGAGTTGGGCAGTTTAAGAGAACTTGATTATTAGAGAAATCTGTCGGAGGAAATAACAGACTTTTCCGTATAACCCTTAGAAAAAAATGTGCAAGGTTCAGTTTTAATTTTGTATACTCGTACGAGACAGGCTATATTCAAATATATGTTGAACATGAAATAAGTACATTCTATTATTATATTTGTTCATCATCACAGGCTATATTTCAGAAGCCGGTTGTGACCACCGCGGCTTAGTGGGTAGAGTGCGACGCGCACAAACTGAAGGTCCATAAGTGTCTATGAAAAAGTTTCTCAAACTTCGGCGATCACCTCCTCATTGGAGCCATATTTTTTTCCGCCAAGTAACTTTTTGAGGTCTGAAAAGTGGTAGAAGTCGCTGGGGGGCAGATCTTGAGAATACGATGGGTGCGGAAGCAATTCAAAGTCCAATTCGTGCAATTTGGACATGGCAACCAACGACGTGACACGGTGCATTGTCTTAGTGTAAGAGAATGCTTTTCTTTTTCATATGGAACCTTTTTTTTGCAATTTCTTTCTTCAAATGCAGCAGTAATGCCATGCAGCATTCGTTGCTGGTCCTATTGCCTATCTCAAGATAGTCGATAAATAAAATTTCGTGCGCATCCCAAAGAGCGTATGCCATAACTTTGCCAGCCGACCTTTGTGTTTTTGGTCCACTCCGCTGACTGCCGATTTGACTCTGGAGTAAATCCATGTTTCATCCATTGTCACATTTTTTTTTTTTTTTTGCTGGAGGTTGGGATCAACTACACTGGAGCACTCAGACTCAAATACTGGTCCATTGTACATTTAATGTAATTTCTTGGTTTTCCGAAGAAAAACCAAGATGCATCTATTGTCACATACGGACACAAAAAGTTCTGTTTATTCTGGCGAAACAGCTCCAAACAGCTCTAAGAATCATCGACACGTTATTGTTTTCGGTCCATTGTGAGCAAACGCGGCACCCATTTTGAAAACAGCTCATGGAGAAATTTTCATGCAAAATAGTGAACACATTGCCTTCTGATATCTTTAAAGTGTCAGCTATATCACTCCTCTCTCTCCTCTCCCTCTCTTCCTCTATACCTTCGGCCCGTGCTGTGACTTGATCCGGTCACTTAAGGGTACTCGCAACCCCTTTTGCACGCGTCAATTATAAAACAAAAAAAAAAAAATTCACTTGGCATTTTTCCAAAACGATTTTGTGTAATTTGTTGACGTTTTCAGGTGCAACCACCTCCATTGGCCTTCCAGATCTTTCAGCATCTTTATTATCCGAGCCGCCACATTGAAAGTCAGCGTACTACCGACAAATAGTTGTTTTTGATGGAGCAGAGTGCCTGTAACGTGCTGAGCTTGCACATTATTTTTTTTTCTCATCAAAAAGCATTGTTTAATCAACACACGAAATTCTGTATTTTCCATTGTATAAAAAATCACAAAAGAAGTGTCAGTTGGAGCACTGTAACTTGTAACCTAATAAACAGATTGTAACGGAAATTGGACAGGTATTACTTAAACGTCTGTGCTTCCTAAAAATAATATGGATTTTCGGTTGGTGGCCCTCTATAACTTACTTATACTTATTGAGTGATGTGTTAAGCAATGAGTGTATGTTTTGATTATAAGGTCAAGTAATAGTAGTAAAGTCTCTATGCAGTCCAAGCATAATTATTAGTAATTTGGTTTTTCGACATCTCTGCAGTATCAACCGATGAGTTTTTGCACAACCAAACCAAAATCCTGTCAGAGGAATGATCCTTGAGGATGAGTAAGTATTACCCAAACACCCTAGGACCTCCTAGGAAGGAAATTTTGTATGCTTTTCGTTAATATATGTATGTGAGTACATTGGATAGAGTGATTGTCCACAGGGGGACCAGGATCGAAGTTTGTAAGAGAACGTCGCGGAAGAAAAGACAGAAGAGGAGTTTCACGTTTGGGGGTCAGTAACAGACTCCTTACTCCTTTGCTGTATTTTATATTCTTATATAGATTATAAGAGAACTGCTAGTGGAGACTTTTCAGGAAAATCAGCCGATCAGAAAGCGCAATTCATAGACTATGTTGTTCACACACGAAGGTTGCCTCTTATATATCGTGATTGAGCAACCCTAGTGTTGAAATCTGGCAACTGTCAGTTCTATCGTAAAGTTTGACATTTTTGCAATTATACGTACTCAGACCGTTTTGACATACGAGCGCTATTTGTGTTGTTTACAGCGACTTAAAATATTCATCTCGCCCAAAATATGGAATTAAATCGTGAAAATTTTCGTGCGATTATTTTTTACAACTTTCGACTTGGTTTAACTCAACAACAGTGCATCGATGAACTTAATTCAATTTTTCGCGATGAAGCTCCATCAAGGACCAGTGTTTATCGATGGTGTGGTGAATTCAACCGAGGTCATAGTTCCCTCCAAGACAAATGAAGTGAAGGTCGTCCAAAATCAGTTGTTGTTCCGGAAACCGTTGATGCTATGCGCTATCTGATATTGCAAAATCGTCATGTGACCTACTGTTATATTGATACAAACTTAGGCATTAGTGGGACCAGTATACACTCAATATTGCATGAACATTTGACCGTCAAAAAAATTTGTTCGCGTTGGATCCCACACAATTTGTCAATAGCTCAAAAACAGGCTCGTGTCGATTGGTCGAAAGAAATGCTCCACAAAAACGATGGCGGTACTTCGAAACACGTGTATGACATCGTGACAGGCGATGAATATTGGATTTACGCGTATGAGCCCGAAAGTAAACAGCAGTCGACTGTATAGGTGTTTCAAATTGAGTCAAACCCAAGAAAAAGTGCTCGCGCACGGAGCACTTCCAAGCAAATGGTTGCCTTTTTTACGGAAAAACTGCACTTGTCGCAACCGTACCACTAGAACAACGCAGAACAGTCAATTCTGAGTGGCGCACAACCATTTGTTTGCCAGTTGTTTTCCAAGAAATCAGGAAACCCAACCGCTGAAGACGGATCACTCTTCACCACGACAATGCG
Source organism: Eristalinus aeneus (assembly GCA_955652365.1). Lineage (NCBI taxonomy): Eukaryota > Metazoa > Arthropoda > Insecta > Diptera > Syrphidae > Eristalinus > Eristalinus aeneus. Next base: position 4,990,464 of record OY019130.1, on the reverse strand, counting down.
ATCTCTCACACATCGCCTCAAACAAATGCATTTTTGAGCCTCAAAACATCCATTTGATGAGTCATCCGCCGTATAGTCCAGCTTTGGCACCGAATGACTTCTTTTTAATTCCGTAAGTGAAAAATAAAATGAGAGGTCAACGTTTTTCGACACCTGAAGAAGCGGTTGATGCGTTCAGAATGCATGTTTTGGAGATACCTCAATCAGAGTGGCAAAAGTGCTTCGACAATTGGTTCAAACGCATGCCAAAGTGTACAGATCTTAGTGGGGAACATTTTGAAAAACAATAAAGCTATTTTCGATGATTAATATTTGTTTTTGTTCTCTAATCCCGAAATATAAAAGGGAACCCTCATAGAACAATATCTCGTCGGTTGGTCGAAGCTAATGTCGGCACTTTTCGATCTGCTAAAAAACCATTGACTTCGATCCGAAATCAGAAAAAGCGGGTTCATTTTGCAAAAGAATATCCGTGTTGGGACATTCTGAAGTGGAGCTCAATCCTTTTTAGTGATGAGTCTAAATTCAATACTATGTCTAGCGATGGAATTTCGCACGTTAGAAGACCACTTGGCAAGCAACTTCAAAGTCACGATTGCCTAAAAACTTTTAAACATGGTGGAGGTAATGCGAAGGTGTGGGGTTGTTTTTCTGCTGCTGGTTTGGACCCATTGCATCGCATAATTGGTTTAATGGGCCAACACGGATATAAGAACATATTAAAAGATACTATGCTACCATATGCAGAATGGGAAATGCCGTTGCGTTGGGTCTTCCAGCAGGATAATGACCCAAAACACACATAAAAGTTGGTCAAATCGTGGTTTAGTGACCAAAATGTCACTGTTATGGATTGGCCACCGCAGGCGCCCGATTTAATCTCCATTGAGAATCTGTGGGAAATTGTGACACAAGCAAAGTGTGCAAAATAGCCCCTGTTTGACCCATTACCGTCGCCTGCGTCCACTTTATGAAAAAGAATTGTCCAAATAAAAAGTTCAAAAATATAGGAAAAATCATGGCAACTAACCAATGCAACTATACTCGTCCGTCCAAGACTATCATGTAGATAAAAAAAAAAAAAAAAAAATTACCACAAACAAAGAAAAAAGGCGCGTTTCTGTCTGCCCACAGCCCACATTAGTGGGCATTTTATTAAACTTTCCCAAGAACATCTGCCTCCTCGGAAGTGAGCCGATTAGTCAACTCCCACGTGCCCAATAAAACACACGAAACAGAAATCAATCACAGCCTACAGGCGGTCATTTCGATCCGAAATTCCCGCAAAGGCCGCCATAATTGCCTCAAACGCCAGCTACACCGTCTCCGAAATGTCGCACCATTTCGTCCCCCCACCACCGTCGCCAGTATCAACAGATCCACATTCTTGCGCCCTCCGAAAAGACAGCCTTCCCCCCCGCGCTAGTGGTGTGCATTGGGAATAAATGTCAATCCAGTCGAATATCAATCGCCAATCGAAGGCGCAAGAAAGCACTTCGAATCCATTCAGGAATCCTTCCGTGTGAAAGGATCTGCGTGACTTCTCGATTTATTGAGTACACTCCCTCCCATGATTGACTGCCTCTATTCAATTCCAACTCCCGCACGGCTCTCCCCAAAACTCGCGCGTCTGCTGTGTGCTTTGATTATTAATGACATTTGAGTGGATCCGGGATAAGTCAAACTCTCTGCTCGGATGTGTGCGTCGCTGGGTGCGGGTAAAACCATTGCCGTGACACCGCTCACCCATCAGCCCCAAATTCCGTCCACAAAAGTTCATTTCAATGAACCACAAGCCATCCCTTCAACCCTGCTGCTGCAGATGGGCCGTTGAGCTGCCGATGCTCACGCAGGTATTCAAACGGAAGATTTTGCCCACACCAGTGTTGGCTTTTCCATTAATTAAAATGCAATTTTGTCTGTGACGTGACCAGCGCTAACCCATGCACCGGATCGATTTGGGCCGGGCGCAGCCGTCAGTCGTGGTCGAGGAGGATGCACTCTGCCTCGTGGTCTGCCCCATTTCAATGCCTGACAAGTACTCGAAACTGGGACTGGGACACATTCAATTCATTCGGAGTCGATAGATAACACTCGCCACCTGTGTATGTGTGGAGGGCATCCTGGGTCCAGCTAGTTTCGAAAGGTCATCGCACGGAGTTACTTTTTAATTAATATCTGGTCGTAGGGACGACTCCCAGATGAACTTTGAAACAATAGTGTGTGGGGGGGAGGCTATTTTTGGGCTTGGGTGGTGGACGAGAAGCTTAATTGGATTGCTGATTGAATTCGGTGCGCGTCGGTGGGCTGGGCCGGTGCATTAAAATGGACCAGTGATTTTAAATGGCCGTCGATGGCGTTGCGTGGCGCAGTATTTTAATTAATATTTTACGGGACGTCATTAAAACCACACGCGCGCATTTAAAACTCGAGTAATCAACGTGTTTTGAGGTCAACGAGGAAATGAATTCCGTCGCCAATGACCAGAGGGTCGTGTGGTCGTGTATGCTGTGGTGCGAGGCTGAGATTGCAGACAAACCGCACCCGTAAGCGGTCAGTGGCCTTAATAATCGAAAAGGAGGTCGACAGTTTGTCGCTATAGGGCTGCAACCAGGGTAAAAACTACTAGAATTTTATTTCGAAATGGAATACCGTCGGTGTCAAGACGAGAGTTCCCCGAAACCTTCGAAATGAGTCCTTCACAAGAGTTTCCTAAAACGTGCGTTTTTTTTTTCAAAGAACTGAGTACTACAAAAAGGATATGAAACAGCTTAGCACCTCTTTTGGAAACCTGCCTCGCGAGAAATACTTCAAAATGTGCCGTCCACAGCACGGTTTAATAAATACAGTACGTCAAAATGAATGCCTCAAAACTCTCTCTACGGATTTCTTAATGCCCCGCTTCCCTTTGCAAATTTTCACCACAGTCCACGTCAACGACCGATTAGGCTTAACGTCAAAAAAAATCAAATTCTCGTCCTTTCAACGCAAATCCTGACATCTTGGCTCGAAGTCCTTCGGCAAATATTCGCAAAATTGAAAGCAATAAATTTAGGAAATATCCTCTCCCCGCAGGATCCATGGAGAGGATAATCTTTTATTACATCCATTCGCACCCACTTTCCGGGGGCATGTCAATCCTTTATTGCTGTCTCCCTGCTGCCCGCTATCAATCAAATGCCACCCAAATAGGCCGAAGATAGTCACAGATTCATCCTAAGAAGGCCGGAATCGCACTTAAATTGCACATCGTTCGACTCGAGCGTTTATTGCCTCGCCTTGCCCTGTGAAACGGCCTCCCAACATTGTGTGCGACCTTTCGACTTCGACTCAGTCGACGGCTGGTTCTGTTTGCAAGAGGAATCGGTTCCTGGCACCAAGTGTTACCAAATCATTTCCCAGCTCGTCGCACATGGGTTCACGGTTCGGTTCAACCCTCTTAGTCGCTCATACTCGCACCGGGACACGACGAGGACTCTCAGGCGAGCTACCTTGTTGGGCGGCGGCGGTGGCGTTAGCGGTGGTGATGGCGGTAGCGGCATGTGGGTGGAGACAAACAGAGACCAAAGTAAACGTGATTAGTTGGGCGAGCGGGGTGTGAACCTAATGCGAAATTGCTGATCCGGACTCTTAAGTGGTGATCACGGAATCGCCGCCCACCACGCGTCAATCGTTTGCACTGTTGTTGACCGTTTGCAAATGTTCCCGGAATCCACTAACGTCACGAGAAGCTAATCAATAGTTCGGTACACTCTCTCGCCCGTCAATTTGAGCCACCGCCACCGCCACGGCCCGCACACAAGGACACCACACCACATAAGGGAGGGGCTGTCGGTTTTGGATTCGGTCTGCCGGTTGCCTCTGTTTGGACTGTCCTCGAGCAGATAAGCTATTTTGGTATAGCTTCTGTTATTGTTTATGAGGCGGGGAGGCAATATAAGCCGTTTTTGGTTTGAACGATGAGCAGGAGGTCTGCCCTTCCTTCCACTCTGCAGACGACGGTTTTGTGCTATTTTGGAGGAGCACTGCGAGCGGTTTTTTCACGGTTTTAAGGTCGGCTTTTGGGTTGGCTGCCGGTTTTTTCGGCTTGCTGCCGCACAAAGTCAACGTTTTATCGTTAAATTGCGGCTCACAGCGATGCACGGTGCTGATGATAATGGTGATGGCTCAGCCAGCCCTTTTTATGGTAATTGGCAATCTAGGCCACTGCACACCGCGGCAACGGCGGTGAATGCAAAATCAGATAGCCCTAGACGACTGCATTTCCCAGTGCATCATATTCATGCGAGCAAAGCCGCATATGCAGCGTTATGGGATTCCATAAATAGGCCTTAACACGGAAGGTTGATATTTCAATTTTATGCACTCCTTGGTTTTGATTTGCATTTTGATGGAATATCGTGTGATGTTTGTGCGGTGCGGGATTTTCAAGGTTGGAAGGTCGGCGCAACTTTGAAACGATTCCGTCGTGGTGGTTCTGCTCTTCATCTTGGCTGTCTACGCGGATCGATGTCAGAAGTGCACGCAATTATAAGGGGGAGCAACGAGGAAATTACTTTGACAGTGCTTCGAAGTGGAGGTCTTAGGCAGACGTTTAATCGGATGACTACGCAGAAACTATTTGTAAGAAAATGGAGTTTGATTGGAAAATAAAAAAACACCGTCCTTAAACGTAAAGTTTTGAAATTAACAAATGTGAAGCCACCACGACAAAGCATAGGGCGAATTTAAGAAGAGTAGAATAAGACTGCGCGGAGAAAATGAAGCCTTTGAATAACCTTCTCCTCCCTTATGGGGCGCTTAAGTCCTTTGTGGACTTATGCCTCACCAGACATGCCTCTTCAAGCATCACGATCTCTTGCGAGCTACCTCCAGTTGCGGTCCTTCTTCTTCCTGCGTACACCATCCTTAATGAGGCCGTCGTCTGTTGTGCTGTCTCAATTGCTCGGATTCAAAGGCTTTACGTTCTATATGGCGTAGCCATCTAAAGCATTGTATCCGAAAACGCTTGACCAGGCGCATGACGCCGTACAGCCCATAAAGTTCGTTGTTGAGTCTTCACCTTTAAATGCCATCAACGCACACAGGACCAAAAATCACACGCAAAATTTTTCTCTCGAAGAGACTAAGGGCTTCCTCATCCTATCATGCTAACGTCCAAGGTTCCGCAACATAAAGTAGGACTGGGATGATCAAGCTGTTATATAAAGCGAGCTTAGTATTTCGAGAGATGGCTTTATTACTCAATTGCCTCTTGAGCCCAAAGAAGCAGCAATTGGCAAGAGTGATTCTGCGTTTGATTTCGGTACTGATGTTGTTGTCCGAGTTTACCACGGAGCCGAGATAGACGAAGTCCTTGACTGCCTCGAAGTTTCTACTGCCTAATGTGACGCTCTGTCCGCGACGTCGATGTTGTGGGTCCTTTCTTGATGACAGCATGTACTTAGTTTTGCCCTCATTTACCGTCAGACCCATTTTCGCCGCTTCCGCTTCAATTCCAGTAAACGCCTCATTGACGGCTCGCTGTGTTCGTTCAATCACGTTAATATCATCAGCGTAAGCTAGCAATTGAACTGACTTCTGGAAGATCATGCCTTTGGTGTTGACTTGTGAGTTGCGCACGATCTTCTCGAGGATGATGTTAGAGAAGCCACATGCGTTACCTTGTCTAAAATCTTTTTTGGCATAGAAGGTCTCGGTGAGTTCGTTACCGACCTTGACGGAGCAGCAAGAGTTCTCCATCGTAATTCTACACAATTTGAAGAGTTTGGTAGGAATGCCAAAACTAGACATGGCACTGCATAGCTCATCTCTATACCCATCTCGGCATTGAAATCGACAAAAAGATAATGCGTGTCGATTTGTACTTCTAAAATCCTTTCCACGATCTTCCGTAAATTGAAGATCTGGTCTTTTGTGGACTTCCCTAGCCTGAAACCACACTGATAGAAACCTATCAGATTGTGGATAAAAGGTTTCAGACGCTCACAAAATACGACAAAGAGGAACTTGTAGGCAATGTTAAGAAGGTTGATTCCTCGATACACAGTCAGTGAAAGGAGTCTCCTTTCTTGTGAACCGGGCAAACGACGCTGAGATTCCATTTATCGCGCATGCTCTCCTCCGACCTTATTTTACAGATGAGCTGATGCGTGCGCCCAACCAGGTCGTCTCCAGTTGCTTTAAATAGTACTGCGGGCAGTCCGTCCGCTCCAGTAGCTTTGTTCGACTCCAGCTTCGATTTTTCTATTTTCACTGCGTCTAAGTCGGTGGGATGGTATTCTTGTCCACCATTGTCCAAATCAAGTAGAAAATCCTGACTAACAGCGGAATTTGCCCCCCATCGCCGTTTAGGAGTCTGCAGAAATGATCCTTCCAGATCCTCAATACAGACTGCGACTCTACCACGAGTTATCCATTTTGATCCCGGCAGAATTCGCTCCGAACCTTGTATCTGCCGGATAGCTATTTTACTTTTCGTTAAGACTTTCGGACCCAATCTTTTTACTTCTTCTCAGCTTTCCAATTCTTCAATGCTCCTTCATTTTTCTTCTGAGAAGCCGGTGGCCTTCACGAACAGCCCTCGTTGTTCGATGCAGCGTTGTCTTATAGCCGTCTTGTTTGACTGCATGTGCTTGCACACTCTTCACATGAAATTGTGACACGGCTGTACCCAAAACACGACAAAGATGAAGCGAAGTTGAAAGAAATTGAAATTTCTTCAGAAAATTAGGTACTAAGCAAATGCAGTAACAGAAGTTTGGTGGATGGATGCCGCATAAGTGGTTTGGATTAATTTGGAAAAGTCCGATCGCAAAAGGCACGAGCCAACCATTCCACATCGACTGATAAATCCAGTTGCTTTTCAATGTAAAGATGATCTTCAGCGCGAACACTGTTGCCTTCTATTAGTGGCAGTGAGCTACGCGAAAAGGATAAACACCGAAGTGCTATACACTTGCTGCAAAGGGAAATGATTCTTTGTATTATCATGGGACCTCCAAAGATTTGCCAATGGGGTATCCACAGAAGTACCGACTTCCAGAAAGATGCATCACCACTTGTCATGTAATTAAAACCCATTTTTAAACGAAGAGGCGTCTCATTTGCGTTCTTCAAACCTGTCAAACACAGCTATTCGAAAAATTGAAAAAGCAAAACTTAAAAGGATGACAAAACCGGACAGAGAACAAGAGTTGTTGAAAAAAATGGACAACCAATGAAAAAATTAATGGACAACCATTCATAAAACTTATAAAAGTCCATTATCATATGTTTTCAAAGCAAGCTGTTTGTACAAGCCGAGGTCCTAATACCCTTAAACGTGTTTGTATTAAAATGATACGTAGAAACTAAACAAAACTGACCAAACAAAGAGACTTAGGGGATCAATCCTCGAAGAAATCAGAAAATAAAATGAGAGAATACAAACATGATATAATCTTGCAGTTACGTATAAATATCCAAGATAAGCTGCTATAACTACTTCAAAATTCTCAAGTTAATATTTTTCAAAAAAAGGGTTAATGAACCTCCTTCACGACGCTGATTGCAAGAGCGTTTCCATTGTGAGAAAAAATTCCCCAAACAGCTCCGCCAACAACGAATAAACATTCCCCTCTACTTCTCAACGTGCAAATATATCCTTCCAAAGCGAAAAGCAATTGAATTAGTAAATTGTTGCCATTTCGCGCCATTAAATAGAATCTATTTCTCAAAACATTTGATTTCACATACCAACTGCTTCAAATTGCCGTCAATTGTAGTGCACGAATCGCAACCGTTGCTCATTACAGCGGATGAACCAACCAGACCATCCTGTGCATCACATTCAGCTCTTGGCTGAATACGATTTCGTAATTCGCCAGGCATGCCAGAGACAAGAACCAACGTAACAAATCTCACTCAAATTGGAGTGGCACGAAACCTCTGGCCAGTGCGCACGTTTCGAAATCGAATTGCCACTCAACACACACTCGCCGCGCGACCGAAATTGTTTTTGTTTTATTTCGATATTTTTTGTAAATATTCTCTTCCAACGAAAAGCCGGTTCCTGATTTGACGCACAAAAAAATTGGTGATTCAGAGGTGAACTCTTTTTTAATGCCGTTGCTGACCTATGAGCTATGAGCAGGTTCTGGTCACGTCACTGTTGAACCAAAATTCACTGAAACACTGCTTCCGTCTGTGTTATCTAACACAAGTGGTCGGGTACAAATCGATTTCGCGCACTTGACATTGACAGGAACGCGGCCAAGGTTTTCTTCCGCGGTCAAGACCCGTTCTGTAATTGATTTGCGTTCTTACTCACAACTACGACATGCAAGACTGAGCCACGCTGACGAGTGTAGCTTGGCAATTGGTGTTTCGTTGTCGCACGAAATTTACGAGCGGGCGAGAGGTGCACAACGCGATAATGCTAACTGATGACGACAACGACAGCTGAGCAAACACACTGGACTGTACGCTGTGTGTGCACGCTAGGGGATTTCCCGCGAATTTATTTCTTTTCCGAAAAATGATGAATGGAAGTTCTGAAGCACAAAGCCGTGGCGTGGTGGTTGAGCAGACTCTTCCTTCGCTTTGAGAATTTTTGAAGGTTTTGCCATCTTACTACGGGGGACAACGCGCAACACGAGGTGGTTGCGTCATGCCCTGGGTCTGCTGTTCAAGTAAGTAAATGATTTTCGAATGAGCTCGAAATTGTATTTAACTGATGAATAACAGATTCACAAGGCGACTAAGGGGTAAACAATTTTGGAAGTTTTGTTTGCTTTTCGCGAATTTATTGGGGTATACGGCGAGATGACTAGAATGCAGTGAGTAACAGTTTTCTGGGTGAATGAAGGAATACAGTTACTAACAGTTTTCTGGTGAGTTTTCTTAAGTGAGTAATAGTTTCCTGGGTGATTTATTTTTATTTTTGGTTATTAGATTTTTCGAGCAAAATTTTAAATTTTGCACAAATTATGATAAAAAATAAATGTATAATTTATACAACAAAAAGAAATATAAGGAAGGGGAACAACTTATAACCAATAAATAAAAATTAACATAGCAATGAATTAGATAAAATAATTGCACTTATTGGACCTCTTACCTCCCGTGACAATGTGTGACTAATTAAGTTTCGGTTTCCTGCATACGTACATCCAAAGAAATGTAAGTTAGATAATGTCGAAAAATATCGTCGTTTTAAAAAGAGTCCCCTTGGGTATAAAAAGTTTCAACAATTACAAAAGCAACTCCCTTAAGAAGAGATTAATTTGCCTCCTTCATCTTTGATCCGCGAAAGTGGACAGGCATCGAGATATTTTTGATGTCAAGAGTATTCGAAATAGGGGTCCATACAAGAATTGCGCATAACAGTTCCCTTGCCGGGCCGAACATGGAACAGTTTCTTTGGGGAAAGGAACTACCTCCAAAAAACTATTTAGTTCCGAGGATCTATTTACTTCCGAGGACCTATTTAGTTCCGAGGAGATGTTTAGTTCCATCCCCAATGTTGATATGGACTGCGGTTCATGTTCACAAAACTAAATAGTTCCATTCTAGACACATGTTTTAAAATTAAATCTCCATAAACTACTTCTACTACTGCATAAATGTTTTATAATTGTGTTTACCAATTTTCTTCTATCTGTTACAACCGAAACAATATGTTTTAAATCTCAAAGAACGTTGATATACCCGAACAAGATTTCAGCATTTTAATAGCAACAAAACTAGTCAAAAACATCTGAAATGTCAACAAAACAAAGTGGGCAACATGTTAGCTGAAACAACAGTCAGAAATACCGCAGTAGATATACCACTTTTTTGAAAATAAAACACTAATTATTTTTATTTTTTTTTATTATTATTTTATTCAAAGTACTGGCCATTGTTTTCTACACATTTTGACCACCTTTCTGGCAATTTGTGAATACCACGCCAATAAAATTGTTCGTCTTTTAAAGCAAATCAATCAGGCACCCACTTTTCGACCTCCTCGTAGGAATCAAAGTGCTGCTAAGCCAATACGTGTCCCATCGATGAAAACAAATGGTAGTCGGAAGGAGCCAAGTCTGGTGAATACGGCGGGTGAGGTAGCTGCTCTCAGCCAAGTGTTTTGATTGTATCCTGAACCGGTTTTGCTTTTTGTGCATTTGCATTGTCATGGAGCAAAATTACCTTGCCGTGCCTTCTGGCCCATTCTGGTCGTTTCTCGATCAATGCATGGTTCAAATTGACCATTTGTTGCCGGTAGCGATCAGTATTAACGGTTTCACCAGGTTTTAGGAGCTCGTTGTACAGCACACCTTTCTGGTCCCACCAAACACGCAGCATTGCCTTCTTGCCGAATCGATCTAATTTTGCAGTCGATGTTGATGGTTGTCCCAGATTAACCCATGCTATTTTCAGTTTAGGATTCTTAAAATAAATCCATTTTTCATCGCCAGTAACAATCCGATGCAAAACCGATTTTCTTTCATGCCTTTGACGCTAAATTTCACAAGTGTTTATTCGTTTTTCCTTCTGTCTTTCATTCAAATCATGTGGCACCCATTTTCCACACTTTTGGATCTTTCCCATAGCTTTCAAACGGTCAGAAATTATTTGTTGTGCAACATTTAACATTGCTGCCATTTGCTTTTGACTCAAAGTGTCATCTCCATCCAATATCGTTTGCAATTCGGCGTCTTCAAACATTTTTGGTGGTCTTCAACGCTCTTCATTTCTCACATCAAAATCATTATTTCTGAACCGTTGAAACCATCATTTGCATGTTGCTTCTGATAGACCATGATCACCATATGCCTCGACAAGCATTCGATGCGACTCTGTAGCACTTTTCTTCAAAAAAAAACAAAAAATTAATGCTTTCCGCAAATCATCACTTTCTGGTACAAAATTCGACATTTTTAACACGATGAAAAAATATGATGTTGTCTGTTCAATGACTTGATCTATACTAGATATTTTTCACAGACGTCATAGCAAACAAACAAAAAAAATAAGGGCTCGTTCACAACAAACGTTCTTTATCGAGACATTTGTATCTTGACGCTCGCTTCATACGGGTATACCTGGTATGTCATTGACGAGGACACTGAAGGTTGAAAAGTCGCTTATTCAGCCTTTAATACATCAAACTCAAGTTTTTAAACCCTTTAAAACCCTTGTATGGCTTATAATGTTTTATTAATTTGTTGAGAAATGGGGATTGCCGGGAAATCGCGCAACGTTTAAAGGAATATTAACTTTTAGCAGCAAATGAGGACTGTCTAGGGCTGCTCATATACAATATGTGTTCTGTGACGCAAATTCTGTGCTCAAAATGGAAGGAATTTGTTTCGAATTGCATAAGGTCGAAATCAGGAAGTCCTGTAATGGATTGAGAAACTTATCTCAGGCTCATCCGCTGTATGGATTAGCGTTGTGTAGTTTCGGACCTATATAGTTCTTGGACCTAGTTCCACCATCGGAACTAGTTCCGATCGTTACACATATTCCACCTAAACATGTCCGATATTTCCGACATGTTTGGTAGCTCAAACATGATAGATACATTGTGAATGTGTGAAATAAAACATCACGCAACTCAAAAACTATATTTCAGACACATGTATCAGTCGCAAATTTTATTGTTTCTTGTGTATTTCTTTGACTTCTTTGTATGATGTACACCATCAACCTTACGTCAGACGCTGTATATTGCGGAGTGAAAAGAAGAGTTGGATAGGTTCAAGTCTGATATTCACCATATTGATGCTTGTGTTCGCCAGGGCTCCGTTTTGTCTCCGACAGTCTTCCTCATTTTCATAAATGATCTCCTGTTTGTCACTTCTAATCCAATTTACTCCTTCGCTGATGACAGTAACCTCAGCTTTTCATATTCGTTCCTCGGCTCTCGTCCCTCCTCTTCGGCCATTGACTTGGAACGGCAGAGTATGTTAAGCTCATTAAATTCCGATCTTGACAGCATAATTGATTGGGGTAAAAAGAATAGAGTGGAATTTAATGCTTTCAAAACTCAGTTCTGTCTACTGTCATTCAAACGTTCTCAAAACAGCCCGCCATTATCTATGAATGGCTCCTGCATTGAACGACTTTCCATCCTCGGTACGTGTATCAACTCAACACTTAGTTGGAACGATCACATATTCGAGATCGCCAAAAATGCAGCGAAATGTCCAAGTTTCTTAAAGCGATGCAAGAAATATTTCACCCCCTCTGATCTGGCAATAATATATAAGGCGTACATCCACACAAAACTTGAGTACAACGTACCTATCTAGTCCGGTGCTCCTACGACCTCTCTGCACCTTTTAGATAGAACCCAACAGCGAGCGATAAAACTTATTGGTGATAATAATGCTGCGAAGTCAATCGACTCGCTTGAACATCGACGAAATGTTCCGTCTATATCACTATTTTATCGCTATTTAAAAAAAAATGCTCTAACGAGTTATCAAGCTGCATTCCTCGCCTTCAAGAATTCACCCGCAATACCCGCCTCGCTAGGAATGTACGACCGTTCACCCTCAAGCCCACCTTCGGACGTACAGTTAAGTTTAGAGCCTCGTTCTTCAGGCGCAACACACGAATATGGAATGCTCTTTTCAGACCAATTTTTCCCCCGCATTACAATCCACAGACATTTAAAACCAATGTGCATCGGTACCTCCTTTCCCTCTCTTCCTCTACACCTTCGGCCCGTGCTGTAACTTAATTCCAGTCATTTAAGGGTATAAGCAATCCCTTTAGTGCGCGCCAATTATAAAAAAAGAAAGATAAAAGCTAATACCATCAACTTATTCCTTCTCCTCCTTACATCAGTGTTGAGTAGTTCCAGAACTATGTCCGGAACTATATCGGTCCCGGAACTACCAGGTAAATCGGTATGAAATGAACGTCAAGATACAAATGTCTCGATAGGGAACATTTGTTGTGAACGAGCCCTTTTTTTTGTTTGTTTGCTATGACATCTGTGAAAAATATTTAGTACACATCAAGTCATTGAACAGACAACATCATATTTTTTCATTGTGTTTAAAATGTCGTATTTTGTACCAGAAAGTGATGATTTGCGGAAAGCATTAATTTTTTGTTTTCTTTTGAAGAAAAGTGCTGCAGAGTCGCATCGAATGCTTGCCGAGGCATATGGTGATCATGGTCTATCAGAAGCAACATGCAAAAGATGGTTTCAACGGTTCAGAAATAATGATTTTGATGTGAGAAATGAAGAACGTGGAAGACCTCCAAAAAAGTTTGAAGACGCCGAATTGCAAACGATATTGGATGGAGATGACACTTTGAGTCGAAAGCAAATTGCAGCAATGTTAAATGTTGCACAACAAACAATTTCTGACCGTTTTAAAGCTATGGGAAAGAACCAAAAGTGTGGAAAATGGGTTCGACATGATTTGAATGAAAGACAGAAGGAAAAACGAATAAACACTTGTGAAATTTAGCGTCAAAGGCATGAAAGAAAATCGGTTTTGCATCGGATTGTTACTGGCGATGAAAAATGGATTTATTTTAAGAATCCTAAACTGAAAAACTCATTGGTTAATCTGGGACAACCATCAACATCGACTGCAAAACCAGATCGATTCGGAAAGAAGCTGCTGTACATCGAGCTCCTAAAACTTGGTGAAACCGTTAATACTGATCGCTACCGGCAACAAATGGTCAATTTGAACCATGCATGGATTGAGAAACGACCAGAATGGGCCAGAAGACACGGCAAGGTAATTTTGCTCCATGACAATGCAAATGCACAAAAAGCAAAACCGGTTCAGGATACAATCAAAACACTTGGCTGAGAGCAGCTACCTCACCCGCCGTATTCACCAGACTTGGCTCCTTCCGACTACCATTTGTTTTCATCGATGGGACACGCATTGGCTGAGTAGCACTTTGATTCCTACGAGGAGGTCGAAAATTGGATGTCTGATTGGTTTGCTTAAAAAGACGAACAATTTTATTCGCGTGGTATTCACAAATTGCCAGAAAGGTGGTCGAAATGTGTAGAAAACAATGGCCAATACTTTGAATAAAATATTTTTACTTTCCCATTAATAATAAGTGTGATATAAGTTGAACCCAGACACTTCATGAACAAAAAGTTTATTGATTGGATTTTTCTCCTTCCAGCACAGGCTCTTTAATGCTTCACATCTTGCGAAAATTCTTCACAAAACAACAGAACGCCCAAACAAAACTTACCGGTCACACAAAATTTTTCCGTTCGAAACAGACAACAGAGATAAACTATTAATCGCTTCCACTTGGAACTACAGAAATCAACTAACCACAGTCACCGCTAGCACTGACATACGTTTGCGAATACTTATCAATGAAAGCGAATACTTATCAATTGAAGTGATTACAATTAATAATTCATATGTAGGTGTGTATGAGTTAATTTATACCCCTGTTCAAAGGGTGTCGATAAATATCTTCTGTTAAAGGTAAACTGGACGTGTACTCTATATTTTCAACGATAACATCTCTCTTACTCCTCCTAATCAAACTTTTACTTTCAAATCATCATCAACATCTGGGAATAAAATTTCTGATGATAGCGAAAAACGCACAGGTCGGAACTGTGTTCCCTGAAGTCTATCAAAGGTTGTCAATTGTGTGAATATATCAAATTTTAAATTTGGTTTGCAATAAATAAATGGGACAAAAACGAGTTACACTCGCATATGAAAGGTTTCATTTCTTGGCATGTAAAAGCAAATATGTTCTAAAGAATGATGGGCATAATGGGTTCATGTTATGAACTAAAACTTTAGTAATCAACGTATATGTTGATAGTGTTGAAAAATAAAAAAGCGGTTTGTCTTTTATATTTCGGGATTAGAGAACAAAAACAAATATTAATCAACGGAAATAGTTTTATTGTTTTTTAAAATATTCCCCATTAAGATCTATACACTTTTGCATGCGTTTGAACCAATTGTCGAAGCACTTTTGCCACTCTGATTGAGGTATCTCCAAAACATGCATTCTGAACGCATCAACCGCTTCATCAGGTATCGAAAAACGTTGACCTCTCATTTAATTTTTTGGGTATGGGAATAAAAAGAAGTCATTCGGTGCCAAGTCAGGACTATACGGCTGATGACTCATTA
Source organism: Eristalinus aeneus (assembly GCA_955652365.1). Classification (NCBI taxonomy): domain Eukaryota; kingdom Metazoa; phylum Arthropoda; class Insecta; order Diptera; family Syrphidae; genus Eristalinus; species Eristalinus aeneus. The sequence goes on along the minus strand of OY019130.1, from coordinate 4,975,336 downwards.
AATTGATGTTTTGAGTGCTCAAATATTCAGTTGTTTGAGCCGCTGTGTGAGAGCTCGCATTGTCGTGGTGAGGAGTGATCCGTTTCCGGCGGTTGGTTTTCCTGAATTTTTGGAGGACAACTGCCAAATAAATGGTTGTGAACCACTCAGAATTGACTGTTCTGCGTTCTTCTAGTGGTATGGTTGCGACATGTACAGTTTTTCCGAAAAAACAGGCAACCATTTGCTTGGAAGTGCTTCGTGCGCCAGCTACTTTACTTGGATTTGGCTCAATTTAAAATACCCATACAGTCGACTGCTGTTTACTTTCGGGCTCATACTCGTAAATCCACGATTCATCACCTGTCACGATGTCATAGACGTGTTTCGAAGCACCGCGATCGTATTTTTGGAGCCTTTCTTTCGACCAATCGAAACGAGCCTTTTATTTTAGCTATTGACAAATTGTGTGGGATCCAACACGAACAAATTTTTTTCACGGTCAAATGTTCATGCAATATTGAATGTATGCTGGTCCCACTAATGCCTAAGGTTGTCTCAATCTAACGATAGGTTTTATGGCGATCTTGTAAAATCAGTTGGCGCACAGCATCAATGGTTTCCGGAACAACAACTGATTTTGGACGACCTTCACGAAATTCGTCTTGGAGTGAACTACGACCTCGGTTGAATTCACCACACCATCGATAAACACTGGTCTTTGATGGACCTTCATCGCCAAAAATTGAATTAAGTTCATCGATGCACTGTTGTTGAGTTAACAACACGTCGAAAGTTGTAAAAAATAATCGCACGAAAATTTTCATGATATAATTCCACTTTTTGGGCGAGATGAATCTTTCAAATTACTGTAAACAACACAAATAGCGCTCGTATGTCAAAACGTTCTGAGTACGTATAACCTCAAAAATGTCAAACTTTACGACGGAGCTGGCAGTTGCCAGATTGCAACACTAGGGTATCCCAATCCCGAAATATAAAATGCAACTTTCGTAGTAGTGCGACAGTCATGCGCTAAAACTCAGAGGTTCGATTTCTGGACTAAACACCTCTTGTTTTCTCATGGCACCGAATTGCGGACAATACTCAAAGAGTATCATATATCAATAAAAAAGTTTCTCTAATACTGTCACTCAGAGTCTGCATAACTCTGTACTCCTAAGCAGGAAGACACTGATCCCCTTGCAAAAGCAACGCATTTTCCAAACACACAATTCAAGTTCCGATTAAAAAATACTTACTATGTACATTCTATTATCGAAGCTTCTTAAAAATTTGACTAAATTTGTCAAGACTTATGATCTCACAACATTTGCGATTTGATATTACTTTATATTAAACGAAAACATGTGGTGTGTGTATAGTGTAAAAGCGAATGAAACGAATGAACAAGGGGCCTTGCGACGTGCCAAATTCGAGAAGAAGAAGAAGAAAAGAAGAAATATGTGTTACGAACTGCATTGAGAGTGGAAACAGCTGAATTATAACTTGATTGGTAGCTTCCGTAGACATTTTAAAATGGGCTACACGATTGAGTTCGTCCCCTCCAGGAATGGTGCATAAAATCTTTCCAACAGCCATTTGTATGATCGAAGATTATAGGCTTTGATGACATTTACAAAAATATTGACATTAACACCATCCAAACAGTCACATTAACCAGGTGTAATGATACCTAGTAAAGCGCGTGTGAATTGCTGCCTACACAGTCATACACGATTTGCCTGTTGACAAATCCATTCTGCAATAAATGAGCCTCATCGCATCAATTTAAACAGTTTCACATCAATTAGCGGATGGCTGATGTAGAGTACGATTTTTGTCAAAATTCACAACATTTGATGGCACCGAGATGGCCTAATGTTGAGAACATCGTGTGTGTGATTGTTGGGTCCTATTGAACAGAAGCTCTTCCGGCGGCGATTTGCCTTTACTACAGGCACGTCTGTATCCCACTGTCTTTGGAACATTGTGCAGCATAAATGTGGAGACCAATTCTCAATTTTGTAAACTCTACAAATTGAATTTTTGATGTGGCAGCCAAATGAGGGGGTCGACAAAATGGTGATAAGGCTCTTAGTTACGGCGACTGACAGCAAGTTCTGGTTGTGTTTTTTTTGTTTCTTATTGGCGCGCAATAAATTGATACTTTTGAGTGACCCGGATGAAGTCTCCGAAGATATTGTGGGGAGTTTCGACCAAAAAAAAAAATTACAGCTTCAACTCGAGGTGAAATATCAGAAGAAAGTTTATTGAAGTAAGCAACTTGCTTTTGTAGACGTTCTGAAGCATAACGTTAGTGGAGAGTTTTTGGTATCATCAACCCATCATATGACACGGCGTGTTAGCAGTTTTCTTCCACTAACCCATACAATAGCCAATAACATAGGATGCATTTACAGTGGTGCATAGTTTAGAAAAGTGAATTTCAAATTAAATTTGCCTACAGTATAGAGAATCCCGAGGGATTAGAGCAAGAGAGGGCGAGAAGGTGTTGGCGGACATTGGTCTTAAGTGCATGTGGGTTGAAATGAAGGCGAAAAGTTGAGCTGGAAAGAACACTTCATATTCGCAACTAAGGAACGAGTCTCTTAATAAAACTGTACGTCCGACGGAAGGCTTAAGGATGAACAGGTGGGCATTTCGAGTGCGGTGAGTATTGCTGGTAAATTCTTGAAGAAAGCAAATTGAATATTTTTTTTAATTGCTGGCAAATTTTTAAAGAAAGACAAGTGAGTATTTTTTATTAAAGTGGGATTAAAATGGCGATAAAGACGCATCACTTAGTCGATGTTCAATGACTTTGCAGATTAAGTATTCCCAAAGAGTGCTATCGCTCGCTATTCGATTCCATCTAGTAGGTACAGTTAGGCCTTTGGAGCTCCAGACCAGATAGGAGCGTTATACTCTTGCTTTAGGCGAATATAAACCTTATATATGCTGTAGAGAGATCAAAGAGGTGAAATATTCCTCGCATCGCTTTAAGAAACCAAGACATTTCTATGTGTTTTTAGCGATCTCAAATTTATGATCGTTCCAGTTTAATGTTGATTTAATACACACACCGAGGATGGAATGTTGTTCGGTTTCAACAACGCAAGAACCATTTCTTGATAATTGCTGCTTATTTTGGGATATGTGATATTTGCGATGGAAACATAAGATTCCAATCTATTCTTCTTAACTCAATCAATTATGCTGTCAAGTTCAGAATTTAATGTACTAAACATGCGTGGCCGCCGTAGTGTAGTGGGTAGAGTGCGACGCTCACACGCCGAAGGGTCTAGGTTCGATTCCCGGCTGAACACCTCGAAGTTTTCACGGCACCACCACCTCTTTCGAGCTGCTGACAACACTCAAAGAGTAACAACTGTCTAAGAAAGCTTCTCAAACTTCGCCGTTCGGAGTCGGCAAAAAACTGTAGTTCCCTTCTACTCGTCAAAGAACAGTAACGCACACAACGCGAGTAGTTTATAAGCAAGTTAGGCCCTGGTCCCCCTGTGGACTGCCGGGCCAACAATTATTTAACATGCACTACCGTTACAAGTCTGTAAGTTGCAATCGTTTGAACTGCTCCAGAGTAGTTTGCCAACTTAGTAAGAATTTCTACTGTAAGAAAATAATACTAGTTGTTATTGATCCTGACAAATTGTAATCCTCAGAAACTTAGACTTAAACATTCATTAACACTGTTGGGTCGCATCAGTAGCATAATGGTCTAGCCTGCAATGAGCAAAAGCAGCATCCAACGTTTTATTTGTTTTTCCTTGTGCGGCGCTACAATTCGGGGTGGGCGAAGTTAAGATACCACTCCAGCCAGTTCAATCCCTCGCCAGCTGCCTTCAATTGTACATTCAAACTTTTTTGAGATCCCTCTCCATTTGTATGCGCCATGTCAGCCCAAGCCATCCCCTTTTGCGTTGTCTAAATCGATCGGATTTGAACACTTTTCGGGTCGGAGCAGTGGTGTCCATACAGTCTGCATGGCCTAACCATCTTACGCCCATCGCTTTACACATGCACAATAATTCACGTGGGAAATGAATCTTAAAATGCCTATTGCCCTGCAATCTCGCGCAACGAAAGTCATTTTATTTCGTTCGTCGTTTTATTTCATTTACTTTTACTCGTAGAACATTTTTTGAGAGATAAAAGCGCAACATTAAGTGGATATTTTAGCGAATCCACTGACTTGGCTGCTTTAGTATTCTCAATTATTTTTATAGCTCGCTGGCGGATTCTATCTAACAGGTCCAGAAAAGTTTTTGGAGCTCGAAACCAGATAGGAGCATACATTGTAGGCAGATCACAAGAGTTAACATATTTCTGTTTCGCTTAAAGAAGCCAAGACATCTCGCTGTGTTTTTGACGAACTCAAGTATGGTATGTGATCGTTCCAACTTAGTGTTGTTGATGTACTTATCGAGAGCCATTCCTGCACATAATCGTTGTTTATTTTGCCATTGCTTGAGTGATAGCAGATAGCACTGAAAGCATTAAATTCCACTTTATTCATTTTACTCTAATCAATTTTTTTTATAATTGGCCCGCACTAAATGGATTCTTTGTACCCTTAAATGACTGGAATTAAGTAACAGCACGGGCCAAGGGCATAGAGGAAGAGAGGGAAAGGAGGTACCGATGCACATTGCTTTTAAATGCCTGTGGACTGTAAGAGGGGGGAAGGGGGGGCATTCCATATTCGTGTGGTGCGGCTTAAGAAGGAGTATCTAAACTTAAATGTGCGTCCGAAGGTGAGCCTAAGGGTGAACGGGTGAGCATTCTTAACGAGGCGGATATTGCGGGTGAATTCTTGAAGGGGAGGAATGCAGCTGCCTTACTCGTTAGAGCATTTTTTGTTGAAATAGCGATAAAATAGTGTTAGAGACGCGACATTTCGAGGAAGTTCGTGCGAGTCGATTGACTTCGCAGTATTATTATCACCAATAAATTTTATTGCTCGCTGTCAAGATCGGAATTTAATGAGCTCTACATACGCTGCCGTTCCAAGTCTGTGATTTGCATGTAACAGACTTAAACTGTGTAAACTGCTCCATGATAGTTTGTCAACTGTAAGAAAATAATTACAGCTAGTCAATCCTAACAAATTGTCACCCTCAGGAGCTAAGACTTAAACATCCGTCTAGCCCGCAACGAGCAAAAGCAGCACCCATCACATTGATTCTTCTTCCTTATGTGGTACGTCAGTCCAGGGTGGACCATGTGGATATATCTCTCCAGGCAGGGCGATCCCTCTCCAGCTGCCTCTCCACTTGTGCGCGCCATGTCAGCCTGAGCCGTCCCCTGTTGTGTTGTCCCAATGGGTTGAATTGAAAGATTCAAACTTTTTTGAGATCCCTCTCCATTTGTATGCGCCATGTCAGCCCAAGCCATCCCCTTTTGCGTTGTCTAAATCGATCGGATATAAACACTTTTCGGGCCGGAGCAGTGGTGTGCATACGCCCTACATGACCTAGCCATTTTAAGCCCAACGCTTTGCATATACAAAATAATTTATGTGGAGAATGCCTCTTGAAAATTCAATTGCTCTGCACTTGATCATCGAGAATCAGTAGTCTGCCATTTTTTATTTTATTTGAAAAAACTATTTTAAAGGTTGCCGTCAGAGGAAGTGCGATGTACAGCTCCAGGCGCTGTCTGCTTCCTCTTCTCAAAACAAGAACAATCGATGGAAAATTCTCTTCTCCCGTAAGGTTCCTTTTCCATCCATTCCTCGACTTTCCAACAACAGCTCACCGTTTTTACAAAAGGGCAATTTTAAATTAATTTTATTTACTTACGAAGCATAAACCATACACAGTACGTCAATAATTTACTCTAATAAATACTCGCGCAATAAAATTACAAAAATAAATTAACAACATAACCGACTAGGGACTAATGGAAATCGAAGCGAATCGGCGGCGGCTTAATCTCTCGTATGGTCACGTATCCAGTCGAGGTACTGCGACACTCTCGTGTAGACGCCTGGATAGCCGGGCTCACCGCATTTGTTGCCAAATGAAACGATGCCCAGTTGTACCCAACGCGAGTCGTAACGCATCATCAGTGGCCCTCCAGAGTCACCCTGAAAATTGAAATTCATGAGACAGCTGCATTGGCATATGGCGAGTCAGTGAAACTTACTTGACAGGCGTCGACACCTCCGTCCGAGTAGCCAGCGCATAGGAAGTTCTCGTTGATGGGCTGGAAGTAAGACCGATCACAGTCTTCGTTGCGCCAGATGGGGAGTTCGGCTTGTCTCTGCGAAGTGGACTCCTTGCCGCCGTAGTAGGTGGTGCCCCAGCCGACGACTGTTGCTCTGCGACCGGGAAGGCGCTCCTTGGGAGGCATGCGTCCTAGGCGAGGTAAGCAGACAGGGATGACATACTTTGACTTGCGCACCGGGCGATCGAGGACCAAGATAGCGACGTCGTTGTAGAAGCCGACCCGGGAGAATCTGTAAAGAAACGGCAGGGATTGGGTGTGAGGAAATGTGTCACAAAAGAAATTAAGAATTTAAAACCTCTCATGCGCCCTAACTTCCTTCACACCAAACGTGACTGGAGCCGACGGTTCTTCGTCTGTGGAAAGGTCGATGTCGCCAAGCCGCACAGTGAACTGTCTCGCTGCAAACCTAAAAGGAGGCACTGGTGAGTACATCAGCCTTCTGCGCCATGGCAGGTTACTTACGGCTTCTGCCTAGAATCCCTGGTGCAATGCGCTGCAGTCAAGATGTACTTGGATCCGATCAGTGAGCCACCGCACCAGAACTCTGTTCGCTTTGGGCCATGCAAGAAGATCGCCGCCATCCACGGCCACTGGCCGTTGGGAGCTTCAACTCCACCAACAATACGTCCCGTCGAGTGCTCCTGCTGCCCACAATCATCGGGGTCAACGATGCCGTTCAAGATGTCCAATCCGTTTGACGATGGACCCAAGACAGATGCCGGCAAAGGGCTCGAAGTCGTTGTGGTCGAAGTTGTGGGTCTTATCTGCGGAATCAGGATCAGGTTCGGGGAGCTTGTTGGTCTCTGCGTCACGGGCCTGCGAGTTGTAGTGGTGGTCGTTGTGGTGGGTGGCTTGGGTGTCAGCTTGAGTGGGCGCGTGGTGGTGAGCAAAGTGCTCTCTGTGATCGGACAGCACACGCCTGGCACAAACAAGCTCTTGAAGCAAAGGGACTCTCTTAAGCTGCTCAGATTCAGCAGCAGGGCTGGACAGCTGCTTAGGTCCTCGCAACGTCCGGGCCTTCCACTTGGCGTCTTACACCTATTCTCTCCGTCCTTGGCCGAATTGTCGTCCACCAACGCGGGGCTGTACAGAGGAGCCTCTGTAGTGGAGAACGTCGTGCTCGTGGTGCCGCTTGTAGTAGGTCTTAAGCTGGTGGAAGTCGAACTGGAACTACCCGCAGTTGAGCTTTCCACAAGGGCCGCAATCTTCTCCGTTGTGGATGTCTGCGAATGTGTATGCTTCTTTACCTTGTTCTTCTTTTTCCTCTTTTTCTTCGTCTCAACAACAGGTGGAGCTGCATTCGGGTCCCCATCAATCCTTCTGATGGGCATCACCTCTGACTCGTTCTTGCTGACTGTAGTCAGAGGTGCCAGGATCCGTACAGCAGCCGGCGGCATTGGCGTTGTTGTTGACGTTGTGGTTCGAGTGATTCGGTCTTCGTCGGACTCAGATTTGGAATCATGGCCGCCTCTAGTCATGTCCACGATGAAGTGACCGACCGTGTTCAGCGCCCCCAACGTGTCGGAGATCTTTTGAAATGCTGACTGCGATAGCAGACGTCCCTCATTGCTTTCACTTGTGCTCTCGCTGTCGTCTTCGTAGTCACTGTAGTCACTGTCCTCGTCGTCCTCGCTTTCGTCATCACTGCTGCTCTCAACCTTATCCTCTGCTTTGTCCGAGCTCCGAGGAACACGACCTGCGCCGTTGGCAGTGTCATAGGAGAACGGGTTGTCCAAATGCGACTGAAAATAAGACGCTGCCTTAAAAGTAGATAGGAATCCTGGCTACAAGCAGCAAGTAGCTCCCCACCTCTGCCAACTTACCTTGTCCCGCAACAGCGATCGTCTCCGGCTGGACTTGATCGCTCAGCACTAGATTGATACAAAGAGCTGCTGAAACGAAACAAAAAACGGTCGATTAAGCCTCGATCTGGGTTAAGTCCATGACAAACTGTGGTCGGTTCTGCCGATTTTTTTTTTTTTTTGCTTCCTATAGCTTAATTGACAGATGCCTAGCCCAGAGGCTGACGCCAATCAAGTGAAAGTGGCACGCCACTGATCGCTTAATTCTGTTACCTGGCTTCGGCGTGTGACGGCTGATGTACTCGCCGGTTGCGTGCTTTGTGCCGCGGAGGGTGGCTTGTCACTTGGATTGGCGATAATTGAGCGGGACGTGCGTGGGCGTGAGTGTGGAGAAATTTTCAAAGTGTACGGCCTTGAATTTAAACCATCGCTCAGAGTCACGCATCTGAATGATTTATTTTAATAGGCAGCCAACCGCTGTGACCAGGATTACGCGAACTGCCTATGAATTATTTTTTTTTTTTTCAGTTCCAGCCGGCTCTAGGTTTCAGTTGAATTACGACTGAGGAAGCCTAAGACGTCCGCGTGATAGATGGAAAATAACAAGATCTGACGGATTTGGTCTCTTGGAGACGGTACATTATGATGAAGTTAATAAACAAGTGAATGTGATTACACACGTAGACGATGTTAACATGCTTCATTGAGAATTCGGTTACTTTCGGATCGATCTCAATGAATTGGAGACATTATAAAGAATTGATTTTTTCACACTCCAAGCTCAATCGGAGTTTCTTTCGTATATGACAGCGAGATGGGGCACCGATGACAGAGTCGAAGTCTAGCAGACTTCTAGATTGTAATAAAAAATCATTGAAAGGAAATAGGGACTGCGTCAACCTGGATAATTCTTTGGCCAGGAGCGAATATAAGGAAAAGTAAATGGCTACTGAACCTACGAATCAAAAGGCGTTACTGAAGCGACACAAGCACTCTTTAGCAATATTTGGACATACCAAACAAAGACCACAGTACAAAAAAATGGATAGATAAAAGTATAATTTGTCAGCCGACAGTACTGATGAAAGAAGAGTAAAACTTTCCTTCTAGAGCATGTTGTTAATATCGAATTGAGGGACTTAACTTCTAAATCTTCAAAAATCGAGACGTTGTTTAGGGCTGATTGTAAAACAGGGGATCTCACGAGGCTCCAAGGTTCAAACCTGACTCTTAAGTTAAGATCACAATGGACATGTTCTGTTGATCTAATTTTTGTAAGTCGCGAAAGCAGTCACACTGGCACACTCTGTACGATGACCTTGCAAAGTTTTCAAACATCAATGGTCGTGGAATCTTGTAACTGTCCCCGACTAAAGGCAACACTTTAGTTAAGTATTAAATTGCTTCCTTCCATTGCTTTACAATTCTATTTTCTCATTCCTCAAGTCTTTCTCTGTTTTCTAATTATTCGAAAAGTCTCGCACAAGTATCAGAGGAATGTTTAAAGTCCTCCACTGTGCTATCTTTACTAGTATTCCATTCATACTTCATATCTGATTCATATTTCGCTCTTAGGTAGACTTACAATAAAAAATATATAATAGGCCCGTTCCAATTGCTCTGAATTGCTACGAATGTTTACGAATTTGCCCAAAAAAATACGAAAAAGCGTTCTATTAGTTGATTTTTTCGTAAAGGAGAGAGCTCGTGAGAGAGCAAAATATTTCCCCCTTAGTACGCATTTCTACCGAAGAAAAAACTGTGGGCAGCAGCTCGGCAGCCGATTACTGTGAAATCGAACATAAGAAAACCTCTGACATTTCATATGTCTGATAGCTGTTTATGAATTTCTATAAAAAGTCATTTCACAATTTTCGGTAGAGTTACTCTCTCTAAGAGAGACTTTTACCCAAACTACTAAACTACGAATTTCTGTTCACAAATGAATTGGAACAGACCTTATATTAATCAGAAGCCACCTATTTCTTGAATTCGCAGATACAATTCGAAATGTTAGGAATTTACCCTCCAGAAAAACTATTGGGTCCAAAACTTCGTGCAGTTTACTAATAGATGGCGTAACTTAACGTATTAATCCATTATTACTAGTCCATTGGAACATTGATTGCAAAACTATTATCATTGTACGTCATTTCAGTACATGTCATTCATTTGAAGCGCAAACCACAATAGAATTTTTTACTCAAATATGTCGAACTGTGTGTTTTTGCGGGGAGTTCTTCTTCATATGAAAAAACTGAGTCCGAAAGTCATCGTAATATGGTGGAAGTTTATGGTGAGCATGCGTCAGCTGAGTGAACGTGCCAAAAGTGGTTTGCACGATTTAAAAGTGGTGACTTTGGCTTGGAGGACGACGAACGTCCTAGGTAGCAAAAAAAAAATTTGAAGATGGCGAACTGGAAGCATTACTCTATGGAGATTTTTGTCAAACACAAGAAGAGCTTGCAGAATCCTTGTGTGACACTCAGGGCTTTCGGAAAATAGACTACATTACATGCGTCAGCGTCAGCAGTACTTTGACAGATACATAAAAGTACATATTTCCTTATGGGAGATTGACCATAGACCAACGCTGCCGCTCACGCGACGGATGTTGTTTTAAGTTTTCTCTTTCCACCTGCGTTGACAATCGATACATTGTAACATTTAACGAAAATTTTTTTGAATTTTAAATTAACGTTTGTTAGAGTTAGGTTGACTGAATATTGAATAGTCAATCAAACATTTCTTTTTTTACTCTAAAAGTCGTAAAAAATTATTCCGGATCGTCATTGTTTTTCAAAGTTTAACGCAAAAAAAACATGCACATCTCGGTCTATGTATAAAGTCGGGATCCAATCGACAGTTCCTTTTTTGCTATTAATATATTCTTTAAGTTCGAGCAGTATCATTAAGCACATTAGTTAATCTAGTAACTCGTCTGTAGGCATTTTTGCAAAATAAATATCAGACCGCTCTACAGTATAACCTAGAGAAATTGAATTTGAAGCTACTGTCAAATGAAATCAGCTGAGCGTTAAAGTATTCATTGTGTCATCCCCTTCCTTCAGGTACTTCACCGTCAACGGATAATTTGCTGCTACGCATGTAAAGTATTATATGTGCCTGATTCCTCGAGCAGCCATTTCAAAACGTTAAAAAGCAGCTGGATACATTCAAAAGCAAGGAAATTGTGTTCCACATGAAAAAACCGTACCCAAAATATTACTTTAGAAATGGTATTTCGTGCATTGTTAGACACATTTTCTCTTAAGGAGGGAACGAAAATCTTACCTCAAATTGTCCACTTCTAAGACACAAATGAGCTCTGTTTAAAAAATAAGAATAATTTTCAAATATCGCGCCATGCGTACATTCGATTATCGTTTTTTATTTTTATTTTGTTATGTTGGTACACTCGTCTCGGACATGTGCTTAAAGTTTTAGTTATATAGAATATTTTTTTGTTTGCGAGAGGCATACAAGTTGCAAGTGTTTTGCGCGTTTGAGGATTTCCTGCTGTCGATAAAAATGTATCAAAGAATTTGCATTTAATTTTGTGTGAAAAGAGGAATCAAATGTTCAAAAACAATTGGAATGTTTGACAGTGGCGCATGATGAGTGTACTCTGAGTCAATAAACGTTTACAAACGGTACAATCTTTTCAAAATAGATCGATGTTTGGACGCTCGCCCTGGATGTCCAATCACATCAAGAACCCGTTAAAATGCTGAGAAAGTGAAGAAAATGAATAAATATTTTGTTTAGAAAACTATGTTCACCTTGTTTTTTGAACAGACCTCGTAAGCTCTGTCAACATGTTAGAAAAAGACATAAGCTGGTAGTATTTGGGCCAGAGTTGGGCATAAAATAGCATAATGACTAAAGAAACGTGATTAACGTTAGTCATGAATAATTTATTTGCCGGATTTGTTCATGACTAACGTTTATTCATGAATTTTCGTTGTTCACACATAGGATTGACGGTTGTTCATGATTAATGTTTAGTCATGACTAACTCTGTATCATGAATAACCACCATCGCGGGCATGTCGGAATTCGCTTCTCATACATATATATAGTTTTTAGTTGATATATTTGTATTTCCGGTAACTAGACCTCTTTTAATAACAAGATAAAGTTTTTAATGTCTTGTTTATGGGTTTTATGACTGATGTAATAGATGTTGTGCAATAAATATGAGGTGCCTGGCCATAGGAAAAAGTAATTATCATAATAGTGACAAAGTCGAAGATGGTGCAATAATTTGCACCGCCCTGTATATATTTACGCGGCCGAACTACAATTGCAAAACACTGTGGTGAGAAATCACCAAAAGACAAAAAGTTCGACGGTAAAATTTTAAAGTTCGTTATTCACTATCATTTGAAATAACTCAATATTTTGTGTTTTTTTTATTAACAGAGATACAGTGTTGTGCAAAAAAATAAGAACAGCGACATGAGGTATTTGAATAACTCATGAATAATGATTCAATTAGTCATGAGTAATTTCTGCGAATAATGAATAATTTATTGTTCAATCATTATTTTCATGAATAATGAATAAAATAATCATTAGTCGCATGAATCCGGCAACTAATAACTAATTTGGTCATTAGTTATTATTGAACTAAAATTTTGCCCAACACTGATTTGAGCACTGCCAACAACTCGAAGTATATGAGAAAGATTCTAGCGTATAATTTTTTTTAAATTCGTTTAGAACGCGATCGTAGTGTGAAGGATAACAAGAACTTGCTCTTTTGTTTCCCACTCCGGTTCAGACCGACACATTTCTACTTGAAGGAAAGTTACAACGACAATAGCAACAAATGGAGGATCACGTACTAGTTCTGTTCCAATTGATTTGTGTACGGAAATTCGTGGTTGAGTAGTTTGGGTAAAAGTTTCTCTTGCAGAGAGTAACTCTACTGAAAATTGTGAAACGACTTTTCTTAGAAATTCGTAAACAGCTATCAGCTATCATATGAAATGTCAGAGGTTTTTTATTTTCGATTTGACACCCATCTGCTGCTGAGCTGCTGCCCACAGTTTTTTCTTCGGTAGAAATTCGTAGGGAGAGGAAATATTTTGCTCTCTTATGAGCTCTCTCTTCTACGAAAAAATCAGCTAATGGAACGCTTTTCGTAGTTTTTCAGGCAAATTCGTAGACATTCGTAGCAATTCCGAGCAATTGGAACGGACCTGCTATTTCAGCGAAACACACTTATGAACGGATGGTGTTCCATTTCTCACCACGTTCACTAGTGACATCAAGTTTGACATATGCCGGTACGACATATAGCCCACATCAGAGGATAAATTCACTTAAAATTAGGAACTTTTCAAACAAAAACAAAAAACAAACTAAGGGAAGTTAAGACTTTTAAGAGGCATACTGTTTTCATTTTCCTTACAGCTAAGGAACCAAAATAAATTGTTCGTGTAAAGACTGGGACTGGTGAAGACATTTTATTGCCAACTCTAAAATTTTCTTTAATGTTATATCAAACTTAAGCGTGTAGTGCTGCAGAAAACTGTTTCCTTTTTTCTTGATGTCTTTTTTACCGATATAACGACGGATCAGTAACTCCCTGTCTACACTACATTTTGATTTGGCAGCACTTTGAAAGTGCTTGTTTCAAAGATTAGTTTAAGTTTGGCAGCTATGCTAACAAACAAATGTTAATTCTGTGACATAAGATTATTATTTCAAAATGTATGATGTGTCTAAGCAAAAAAACAAAGTTCTCTTTTTACAGTGGTGGAGAGGCATAACAAAGGCAAATTCGTTTTGACATCTTGCTGTCAAAGTTCACTAAAGTTCATAAAGTTCAGCTTCATAACTTTTACCACACAACGTTCCATGACGTGTGTCAGAAGTCTGGGAAACATGTCATAATTCAAAACATTCCGCCATTTGAATATAGTTATGCAAACTTAAGTTACGACTGTAACATGAGCGATGATGATGTCTGAAGTTCTCGTAATGCTGTGTAAAACTGAAAGTGTGCGGGGTATGCACTTCTATATATTTCACCATTTAACATTTCCCTTTCATAATTTAAACGTTGACAGAATATAACGGTCTGGTGTTATAAAAATTATGAAACTTTTTGTGTTAACTTTTGCAGGGCATGTTTGATTTTGATTTGGCGTTGGTTGGTGCGGTGATGCTCAATGTTCTGTTAATGTTTGACAGCTGCTTTGATTGTAGATGTTTTGCCTTATCTTTATTTAGAACAAGTCACTAGTCGATGCCGAACCGACCATAGAACATATCCAATTTTACGAACATTTACCTCGAACATAATTCAAAACTTGTGCTTTTTGGTTATCAATTACATACGGCCCAAATTGCACTTAAAAAAGAGAGACCTGCGTCGATGCAATGCTCTGTACTCGTGAGACGTATTTATTAAGATATTTTAAATGTTCCTTTTTTGCGGTATACATTTTGACACATGTTTATTCTAGTCCTTAGCGGAACGGTTTCTGATGTGAGACATGTACTTAAGTGGAGAGAAACTTTATCTTCTCTGTCATCAGCAGTTAATGAAACATGCATGGCCCATAAAAACTCATTACTTGCCATTTTGTGTTTGCAAAAGCAATGGCTATGATCATCAATCAAACATCTTTGCAAATTCGCTGACAGTGGAAAACTTTTTTGTCTCCATTTCTTTTTCTAACCAAACTCTCGTCGATCACTTTACTGCCAACGCAGTGCAACCCATCAGTTTGCAGTCATTAATCATGCTTGTCAAGATTGCGCAAATTTCGATCCTAAAACCCACATCTCCTCCTCACGCTCCAAACTCCAAGTGAAACCGTTGCGTCGACGTCGGTCTCTAAAATGTCTTATTGCTTTTTGCGGCTTTGTTGACTTTAATTACGACACTCTCACTGAAACCTGAACTCACTTTTACAGTTCGCCGGAAAACTGAAGTGCACTCAGTCTCTTCCGCTGTGTGTCCTGCCCGAGAGGCGTCCGCCTGCCGCCGCTGGCCAACGTTGACACCTCGAAGTGCACACACGTTGCACAAGTACCATAAATCTTGCGTGGATGGTGTGTAGCGACTCGGTCCGAACTTATGCGCTCCTTCACGTGACGTGAAGAATCAAATTCAAAAAAAGAAAATAACTGAATTATAACTGTAAAGCGCATTCACAACCGGTTCCGAGAGGAAGAAAGAAAGTGAAACCGATGCCGTGGCTTTGCAAAATCAATTGTTGGCGGTGCGCCTGCGTACCTCTTGTCAACGCTCGACGACTCGCTAACTTTCTAATATGACGTCAGTCTGTGACACTGGGGGAATTTCCAACAGCGAAATTGTTTTCCGGTACAGCTCCTATTGCATGGCCGACGCCGTCATAGCTGCATGTGTCGTGCGCCACCAGTTAGAGAGGCCCTCCGGCAGCTCGGGTTTGAATGCAGTCTAGCTCTAGTCTTGAGATGTTACAAGTTTTATGTCACACACGCGATGCCCGCTGCATGCATTATGCAACGAGTGCGTGCGTTGTGCGCAAATCGAGACGCTAAACGCTGCCCGTCGTCGTCTAGAGGTGAATCATCGCCGTGGGCCGCCGTCTCTGTGTCCGTCGAGTGTTTGTTTTTGAAATCACCTTCTCTTCGTTCACACCGCAGCAGCGTCTGAAGTTGTTGCTGCTTCGTAGGTACGCGCCAACCCGGGCAAGATTTGATTTTTTTTTTTGGAAAGTATGTCGAGATTTGTATGCGAAGATTGTGAGCTTAAGCGTTGCATAAGTCGATTGGTCAGCGGACGATCGGTTTGTGGTTTAATTAGAGCCCGGACCCTTCTCGAGACGCAGGCAGTCTGAGTATGTTTCTGTTTCTGGCTGTGTTGTTTGTTTGCTTGGGGAGTGTGTATCCGGATTTTGTAAGATCTGTGGAGTGTGTTGTCACTTTTTGCGTGCCCGGTGCATACGTAAACGTTGAAGTGCTCCATTTGGAAGCAAATGATGCGTAGTTGGTTGGTTTGGTTGGATTGTTTATTTAATTGCTGGTCAGATTTTAAGTTGAGGCTGTGAATGGGTGTGAAATGAAAGAAGAACGTTCATGTAAGCACACGGAACTGGACCGGTTTAATTGTTGCACCAATCCAAAGAGAAAGTGACCTTTACACTCTTTTGCTGAGATCTCCATATCGGATTGAGGTTGCCATCATTAATGCCAAGGGCTACATTTTGCTGTTTACGGATGGCGAAATAAATGGGAAAAGGTTTTTGGTACAAATTTGGCATTTTTCGTTTTATATACGATTATGGTACATTTACCAATTTGTTTTTTTTTTTTGTTTTGTTTTGAAGGGCTACATTCCTTTGTTTTGATATTAGAGTGCACATTAATACGAGTACAATCAGCGGCAGTGGCTTGCTCTTGTTGTTCACAATATTTCGGCGGCTGTCTCAACTCTTGAACTTCAAGGTGTTTCAGGGTCTTCTCCATTTGAGCTCCCCATATCAAACAATGTCCCACTGGGGCGATTTCAAAGCCTTTTTTTCAGCTGGTGCACTGTTACCTCTATGAATCAAAGCAGGATTTACAGGACGAAAAGAGTCGATCGGCTTATAGAATGGTTTTTTTGAAGGACATCGCAGTGTTTTGATCATGACATTGATATAACCAGCAACAGTGACTTACTCTAGTCCAATAGCACTGTTGTTGGAGGTGGGTTGAGGGTTCTTCTTCGTTTAGGCTTTCCATATCAGATATCTCTGTTACCTCAATGGGGTGAATTCAAAGACTTTTTCAGCCTATGCAATATCACCTCAATGAATCAAATCCGGATCTACATGACAAAGCGATCCTCAGCGTACTATGCATAGAGGTTTTATTGCACTCGTGCTGTTTCATATTCTCTCGTAAAAGCCATCCATACAAATAGAGCCAAAAATCACACGAAAAAGTTTCTCCTTTAATATTCCAGTGGCTTCCTTATTCAATTGTAGTACCGCCTACGATTTCGCAACATAGAGTAGGATAGTTCAAGGTGTCAACCAGGTCTTTTACTTTGCCTTGGCTGGGATGATTCTGAGCCTAATTTCGATGCTGGTGCTTGTGTGCTGTGGAGGCTTAAATAATTTAATGCATCACTCGCGTGGCCACCATGGCGTAGTGGGTAGAGTGCGATTCTCACATGTCGAAGGGTAAAGGTTCGATTCCCGACTGAATATTTCGAAGTTTTCACGGCACCACCTCTTTCGAGCTGCTGACAACACTCAAAGAGCAGTAACTGTCTAAGAAAAAGCTTCTCTAACTTCGCCGTTCGGAGTCGGCAGAAAACTGTAGGTCCCTTCAACTCGTGAGAGAACAGTAGCACGTACAACACGAGTAGTTGATGAGCAAGCTAGGCCCTGGCCCCCTGTGGACTGTCGCGACAACAATTATTATTATTATTATTATCACAAGCGATATTCCATGTTCTGTCCGCCAAATCATACTGAGTTAAGTGTGCTTTCGGAACTTATAACCTGTGATACATTCGAAACTAAGCAAATTTACATATTTTGGCAAAATAATTACAAACTATAAGAATCTCAGGATAACACCCATATATGTTGAGATTCAATGTTTATCTGCACACAATCGATACGCTATGACTGATTTGAAGGGCTTGTGCCTTATAAGCTTTTCAGGATTTTTGCGTGGAGGCATATGCCAAGCGATAAACAAAACGATGGAAGAGACTTCCGGCTTCCTGAAATTAACGTAAATGGTTCGATTTATATTGGAGATGAATGGAAACGGATCCGTTACCACGAATCTTACTTTCTCCTGCAAGATGTGAAAACTGTTTATTGCAAAACTTTGTCTATATTGACCGACAACAATGACAACAATGCTCTAGTTGAGAAAGGTCTTGTGTTGCAGCCTTAAGTTTCGAAAAAGCCACTGCTGGATGCACAATGCCTGAGACCATTAAGTAAGGAAGGTTTCAGACCCTTCAATGCTGGCTCAAAAGTTAAAATGTCTTTTGGGATTGCAAGTCGCATGACAAGTATGTTGCAAAAGTATGTCGTGTTATTATGATTAATGGTATTCTTAGAAGGCGAACCCGGGGCTGTACTTCGCTCTTAAGAATGAAGAAGTGAAGACTGAATGCAAGTTGGTTGAGGCCCAGATCCATCCTGAACTGTAGCGCCACAAGAAGAAGAAGAAAGTCAGAGCAGGTCGGAGTGTAATTGTAAGAAACCTTTCTTACGAGAAGGTTTGCTATCACATAAGATCAAAACACAACCCAAAAAGTCTTAGTCAGAAAAACAATAATAAAATCTCGATTTCGATACAATTTTATTGTTGCATCAGGTGTGATGAGTTGGCGGGAATGGTGTAATAAGTGATTGTTTAATATCTTTTGAAAAACTATATGCTTTAGTTCCCGGCAAATAAATACAAATAATTTCTACAAGCATAAGTATGAGATAGGAAAGTATGGTTTGTATAAAGTACAGCAGGGCTTGATCTAGACTCTGTGGCTTAAGAGGAACTTCTGATTAATACACATCTAGAGTAACATAATCGTTCTTTACTTCGTTCATAAATTGTTTAAATGAAATTGTCTTTGAAAAAAATTGAATTGAAATATATTTATTTTGGTTACTCAAAAATCAACGATATCGAACGCTCGAAGGAATTTGGCCGTGGCGTAGTGAGTAGAGTTCGACACTTGTGTGCTACACTCTCAGCTGAATGTTCTAGGTTTGATTTGGATTGAGGTTGCCATCATTAATGCCAAGCCCTACAATGTGTTGTTTACGGATGGCGAAATAAATGGGAAAAGGTTTTTGGTGCAAATTTGGCATTTTTCGTTTTATATACGATTATGGTACATTTATCAAATTGTTTTTTTTTTATTTTGAAGGGCTACATTTCTGTATTTTGATATTAGAGGTGAGCAGAGTTCGACACTTGTGTGCTACACTCTCAGCTGAATGTTTCAGGTTTGATTCTCGGAACCTCTCATTTTTTGGCACCACCCTGCTGCTGCTGACGACACTATGAGAGTATTAATCGTATATAGAAATGCTTCTCTCGTTGTTCGTAGTCGGCAAAAATAACAATGGGTCAATCATGCTCGTGAGACAGCAGCAGCGTGCACAACAAGAGTAGTTGATAGGCTAGTTAGGCCTTGGCCTCTCTGTAGACTGTCGCTCCGTCCAATATAGGTATACATTATGCGGTTTTCAGTTTGCCATATATTTTTGGGGATTATTTATTATTAAATTAAATTTATTTTTAAATTAATTAATTTATTAATTAATTTATTAATTTATTATTAAATTAAAAAAATGTTACGATTTCATTGCTAAACAAAAACATTTGCAATGTCATTCAAATGATGTGAGCGGTACCCTGAAACCAACGAAATGCTTCGTGCTCAAAGGAGTCAAACAGTTATCAAGCAAACCACAAACTGTAAAAAGTCGTTTTTCACATCATTCCCTCCGCAGGAATCTGACCAATTTATGGTAGGCACACACTCATCGATTGCAAATTCCAAGGCATACAATTGTGAGGTTATAAGCACGCAAAACCAAGTTGGAAACAAAATTCCACTTAATGGCTCATTAAACACGTAGATTTCCATGTTGGATTTATGTTATGCAATTTACTACTGGATTCTCGTGTCTTATTGCTTTTTGTCTTAACTGCCACCTGATGGCTGCTGCGCCGGCGCAGCGCCATCGCCGCTTACTCTGCTGTCGTTCAACTTTCACTCGCAATCTGTGGGTAGGATGAATTTTAATTAATGAGTCTTTTTGAATACGATTACTGAGAGCAAAGTCGTCATTGTCGTCGTGGATTTCGTCGAAAGGGTAATTAACTGAAAACAAGCAGCAGATGTACAGACTAAGCGAGATTTACTTTTTTTTCGGTTTATAATTTCAACTCAGAAACGGTACTTTGCCCAACTGCATTAACATTTACTTCCTCGAACTGAAGCGAGCAGATGTGTAAGCTCAGAGGGAGAGCTTCCTGGAATATTTTCTTCAGAATGTCAATAAAATTTGCGGGAAAGTGTTTCACGAATAACACTTCAGTCGGCTTTCTTCTTTTAAGGGGAACGTAGTCCAATTAAGTCCTAAAGGTAACTTGATCTTGAACTAAGAATTCTCGCACACCCGAAATAAAGAAAACAGATAAGCTGGAAGTTTTTGTTTTAACTTGGTCTCAGCCAACATATATTTGCAACTATTTACTTCGTTATCATGTGTCATAACTTGAGCACTTGCTGCTAAGGAATACCCCAAACACAAGGATGCATTTGTGCGGATCTTGAATCAAGGACTTTTTGTGTAGGATCAGTAGTGTATAGTATTACAAAAGTGCTGCTCAGTCAGATGAAGGCCGAATCTTATATAACGCAACCAAAAAAATTGCTGTCCTAGCATTTATATAACGCAATCAAAAAAATTGCTGTCCTAGCATTTAAGTGGTTCAGTGAACACAGAGAGCGAATGGCACATTTGTTTGTAATAAAGCCCCGGTTGACAAATTTTTATGTTTTTACAGAAGAAAACTCCGGCGGCATTCACTTCTTGAACCGAATTGTTACTTTTCAGTAATGCATTACTCAATTCATTATCATTGAGAAAAGTAATGGTAATGAAAAAGAATACAATTGAGATTTGATTAGAATTACAATTTAAGTGTACAATCAATGCCGACGTTAGAAGTGAGCTGTCGTGTCATACAGGCCTTATATGGTAGCTGTAGACGGAAGATTTTGTTTTATACTTGAGAATTGTTGGACTAATGAATAAGTAATGCTTCTATTTTGACTAACATCAGCTTCATAAGTTAGGGAATCTAAGCCAAGTCTTGTGAGAAGTGACAGGTCGTGTTCTTATTGCCTGAGCGATTTTTATATCGAAACAGCCCCTGCATATAACTAAGAAACGATGAAAGTTATTCCCTAATCTTATTAGTATATTAAAGAAAGAACATGAAGTTGCAAGCACAAAGGCGAACGCTCCTAGTTGTAAGAAGGCACTAATATTTTCCATAGGTTGAGTCGAAGATACTAGCGACTCGACTAGCGACATGGCTTGATAAAGCTATGGCGAAGCTGAAAAAATATTTCAGTATCAGAGCTTGGATTTAAAAAGAAGAAAAGAAACGAGTGTTTAGAATTTACATCACGTGATCGAGGACTCATTTTACAATAATCGTATGGCGCGACAGTCCACAGGTGACCAGAGCCTAACTTACTCATCAACTACTCGTGTTGTGCGCGTTACTGTTCTCTCACGAGTAGAAGTTTAGTTTTTTGCCGACTCTGAACGGCGAAGTTTGAGTAGCTTTCTTAGACAGTGTGTGTTGTTAGCAGCTCGAAAGAGGTGGTGCCGTGAAAAATTCTAGGTGTTCAACTGAGAATCGAACCTAGACCCTTCGGCGTGTGAGCGTCGCACTCTACCCACTACGCCACGGCGGCCACTCCTTTTGTGGCCCCAGAAAATTAGATGCAGAGTGAACCTTTTGACACGGCAGAGATCCCCGACTTTCTAAATATGTACACAGTTCTGTGCATTAAATGAAAGTTTTAAACAGAAAATTACGGATAAAAGAGAGATATGTATAATTTTGATATTTTGTTTAAAAATTACGGATAATAGAGAAATTTGTTAACTTTTGTTTTTTTTTTTTCAGAACATTTGTGACGCTTTAGTTAGCAAACTATCAGCTTATATTCATCTGATGGATTCTGCTGTTGTCTTTCGAGAAGATGACTGCAACAATATAAAGCTAGCTCCAAACATTATGCTTAAGAAAAGCAGAAGATCTATGACCATTGTATGGAGCCTTGAAATCTAAGTCCCAAGATAAGGTTGTTTATTATCGGGCTTCGGTTTAAAAAATATAACGATTATTGCGGTACAAACTGCTTAAAAGAGTCGGCCTAGGATGCTTATTGTCAATTTAAGTCGACCAATTGAATTCTGTTCCTCCTCTTTCATGCAGTTTTCACAGAAATCTTTTAAGTTGACATTGAGTCTTTTTGAATGTTTCATATCCGTTTTGAACTGATTCAAGGTCCACTAAGCGATTGTACAACAGGTTTTCGGAAATTTTTCACAGCTGAGAGCTGGCGTTTCGTTTGATTTAAATTCAGTCAACTGTGTCCACATATCTTCGTTATTTGCAAAAACTCAGACTACGTCAATATCTTCTTGTTTCTTCTGTAAATGTGCTAGTAAAGTGACTGTTTGATTCTTTTGACTATGAGGAATAACGATTTAGTTCGTAGCACTCACTTAGTTGTGAACTGTGCAATAGGCTCCGAATATCAACGAAATCCATGCCGGCGTCGAAAGATTTAAGCTTTTACTCGTTTCAAAAATGAATCAATTTAAAGAAAAGTTCAAAGAAAGAAGAAGAAATTTAAAGGGCATCGTTGAACTAAGAAAAGCCAAAGAGTGTTTTGGGTTTCATTTAAATTCCCTTTAAACCATTAAACAAATAATAATTGTATGGCGCAACAGTCCGCAGGGGACCAGGGCCTAGCTTGCTCCTCAACTACTCGTGTTGTGCGCGCTACTGTTCTCTTACGAGTAGAAGGGACCAACAGTTTCTTGCCGACTCCGAACGGTGAAGTTTGAGAGGCTTTCTTTTCATTATACAAATGGCAAATTAAAATTTCCTTTCCCAAAAATTAACCCGAAGGATCGTCTACATTGCATAGCATCATGAAAATCCCGTCAATTTGAACTCCCATCCCATCTCAAATGCATATCCAATGAGCTCCACACGGGGAAGTTAAGCGCCGCACTCGAGCGCAAAAATTCACTTTTATTTTCGAAATCTTCACAATCAGCCGTTCCTTGAACTCGTCTTCGCAGTCGTGCATGAAATTCACTTCCCATGCCAATGACTGCGTGCAGCACTCATTATTGCCTCATAGATAACGCAAACCAGAAAACAGCACGAACATGAAATTCAACTCTTCCAGGAGAGGAGAAAACACTTCACACACGAGTCCATTCCGCACACTCAAGTTCGCAGATCAACTCTTTTGTCTTCCTTTCCGTGAAAATCAATAAAACAACCTGCCAAAGTGCGACTGGCTCGTCTCCGGTCACAGAAGCGAAATAAAACATTTTAAGGAGGTCATTTACATTTCTGATCTCACTTTTTATTAATAAAACACCGACAATCGAAACTAGAATAGGAGAAAATCGAAAGTTTTTAGTTTTTTCTTCATTTTTTCTGTCACTCACTTAATGGGTTTTCTTTTATTAATTTCTGTGTTGTGTTGTGGACTTTTTTCCACCACAACGCCACAACTAAACCGTGTCGAAAAGAGTGCTCGTGCTTCGTAGAAATTACAGTGAATGCTCATCGATTCTATAATCGTCACATTTCACTCTTCGCTCTCGCAACAATATACAAGAATGGCTTGTTGCTCTTGCGCTTACCCAAACATATCAACGCTAGCGGAGTTCCCATGATGAAAGTTATAATCCAATTAGTGGAGTTGTTGCATTCAGATTCGAGGCAAATTGAATTCCTTGTTCACACGCTGTCACACGTACGAGTCACGAGATGTGCTCCGTCACTTCAACACTCCAGCACTCGCGCAATTCGGTCTCACTGGCGGACGCGCAAATGAAAATGAAAGTCTTCGCGAAATGCGATTGCTGCCACGATTGCGACAAACCAGTGGAGCTGGCTGGCGATTCAAGCAAATAACGATGACGCGGCCCGATTACGAGGAATTACGAGTGCCGTCTTGCTCCAGGGAACCCTCAAACTGCCTAAAAACTGCTACGCACCGATGTACCCGCGCGGTGAGTCGCGAAGAAAACCGCATAAAATCGCAAAAAACTGATGAAATAGGAATTAAGCAGCCACGAACAACGAAAACTAAACAATTTTCACTTTCAATCCACTCACGGGCGCGCACACAATTACGGGGCGGGGGTGCAGTTGCTGCTGCATTTAGTGACAAAACAAATTTCGAACCGAAACTGCAGCTGGGGCTGGAACTGCCGATGGAGTTTTTGTGGAGAGACTTGAAGCCGTTGAGTTGTGTCGTTTGTTACACCTTCCGAAGGTGAATGCCAGCCGTCGAAGACTGAAACTTTGTAACGACTCCGAGCCTGGCTGTTTGTGTCTGCCACAGTGTCAGGTGGGATCGGGTCCCCCACTCCCAGCAGAGTGCGTATTCCACTACCACCGCCTATCTTGCCTCCTCCAGGCGAGCTCCGGCGAGAGAGCCCAAGCAGCTGTTGCTTCTCCGAAACAGCAGCAGTAGCACTTTTTCATGGTCCACGACGATGTCGAGTCATAATCACTTTTTCTTTTTAATGAGCATTCACCGAACTCTGTGGGGTTTTGTAATACGACGACGCAGCCAAGACGATACGGCCGCGCGATGCCTCGAATCAATTCGGCTCTGCAGAGCGATGCAGGGCGCCTTTTGAGTATCGGTTATTTAACACAAATTTGTGTGTGCCTCCATCGTTTGGCAACGGTTGATGAATTCGAGTGATGCTGCACGTTTGGTACCGCACCGTGAAGCTGAAGGCAGCGGTGAAAGGTTGTGCGGCGGGCGAGCAAAAAATGCTAAGTGAATGCAAATACACTTATTTGCGACTCAGAGATGTCTCGCAGGAAATTCCGGGAAATTGGACTGGTCGGGACGGCTGGGGATTTTGGTAGTTTTTGTCATTCCGCGCAACCTATCAGATAAACCTTGGCTTAGTTTTGGCTGAGTGCTGAAGGTGTGAAGGTTTTGTTTGTGGCATTTCCTGAACACTGCCGTTGATGATTTGCTCTGTGAAAGATTGACAACAGACAAGGTCTCGCGGTCGTCGAGAGACAAAGTCTTTAAAACAGATGTTACGTCAACTAGCCGCGCGGATGTATTAAATCCATAAAACAATGACGACTTTACATGGAAATCAATAAAAGCTTTAAGATTTCGATGAGCAGATACCACTTGTGATGTAATTTTCTGAATCATAAACTAAATCATGAGAAGAGATTAGAGATAACAAAGTGGACTAATGGTTATTGGCGAAAAACCAATAACCATTAGTCCACTTTGAAGATTAACATTTCATTTTAGAATGCCGATGCAACTCACCAAACATGGAGACGAAACAAAGCTTTATTGGATTGGTTGATTAATTTAATGCCCCTTGTCTCAAAAGGTATATTTTGTGGTGCTTAATTGTTTGGCATGGCATCCATTTAAAAACCTTACTTTGGACCTTCAATTAAAAATAATTCTCACTGTTTCTGACATAATTGAAGCAGAAGAACAGTTTTCTCTTTCAATTTATGTACTTTTCATGAACTAAACACAGTTTCATTGGAAGGGTTGTTGTGCTACAATTTATCTCATTTCCTAATATAAGGTTGTCAAATATCCGCATTTTTGTCTTTTGAATTTTTTGTACAAAGCGCTACAGAGTTGGCAATACTATACATCATTTGAAAGGTCTTGACATAACCCAGAAAACGACGCTATGCGTGATTAGCTTGGATTTTGTGTTCAACAGTTATAGACGTGTAAACATGGAGTTCACTAACGCCGAAATTCACGCTATTTAAAAGTTTTCCTTCGTTTAAGGCAAATCCGCCAGAGAAACGTTCCGTGAGATTAATGGTGTCTTGGGGGATGGAACTCTGTCACTTCGAACCGCGGACGATTCAGAACCTATGAAAACGACACCATGGATAAGCCAGCCGGCGGAAGACCTGCGACGACGAATACCGATCGAATCATGGAAATCATCGAGTTAGACCAGCATGTAGCATCTCGTGACATCGCCCAGGAGATGGGAGTCAGTCATCAAACCATTTTAAACCATATGCAAAAGGCTGGATACATATAAAAGATTGATGTTTGGGTGCCGCATTATTTGAGGCAAAAATCCCTTCTGGACCGATTCAACGCCTGCGATATGCTGCTGAAACGGAACGATTTCGACCCATTTTTGAAGCGGATGGTAACTGGCGACGAAAAATGGATCACATACGACAATATTAAGCGAAAACGGTTGTGGTTGAAGGCCGGTGAATCATCCCAAACAGTGGCCAAGCCAGGATTGACGGCCAGGAAGGTTTTGGTCTGTGTTTGTTGGGATTGGAAGGGAATCATCCACTATGAGCTGTTCCCATATAGCCAGACGCTTAATTCTACCATCTACTGCGAACAACTGGACTGCTTGAAGTAGGCGATCGACCAGAAGCGTCCAGAATTGGCCAAGTATAGTGTTCCACCAGCACAATGAAAGACCACACACTTCGTTGATGACTCGTCAGAAGCTACGGGGGCTCAGATGGGAGGTTTCATCGCATCCACCATATAGCCCGGAAATAGCGCCAAATAATAACCACTTATTCGTGTCCATGGCGAACGCCCTTGGTGGTGTGAAGTTGAACTCAAAAGAGGCTCGTAAAAATTGGCTGTCCGAGTTCTTCGCAAATAAGAAGGGGGGCTTCTACGAGGGGGATATTATGAAGTTGCCGTCTATATGAAAACAGATTATCGAACAAAGCGGCGAATATTTGAAGTAAATGCGATCACTTCTTCTTCTTCTTGTGGCGCTACAGTCCGGGGTGGGCCTGGGCCTCAACCAACATGCCTCTCCAGCCAGCACGATCTTTCGCCAGCTATCTCCAGTTGCGCACTCCAAGTTGGTTGAGGTCCTTCTCCACTTGTGTGCATCACTTTAGTCTAGGTCGTCGTCTGTTGCGTTGTCCCAATGGCTCGGATTCAAAGACTTTTCGGGCTGAAGCAGTGATGTCCATACGCTTTACATGGCCTAGCCATCTTAAGCGTTGTATCCGTAGACGCTTGACCAGGCGTATGTAGCTGTACAGCCTATATATATATTCTCCTCCAGATGCCATCAACGCAAACAGGACCAAAAATCGCACGCAAAACTTTTCTCTCGAAAAGACGTCGCTAACGTCCAAGATTCTGGGCCATATAGTAGGACGGGGATGATCAAGCTGCCTCTTGAGCCCAAAGAAACAGCGATTGGCAAGAGTGATTCTGCGTTTGATTTCGGTACCGATGTTGTTGTCCCTGTTTACCGCGGAGCCGAGGTAGACGAAGTCCTTAACTACCTCGAAGTTTCTTCTGCCTAGTGTGACGCTCCGTCCGAGACGTCGATGTTGTGTGTCCTTCTTTGATGACAGCATGTACTTCGTTTTGCTCTCATTTACCACTAGACCCATTTTAGCCGCTTCCGCTTCAATGCCACCAGATCGTGCCTCTGGTGTTGACTTGTGAGTTATGCACGATCTTCTCGAGGATGATGTTAAAGAAGTCACATGACAGTGCGTCGCCTTGTCTAAAACCTTTTTTGACATTGAAGGTCTCGGTGAGTTCGGTACCGACCTTGATGGAGCAGCGAGAGTTCTCCATCGTCATCCAACACAATCTGACGAGTTTGGTAGGAATGCCAAAACTAGACATGGCACTATATAGCTCGTCTCTATGCATACTATCATATGCGGCCTTGAAATCGACGAATCTGCCGTAATGTGAAGATCTGGTCTATTGTGGACTTCCCTGGCCTGAAACCACACTGATAGGGACCTATCAGGTCATGGACAAATGGTTTCAGACGCTCACACAATACGGCAGAGAGGATCTTGTATGCGATGTTCAGGAGACTAATCCCTCAGTAGTTGGCGCAGGCAAAGGGGTCTCCTTTCTTGTGAACCGGGCAAATGACGCTAAGATTCCACTCATTGGGCATGCTTTCCTCCGACCATATCTAACAGATGAGCTGGAGCATGCGCCCAACCAGGTCATCTCCAGCTGCTTTAAATAGTTCTGCGGACAGTCCGTCCGCTCCAGTAGCTTTGCTCGACTTTAGCTTGGATATTGCTATCTTCACCTCGTCTAAGTCGGAGGGACGGAATACTTGTCTATCATCGTCCAAATTGAGTGGAACATTCTGCCTAACAGCGGGATTTGGGTCGTCATCGCCGTTTAGGAGTCTGCAGAAATGATCCTTCCAGATTCTCAGCACAGACTGCAACTCTACTACTAGTTGTCCCGGCAGGCCTTGGTCCGAACCTTGTATCCTCCGGATAGCTGTTTTACCTTTCGGTAAAATTTTCGGACTTCATTCCTGTCAAAACACCTTTCCATTTCCTCGACCGCGCGCTTCTCATGCTCCTTCTTCTTCCTTCTGAGCAGCCGGTGCTCTTTCCTTCTTCTCTGTTCGTAGAGTTCACGAAATGCGATCACTGTAACATTTTTTATGAAGCATTGAATAAAGAACAAAAAGGCGAAATCTTTGACAACTTAATATGATGGTAGACGTACAATTTTTCTTAGATTCTGTCCAAAGCAGAAAATTAAGGAATATGGAAAAAATCACTTTATATTCTGACGTTTGATACTTTTCTACTTTTAGGTACAGACGTAACATATGTTACATGAAGTTTTTAAAAGACAAACATTTCACTGACTTATTGTCGAAGTATGTACACTGATCGAACTTATTTTCATGAAGTATTAAACTCCTTTGTGAATGTTTAGAGAGCACTTATTTCCCAAAGAAAATACTTTTCAATATTCACGCTTTAGAATTAGTAATTCAGAGCTCAGTAAAGTCCTATTTTAATATTTCCGGATATTTCTTGACCGGTACAGCCAAATTGGGCCGAGAGTTATTATCTTGCAAAGCCACCTTTCCATGCATTTCAGTCGTTTCTGGCCGTTTTTCACGTAATACACGACTCAAACACATATTTTTTTTCGAGTGGTTTTAGCAGACCATAGCACATCACACCCATCCAGCTCCACCATTTAAAATGTTACATTTTATATAAATTATCCATTACGGGCGAAATTCATGTAACTTGTGTCAGTCGCATAAAAATTCACCAAAAAAGTTTTGTTTCCTTATATAAAGGACCGCTTAATGAATGGGTTTCATTCTGAACTGACATTTTTAATTCAAACTTATATGATTAAATTGCATACTTGTACACTGTAAGCAGACTATTTAAGTCAAAATCGGAGCACTTCAAGAATAAAACTGCATTTCATTTTTGTCGTAGTGGTCGTAGTGGTAAGTCAAGCACGAACCGACTTGTTTTCCTTGTAAATGACGAAAACAAACGATAGATGTTTAATCCACTAAACTATGGATTAAAGGAAACACAGCAAGATTCAACATGGAATGGATGTTATTTGAGTGAATATGAATGTGAAAAATAAACAAACGAATCTTGTGTAAAACCAAAGTAAATCAGAAAGTACGGAAAAAATTAAATAAATCAAACAAAGTTAATAGTTTGCACAGACTGAAGCTATAAAGGGTGATTTTTTAGCTATTATCTTTTTGGCAGCACTGGTTTAAATAGCTGATGCACGTTTCGTGTTTTGTTTCACTGTCAAACATCTTCAGTTTGGTCTATCATTTAACCATGAATCGTCTTACAAACGAACAACGCCTGCAAATTTTATTATCACAATGCGTACTTTGTTAAGAAAGTTCATCGCTCGCTTCTTCCATTTTATGCACAAAAATGGACGAAGCTCATTTTTGACTCAATGGATAAGTAAATAAGGAGAATTGTCGATTTTTGGAGTGAACATCAGCCAGAAGCATTGCAAGAGCTACCAATAATAATTTAATTATTGTTGGCGCTACAGTCCAGAGGGGGACCAGGGCCTAGCTTGCTCATCAACTACTCGTGTTGTGCGCGCTACTTTTCTCTCACGAGTAGAAGGGCTCTACAGATTTTTGCCGACTCCGAACGGCGAAATTTGAGAAGCTTTCTTAGACAGTTATTACTCTTTGAGTGTTGTCAGCAGCTCGAAAGAGGTGGTGCCGTGAAATATTCGAAAAATTGGTGTTGAGCTGGGAATCGAACCTAGACCCTTCGGCGTGTGAGCGTCGCATTCTACCCACTACGCCACGGCGGCCACCAATGCGTCCAGAAAAAGTCACAGTTTGGTGCGTTTTATAGGCTGGTGGCATCATTGGACCGTACTTCTTCAAAGATGATGCGAATCGTAACGTAACTGTGAATGATGAGCGCTACCGTGAGACGATATTCAACCTTTTTTTGCCCAAAAGGCAAGAGCTTGACTTGCAGGACATGTGGTTTCAACAAGACCGGCCTACACGCCACACAGCACGCGCAACAATGGACTTATTGAGAGGCTGAGAGGCGAGTTCGGTGAACATTTTATTTGACGTTCAGGACCGGTCAATTGGCCGGCTAGATCGTGTGATTTAACGCCTTAAGACTATTTTTTGTCGGGCTATGTTAAAGCTCAGGTCTAAACAGACAAGCCCGCTTCAATTGACGCGTTAGAAGACAATATTGAGGCATTTATTCGTGAGATAACTGCCGAAATGTTCGAAAGAGTATGCCAAAATTAGACTAAGCGGATGGGCTATTTGAGGCGCAGTCAAGGTCAACATTTGCATGAAATAATCATAAAATTATATGGACCGTACTATCGATTCATATAAAGATTTCATGCATTTTTAGCTTTCCTTTAGCTTTTAAAAAATCACCCTTAGGAAGAGGAGAGAGAGAAAAGAGATAGAAAAGAATATTGGTATCAGTCCCCTGTGGATTGCGATAGGAACTAAACATCAAGCTATTCGTAAACGAGGAGCTGACCGCAGGGCGAACTGATGAGCCTTCTTGGATGATTGATTTTATTAAAGTGATAAGCGTAGGTGTTCTAAATCATCTTCTTCTTCTTATGGCGCTACAGTCCGGGGTGGACCTGGTCCTCAACAAAAGTGCCTCTCCAGCCAGCACGGTCGTTTGCTAGCTACCTCCAATTGCGCAATCCAAGTTGGTTGAGGTCCTTCGAGACTTATGCGCGCCATCTTATTCTAGGCCATCCTCTGTTGGTTTGTCCCAATTGCTCTGATTCAAAGACTTTTCGGGCCGGAGCAGTGGTGTCCATACGCTCTACATGGCCTAGCCATCTTAAGTGTTCTGGATAAACGTTTATCAATATTTCCCTCTTCAAAAAGTTTTATCCTCCACTTTTGATAAAGGTGGGGGGGGTCTGTATTACGATATACTCAAACCTTGAGTAAAAATAAATCTGCTCTTTATTGAGCGGCATATGTGAAGCTACTGTTTTTTTTTTTTTTTTTTATAATTGACGCGTGCAAAAGGGGTTGCGAGTACCCTTAACTGACCGGATCAAGTCACAGCAGGGGCCGAAGGTATAGAGGAAGAGAGGGAGAGGAGGTACCGATGCACATTGGTTTTAAATGCCTGTGGATTGTAATGAGGAGGAAAAATCGAGCTGGGAAGAGCATTCCAGATTCGTGTAGTGCGGCTAAAGAACGAGTCTCTGAATTTGACTGTGCGTCCGAAAGAGGGCTTGAGGGTGAATTGATGGGCATTCCTAGCGAGGCGTGTATTGCGGGTGAATTCTTGAAGGGGAGGAATGCAACTGGCTAATTCGTCTGAGCATTTCTTGTTGAAATAGCGGTAAGAAAGTGACAACGACGCGACATTACGTCGGTGTTCTAACGAGTCAATCGACTTCGCAATATTACTGTCACCTATAAGTTTTATCGCTCGCTTTTGAATTCTATCTAGCTTTAAGATTCAATTACATGTTTAGTTACTAGGGCGTATGTGAAACATATATATGTCTGGTGCTTCGTCGTTTTTTAAGATTTTGCCGCGTGAAAAAAGGCGTTTCAATTCATGTGGACGCCAAGTAAAGTCTCATAAAGTTACTAACTTATCTGTGTCTTTTTGGGCTTGTATGCCATTTAATTGATACATTTTGTCGAACTTGTAGAATATAGGGTTTTAGGAAACGTCAACCAATTGGTAAAAACAACTTCTGTATAAACATTTATCGATCTTGGCCGACATGATGCCAGTGCTTTTGTCTTAAGTCAACTCGCGTGGCAAAGACAGTATGAAAATGTAAATTGTACAGGTCACTTGAATTAACGAGAAAAATTCTGTGTTAAAATATAGACGAAATCAGGCCAAGGCCTGAATACAACAGATTTAGTTATGTTCTTCAGGCTTGGGAGAATATGTATATAAATCTGTTGGATGGTGCAATAGTCTACAACGAAATCACAGGTCCTAGCTTTCTCAGCAACTACTCGTGTTGTGCTATTGTTCTCTCACGAGTAAAAGGCACCGATTGTTTTTGGTCGACTGCGGATGGAAAGTATACGAAGGTTGTATTTTATATTTCGGGATTAGGCATCCCTAGTGTTGTAATCTGGCAACTGAAAACTGCCAGCTCTATTGTAATATTTGACATTTTTGAGGCTATACGTACTCAGAACGTTTTGACATACGAGCACTATTTGTGTTGTTTGCAGTAACTTAAAAGATTCATCTCGCCCAAAAAATGGAATTAAATCGGGAAAATTTTTGTGCGATTATTTTTTACAACTTTCGACGTGGATTAACTCAACAACAGTGCATCGATGAACTTAATTCAATTTTTGGCGATGAAGCTCCATCAAAGACCAGTGTTTATCGATGATATGGTGAATTCAACCGAGGTCGTAGTTCACTCCAAGACGAATTTTGTGAAGGTCGTCCAAAATCAGTTGTTGTTCCAGAAACCATTGATGCTGTGCGCCGACTGATATTGTAAGATCATCATGTGACCCATAGTGAGATTGAGACAAGCTTAGGCATTAGTGGGACCAGCATACATTCAATTTTGCATGAACATTTGACCGTCAAAAAAATTTTTATCGCGTTGGATCCCACAAGATTTGTCAATCGCTCAAAAAGAGGCTCGTGTCGATTGGTCGAAAGAAATGCTCCAAAAATACGATTGATGTGCTTCGAAACACGTCTATGACATCATGACAAATAATGAATTGTGGATTTACGCGTATGAGCCCGAAAATAAACACCAGTCAACTGTATGGGTGTTTCAAATTGAGCCAAATCCAACAAAAGTTGCTCTCGCACAAAGCACTTCCAAGCAAATGGTCGTTTGTTTTTTTCGGAAAAACTGGACATGTCGCAACCGTACCACTAGAACAACGCAGAACAGTCAATTCTGAGTGGTACACAACCATTTGTTAGCCAGTTGTCTTCCAAGAAATCAGGAAAACCAACCACCGAACACGGATCACTCTTCACCACGACAATGCGATCTCTCACACATCGGCTCAAACAACTGCATTTTTGAACACTCAAAACATCGATTTGATGAGTCATCCGCCGTATAGTCCTGACTTGGCACCGAATGACTTCTTTTTATTCCCGTACATAAAAAATAAAATGAGAGGTCAATGCTTTTCGACACCTGATGCGTTGAGAAAGCATGTTTTGGAGATACCTCCATCAGAGTGGCAAAAGTGCTTCGACAATGTGTTCAAATGCATGCAGTGTATAGATCTTAATGGGGAATATTTTGAAAAACTATAAAGCTATTTTCGATGATTAATATTTGTTTTTGTTCTCTAATCCCGAAATATAAAAGATAACCCTCGTACAAGCATACAGGCGGTGTTTTCAGGAACTGGTTAAAATTTGATGCCATAAGGAATACCATTTGTTCCATCTAAGTTGGAACCTTCGGCCTTGGAGTGTTGCGCTTGACTCATTCCGCCATTTCGATCAGAAAAGAAACCCTATTAAAAAATATAGATTCGTAAAGGGTTCCCGCGAATCTCTACTTTGGTCCTCTGTATAGAAACAATAGCATCTCTGTTTGGGTTAGGGATAGTAACTGACAGGAAACGCTATGTAAATACGGGTTAAGTGATCGTTTTGTTAAGCAAAATTATTTATGTCGAAATTTTCCTAAATAAAGTTTAGTGTTTGTTGCTTAAGCGTAACCAAGACCAACAGTTAATCAATTTATGAAAATGAAAACGGTCGAAAAGTTTTATATGAAATTTAGAAACATGTCATTTAAATTTAGAAGAACTTCATGCTCAAGCGAAGTAAGCAAATGTGAAAAATCATGCAGAATGTAAACTACCAGAATGAAACTCCCTTGTGTTATCATTACAGTTCTCGTTATTGACAGTGTAGGAATGCGCGACAAGCCTAATAAAGAGCAACTGCTTTCTTGGAAAGAATTCCTTTGATGATAAAAACAAAAGAGTTACACGATTTGGCAGGAATATCCTTCTTCTTCTTGTGGCGCTACAGTCCGGGGTGTACCTGGGCCTCAACCAACATGCCTCTCCAGCAAGCACGATCTTAAGCCAGCTGTCTCCAGTTTGTTGCGCACTCCAAGTTGGTTGAGGTCCTTCTCCACTTGTGTGCGCCACTTTAGTCTAGGTCGTCCTCTGCTGCGTTGTCCCAATGGCTCGGATTCAAAGACTTTTCGGGCCGGAGCAGTGGTGTTCATACGCACTACATGGCCTAGCCATCTTAAGCGTTGTATCCGTTGACGCTTGACCAGGCGCATGTTGCTGTACAGCCTATAGAGTTCGTCATTAAATCTTCTCCTCCAGATGCCATCAACGCAAACAGGACCAAAAATCGTACGCAAAACTTTTCGTCCAAAACTAACGTCCAAGATTCTGCGCCATATAGTAGGACGGGGATGATCAAGCTGTTATATAAAGCGAGCTTAGTCCTTCGGGAGAGGGCTTTATTACTCAATTGCCTCTTGAGCCCAAAGAAACAGCGATTGGCAAGAGTGATTCTGCGTTTGATTTCGGTACTGATGTTGTTGTCCCTGTTTACCGCGGAGCCGAGGTAGACGAAGTCCTTAACTACCTCGAAATTTCTGCTGCCTAGTGTGACGCTCCGTCCGAGACGTCGATGTTGTGTGTCCTTCCTTGATGACAGCATATACTTCGTTTTGCCCTCATTC
Source organism: Eristalinus aeneus (assembly GCA_955652365.1). Taxonomy (NCBI): domain Eukaryota; kingdom Metazoa; phylum Arthropoda; class Insecta; order Diptera; family Syrphidae; genus Eristalinus; species Eristalinus aeneus. The sequence continues at coordinate 4,940,488 of OY019130.1, read as the reverse complement.
ATACCGAACTCACCGAGACCTTCAATGTCAATGAGGAATATCCTTATCAGGAGAAATAAGTACTTCAAATGCGATTCCGAAACCAGGTAAGTTACTGTTCGGTACATCTAAGGTTTTTTTAAGTCCTACGAATATTCAGTCGGAAGAAGTAGTACACAAACAGAATATTTATCATGTCACTTTAAAAATTAAGTGGTTCACATTAAGTGTGCGACAAAAAACGTGTGTGCCTTTGTCGAGGTGGTTGTAGCAAATGCTGGAACTGGACGAACTTGAACCGGATGTCTCTCAATACTCCGCGAATCCCCAAAAGTGTCACTCAATAAAACTTACCTTGTTGACTTGCAAAACAAGGACTTGATCTTAGATTAATAAATTGAATTATCCCAAAGAAGTCAAAGCATTCTAGTAAATCATAAAGCCAACCATATTTAACCTTCTGAATGACTTTCCCCCTCATCTCTATCTGTGCAACATGTAAACATACACATATGGATACCCTCATAACTTTTCATACTTTGTCACACCTTTGATGAATAAGTCGATTAGTCAAACCAAAAAGAAAATAACTTTTTCTGTCTCGCTTATCTCTGTTTAAAACTGTTTATTTAACAAGCGCTTGAGTAGATTTCCTTGTTTTTTTTTTCAACGTGAACATTCGGTAAAGTTCTCCAAGCTAACAAAAATCTGCCAAAGCAATGAATAAAGTCAATATTTCCCCGATCGTTTCTGGGTCATTTGCTCAAAAAAGTCCACATGAATCACACAACTGTTTTGCTGCGGGTTGGAAATCCCCCGCGTTGAGACTGTCAAGGGCGGTTAAGTCAGCCACTTACTGAATAACTTTTGTCTCTTTTTGTTTTCATATTTTATTCCAATAACAAATGCTTGCGACAGATTTGGCAAATTAATTAGTAACCCGACTGGCAGCAGACATGATTCCTAATTAGCATAAAACATTGAGTAAGTTGTCCTCAATTTTCCGAGGCTTTCCCCTTGGAGCAGTAGAATGATACATTTCGAGTGCACGGGGACTGTCACGTACTTAAAGAAAACAGCTTCAATGATAAAGCTGGGGGACTTCGAGAAAAAATGTAATTTTAGATCAGCGCTTCTCTCGAAAGTGCTGTTGTAAGTAATTTGGGGCTTACCCCGAAAAGTAACTTTAAATACGCGCCTTGACTTAAGTAAAATCGCTTCAAGCGGTAACTTATATCAGCTGAAGTTAGTTGCATTTTTGATATTGTCGTTCTTCATACACCATTGATCCCGTTTAAAATATTCTTTGCTGACTAGCACAATTTCTCAGTTGAGTCGAATAGGTTACTTATTTCGTTCTCTCAACACACGTGCACGTCTCAAACAACCTTTGTTGTGTTGTCTCAATTTCTTGGAGACAAAACCCTTCACATTGTCCCCATATCTTAAAAGTTGTTAACTTGGGGCTTGACTCGGCATATGCCATCTTACTGCCTACATAATTCGTGACTTAATCATCAGCATACCATCAACGTTAAGCTTTGGAAAAATATCAAAATCTTCCTCATCCTCCTTCAACTTCTGCAACAGAAGAAATATGCATAATCTAAAGACTGCTTTCTCATACCGAAAACGACCTGTTGTTCCATAAAATGCTGTTTCATTGAGCACAAGTCACAATGACACAGCAATTAATGTACAAGCCTTACTGTTGTTAACAAATGACTTAAATATGGTAAATGCATTTTTTTAAAGGTCCCTTTTCTTCACTCCCTAACAACTTATCGGTATGGATAGCAATTTGCCTAGATCCGAATACACCAAAGGTGTGCTTAATACGAACAGCTTTTTATTGTTGTCCAATTTTTTTAATTCTTAAATATTGAAATTTTGTCTAGCTGAACTTTTATGCCTAGTTAAATTTTCAAAGCACAATTTAATTTTTAAACAAATTGTAACAAGAGTTTCGATTATCCTTTCAGTCTAGTATTGAGATTCAAAGAGAACGCCTAAACTTTGTTTCGAAAGAATGGCACCACAGTTTTAAGTTTTTTTTTACATTTATACTCAAATTTAGACATCATCGTTTGTCATCATCATCATCATTTGCAATGGCCGCATGTTGCACTAATGGAGTCGCGCGGGTAACGCACGCACAAGAGATCTGCAGGCCCTTCAATCCTCCGCCATCGACTCTAACTCATCAGGAGATATGCCCAAGCGTCTCCAGGTAGGTTCAAGGATATGATCCAAGCATTTCTTCCTGGGTCTGCAAAGCGGCCGCCTATCTGATGGAACTGCATCTAAGGCACTTGTCGGGAGTGGATATAAAGGGGACATTCGCGTCACGTGAACAAACCATCGAAGTATAGCTCTTTCTGTTCGGAGAAGTAGCTGCTCAACATTGAGTTCCCCTCGTACTACCGTGTTTCTCACCCTATCCCGGCGAGTTATTCCAGCAATAGCGCGGAGAAATCTCATCTCTGCCGCCTGTATTCGCGATCTTATTCTTTCGGTCATTACCCATATTTCATGACCATAGGTGAGGGTTGGAACAAACACCGAGCTAAAAACCGATAGCTTGGTTCTGACACCAAGTTCGGCCTTTCTTATTACAGATCGTCCAAGCTGCTTCAAAATTGATCCAGCTTGGCCAATCCTACAAGAAAAGCACAAGAAAGCTCAGCTCCTCCCATCACTCGTGAAAAGAACCCCAAGGTACTTAAACTTCTCCACCTGTTTCAATGAGACTCCACCCACATGTAGAGTGCATTGAACAGGGGTTCATCGTTTGTATTATATGTTATTCAAATCTATTACTAAAAGTCACGTTCAGCTTCCACAAGTTGCTAAACGGATTTGCCAAGAAGTAAAATCGCGAAATTCAAAAACTGCGTAAAATTATAAAAGCTCTATTTAAAAAATAAGGCGAATATTCAAATTTCGTGAGCTGCGTACATTCCAAACTTTGTTATGTTTCAGCTAATATAATTTTTATTTTGTTGGTGGGAGGCATACAAGATGAGTTTTGCGTGTTCGGTGACTTCCTGCTGTCGAAATAAATTTACCAAAGAGTGCTAAGAAAACACTTGAAATATTGACATTGGCATACGGTGTGTTCTCCGTGTCAAAAAAAAGTTTACAACTGTGGTACAACTTTTAAAAGAAGGTCAAGAAGATGTGGAACACGACGTTCGCCCTGAATGCCTCAGCACATCAACAACCGATGAAAATGTTGAGAAAGTGAAGAAAATTGTAATGAGGAATCTGCTGTAGATGTCGGCATATCGTTTGACTCATACCATAATATTTTTCCGGACATTTTGGGTATGAAGCGTGCGCCAGTCCCGAAATTGCTAAATTTTGATAAAAAAAATACTATAGTTACGAATTGTTAAATGATGTCAATCCAGATTTGTTAAGGGTTATAACTGGCGACGAATCTTGCGATAGGCACCGAAGCCAAAAGCTTAGGACATCGAAACCAACCCAGAGCAAAAGTCCCAAAGCCATAAAAAAGGACGCCAAGTTCGATCAAATGTGAAGGTGTTATTAACTGTTTTTTTTTTCAGTTATGGTGGCGTAGTGCATCAGGAGTTCTTACTGCATGGTCGTGTGCTCAATCAGGAGTTTTTTTTAAAGTTTCATTTTATTTTTCACGCCTTTTGCATGACGATAATGAATCTGCTCACTTGTCATTGCTTGTTCGTATTGGCCCGTTCAGACTTTTTCATGCGTTTTGCGACGATTGAGGAGATACAAACCGAATTGCTGAGAACTCAACAAGGACTGAAAAAAACGCATATAACGCGCGCAAGTGTGTTACATATATCAGAAAGGGACAACTTTAAAAAGGACGAAATAGAAATTTGGGACAAACCTCGTTTTCAATAAAGGGATTCGGAATCATTTTCAAATGAAGCGAATCGGAGAAGTTCAGTAAATTGTTTAATAATTAGTTGTCAACCAAAATGCAAAGCAACTTCAAATCTTTTTAATTTTATTCCGAATGCATTGCATGGGATAATTGATCATGCACTCCTGAAAACAAATATCCATTTAGAAGTGAAACACCTGAAATGTTTAAAAGAAATGAAAGACCTTGTTATGTTTTGTTTTTAATACTCATCATTCTTTTTTATTTTTTCATTTTTTCGTCATTTCATTTCCTTGTAAGGCTTAAATTAAATTAAAATAAATTAAGGTTTATCCATAAAAAGAGGAAAATAAACTAAATTCTAATATTTTTTATTCTCTGGGTCATTCTTTATGCAATATGCTTTTTCTTTTTGTTTTCTTCAAGTACTCACACACACTTCTCTCATTAAATTCATCTTACAACTTCTATACACAAAATACAAATGTAGCAAACTACATATACATAGTTATTTTTTGTTTCATTATTTTTTATTCAGACGTTTCATTTTTTTTTTTTTTACTTTTTCTTAATAAAATTTAAATCCTCTTTTCAATTGAAACTCCTTTTCGATAGATTGGCCTTTTTTGTTAAATAAAAAAATCATTTATAAATTAATTAATCTCTTTGAAAATATAGATGAATATATGCTTATAAAAAACGTGCTCTGCGCATGTGTATATATATAAAAATGATTTTTTTAATCACCTATTTTAAAGGCTTTCTCACAAAGTATGAATTAAAAGTTGAAAATAAAATATAAAAAATCATCGAGATAAGATGTATGCTAAAGTGTAAAATAAAAAAAAACTGAATAATTTCAAATGAAAATTATAAATTGCAACTCAATATGACTTAGTACTCGAGCCCTTTCAAGAGGGAAGCACACAAAAATAGGTGAACCTATTGATTATGGGAAATAATAAAAAAAAAAAATAAGATAGGGGGAACGTTAGGCAAAAGTTTCAAATATACTGAAATATGGTCTGTTTTATTTTTTAAATGCATATTTATTAGTTGTTAGCTTTTCTTGGTTTTCATTAGGAATTTTCGTCTCGTTCTCTTAAGATTATTGAAATAACAACCTAACGACAAACGAATGGAGATATTTCTCGAACGTAATCTGTTTTTATTTAATCGATTTTAGTTGTGTTGCAAAGGAGAGTAGATTCAAATAAAATCAAGGTGCACAGTATGTTGAAGCATCTTCTGTCAGAAAGCTCCAACGTTACTCCATGCACGATTAACAGAGAAGTTATATAAATTATGAATTAAATATGAAGAAATGTGAGGAAAGCATCTCTGAAGAAAATGATATGTTGTCCTTTCCCCATGGAACTATCTTTTGCTCAATAGAAGCAATTCTGTGACTTTTGGGTTCGAAAAAACCTTGTAAGCAAAAATGAAATGTCAAGAACAGACAATTTCTGCGGTCTCGAAATGAGAGTTGAAAATTTGCCACACATCTTGCTGGTTCTGCCCCCAAAGAAAAAGTATCACACTTTATCTAAAGAACATTTTTATCACAGATTTCTGAATAAAATCAGTTGAAACTTTGATAAGTGGTTTTATGATTGCCCATAAGCGTCTTAAATAAATTAATCTTATTTCGGAATATGATCAAATTCATAAATGAATTGATCCTTGAAGGAATAAACAGTCTCACTACACTGGTCACCATAATCGGCAGCTGTTTCTGTCGTGAAAACTAAATTCATTCGAATTGGTGGATGAGATCTCAGAGTGGCTGCAGGAAGCCAGCTTCTTAAACACAAAGTCTTCAAAAGCGGCAATGACACTGAGACATCTATCAACGACTGAAACACCAGTGGTACGCTATCTCCGCTTTGGGGTCCATTACAAATGGACGCTAATTTATCGGTTCTGTTGTTAGACCGAGAAGGTATTCCCCTTTTTATCTAGAACGACCTGGAATGAGGCTTCGTGCCGCTTAGCAGAAACGGAAATTTTTAATCTCTCACTGACCCTTATTGCTCATCGCAAACAACGGGTATAATAGACTCGTTTAAACGAACCACTGCATCAATCTGTGAAGCAGTCGCGCGAAACTAAGCCTCGACTGGAGGCCTGTTTAAAAATAAGTTATTGACGTTTGTCAGAGCCAGGTGCGTACATATTGTCGTAGCAGGCACTTTTTGCTCTATGAAAACTTCTCCAAAAACAACCCGCATTGAGTTTTCTTTCTATTTTTAGAGCGTGAGGGTCCTAGCTCAAACCCCATCCCCCACTAGCTTCTTTAATGTTCTTTAATTGAACGAAGTTATTAATTATTTAGAAGAGACCAAATATAAATTCGTAAGACCAGCAAAGTAGATCGAAAGACTCTGTCTCAAAAACGTGATTGAAATGAAAATGTAATCATCTTGATATCTCCTTCACAACAAAGTAATCTTTACAAACAACCTCCTTTTTTCGATGTAACACAAACCAAGACTCAAAATTATCGTTGCTCGTTGCTTATGTTACAAATTCATAAAGCCTCTCACGTGATATTTGATTTTTTTAAGTATTTCATTTGTTTTGTGTCCTTAAACTCTTAAAAACATTTTGTCTAGTTTGTTTGTGTTTTTTTTTTTGTTGAAAAATTTACCTAATTTGATGAATTTTCATTTACCTCATAATATGTTCTTATGCGTTATGTTTTTAATTGTTTGTTATTCATGTTATGTTCAGTATATCACTTTTGTTAACGTCGATCACATTTACTTTTTGTGTTTTGTTTGTTATATCATTTTGTTTGTTTTTTTTTTCTTTTGAAATAATTATTGTACAAAGTAAATAATCTTCTTGATTTAATTGTTTTTTTTTTTTACACATTATGTTGTTTTTTGAGATTATTATATTTTACTTAGTTAAAATGCAAATGTATATATAAAAACACAAGTGGGTTTTTTTTTTACTTGTCTGCTTTTTCTGTTTGCAAATTGAATCACAATCAATTTCTTTAAGATATACATACATACATACATATTAGAATTTGTTGTTTTTGTTTACGTAAATTGGCAGCCATTTGTACAATACTTTGTTTTGTTAGTTAAATATTTAATTTATTCACTTTGTTGGTTCTTAATAAATGCTGCAATATTTTTGTTTAAATTCTTTGTTTTTATATTTTCCCTGATTTTTTTCTTGTTTATGATTTTGTTTGTTCTTTACAGTTTGTTGTTGTTTCTTTTTTAAAGAAAAGGAAAAAACGAATACATACTCACACGTTGAGAAAACCGCGGTATATCATCATCACCTCATCCTCATCTCCAACTCAGAAAACAACCGGAAAATAGTTGAGGCAGCAGAGCCAATAGATGTTAAAAGCCGAGGGTGCTCATAATCACACTCTCCTCTGATACTCTCACTCTCTGTATTCTGTTTGTTTTGGATAGGAAAATGAATGATAGACCGAGTTTTTTGGTTTTTTGCAACAAAACAAGGTTTTTCAAGGAAATCCCGTCTCATTGGGAAATTCCCTGTAAAACACTCTTTCTTTTTATTCCGTTCAAATAGTCTTGGATAAGTTATGTTTTTTTACAAACAAAAGCCTTAAAACTTAGAGAAGCAAGAACTACTTAGTTTTTGATTTTTCTCGAAAAAATTCGTTTTTCCCTTTTTCTCTGTCTGCACATAATGAAAATAATTTTGTTAAACATTTTTTATTTCTTTTATTAGATGTTTGACATTAAATTTGTTTTTGTTTGGACAATGTATATAAATTTGTATAAGGCAAAATATAAAAATAAATACATACTCGAAATGGGGGAGAAAAAAAAAACAGGATAACAAAGAGTAGGTACAACGATTGGAAAAAAAATATATAATACAGTAACTTTGTTTTGTTGATAAATCACAAACAAGAAAAAACATTACTGGCTTTATATACAAGAGAAAAACGATTTGTTTCCATTTTTTCAGCAGTAATTGATTTGGATATTTTCTTAGAGAAAATATTATTTATTCCCTTTGGGAATAAATTGAATTTGATTTGATTTGTTGTTACAAGAGCAGGGAGAGAGGAGTCCTCCTCGCAATGATATATGATTCTATAATTGTATCAGTTTTATTTTACTTATCAAATGAAATGTTACTTTTTTTTGATGAGATTAGGGTTTTGTTTGAAATCGTTTTAAGTCTAAGTCTAGTTTTACAAAACATTGTTCTTTTTGGTGTTCTAATACGTTTTTTTAATCTTTTTTTTTTTTTTTGATTGAGAAAAAAAATGTTATGATATTTTTAAAGAAAAAAAAGGAAAAAAAATTATATTAATATATATTATTTAAATATTTGTTTACTAAATATTTTTTTGTGTTTTTGTACTTTTTTAAATATTTTTTTTAATCGGCATTTTTTAGATTTTTAAGTCTTTTATATTTTTTTTGTTGCTCTTGATGTCGTTTTATTATTTTTTTGTATTTTTTGTGTAAACAAAAAAGGAAAAAACATACATTTAAACATGAAATTATTACTCAATACCACTATAGAGAATATATGCATATGTAGCTTTTGTTTTCTAAAGTTGATGGTTATCTTTCTTTTGTATACCATCTATTTCTATTTTCTTGTTGGCGGATAGATTAAAACATTGAATTATATTTTTGTTTATAAATTCTTCGGGAAAGAATATTCCGCAAACGTCTCCTTAAGGAATATCTTCTTTTATATTGTTTTGTTGCTTTTCCTTACCTTAAACGGGAGATTTTTTGTTTTTTTTTTTATTTTTTCATAATTTTCTCTTGGAACGCACTAAACGAACGGTTCCGTAGTTGATGCAAAAAACCAAAATATTGCCACCACACACACATCCAATTTCCGGTCAATTGTGAGATCAAATCGCGATCATGTAAATTGATATTAACGGTGTTTTTGAAATGTTGGATAAAATCTGATTTTTATCACTGAATTTTTTGTTTCATGATTATCTCCTGCGGTTACACTAACATTGTTCGAAAATTGGAATAATCGGTGAGGTGGGCCAATCTTCTTCTTCTTCTGAGCTCATACTTTCGGTCCTGAAAATAAAAGAGAAAGCAAGATTTATTTAAAGGAACTTGTATGCGCGCTATTCATACAAAAATATCACTTTGAAGACTGTGCACTATATGAGCAAAATTGCTTAGAACTAAACAAACTCAACGGAGCTATAGACATAAATTAAAAACCGTCGTTATTGGAGTTCGATTTTGATGTCTGGACCACGCGGATAAGTTTCTAAAGGAACAAAACCGATCTGTCCAGACGTTTGTCATGAAATTTTCATCCTGTAGATTATCATATGAATCGATGCCTTTGGAATGCGTTTTGTGTATATCAGCGAAAATTTACCTGTTAAATCGCGCGATGCAATCTATTTTGAAATAATACATTACAATGTAACGCGGTAACAAAGCAACTTAGCAATTTGCAATTGATCGTGTTTCGCAGGTCAGATGACACTATGCAGCAGCTCTAGATTAGATGAGAGCATCAAGTTCAACAATCGAATTCAGAGATCGGACAAAGAAGTCAAGGCAATTATTTAATACGCAATGCCGAACACCTATGCACATCCATAATAAATCAGATGTTTGGAGATTCAACCATTTACAAGCGTTGATATCCCAACTATTGACTATCATTCGTTCATGACATTCAAGAAAGCGCAACTAAGCGAGTACAACACTTAACATTTGAAGCTGCAGAAGAAATCAGACTTCATTAAATCCTCTGTCATACCTATCTATAATCAAGAATGGATGATAAACCAATCACTTCGTGAAATAAGAAGTTGGTTGAAAAGTACAAAATGAATTCAGTTCTAGGTTACAAGGTTGGGTATTCCTACAGTCGTGACAAAGGATTTATTGACATTTGTAATGTACAATTCATAACGACCTTAAGTACGTTGTCGAACGAATTCGAGACATTCTTGTAGCCCCACTTTACAGAGCACCATAGGATACAATCAATCGAAAATTTAAAAAAAAAAAAAAAAAAAATCGTACAAGACAATGTAAGCGACCACAAATTAAATTTCAAGTATTCGAATTCAAAATTTAATCTTATTTAAACTTAAAACATAGTAAACATAGTGTTTAACTCACTTGACTTCAAGTGATGGCAACAAAAGCACATCAAATTTTAAGCAAAAAATGTGCCCTTATTTAAAGTTCACAACCCCTAAGCACCTATTCTTAGACAACGAATTGTTTTTGTAGGGATGCCTATTAATTTTACAAGTACTTTAAATTAGAAACTATTAACTCAAATGAGGACAAAAACAAGTCATAAGTCACTTGAGGTACATACCCTACAACAGATTGTCCACGGCAGACAACACATGTTCCCTCAACAAGTGAAATCACAACTCAGACATACCACCCACCCATTAATCGTCTACATAATTGGCCTTAAAATAAAATTATGTGTCCTTCTCATGGTGCTGGTCAAACCAACAAGCAATTAATTTACAAAATCACTAGCGCACAGAAAACCATTTCCTTAATCAAAAACGAAAGAAAAAGATGTGAGGGCATGAAAACAAGGTTAATTGGCCCTTCTTACGATCATCATCACCGTCATCATCATAAACCAAGCCAATGATGGTTACTGGTGGGTACGTGTCTGCGCTGCCGACGGAATAATTTTAGTTGGCTTGTGCCAGTAGTCCAAGGTCACAGCCGTTAAAGAAACCAAATAACTGCAGACCCCTTCCGTTGCCTCACCACATCATAGAATATTTATTACCCCTGAGTAGAATACTTCACAGTCATTGAATGCCTAGTGCGGTGTATCGCGGTCCACCAATCGTAGAACAAAACAATTCTGACCACAAGTATCGTAGGTATGTACAAGTGCAGCTACACCGCATGAACTTACAAAACGATTTGTTGCAACATGAAATCGATATATCTTGCATTGCAACAACGAAACCTTGCTGCATACTGATTGATTATTGGTGGATCATTTTTTGTAACGTTAGTGAGTGCCGGAATAAAAGTCAGCGACTGGGCATTGAACTTTCGACAGTCTCATTTCAATAAACTAATCAAAGGCGTCGTGCACTCAAGCCAATAAAAAGTCGAACAAAGTGAAAGAAGAAGGAACGGAATAAACTCAGACAAGCCTCCTCCAACTCATATGACATATTTTGTTGTTTCTTTTATTTTGCTTTCAAAGAGGAACGCAAAAGCACACAACAATGACAAGCCAATTTGGAATGATAATGAAAGCGCACGAGTTCTAAATATAAAGATTTAATTGGCTAAACGTACCCGAAAAGAACCACCACGTAAACAACTAATTCATTCAGTCAAACCCATTAAATTTACATAACTGTTGATTACAGATTCATCGTTATCGCATTCTAAGGCGAAAAAAGAACTGCGTGTGCGAGAGATGAAGTGAAGGATCAGAGTTCTGTTGTCTTTATTTGTTTCATTTGTCTGTTTCTTTTATTTTCTCCTCAAATTTGTGTCAACATCTTACTAACGCTGTTGAGCATTTGCCTTGTCCAACAAAAATAAAAACAGTCGTCGCCGTGAAGAATTCATTTTTGATAGAAGGCGAATTGCAATGCCATTGGTTGAATTTTAAATTTAAATTAGACTTGAACAGGCGTAAAATTTCCGTTAGAAGGAGCACACCCTTTTTTTTAAAGAAAAAGGTTTGTGCTAAATATGAGCAATTTTGCACTCGATTAAATTGACAGGTGGGAAATACATTGATTTATGCACATGACCTTAATTTGACACAGAAGCTTGGTAGAGCTTATGAAATTAGAACATATGAAATTTGAATGAAATCAAAGTTTCTTCTGGATTCAGGTGGAATTTCTGCTCTCTGGAATATGGAGCTTGTTTATGAAAAAAATCTGTGAAGAGCTGGTCGGTGTACAAAGTAATCTGCCTGAATCAGTTTTAAAAAAATATATAGAACAACATTTTTTGTTTGATTCTTCTCCTTAAGCAACTGTTCGTGTTGTTGTCACTTATATTTTTAAAAGTCGTTTGGAAAATTTGCAAAATTCAACTTCCACTTAAGTACATCAAAACACATTCACATTTCCGGGAATAGTCCATGAAGAAAAGAGAAGTGCCGAGACATTTTTGCAAGCAATGCCCACAAGCCAGATGGCAAAGAGGTTATCTTTATCAACAATTTACTATTTCAACCAGAATCACGTCCTTAACCTTGCAAGACGCTAACAAGTGACTTTACCTCTCCAAATGCGGATTTTATTGTGAACTTTTGAGTAAGAGTTATCATCGCCAAATAAACTGTTTTTGTTTAAACAGTTTGTATACTTAAGATTTCATGTAGTGCATGAATCTAATGAAGGAGTGTGTGGCTGGCTTTGTGTATAGTACGATTGGCTTTCCTATTCATAGACAATAAGCAGTCTGAAAGTGTTGGACATTTATTCGCACAACATAAGTGCCTGACAATAAAACCCTTGTTTGTTCGCATTACATTTTGATGTAGAGTATTTTCAAGAAATACAAAAGGATAAAACAAGACCCGTAAGTCGTTCCACATAAACAGTAACCGCAACTGTGTTTTTGTTTTACATCGAAGAAGAGTTTACGTCCCGTTTCCGAGCGTCGACGTTTAAAATGCTTTCTCCAAAACTCCACTCCCCCTAAATGTATTAGAAAAAGTGGGCCCGACTTTTACAAAACCCCTTCTTCAAACTTAACACGCACATTTCACGTAATATTCCCCAAACCGTTGCGTTGTTATTCAATTGAAAAGCGTAAACAACAAAACAATTATCGCTATTTATATCTGCACACTTATTGATTCTTAGTAGCTTCTCAATTGTACACACCCTCGTCATGGAAACGTCCATACCTACGGATTCCCAACGTCAATGGACAGCTAAATTTATGTAAGCAAAGAACAACACATGACGCGAGGTGTCTATATTCCTGCAGTTTATCACTTAGTCACCCTTTCCTGTTGTGACATTTCAAAACAAGTCAGCCGATCATTGCCCCATGTTCAAAATAAAAATAAAATCGTTAAATAATCTCCTAAAAATCACAAGTAAATTTTTGCGCGTGTAGGCAAGTCGTGGCGAAAAGAAAAACAAAAATATATTTTTCAAATATTTTCAATGTCACCACCGCCGTCGCCATCTAATCTAACACAGGTTGATAGCACTTAAAAATACAATCGTCCGCTTGTATCTTAATCTTTTCAACTAAAGTTCAATACCCTAGATATCCCATGCCGCCCTGAAAAGAATTGGATCACATGAGTGTATTGTGGGTGTTATTGCATTGGCCTTTTATGGAAGTAAACCAAATGTTCTCCCTATGGGTCGGGTGAGCGGACCGAATGTTTTTGTTTTCTTCTTTTATTTAAGGAGGAAGTTAAATAACAAACGGGTCGGTGATAAGTTTGTCAGAAAACTAGTGCACACGCCTCTCTATGAAATGCTGAACAATTTTAACGACTCGCTATCGGAGAGTTTAAACAAAGAAATATAAGACAAACTTACCTTGATCGACAACCATCATCCATGTTATTCGAAATTCCTTCTTCAATAGTTGGTAGGTCTGAAGAGAAACGATTGGTTGGACGTAGAACACGAAGTGTGCGGCTTGACAGCTTCCAAACTAAACGCTGCTTGTACGGTTGCTTATTCTGACCATTGTAATGCGATAAAATTCCAGACACAATACTGAATCCATTGATGAGTATTCGATCGGGAATCTAAGGAAAAAATTATATCAGCAAACAATTGAACCGAATAAGAGGCAACACACTTACTCTCATGAACTGCTGCAAGAACAGAATGTACTCAAAGACATGCTTCAATTCGGGACTACCCTTGGCATAGGAATCCTTGATGTGAAAGTCCAAGTGCAGACAAATCAATACCAGTGCCAGTGTTGATGGGGTGATGACGGTTGTCTTAACGTCACAGAGCAGGTTTTCTAAGCGATTTTCCAACTCCTGTAGCTTGATGAATTGAGTGTAGAAATTGAAGAATTCTGGACTAAGCTCCTTGGCCATGTTGCGGAAGAGAGCATAATAAACGCGCAAAAAGCTGACAGCTGTTATAGGTGCCTGGTCCATTTGTACGCCCAATTTATTTGCAATCACACCCGCCATACGCTCTAAGTCACCAGGTGTGCAACCACACTACAAGAAGGAAGAGAAATTAAAAAAATTATAATGTGAAAGGAGATGGAACAAGCAACACAAAGCCGTGAAATATTCAGAATATCAAACAGCTGTTACTGTGACACAAACAATCACTTCACTTACTTGAGATATTGTCACCAAATCTTCAGCGGGTTTCAGTCCCAGTTGCTTGATAGCCAAGTGGAGCGATGCCACACTCATGCATGCCATATGCTTTGGCTTGACAGCCATGCGATCCAAGAAACGATCCACCAAGCTCATAGCATTGAAGAGGGCATCCGACGGTAGCTCATACCACATTTTAAGGCATCGTAAAACATATGCCGAGCCATCACGTCCTCCAGCTGTTACTTCTCGCTGTTAAGAAGAAAGTGGGGTTAAAGCAGATCAGTGATTCAATGGATTAGGTGACTTACCCTTGATTCTTTAGGCAATAAAAGAACGGTATGATATTTGTCCTGTAACGCATCGTATTCCTTGAGGGTATTCAATAGCTCTTCGGATGTCATGGCATGGAGTTCATTTTCCAGAATCTCAATTTGTTCTTGTTGAATTTTTGATGTTGCGTTTGCCGATCCTCCGGATGTGCCAGATGAAGATGAATTGGTGTTGGTGGATGATGATGATGATGATGATCCTGATTTAGTTGTAGATGATGATGTAGATTTCTTGCCATTGTTGTTGTGTTCTTTTCCATTGTCCATTGTTAACGAAGGCCCCATTGGTTGGCGTTGCTGCACATGTTGTTGTTGTTGGTCTAATAAATCATTTTCATGTTGAAAATTAACTCCAGCAGCACCCGGTGTTCCAAGCCGGCCCACGTTTGGCAACATCCACTCATCATCATCGCCGCTGCTGCTGCCATTAACTGCTGCCGCCGCCGCCGTTGTATCAACCATTATTGGTTCTTCAGTGGCCATCATCATCATACTTTCGTAATGATGATTTCCTGATGGCGACTGTGCTCCCAATTGAGCTGAACAATCGATCATTGACGACGACATCATCGATGACTGCTGCTGCATCTGCTGCTGCTGTTGCATCAACAACTGTTGCTGGTGGTATCTCAACTCTTCTTCGCTGTAGGTGTGTTGAGCAAAGAACTGTTGTTGTTGTAGCTGATGTTGTTGTTGATGCAGAAACTGCTGTTGGTGGTATTGCTCTTCTTGTTGTAGATCTAATGACAAACCACTATCAACGACGGCGAAATTGGCGGCAGCAGAGTAGCGTACAGGGACAGACATTGTGAGGGCTGGCCTAGTACCTGTGATTTTTTATTGTCAAATAAAATTTATGGATTTGCTGGTTTGGTTGGTTGTATTTCTGTGATCTATGATCCAACAAAAATGCTTTTATTGGAACCTAGAAATTGCTTTTCTTTTTTTTTTCTACAAAATTTGATTTCTTTAAGAAAAACCGATAGAAGTTTATGCAGAGAAAGAGAACAAATATAATGCCTTGAGAGGTGTAAGCCAAAGGCGAAATGCAATAGAAATTGTTTAACACAACCAATTACAAGTTTTTAATTTGTATTGAATCTTTGTTTGCTACTTGTTTTGCACACACTGGTCAAATAGATTCAGAGATGATTCAATCACGCACAAAATGCATAAGATCTGTCTCTGAGTGTATATTTTTATATCTATCAACCTTAGTGCAATTCTTTTGATTGTTATCTCAAAAACAATTTGCAAACAAAAACAAATTGGCAGCCCTGCGCTGTTGTGTACGCTTTCTATAATTAATCTGTGTGAACGACAGATTTTTGCGTATGCGAACCTCAGTTAAGAGAGATCCAAATATTTTTTTTAGGAAACAACACACTTTATGTTGTCCGTGAAGCAAAATGAATGTATTCTATTTTTCCTTAATAAACACAAACACACCTGTAAATGCTGAATGGGAGGAAGAAAGATGGTTAAAGTAAAGCATTTTGATGGTAATATAATTTGATATGAAATGAATTTAATCTATATTGAATATGCAAAGAGTCTTCGCGCAAATACCAACCGTGTCCGTTGCTGTATAAATATAAAGATTAGCTCTGGTGCCTGCATAAAACCATGAATACAAAGATTAGCTCTCCTTCATAAAATCATGAATACCCACCTAAGAAAGAGTTTAAGTTTCGAAAGAGCCAGCTGTGGCGGTACAAATAAAATTCAAGCTTTCGGATTTTATCACATTCCTAAGTATGTAATTCGGTCGGAAATGTTGGAGAAAAAAAAAAACACAAGTGACCATAGAAATGTGGAACAGTTTTGATACGAAGTGAGTCGTTTGTTGGTGAAGCGAATGCGAATATCAGATGATCTATGCATGATTTATAGCAATTTTACTGCTGACTCAAGCTGAAATCTTCACACATTTGTCGTTACTTCTTCCTATGATTTCGAACCGAGAAATCATTATGTGGAAAAGGTTGTAACTAACCTGTTTGTTTGTTTCGAAATTTGGGAAGGATTATGTGCAAGCCAACATTGTCAAATCATATCCCTCCAATATTGTGTTTCCCAGTAAGTGGAGCTTCTTTATGTTGCTGTCAAAACAAAAGTCATTTGACATTTAAAATCAGTTGCGGTCAGTTACCGTAAATACTAACAAATTCCATGGAAAACGAGAACACGCTACCGCCCACGCTTCAAAATAGGGTCATCAATGTGATGACGATGTCTAATAACCCTTAAATAGGCTTCGATTTCGATTGCAAGCAAAATACTGGCAACAGCGAAATAACAAAACACCACCTCCTCCTGAGTGGACTAAGCAACAGTGTGTACAGCACCTGCCTATTAGATCAATAGAAATATAATCGAAAGCACAACGAAAATAAATGATTATGGCTAATTTCTTGACAACATGTAAACATTTCAATAAATCGCCCTTTTTCGTTTGTTTCGCTGATGGAAAGGAACTTCACCAGTGCACCAAAATAGACAGAAATAAACAAATCCGTCATCGAAGTGCGTTAAAAATGTTCAAAAGTGGAAAATCATACCCCCAACCCCGCATATTTTTGTTTGTTTACGTTTTCATAAAGTATACAAAGCAACGCTACACACAGTACGTCTAAACAAATTCCCTTTCAGCAGCAAAACTTAACAAATTTTCATCGTAACAAACGTACCCTTAAAATTACAAATTGAAGACGAAGCCGAGGAAAACAAAACATGAACTTACGGACCATATGAAGAATTGTAGAATTGTATCACGCCTCCATGGCATGACACATGGTCAGCACACAGTTGTGTGGAGGTATGAGTTTTGTGTGATGTTTTCTCTTTACTCTTCTCCTTTGGACTGCTTATGATATGTTGATGATCTATTGTTGTGTCTGCTTTGAGGAAGTGTATACACAAAATGTAAACTGAGTGTGTACTTGGGATCAAATGGGTCAACTATTGCAATTGCAGTCATGTGTGCTGCAATCTTTTCATTTGATTGCTTCTTTTCTGAACGTGTTGTGAAACATTTTCGATTGAAATGATATCCAGTTTTGCGTATGCAGAAGGCGATGTATATACCTTGAGGAAGTTTAATTTGAGTTCTGTCTGGTCAGTGGGGAACAAGTGCTTCCTCAATTTTATGAAATCTCTTCCGCATGAATGTACACGGTTTTTACAGGTACATGTCTTATCGGAGAAAACGTGACTCTCCTCTTCTATTCAAGTGGAACTTGAGATCTCAGCAGCAACTACTTTTTGTTGGGGCACATTTTTCGGAAAAGAGAATATAATACACTAGCCAGGCCATACTTGTTGTCACAATACAACAAAGGCACTTCAATTCAATGTCAAAGAGCGCCAGTCAGACACCAGCAAGCTCCTAACCACTACAGCTTCAATTACCACGGTCTTACCACACAATTTATGCTGGTGGATGAGGAAAAAACAACAAACAGAACCATAGAAAACCTCAACCGTGCGCACCATCGTATCCGACAATAAAACCAGTTTTAATAGGTAAACTATACTACACATCATCGATGAGAATTCATGGTGGTGGGTTTCAAATCGAAAACAACAAAATTTATAATCAACAACAAAAACATGTGACCTTCAGAATTAAACGAACGCACTTCGGTTAGGCTCGTGCCTTGAATTTCATTGTCTCTTGACTCCACCTCCACATATTTTGAACATCAAGCACTTTCTCCTTCAAAATGTTTATCAACATTTTCTCTTTGTCTAGTCTTTGCGACTTGTGTTAAGCAGTTGTGACATCGGAAATGAGTACGTTTCATAAGCGGACACACCAACAACTGTTAAAACTTCAGTCAAACTGTAAAACTGGTGTCTTTGTCTTTTACCTAATGGGCGAGGGAGAAGAGGTGCGTAAACCACTTCATACCGGATAAGCATATGAAATCGCATTTCAGGGACAAACTGAAGACTCTCTTTTCGTAAATTTCCGAGTCTACCAAAAATGAAGCGAGGAAATATGAAGAAATCAAGTACTCATCATATTTTTTTGTTTTTTTTGTTTTTGTGAGAGCGCTGAATGTGAATATGAAGAAAACAAACAGCAGCAGGCGTGTGTCTTACATTATTGTGTTCCAATTTATTTCGTCATGAGTTTGTTTTTGCGCTTCTCTGTTGACTTAAAGTTTCTTTCAGCAGATACTGAATTTCGCTCTCTCTCTCGTTGAATTGCTTGGCAGGGTGTCAATATTGTCTGAATGATTTTTCTCTTTTTAATGGTATGCAGATGAATCTTTATGCTCACGTCTTAACCTCAAATTGATGACAGGTATGTAAAATGACTTTCAGGGCATTGCACCCCAAGGATAGGTCCCAAACCTATCTAATCAAATTAATCTCAAATCGGGAGCAGATGTTTCTGGTCTATCGAATATTTTTTTACTTGCTTCCCCGGAGCAAGAAAAGAATTATCATTATTGCATCGCTCACGAGTGTAGAGCAGTTCGCAACAAGTCACAGTTCATTCGTCGTAAACTTAACTGCTGGCTACTAGAAAATAAAACAAACATTTACATTTCGATCAAGAGCAGACGGACGAGTATTAGGTCACTGCACTAGAATGGGGTAGCTTTGAGACACATGTATATTCATTAACCCCGCCATTGCCAACTTAAAAGTTCTGTTTATTCAAAACCAATACTCCGTCACATTTATGCATCGATTTGAACGTCCCACCGCACATTCAACGACGGCGTTTATTTCAAGGTTCAACTGAAAGAGAACTGGTAGCTGAAGCAAATGCCTTATCGTTCAATTTACTTTAATGAACCGAGCGAAACAAAGACTGAACTTATGATAGAGGCGATAATAGAGCCTAAGGGGGGCAAAGAAAAAAAAAACATTATAGCGATCAAATTTGAAATAGAATTTGATTACAAAACAAACGGAATACTGGTCTTTCTTTCCACTGCGCAAATCATCACGGGATGAGATTCACTCAGAACAAAGACAAGTGATGGGAGGAAATCAGCTGTGCCTCATCAGAACTTAATTAAGATGACTCTTATTAACTTCCAACCGTGATAATAACTGACCGTGCTTATTTTTTTGCATTTTTGTTATGCGCATACAACACCAGTCATGTCGCTTTTATTTTCCACCTCGTTTGACACTTATTCCGGGGTGCTACGGTGAAGAATGCTTATTTTTCATTCTCGTTGAGTGCTTACCATACTCTCCCTCCGAACAGCTGGATGTGTATACACATACCAATAGCAGAAGAACGTATCACGCGCATCGGTAAAAAACACCTGGTTCGATTTGTGGCAATGTAACCCTCTCTTGGATGATTGAAAAGGTGTGCGGGGCGCGAGAGCTTTGCAAATTTTAAAGCAAAAAAGGAAAGGGCAGAAAGTCCTCCGCCGTCCACACATTTGATATTTCATCATGCATGTACTTATTATAATTGAATCACCACCCCGTGTGTGCGCTAAGCAACTGCCAACAGAGGATTCGCAGGCAGAAATGTGCTTTGATGTCATTGAACATGTCAATCTTTGCAGTACAGCAGCTGCGCGAGAGATTGAAACTGGTTTCGATAATATATTGCAAGTGTTGGGCAGTTCGATTTTAAAGGCAAATTACTTTGTGGGTTTTTGAACGAATTGAAAATGCTGCAAATGTTCTCTACGCTCTGATAGTCCCAGTTTCTAAAATAAACGTGTATTTCTCAACAAATCCTGATTTTTAATGTGACACATTGCGATGTTCCTTCTCTGGGGTTATATGATAAAGGAGATCTATCGGAAGAGACGTGGAGACTATGAAGGGATCTATAACCCTTCTAAAACGAAACTGAACTCAAATATGTTGATTAAAACTAAGTTTTTGGGGAAAGTAAAAAAAAGGGTTCTTGACACACAAGTGAAAGGACTTCCCCAAATATACAAGGGGGAATTATTTGTGATTGAGTAGTAAGAAGTTTGCAGGAATGAAATCGAAAAAGGACCAATACTATATTAAACTGCATACATATATTGTTGTCAAACAACTTATCCAGCAAGTATAAATAAAATAACAAAGCAAATAATCCTCTTCCATCCCCGCCTTTTCTGTTCAGAAACCGTTTCATTGCTCTTTCATCTTTCACATATCAGCTGACAAGGAGACTCATATTTCTCACCCATCAAATAAAACATTCTTGAACATATATTGCCTTCAAAAAAAAAGTAAGTCAACGTCCATTTCTGCATCAAGGAAAACATACGAGAGATACAACTTACACTCGCATATCATTAATAAGATTAAACAACTACGGCACAAAAGCCTTTTGACAGAAATCTATGAAGTGTGGTTGTGCGCAGGCGACACCCAGTAGCAGTTTTCGACTTGATGGTCAATTAGCATGGAGCAACTTAAAACCGAAGTGTCTAAGCGCATTCGGATGTAAATTTATTATGCTTGAAGTAAAAGATGTTTGTCTTCTTTTCAAATGTCATTTGGACCTGGAAATCTAGCGCGCGTAGAATAACTTAACGTGGAGTTCTAGAGATGAGTGAGACCACGGAAAGTGTGGAAACAGCAAGGACATAGTCGATCACTACATCAGTCAAATATGTTCATTTCGTAGTTTAACCAAATTCTTTTATGACCGATTAATACGAACTCATCTAAAGTTCGTGCATGACCACAGTAGCACCTAATAAGAACCTCCCAAAGGCAATTTACTCAAAGATGATGAACACAAAACAGACCCCCTAACACAAAGTTGTTTGTTGCCTTCCAAAAATGAGGTCATGCTTAGCGATAAATCCTTCAATCAAAATGAGTTCATTAGTCTTATTTCATTTCAATGAATACCTGCTAACCTCCTTTGTATGCAAATTCACTTAAACATTGGTATCATTGCACTCCAAACTACTTCAAACCGAACAACACATACAAACACAACCAGTGTCTTATATACAAGCCAGGCAGCATATATAAAGCAATATTATGTAGCCGCCATAAAAGTTTAATTACCTTAAAGTCATCGTTCAAACAACCCCTTTCGAAAACTTGGAAGCACTGGATTTCACAAAAACCAGATTGAATAAAAAAACCTGATCTTTCTCCTTTCCCTTGCACGGTTCCTATTTAAAACGACGCGCACCGATCTGGGGTTGTAAAAAAGAGAACAAAGAACGAAGGAAACATTCTTTCAAAATTATAACCTACAGGCTGTTAATGCAGGGCAAGAACCGCCGCAGGAGGAAATTATTTCGCACCTTTTCCTCATAGACGAGTGGTTCACTGACACACAAACGATACCGGAAAAAATACGTATTTAACAATATGAGAAAATTTAGGTAGTCACTGACTTTGGAATTTAAGGCGTTGATTGAATTACATCGGAGGCAACCCTTTTAAATATTTTTGTGGAAGCGTTTTCCTATTGGTTTAATAAGATTATAGGGGAAATGTACACTCGGTTGAGCATCGATTGAATTATGTCAAGTAGGCGTCGTAGAGGTGTTTCGAATGTCACAGCAAACATTTAAGCAGGTGAAGGCCAAATAGCGCTCGTTTCATAAGATAAAATGATATCTCCACATGCCGTACCGTACACACACGAAACCCATGTAACAAGCAAAACCCTGAAACGCTTTTCGAGTAATCACAAATTTGGGGCTTTGGAGTCACTTAAGCAGACATTATTTAAAATGATGCAATCGCGCGTACATACTATGGGAGAGCACTCGTCCAACTGAAACAAAGAGGCAATGTTGCGGAGGGGAAAATTTACCGCAAAACGCATCACTGTGTCCGCCTTGGACAGCATGATTAGAACACACCATGAATTGGCCCATCAATCATCAGATTAAACGAAACATTTCTTGTACATGAACGTGAGGAGGCAAAGCAGAGGTTATAGAGTGAGGGTTTGATTAGGAAATCAATCTCTACATTCGATCCGACCCTACATCGCAACCATTGGCTATAAAAAAATGAAACCTAATCTTATTCACAACAAACAAAGGTGAAGCTGTCGTGGGAGGTTTTAATGCTGATCGGAGGGATCTCTCCCTGACCCACAGCTCAAACAGGTATCGTACGACAGAAAGATATGCGTCGGGGGAACTGACACTCATCATTTTTTATGGATAAAGTAGAAAGCGCGCCAACGCCTTTAATGGTGGGTTATGTTCACAGTGGTTTTCTCTGGTTGATGTCTCTTCTTCAAATGCTGGAAGAAAAAAGCAGAACGAATCACTAAAGTCGCGAGAAAATTTTTAAAACTAATCTCCTACAAATAGTATACAATGCACTCATACACATTGTTGTTTTGATTGTTTATATCATCTAACAAGGCCTTTCTTTCACCCACCGCAATCGCATAGGAAAGAAAACAACAATTGTATGTATCTCAAGTGGGTGCAATGTTCACAAGCATCTGAACAGACACAAAACAACCTCGTTCTCGAAATTGCTTTGACCTATTATAGGATAAACACACATAATAATATGTCGTCATCGTCCTCTTCGTTGTCCAGCTTACAAAAAGGAGCAACAAATTTAGAAAACAAATTCGTTATATAACTAAGAACATACACAGAGAGCAGGAACTTCTGTCAAGTTTCCTTTGTTTGTGGCGGAGGAAAACACAAGCGATATAGGGAAAAAAGCTTACGCACGAAACGGGTGGAAGGCAATTTCAAATTTTCTGACGCAATTCTCTAAACCTGATTTTTTTCATTTTTCTATTTCTTTCTCTCTGTCATAGTCCGTTTAGCTGGCTCACTCTTGTTCAGTCTTTTTGGGTTGATGATGCGTGTGTGAGTTTGTTTAATCTTTTGCATGTGTGATGAGAAAATAACAAAATTTTAATGCGGAGAAGGAAAAACACAGTGCTCCCCACAAATAAAAGACGGAGAATGAATGAGAGTGGAACATGCCCTCAGTGTTGCCGTTATTTGCCGACTGAATTATACAATGGAGGAGATGATAAAGGGATATACATTTATCCGCTTGAAGGTTGACCTTTAAAGAAAGCAGAGTGAGAAGTGCTTCAAAAAAAAAGATCATTAGCCTTCATATGTATTTTGGATATCAATTAGCCATGAATCTATTGAAATTATTTATTGTAGTCTGGAGTACCCTGTCGCTCACTTCTTATCACACCTGACACGATCGATATATGAGATCATCAGTTTGTTTTTATTGGACGATTAATGCGCCTCTGAGATCACTTTACTTTGTTGATACAACAATGGGACAAAGTTTAGAAACTTTTCCTAAAGTGCTACAAAATAAAAAAAGTCTATTTATTCGATTATATTTAAAAGGCAAGAGCATTGAGCGCACTTTTGAAGAGTGTATTTGTTGTGCAAAATTTGACATTTATTGACCACTTCAAAGCTAGTTGAAAATTGGATGTGACATTCTCTGACATTGAATGAATTTTGGAGGATGATTATGCTAGCTTTCGATCTGTCAATTGTTGTGTTATAATAGCCCCTTGTTTGTGTTTGTCTATCAGGTTAGTATGATTTAAATAAATAAAAGTAAATTACACTATTCCCAAACAACATATTGTGATATTCACGGAGAGTGGGAAAACCTATTTTTTAAATTAAATATATTGTTCACTCATATTGGAGATTTTCTGTTGCTTATGTATGAACAAATGACATCATCTCTCTGTTTACTCTTATACCCATTTTTTTGTTACTTTAATTTTAACTACTTAACCAGATAATCATAATTTAAATATAAATTCAAGAGCAGATTTTTCAAACTATCATTGAATTGTTGTGATTTGGGAATCGAACGATGAAAACCCTCAATGGCATCAAATGTACCAGAAACATATTCCAAATAAAAATTGCATCAGCCGTAATTGAAACTACATCAAGTATTCTGGATGACGAATCATGAAAATAATGGTGAAATTAATGAATACAGTTGACAGTTGCAAACGAGAAGCATCCTGATGTGGAAGACTGGAGAGGAATAACAATTGCCAGCAAATTCAAACATTTGCATCCAGCTTCACTGGATTGTGCACATCAATATACAAAGTTATGCCAGCCGCAAAGCAACACTGAATTTAGGTAAAGATGCTTAACTGCGGAAAACAACATTCATGCTGTCAGGGTAAGAGCCACTATAACGTTGTAAGGAACTAGTAGGGCATTGGTTTTAATTTAAAACAAGAATATAAAACAAATAAAAATAAAAGTTCCAGACAAAAAGGTGCTAATTGTTTATAGTTTTATGTTTTGTGGTGAATGACAATGAACATGGTTTCTTTACTAGAAACAATTTTTCACATCTTTCGAGAAACAGTTTTACATTTATATAAAAACCCAAAGTAAATGGTTTGCCACAAACCAAACAACAAGAAGCAAAGCAGCAGTCCAAGAATCAACCAAAGATAATCAAATGACTTGAGACTGCATAATTGGCAACACTTCTCACCACCGATCACCCACAGTCATCCGATGAATCTCAACACACTCGCAGCTAGAGGCTCACACAGCTGAATTAATATTTTTCTGGTTAAGATATGTATTTTAAACAAAAATTGTCGAAGTCTTTGTCTCCGTCAAAACAGAAAACTTTGCAAACATAGTCAATAGGCGAAGAGATCTGTACTTGGAACGTAAAACACAAACTTCTTGGCAAGTTTCTATGATTTGCGATTTTCCCCTAACACACTTTCTCTGGTATACGCAAATTTAATGTTACTCTTCATTACTCGTCGCCCAATGAGACAAAACAAGAATAAATTTGTAAGCCCCCTCCTTTTGCATGAACCCATTGTTTTGTTTAGTGATGAAAATACTCAAAAAAAAAAAATAATAATAAAATATTAGAAAAGCAAAATCCAGGCAAATATGAGATAATCGAAAATTGATAAGTTGTGTAGAAAAAATCTTACATTTTGACAGCCATTTTTATGAAAAGCAGGAATGTTGAGAGATTTTTACACTATTGCACTTTTATGATGTAAGGATTGTGAATTTTGATTTTCTATGTACTACGAGTTAGTGTATTCCATTTATGTAGTCTAATTTGTACTTAGAATCACAATTTTACGCGGGTAGAAATATACGCACACAATGAAGGTCCCCCTCTTTCAGCAGATAGACATTTTCTTGTATATTTGTTTGTTCTTTGTCGTTGGTGTTAACATATAAAGAACATACGAAACGTATATGTTGCTTTGAGAAAAATTAGAATTTCAGACTTTTTTTGCTTTGCAAAATAAAAGACAACACAAAGAAAAATTTAGATAGACTGATTCTTTTCTAAATTGCTTAATTTTTTCTTTCACAACACTCTTTTTTTTTCTACTTGGGAAAACAAAATAAAATTAAAAAACCAAATACGCAGAACCTTCCCCAATTCTTTTCAAACATAAACTGAACGGAAAACTGGACAACATCGTCGTCTCTCGGGCAAAGTCTGTGAGGGAGCATAAAGAGTGGGACACCAACAACAGCTGTGTGCGTGAAAGAGGAAAACATTGCATCGGTTGCTGGGTGATTGCGAACGTGAGAGAGAAAAAGAGAGAGAGATAGAACTTGACTAGGGCTCGCTCGGTGGATATAACTGTATTTGTGCACCTTATGCTGCGGAACTATATAAAAACGAAACAAAATGGTTGCAATGTGCTGTGTATTCAACCCAAGTTTGTTGTATGTGTGTTTCGTCTTGAATTGTTATAACTGGACTTGATTGTTTTTTTTTCAAAGTTTCTTCATCTTCTTCCTATGGTCACGTCTGTCTGTGGATGAAGATTTTCTCTCTGACAGGTCGTCTTCTCTTCGATTTTCTGGACTGCAAAGTGTTTACATTTTTACCTCCCAACTTTGAGCATGTATAGAGAAGTCGAATGATGTTCTTTATTTCAGCAAATGCTGTTAATCTTTTTTCTTCTTTTTCCTACTAACCCTGAACGTTTTTTCGAATTGATTGTGACGACACGGTCAACCGCCATTTTCGTCATTACTCACTTTTGAGTCACTTATTTCCACTGTACACCTTTTAGAGTGGTTAAACCCTGCGGATATGTTTCATCAGAAATCAAGGAAGTTTCACTCCCTCACAATCGAACTCACACAATTTCTTGTGCAAACTGCGGCGATCAAAATTCAACTAATGTGATTATGATAATCCATTGACTCGAGTCCCTTTTTTGTATTTTTTTTTTTATTTAAACACCCAATTAACTTTATCCAATTATAAAGTCTCATACAGAAATTCACCCTGAACTTATGTTTTCTTAAATCTGGCATTGATAGTGTTTGCAACGACGATAAATACTGTTGGAGAGACGACGTCAGACAAGGCGTACGTACAGGTTGTTTTATAAATAAAACATAAAAAAATATATCTAGAGGCCAAAGACGTGTGTGCTGATGAGACATTCTAGAAAAATACACAGGCGAAACTCAAAAGCAGCTTTCTGACGTCGTGCACAGCGAATATTGTATAACGGTCTTTTATTTTTGTCATTTCATTCGTTAAAGATTCGGCCTCGAACTTGGTTGAAACAGTCAGCAGGTTCCCTTCTCCTCACTATGTCCCTCGCCTGTCGGAGACAAGGTTATGACCTTCCAAAGAAACAGAAATTCCCCTCCTCCAAACCTATCATTGGAAATGACGACATATCAACAACTGGAACAACAACCCTCCGAGCCATTCGCATCTATTTTAAATCTGGAAAACAGGAATGCTGAAGTAATAAAATCTTGATAGGGCAGACATATTCCCCCGACACACAGCTGACGGCGAAAACAAACTGTTTTATTGTTTCACGAAAAAAATATAAATGTCCGAAACGCACTCACGAAATATCAATTAGCTATTGGGACTGTGTTGGTATTCTGCAAAAGACATGCATATTGAGCAACTGCCAATTGAACGGCTACCAGAGTCCAAAAGCAAGAAGTGGGCCCATATGAAATGCTACGTGATTAATGTCTCGCAGAATTACTTTGCTTGCATGTTATATGTCTTGTACGATGGTTTGTGTGTACGCTATGCTCTTTGGAGATATTGTTCATTTTCCATCACTGTACCAAAAATTGATCTGTGGAGGAGGTATGATGAAGTATAACTGAGACATGTATTGTGCGTGTTTCGCTTTACTTGTAGTTGCAATGTCATGTCATTGAAGCGCACTCTGGGTATTTTTTCTTTGTTAACATTATCAGCTTATACATCAGCTTTATACAATATTGGTTTTTATTTCCTTAACTACATATGAAATCTGAGAAGCAAACATTTGTTTGCCTGTTTTCTGTCTAAGACAATTGAGACAAACTCAATAGTTAATTGTAATCAGCACATCAATTGATCACTTATTCTCATGAAGTAATCCTCAAAGAGTCATCACTGACGTCTATACTGCCAGGTTACAAATGTCCTTGTCCCCACTAAACATTAAACTGTCATAATCATCGATTATGCAGCACTTTAATCCCAACGAAACACGTCTAGCCTGACTCATTATCTTCTATCTCCAAAACATAAATTATTTACTTAGCCTCTTTGCAGACATTGGGACAAAGCAACTCTTAAGAATGGAAAATGAATCACAGGCTTTCAGTGACCCTATTTTTGTCAGGTAAACGATACGATGTTGAACAGGATATACACGTCGCTCAAGTGATTATTCAAATTAAGTTATTTCGAGTCATTCACCGTATCGCAGGATTCTTTTGTAGATGATAATGCAATATTACACTGATAAAGTGTTCGAAAACCACAAACAATTTTATAAACCTTTACAACAAAGAGTGGAGGGAAATATTTTTTTTTTTTTTCAAATACATGCTCTGCTCATTGTCAGCAACTCAAGAGATAGATCATTAGAGGATGAATCAGCCGTGTTTACAAATCAAAGGAACAATTAGTCGATCAACTTTGATATAATTAACTGGCATCTTTCTAATTCAATGACGTCAACACTATCAATCTCATTTCCCTTGCATCCATTGCTGTACTTATTGGAAGCGTCCCAAAACAATCGTTGTGGATGCCAGCGATACGACGACCCAGAGAGAATAATAATTATATATAACCTGAATGAAAATTTATGCTCTCTATACTGTTTAACCTCAAAAACATAAAATCGAATCTGTTAGCATATTTTTTTAAGCTCATAGTTTGTAAAACATATACAGGATGATTCACTAAAATATGAGGACAAAAATTCCTCACCTATTCATCCATCTCAAAGGAAAAAAAAATCAAAGAACTTGTAAAATAATGACAATGAAATTAACACTCTATTCAGCATTTCCAAGCTGGAAAATGTGTGAATTGCTGGAAACTTGAAACACTGGCGGAGAGAATATACGATTCTAATAATTTCATTAAACCCTTTTTTCAAAACGTCTTTTCTCTTATGGATAGGAATTGAAAAAAGAACGCTGCACAAAGCAGCAATAAGCTGCAAACAGGATACAAAACGAGAAATTCTTCAGCGAGGAAGGACCAAATAAAATAAACGGGCCCATGAATAATTTTTATGATGGGTTATTTATCAAAAAAAAGATCTCTCTGTGATGGATGTATAATACGCAATGCTATTACCCAAATTTGAGTAGTTCTACATCACTAGATAAGGTGGAAATGAAAAGTTATAATGCTTCTGTGTGCCTCTTCCTTTTCAAATTTGAAAATCAAATATCTTTCATGGCGTTGATTTTCCGATGAATTATATTGATTCCTTCCAACTACTACCACCCTCTCCCAATGGGTCTCATTCCGCATAGAGGTCAGATCAAACCAACGATAGCAAGAATTTTGGACGTGATTCAAATTCGTATATCCTTCGTCTATTCACAACCCTATTTCCGTTCACCGAACCACTGCTCGACTGAACTTGCTTTACATTCTGAGACAAGCGAAACAAAAACAGAAAGATTCGCGATGATCTCATTCGCTCAATTCAACATAAGCGAAAAAAACCAGAC
Organism: Eristalinus aeneus; assembly: GCA_955652365.1. Classification (NCBI taxonomy): domain Eukaryota; kingdom Metazoa; phylum Arthropoda; class Insecta; order Diptera; family Syrphidae; genus Eristalinus; species Eristalinus aeneus. Next base: position 4,911,059 of record OY019130.1, on the reverse strand, counting down.
CTCTTGAATCGAAAACGTAAAATCTTCACGGGTTGTTTCTTCGTTAATCTTTGCAAATAGCTTTGCTAATTTAGTGATTTACCACATACTTAGCGAAGCGTTCCATAAGCTTACGTAGGGGGAGGGAGGCACACACCCACTCTCTAACAGATTCATAACCAACATGACCAATCGATCGATTGCCTTGAGTTAAGAGATGTAGTGCAGTTGCCAAAAATTAAATCACATACATTGACCTTGTCCACTTAACCTACACCAACCCAGCAGACGCTACAAAACCTCATGGCCAATACATTACATTCTGTTATATATTTCAATCAGTTTAACGAACTCACAGAATATACAGAATATACAATACATGTTATACAGTTCTTGACTATTTGACCTACAGGACATGTAACAACACGACCTCACAAGTGTGTTTTTCGGGTCTGTTCAAAGCCGAACTGCACTCCCCCAGACTAAAGGTAGAATGGTTTGGAAATTAATATGAAAGTACGTAAGATACAGACGAGGGGATAGACGCATGTGAACACTGTTCCCTTTTTAAACAATTTACAAATTGTAGACATTTAAAATTGAAAACGTTTAAGTACTAAACAAATTTTAAAAGTCCCTAGAATGACACAAAACAATTCATAGATGTGAGTGATCTTTGAACTGCAACCTCACACCCCCAGGAATATTCGAGATAAGACGAGACTAGTGCACACGAACTAGGTTAACAAGTTCCATCAGACGCACAAATAACGTCTGATGACGTATTAACGTCTGCCTGCAGACATCTAGTAAACTTTCACCTATTTTTAAATGCTCATTCACCGAAAATCAATTGCTTCAGACAATGAAATTCAGCGGGCAGAAAATCTAATTAAAATTATGTACAATATCCACTTGGAAACACGGGAAAATTCATCTCAGGGCCGATTGTCGTTTCACAAGACGGCACAAGTAGAATTACGAGTGACGTAAGTATGTGTGTGGAGACTTGTCAAACTTCAACACGATTCAACATGAAATATCTGTCTTATGCGTAATTCATTCTACAAGTTTGAGGCTAGATAGAAAATAAATTGTCCATTTGCCATGGGAATAAAGTTAAGTGATAAACTTTTATATGAAATCTTACCCGGATGCTTCTGCGATGATTCTCAGTTTTTGGTTTTTCTTTTTTAAACGGTCCAGAGAAGAAAATTTAACACGATTTCAACAAGAACTGCGACATGGAAGTATCTTCCTTGCTTTTTGGCAGTCAAAAGGAACGAAGTTAGGTACATTTGTCGGTATCTGAGACCTGAAAAAAGTGATGCCAAACCCCAAGGAAGGGCAGAATTTAAATTCTTATATTGCTGTCTATCCGGTTAAAATACTTCAAAATTATGAACATTTTATGTTTTAAAGTTGCAATATTATACTCAAAGCTAATAAAAGCGTATGCACATTCGTATTTATGTTATGCGAATAGCGAATTAATGTAAAAATGCAATAGTTTAATGTAAATTCGCGGTTAAACTGAAATCGTTTTTCATATTCCTTCAGACCTTAATTCATTGTTCTTAAGCATATTTTTACAGGACATAACAATTTGCACATACTGAAAAGGTTTAGGCAAGAGATTCCAAATAACCAGTCCAACTTTATTTTTTTTATTGAGAAAAAAATCTAAAGGAATTCAGAAGCCCCTTCTTCCAAAGCTTTTAACCGAAAACAATACTTTTCAAATTAATTTCGTGTTTTTAAAAGCTTTATACCAGTTTTGTTTTATTTATATATATATACCTTTCACAAAGGACTCTTATTGAATGTATCTTATACAATTATCATATATGTAGTGTTTTGTACACAAACTTTGTTACAAAGTTAATAGAAGCGCTGTTATAATACATATTGTGGTCAGGTAATTAACAAGTGAACCAGAAACATCCAGAAACATAGCATTCATACGCCAACAACAAGATTGATTTTCGTCTTTTGATCGTTTCCCTCGCAAGTTGTAGATGCTGGCTGATCTGTTCGTGGTCGACGAAATAGAATAACATGTGGTTCTGGTGCATGCATCATGTAGTGAACCCAACCAGGACTCTGCTGTACTCCGAGATTTCTCCATTCAGTTTCGGTCATTAGATGAGCCTTTGGAACTAGACGTGTTAGATCTGGCGGTAGAATAACATGTCTGAAACGATTATATACATTTAATTGGCTTTAGTATCAATAAATTCCAACACATTGTACGTTTCATTTGATCAGGCTTCAACAGGTACGACCTTGAGAACACATTCCTAATTCAACACTTTTTCACGAAAACATCTATTAGTAATTACCTGTATTCATACGTTTCATCGAAGTACTTCTCCGAATATTGAATTTGATCAGCTGGCATAGTTGATTTTTAAAGAAAAATGCAAACAAAATAAATTTGTTAAAATTCAACGACTACGCGAAGCAAAGTACAGTAAACAGTTGAAACAAAAATATTTTGAGTGACAAGATTGACGACGCAGTTCAGTTGACAGCTTTAAGTGATGCCAAGTTGTTTTATGGAAATACAGGGTTTAGTTTACAATTTTAAGGAGAAGTTATATTAGACGATTTAAAAATAAACATTCAAAATAGATTTAAATTAATAAAGCTGTAATTTTAATTAATTAATTGCATAATAATTTAATAAAATTAAATTTAATTGAATAATAAATTAATTAATCCAATTGTATTTAAGGATAAAGCTATAACATTTGAAAATAAATTCCAGAGAGATTTAGAGATTCTATTTTTATAAAGAAACCTAAAACAAACAAACAATTAAATACAAACAATTTGTTTTGAAATTGTACTTAATGCTGATTAGCTGTTAAATTTTTATGATTTCTTTCCAATTACGTGAACACATTAAATGAAAGATATTAAACGAGAGATATTCATCTCCAATACGCAGTCGATCTAAGTTTTGTTCCTTTTTGTTGATTTGAGTTTCAGACAACAATTTAAAAATATGTATTAAAAACCTAAGAATTCCGCTGTTGGGGGCCGGTTGTAAATTGTAGGTCCCTGCACAACACGTTTAGTTGGAGTAGATATTCTACTTATCTACATACAGACAAGCTTAAGGTGATCAGTTCGCCAATTTTAAAAGTCAACAACGTTTTTTATTTTATCTGTCATATCCTGCTTATTAGATTTTGACCTCTAGACTCTATAAGAAGGGAAAACCGAACTTTTATTTAAAACCAAGTGGTCCCCCTCTACCGACCTACCCACTTACAGTGAAGTTTAACTCTACCTCGTCATGTGTTGGTGCAAAAACAACGATTTAATTTAAACATTCAGCTTATAATTTATGTCAATTTTTACTTGAATTCCTTTGTCCTGTCGTCTTTGAACCTATGAAAACTTCAGAATTCGCTTGCCGATTAAAAGTAATAAGAAACAAAGAAATTAAGGTCAACATTCGTCAAAATTTAAAGTGCTCCCCACATATTGAAAAATTTTGAAATTACGCAAACACCGGCATGTCATCCGAACGATGGATTCCCCAATATTCTTCCCAAGAAATGTGTTCTAAAAATATATGATTTCAAGTTTGGAAAAAGAGCTTACTTTTAATGAACAATATCCGGCGCATATGTAGCGACTAACGGAAAGATTTGTCTACATGTAGTTTGTTTAATAACTCAACTGTCCAATTATTTCCCAATCAGTACTCCATCTACTTTGAACTCGATTACCGCGTCACTTTAACAGCTGTACACGCCAGAGGTGCTTGCCAATTTTCTCGAACGGAATGCTTTACGACATCTGTTTGGTGTAAAAGTCAAGAAAACGAAGAATTCTCAAAGAGTACTTCAGTTTGAATGACTGTCGTAATTAAATTTCAACAGGTGCATAAAACAAATTCTGTCGCCAGACTCCCAGCCTCCCATTAAATTGCATATTTATTTTAGAATCGTACATTTTCCCATTAACAACCGGCCAACTAATAAATGATTATGGCCAAAGCACTTATCCTCCATCGCAAAAAGGGGACAGCGTGTTCAATTTAAATATACGATCTTCAAAAATAGTCTCCATCCACCGTCACGACACTGGTATCAGTGTGTTGTTATCGCTGGCAAGTTCCCAACACCAGCAAATTACCCCCTTGTCAGCCAACCGTCGAGCGAACCGCTTCGAGTATCGCTCCACACACAATATATCCGGTTATTAATTCATCCATGATTTAGTACACACATGGAATGTCATTTCCATCCCGACTTATCCGGCGGATGCGCACTGCACGGATGTACTAAAACCAAAAGGAAAAAAATATAAATTTCTGTGTGTGAACAACAAAGAAAAAATGTGTGCAAGAGTTTTAAGGGATAGTTCCAAAGACGAATCACGACGGATTGCCTAGAGCTACCTTGCTCTTCCACTGTGACACACATTTCGTCTACGTCGACGATGTCGTTTCCAAGTGGATATTGTGGTGGTTACTTGTCATATCGTTGTCGTTTGTTTCGTTGTCGCAGCCGTGATCGAAATTATTGTCCTGGTCGCGCTTTTCACTACGTTTCCATGCTTGTCCAAAATAAAGGAGCGACCACAACACAAAACATTTCCTCCAACGTTGTTTAGAAGAAAATCAATCACGCCTTAGTTAATTGTCCTTGTTGTAATTTTGTTGTGTAAATAATTTAATTTGTTAGTAATTTGTAAAAAAGAAGAAAAAAAAGTTCAGAAATTTTTCCCTTCGCACGCCCCAAACTGTGTCCTAGTTCTTTGCCAAGCAATCATTAATGTAAAATTTCTCCAGCTGACATTGGATTCCACACAAATCGTGTTCACATACGGTCATAATACAACTTAAAAATAAAGTGTGAGGCAATCAAAATTCTCTCTGCTCCCCGAAAGAAGGAGCAGATAATTTTTTTCGCGTGTGCTCGTCAAGAAACCAATCAACGTGGTACGTCGACACAAAGGATTGAAGAAAATAAGAAGAAAAACAATTTATATAACATACTTGGAATCCGAGAGGAGGAGTAGGAGAACACAAAGAGCATCAGCATTGAGCATCAATAGCCGAAGCGAAGACAGCAGCACAACCATCAGCTGTAGCAGCGGCAGCAGCAGCAGCAGTATCAATATAAAAAAAGAATGCTAAACGCCAGTTTATCATACGAAATACTAATGTATCTTAATTCATTCTATTTTGGTATGTTCGCTGTCAGTGAGATCAGCATTGGGGTATTGAAAGCAATCAACCTGCAGTACCCGGAGAATGCTCTCCTCCGGGAGACCTGTCTACTGGTAGCACTATGTATTTTGGAGACGATACGTATTGTTTTAGGTCGAAAGTGCAGTTTAAGTGATAGGGGTAAGGTATTCAATAAATCACATTACACAATCTCATTTGTGTACATTACTTTTGTTTGTGTCTTTTAGGATGGCAGGCAATACTATCGGCGATATTGACATTCCCAAGTATACTCGGTGTGACGTATTTTTGTTTCTTTCAAACGTACATTCTTAAACTCGAATACATACTGTGTGCCTTAATGTTAGCCCTGCAGGCGGCTGAATTCGTTTTCGCGCTTATCTTCATCTGCACAATGTGTCAACCAGTAACATATACCTAGCAGTTTTTGAAACCCTTATTAAAGAGCCTAATAATAAGGATATGATAAAACAAATGCAAGGCTAGGGTGTGTAAAAATACGGGCCAATTTAAACGTAATCAACAACAACCAGCAAACAACAAAATACGGAGATATGTGAAAGTGAAATTGGCGTTTTGGGATTACCTTCGTTGTGTGTTTTGTAATTTTTTCTAATTTCAAAGGCAACACAAAAAGTGAGAGAGTATGTGGTGAGTACATGGCGTATTAACTGAAAGCATTTGCATGTTTAGTTTATTTTCTTTTTATTCAGTACTCTTTGAGCGCACTAAAGTTAAATAGAAACATCTATTAATGGGTTGGATGTTGTAAGGGGCGTGATGGGAATGTACTCGAAATCGTATGATTTCTCTGAGGATGTTGTCGGAATTCTGCTAGTGAGTGACATGCGTGGGCGGAATCTCCAGGCGAGGCAAAAGTTGGGGGGGTCAGCTTGTGTGAGGATAACTGCATGTTTTTTTTTAGGTTTTCATCTTGGACAGCCTTAAAGCATGAACGTTAATTTTGTGTACCGAAAATGACAGTAGATTGTAGGAAGGTAGAAATGGCAAAAGCGACGCAGATTCTTTTAGATCAGAAAACAGTGCCGTGGAAATGCGATACATGATAAAGGGACGCAGGAAAAAGTCTGTCGTTTATATTTTCAAAGTGGAAGCGAGGGCTCGGAAATTGACTTAGAAGTTTTTCTTCGACTGTATTTTCTTCCTGGAAATCTCTATAACGGATTTTTTGATAGTCCCGTGACTAATACTAAACTATTGGAACTTTGATCACATTTACTTCGGAATTCTATTAAGGCATGTAATCCACAATTTCCTGCTGGTGATCCAAGCTCTGTTTTCAGCTAAACAGATTTCCCTGAAGGTGTAACATGGGCCTTGGCACTGACTACAAATATGTTCTTTTTTTGTCGTTTTTAGACATCTCATCGAAGCATTAACCGTCTGTAGTTAAACACTGTTTCAACTATACTCAGTAAATATACACTAAAATAAACAGGTGAATTTCTCAACCAGGTTAGGTGCTACTACAAACTCCACTGGAAAAATAAAAATTCCATTTCTCCTGTGCAGGCAAAATTTAAAGAGAGTAGAAGGCGCTGAAGTGGCCGCCGTGGCGTAGTGGGTAGAGTAAGAGTATGTTCGATTCCCGAAACGATAAAAATTTTCAAAAATAGTTGAAAATAAGCAACAAGTCATCATTGTTTTCAAATAGTTTATATGTGAAATGGTTTATATATGTATGATTTGGTGGGGCTTTGAAATCTGTTTTTTTCCTAATGGACACCTTTCTCAATATTTACTCATCAAATAATAAACACCCTCCGTGATTTAGACATACGCGTCATCACCATCATCATTATTCCAAACAAGTCTACATTAAAAGTGTGCATTTGTTAACTACTTCTAGAGGATATCGCAGTTTCAGTTTGAAATCACGGTGCGTTGTCGATGCATTCCGAACATTCTCCCTAGTATTGTCGTACCAATGCAATATGGGGAATGCCTAAGAAACAAGTACCTAAGGTGCCTCACACTCTTTTATAATGAAACCTTAAATCTTGGTCGCAAAGAAACATTGATAAACAGTCTTAAAGCGGAGAAGGACCCCAACCAACTAAGAGTGTGCAATTAGAGGTAGTTTGTGAGAGATAGGGCTGGCTGGAGAGTCGGGGTCCAGGTCCACTCCGGTCTGTAGTGCCACATAAAGAGGAGAAAGAAGCCTAAAACCGGATTTCTAAGCGCTATTTTTTTCCAGTTCAAAAAAACCATTTGGGTGAAGACTCAAGACAAAGTGTTCACAAAAATGAGAACCTAAGACTTGGGCTAAATTTTACACAGATTACCTGTTTTATGTATGTATGTACGTAAATATATCCGAATTAGATTCTAAAATTTGTACTGCAATCCCTTGAATCTTAATTTAAGAAGGAAGCCATATCTCGATTCATCGATGACACAATACATACTTGTGTATTTTTTGCGAATTTACCCAGGGCCCAGAAATGACAAAATACGCTCCGGTATTGCGTATCAATTTTGTTTATGAGTGTTAATCAAAGAAATACGTACGTCCTTTGAGACGTTCTTACTAGGTATGTATAGAGCCAACGACATTCACGTATTATGCTGAAAAATCCTGCATAATGACTGGCGGAAGAACAGAACAGAACTTGTACTTTCGAGCAGCTTCTTACTCCTTCGAACAATCCGTCGTTTTGGGGCAATATAAGTAACGTGCTCAGAATTTTAACATACAAATTTGAAGAGTTTTCAATCACCTCCACGTAACAAATAAAGTAGGTCTCACGGAGATACCATAATCCTATTTAAGGGACATCCATCGGTGTGCGTGAGTTCAGAGGAGGAGAGAGAGAGAAAGAGGAGAAACTTCTTTTCACTTTCTATTAATCTTTAGATTTTGAAATATGTCTACACATTCTTGAGGAGGACGTTCACAAGTGTTTGTTTACCCACTTTCAATGGAACCTGATGGTTTCGCGTATTAATTAGTTACCAAGCACTCGTGCGAAACTTCATCCTTTACCGCGGTGAACCGAGTATTTAATTGCCTTTGAAGTAACCACAGTTCGGAAGTGTGTTTTAGTTATTTTTAAAATTCTATAAAAAGCTCATGCGGCACACTGCTGATCACAAACACTCACAAAACTACTCTAAAAGCTCATGATATTTTCTGAATTTCGAGTGAATGTTAAGTGGCTTTCACTCTTTATTCTGTATTCTGTTTTCTGTTGTTCATGTGATGCATTATTGTTCTGTTTTCCCGGTCGGTCTTTGGGCCCACTTGAGCAAAAACACATTAAGGCAAACAATAAAATTAATTCGTTTCAACTTTTTCCACTTAATTGTCTCATTTAGAGTGTCGTTCAGTTAGTTTGTCTTTTCCACTGAGGTCTTCCTTTCAATCGAAATTCACGCGTTGAAACACGGCGCTCCGCCACACAGTAACTTTAAAAATGAATTGTTTATCCACATGATGTCTGGTTTCAGTTGTAAAACTCTTACAAGTGACCTGTCATTGAACACTCATATCCTCAGCAAAAGGCTGCAAAAAAACAATTTCTGCTTCCCATCAACGGCTATTCGCGGTTTTCGTGCTTTTTGTGCAGTGCAAAGTTAAAAATACGACTAGGCGACGAGCGGGAATCGTATACCGTGGGGCTAACAGAAAAAATTGAAACCCCCCGTCCGTCTGCCCAATCTGAAACATTGAATAGTTTGCTGGTTCGTCGGCCGCACTTCAAACACGAAAGCAAATCGAAATAAATAAAAACGAACGAAACACACATATAGTATTCGCAGAGATCTTTTCTACAGTACAGACGTTTCTATTTTTAATTGAATCAGTGATTTTACATATTTCCACCTGAAAGTACACACTATCTGCAGATAGAATATTGTGTGCGCCGCTGCTTTGTTTTGCTGGGTTGACCCTAATATTTTGTGCTGTCACCGCCGACCAACAAACGTTGTTGGGGTGGCGTGCACGAGGAAGTGATGAAAAGTGCCTATTGTTACTGAGAGACTGAAGAAATATGGGAAATCCAAGCTTGGCGTATGAAGTTCTAATCTATTTAAATTCGTTCTACTTTGGTATGTTCGCCTGCTGTGAACTTGGAATGGGATTACTGAAGGCGATTAACCTATCATACACTGGACATACACTGGCGCAGGACACTTGTGTTCTAGTGGCTATGTGTGTTTTGGAAACGATTCGAATCAAACTCGGCCGTAAGGGATCTCTAAGCGAGCGAGGTGAGATGAGAGACATAGATTTTCTATTGATTTTTTTTGTGGCGTTTTGTCAATTCCGCTCTCCCCTCCTCCTCCCACGTGTGTGCACATCCCTCTCATCGTGTATGGTTTCTGCTTTATTTTTTATTTCCCATTTTTTGTCTGTGCAATTGTCCTTCAATAATCAATCCCTCGAAAACCTGTTCAAAAGGAAGGTACACACGTACTCACTGGCACAGACTGTTCTTTGAACTTCTAACGAAACGGGTTGCTGACTGACACAGAGAGTGTCATAAGCTCATTTGGTTGAATGCTTGCCTGCATGGACACGGGACAATAAACATGCAGTTCATTTAACAGCTTTACTCGCTTACACCACGATGACTGTCAGTAATTATATGTTTTAATGAAGTTCACCGTCTTCTAAAGGACTCTCATATTTTCCTGTAATTAATCAATTGGGAGCAGTTAAAATTTATTAAAGTGTTATACGAGTATGGTATAATCGCCTAAAATATGGCGCCGATGGTCTACCAGGATTATTACTTACCGAGCATCGTGCTGGTCTGTAAATGGTTGGACAACTTTCAATTACTTTTGAAGAATTGCTTACTTTACGTAAATAGAAAGTACTCTTTTTGGTTGTCAGAAAGACAACTTCAAAAGAACAAAAAGTTTTTGGTATGAACTGAAGGCACAGTTAAAAGCAGTTTGTTTAAGTATTATTCCCGCAGTTAATTCTGTAACTATATCTATTTTTTAATTTAATTGGTCTTTTTTTTGACATATTGTAGATCAATAATTCTTTTGATCCAAAGACTGCTGAAGGAGCAAGGTTAGAAATATTTTCTGGTGAATTAAGAGACAGTCATCATCTTTCCAAATCAATGAACTCCATTGGTTTGTATCCCACTCGGGTTTTTACTTCATATTCAAAGCAATCAATTTTGATGCGAACATTTAAGAACAATTTTTTTCTTAATTTTTCCATCCGATAAAAAAAGTTTTGAGTTTGTGAAAAACACCTACTTGCATTTAAAGCTATACGGAATTTCTTGACAAGCAAATTAATTATAGTCACATCACTGTTAGGGGTTCGAATGTCTTGCCTTGTAAGGTTTCTGAATGGAAGGACACATTTCCGTATTTTGGAATATCATCATTCAGGCAGAATAACTCAGGAGAGTTTATTTATGTGGATAAAGTTCAGAGTGTGAAGAAAAAAAAATTCAAACTAATTGACTGAAATTAATCCTTAATCAATAAACGCCCCACTTTTAAACGTGTGCTAGTAAATAATTGAACGTCGTAAATATATGCATGAAACTTGTTCTATTTAGACATTTTTCACACCCGTGAATTTATAAGGGGTGCACCTAGTCTTTGCAAGCAAGACTACTTAAAGTTCCTTTTTTAGACTAAATAATAATAAAAAATCTTTAATTTTTTTTTCTCTCGAATTACTCGTGAACATCATCGTCATGGTATGACCTGCGACACCAAGTCTTCGTGCGCAGATGCAATCAAGCAGCACACTTTAAAATGTCGGGGGTCCTGTGCTAAGCCATACTTTTAGCACAGGCATGTTCTTTCACGCTGTCGTCTTCCATAAACCCAGCTACAATGGACTGTCAAAGTTCGCTAATGCAAACTATGTGTCCTGCCCCCCGTAGTATACCCACCTTAATTTTAAATATCTGAGGAACAACAACTTGCCTAACATCTTTAGGCTCCTTGTTACTAATATAAATCACCCGATATAAAGCAGAGAGATTTGTGTCTATCGAACTTAAATACAAATAAAATATTATATAGGGCAACAATCCACAGTAAAGCTACTTTAGCAACTTCTTGTTTTGTGCGAGTTATTGCTCTGTTTCGAGTAAAACTGTCTGAGAGTTTTTCGCTGACTGTTTGAGAAGCTTCTTTATTTATAACAGTACTAGAGGTGGTGCCTTAAGATGCGAGAGTGGGCTTTTCGACCTCCGGCGTGTAAGTGTTGTGCTTTTCCTCTATGCGGACCCCCACGCTACTGAATTTATTACAACAGTAAATAAATGATCGCCGTTGGAATGTCGAAAACGCTCATAAATACTCCATTCTTCAAAAAATGTGCTTGGTCTGAATGAAATTTTCGAGATTTTCAGACTTTTGAGGATTTGTAGGCATTTTCGCGTAGGAATAAATAAAAGGCACCTACATGGCCAATGGCCCCCGAAGAGTAGTGGGTAGTGTGCGACACTAACACGCCGAAGGTTCAGGTTCGATTTTCAATTGAACACCTCGAATTTTTCACGGCACCACCTCTTTCCAGCGGCTGACAACCCTCAGAGAGTCATACCTGTCTAAGAAAAAGCTTCTCAAAGTTCGCCGTTCGGAGTCGGCAAAAAACTGTAGGTCCTTTCTACTCGTGAGAGAACAGTAGCACGCACAACACGAATAGTTGATGAGCAAGCAAGGCCCTGGTCCCCTGTGGACTGTCGCACCATATAATTATTATTGTTACATAGCCTCTAAGTGGAGATTCTTTTTGACAAATGTAATTCTGTCAAGCTTTCAATTGTGTACTTCTGCGGCTCGTGGTACCTATCATATCTAACTTCTAGACGTTTATGCGGCTCTTGACTTTGATGACAGGTAAAGAAAAGTCGGAATTAAAAAGTTGCCTTGTTTCTTTTCTTTAAAGATCCCTTTTTAATCAATACGTCACGTTCTGTTAAATAGCAAAAAAAATATGCTTAAGTATAAGGTTGTCAAATATCCGCGTTTTTGCTCTTCATTCAATGCTTCATAAAAAGTGTTACAGTGATCGGATTTAGTTCAAATATGCACCGTTTTGTTCGATAACTGTTCCCATCTAGACGGCAACTTCATAATAACCCCCTCGTAGGAGCCCCCCTTCTTATTTGCGAAGAACTCGGACAGCCACTTTTCTCAAGCCTCTTTTGAGTCCACCTTCACACCACCAGAGGCATTCGCCATGGACAGGAACAGGTTGTAATCACTTGGCGCTATGTCCGGGCTATATGGAGGAAGCGATAAAATCTCCCATTCGAGCTCCTGTAGCTTCTGACGAGTCTTCAACGAAGTGTGTGGTGTGGCGTTGTACTGGTGGAACACCACCCTTCCTGTTGGCCAATTCTGGACGCTTCTGGTCGAACGCTTGCTTCAAGCGGTCCAGTTGTTCGCAGTAATAATAATAATAATTGTTGGCGCTTCAGTTCAAAAGGGGACCAGGGCCTAGCTTGCTCATCAACTACTCGTGTTGTGCGCGTTACTGTTCTCTCACGAATAAAAGGGACCTAAAGTTTTTTGCCGACTCCGAACGGTGAAATTTGAGAAGCTTTCTTAGACAGTTATTACTCTTTAAGTGTTGTCAGCAGCTCGAAAGAGGAGGACAGAGGAGACAAATTCGAAAAATTGGTGTTGAGCTGGGAATCGAACCTACACCCTTCGGCGTGTGAGCGTAGCACTCTACCCACAACGCCAACGGCAGCGTAGATGGTAGAATTAAGCGCCTGGCCCTATGGGAGCAGCTCTTAGTGGATGATTCCCTTCCAATCCCACCAAACACACATATGTGATCTATTTTTCGTCGCCTGTCACCATCCGCTTCAAAAATGGTTCGAGTTCGTTACGTTTCAGCAGCATGTCGCAGGCGTTGATTCGGTCCAGAAGGTTTTTTTGCGTAAAATCATGCGGCACCCAAACATCAAGCTTTTTTTTTGTATCCAGCCTTCTGCAGATGGTTTAAAATGGTTTGGTGACTGACTCCCATCTCCTGGGCGATGTCACGAGATGCTACATACCGGTCTATCTCGATGATTTCCACGATTCGATCGGTATTCGTCGTCACAGGTCTTCCGCCGGCTGGCTTATCCATGGTTTCGTTTTCACTGGCTCTGAATCGTCGAAACCATTCCTCCGCGGTTCGAAGTGATAGAGTACATCCCCCAAAACACCATTAATCTCACGGAACGTTTCTCTAGCGGATTTGCCTTTAACGAAGGAAAACTTTAAAATAGCGCGAATTTCGGCGTTAGTGAACTCCATGTCTACACGTCTATAACTGTTGAACGCAATATCCAAACTAATCATGTCAAGACGTTTGTTATGTCAAGTATTGCCAGATAAGAGCTCTGTAGCAATTTGTACATAGCTGAAAAATTCAAAAGACAAAAAGGCGGAAGGGAGATATTTGAGATATTTATATAAATAATTAATTATATAAAAATAAAAAAAAATGTTAAAATCTTTTTGTCCAACCCAATATTTTTATGTTAAATTAAAAGAAAATAATGAATCTAACGAAATTGCAAACGCTCCTTTTTGTCACAAGAAAAGCTTCTGAGTCGAAAAACCTAGTACGTTTAGTTGGAGTTTCTATTGTGTATGACAAAATATTTCAATTGATAAACCACCGAACACTAAAAGCTGAAATTAAAAATTCGGAATTGCAGAATTTAAATAAACCATAAGTCTCGAATCACCAGAAGGAATGCCCGATAAACGTCACGGATGAATGTTGCAACTCGATGTTGTTATCCCTGTAGAATTTGAATTAGTGTCCAAAAAACAGGAATAGGGTTGGTGTCAGGCTTGAAATTGTGGGCATTTTTGATTTTGGAATTTATTTAACGCACCTTTAGTGATTTTCAAGCAAATTTTCGAATTAAAAAAATATATATATAGTTTTATTCTTTTTTAAAGTATTTATTTTGAAAGATAAAACACCCTGTTACAATGCACGGTTTTTATGAATTACACGACAATATATAAAAATATTTACTGGAATTTTTCTTTCATTATCTTCTTCTAGGTTGGCATGTTATATTGTCGGTCTTCTTAACGATTCCATGCTTTATGGGTGTATCGTATATCTTGCTTTTGCAAGCATACAAACTTAGACTCGAGTATGTCCTGTGCACTCTAATGATAGCATTGTATCTCACCGAAGTATGGTTTGCGATAATGTTCGTGTTTTCACAATACCGTCCAGTAAGCTACGATTAAAAGAACCAATGTTATACCCGGTAATGATTGTACATATGAAAAGTAAAATGCATCAACAACAACACCGACAACAACAATTACGAGAACAACATCAGATAATTCAAAAGTCAATTTGACTAAATTACAAACACAAAAACAAAAAACAAATAACGAACGAAACTACAATAATACGACTGGAATACTAAAACGGCAGAAGATCAATAAATAAACTAACGATCCACGAAGTGTGATCGTTGGACCTGGTTTCTCAAGTAAACATCAAAGTCTGATTTAAGCGGAAAGTGCATCAAATGCCCTGCCGAATACTTGAAGTTCAGACTCAAAGCGCAATGTTCCAACAGAAAACATCATCTGCCGTCGTCAATGTGGAACCAATTTACTTAATTCTGTTGTAATATAGAAATATTATATAATAACTGTTTCTGTTAATTTTTTCATTTGGCTTACAACTTTTTCGTTTTTCTATTTGTGAATGATCTAGGTGTTATATCATAGAACAAAAAAAAACAAAGAAAACCAAACCAAAACAATAAACAAATAGGCTAAACAAATAAATGAGAAAAATTAATAAAAAGAAAATCTGATTTTAAATACGAGTATGTAAGTTCATGAGTATATATGTATATGATATAAGTCATTTTGCACAAAAGTCCATGATATATTATTGTGAATCTTTTTATTATATAGAGAACACAGTTTGTACCTTAATGCATATGTATGTACATAAATATACACAAAAATTAAAACTAAACAATTTCAAACGATGAAATGATATGAACAAGATAAAAAGAACAACCACGTGTACATGTTAATAGATGATTTATAGTGAATAATAATAAGATAAAAATGTCCAGCAATCGCGCGAGTACGAAATACTATGTGTCTCATAAGTTACCATCTGTTGGGCTCTTGAGTATGTTTGGACGTTTTCGGACAAAGTCATCCTCTTATTTTATTCCTAAATTTTAAACTATGTATTTTAGACTGCCGTTTGTATAAAAAACAAGAAAAGAATAAAACAATTTCAATGAGAAGAAAAACAGATTTAATTTCATTTTGTAATGTTATACATACATGTATGTTTTTGTAACTTTACTTTTGTTTCGTTGTGACAACTTTTACAATTGATGTTGATAGGCGAAACAGAACAGAACAGTCGTAGTGAACACGAGTTAAGGGAAATATCATAATAAGGAGAACTGAACGTTCGAAACCAAAGGAAACGAAAGCTTTTAGTTATAGGAGAGATACTCGTCTTCAACATCCATAGCCAGTCCGTTGAAATTGTAATGGTTTTGAGTTTTTGCTAATGGTATATACTTTTACTTAACAAATCAAATTCATCATTTCGCAATTGAGAACTTTTTCTTATATAGACAAAGAATATGGAATGTGTATGAGTATGTCGAAAGGACCGCTGGTGGTCAGCTTGACAGGACCATAGTTCGAGTAATGATAGCCGTTTCGTTTTGCCTTATTTTTTAGCAGTTACATTTTCTTACTTCATCTTACCGTCGCATAGAGAACTTTTTTGATCTTATAGTGTGTTTCTGAGAAAGTAATTTCAAAGAAAAAATATCTGTTGGAATATATGCTAGAGACAAAACCTTGAAGAATAAGGTCAACAGATTATAGGGTGTAATCTGATCACTAATTGTATGAATATTTTAAATGAAAAAATGACTTCTGGCTGCATAAAGTGGTTTAAATGAGTCAGATCATGAGAAAATCATGCTGTGTAGTCTGTACATTAGAAACTAGATCACCTCGACTACTCAGACAAACAGGCATTCAGTTCTCGCGTAAGATCTCTGCTCAGCTGATAAATCTATTGAAAGCATATGAAAATCCTTTTATGGTTTTAAGCCCACCACAGAGCAAACAACAAAGTTTGTTGTTTCAGTCAGTAAATCAAAAAAGTCTAGAACTTGAAATATGTGAATATAAGCTCCAAGCTATGATTGATAATTACAAGTTTTAGTATATAATATAAACTTTCCACTACCGACTTAAATTGTGTTAAAGAATTTCATGAACGGCATAGCTTACAAGGCTTTATTGAATACATGCTTTAGTCTTTATTTGTGTCTTGTATAAATCGAATCTATTATACCTATCTTAATTTGTTTGTAACAATAAGTTAATAAATAAATAAAAAACAGTTTCTAGTACAAATATATTCCGAAAACAGTGCAAACACAAAACATTGTTGCATTTGAAAACACATCGGATGCATAGCTGTCACACTCAGCATCCCAGCTGCACTTGGTGATATATCTGCAACCAGAACCTTGCTGTTGACCCAAGCTGACAGTCACTACGTGTTTGTATCTAGCCATATTCAAATCCTTTACCATAGAGCTCACTGTATCGGCTATTTCACGAGTCCATTTGCGACCATCTTCTAGATTATATTTTTTTCCTACAAAATTAAGGGAAACAATTATTTTAACGTGAATTTAGGTCCGTGATTTTATTACCTTGAAGAGTTTTGTGTAAAGTTTTTTGAATAATTTCTCGAATGGATTTTGTTTTGAATGTATCAGATAACGCCGGTTTCATACGATATGCAACTGGGCCTATTTTCTTTGAAACATCAACAGGTGATGAACTTTCTACGGTCTCTACTGCCTTTTTATTATTATTTGCTTCTGTCGCTAAATTAATTGTGTCTTTTGCACCATTATCCTCTGTTTCTGTGGACATTTTCCTTACAAAAATTGAACGAAATTTTTGAGAAAAATCCTTGAACCAAAACAAACAACGGCTGCCATGGAGAAACAAAACAAAATGCAATTGACAATTTTTTGACATGTCCAAATTCTTAAGGGTATGTGGCTGAATTAAACGGATTACAGAGCGCCACCTTTGGTGTCGATATGTTAAGTATATAACCTTATGTTCGCATTAAGCAAATTAACTTAAGATTTGAAAAAAAAAACTATCGAGAACCAACATTTATTATCATTGTGCAGCTTTTAGTTTTAATTTAAAATGTTATTTCACTGCACATGACACTAATGTGACAATAAGGGTATCAAACTAATAAATATAGGATTTTATCACTCTCTCTGTTTGCTTTATTATACATTAAATGCTTAAATCGGTGATCACTTACGATAAGTATTTAAACTGATTACAAGGTCTAAATCAAATACACCTGCTCATTAAAAACGGTTTAATACAATTACTGTAAGGAACCTGTAATAACACTTCTGTTCCAATTGATTTGTTTACAGAAATTCGTATTTGAGTAGTTTGGGTAAAAATCTCTCTTGCAGAGAGTAACTACCAAAAATTGTGAAACCGCTTTTCGTAGAAATTCGAAAGCAGCTTTCAGACATATGAAATGTCAGAGGTTTTTTTCATTTTCGATTTGACAGCTATCTGCTGCCGTGCTGCTGCCCACAGGTTTTTCTTCGGCAGAAATTCGTAGGGAGGGGAACTATTTTGCTCTCGCTTCTATGAAAAAATCAGCTAATGGAACGCTTTTTCGTAGTTTTTCGGGCAAATTCGTAGACATTCGTAGCAATTCAGAGCAATTTGAACGGACTTAATATGACAGCACCAAACCACTGAATGCATTCAATCCCTAAAGAATTCTAAAACTCAAGGAAAACAAACAGACTTTTTTCGTCTCACATGTCATATTGATGCGTTACTGCATTTAATTCAACTTTTAATCGCGGAACGTTTAAAACGAGAATTTAGTTGAATTTTGTTTTTAAATTCAAATTCATTGTGCTGTTGTCAGTGTTTAACTTTTTAAAAACCACGCGGTTGTCATTGCTGAGTCAAACCAATTTATTATTTGTAATTAAAACTACAAACCGCACAGTTCAACACACTGTATGACAGGAGAAGGCAAGGTATGTTTTATTGTCATGAAATTAGCTCTGACGTCAATTGGCGCTTAAATGTTTTGAAAGTAACAGAAACAAATGACAGACAGTAGGTGTGTTCTCGTGAAAAAAAACTACAACATAGACCTGTTTGATTGGTCATTTGTCATTGTCATGTTTTAAATGAAAAATTATAATATTTTTTATAAATTATAATATTTTTTATAAATTATAATATTTTTTATAAATTATATATATTTTTTTTAAATTTCTCAGACCAAGTCTCACTAGTAATCTTATCACATGTGATACAACGTAGAATGTATTGGAACACACCTATTTGGTTTTGGTTTTCGTTTCGTATATTTTAATTTGGACTGATTTTAGAATTGATTTTAGAAAAGAAATGATCTACGAATGACATCACGGAAACGTTAAGAAGTAAGCAGCACACATTGCGGACGTTTTAAAGACAAAAAAAGAAAAACGGTTTTTATGACAAATCAAGGAAATTATTGTTAAGTACGTATCTTATTTCAAAAAAGAGTAATGCAACAAAGTTTGAAGATTCAAATATTAAATAACAAAAAGCATTAAAGAATTATTATATAATTCAAGAGACATACTGAAATTCTTCTGTAATCAAATATTTCAGAACATTAATTATGTTAGGTAAAGAGTCAATGCAGGGTACTAGAGCTACCCGGTCAAAACAGAGAAAGAGAAGTGCGATTTCTAACAAACAAAAAAATTCCGCTATGGACGAAGATAATATCGCTCCAAAGAGGCAGCGCATGGATGTACGCAATAATAATAATCAGGAGGAATTTCAATTTGCCAAAAATATAGTCGGCAAAGAAGGCACACCCACATTCAACCAGTTCTTAGACTATTTGGTAAATGAAAAAGCACTACAGAAACTGAAAGAAAAAGGTCTAAAGTATGCAAGTATGTCTAGTATTTTAGACAAAGCAAATAATAATGCCTACACAGCCTTTAAAGATCTGTATGATCTGTGGCTTGATGAACACGGAAATAAAACACAATATATAAACACCTTGGAAAGACAAGGGATCAATTTAGCAAATATGTCCAGTATCTTAAGTGGATCAGGGTCAAATGCTGCGAAAGCTTTTAAAAGCTTATATGACTTGTGGTTCGATGAGAAAGGAAATAAAACACAATACTTAAAGACATTGGAAAATCAAGGTATAAATTTACCTAATATGTCGAGTATTTTAAGTAAAGCAGGACCAAATGCTGCAAAAGCTTTTAAAGATCTGTATGACCTTTGGTTTGATGAAGACGGAAATAAGACGCAATATTTAAAAACTCTCGAGAAAGAAGGAATAAACCTTCCTAATATGTCAAGTATACTAAATGGAGCAGGATCAAATGCCGTAAAAGCTTTTAAAGACCTGTATGACTTATGGTTTGATGAAGAAGGCAATAAAACACGATATTTAAACACACTAGAAAAAGAAGGCATAAATTTGACTAACGTTTCCGGTATTTTAAGCAAAGCGAAGACTAACGCTGCAAAATCTTTTAAGGACTTATACGGCATCTGGTTCGATAAGAGAGGAAATAAAACACAATATTTAAGAACTTTGGAAAAGCATGGCATAAATTTGAACAATATTTCCAGTATCTTAGGCGGAGCAGGATCAAACGCGACGAAGGCTTTTAAAGGCATGTATAACCTGTGGTTTGATGAACAAGGTAATAAAACACAGTATTTAAAAACTTTAGAAGAAAAAGGAATAAATTTACCCAATATTTCCAGTATCCTACACAGGGCTGGATCAAATGCTCCAAAAGCGTTTAAGGACTTATATGAACTTTGGTTTGATGATAAAGGGAATAGAAAAAAATGTTTAATAACTTTGGAAAAAGAAGGAGTCAGTCTTGCAAGTATTTCCGATATTCTACATGGAGCAGGTTCAAGTGCTGCAAAAGCTTTCAAAGACTTGTATGACTTATTGTTCGATGATCAAGGAAATAGAACACATTATTTAAAAACTTTGGAAAAGGAAGAAATAAATCTAGCAAATATATCAAGTATTTTAAGTGGAGCAGGCTCAAACGCCGCAAAAGCTTTTAAAGACCTGTACACCCTTTGGTTTGATGAAAAAGGAAAGAAAACAAAATATTTAACGCCACTGGAGAAAGAAGGAATAAATCTATCAAATATGACCAGTATTTTGAGTAAAGCAGGGTCCAGTGCCCCCAAAGCTTTTAAACATTTGTATGGCATTTGGTTTAATGAAGAAGGAAAGAAAACACAATATTTAAAAGCCTTAGAAAAAGAAGGAGTTAACATTGCCAATGTATCAAGTATATTACATGGTGTGGGGACTAATGCTCCGAAAGCCTTCAAAGATTTATGTGATCTTTGGTTTGATGAAAAAGGAAATAAAACACAATACCTCAAAACCCTAGAAAAAGAAGGAGTAAATTTAACTAATATGTCAAGTATTCTTAGCGGAGCAGGAGTAAATGCCCCTAAGGCTTTTAAAGATCTACATAGTGCTTTTTTTGATAAACAAGGAAAGAGAACCCGAAACTTAAAGCACTTTATCAAAGACAAAAGTGGGGAGGAAACTTTTACCATGCATAACTTGTCAGGTATCTTAAGTGGAGCGGGAGCTAAGGCTGTAGATGCTTTTGAAGAATTTCATAAAATTTGTTTCGATAATGAAGGAAAGAAAACAAAATTTTTAGACGATTTTTATAATATTGGCTTTAAACCAAGTAACTTATCCTCCATTTTATGTAGAGGAGGAGTTCGTGCTTCCTTTATTTTAAGAAGGTTTCATGGTGTTTGTTTTACCAAGGAAGGAAAGACAACAAAACTTCTAGATGATTTCTACAAAATAGGTTTTAAACCAGCTGATTTGTGCAGTTTATTGAGCGGAACAGCGAGCGATTTAGAAAGATTACATCATTTTTGTTTCGTAGGAGAAACAAAAAAGTATCTGAATCATTTCTTAGAAGACAATGATGGTTTCACTCTGAGCAATTTGTGTAACATATTACATGGATCAGAAGGAAATGCTTGTTCAGTTTTAAAAGATTTTCATGATAATTGTTTTAATAATGAAGGTAAAAGGAAACCAATTTTAAATGATTTCTACAAAGCAGATTTTAGTTCAAGTGACTTAGCTGGAATATTATCCATGGCAGGAAATAATGCCTCTTCTATTTTAAGAAATTTTCATGAATCTTGTTTTAATAAAGATCGTTATTTAAATCACTTTTTCAATGAAGAAGAAATTTTCAAACCAAAAAGTTTAGCTAAAATATTATACGGAGCAGGTACTAATGTTTGCAATATTTTTAAGAAGTTACATGATCATTGTTTCGATGCAGCTGGAAAGAAAACAAAACATTTTAAGAGTCTTATTAAAAACACCCCGCCAAATGAGATAATTAATATACTGTATCAAAAATTTAGAAAGTCTACTTTAATTGACGAATAACTTTCAGAATACTTTACTATTGGGCTATTTGTTAAGAAAAAAACACATTAAAAAACAATTTTATAGCACCAAATAATATGTAGATATTCAAAAATAAAGAAACGTTCGTTTATTTAATTGCTCTATTTTTTATTGTAGTGCTAAGTTGAATGATTGTAATTTTTCCACGTGGCAGCAGGTGATATGGTATGGTGCAAGTATGAAAACACGACATTAATAAGACGGTTTTCCTTAGACTTTAAATGTCTATATACGTGCACGAGTTGTATATGAAAACGCAATACGAATTTAAAGCTGCCCGATGAACTTTTGTCATTGATCAACAGAGTTTTAGAAATTCTGTAGAATAACACATATCTATGCCTTTCTTGTTTTTTTTTCCTAAGCTATGTTAAATTGCGAAAAAGACAATGGATTATTTCTTTTTTCAAATGAAAAATAAAAACCTTGTGGTAGTATAAGGAACTTCGTATATGTAAATGAATGTGGAGTTTTCTATTTCCATTATTTAATAGTTGCGATAAAACTTCCATTTTGTGCTAATAAATATAATATATCACACGTATCAACAGATGGACACGATGCACATACATATTTCGTGATTTCTCCAGGCAGTAGTATGCGATCTTTTTCTAGAGGAGATTTTGTTTTTTTGCATTTTCTAATTCTCAAGCAAATCATTACAATTTTCAATTATCGCCTGAAAGTATGAAATGTATTTCATTTTCGTTATTCATGGACCACGTGCATGCAATTACATCTACGCAACATTTTAACTTTTTAATTTAATTTAAACTCAGCATTTGTGCGTAATCACATTGCGGAAGACTCCCTTTACTTTGTTTGCTACTAATTTGTATGATTTTATCTAGTCTAGCATAAATATTATTAGCTCTTCACCCTTTTTAAACCTATTACAACGGCACTCATAAATTCACCAACAGTTGACAATCTGCGAACTGAATGCATCCATTGACTCCAACATTCTTAAACTTAACGAACATAACCAGAATAGTTTTTTTGCGCGCAACATAAGAGTTATCAAATGTGCTGCTGCATTAAAATTCTTTATTTTCGATATAATCTCCAGTTAATTTTTATAGCATAGTGTGTTTTTCATTCTTCTTAAAGCGCAAAATATATTACATAAAAAAGTCTCTCACAATTTTGCTTTGAAGCTGCAGAAAATTGAAAAGAAAAAATTCTCATCTACCGCCCAGTTGTCAAAGTGTTTATTTTTCTTTAGAACCGCGTTTGTCATGGCGGCGTCATAAGAGAGCAATTTATATTTTGTGATAAAAATAATTGTAAATTGCACATATCCTCAGTATTCTTACATCCTTATTAATTTTGTGGCAACAATGTTATAAAGCATCGACGATTAGAGCAAACAAATTTGAAGTCTTAGCTGCCGGAGTGTTTATTTTCCCCGGGACCACATACTGTACATGTCATGGCGGCGTTATAAAGAAAAAAAGTCGATGTATCTTGTTGAAAAATCCGTAGCTTATTACTCAGTTTTCAGAAGTTAATATCAGAAAAGATGGCGTAAATATTTCTAATCAGTAATCATACAAGAACCTCATTATGTCGAGTTCGGTGTTTGTGGAGTCATCTAGACCAGCTAGCGAATCATTGCTAAACGGTGATGCTTCTGTGACCAATGCAGATTCTAATCTTGTAGTTGTGTATGGAAAAAATGGCATTAATGTTGATCGTGAAGGACTGGAAAATTTAATTGGTATGCGTCATATTTTTCCGTCATAATTTATACATTTTTGAAATTTAAATTTTAGATGAAAAAGCATTGACCTCGATCAGTGTGATAAGAATAACATCTCCTACCCCCAGTATGGAAGAGGAAGAAGCGGAGGAAGTAAGAAAACTTGCTGAAAGGAATGCAGATGATGACGAAAAGAGCGATTCTTCACAAAATGAGGATGAGGAAGCCGAAGATAGTGATAGTGAAGATGAACCGAGGACACAAAAGCCATCTAAGGGTACAGTAAAGGATCGTCCTGAGATAGTTGGGTTGACTGTTGAGGAATTTTATCCTCCTGAAGCTGCGAGGGAGTTAGCTAAGGAGATTTTAAGTAAGAACTTGATACATAGTTCTCATTTAAATGTGTTTATCGCATGCGAAACTATAAACCTGTTGTTTTAGAATACGCTGGCGTGACACCACTTAAGTGTAATGTAGATTACGAGTTCCAACGCTATGTCATTAAGAACGACCATTGTTACACACCATACACGTCTCCATCACAACTGATTAAGCAAAAAAAATCGGAAGATGATGAGGACAAGCAACAGATGTCTATTGCAAGGAAATCGCTAGGAAAAGTTCCCACAGTTAAACAATATCTGAACAAACGGAAGATTCTGAAGGATGAAAAACAGCGCAAGCTAAAGGATAAAGACAAGGCGTCGACATCAATTTCAGATTCAGACGGTCTTGCCGAGGTTGAACGCCAAGAAGAGGAACCCGAGGAAGAGGCAGGCGACGAAGTGGAAGAAGACGAGAGCGAGTACTCAGAGGAAAGTGAGGAAAGTGCAGACAGTGACAATGACCGCGATAGCGACTTAGACTTTGACGTAAACAATCGACATGGACGCAAGCGAAAAACAACGGGACGTCGACGCAAAAAAGAAAAACAACGTGCCCGAAGTGTCATGATGCAGAAGCCGGCACATAAACGTCGTCAACAGAGTCAGGACAATGGTCACGATGAAGAGAAGGTTAATCACACATCTCTCAAAGTTAATAGGCCGCAGATCGATATGAGAAAGTCTACCAACGCATTTGGGTCATTCAAAAGTGTTGCTCGAAAACAAGTTCCCGATGTTGTTGAAAGTCAAACTATATCAACTATTCTTCCCCCTCCAGTAGCAACACCTCCTCAATCTAAGCCTCTGATCAATATCCAGTCGATTCAAGTTATTCAACCCGCAAGCCCTGCCACACCACAATCAAGACCACATGCATCTGACTCACTAGCAACGTCAACAAAATTCGAACACACAAAAATGCTACCTGCACCTCCTGTCCCGAAATCTCCGCAGATCGTGAAGGAGCTAGACATAAGCAAGGTCGTGTCGAGCAGTCCAAAGGGGGGATTCACCGACCTGAGTACACTACTATCGAGGTCGGATAACATGCAGCCAAATCTTAAGGTAACTGAAATCAAAGCGGAGAAAACGTTATCTTCACCATCGTCAAAGGGATTCATGCCACTGGTCATAGAAAGTGCGGTGAAGAACCAGTTACCTGCACAAATATCGATTCAAACGCATCAAAGCTCTTCGGAAATAGCGGCGGAGAACGATAAGCAATCCGAATTAATAGACTCGATCGTGATTCCATTGGAAAAGTCGTTCAACTCCAGCGAAAACCCGGCCATCAAGGAGAACAGTATCCCAGATTTAGTTAAGATGCTTGAGAGCACAGAAAAAGCTGTTCTTGAAAAGACAAAGCTCTCCTCTTCATTCGCTCAGTCCGTGGAAGCAATAGATATTGCCAACGCACCGCTTCTCGAGACCCCGGATGACGAAATTCCGGACGACTTACTACAGCACGTTGTTGAGTTGATTGAGGGCAAGAGCTTGCAGGAGGCTGTCGAAAAGGAGGTCCTTCAGCACCAACAGCAACAGGAAAAACTACAAGCCAAGCAAATGCAAGTACCGATCATGTCAACAAATTCAATTGGTCTCCATCAGCCTCCGCGACAGCCACAGGTCATGACAACGCCAACACCCGCAAGGCAACCAAGAAGTATTATTGAGGCAAGTATATCAAACACGCCAACGCCGACTTCCTCCCGCGACACCACGCCGACCCCGTCTTCGTATAAAGCCCAAAATGTGGCATATGTGCGAAAGGAGCCAATTCAAATCGTTCGTGGAAACGGCCGAGTTATAACTTTGCCACCCATAGAGGCACCAACCACACGAGCGAAGCGCAGGGCGCAAGCGCAACCCAGTGCCGACACGTCCTCCTTCAACGACAGCGAAAGTGGTGACATTTCTATGCATTCCGATACGTCGATATTCTCCGAAATTAATATCGCGGATAAACCAGAAGTTCTCCCATTGGCAATGCCAAAAGAACGAACGCCGGCAACAAAAGCAACTGTCGGCAGGAAGAGGAAGGGCGGCCGGGCGTCGAAGCAGCAAATGGATGAGATGAAGACGGGCGAGGAAGAGGAAAGTCAAGAGGACGAAGATGAGGACGATCCAAACAAGTAAGCTTTGCAGTCTGTTTATTCATCCTTCGTATTTGTAACGTATTTGTTTTTTTCTAGGTTATGGTGCATTTGCCGACAGCCACACAACAACCGCTTTATGATCTGCTGCGATATGTGTGAAGATTGGTTCCATGGGACTTGTGTGAGCATCACCAAGGCCATGGGCATCGAAATGGAGCAAAAGGGTATCGAATGGACATGTCCCAAGTGCGTCAAGAAGCAAGAGGCAAAGAAGCAGCGCAAAATTACCGACCTGTTCGACAAGAAAACTTTGGTTCAACCAATGCCAAAGTTGGATGACTTCCCAAAACCTCAACTGTCCATCACCACTGCCTTGGAGATACAGGCGCCTAAAAAGTTGCCGTCTGATTTAAAAAAATTCGAACCACCATCTTTGTTTAACTTCGCCAAAATCGAAACACCCAAAAAGGTGCACCCGCGACAGGAACATGCTTCTTCTGTTATTATTCCTGGCACACCTGATGTAGTTCAAAAGAAAATTACGGAATACCCCTTAAAGAAGACCCCTGACGTTGGAAGCGCTACTCCAAATGCGACAAAGAGGATAATTGTCATCCAATCGACACCCAAGAGTGTGGGAAAGACAATACCAACACCGAAGGGGACACCAGCTCCCTCGCCGCTACAGCATCAAACTCTGAAATTGACAAAGGTTGCAACTCCTGCTGAAAAAAAGCAATTTGTTGTTGCAAAGATGAACCAGCATACAAAGAGTGAGACAGAACAGTTGTCCGCTCATCACCATTCGATGCAGATGGCGACACCGCAAAAAGCAGTCGTTCTCCCAAAGACAGAGTCGTTGACCTGCATTGTATGCAAGAAAAGCGCTCGAGCAAACTCAATTTACTGCAGCGACGACTGCATTCGAAAGCACGCACAGAATGCCCTCAACAATGCCACGAAGAACGCAGTCAAAAGCCCAGAACCACCGACAGCGTTGACTGCAGTGAAATCTGGTCCGGACGAAAAGAAGAAAAAGAGCAAGGGTCTGTTCGAAGACCTCCTCAGCATGGCCGACAGAAAACCAAAGGTCGAAAGGGTAAGTCACAAACAATGAAATTTCGTGGAGTTATTTTAAAAACATTTTTGTCAACGCAGGTTTACGTATTCGAAAGACGCACGGGCAAACTTTTGACTGGCAACAACGCACCGACCACACTTAATCTCAAAAAGTGGCTTCAGGACAACCCAACATTTGAGGTTGTGCAACCTGGAAGTCCGCAAGCAATTGAAATCGAAGTGAGTCAAACATACAATCAGTCCGTCGTGGACAATAACTTTAATACTTTTATTTTTAGAAATCGAAGCAAAGGGTTCGTCTGGGCCTTCAGTCACCGACTAGCACTCATATGTTCACTCCCGTCAAATCTGACACTGCTTCCACACCAATCGCTTCTGTACCACCTGTTTCCCCGATTATCCTGTCTTCGCCCCCTCCTCTGACGACGAAACCCGCAAAAACTCCAGAACTCCACAAGATAAGTAACAAACCACTTCTCAGTCCAGGCGCTCAACAACGTTCCTCGACACCAAAGCACTTCCAAAAGCACACACCGCAGGCAGGCACGAAGCAGGAAAAACCCGAAAAGGAAAAAGACAGATCCTCAACCCCGTCTACGCCGTTGTCAGCCGCGCCATCTTCGTCGCACAAAGACAAGGTTAAAAAGCAATCTTCCGTTGAAAAGGAGAGTCCCCCCGCATCAGCTGCGGGTCGAAGCGACTCGAGTGAACCGGTACGATTGAATGTACGGCGCACTCTGAAGGAGCAGTTGATGATTCGAATGAACGAGTTGAGTGAGGACAAACGGCTTTCCAATGACCAAGTGGACGAGTTTGTTAAGGCAACGGAGTTTGAGATGTACAGACTTTTTAATAAGGACATCGGAGCTAAGTACAAGGCAAAATACCGCTCCCTGATGTTTAATATCAAGGATCGCAAGAATGAGACGCTGTTCCAGAAAATTTGCGGAAAGTTAATCGAACCGCGGCAGCTTGTCCGCATGTCGCCCGAAGAGATGGCCAGTCAGGAACTGGCCCAGTGGCGTGAGAATGAAGCTAAGCACCAGCTGGAAATGATCAAGAAGTCCGAGCTAGATATGTTGTCGTGCACCAAAAATTATGTTCTAAAGACGCATAAGGGGGAGGAGGTCATCGAAAGTAAGTCCACCGATCGGGTGGAACTTGACATCAGTATTCCCGTGGAGGATGTCGTAACGGTGTTGAACAACTCCACCGTTAGCAGCACGACAGAGATCGAAGCGTCCTCCGCGAACCCAAGAAAAGATAACTCACTGGAGTTGGACAGCAGTTTGACCATCGGACAGGAGACGGTGTCGGCCGCAGCGATCTCCAGTTCCGACAAGAAGCATGGTTCGAGCCGAGAGAGAGAACGCGAACGGGATAAGCGCCACAAGAGCAAGGATCGTCATCGTGAGAAAATGCGGAAACGCAGTCGAAGTAGAAGTCGAGAACGTCGTCACAAGAGTAGTTCACGCAAAGACGAACGGCGCGACAAGGAGGAACATGGTTTAGTGAAAAAAGACCACGATTCTGCAATAAAGGTTGACAAGCCGCTGGTTACTTCAAAACCGTTGCTCTCACCTTCGGCAGTCAAGCCGTCTCTTTCCCCCAAACCGCAGAAAGAACGTGAAGGCGCTAAGAAGAACCCGAAGACTCCGATCGAGAAGTTCAACCTCATTGATCAAATCCTAGAATCGACAAAAACCGTCGAACAAGCGGCAAACATCGTTCACGACAGAGAGTCGTCTATTACTGCCAACGCAGCGTCGCCCATGACACCCGCCCCCAAGTCAAAACCACAAAGCCCTTCAGCGCTAGACAGTGATCAGGAGCCGTCGAGCACCGTGTCAATCTCAACGCCTCCTGAGGACCCATACTACAAGTATTCGTCGGACGGGCCTGCCACCTTGTGGACCGGTCCGATTAACATGATAGACGTTGCTTCCTTCAACGTGAGCATACAAACGGTGAGCGGTAATACTTACATGCTCAGTAAAGACCTTCCAGAAGAGCTAGACGTTGTTGGTCGTATAAGCCCTGACACGGTATGGGACTATATCGGAAAGATAAAACGAAGTCCGAATAAGGAAATCGTTATCATCCGGCTGGTACCTTCCTCGGAGTCCGAGAATATCGCCTACACAATTCTTTACAAGTACCTGGACAAGAGGAAGCGGCTGGGTGTTATCAAGACCATGTCTCCGAACATAAAGGACTTTTACATAATGCCACTGGGCGTTGGCCAACAAATGCCTCCCGTCCTGCATCCGACAGAGAACTTTGAATTCTACGAGGACATTATGCGACCCGACATGTTACTGGGTATCGTCATTCGCATAATGGGCAAACGCCATTCAAACTCTGCCATGAGGGTAAATCTCACCACATTCCAGCTTTAATTGCATGGTTTCATGATGTTGTTTTTTTACAGATACAGCGGAAGAAGGAAGCCACTGTGATATCAAATCGAGTTGTCCCGTCGACCTTGGATGGCGAAGGCACTATGAGCTTTACACCGCCAGGCAGCCCAAAGCAGAGAGGCGACGTCAGCCGATCAAACGTTGGAATTTCTAAAGGAATCCGGTTGCCACAAAAGCCAGCAGATGAGGACGACATTGACGTCGACGCCATTATTAAGGCACCAATCACTGCAAAGAATACATTCAAAGGTTTGCCCCGCTTAACACTTATTCGTGATGTGACGTACTTAACTGCTCATTTTTAGGACATGCTCAAGCACCTGCCAAGAAGGATGATGCAGATGAACCCTACTCTCCGGGTGGAAGCTCCGACGACGATGTGCAAATAGTACCGCTGCAAGTGAGGGATGACGACTTGAAGCGGAAGATGGACGATATAAATCGTAGAATCGAAGCTCAAAAAATAGAAATCGCTGGTTTGCTAAGCCATGAACAATCGGTAAGTTTTGAAAGTGCAGAATGGTGAATTCAGAAACCACCCAATGTCACAGTCTAGATAATCTATTCATATCATGGGCTGCTACGGTAACCTTTCAAATAACTAAAATACTAAACACATTTACATTTTGCAGTCATTTGCGTCTGGGTCAAAACCTCTTACCCCATCACTGGCGAATATCTCGATCCCATCAAACCTTCAGCAGATATTGGCCAGTATCCAGAGCAAGCCTGATCCACCTGCCTTACTGTCTCCCTCATCCAAGGGTCCGTCGATGGTTCCACCCCCGCCAGTCATTGGTTCAATTGCAAGGCAAACAGTTCCAAACGATGAAGAATACGTTCCGGAGCCTCCACCCGTAATGATGAACTCAAACAATATGAGGGGTAAGAATCCTTTCAAGACAAATTGATCCAGTCTTAACCAGCAATCATTTGCTCAAACAGGTCTAAGTAACCGATCGGACTCGAAGCCCAGTCGCCTAGCTCAACTGAGTGAAGCAGAACTCCTCAGCATGGTGCCAGATGACATTGATCTCGACTCGAGTAGCAGTTCATCGCAGAAGAAGGACACATTGGAGCAGCCTCCCGAAAAACGCCCTAGATGGTCAGAACCACCACCTCCTGGTCTCGAAGGCGAATACAACTAGAGAAGAACTGTCAATCCCTAAACTGAATTACTTTCTGTTATTGTTTTTTTTTTTTCGAGAAATCGTAAATCTCAAATCAGAACATTCAAGAATCCTGTTCTCTTTCTACTCTATTGCTCACGCCGTTAAGCATTGCCGCTGATGAGATTATTTCATTTTCTTCCCTCTTGTTGTAAATTTAATCAAAAATCCCACATTTCTCATACTTCCATTCAAAGTTATTTTCGTAATTGTTAAGTAGTGTATGCATTTAGTTGTAAAGGCATTAGACAAGGAACACGCGCGAGCCAAAGGCTCCCGATATAAAATATTTAATATTTTAATCATACAGATAGCTGAGAAGCAATCCATCAGTTAATTATGAACAAATCATATTTTACGAGCCTCGGAAAGGCAGAAAAACGCAAGAGAATAGTATTGAAGTGCTTTCATTTTCTTTTAATGCTGTGTTAATTGAAGTGACGTAACGAGAAGTAAATGAGGAAAGGAACAAACAAAAATGTAACCCTATTGTAAAAAGCTAACAATATTTATAGTAATTATTGACTAGTGCTTAAGAGAATAAACACATAAAACAAATCTGTTTGATTGTTGTAAAGTGCATTTCAGCGAAGTTTAATCGTTAGAATCCCCATCATCTTATTGTGGAATCATGTGTGTACATACTTAGATGCTCTCACGTTATATCTTATATGTGTAAACCATGTATG
The DNA here is from genome assembly GCA_955652365.1 of Eristalinus aeneus. Classification (NCBI taxonomy): domain Eukaryota; kingdom Metazoa; phylum Arthropoda; class Insecta; order Diptera; family Syrphidae; genus Eristalinus; species Eristalinus aeneus. Next base: position 4,879,753 of record OY019130.1, on the reverse strand, counting down.
CACAATTAAACTCCGCTTAAGGCACTCGCAAGGATTGAGAGCGCTTTCGTTCGAAAGTCTTTAAATGTTTACACGATCAATTAAAATTAACAAAAAAAAACATGAACATATAAACTGGTAATAAAAGTTTAACTGTATAAAACAATGAACACAAGTGTGTCTATATTTATGCTGAAACTACGTTGAAGAAGTAAGAGGCTACAAACAGCGTTGGATTTTGCATACTTCTGTTGCGTCAATTGATACACAGCCATGAATGATGAATCGCGTCCAATGCGCTTTCAGATGGAATCCGATTTTAGCTCTGACCTGGGCAAACGTCTGGGAACATAATCAGTATGCAGCTTTGAAATTTGAAGTCTCTTGTTGTGTTGTTTTTTTTCCTTAGTTACTAACAACACCGAGAGATGATTTATTTATATTTTTGTGCGCTTAATGAATCTGATAAATACATCAGAAGCAGGCTGCAGTTCAATTTTCCTTTTCTTAATTTTTTTTTTTAAATTGGCGTGCCTTAAAGGGATTTTTTGGTACTCTTATGTGACCGGAACTAAGTAACAGCATGGGCCGAAGGTAGCCGAAGTCACAGCACGGGCCGAAGGAAAAGGAGGAAAAGGAGGCTCCGTGCACATTGGTTTTATGTAAATGCTGGTGGATTGCAAAGATGGGGAAAAGTTGGGCCTGAAAGAGCATTTCATATTCGTGTAGTGCACCTAAAGAACGAGTTTCTAAACTTTATTCTGCGTTTGAAGGTGGGCTTAAGGGCGAAGTGATGAGTATTCCTAGCGAGTTTAGAGACTCGTTGCGGGTAGATTCTTGAAGGGAATGAATGCAGCTTGCTAACTCATTAGAGTATTTGTTAAATTTTGATAAGAGAGTGATAAAGACGCAACATTTCGTCGATAGTGAGGTTTATGGCTCGCTGTTCTAGTGTACGTCGTGACGTAATGTCTCCCTTTTACATGTTCTTGCCTTAATCCAGAGAATATTAACTGTTGCAAAAAAACTTAAAAATTCTGTATCTCTAATTTAACATTATTTTGTCAATGAGGAAGGAGATGCACAGCTTCACATCTGTTCGATCAGCTGATTTCTCCTTTACCCATCAAAAGTTTCCCTTATTGGTCCCTGTTCTACATAACAACATCATACACAAAACGAGTGATTGCTGCAGAAACATTAGTCACCATGACCGTTCTCTTCATTCATATGTTTGTCGCTTTTAGCTTTGATATTAATGTTTTCGTTACGCAATCAATGTTTTCCCAAATCATTCCTTATACCTTTCACAGGCAAATTAAAAGGGTTTTCCCTTATATTAAAGAAACACGCCAAGCCGAGTTATACGTTTATTTCCAACAAACCTATAAACCTACGAATGCATATTTTATTGTTTATATTATACGAATAAATTGTGCTATGCTTAGGCACAGGGATCGTGTTTCGAACTAAAATGTGCACATGAAATCTTCGGTCCATTGTGTGTCCTCGGTATGGCGATGCGGAAGAGCGAACCCTGCGGCATGCATACACATATCTTGTATTGAACACTACCAGTCCTTATGCCGAACTCTGTGTTGATAATCGGAACCTTTTCCATGTCGAGGAACACGCCATCCCCCGACTCCAGTACAGTGGCTCCTTGTGTAGAATTGACTAGAATGTTGCTCTCGGCTACGAACAGAGCGCTGAGTCCATCAAAGTTTATGCCTTCAGAGCCTTTCACATAAATCTTGCTTTCACTTTGTATGCCCAATGGTCTTCCAATTGGACTGGTAATTCTGCTCACACTGATTGCTTTGGCGTTCAGGTTGTCAGCTCCATTCGGAATGTTGTAATGTGGCCTGTGTGTTGTGAAAATTGCCTCGCCACTATGCGAGTCCTTCACCTCGAAAGCATTGACTCCCTTAAAATTTATCCCCGACTTGTCCACTACCATTCTGCTGTGAGGTTGCCCATTTCTGTTGATTTTCACTGAGACGCTTCCATCATCACCCGTTATGGTCACTGGGACATCTGCGAAGCTGTCGATTTGTCCTCCGCACTTGTTATAGATCCGGTCAAGGTCTGTGAGCCCATAGAACTTAACGATTCCCTCCTCGGGAATCATCTCCATACCTTGAATTCCCTTTCCCAAACGCAGAACTCCAATGATTGTCAGAGTAAGTATCAGATTGCCCACCGTCAGTATTAAAAGCAACGTGACCACTGTCCAAAATGCGAAGGTGTTCCGGCCCTTCACCGTGCTCCTAAATTCAGGGTTCTCGTTGTATGTTGAGAACTTTTGGTCGAGGAAGTACTCGGAACTTCTTTGGTGATCCCCTTCCATTGGCATGGCGTTTTCCGACGGCACTTCTTCTGAATACGATGGCGATGGACCGCGAATAAATGTGTTTTCGAAATGTTTTATCATTCTCACAGAATTCGCAAAAAGAAAATTTATCAAACGTTGAGAAATTTTTGCTTCTCCCAGGCGGGGGTGGGAATATGAATTTTATTCGTTTTTGACACTGAGAAAACGTACGGAAACGTCTCCGACTGAAAGTGTGTACCTCATGAAAAATCGATTTTCCTTTCTGTTTTTTTTTTTAACGAACGAGAGTTCAAAAATAGACTGAGAGGCGAGATTTCTGTTTCGTAAACGAGTGTGGTGTACACAATATTGGGAAAGTTTATGGCAGCCAAAAGTGTGTAACGAAAATTAAGCGAGATGAGAAATGAAAACATGTTGTAGACTTAATTACAAATGTATATTAATTGAATAATGTCGGAACAGTTTGAGAAGGAAATAGTGGAAGTCAAGGAGTCCTCGTTTCGATTTCTAAGTTCGAACGGTTAGTTACAATATTCACGCAGCGTAATTATCTATAATCTCATTTTGGAATGGAATCTTAAATGTTGCACAAAGTTTTCAGCATATGGACAATATTTTTTCAGACAAGGGACACCTTTTAAAAACCAGAAATGAATATTGCGAAGATATCCCTGAATTCGAATTCCAAAAAGAGTTAGTAGTCGAGGACCTTCTGATTTAATTTGAATGCAGAGCTTCATTAGCCCTCTATCTACCTTGAAAATATTTAGGGTGCCCTAAGGCAATATTGTAGTTTTTGTTTTCTGTCAGAATATTCAAACAAATATGTGTGCACATCGACTCTCATACGTCGAAAGTTCTAAGTTCAATTCCTGGACCAAATGCCACGAATTTTTCATGGCACCACCTCTTTCGAGTTGCTGACTACGCTCACAGGGTAACAAATATGTCTGAAAAGCTTCTCAAGCTTCGCCGTTCGGGGTAGGCAAAAACTGTAGGTCCTTCTAGGCGTTAGAGAACAGAAGCGCGCAAAACACAAGTAGTTGAGAATGAAGTTAGCCGCTGGTCCTTTTGCGCCAGAAAAAAGTGCACTGTGCAAAATAATAGCATTGTGTTCAAACTTGTCACAATTTTGTCACTATTTTGCTAATAACTTTTTCCTATCGTCTTGTAAACACATTATATTTATGGCACAACATCCTTATTCTATTCGCAATAAAGCCTATAAACAAGACATGAAAAAAGTGCATTCTGAACTTAAAAAAGACCCGTTATCCGAAACAACACCGAATTTCAGTGTGTGCAAAATAATAGCACCAATATCAAAAATTCATAAATATGAAGCAAAAGTCAAAGTTTTTTGTTTTGATTTTTTTTTTATTGGATTAGTACTTGGTTGTATAACCTTTATTTTTGATCACAGCGTCACAACGACGTGGCATGGAGTCGATTAAGGCTTGACATCGCTGAACAGGGATATTCCTCCACGCAACCTGTACAACATCCCGTTTTGTAATTGGGTTTTGCTTCATATACAGCTTTCTTAACATCTGTCTAAAGGTTTTCATTGAAATTCAGGTCCGGAGACTGAGGCTGGCACTCCATAACTTGAACTCCATTGCTTTGGAAAATTTTGTTGGCAAGTTTGCTCGTACGTTTGGGGTCATTGTCTTGCTGTAGAAACCACCTAAGAGACATATTCCACTCTGCGTCAGGTAGCATGGTTTCCCTCATTATGCTGACATAAACTCCAGCAGCCGTCATCGGTTTTATCCAAACAATGAGACCAGTACTATAATAGGAAAAGTATCCTCAAACGTTAATTTTTATTCCGCCGTGCTTAACAGTCTTTATAGTACTCTCCGGTTGAGACTTTTGGTTCTTTCGCCTGCGAAACAAATATCCTGGTCCTAGGAGGACCCTATTTTGGGCTCGTCCGTTTATAATATATTGCGCCAATTAAAGGACTCCCAGTTCAGGTGTTGTTTTGCAAATTTGGATTGTTTTAGCAGGTTGATTTTTGACAGTAGTGCGACTTACCTGGGACTCCTGGCAGGTGATTTCTTCTTTACCAGCATTCTTCTTATTGTTGATGTCTCCACGGGTAAATTTAACTCATCTTTTATTTTCGTAGAGTTCAAAAACGGGTTACGTTGGACTAATCTTACTATTTGCCGTTCACCGGCGGGGGTTGGTTGAGATTTTCTTCCTCTTTTTTCTTACTGTTGAGCGTATTTTTTGGCATTTGCGATCATTTTATTTGAACACCTAACAATTTCACTTATAAATTTTCAAGTACTACCCTCTGAAAGCAATTTTTTTTATTAAGGCACGTTTCTCTGGAGTACAACGCACACCGCCACCCATTTTGCCATATTTTCCTAACAACTTTGCAATTTGAAATATTATCTTAAAATAATAACAATTATGTGTGTATAATTAGTTTATAACCAAAAAAAATAAAAAGACTGGTGTACACTTCGAAAACATTCCTCAGAATGACGTGGTGCTATTATTTTGTACATTTATATTTGACTGTATTTCCGGTAACGGGACCTTTCTTAATGACAAGATGCGTTTTTTTTTTTGTCTTGTATATGGGTTTTATAACTGATATAATAAGGATATTGTGCAATAAATATGAGGCTTCTGCCTGTCCATAGGCAAAAGTAATTAGCACAATAGTGACAAAGTCGAACACAGTGCTACTTTTTTGCACAGTACTGTATGTGTATAGTGGTCCTCTAAAATTAAAAAACTTGTAAGAAAAACTTCCTAAAGCTAACCATTGTTATGCCGAAAGGCATTTTCTTTGCTTCGATTGGCTATAACAGATGAAAACTAACCTATTTGAACAGTCCCAGCATAAACATGCATACATTTCTACATTGGATACTCCAAACACTTATTATTCCTTAATGCATGTACTTATATATGTATGTAATAATAACAATAATTAGCTGGCGCCCCAGTCCACAGGAGGACCGGAGCCTAGCCTCATCAACTCCTCGTGTTGTGCGCGCTATTGTGTTCCCACGAGCAAAAGGGTCCTAAATGAACTTGCGCCGTAGTAGGTCTCGTGTCGATTGGTCGAAAGAAATGCTCCAAAAATCGCGGTGCTTCAAAACACGTCTACGCTTATGAGCCCGAAACTAAACAGCAGTCGACTGTCCCGTACGTAAAAAATAAAATAAGAGGTCAACGTTTTTCGACACCTGAAGAAGCGGTTGATGCGTTCAGAATGCATGTTTTGGAGATACCTTAATCAGAGTGGCAAAAGTGTTTCGACAATTGGTTCAAACGCATGCAAAAGTGTACAGATCTTAGTGGGGAACATTTTGAAAAACAATAAAGCTATTTTCGATGATTAGTATTTGTTTTTGTTCTCTAATCCCGAATATAAAAGGCAACCCTCGTAATTCCATTCCATGCTCCACTCAAATATAAACGTTTTTGGGATTATAAAATGCAGAATCTGGAAGGAGAGGCCAAACATTTTTCTAACTGCGACGGTTTTTAACTCTGGAATTGTACCGAAATATAAAAAGCTTTTAATCACATCTCAACTTCGAAAAAATATTGGTCTTATAAGTGACCTCTTATAGTACCACAAAACTAAAAGTAGCAGAAATGACTAATAAACTGATACAAAAAAACTATTTGAGCTTCGTTAAGTTCGGTTCTTGTTAATATTATTTTATTGTAAATTTAATTAAATTGCACTAATTGTTTAAGCCAAGCAATGAGGACCTCTTCAACAACTCTTTATGCTGTGCGTGTAATTATTCTCTCACGAACGGTGATTTATGTTGACCTCGAATAGCTAAGGCTTTCCGACTTAGAGAATCTATATTCGGCGATGCACTCGAACAAATAGGCAGAATTTTTCCTGACTTCAACTCACCCATGCTCTTTCTTATCCAATTCAAATTCCAAACTCTCTTCAGCACATTTGGAAAAAAAACCTTTCCACATGCAACAAAGCTAACGACTGCACCCATTATTAAATCGCCTCTACATATGTGTGTACGTTGCTATGCTTAAACTGAATAAACTTTCAATTATTGACAAAACAAAATGGAAACACATTAGACACAAAACAAGGAAGTCAAAAATTGAGCTAACATTCTCTATAAATCCGTGCACATTAATATATTTTCCAAAAAAAAAAAATACATTTTCAATTGATTTCAATTTGCAAGTTTGTTGTGCGCCAAGATGTCTAGCGCCAGTTACATTCAAGAAATCGCCGTTTCAATGGGACTGTGTCCAGAGAAGGGTCTGCCAATGGCCAACGAAGAAAACAAGAAGATTCTTGCATTGATTGATGAATTGGGTGAACAGAAGAATGAGTTGCAGGCGGTTCTTCAAAATTTTAATCAGCGAGCCGAGAGGCTTGTCACTCATACAAGGAATTCGGAACTAGCCCATAACCAGAATATGGTATGCATTGGAGAGATTGAATGGTGTTTCCTTATGCCTTGTTTTGCTTAATTTCAGAAATTACTGTTTGCTTTTCAAACGGATCTAAGGACCGAACAGAATTTGCTGCGAGTTGCGGAACGGGAGAATTCAAAATTAAGACTTGACTTGAAAAACATTGACCAAGAGTTGGAAACGCTTAATCACCACGAAAAATCGACGGAAAGTAAGATATTCAATTAAAGAAAACCATTTACACATACCGGGTGCTTCCCTAAATTTTTGGGCTTCAGGCATATTTATGAATCCTTGATGGATGACAGGTAATTCTTAAGGGGGTTTAAGAAAGGAATTTGCTTTCTCACCAATTATTTCAGTCAATCATCTTTAAGAAAACAGTTTTTTACTTTGGGGTCAAAAGCATTTTTTTGCAGTGATATTGCAAAGTAGTCTGGCAATCAATCTTAGGGTTTGGATGCACATGACAGTTCAAAAAACTGATATAACGGGGCAAATTAACGCTCTGAATACTGTTTAATTTGCAAGTCAATGTGCCCAAGTCCTGCCAAAGTTTGATCATGTGGACAGATCCCATCATTTCAGCTCAATGTGGCAACTAGCGCTCTGGTTTCAAAATCACCATTGATTTGTAAGCAAAATAAATTGGTACCGACCAATGTAAGACACTCACAGCTTCGTTAATGGTTTCTGACTCACAGTTGACGGTTCTTGCCTAGTAACTGTCATTCTCAATAAAATTAAAATAATTTGGAACGATAGTGTTGCTGCCTACTTCTCAAGGAAGATGAAGGGCAATAGCCTACCCAAACGCAGCCTACCATTTAGCGGCTAGTAGACCCAGGTGTTGAGGGAATCTGACTGGAAGTAGCAGCTTGACCAGAGGCTATATTCTGATGCCACGCGGGGTCAGGTGTCCCTGGAACTTCGGTCCCAGCCTGACTGTGGAGCAGGCCTCCCTGTGGGAATATCGTAATGACTGTGGTTTAAAGCCCAATATCGCGGGCAGAGCCGAAATAAGTGTACTGTACTTACTATTCTAGTTGCTTGTAAGCCCGAAACTAGGTAAGGCGATTTGGGGACTTTCTCGGCTCAATGTGGAGTCGCATTATCAACCAGCTGCCGCGACCCAGAGAGCGGCAGAGGTTTTAGGACGGCCTGAATCAAACCAAGGTTGGGTGTTTGTCTCTCAAGCATGATCTCGATTTGGAACTTGGGTAACTAAGGCGTCTAGTCTTGCGTTATCTACGACTCTTGGGAAAATAGACGGCTTATTAAGATTAAAGTAATCACGTAAAACCAAATCCCACATCTACCGACTGAAGATAGCAACTTTCGTTTCCTCTCTGAATTATCTCCTTCAATGACTTTGAAAAAGCGATCCTTTCTGAGATTCTGTGCATGTTGCATTTTTACTTTATAGGGTGATTTTTCTACAATAAGGCCGAATCAAATTTTAAATAAAATTGGGACAATGCCTTAAAAATGCATTTCTGTAAATATTGTGGCGATTATTGTGATCAGATTGTTGCATTTGACTTCATATGTATTTTTGAAGAATTGTCCACTTACCGAGCAGAAAGCTACACTCGTACATTCACAGAATATTCCTGACAAGACCTTCTAGGTAATGGGGATACTTCTCTTAACTTCTTAAACAAGGCAGATCCACTTATGTTGTGAATGGGGTTAATTGGTTGGGTATATCTGTGGTCGTTGGGTATATCTGTGGGTGGAGTGCGACGCTCACACGCCGAAGGGTCTAGGTTCGATTCCCGGCTCAACACCAATTTTTCAAATTTTTCACGGCACTACCTCTTTCGAGCTGCTGACAACACTCAAGGAGTATTGCCGTTCTGAGTCGCCGCCGAAGGGTCTAGGTTCGATTCCCGGCTCAACACCAATTTTTCAAATTTTTCACGGCACCACCTCTTTCGAGCTGCTGACAACACTCAAAGAGTATTGCCGTTCGGAGTCGGCAAAAAACTGTAGGTCCCTTCCACTCGTGAGAGAACAGTAGGGCGCACAAAACGAGTAGTTGATGAGCAAGCTAGGCCCTGGTCCCCGTGTTGACTGTCACGCCAACAATTATTATTATATCTGTCATCGGAAAATTTTTATTTGCTATCCCTAATGTTCTGCACAGTGCGACGACTTTTTCAAACTGCGAACTAAGAGCTGTGCAGATTCATTGGCCAAAAAACGTTTGGGCAACCAAGTAAAAACATAAACCAGACAGTGTCTTTTTAATTATTGTGTGGCTGTTTGGACAAGTTGAATAAATAAAACGACTACTTATCTTCTTCTTCCTCTTCTTTTAGCGCTACAGTCCGGGGTGGACCTGGGCCTCAACCAACATGCCTCTCCCGCCAGCACGATCTTTCGCCAGCTGCCTCTAGTTGCGCACTTCAAGTTGGTTGAGGTCCTTCTCCACTTGTGTGCGCCACTATAGTCTAGGTCGTCCTCTGTTTCGTTGTCCCAATGGCACGGATTCAAGGACTTTTCGGGCCGGAGCAGTGGTGTCCATACGCTCTACATGGCCTAGCCATCTTAAGCGTTGTATCCGTAGACACTTGACCAGGTACATCGCATAGAGTTCATCGTTAAATCTTCTCCTCCAAATGCCTTAAACGCAAACAGGACCAAAAACCGCACGCAAAACTTTTCTCTCGAAAAGACTAAGGGCTTCCACATTCGCGGTGGTCACGTTCAGGTTCCCGCGCCATAAAGTAGGACTGAGATGATCAAGCTGTTATATAAAGCGAGCTTAGTCCTTCTAGAGATGGCTTTATTACTCAATTGCCTCTTGAGCCTAAAGAAACAGCGATTGGCAAGAGTGATTCTGAGTTTGATTTCGGTACTGATGTTGTTGCCCTATTCACTTTGGACCCGAAGTAGACGAAGTCCTTGATTACTTCGAGGTTTCTGCTGCCTAGTGTTGCGCTCTGCCCGAGACGTCGAAGTTGTGTGTCCTTTCTTGATGACAGCATCAGAGATCAATACCTTAATGGTTTCTGGACAGCATGTACTTCGCTTTGCCCTCATTTACCACAAGACCCATTTTTGCTGCTTCCGCTTCAATCTCAGCAAACGCCTTATTGACGGTCGCTGTATTCATCCCATCACGTCAATGTCAGCGTAAGCTAGCAATTGATCTGACTTTTGGAAGATCGTGCCTCTATTGTTTATTTGTGAGCTACGCACGACCTTCTCGAGGATGATTTTGAAGAACTCACCTGACAGCGCGTCGTCTTGTGCAACACCTTTTTTAACATTGAGAGTCTAGGTGAGCTTGTTATCGACTTTGATGAATCAGCGGGAGTTCTCCATCGTCATCCTACACATCTGAGGAGTTTGGTAGGAATGCCAAAACTAGATATGACACTGTATAGCTCGTCACTATGCACAGCGTCATGTCACTGGCGGCCCTAAAATCGACGATAGGTGGTGAGTATCGACTTGCACTTCTTGAGTCTTTTCCAAGTAAAGTCTTTCTGCGGTAAAGTGAAGATATCGTGGACTTCTCTGGTCTGAAACAGCACTGATAGGGACCTATCAGGTTGTGGCAAAAAACTACTCTTCGAAGACCCATACTCATTAATAATTTGATTTTTTTGGTGGAGAGCTCCTTTCTTTTTTTCCGCAAGAATTCCTGTTCACAAAGCAATGTCAAGAAGATAGAAAAATGTTGTCCAGCAGTGGCTTGGAATTATCTCAGCTGGCGATCCATAAGTATGACGAACATTCTTATTTTCGCTTTCACGTCTATCGTAGGCTCTTCTCTGCCGTCCACTGAAAATGTTCTTTCTTGATCAAACTTAAAATAACCTTTTCCCCATAGATGATATTAAAAAGAGAAATAAAACCATTAGTGAACTGAGCAAACGCATAAGCTGGATAAAAACGGCATTAGCTGAGTGGCGACAATGCATGGACGAAGGACACGAGGCGAATTTGCTTATCGAAAAATACTGCAAGCAAGACCTGAAGAAGTACCTGGAAATCGACAACAAACGGCGAGTCCTCCAGAATACAATCAACAAACAACGCAAAACGCTGGTCGATATGGTTGAGGAGCAAAAGTCCCTTGAACAAAACTTGGACCGCACTGCGAACCTCTATCGGAGTGCTCACGCCGAGCGCAGAGACATGGTCAACACGTGGAAATCATCTGTGAACCACATGAATCAGCGGGAGAGTGACATTCTTCAGATAGAGGCTGAATGTGAAAAGATTTTGAAGAGCTGCCAAGTGAAGGAGGCCGAGTTGAAGGATGAGGAGAAAAACTTAAACAACATGATCGCCGGTAACCGTGAGGTGGAAGCAGATATAGATGAGCTTAACGAGGAGATATCCAAGCTGAGGGAACGTCTGCAAGCTACCATTGATATGGTTGCATTGCGAGAAAACGAAGTAGGTGACAAAATATTTAGAATGACTATCTTTTCCACTGTTCAATTGACTTTAGGTTGACATCCTGAAGAAGGAATTGGCGGGTCTTGCTCATCGCGTGGAAGTACAACGTCAAAATAATCGCAGAGATGTGCAACGCAAAAGTGACAAGGAGCTCGAGTTAGAACGTTGCATTGAGCAGAACAAGAAGCTTGAAGAGAATCTTAGGATTCTCAGCAATAAGAACATGAATGCACAGGAGCGTCTGCGCATGCTGGAAGAGATGATTGAGTCGGAGGAACGGACCAAAAATAAACTTACACTTGAAACGAATCGTATGAATGATCTTTTGTTTCGGACACAAGAACACTTAAGGAGGTTTAAGGATGATGCCAGAATTCTTGAAGTAAGTCTTCTTAAGAAATTTTTTGAAACTATTTCTCAAAATCAAACGAAGACCTTGTGTGCTATGTTGGAAAACTTGCTACAATAACCTTCCTAAACGAAAGTTGAAACTCTACACTCAAACATTGTACCGTTCGTTGATAGCACATACCTTCATTCTTCCCTTTAAACGTTTATAAAATGCGAACAATTTAATGAAATTCTTTCTGTTAGGTCGAGAACGGAGGTATTCGCTTAAACATGACCACAATTGGAACGCAACTGAAGGACGCAAACAAAACGCTGATCACTAAAACCGAAGAACATTACGATTTGGTATGAAGCCGTCTCATCAACCACAACAGATGATTTACCGATTGATTAATATTTTATTTTCAGTCACTAAAAGTTGTTATTTTTGAACGACGCATCGGAAAGATCAAGGGAAGCCTCGTAGACCCCAACGAGGAAAGACAACTGACACTTCAGTTGACCCAACTTGAAACATTCTATGAGGAGTTATCGAAAACTTTAATGACTCTCCAAGGACAGACGTTGAAACTGGAGGCTGACATGAGAAATCTAACGTTGTGCTACAACAACGACATGAAAGAAGTCGATTTAATGGTGTGTCTTTCTGACGTGCTAGTCACGTTGAGAGTTTAAGTGCTTCTTCTTCTTTCAGAACTTCAAGATCAAGGAAGTTCAGCTGTACTGCGAGGGCGGTCTAAAAAAACATCGACAGGCAATAAGGGAAAATCAGGAGAAGATCGTTGAATTGAGTATTTTGAAAATGCGGTTCAACGAAATGGAACATCAGAAGACACAGTGCCAAGACCGCACCTATAATTTGGACAAGCATCGTCTTGAGATGAGCAAGAGTATCAGTCAGCGGATGGTGAACTTAAAAGCGCAGTTTGACCTACTATACCTCAAGAAGAAGCATCTCGCCGAGGAACTAAGTACGCTGAGATGTGACATTGGCGACAGGACAATAAAGATTGAAGCCGCAAAGGCACGGTATGAGATAACAGCCAAGCTATTGGGAACAAATGATGATGGATCCCTGGTAACATGTACACAAATGAAAATTGAGAACGCTCAGGAGAAGCAAATGCTTCTGGACGAAGGAAATCAACTGAACGCGAATGTGTTGAGGGCAGAACAGGAGATTAAGGCAATGGAACACACACTTGTCTTGATGAATTCGTCGAACGAAATGTATCGACGAAATTTCGAGGAACTCGATGAGGATGGTAAGATGGTTTGAGTTTCCTTTAAAGCCTCATTGACAGCCTGCTCTCACTCAGCTGAAGATCTTCAGCAACTGAAGACGCTGCAGTCTGAGTACTGCACGCTTTTAACACAGCTTAAGACCCTGCGCAATCGAATCATACAGCAGGAGCGCCAAGTGGAAATTTTGCTTCAGGAAAAGGAAACTCTGGAAGACAACATACAAGACATTTTTAGAAAAAGGTAAAGTATGTGAATTAAGCATTCTCCAACCACCGGTTGAGTTTTTAATTTTTCTTTTTAGAATGGAAAACAAAGAAATGCTGACGAAAATTCATAAGGAGATTCAAGATCAAGAAGTCAAAATTCAACGCGCGGACCGTGAGGCGAAAGCGGCTTGGAAGTCAACACGTCAGCGATCATTTAGCTCAACATTCCTGACAAATTTCAATAAGGAATTAGAGCTGCAGGAGCTCGAAAAACGCAACAACACTGGCCTACAACTATTCGCAGATCTCATCGATTCCGACACGGATATTGCACCTCAAGCTTCGAAATTGTTGTATGCCCAGGGGCTTGAGTGTCCTAAAGCCCGCAAATATCGATCGTATTCGTACTCCTGGCGTGGAGAATTTCAAGAACTTTCTTCCTCCTCAAAAGGTAAATGTGCAGGATCTTTTCCCCCCAAACTAATTGAATTATTTTCTCTTTCAGAAGCCCTATCATCTCGCTCGAGCGAATCAGTGACGAAGATGTCTGCATCGACAAGGGCTAGCGTTGTTACAATCGACTTTCCCTGCCAGAACTTTTCGTCCAAGAGAAAATGAAATCCCACCGAGCACTTACGTTGAAGGGAAACTTTTTTATTAATACATGTCTCTTACAAACAATAAATGGGAAAAACAATTTTTATCCAAATTTGTTCATTCTTCGTCGGAACCACTACCAGAGCCCGACCCGCTGGGTGACCCACTTCTTGACCGGCTTGGCGATCGTGAGCCAGAGCCTGACCTCGATCCAGACGGTGAACGCGAGCCGGACTTGGACTTTGAATTCGATCTAGACCGAGACCGAGACGGAGACTTGGATCCACTGCGGGAGCGAGAGCGGCTGACTGACCTTGATGGCGAACGGGATCCTGAGCGGCTGGAACGAGAACCTGAAGGACTTCTGGAGCGAGAGCCAGACTTGCTGCGGGACCGGGAACGGGACTTTGATCGTGAAGGGGACTTAGAAGCTGATTTAGAGCGGCTTCTTGATCGGGAACGCGATTTGGATCCGGATGGTGATCTGGAACGAGATCTGGCCACTGACTTCGATCGCGAACGTGACTTTCCATGTGACTTCGATCTGGAGCGAGAAACGCGGTCTTTTTCTGTTTGGGCAACTTCGTCTGATGGCTTCTCTTCGGTTGCCTGCTTTTCACTTGGCTGAGACTGCTCAGTCTCCTCCTCTTCATCTTCCTCCATTTCTTCATCCTCGTCGTCTTCGTCATCATCGCCCGGTGGTTCAAGTTGCTTCTCACGGTATCTTTGAATACGATGTTCGTTAGCGTCCAACGGACGGTGCTTGACAACCAGTTTCGTGTTGTTCGGCTGCTGACCGGCTTTTACTCTGCGCTTGCTTAAACGCACTCTTGTCTCCAGTTCATTGTAGTAGACGCCGTCGTTGCGCACCACAAAGAAATAGTTCTCCTCGTAGCCCTTGGAGGCTTTGCTCTTGACGTTCCAGTTGTACTCCCTGGCGATCTTGTATTCGTACTCCTCGTCGTCCTTGTACAACATGTTATTGGCGAAGTCCTCGCGACGTTTTTCTAGAGTGCTCTCAGTGGGCAAGAAGTAAGCCACGAACTGTTCACCGCTCTCGTCCATCACACCACGAATCATAGCCTGAGACATCTCTTCAAGCTGAGCGGGCACATTCTTTCCAGTTGGAGCAGGGTCGCTGTCAAAGATAACCTGGGCGCATGGGTACTTCCAGTTTTTGAAATCGGCAAACACCGGCAGGATTTCAGTGGGCACCAGATTTGGTTTGCTGTAGTGCTTCGTAATCTCCGTCTTCGAATCTTCAAAGGTTTTCTCGATCGCCTTGATCTGTGCATCCCGATCCAGATAAAGGGTTTCCTCACGCAAACTTTTCTTAACGTTATAACCGACCTTGGCTTCGATCTTTTCGATATTTTGCGGTTGGAACCGTGTCTGTTCGGTGGAGATATATTCAGACTTTCTCAACCATGACACACTTCGCGAATGTTGTCGTGAACGTATCGAATCTTGCGGTGTGTGGACATCTTCTTCCAAAAGCTTCTCGTCGGCTGGATCTAGCGTTGCATAAGCGTCGGCTTGATAGAGATCTCTATTGATCAAATCTATAGTCACTCCCAGATCGTGCTCGGTCAGCACTTCGTATTTGTAGTTGCGCTCCAACGAAGTCGGGTTGTATTGCACAAAGCGATGACCGTCGAATGGGTACATAAGAAATTTTAAGTCAAATGGTATATCGGGGAGATTGTTGCTATATTTGACACGGCAAATAAGTTCCGATCTGAAAATAAAATCGAGAAATTTGAGAAATTACTTCCAATTTTCGCTTGATGTTGGCACACACTCACTTCCTCTCGGTGGGACGCGGCGGCCTTTTATCTGTTGCCGCCGCAGCATTGCCGTTGTTGATTGTTGGCGGCATTTTGTTTATATTTTGGCGATCAATTTTAATTATTTATACATATGCACATAAATAGAAAAATTAAAGAACTCTTATTTAAAACCGAACTGTTGTAGTAAATAACAAAATTAAAAGGTAGGACGAGCGTGCGACTTGCTGTGAAATTTAACGCGATGACATTTTTTACCTGACACATGTAGTGGTAGATGTCAGTGATTGGTCGAATTAAAATGGATGCATTCAGGGCGAACCTTCTGTACTAAAAAGTTATTTTTCAAGAAACATTAAATTTTTAACAAGAGGATTATCAAATATGTCTAATAAAGGAAAGAAACTAACGTTTGAGAAAAGATCAACATACTATTTCTATTTTTATTCGTCGTCTACCCTGAACACGAACCATTCGAAATAAATTCATTGATTAATCTGCCACCAGTAGCACAAACCACCCAGCAGACTTCATCAACTCCGTCAATCTCTGTCAAAATAAAAAATCGATTTTCACAAAGAATCAGTGGAGATGTGAGAATTGTCTCGGCAAAATAAGTTCGTATACATCTTTTACATAAAAATTATGCCTAAAATCTCCAGCTTTAAACAAATCTCAATCACAGTGCAAAGAATATAAAGAAACTATAAATTGACCAGTATGGATTTTCCACAGCAAGTTGAAGGTAAGGAGAGAAAATTGTCCCAACAAAACCAATTCGGAGGTATTTTTTTCTTCATCTTCATTGAATCGTCGTAGCTCACCCTTCGTTTATTCTGCTGCAGGTTTCAGTGTTTCAAAAAAAAAAAGAAAACAAATAATCAATCGTTGCATAGGAAAATTTGTAGCCACTTATTGATTTGCAACTTCAATCGCTCCTATTGTCAAGTTCTTGGTCAAATCTATATTCGGATGCGTTTGCGACAGTGTTTTCTATGTCGAGAAATTCTTTTGTCCTCGTTCTGCTTGGTGGACTATTCTGCAAAATGCGTGTTTCCTCTTATTTTTGGGAAACATTGCAATTTGATCTAGTGCCTTTGTACTATGTGAATCAATGTCTATTTTAAAATGTTTCGCTGTGTATACATTAGTCATTCATATAAACTGCGATCAGCAGTCAATGGATTTGTTATATCTGTTGGTAGATACACAATTCGAGATACAATCTTATCGCTGTGTCAAAAGCGGTCAGATAATGATTAGTTTACTGGCACGGTCTCCATGTGAGACAAGGGCACCTACAAATAGTAAACAGATTTCCCACTTACCTACTTATCAACAAGACGTGTTGTTTTCTTGTTTTAACCGTGCGATCTACATTGTTGGGATATTTTTATTATTTGTGAATATTCTCTTTTGCCAAGTATGTAAGCAATATTGGAGAGTGGAATGTAAACACAGATCTATTGCATAATTTGTTTTGTTATGTGTGTGGATGAGGTCGTTTCGTCCTGTTTGTCTTTGAAGATGTCGATAAGTAACCATTAAAATTACGCCAAATTCCACTCAAAAATGAATTGAATGATCCAATCCAATTGCTTAATAAAAACAAATAAAATCATTTTATTGAAACAATTTGACTTCAGAGCAGATTTCAAGATAGTTCCAAACTATTTAAAAATGCTTGAATCTAATTCGTAAAACTTTGCTCTCTGTGCTGCATCAAAACCGCATAAATAAGTAGGAAGATAGTTACATTCCAGAAACAATGCATCTTTGCATTGTTTTTCACTCCGCGAACAGTTGCAGAACGTGTAGCCGTACCATTTTTGTTCGTTCTTGAAACAAAGTGTTCATCACTCTTCAAGAATTAGTAGAATTCTAACAACCTCAGATGCTCCACCAGTCACTGTCTTAAAAGGCAATAAAAAGTTTCAAAATTGCGAGTTATCTCTTCTCTTCCTCCTTATGTTTTCAAAAGACACTAGAAGGCCATTCATTCATCCGAAATTTTTTAACAATGATAAACAATTCTTAAAGTAAATTAAATTTGAGTCTTAAAGTTAAAAATCTCCATTAACATCGATCAACGTAGACGGTATGAGAGTTGATTGTTCATGACAAAAAGCAAAGATTGAATGATTATATTCCGTAAACAACTTGTTGACACATTAAATGCTTGAACATAATCGTTAAATAAGATTAGCGAAATGTAAGTGGCGTGCTACCTAGTTCTCATCTTTGCGAAAAGTGTGTGAAAAAAGTACTTTTTTCTGTTTGTAAACAGTCTTTATTCGAGGACTGGGTATTGTGTTTTGGTTTGGTACGTTATGTTGATTCAGCTGATGTTTTTGCTCAAGCTAAATATTTTAGCGACACAAAAGCTATTTGCACAACAAAGAAAGAATATTTTCAAATATTCTCTTATTTACCACACTGTTTTAGTTCTGAACTTTGTGTATTAATTAATAAGTGGGCACAAAGAAGTAATTGAGTAGCCAAAGCTGATGGCCTCTTCAAATGCGACAACAACCAGCCGTTCACCTCTTCAGAAGTTCTACCTATTAAAGCAAGAACTACAAAATTTATTGTCGGCACTCAAATATTTCTTCCATAGGTGCACACTATAGATTGTAACTCTAATTTTTCGTTCTTGTCATATAGGATATTTTTACCCTCTTTTTAAGACTTCTTATGATTTTCCACAATGTTTCATGAAAGAATTTGCGAAACCTGGCTGTACATTTGCTCCATTATTTTAACCTTCCAATATTTTGTTTCTTTTCACAATCATTGGAAATCAATTTTTTTTCATATTATATTTTCAACAAAAAAATCAAGTTTGGTAATCATTTCATTTTCTTCTCCTCATTTCTTTCTTCCCAAGTCAACATCCACCCAATGTCCATCTAGTTTGAACCCTATTTGAATTAGAAAACACAAAAACAAATGCTTTTTACAAATCAATACATACCAACTTCTATTCGATTCACTTAGAAATATTGGTTGAGCGACCCATGACCTATGATGTGGTCATGGAATCGTTGTTCGAACGGAAAAAGACTAAATTAGATAACTGCAGTGCGGTTGGCTTAACCACTGCAGCCCTCACCTCGTCCGAGCTGAAAATGTCATCGAGCTTGGGCAGCAATTTGGGCGACACAACTCCCAGTGATTCTGGTGTGCAAATGTTGGACTCTGAGTCCAGTGAATTGATGGTCGACTCTATAACCTCACAAACAGGTTTTGATTTTGAGGATTTGAAGCCAGCGGCTGAGACAGAGCTGCAATCCAACCAGTTACCAGATCTTGTTCCGAATCAGGTGCTATCGAAGAACAATCAAATCAAGCGGAGTGACGTAGACAACTCGAATGTGACTGAGTTTGAGACTGCGTCACGCGCCGATGATGTTATGACCGCAAGCAATTGCTCCACATTTGATGCTGAAAATATAGTTTATCGACGGAGAATAAGGAAATCGCACACAGCTGCGAAGACACCTAAGAAAAGGGTGTCCTTCCACGAGGACATTTTAAAAAACACACGCACAGATAACATACACATTGAACACGGATTCGTGACGTACAAAAACGGCAGGAAGTCATCAGCGGCATCAATGGCGGGAAGGTATTCATGGTGCTCCGAAGGAGATGCCGGTGGTTCAGAGCTGTGCAGCCAGGATCCTGATGAAACTGAACGACGCGTGGTCTACAGGAATGCGTGTTCCGATGTGCTGGATTATGGAAACTCAGACATCTACGAAAACAGCGACAGCAACTACTTAAAGTACGACAATTCGGGCGTGTTTGAATATCACCCGCAAATGGGTCAGAAGCTGAAGCACTCCGAGGCTGCCGGAGTAAATAAGGGTGATCCAGGGCAAGTGCTGTACAAGTGTTCCTGTTCCAGTTCGAACTCCAGTTTGGACTCCGACGAGATGGACAAGAACTCAAACAGCCGGCCGAATTATGCGCAGGCAAAATCCAACTCCTGCGATTGCATTGGTATGAACCACACTAATAACAACTTCATCAACGACAATTGCTATTTCTCTGAGCCGAACATCGGCAACCTGAACGAAAGGAAGTCAGTGTGGAACAAGGAGAAGAGACCAAAGACTAGCTGCTTGAAAAAGACCAAGCGTCATACAAATATCATCCACGAGCAGGATCTCAACACTAAGGTAAAGAAGTTCAACGTCCATGACATGAACAACCTCATTGACAACAGCAAGATGATATTTGGCTCCTTGAAGAGTATCTTCACTATACCGCTCCCGGAGAGGGGTGTTCCCGAGGGGTCAGAAGATTTGCAATCTGTTTACGAATGCGTCCCTGAAGCAGAGTGCCCAGTGAAGAACTTCTCGCCCATTCGCGCAAAACCATTCCTTAGCAAGAGCTTGGATGGGTCGAAAGACAAGAACAAATCTAAATTCGTGCACAACGTCGACGAGCAATTGCGACGAAAGAACGAAGAAGATATGTTCGCTCCGACGCGTCAAAACAGCTCTGACGACAAAGCAGTGCACAACAAAGAAGCGCATGATCAAGATCAAGCCAAGAAAGATACACCCGACGCGCAGGTGGTCGTGGGAATGAATCAATTTCGTAATAAGTTTATCATTAACTGCGAGAGCACAGTTTTCGAGCACACGGGCGTATCATACACGTTCGACTCCTTCACCTTGGACAGTGATGGCAATCAGGTCGATGCAGCGAACGCTGTGGAAAAGATAACTCCGATTGCAGAACCTGAAGGGGATAAAGGCGCGTTCATGTCAGTGCCTAATGTAAAGCAGACGTTTGCCAACATATTCCGCACACTGAAGGAGACAGCCACTTCACCGACTGCAAAGAAAGACGATTACGCCGCAACTATGCTGAGCAGCGTAGTGGGAGATATACAGAAGGAAGAGGTCAGGCAGGTGGGAGCTATGACAAGCGCGAAGTCGTCGGCGTCTCTCAGTGAACCGTCTGATTCAAAATCGATGATCTCCGATATGACCTCCACAACAGCTTCGTCTTGGCAGAAGTCCGGGCGTTCCTCGCCTAGCAGCAGCAAGTTCGACGTTCGCAGCAGCGTAGAGAAGCAGAATCGTCACCTCCCGTCACCAATGAAGAAGCGACCAAGCGGAGCATGTCTTCTCACGACAGTTCCCGCGCGTTTTGAGCACCCTAACCGAATGAGCCCAGACCTGTTCAATGGGTACGCTGGCGGACGCGGTGGCTGCGGTCGAGACTCAAAAAGTACGATCCTCAGCGAGGAGTTTGACGACATTCTGACTATCACAACCGATACGGACAAGAACGAAAGTGATATAGTTATAGTGGACTATCCGGAGACATCATCAAGCGAGCAGTGCGATTATGCTCCCCCCGGAGCGCAAAATAGCAACAATTTGCTAAAGCCGCAAATGAAAACCAGTCTGATAAACCGATTCCTACGGAATGTAACACAGAAGAAGATTATTGAGACTACTATCAAGAAGAACAACTTCTTCGCTGGGAAGATCAAAAAGGAGCAGAAGTTGTTCTCTGGCAACCTGTACGTTAAAGGAGTAAAACCAAAAAACATTGATTTGATCGAGGATCTCAATGCCGAGATCGCCATGGAGATTGAAATGTCTGCCGCCAATTCACCGCGCCGTGAATTGGTAGGCATGGAAGCTGGACTTCCGGGAGACATCTCGCGTTTCGAGCTCGGCATTGGGGAGATCTCCATTGACATATTCAACGGGAACTATTTGCATATTTTACGAGACGCTAGTGAGATTCTGATGAAAGTAAGTTTTTCGATTTGACCCGAAACAAGATACCAAAATAATGTCCTTTCGCAGGTATTCAAGCTATACACTGGATACAGTCGAGAGGGTTTCATGACGCCGGTGCTTGTGTTTTTGACTGATAAGACTCTTTACGTGACCGATTTGGTGCGGAACAGATTGTGTTGCAAGTTTGTACTCCCCTACTCAGAATTGGATGTCATTTTGGTAAGTTTACCCAAAAAATTGAAAGAACTTTTGATTTATTTATTTTTCATTAAGATGGGACCATACGGTAACACTGTTTTACTCAGCAACAGTGACCGCGATATGCAGCAGGTTCTGCTCGCAGGTGGGCCTTACCCGGCAGACGGATTGGTTGCAAATTTGGAGCTATGTGCCCGTCGGGGTGGTTCTATTCTTCCAGCAGTGGGTCAACTTACTCTTCAACATCTCTCACCGCTGCAGGCGTTTGTGAGAGAGAACTCATCGGTTACCAAAGATGATGTTTGGATGTACTACGCGGTCATTAATGTTCCAGCCGGAACCTTGGGCATAGAGCAAGAACCACTGGGTCCGCACGTGAAGGGATTCCTAATGCACAGACGAATCAAGGAGCACGCAGTTAACTCTAGAGAATCGTGGCATCCTGGATATTTTCTACTAAAGTAGGTAAAAAAATGTCGATGAAAGTGTATGTATATGGGTGAACTAATTTTCAGGGCTGGAGTTTTATATATGTTCCACGATTCTACTCAGAAGCTACCAACATGGGCAATGGCACTGGCAGAATGTCAAGGAGCACGTCGTTCCCTTAAAGCTGGACGTCCGCATTGTTTTGAGATCCTCCTGAGGAATCAGCTCCTGCAGCTCGCCGCTCCGGACGAATATGTTGCGTCGGAATGGCTGCAAGCTCTACTGCAATCAGCCAGTGGGGTGGGTGTTAGTACTCGAAGTCATTTTATTAAGTTCTTGAATTTTCACTTGTTACCTATTTGATTTCAGTTATTTGAAATGCAAGAGAAGCACAAAACTTTAGGCTGCACTCTGGTAGTGACCCAGAACCACTTGATCACCCTTCGAGAGGACTTCACCGCACCTCTGAGACAAATAAACAAGAGTCCTTGCAAAACTAGCACGAACCAGGAGGCAAAAACTTCGTCACCCCTAAAAGAAATTTTTGAGTCAAATGTTGCCGACAACAATAGTATTGTGAGTTTTCTGGAATCGACCTGGAATTCTTTACATGTCCTTTTATTTTGTTCCGTTTTTCTGATGTTTTACAGATAAGTTCCGTTATGAGCACACCAACAAAAAATACAGGCCGTTCAAATTCTTCACTCAATTCAACACCGACTCGCTTGTCACAGGCTTCGCGGTCCACAATCACAACTACAACAAACTCAAAGCAAACTCAACCATGCCCCGATGAGCGCAGCTCAACAAACATGAGCAGTGTATACGGAAAGAATTCTGGAATTGAAATTCTCACGTGCGCTGACATTAAAGAAATGACAGGCATCAAGATACCATCCCACAATGACACATGGTGGTGTGTGCTGGAGTTCTCGTGCCAAGAGGTGCGCGAGAGCTCCGATGATTTGGTTATATTCTTCGCAAGCAGCTCGGAGATGCAGCGGTTCTTAAGGATGTTAGAGCAGTTATGGCAGGCCAAAAATGTAAGTTAAATGTATAATTGAAAAAAGAACCAGTTTTCGAGTTTTAGTTGGATTACTTCTTGAACTCTGCTAGGTTCTTGTCGTTAAATCCTATTCTAGCTATAGAAGTGTTGAGCATTATATGTTGCTGTAGGAAATTTTGATTTAAGTTTCCCGTCCCTTTCAGTCTCATCGTCTTTTACCTGCACACCTGTACTCTAAGTTTTCTTTAGTTTTTCGCATTAATCGTCGGGAATACGATTGAAAAAAAATAGTACTGGCTTTTTAAGGGTTAAGTTTCCTCTTTCTTGGCCAGAGACAAGGTTACATCCTAGGTTATGACCAAGATAGCTTTGATTTGATAAGATGCCGTACTTAGACTTCAATTTTCAAGTTACTTTATAAGGGAATGCGTCCACAAAGTCAACAAAGAAATCAGGGTATAGCTCATCATCAACTACTCGTATTGTGCGTTCTAATGTTCTCTCACACGTCTCAACCTGGGCATTTATAAAAGCGGATGAGGAAACCCTTGTTCTTTTCGAGAGAAACGTTTTACGTGCGATTTTTGGTCCTGTTTGTGTTGATGGCCTTAGGAGGAGAAGATTTAACGACGGAGTTGGCTGTACAGCGTCATGCGCCTGGTCAAGCGTTTTCTGATACAACGCTTAAGATGGCTAGGCCATCTGAGCCATTGAAACAGCAACAGATAAAAGCCTAGGATAAGGTGGCGCACAAAAATGGATAAGGACCGCAACCAACTTGTAGTGCCGAGCTGAAGGCAATTGGCGAAAGATTGTGCTGGCTGAAGAGACATATTGGTTGAGGCCCAAGTTCATCCCGGACTGTAGCGCCACAAGAAGAAGAAGAAGAAGAATGTTTTCTCACGAGTAGAGACCTACAGTTTTGTTTCCGACACCGATCATAGACGGTTATTGCTCATTAAGTGTTTTCAAAAGCTCGAAAAAAGGTGGTGCCGACCGTCCGTAAAAACAAACCTACACAGTGTCCATTTCTGTCTCTTTTTTGTTTATTTTCTAATTTCACTATTCATTTGCATTTGCTCCTGGCTGTTTATGTTATGTTTGGAATTCCTTGTTTGGAACACAAACACGTTCAAAAAAGTAAAACTGGCGTATTCTTATATTTTCCCTAATTGCACTTAATTCGTTGATTAATAAACTTTAAACATACTTCAACATATTTTGTTTTTACAGAATGATTTGTTCCCCATCACAGTGCTGGATGAAGATGACACCATATCAGAGCAGTGTACCGCCCTGTACATGGATATACAGCGATCGTGGGAACCGTTGTTATCGGCTGCACTCGGCTATCCCTTGTAAGCAGTCTAGGTGTATGTACCGTACGCGCTAAAAAATAAACAGATGATTGGTGGCTATTTTTCCATATTTTTGCTACATATACAGAAAGCGCATACATAACCCTAATCTTACTTATACGTATATATTAATCTAGACTAGGAAATACTCTTCTCTTTACAAGTAAACAAACCTACAGATAAATATCATAAAATTAATCAAAAATAGGACATGAAATTGAGAAACAAATAATTAGTTGGAGAACAAAATTGTTGAATATTTTTTTTATTTTTTATTTTTACCATTTTTAAGAATAGTTTTCTCTCTCTTATAAGGTTTAGTTTTTGTTTTTATTTTTTGTGATATTTTATTTCTTTTAATCGCTCTTTACCATTTTTTATTGTTTTAATAGCAAATTGTGATTTATTTTTCGTTTACCATAACAATTTGAAATGTCTGGTAGATTGAGACTCTTATTTTGATTTCAACAGCGCGTAAGTTATGTTAATATGAACATATACGAGGCAATGTATACATTTATAGTACATT
This sequence comes from Eristalinus aeneus, assembly GCA_955652365.1. Taxonomy (NCBI): domain Eukaryota; kingdom Metazoa; phylum Arthropoda; class Insecta; order Diptera; family Syrphidae; genus Eristalinus; species Eristalinus aeneus. Next base: position 4,855,106 of record OY019130.1, on the reverse strand, counting down.
TTAATTTTTAAGAACGAATGTGAATCATCTTCCAGAGGAGTTGTGTTTTCATTTTTTTACCTTTGCCCGAAAGTATTTTTCGGGGGTGCAATGTGATTAAATAAGATGTGCTTTGTTTTTTATTGAGTTGTTTACAACACGGAGGAGGCTTCATCAAAGATGAGCTGGTTTTGTTTTACTTATTTTACAAATCATTCCTGTTTCAATACATCACTTTTGTACAAAAGCACAAAGTCTTCAATGTATACATACGGATATATTTTTTGCCCTTTATATGTGTACGATATTTGTTACGATTAAGAATATGTTTAAGTAAAGATCTTCAAGAGCAAGAACGTAGAAATCAATTGAATATAATTTACATTGATGCAACTCGAGAAATGAAATACATTGAATTATGGTTTGAATGTAATTGACTTGAATACAATAACGAATGGAACAATATATATATATTACTCGTATATAACAACATATAAATATATTTACTCAAAAACAAATTAAATAAAATAAGAAGAAAACAAGAAGTATTAGCAATGGAAACATAAAATTATTGTGTAAGAACTTATGCTGCAGAAGGTCGATGTTTGAGTTGTTCTCCAGAAATTGGTGGGTTATGATTCGTTGTGATTTATAGTTTGACTAAGTGTGATGCTTACGTTTTAGAATCGATTAGATTGATAGCGGATTTACGTTAGACTTGTTGGTCACACAGGACTAAGAGTTAACAATTAAAGTGGTCTGATGCGAAATAGTTATTTAAACTCGAAAAAAGATTTGTAGTGAGAAGTGACAAGGGAGTGTGGTTGAATATTTTTTTTACGAAAATTTAAGTCCTTTAAAAGATGAATGGTTCACACAAATTGATATCCTTATTGTCAAAAGAATTCAAAATGTATTTTTATTAAACTATAATTTTAAACTTTCTTTATCGTTCTTCAGGACAAAGTTAGTAAGCGAATTGCTTCTTAAGAACATATTCTCAAATTTTGATATTTGGAGTTTGTTGAAGAAGTCTACTCGAGAGTGAACAAAAGCTTGCACAACATGACCAATATATGGAGTATGGTGACACCTTGTTTATTTATTTATGCTGTTGCGCTGCATATCAACAAAGATTAAAACCCACATCTCTGTAAATGAAATATAAACTACACGAGCGACCAGTGAACTTTTAGTAAATGTTACACAAACTGCAACTTCTTCTAGTATTTACATATGTTTAATCAGTCACGTAGTATCAAAACTATAAGAAACTAAAAATAGCAATATGCAGGTACGTCGAGTAAGATCAAACAAATGCAATTTGAAATTGTGTTGGAATATTTTGACACTACAGGATGAGAAAAAAGATTCACCTTCGCCAATGATGCAACAGTTAACCAAATAAAAAAGCACATAAAACAAGCCTTCCGTGCCTGAGAGAGTGTTGACTTCGTGGTAAATCAATGTTAGAATTTTTTTAACCGGTATTCTGTGTTTCATTGCAATGCAAATCATGATGTCTCAGACAAAATAAACGCTTTATAAGTTCAAAGAGAGAAACATTGCATTTCCTAGTTAAAACAAGGCCATTGTGAGATAGGATTCGAGAAACCTTTAGTTAAAACTACACATTAAGCGTATTAAGTCGCTCCAATAGTTAATTGTGACTTCAATAGAATGAATCATAAATTGTATACTCGCATAATAAAATTGACAATTGATCTTGAGCTTCCTCTTTTAATTCATTGTCAAATTAATCTCAAAAAGAGGTTTAAGAAGTGAACATAATTTATCCACGTCCTAATTTGTTAATTTGGAAATTTATACTGATACTACATTGAGAGGGTTGCTGTTTGTGTTTGTATGAGGAGGGCATAACGCACTTTAGCACTGTTCCTCTTTAAAATGGACGTACCAAATTATTAAGATATATAATTATTATCAGAGAGTGTATTTTGTACAATTTGAAATGAAAGTTCATGATTGTATGTATGTATCCTCATTCTTAAGAACTGAAAATATTATTATTAAAAACAATAGCCATACACGTAGTCTGGTAAATTTGAGGGTTTCGAACAGTAAACTAAAGAACATTGAATATTAAAAGGTGCAAGATATAAAAATCAGATGGAAAAAAGTTGAACGATATCAGGATTGAATTGAAATGCGAAAACCAGCTCGGTTGTTGTTCGTAACATCCTATGCCTTTCGATCGTTACAGAGAAATGATGTATGCATATTACTGATGAGGTATATGTCTATAACTTTTTGTGTAGTGCAGCAGTAATGGGTGAAACCGACAGAATTTTAAACTTTTCTTCAATGCCTTTCTTATATCTTAATATCCATATTGTGCGAAGTTGTGACAGAAGATAACAGAATAGGCGTTCAAAATAATACGTCTTTTTGATTACGTCTTGATGAGACAGTGTTGTAGAGAATTTTAAAACTCTTTAATTTTGTTTGTTGGTACATACGGATGTACCTGTATGCTTAAATGATACACTTTCAAAATTAAAACACTTTTACGACCCTTTTCCCGTAAATTTTTATTTTTAGTGCACTCTTGCAAAGGCTTTCTGTACAAGGCATACATCTATTGTGAAATCAAACTAGAATCTATCACAAAAATACTTTAAAATGAAAAACAACATAAATTCGCTTTATCTATTACTTATTTTATACAAAATGTATCTTATTAACTCAAACATTTAAACAATATAATCCATAATAATTTATTTAATCTAAAAAGAATATTTTGTACCAAAGCTTTAATCTATCTACAAACGAAGACAAATATGAACGTTTTCAGAGGAGTGTGAGCACTCACATTTTCGCATGTGATCATCGAGTGTGAGGGACTTGGTTAGTTGGTGTGAAGGAAGCAGCGTTGATGAGCATAAAGTAAATTATTTATTGAAGTAAATCTGTTAAACTTTTACATTTATGTTTACTATTAGCGAATATATTATAATATACAAAATATAAGTGAAATAATACAATGATATGAAGAATACTTTCAATAAACGTTTGTCATTCCTATTCGTTATAAGTTCCGTTTTTTATTTATCATTGATATGAGAGCTTTTTCTTGCACTTTTTTGTGAACATAAATTTGAAGCTTTATTTGCTCGCTTTCGCGAATCTTCTTGATTTTTCTGGGGACTGAAACACACAACGATAAGAAGGATAAGTAAGAAGTTTTGTTATTTGCATGTTACTTTGGTTGATTTTTGTTGCATTTTATAGTTAGGCATTGAGGAAGAGACTAGATGTCAGAGAATAATTTTCACTCCGAGGGGGCAGATCTGTTTAAGAAGTAAACTTATTCACAATTCTGTTTCTTCTTCTTCTGGCACTACAGTCCGGGGTGAACCTGGGCCTCAGCCAACATGCCTCTCCAGCCAGCACGATATTTCGCTAGCTGCCTCCAGTTGCGCACTCCAAGTTGATTGAGGTCCTTCTCCACTTGTGTGCGACATCTTAGCCTAGGCTGTTGCGTTGTCCCAATGGTTCTGATTCGAAGACTTTTTGTGGTGTCTATACGCTCTACATGGCCTAGCCATCTTAAGCGTTGTATCCGAAGGCGCTTGACCAGGGGCATGTCGCTGGACAGCCCATAGAGTTCGTGCTTAAATCTTTTCTTCCAGATGCCATCAATGTAAGCAGGACCAAAAATCGCAAAACTTTTCTCTCGGAAAGATGAGGGCTTACTCATCCGTCCATGTTACCGCGCCATAAAGTAGGGCTGGAATGATCAAGCTGTTAAATAAAGCGAGCTTCGTCTTTCGAGAGAGAGCTTTATTACTCAATTGCCTCTTAAGTCCATAGAAACAGCGATTGGCAAGAGTGATTCTGCGTTTGATTTTGGTACTGATGCTGTTGTCCCTATTCACCGCGGAGCCGAGGTAAACGAAGTCCTTGATTTCCTCGAAGTTTCTGCTGCCTAGTGTGGCGCTCTGTCCGAAGTTGTGTGTCCTTTCTTAATGACAGCATGTACTTCGTTTTACTCTCATTAACCACTAGACCCATTACCGCTTCAATGTGAGCAAACGCCTCATTGACGGCTCACAGTGTTCGTTCAATCAATGTCATCAGCGTAAGCTAGCAATTGAACTGACTTTTGGAAGATCATGCCTCTGGTGTTGCCTGTTCTACTTCATTCAGCAATCATATTATTAAAATTCAAAACTTACTTGACTAAGCAAGAAAATCAAACTGAAGATAACTGAAGATAACATAGGAAAGATTGGTCTATGGGTTTGTATGGAGTGGGTATAGTACACATCATCATTGTTTCTTGTCTTTAGTTCAAAAAGATTTGTGTAATTTTTGTCAACCTGATACAGAACGAATTGTGTGATTTAACGTAATCTAATGTTTGTTAATATGTATGGTGACATATATGCGAGCAACTAGCAACCTTTAAGTGCTGTCTGAAACTTAGAAGAGGGAGTTTCGTGACAGAAAACGGGAGGCGATCAATCCAGGTTCCTTTGGCGTGTGTGCCCAATACGCTACCTCGCTGGAAATAATAATTGTATGGCGCGACAGTCTACAGCAGGCCAGGGCCTAGCTTGCTCATCAAATACTCGTGTTGTGCGCACTACTGTTCTCTCTAGAGTAGAAGGGAGCTGCAGTTTTTTGCCGACTCTGAACGGCGAGATTTGAGAAGCTTTCTTAGACAGTTATTACTCTTTGAGTGTTGTCAGCAGCTCGAAAGAGGTGGTGCCGTGAAAAATTCGAAAAATTGGTGTTGATCTGGGAGTCGAACCTAGACCCTTCGGCGTATGAGCGTCGCACTCTACCCACTACGCCACGGCGACCACGTCTTATGCCAAAGTGAAAAATGAATTCTCAAGATTTCCTTATAAAAAAAATTTTTCACCAACACTTTCAATAAATTTCTAGACATATCCTTTTTATAAAATAAGCTAATAAATGTTATTAACACTTTAAAGTTTCTCCAGCAAATTGTATTTCTTAAAAATCTTTTTTTCCATTTTTGAAAAACTACTTTAGTAAGTAGATCAGTTCAAAATTTGAAAATATCCATGCAAAGTAGCCAAATTTCAGTGACTAGGCGGGTGTGCGGATTCACGTATGCTACTTACATTTATAAGCAAAAATTAACATGGAGCGCAGTTGTTACACCCCACCACAATAACTACAACAAACAGAAACCACGCACAGCACTACAAAAAGGCTTGGTACGACAATGGGGAAGTAAATTTAGTTGCTCAGGTGTGATTCAGACTTCAATATGCAACAAAGTTATTTTATATCATATCAAGCTTAAGAAAAGGCAGAAATTTGATGAAAATTTGATCATTAAAAATTTGAAAAACTCGTACAGGGTAAAAAATGAAATCGTTGATGCTTTTTCAATTTCATTATTTTCAAGCATTCGCATTCTTTAGCAAACACTGCGAATTTGTTGTACACCTAACCACCTCTACGCAACATGTTTCGTGATTTTTGAGAAGTTTCTGATCAGAAATAATACATTTATACCAAAACAAATAAAACCAAACCAAAGAAGTTCGTATTTAATTACCTTTCGTCTCTTTGCAGCAAACAGTTTATATTTGGCTGTCGCTGTTTGCAAAAGGTTTATAGCCTCTATCCCATCTCCGCATCCTTTTTTCTATTGAATCAAAGAGTCACTGAACTCGTAACTGAGGTGATGCAGCAAAATGAACAGCTAACCATTCCATAATTCCTAGAAAAAATGTGTACATATGTGAGTGTGTGCGTTCTCCACGGATTAAACGGAAGGTAGAGATGCGTGGTAGCTAATTGGCCGCAGGAGTGAACTATGATTGAGGGGATTGCGGGTAGTGCGTGAGAATTATGTGCTGCATTTTTCGCCGCAGGCAAAAACTTCCTCAAGATGAATAAACGAATGTTAATGAATCGAGAGAGTGGTGGTTTTCTTGGTTTTTGCTTGATGGAAGTACTCGTTGTGTCGCATCTCAAAACACACACACTAATACACTGCTCAGATGCAAAGAATTTTGAAAAATTGTTATACACGTTGCAGTCTCTAATTATTTACATTCCTTTTTAACTGAGGGGTGTTGCAAATCATCACTCAAAGAATTGAATACCTTGAAGCACATTAGAAATGCCTACGTTTCACGGCATTCTAAACTTTAAATTGGCAATTCTTAAAGCCTTTGTCGATGAAAATGATAAACATACTACCAAGAAATAAAGTATACCTTTAGGTAATAGAATGTTACAAAACGTGGACAACTCAAGGCTACTTAGTTTCCAAATGATGAAAACTAAGCCTACAGGCACCAAGCTTCATATCATAGCTGTTGCTGTGATTTGATTTCGATCACTGAAGGGCTCCCAAATACTTTTCTTCGGATTAAGTGTGAACTTGCGAATCGAATGCTTTTTGAGGAGGTATTTTCTGTTTTCGCTAACTTAAGAATACTAATAAGTAAGCTTTCGTTCCAAAATTCCAATCTTCTTAGTACTTTTGCTGAGAACGTTTATCACTAAGATTGGGCGGTAATGCAATGGACCAGTATTTGAGTCTGACCGCTCCAGTGTAGTTTATCCCAACCTCCAACAAAAAAAAAAGATTTGGCGGCCTTGACCACTATTTTGTTCCTCCGCAGAACACTGTCTTCTTCTTCACATTTTGTAAGAAATTGAGAAAAGTCATAAATTCATAATAAAGAAAAAATGTCCTTTTAGATGTAATTCACTGGAAAGCGTTACATTTATATAGAGCACATTTTCACATTTTGTAAGAAATTGAGAAAAGTCATAAATTCATAATAAAGAAAAAATGTCCTTTTAGATGTAATTCACTGGAAAGCGTTACATTTATATAGAGCACATGGGTATTTATTGTCAACTGTAAAGCATTCGCTCCTGTAAAGCAGTCTGTCTTAAATTCCAATCAATTCAGCTTCATTGCCACGGGTATACCAGTTATCAACATAAATATTTATTTTGTCGCAGTTCCTTGTGGTAAAAGAAATAAGAGGTTTTCGTTAGAATTAAGATGCAATGGGAACATTATACAAGCTGTGTATATATTGATTGTGGGGATTATATTCCGAATAAATTTTAAAATAACTCACAACAGAAATTTCTATCACAACCAATCAAAAAACTAAAAGAATTGAAACATTCAAATATGTCAGCGACAGCCAGAGTGCTAAAAATCAAGTCTAGTGCTTTTCCTTTCATTTTTCATATCCAAAATTTAAACATATGCACCCCTTGTGTAACTATGAACAAATAATTTATGCATACAATTCTATATTGCTTGCGCTGCATTAGGCATTTGGGAGAAGCATAGATTAAAAGTCATCTTTCAGTGGTCGTATTTGCCCGTACTTAAACAGAGAAATACTTGCCTCAATACTAAAACTGCCGGAATACATTCAATATCTATTAAATTACAAAAGTCAAAGAATAAAAGTTTTCAAAACAGCAGTTCTCGTTTATAACGAAAACATATCTCCGTCTTTGATGTTCGTTATAGGAATAAAGGTTTTTAGTTTTTAAGGGAAATACTGTTTTCACTTAGCTGAACGCAACGTATCACGTCTTTTCGCCTTTTTCTTGACACAACCTTATTTTTTTTGACGTGCAGTTGTATCTTCTTCCTCCTCTTCTCCTTCTATTTGCACTTAAGTTTTCAGATTTCCTTACATAGCTCTCATGATTTGTTTCCTTACATGATAGGCAACATTTCCTTAGTCTAACAAAGCTTACTAACTGCTCTTTTACGAACAAAAATTAATCAAGATCATGTGTCTTATTTAAATGCTTTTCCACACTTCTGGTTTGTCTTTAATTAGTATATTTTTTTAATTGAGAAGAAGTATTTTCTGGTACAGCATACACTGCAGTAATAGTACATATCGTAATCCTTGCTTGGGTGATGGTTTTTCTTTCATTGTCATTTGTTTTGCATTTTAATTGCATTTAAATATTTTTAAACAATATAATGCATGTATGCATATGTGTGCCAACTAAATGTATTAAGTTTGGCTTTTTAGTTTGTTACTTGTTTTAAAAACTTTCGTATTCAAACATATTCAATTCTATGTAGACATACGTCGATGGAAATTCGATTAAAAAACTCCGAAAACATTGGAAATTTGAACTCGAAGTTTTGTCCTTTTCACCAATAAGTGCTTCTTCACATGAATAAAAAAGGGTTTCCACAGTTTCATTTTTTAAAATTAAGTTTGAAACAATTTTCTTACTTTAAGAACATTGAATTTGGGTCATAGATATATATAAGGGTATTGACGTATTAAAATTAAATTATTTTAGTATATTTCAGAATTATTTTGTGTCCGTATAGCAGCTATTAAATACCTACTGTAATAACTACTGTGAAACTTCTTCTTAGTTAATTGTCCTATTATTTGCCTGAATTATTTTCAAGCTAGCGCTATTGTTTGGCTTTTGGATCCTATGAGTAGTATCGAATTTAAGTCCTTATCAAAATCCTTGTCCGAGTTCTAGTTCATGTCCTAGTCCGAGTTCATGTCCATGTCCAGGTTCTACTTTAAAGCCTAGTACAAGTCCTAATCCAAGTCTAAGTCAAAGTAATAGTTCCTAGTTTAAGTCCTAGTCCAATTCCTAATCCAGTTCCCAGTCCAACTCCAAGTACAGTTCCTTGTCTGAGTGCTGGTCCAAGTCCTAGTCCAAGTTCTAGTTCAAATCCTTGTTCAAGTCTTAGTCCAAGTCCTACTCCAAGTCCTACTCCTAGTCCAAGTCCAAATTCAATTCCTAGTTAAGTTAGTAGTAAAAGTCTTACTTCAAGTGCTAGTCCAAATGCTATTCCAAGTCCTAGTCCAAGTCCAAGTCCAAGTCCAAGTCCAAGTCCAAGTCCAAGTCCAAGTCCAAGTCCAAGTCCAAGTCCAAGTCCAAGTCCAAGTCCAAGTCCAAGTCCAAGTCCAAGTCCAAGTCCAAGTCCAAGTCCAAGTCCAAGTCCAAGTCCAAGTCCAAGTCCAAGTCCAAGTCCAAGTCCAAGTCCAAGTCCAAGTCCAAGTCCAAGTCCAAGTCCAAGTCCAAGTCCAAGTCCAAGTCCAAGTCCAAGTCCAAGTCCAAGTCCAAGTCCAAGTCCAAGTCCAAGTCCAAGTCCAAGTCCAAGTCCAAGTCCAAGTCCAAGTCCAAGTCCAAGTCCAAGTCCAAGTCCAAGTCCAAGTCCAAGTCCAAGTCCAAGTCCAAGTCCAAGTCCAAGTCCAAGTCCAAGTCCAAGTCCAAGTCCAAGTCCAAGTCCAAGTCCAAGTCCAAGTCCAAGTCCAAGTCCAAGTCCAAGTCCAAGTCCAAGTCCAAGTCCAAGTCCAAGTCCAAGTCCAAGTCCAAGTCCAAGTCCAAGTCCAAGTCCAAGTCCAAGTCCAAGTCCAAGTCCAAGTCCAAGTCCAAGTCCAAGTCCTAGTCCATGTCCTAGTCCAAGTCCTAGTCCAAGTCCTAGTCCATGTCCTAGTCCATGTCCTAGTCCAAGTCCTAGTCCAAGTCCTAGTCCAAGTCCTAGTCCAAGTCCTAGTCCAAGTCCTAGTCCAAGTCCTAGTCCAAGTCCTAGTCCAAGTCCTAGTCCAAGTCCTAGTCCAAGTCCTAGTCCAAGTCCTAGTCCAAGTCCTAGTCCAAGTCCTAGTCCAAGTCCTAGTCCAAGTCCTAGTCCAAGTCCTAGTCCAAGTCCTAGTCCAAGTCCTAGTCCAAGTCCTAGTCCAAGTCCTAGTCCAAGTCCTAGTCCAAGTCCTAGTAGAAGTCCTAGTCCAAGTCCTAGTCCAAGTCCTAGTCCAAGTCCTAGTCCAAGTCCTAGTCCAAGTCCAAGTCCTAGTCCAAGTCCTAGTCCAAGTCCTACTCCAAGTCCTAGTCCAAGTCCTAGTCCAAGTCCTAGTCCAAGTCCTAGTCCATGTCCTAGTCCATGTCCTAGTCCAAGTCCTAGTCCAAGTCCTAGTCCAAGTCCTAGTCCAAGTCCTAGTCCAAGTCCTAGTCCAAGTCCTAGTCCAAGTCCTAGTCCAAGTCCTATTCCAAATTCAAGTCCGAGTCTAGTCCAAAACTTGATCCGAGTGCTTGTTCAAGTTCTAATTTTTTCCGACTCCTAGCTAAAGTCCTTTTAAAAACCAATTTGTCCTCCATATTGTCTAAATTTTTTTTTAATCCCTTACTTTTTCTTAACTCACAGCTTAGAATCGTATTGCGTGTATTTTACTAATCCACAGTAAAATTTATTGCATCCCCTAGAATCTAACTACATACCCACCTACTCACTCCTAGCCCTTCTTCTTATCAATTCCTTGCCCTTGCAGCAACATGACTCGGCGAAAACTATCAAAACCCATCCCTTTTAATTAAATTCACAGTCCTTACACTTCATAGTTTTATGTGAACCATTTTTTTAGTTCAATTCTCGTCCTCTTGGAAACAGAAGCACATGAAATGCATTCGTTTAAGGTCGGTATAAATTGAAAACATTCTTTCCCAGTAAAAACCTGCCATTGGAAGGCTTTCATCTTATTTGTGGAGGGATATGCTCCATTATCTTCCACGTTGAAAAAAAACTTGTTAAATGCACGGAAAAGCCCTAGAGTTATTTTCTTCATAGCAATCAAAATATCTTATTAGGATCAGTAAGTGCACTGCTGCACACGATTCAAAGCATTTCATTCTGTTTCAAATTTTCTTCAATAGATGCCGTTGGTCAACGACCCATGCAATTTATCTGAAAACATAAACAAATATAATTTCTTCCCCAAAACAAATTCAACTTGCCCCAAAAGGAAAACAAAAATGATAATTCCCTTGAGCACTCGAAATCGAGTATTGCCACAATTCTCATCCATCGCCACCCTATATTATCGACACATTCAATAATTGTAACTAGGAAGAATCCAGCGAATGCCTATGCGGCTTTCCCTTATGTCACATCGTTTCCCTCAACGCAGCGCAAACACAAAAACACACAAACACACCCAAATATGCCGGGCAAGTGCATTCACTTTACCGGGAACATTCTCTTTCACTTGCATCCCACTAAACGAAAGTGATAAAAGCACCAACACATACCACCCCGCTGCCAGGCAGGCACACAAACACACTGCCGCAAGAGGTGCTGTACTCATACACCACACAATATCAAATGGCTTACATTCAAGGACTTTCGCTCCGTTCACTCCCTCGTCGTCGGTCGACTCGATACACAAAACTCCATCCACTCCATACACCCATTTGGTCGTTGGACGTTCGCTAGCTACTGCTGCTGCTGCTGGTGGTAATGGCATCATCCTCAGAATAGTGTGTACATACAGCTCTACCGCGGCACACATAAAAAGTATTTGCTGCTGCTGCTGCTGCTCCAGTGCTCCGGTTGATAGATTTGTCATTTTGTGTTTTTTTTTGTGTTTTCGATTGCTCGCTCCTCCGGGTCTCTTCAAACAGCAAACAAAAGGATTACGAATTGATGAAAATTTTGAGTTTTGAAATTATCTGTGAAGATCCTTGTGCCTGAGAAAAGTGAAAACTTGTGCAAAGAACAGTGCATTCGGTTGTAGGAAAACAAAATGAAAATTCTTGACGATTTTCCTCGTTCAGTGATTGTTTAAATAGCGGTGTGTTACGGTGTGTGTGCGTGTGTTTGTGTTTGCGGGTTGTATGCGCGCTAGGAAAATAATAGTTTTTCACTGTGTGTTGTGCTTGCATATCACGGTGTGTACGGTGAACGATGCAATATAAAACAAAAACCCACACAATTGTGAATTCAAACAATTGAACATAAACATACGAGCACATTCACATCCCCAGCAAACATCAATAAATCTGACAGAGAGAGAGAGTGTGTATGTGTGAGGGAGAGGGAAGTAGAGAGACACGCATAAGAGCAACAAAAACGCATACACGCTCCCCCTCGGGGAAAATCAAGAAAAACACGACAAGGGGGAAAAAGGAAAATCCCGAAACCTACTACACATCAGGGCCGCGCCGAACACTATAAGAAGAGAGAAAATCAAAAGTGGAAATAAGGAACAGCCATCAGTGGCATACAAAAAATAAGAAAAACACAGAAAACACACTGAAGAAGAACGAGGGAAAGAGCGAATAGGAAAGCAGGGAGAAACACAATAAAAAAAAATCGAAAAGAAAAGGAAAATTATAATTTCTACCCTCATCACGTCATCCGCTATTTTCCCGTTAGTATAGTGCTGTCGCGCGGGTAGTGCGGCGATAAAATCGAGAGACCTCTCTGTGGATACACGGCCATTACCACAGCTCTTGTGTGTTTCTCGTCTTTACGTCCTCCTTGTGCTCCTCCTAACTCCCCTCCACTCCTGTGTCCACCGTCTGTGCTCGGCCTTTTTCGTCTTCTCCATCTTTGGCTACCTTCAATCGTCATCAACATCATCATCATCAGTGCCACACCATCATCGTCATTATTGCCGTCGTGAGGCATACAAGCGCCTGCCTACATACCTACATACCTACCTACCTAACCAGCCATCCTTCCTCCTTTCTTCAACATCATAATCATCATCCTTCCTTGTTGGTGGTTACACTTTGCTGCAGGAGAGAGAAAGTAGTAGAACGAACGAACGAACGAACAAACGAACGAAACGAAACACAGCGTGAGTAGTAGTGTGCGGCGCGGGTGAGTGAGAGTGAGTTGCTGCTGCTGTCGCTGCTGATGTTAGTAGTACTGCTGAAGGGGTGGTAACCGTTGCTACAACCGGGAATACACGTCCGTCTACCACATTTCTACTACCCGTACATCAAACCAACAAAAAAAAAGGAGGAAAATCCAAAAATCAAGTGGAGTGCGTTTGGAGTTCCCAAAAAGCAGGAAATGATGAATTTTTCGGCGTTCGGGGGTCCATTCTCGGGCATCCATCAGTTTGCCGCAAAATTTGGACACGATGCACAAACTCCGGGAGCCTTTACAACACCAGGAGTTAATGGTAACGCCAACGACAACCATGCCGCCCAGCGCTACCAGACCAACGGCAATCATTTTAATCAAAATGCACCCGCAGGTAAGAAATTTTCCACCAAAAAACCAAAAATCATCTCTTTTCTCTTCCCTCGTCGTCCAATTCGAAAGACGGACCCTCGGTTTGGTTTTATGGGCCTAGTTTTTTTTTTGCTGTTGTTGTTGCTGTTTTTGTTGTTGGTATTCTTTGTGTCAGTGCCGATCGTTGATGATCGGTAGTCAAGTGCGGGTTCAAAGTGAACGAGAGTGACAAGTGAGAAAGAGCAGGACCCTTGAGGGGGCCGTTTAAGCAGGCAAAGCTGGTGATTTTCTGATTTTCTGATTTTCTTGGTTCTCCTAACTCGCGCTGGCTCCGCTGCTAATGGCGTTTTTATTGATTTTTTCCCAACAGTCCTACAGTCGTCGCAGTCGTCGTTTCACCGGGATATCGGTAGTCTACTAATATAGTGTTTGTATTCCGTGTGAAGAGTACATGTGTATGGGCCTCACATATGTATATGTCATACGCTCTGCTTCCACCCTCTTTCTATTTTGTGGGGTAAAAACCACCACCACCACCACCACCAGTACTGCCGCCATCACCGCCACACCACCATCATCACGAACATCAACCACCACCACTGTCAGCCACCAGCCACCAGCCACACACCGCTGTCGCTGACAATTTCACCCACCCTCCATCTCAAACGGCGTTGGCACAATCATCATCTTCGACAGCAGTGTTGCCGGGTTGGGTGTTTCGTGCAGCCCCCAGTACGGCCCAGACGTCCGGCGCAAGCGAACCAAACATTTCGCACTAAATCGCTTCCAAATTGTGGAGGGAGCAGCTGAGAAATCAGCTGTTCCAGTTGGGCCGTCATCGCGTGGCGGCGCACCCTCTATCCCAATTGGAACCTAATCACTTAGGCCATCCATTCAATAAAAGCTAATGACCATGTGTTCTAGTCGAGAACATATGGCTAGAGCCGTCGCCGCTGCCGCCGCGTGTCGTCGATGTGCGAATCAATTGAATCTATTTATTTGCTCTACATCCCTGACCACCACCTGGCCGGAGGACCCATCCGCCCCCAGAATACCGGCACGGGGCATACGCTCCTCTCCTACGCTCCGTGTAAATTAGGTAACCTTGGAAATGTTACCCATTAGGCCGACGACGGTGATGGCGACGGGGATATCGTCGTTGTCGTCGAATGCCGACTAGAATGAGAGACTCATTTGCACAAACCACCATTTTGTTGAGTTCTGATTAGGCATCGTGCACTTGGAACGGAAAGCTGAGTGGTTCTGCTTTTGGGGCGAATAAATGAAATGGAACTTGCTGATGGATGGATTCGGCGAATGATATAGGAATTTAAACCTTTTTATTCTGTCGCCTTGGCTAGGGCGGGGTAGTGGAGTGGAGCAAACTGGCGCGGGCGCGAGCTGGTGGAGAGAACATTTTAATTTTCTTGAGATGTATGACTCACACAACAGCGGATTCATGTCATGCTGATTGAATACCTATGCCGTTTCATTCGAGTGGAGTTGATGATTCTCTCGGAGGCTTGGTGCACCTACATACACAGAACAAGAACGACGGGCCATGGGGCACGATTTGTGAGGGGTTTTAAAGTCGGCTTAGGGGAAACGCAAACATGGTACGGACTCAGTGGGAAAAATTGTCATTTACCCGCAGCGGTTATTTACAAGAAACCATAGTTCGAATGAGTGTGGGGCCTATGTTGTTTAAGATAATTTTAAATGTATTCTTGAATCAACACTTTTAATCTTTAGATGCTTTGCATCGTGACCTGGCAGATTTAATAACTTTGGGGTGACTAAATTTGACACATTCTTAAAATGAACAAATTCAAAAAAAAAATAAATAAATGTTATAAGTTGCTTAATTTAGCTCTACCTGAACTGTAGAATCACTTAAAGAGGAAGAGGAAGATGAGATTGATGTAATTTGTTTACAAGACATTTGACGGTGCTTTGTGGCAGTTGGGTACAGTGGTCAGACATGCAGCATTTCGAGATTTAAATGTGTTGAATTTCGGTTTCTTAGTTGTTTTGTGGTTTTGGGAATTCGAATTAGTCCGTTAAGCAGCTTAGAACATAGTTAGGTTTTGAGAATTCGAATGAGTCTGTTAAGCAGCTTAGAACATAGTTAGTACAGATGCACTTCTAAGCAATTTCTTTTCTCCCTTTGTAAGTTGCGGAAATGAGGAACTTTTGAAGCAACCTTGATGTACAGGAAAGATAAACTGTGCCAAGATGTTTAAATCTATCAAAATAAAGGCGGTAATCCCACCTCATCATCAACCAATTGAAGCTGCACTGTATTCCTGGAACTCCCCAATTTTAAAAAGGAGCTAACATTTTCATTTTCACGACTCGTGCAAAAAGTGTACGATGGATAGCTTGATCAGTGAATTTTTTGGTTAAATAAAGTTCCATTACAGCCCATTAGAGCAAGCTTCACAATGCACGCTTGTCTCTCAGCCGAAGGAGGTTCCTTCCCGCTTGTGGATTCCAAGATTTAAGAATCTTTTCATTATCTTTTTGGATATTACCTTCTACTCGGAAGAGTGTTGTGAAAAAAATGTGTCCCGGTTGGTGTTGAGTTGAAAACGTTGTTTGTGTCTGGGGACTCTTCCATATGATCATCTCTTCCTTTTTATTTCCGGAATATAAGTTTTCGAATGATACTCTGTGCAGTTCCAGAGTACATTTCATTCCGAAGAACATACTGTCTCCTAGAATAAAGCTCATAAAGCGGCGTTAAATTGGACAAACTAGTTTGACCTTCAAAACTTTATACCAATAAATTCGTCTGTCTTTTCCGTGTCTACAAAGAGAACAATCTCCAGCTAACTACACTCTTTGGATCTAAAATTCTCAACACAAGAAGTAAATGGTCAAAAAGCCAAAAATATTGAAACAACAAAACATGCATTAAGTACAAATTAGAAAACAACAAAGGGAAAAGGACACACAGCTTCCTTGTCGACGGTCCTTAGATTTCATTTTTATAACATTTCGTTCTTTCATTATTTTCCAAACTACCAGGTATACCGGTATGAAGTGAGCATGAAGATACAAACGACTCAATAGAATGTTCCCTATCGATGTTGTGAACGATCCATTATTTTTTTTTTGCTTCTTTGCTATGACATCTGTGAAAAATATTTAATATATATATTAAGTCATTGAACAGACAACATCATATTTTTTCATCGTGTTAACAATGTCCAATTTTGTACCAGAAAGTGATGATTTGCGGAAAGCATTAATTTTTTGTTTTCATTTGAAGAAAAGTGCTGCAGAGTTGCATCGAATGCTTGTCGAGGCATATGGTGATCATGCTCTACCTGAAGCAACATGCAAAAGATAGTTTCAACGGTTCAGAAATAATGATTTTGATGGGAGAAATGAAGAACGTGGACGACCACCAAAAAAGTTTGAAGACGCCGAATTGCAAACGGTATTGGATGTAGATGACACTTTGAGTCAAAAGCAAATGGCAGCAATGTTAAATGTTGTACAATAAACAATTTCTGACCGTTTAAAAGCTATGGGAAGATCCAAAAGTGTGGAAAATGGGTGCCACATGAATTGAATGACAGATGGAAAACCAAAAAACACTTGTGAAATTTTGCTTCAAAAACACGAAAGAAAATAGGTTTTGCATCGGATTGTTACTGGCGATGAAAAACGGATTTATTTCAAGAATCCTAAACGGAAAAAATCATGGGTTAATCTGGGGCAACCATCAACATCGACTGCAGAACCAGATCGATTCGGCAAGAAGACAGTGCTGTGTGTTTGGTGGGGCCAGAAAGGTGTGCTCTACCACGAGCTCCTTAAACCTGGTGAACCCGTTAATTCTGATCGCTACCGACAACAAATGATCAATTTGAACCATGTATTGATCGAGAAAGGACCAGAATGGGCCAGAAGACACGGCAAGGTAATTTTGCTCCATGACAATGCACCTGCACACAAAGCAAAACCGGTTCAGGATACAATCAAAACACTTGCCTGGGAGCAGCTACCCCACCCGCCGTATTCACCAGACTTGGCTCCTTCCGATTACCATTTATTTTCGTCAATGGTACACGTATTGGCTGAGCAAAAAACAAAAAGCTCATTTTATACCGGTATACCTGGCAAGCTCATTTCAACTTGGGGAGATCGTTCTTCTTCCAACCAACCGGCACAAATAAGATTGTTCTTAGTCCTCAAAGAGAAAAAATTCAGTTAGAGCGACTATCTTAGCCCCCTAATGTTTCTTAAGTGGAGTTTCTAGTAAATAAATTTTGTTATCGATTTTATTACTGCCATTTTCAAAGGCAAGTTTTAAATGAGCGAGCATTTCAATTATGTTGAAATTTAGGCTTTTTTCAAGCTGAGTTGAATGTAAAGTAGGCGCTTGAACTCTTTCTCACGCAGGTCGCCTATTAAGCGTTATGTACAAACATAAGTTTCAGAATTTTTTTTTCTTTATTAACTATAAACATAATCGCTTGTGCTGGTTTTTAAAACCATCCCAATTCTGCAATATTTCAGAATACAATTATTTCAACTGCTTTACAGAAGTCTACCTAGCCACAAATTTAAAGTCTGTTCTGAGTCTCACAAGAACTGTGAGATTTGTAATCTTTGCAGATTGAAACAAACGAAGTGTGTCTGTATCGATCCTTTACAGCCCAAACAGAAATAACCCAACTGAATCTTAATAATTGGGTAATAATCTACAGTTCATAGGGGGACCAGGACCCAGCTTGCTCATCAACTACTCGTGTTGTGCGCACTAATATTCTCTCACGAGTAGAAAAGATCTACAGTGTTTTGCCACCTCCGAACGGCGAAGTTTGAGAAGCTCTCTTAAACAGTTTAAACTCTTTGAGTACTGTCAGCAGCTCGAAAGAGGTGGTGCCGTGAAAAATTCGAGGTGTTCAGCCGGGAATCCTTGGACCTTGGGCGTGTGAGTGTCCCACTCTACCCACTACGCCACGGCGGCTAAATCTTATCAAGCTTTAATATTATAGGAGCAGCCAAGTATGTGGCCATAACTCAACACACTTTAAGAGTACTTGTTGTTTATGTAAAACTTCGGTTTTTTTTGTCTGCAGCTTCTTCTCCCTGATAGAATACCAAATAGCACTTTTTCTTTGCAGCTCTGTAAACCCATGGCAATTAACAACGTAAAGAACGTTTGAGCTTAAAATTGCATAGTTCTTTTATTTAGACATAACGTCATACAATTGGCCAAAAAGATGAGAGTGTAGAAAATTCCAACGGGCAACATGAGTCCATGGACCCTCTGTCCATTATAGGGGTTCTGTGACATAATATTTATTCCAAATATAAAGTTGAACGCAAGAATTACACGAATTCCAGGAAACAATTACATGTACGAATGGCTATTCTTTGAAAGAGAGGATTATAAATTCAGAGCGGAAAGCAACTTTTGGGACACTTTGATTACAGAAATGTGTGCCACGCCGATTGTGAACTCTCCATCAATCGTCGGCTTTAAGAAAAATTTCTTGTAGATTTTGTTGTTTTTATGAATTTAAATGATGATTATTTGAACCTGCTGTAGAGTTTTGTTGACTTTGGCGTTACTACTGCTGTTGGACGTGTTTCTTTAAGCAACAAGTTATTTAATGAGTTCAAAGTTATTTAATCTTTTAAGAAATAAGAATGATGCTTAGATGTTATCTCTTTAGTAGGTTAATGTTTTAAAACAGGTATACATATAAAAAGTTTGGTTCTTCCATTTCTATTTCTCCGTCTTTTACACTCAAGTCTCTGAGGAACTCGGGCGTAGCTTTCTTAGCAACTACTCGTTTTGAAGTGACCTACAGTCTCATTTTATACCGGTATACCTGGCAAGCTCATTTCAACTTGGGGAGATCGTTCTTCTTCCAACCAACCGGCACAAATAAGATTGTTCTTAGTCCTCAAAGAGAAAAAATTCAGTTAGAGCGACTATCTTAGCCCCCTAATGTTTCTTAAGTGGAGTTTCTAGTAAATAAATTTTGTTATCGATTTTATTACTGCCATTTTCAAAGGCAAGTTTTAAATGAGCGAGCATTTCAATTATGTTGAAATTTAGGCTTTTTTCAAGCTGAGTTGAATGTAAAGTAGGCGCTTGAACTCTTTCTCACGCAGGTCGCCTATTAAGCGTTATGTACAAACATAAGTTTCAGAATTTTTTTTTCTTTATTAACTATAAACATAATCGCTTGTGCTGGTTTTTAAAACCATCCCAATTCTGCAATATTTCAGAATACAATTATTTCAACTGCTTTACAGAAGTCTACCTAGCCACAAATTTAAAGTCTGTTCTGAGTCTCACAAGAACTGTGAGATTTGTAATCTTTGCAGATTGAAACAAACGAAGTGTGTCTGTATCGATCCTTTACAGCCCAAACAGAAATAACCCAACTGAATCTTAATAATTGGGTAATAATCTACAGTTCATAGGGGGACCAGGACCCAGCTTGCTCATCAACTACTCGTGTTGTGCGCACTAATATTCTCTCACGAGTAGAAAAGATCTACAGTGTTTTGCCACCTCCGAACGGCGAAGTTTGAGAAGCTCTCTTAAACAGTTTAAACTCTTTGAGTACTGTCAGCAGCTCGAAAGAGGTGGTGCCGTGAAAAATTCGAGGTGTTCAGCCGGGAATCCTTGGACCTTGGGCGTGTGAGTGTCCCACTCTACCCACTACGCCACGGCGGCTAAATCTTATCAAGCTTTAATATTATAGGAGCAGCCAAGTATGTGGCCATAACTCAACACACTTTAAGAGTACTTGTTGTTTATGTAAAACTTCGGTTTTTTTTGTCTGCAGCTTCTTCTCCCTGATAGAATACCAAATAGCACTTTTTCTTTGCAGCTCTGTAAACCCATGGCAATTAACAACGTAAAGAACGTTTGAGCTTAAAATTGCATAGTTCTTTTATTTAGACATAACGTCATACAATTGGCCAAAAAGATGAGAGTGTAGAAAATTCCAACGGGCAACATGAGTCCATGGACCCTCTGTCCATTATAGGGGTTCTGTGACATAATATTTATTCCAAATATAAAGTTGAACGCAAGAATTACACGAATTCCAGGAAACAATTACATGTACGAATGGCTATTCTTTGAAAGAGAGGATTATAAATTCAGAGCGGAAAGCAACTTTTGGGACACTTTGATTACAGAAATGTGTGCCACGCCGATTGTGAACTCTCCATCAATCGTCGGCTTTAAGAAAAATTTCTTGTAGATTTTGTTGTTTTTATGAATTTAAATGATGATTATTTGAACCTGCTGTAGAGTTTTGTTGACTTTGGCGTTACTACTGCTGTTGGACGTGTTTCTTTAAGCAACAAGTTATTTAATGAGTTCAAAGTTATTTAATCTTTTAAGAAATAAGAATGATGCTTAGATGTTATCTCTTTAGTAGGTTAATGTTTTAAAACAGGTATACATATAAAAAGTTTGGTTCTTCCATTTCTATTTCTCCGTCTTTTACACTCAAGTCTCTGAGGAACTCGGGCGTAGCTTTCTTAGCAACTACTCGTTTTGAAGTGACCTACAGTTCTTGCTGATTTTCAATGCCAAATTTGAGTAGCTTGATGCCGCGAGAAATGCAAGGTGCTCAGTCCGGGAATCGAACCGGCGTTTGAGTGTCGCACTTTACCCAACTCGCCATGGCGACCATATATTCTTTAATGTTGGTTTTAAAAACTCTCACTCTTATGTACCAACACACTTCGCAATACAGTTATGGAGCGTGTTTAGTCTCTTACGCTTTAATCCCTTACACAAATCACGACAGTTGAGGCCAGTTTACTGATCAGGATCGTGAATCTTTGCGGTAGAAAAACGTGGTAGGAACTATTTGTAGCTTACGTGGCGTAGTGAGTAAAGTGCAACACTCATACGCCGAAGATCTGTGTTCGATTCCCGGCTGAACACCTAGAATTTTTTACGGCACCACCTCTTTCGAGCTGTTGACAACACTCAAAGAGTAATAACTGTCTAAGAAAGCTTCTCAAAAACCGTTCGGAGTCGGCAAAAAACTGTAGGTCCCTTCTACTCGTGAGAACAGCGTGCATAACATGAATAGTTGATGAGTAAGCTACGTCCTGCTCACCCTGTGATTTGTCGCGCCATCCAATTAGTGTTAGGCCCAGGTCCACCCCGAACTGTAGTGACACAAGAAGAAGAAGAAGAGGGATCTATTTGAAATGTTGCACCGTCTTATTGAAACCACAACTTCTGCGTGGGTCATGGCTGTTCATTTAATGAACGAAAAAGTAAGTAATCATGACTTCATGACGGTCATCATTGCCAGCATCTTTTTTAAAGACGTAAAGATCAAAATGTTTCACCAACCATTAAAGTGCATCAAACAGTCACTGTGTCTCAAGCTGCCTTTGAAGAGAATCACTTCAAATATGACAGTTTTATCCATTCAACCACAAGTGAGCTTCTTAACTGTTTGATAATTAAAATTGATCAACGGCATTACTGATTCGGGCCAATTTTGCACAACTTGGAAGTGTTGTTCAGGCGTCAGACTAGTTTAGACCAAACTTAAAATAAATCACTTGATAACTGATTAAATAGCAGCTAGTTAAAGCCGTCGCTAGGTAAAACAGCGTTGCCAACTTAAAGTCACATGCGTCTAAATAAACACCTATTATTTGCACAATGAAAAAGTTGTCCTTTAGGCAGACTTATGTTTTCTCCTAATTAAATTTTATTCGGGTCATACGACTTGTGCCGAGAATGAGTGGCGTCTATTTACAGCCTTACACTGTAAGCTTGAGTCTTTAATAAGTGCAATTTTGGCACGTGTTAATCATTATCCTTGAATCGGTTCATCGTTTGTACTCTAAGACACAATTGTGAACTTCTTTATTTGGTACACGTTCGCTTTCGAGACTTAAAAATGTTTTAGTGAAACACAGCCTTGTCCATATAAGGGGCGGATTACACGAGAAAAGAAAAAAGATCAACAATAATAATAATTGGGAGGCGCTACAGTCCACAGGGGGACCAGAGCCTAACTTGCTCATCAACTACTCGTGTTGTCCGCGCTATTGTTCTCTCACGAGAAGAGGCGACCTACAGCTTTTTGTCGACTCCGAACGGCGATCTTTGAGAAGCTTCTCCTTAAACAATTACTACTTTTTGAGTGTTGTCAGCAGCTCGAAAGAGAGATGGTGTGAAAAATGTGAGAGAGAGAGATGTTCAGCCGGGAATCGAAACTGGACCTTCGGCGTGTGAGTGTCGCACAATACCTACTACGCCACGGCGGCTATGAAAAAAAAGGTTAAAACAATTATAAAAACTTTAAAATAATTTTTATCAAAATTCACACTTTATCTTTCATAGGATATACTTTTTGTATTTTTTCAATAACCAACAGTTAATTACTTACAAGCTTGGACGTAGGGCTTAATTCTATTTAAATAAAGCGAACCAATGTGTGGTGGATTCGACTGGTTGATGGTGTAGTAGTTCCCGCAATATTCTCGACTGAATATGTTGCGTGGCAAGTTTCATATGTTTGTGCCAAATATATTTGTACCCAAGTATTTGTGCCAAAGGACATATGTGCATTGCTGAAACCTTGTGACTGTGACTCCCACTTAACATGTATATAATGTCTCTTTAAACTGTATTTTAAAGACTTTCAGTGAGGAGGCAGTCTAGCTGTGAGTCATTGTCGACGTGAAAGTGAATCCTTCAAATGATTTAATCTGCCCTGCTCTTTGTGTTTGACTCATAGACACACAAAATGAATGTTGTGCCGAAAAATAGTTATTTATGTTAAGCTGTGTAGATTGGATCGTTGAAAAATAGAACTTACGAGGGGCGTTCAATATATTCTCGGTATCGATATAAAGGAAAATGCGAATTCAATTTAAATTGTTTTTATTTTTCAATATAATCTCCCCTAACATCAATGTATTTGTTACATCTTGAGATAAACTTTCTTAAACCCTCAAACAAATAAATTTCCTCTTTCTCTGCAAAATACCCATTTATTGCCAACTTGAGTTCTTCATCATCCGAAAATTTTTTTCCACGAAGACATTTTTTTAAATCCGGAAGCAGGAAATAATTACTATTATAATAGTTCTGGACTATAGGGTGGGTGTTGGATTTCTTCGAAACCAAAATCTCGCGCAGCAGCCTTGGAAACTCGCGCCGTGTGAACAGGAGCGTTGTCATGAAGAAGCAACACACCCGCTGAGAGTTTACCCAGTCTTTTCTTTTTAATTTCCTGCCGCAAATTATGCAAAGTGTAATCGTAGGATGTGGCATTGATGGTTTCACCTTTTTTTGTACTCGATGAGCAAGATTCCCTTTGAGTCCCAAGAAACTGTGGGCATGAGCTTCCCGCCAGGCTTTGAACTTCTTCGGGGGACTGCTCCTTTTTTATGCCACTGCATGGATTCTTCGGAAGGTCTGTTCCTTTTTTATGCCACTGCATGGACTCTGGTTTGCTTTCAGAGTCATAGTGGTGAACCCATGTTTCGTCCCCAGTAACAATTCAATCCATAACACCGTCCGCGTTCTCACTACACATCTCCAAAAGCTCTCTACAGCATGCGATTCTCACTTTTTTCTGAGGCGCTATGAGCATTCGTGGCACCCACCTTCCACTGACCTCCGAAAGGTTAAGATGGTCATAAAGAATGGTGTAAATGGTACCAGGTGAAAGCTTGGTGATCTCTGCCATCATTTTCACCTTTATTCGGGCATTCTCAAGAACAAGTTTTTCGACTTCTTTGATTCTTACTCCCGTACAAGCAGTAGCCGGGGCGGCGGGACGGGGGTCTCTGCCTCTATTTAACTCACTTGAATACTTTTGCACAGTTGATAACGGAGGTGTGGAACCCTGGTAAACAGCCACCATCTCTTCATGAATAGTTTTTTGACTTTTTTTTTGCTTAGTGAAAAATTCAATTACCAGGTTTGAAAATAAAACACTAATTATTAATAGGAAAGTAAAAACATTTTATTCAAAGTATTGGCCATTGTTTTCTACACATTTTGACCACCCTTCAGGCAATTTGTGAATACCACGCCAATAGAATTTTTCACCTTTTAAAGCAAACCAATGAGACACCCAATTTTTGACCTCCTCGTAGGAATCAAAGTGCTGCTCGATGAAAACAAATGGTAGTCGGAAGGAGCCAAGTCTGGTGCATACGGCGGGTGGGGCAGCTGCTTCCAGCCAAGTGTTTTGATTGTATCCTGAACCGGTTTTGCTTTGTGTGCAGGTGCATTGTCATGGAGCAAAACTACCTTGCAGTGTCTTCTGGCCCATTCTGGTCGTTTCTCGATCAATACATGGTTCAAATTGATCATTTGTTGTCGGTAGCGATCAGAATTAACGGGTTCACCAGGTTTAAGGAGCTCGTGGTAGAGCACACCTTTCTGGTCTCACCAAACACACACACCAAACACACACACCAAACACATCTGGTTCTGCAGTCGATGTTGATGGTTGCCCCAGATTAACCCATGATTTTTTCCGTTTAGGATTCTTGAAATAAATCCGTTTTTCATCGCCAGTAACAATCCGATGCAAAACCGATTTTCTTTCGTGTTTTTGAAGCAAAATTTCACAAGTGTTTTTTCGGTTTTCATCTGTCATTCAATTCATGTGGCACTCATTCTCCACACTTTTGAATCTTTCCCAGACCTTTTAAACGGTCAGAAATTGTTTTTTGTGCAACATTTAACATTGCTGTCATTTGCTTTTGACTCAAAGTGATATCTCCACCCAATATCGTTTGATTTTCGGCGTCTTCAAACTTTTATGGTGGTCTTCCACGTTCTTCATTTCTCACATCAAAATCATTATTTCTGAACCGTTGAAACCATCTTTTGCGTGTTTTTTCTGATAGAGCATGATCACCATATGCCTCAACAAGCATTCGAAAGTTTTGAAGGTCAAACTAGTTTGCCCAATTTAACGCCGCTTTATGAGCTTTATACTAGGAGACGGCATGTTCTTCAGAATGAAATGTACTCTGGAACTACACAGAGTATCTTCTTGCTTCTGATAGAGCATGATCACCATATGCCACTTTGCCACAAAAAATTAGTGCTTTCCGCAAATCATCACTTTCTGATACAAAATTCAACATTTTTAACATGATTAAAAAATATGATGTTGTCTGTTAAATGGCTTGATGTATACTAAATATTTTTCACAAATGTCATAGCAAACAAACAGAAAAGAAAATAAGGGCTCGTTCACAACAAATGTTCCTCATCGAGACATTTGTATTTTGACGCTCACTTCATATACGTATACCTGGTGCAGCGCGATGCTTGATTTTCATCATCATCGTCTCAGTTGCCATTACGATTTTATTTAATTAGAGGTAAAATGCGAATTAATAAGCACATTTATTTGGAATTTTACATGAATACACTAAAATAATAGTAACTTGATAAATAAGTCAATTCATATATAAAACCACTGCCACCGCGATACCGAGAATATATTGAACGACCCTCGTAGTTTGTAAAGGAAAGTTTTGAAAGTATTCTGTGTGTCTGCTCTTAAAGCAAGTTTGGTTCTCTTGAGGTCTAGTCTCTGCAAATCGATTCCATAAATGTTTTCTCTGTTTATTTGAATGTCAATAAGACATTAGGGGAAGGGTGGGGACCTTGTTGCCGTCCCCCATGTCTTAAGGTTGCGATTCCGAGGTCCTAATCTTAATTTACATGTTCTTACTTTTTGAAGAATTTATCTCTGACATGTTATACCTTTAGGTTTTTTGCGACCAACTGTGAATTTGAATAAACAACTTCAGGAAAGAAAAGAATGTGATCGGTCTTAAAACCCTCATCTTTTGGAAGCAGCTGAATTCTTCAAGCGCTCTTATTTTCACAATGAACTCTCAGTTGTTAAAAATTGCCTAATCCAAAAGATAATTTCTTTCAACTTCATTTGAAATTACTTGATAGCTGATTGAATGGCAGCTAGTTAAAACCGCACCTAGGTAAAACAGCGTTGCCAACTTAAAGTTACATGCGTCTAAATAAACACATTTTATTGGCACAATGAAAAAGTTGTCTATTGGTTAGACTTATGTTTTCTGCTAATTAAATTGATTGAAATTGAAATTGAAATTGAAATTGAAATTGATCCTTAATTTTTCTTACCGCCTTCATAATGGTAGAGCCTCGATATACACACGTCACTTTACTGAATAAGCTTCCTTCGCAAAGAGCACACATTCCACACAACAACGAACCAAAAGAAACTTCGTCAAATCCACTGGCAGTAGCCTTCATTTTCTCTGATTTACCCAAATTGGCGTCGACCGCTATTGGGTAATCTTCTGCAAATACTTTCATGTCATTAATCCTGTCATGTAAATCAGGTTCACGCGCATGTATAATACAATATTTGTCTTCCATCCAAATAATGCAAATGACTATCTGAATGCTTCCCATTTGGCCTACTTGCAAATCATCTCAGTCCAGCGCAGCGATTACATCCATCTCGGAAGTGTTACACCAGGAACAAGAATACTGCAAGCAATCCGAAGGAATGGGAACTTTTTGATTCTTGGCCAACATGAGCTCAGTTTTGTGTTTCATAACTTTGTGTGCAGATGATCCGCCCTCGGATGTACACGTAGCTATGTGCGCGGCCATGTACACGACCATCGAAATGGCCATTTACCTAGACTGAGTACATAGGCCCGGCATTTGATTGACTCAGTCGATAGGAGGTGGGCATCAGCTACATGGACTCGGGACTTGGATTTATAGGGGAGGATGACATTTCAGATAGCCCTTCTCATAATCACCAGATGAACGATTTCAGGTCGCTTTATGTTTTACTTTAAATTATTTATTTATAAAGAAGCTTTTTATCATTGCAAATAAAACCACCTGCATGTTCTCGGTGAGTGGCGGATGTTAGAAAAATGAAATTCGCCTTCTAGGTGTATTCTAATTTTGGTGAAATTAAATTTTCCACAAGCTCCGTGCTCCGTATTTTAGTTTCTCTTCGCCCGAGCATCTGAATAACAATTTCAAAATCGTGTGTGCGTGGGATGTAGGAAGATCCGCTTCTGTGCCATGGAACCATCCTCAAGGTTCAATGTTATTTAAAGTTGATGCCGTGGAAAGAAAGAAATGCTTTCCACTTCGCTTCCCATCGATATTATCAGTCCTGTACATTGAGAATGGGCCAGAATTTCGAATTTCTTAGATATGAAAGATTCAAATCATAGGTAGTCAAAAGCAAAGTTTAAAAAAATTGGAAATGATTCTTTTTTTCTTAAGCTTAATGTATACAGAGTGTATAAGCTCAGGAAAGAGTGCCTTAGCTCAGGAAAAGGTGCCTTAGCTCAGGAAAGAGTGCCTTAGGAAAACAGGATAGGACAGCCCCAACATAGTTCTATTCAGAAAATAATTTTGAAAATTTAGGTTGTACGGAATGGGGGTTAGTATCAAGTAAGAGCATGGACAAGACGGATGATTGTTGAGAAGACTTGAATCTTTATTAACTGAAGCGCCACCAATATGTTCTTCTTTTTTGAAACTTTCAATTCCATTTGATCTTTACTTGGTAGTATTTTCGTTTATGGTTGTTTGCATCTAAACCAGAGTGTCTTCAGACCAGAAATAAGTTTTCAGCGAAGTTGGGTCCAAAATTTTCTACAGCTGCCACCGAGTTACTTCACAAGAATCTACTCCGCGCCGTTTTAAACAACTTTGCCCGCTTTTGCGTTGTGTCAATGCGACAGACGAGACACATGCTGCTCTCTGTACGTGGCTTCAAATAGTAAAAGAAAAAAAAAAAGAATCAAAATAAATTAAGTGCCACGTCCATGGCGCCCGCGCAAGCTAACAGTTGAGCTAATTTTTAGAAGATCGTGTCTCTGGTGTTGGCTTGTAAGTTACGCACGATTTTCACAAGAATGATGTTAAAGAAGCCACATGACAGGCTGTTGGATTTTCTAAAAAAGGTTTTCACAGCTATCCAATGCGTAAAGCTTATTTCTGATCCAGGAAGGTTTGATCTAGGACACTTAAGGCCTGGACGGATGTCCCTGTTATTGCGATTATTGAGAACATAACATACAGGTAAAAATTGCAGACACAAGTCTCTGGCCTTTACACCCGTGAATAGAGTGTCCTTTGATTTTTTTTAACTTCTTCTAGAAAAAGTTGCTCTAATGTTTCTCCTTCATTTAAGTGCTGCATATATTCATTAACTGAGGACTGGAATATTAGGTACCTTCACATAAAAACGCCACATTCCCGGATTTTGGAGGGGCACTGACAGTTCCATGCCAATTCTGAACCAAATTACAATTCAGCCATCATTTTTCACATTGCGCTGAAAAAGAATTTGATAAACTGTTCGATTGCAACACAATCGAACAGGTCATGCATCATGTCTCCAAACCCCAAAAGGGACATTCGTCATTTGGCCTTCTAGTGATTCACACTTCAACCACTCCCCGCGCTTCAAAACTCCTTGACATGCATCACAAGAATGAGAAAACATCAATAAAGTACATTCAGCAATGTTAAAAGTTCCATAATTCAAACAGCGACTTCCTTCGAGACGTTAAAAATCACCCTCGTTCGCAATTTTTCTCTCCAACGCCAAAATCAAGATATGTACCTACCGTCTCTGTCGATTCCCCCGCCCCTAATAGCGGAAGGCCATGTGAGGAATGGACATACAATCGCTGTCATAATCCCCAAAATCCTCGTTTATCGCAAGTTTAAAGCAGGGTTTCATACCTGTTGCTAAGGAAAACTGTTCGCTGAAAGGGCTCTCTCTCCCGCACTGCGCTTGCCAGAGTGCACAATAGGTGTGTGCGACCTTCAACGAAGAGGCCCACCGTGCCCCACCGCCGTCGTGTCGGAGGCCCACTCATTTTAAGGCTTCCAAGTCCCCGATATACATGCGTTATTTGTCTTATTACAAGCGGAATAAAATGAAAGAGAATAAAAATCCATGTTTCGCCGGTACATTAGCTCGGCTCGGAGCGCTGAGGGACATGTTCGTATGTACTCGGGTATATGAATGAATTTAAAGCGAGCAGAGTTCACTTTCCATTTCCACACGTGTAGCCCTAGGCATTTACGTTAGCCACGCGCCATTATGACTGTTTCCTACAGATGGCTGGTGGATGTCGGTCCCTTGGACTCACACTTCCGGAGAGGCGAACCTTCCGAGCATCTGCTGCTGAGAGATGGTCTCCACCTTCTCCCGTGCACTGGATTAAACTGTGTAACATAAATAGCCGGTAGCCAATACATAAAGCTTCCTCTGTGCGAACTCAAAGATGTTTCGGTTTGAGAGTGATGGACTCCTTCATCTTATATATCTGATTTCTATGTCAATTCTGTCTTATGTAAACGGAATTTGATAGCTACACTTAAGTGCGAATAGTTGCAGATTAATTGCAAAAACGAGAGCATGCTGTGATGGATGCGGACGCGTGTGTGATCTGGCTTCCGAGAAGCAATACTTTGCCTGCCGGGGTCTGGGTAAAACACTCGACCTCAATTCGCTCGTGGACTTTTATCTGTTTCGGCAGCGTTATGGGAGTACTTTGCTCACTCAAGGCCGTCTGCTTCTCCCGGTGTCCGGACGCACAGGGATCTGGACGGATTCCGTGAATCATGGCTGATAACTCTGAGATTGATTGCCGAATTCGTTCGGAAGGTAGATTAACAAATACTGGACATTAGGTTTTTCTGGAACGCATCAGGTCGAGGGGAGTACTTGGTCAATGTGTGATGAAAGGCACAGAATTAGTTGACTTGAATCGGGCAAAGCATTAATTTGCTTTGAGTAATGTTTTCGGCCAAAGTTGCTTGAGGCGTCAATCAAAGAAAAATACATTTTGTTTCAGACATGTGTTAAGCATGAGTTGTACACTTCCTTTGTACGCCAGATCTTGCGCAAGTTCTTAGCGTTCATTACAAATGCAGACTTTTGAAATCTATTGGCAAGAATATAACAGGAAAGGAACATGAATACTAAATAAACAGATCTTATGGTAATAGGGAGATGGAAGTAATTCTATTCAAAAGATGTGGCTATATCGAATAGGTTTCTTAAGTTGAGGAGAACATGATATGGGTCTGTCTACAATAAAACAATTAAGAATATTGCGTTAAAGTTGTCTTTATCTGTGGGATTTTGCCGATTCGAGAATTGCAGCCTTTAATGAATTGGTCAGCTTTGTGCTTCAGTTAATTTTAATCTTAAAAGAAGGTTACCTTTTATATTTCGCGATTGGGCAACCTAGTTTTGCAATCTGGTAACTGCCAGCTCTATCGTAAAGTTTGACATTTTTGAGGTTATACGTGCTCAAAACGTTTTGACATACGAGAGCTATTTGTGTTGTTTACAGTAACTTAAAAGATTCATCTCGCCCAAAAAGTGGAATTAAATAGAGAAAATTTTCGTGGGATTATTTTTTACAACTTTCGACGTGGATTAAATCAAGAACAGTGCTTCGATGAACGTAATTCAATTTTTTTTTTATCGATGGTATGGTGAATTCAACCAATGTCGTAGTTCACTCCAAGACGAATTTCGTGAAGGTCGTCCAAAATCAGTTGTTGTTCCGGAAACCATTGATGCTGTGCGCCAACTGATATTGCACGATCGTCATGTGGCCTATCGTGAGATTGAGACAACTTTAGGCATTAGTGGGACCAGCATACATTCAATATTGCATGAACATTTGACCGTCAAAAATATTTGTTCGCGTTGGATCCCACACAATTTGTCAATCGCTCAAAAAAGGGCTCGTGTCGATTGGTTGAAAGAAATGCTCCAAAAATACGATCGCGGTGATTCGAAACACGTCTATGACGTCGTGACAGGTGATAAATTGTGGATTTACGCGTATGAGCCCGAAAGTAAACAGCAGTCGATTGTATGGGTGTTTCAAATTGAGCCAAATCCAATAAAAGTTGCTCGCGCACAAAGCACTTCCAAGCAAATGGTCGCCTGTTTTTAAGGAAAAACTGGACATATCGCAAACGTACCACTAGAACAACGCAAAACAGTCAATTCTGAGTTGTACACAACCCTTTGTTTGCCTTTGTTTTGTACACAACACTTTGTTTGTCTTTCAAGAAATCAGGAAAACTAACCGCCGAAGACGGATCACTGTTCACCACGACAATGCGGGCTCTCACACATCGGCTCAAACAACTGTTTGTCTTTCAAGAAATCAGGAAAACTAACCGCCGAAGACGGATCACTGTTCACCACGACAATGCGGGCTCTCACACATCGGCTCAAACAACTGTATTTTTGAGCACTCAAAACATCGATTTGATGAGTCATCCGCCGTATAGTCCTGACTTGGCACCGAATGACTTCTTTTTGTTCCCGTACGTAAAAAATAAAATTAGAGGTTGACGTTTTTCGACACACGCTGTTGATGCGTTCAGAATACATGTTTTGGAGATACCTCAATCAGAGTGGCAAAAGTTCTTCGACAGTTGGTTCAAACGCATGCAAAAGTGTATAGATCTTGATGGGGAATATTTTGAAAAACAATAAAGCTATTTTCGATGATAACTATTTTTTGTTTTCTAATCCCGAATATAAAAGGCAACCCTCGTATGTGCAGAAAATAAAGCAACACTGCACGGAGTCACACATCATCCCGGACATCCAATTCGGTTTCCGGGAAAAACACTCAACTCTGCATTCTCTGATGAAATTGCATCGTCCTGGCGGGCTTGAACAATCAGCATGTTACCGTGGCCTACTTTTTGGATATTGAGAAGGGCTTCGAAACGGTTTGGATAGAGGGGCTCATTTTCAAACTCAAATTAATAAGATTTCTTTCTAACCTCATCCCGATTATTCATAGTTTTCTTCACGCCAGGTGCCAGATGCAGGAACATCTAAGTCGGCATTGCACAGGGATCGCGACTGGGACCTATACTCTCCAATATCTACACTGTAGACCAACCGCCATTATCGCCATCTGTTGACTGTTACCTGTGCGTGAGAAGCATTGGCAAATGAGTATTGCGCAAAAATTTCTTGTTAAAGAGGAACTGTACTCGCACTTGAGTTATAAAGTATAAAGAGACCCTTTGAAGTAAAATCAATACGTAATAGATAGGCCGATACATATGCTCATTAACGAAAATATGTAGATCAAGAAATTTATATATAAAGAGAAGTGTGAGATGACGATGGGAGTGCATAATAAGTATTGGTACGCATACAGTGACTAAATGTCCAGTTAATGAATCAGGCATGAATTAAAATGCATACATGCAAATATATAAAGGATTATAAATGACAAAAGGAAATATTAAAAAAAATGTATAACAAAATTGAAAATAATTAACAATTCAGAAAGCCATTTATATGTGTAAAAATTCAAGTATAAGCTAGCCAATCTGCAACAGTGACTTACACACGAAATTTTGTTAAGTCCTTAAACTGTGTACCATTCACTTCGCGCTGTTTCGTCATTGGTTGTATTTCTGTACCTATATTCGTAATATTTGTAATTTGGTCTTAATATTTGCAATTTGGTCATTTCATGTAAATGTTGCAACTGACTGACTTTAAAATCGAACAAAGTTCATGGTTCATTGGTTGAGAAATATTACAACTTAGGATCGAAATTTCGCAGTCCCGAAACAAATACAGCTTAAATCATAAAATCCGATTTCCATTTGACAAAAGCGGCGTAAAAAAGGTTGTAAAACTATAGATCGGCTCCTTCATGCAGTAACATACAACAGTTAAATATGCCAATTCCCAAATCTACGCAGGACAATCAAAGAATTCACATAAGCTTTCAAAAAACAAACAGTCCTTGAGAATTTATTTATTTCTGCAGCAAGTCCAGAAAATGTGCTACGAAGGCAAACGATGCCACATTTATTCGCAGTCAATGGAGGCGCCATCAGTAATTAAACACGGGACACTTTTTCAACTCAATTTCGCTTTTATTTCCCAGACGAATGACTCTCGACATCTTGACCGTTGCCATTGGGTCAATTTCATTGCATCATCTCTGAAGTGTGGCAATAAAAACGTTGTTTTGCACATAATCATAAAGCCGCTCTGAAATGGTCATATCTGATCATTTTGAATCCGAAATATCAAGAGAACGCTATGCATGTCGCCCATTTTGTATCGGCCCTCAGCACTTCACAAAAGTCAGCCAAACTCCATTTGTTTCCGCTGACAAATTGAAGTCACTTCAAAATTATCTCCTGATTAATTGCCATTCGGCGATGACGAAAGGGCGAGCGGCATAAAAAGGAAACGCCGATAAACAATGAACCCTAGACTCCATGTACATGCACATGAAACTATCTGACTACCATAACTTCCAGACGGCAACACTTTCGCCCATCGCCACCCTTATCGTCCCTTAATCTCGCTCTCTGCCACCCTCCACAAAAAAAAGAAGTAAAACTCACCCTCGGTATCATAGAAAACGAGGAAAACTGCTGTTTCGGCTGAATTGTTGTTGTCAACCATCCACCACCCTTCGTCGAGCAGTTGGTGAATGCGATAATAAAGGAATTCAGTCGTCGTCGTTGTCGTTGTCGTCGCCGCCGTGGTCCTTTCTATTCTGTATGTGCTAGGTGGCCGCTTTCCAACCCCCTGACTTTTCATCAACCATCACAGTCCGGAATGAAAATCGGCTCAGTTTTCCACATCGCTTTACGTTTGCGTGTATGTGTTTATGGGGGGAGGATGATGATATGTGCTACAGACACACTTGCACACAAAAACTGGCGAAAAAAAATAAAAATTAAGAAAAGCCGACAGCAACAGAAAGCGCACACCAACACCAAGCGCACATGAACGACGAGACGGAACCGCTCTATGAGATATGGTAGGCTGGCTGGTTGCTGGCTGGCGCGCTCTTTGGTGCTTTTTCCTGTTCCACAGTGGTGGGTTTCTTTTTTCCCTTTTCTGCTCTGTACTTCGTCCTGTTCACTGTTCACTTTGTTGTTGTCTTGGCTGCTGCTGATGCTGCTGCTAAATGTGGGTGGCGATTGGAATGATCATGGTGGCAAAGCAGTGAGAGTGTATTTCACCGGAATCGCCGCCATGAAAGTGAAAAGCCAAAGAGAGCGAGACAGAAAGAAAGAGAAATGCTCCTCGTGATTGTGTTGAGAAGACAGTGTAGCGAGGAGAGAAACTGCCTACACTTTATAGCGGTTCGTCGGTTGTTGAAACAGAACGAGGTTTCCGAGCTTCTATCATATCCTGGTGACGGTTGTGAAGGTTCTTGCTCTTGAGTTCTCTGTACGCGTTGTTCATTGATGTTCCTTGTGCTCTTTGCGGGTGTAGGGAGGGAAGGTTTTAAGATTTCTGTGTGTGTTTTATTTTCCTGTTCTTGTGCTTTTTTTTGAGAGAAAAAAAAAGCAACGAAACCGAAACTGAAACCGGGTGTTCAATACTTTCTACTGTTTCTGGTGTTTCAACTGCTCCCGCTGCTGCTATTGCTACCGCTACTGCTACTGCTGCTGTGTGTGCTGCTGCTGCTGCTGCTGCTGCCACTGCTGTTGCTAAAGTCAAAAACAGCTTTTCCCTTTTTTGTCGTTGGTCTCTTGCTGCTGCTCGCTGATTAAAGTGTGTGGTGAATTATTTTAAATTGAACATCATATTTTCTTCCTTTCGACTGTTGATAGATAAAATTAGAAAGAATAGTTTTCTTTAATTTATTCGTGTTCTTGTGAATGTAAAGATACACAGAGATACCAAAAAAATTACCGTGAAAACTAATCTGTTGTTCGTTTGTTTTTTTTTTTTTAGCAAATAATATGCAATACGGACAGAATATCTCGATACCATATTCGCAACCGCAAGGTGATTTGAACTTTCTCAATTCGACCGATCATAAAGGAAAAATTCATCCAAAAATCGAGCGAGACCGGGAAGAAGGTAAATTTCATCATTTTTCTATTTTTTTCTTTTCAACTTCGTCTCTCTCTCTCATTTGTGCATTTTTTTTTTGTTGGTTCAATCTTTCAAGGACACCTGATTTATTATATTTTTGTGTGAGAGATGCGTGTGCACGCACAAAAGCCGTTATGTGAAGTCTTGTGAAGTGGTGGGGGAGGGGGAAAGTGCAAAATGTATTTCCAGACATGGAAAAAGAACTCTCTTTAAAATTAGAAAAAAGTGAAATTTGAAAAACAAAAATGCAAAAAATGTGAGCAAAGAAAAACTAATTGTCCTCGAATTGATTTCACCTGAGTGTAAGTAGAAGAAAAACGACTTTGTGTGTGCTTAATGTGTTTTTTTTTTGTTTCTTGATCGGTAGGAATGGGAAAAGCCTCGTGTCCTATGTGGCATATAGACGTCGCGATGTGTTGTACATATACTAAGTATGTATACAAATGGTGTATGTACGCGGTAGCCCAATTAAGTTGCTCTCTCCTTGTAAATAGGTACCTATATCGTGTATATATTGTGAAGGACCTATATGTGGTGATAAATGCCATTTTGATTGAGGTGTGAGGATATTTCATCCGGTTCTCCGAAAAGGAACGATGATGATATAATATTTTTCATTTCACTCTGACTGCCCCCGAAAAATATACATATACCGGCATTTAACATGACAACGGCGCGGCGACCACGGGCAGGAGGCAAGGACTAAAGGCCGGTTGAGCGGGCGGTACATAGGCATTTTCATTTTCAGACCAGTTCGGAGCTTTTTTTTTTTGAAATTTGATCGACTTGTTCCTTTTTGGGTGTACCGAAAAGTATATAACCCAAATTTAGATCAACAACCAATCAATACCGTAATTATCAGAAAATTCTCAATAATTATGCAATGAAGCGGTTGGTGGTGTGTGTGTGTGTATGTAGACTCAGATGTTTCGTCATTTAGTTGGTTTGTCTTTTAGCCGGCTTTTTAAGTGAGCGGAGGTGGAGGTTGAGCACGCGTGAAAATCTGCATTTTGGTTGCTATGTTGGTTGGAATCTTCTCTCTCTTTTATGGTATGTTGTCGCCACCGCGAGCTCGTGGCGAAATGAGATTTAAATAAATTCCTTCAAAAAGTCATGAGGGCACCTCTACAGACTGCCGGTGCGGCGATGGGAACGAGTATGATGTGCTAGCGAGGGGAAAAGCGAAAGTTTCAAGGATATTCTTAGGCTGGTGCCTCTTTGTGTATTTTTTTGTGTGTTCTTTGGTGGCTCGTGTCGTTTTATTGCTGATATACATGTACACTCGGTCTCTGGGTATATGTATTTATAGGTTAGGTCTTGGGTTTGGTAAGAACCTTCAAGAATCAAGCAAGAGAGCGGAATATGTATTCTTTGTGTTAGGTGGGGTCAGTGTTTGAATAAATTCGAGTTGCTGTTGGTTTTTCGTTCCTTTTGACGGATACAGCAGCAGCAGCAGACTCATGGGTTATATACTTTACGTACATGGCGCGTGCCTTCCTTCATATTTTTTTTTATTTCTTTTAAGGGCAGTGGAACATTTTGTCAGAAGAAACAAATAATTCAATTGATGCATAGAGTTGAAGGGATCATTTGATTTGACTTCAGACCGGTGTGCGGTAGCGGCAGCGGCGGCGCACGTAGACGGGACCCGTGTGGTGGGGGAGAGGGCGGAGGAAAGACAAAAAAGGGTAGGATATCCTTGACGACTGTTGGAGCAAATCACAAATGGCCTGGTAACACAGTCATTTTTTTGCTTCCTTGAGAAATGAAAGAATGTTTGAGGGAAGTTATGACCTCTGAAGGAGTGGGGTGGTTGGAAATTCAAGTAGTCCTCGGGAGAATCGTGATTTTGTTCCTTAGTTTCACTTATGGTACGCTGTTGCTCTGTGTCGCGAGGGGAATTCTTTTTTCGGATTGGTTTTACCGCGTGTAGAAAGAGTTGAATGGGTTTGTCATTAAAATTATAAGAGTCGTTTAATCTGTTTTCGGGGACGAACTCATTCACCAATCATGCGAATGGGCATTTAGAGAATGTTGTTTTTGCTTGGTTTGGTTAATCTATATTTTAAAGTGAAAAACAATCTTAAGGGAGAGAGAGAGAGTTAATTTGTTTGATTGCTTCTTTTAGTTGTGGGATTTTTAATGGGAACATTAGATGATTGCTTAAAGATCTATACTGATAAAGGAAACCTTTTGATAATACTGTAGATGAGCTTCATGTTTTGTTTATTTTTGAGTTTTGCTATCGCTTGGAAAACTTGCTCGGTTTATCCCCTTAGCCCTTTCTGATAAATCCTTAAAAAAAGCAATATAATAATTTAAAAAGTTTTGGCTTGCTTTCTGAATCCAACAAGTTGCTTACAGTAACTTGCCAAAGATAATATAAAATATCTTTCTACCGTCGTTAGACATTTATAGTAAACCATATAAATTCTTTATTTCCCATAAATTCTTAAATTCTCATAATGTTAGGTTTCTGAGTGGTACATCCGCCGTCTAGTTTGACAGCATTGCAGTTTCTTAAATATTTCCTTATCCTCCCAGTAGATAAAACCAACATGGGAGATGGAAGCAATGCAAAAATTATATATCATAACCAATCAAAAAGTCCAAATCCCGAGACAGCCAGAACCCTTAAAACTAAAATCATAAACAGCCTTACACCCCGAAAAGACTCAAATTCCGAATTAAGAGAACTACCACTAAAGAGTCATGATTAACTGTCTGAGTTAAGCTCCTACCCGTAATCTTAAAGCCATCGCAAGTTGGTAGTTTGAAGGGAGCAAAGGAACAACTTTAAGTTGGCAACCTTATTTGAACTGACTGTCATTTTGTCAGCTGTCGAGTGATGAAGTTTTTTAATTTGGTTTGACATTTTGAGATGGGTTGTTGGCGTCTAAACAACGCTTTCAAGTTGTGCACATTCATTTTGGAACAAGATTGCGCGTTGATACCAATATTCAAAAGCGAATTTTGATTAGAATGGGTACGCCAATAAACAAAACTTGTGTATTTGGAATAATTTGAAATAATGAAAACACTCAAATATATGTATGTTAAGACAACGTTATATCAACAAAAAATGATTGTTTGATGTAATATATGGCTTGGCCGACTACATCGTCCGTATTTCTTTAAAAACGATACTGACTACAAACTTTCAGTCAATGGTTACCATGTAAGCCATGATTGCCGACTTTTTTGCACATAATTAAAACAACCCTAGCGTGCATTAGCTGTTATTTCAATGAGACGGCTCAACATATCACACAGCTCATGCCACAATTGATTTATTGAAAGAAGCGTTTAGTAAACGCACAGTTTCACCTAAAGGATCAGTGTATTGACCTCCACGATCAAGGGTCGGTCATGACATCTGGTGGTAAATGCAGTTCAGATGCCATTAAGTAAATTCAAGTCCCTTACTGTGTACGAGATCTCTTCAAAAAATAAGAATAATTTTAATTTTTCTCAAAAAATATTTATTTGTTTGTTTATATTGTTTGTTCCCCTTAAGTAGACCCCCTCAGATATAATTAACTTGTGCCAGCGTTCTTTACAATCTTCGATACAGTTCTGGTATGCACTTTTTGGCCTGTCCTTGAGCTCTCTTAGCGAATCGATTTGTATCTCCTCATGTCCTTGAGCTCTCTTAGCGAATCGGTTTGTATCTCCTCATGTCCTTGAGCTCTCTCAGCGAATCGGTTTGTATCTCCTCAATCGTAGCAAAACGACATCCTTTCAAGGGTCTCTTCAATCTTGGGAACAAAAAAAAATTCGCAAAGAGCCAAATCTGGTAAATACGCTGCCTGAGGCATGGTTACCCAAAAAAACTACAAACAAGCTACGAAGAGGAGGTGACCGCTGTGGCGCAGTGGGTAGAGTGCGACGCTCACACGCCGAATTTTTCACGGCACCACGAATTTTTCACGGGACCACCCCTTTCGAGCTGCTGACAACACTCAAAGAGTATTAACTGTCTAAGAATAAGTTTCTCAAACTTCGGCATCCGGAGTCGGCAAAAAACTGTAGTTCCCTTGTACTCGTGAGGGAACAATAGCGCGCGCAACACGAGTACTTGTTGAGCAGGCTAGCCCTTGGCCCCCCTGTGGACTGTCACGCCAAACAATTATTATTTTTATTGATTAAAAGGGGACTGGTTCATTACGTTTTCTTCTTTTTGTTTCCCGCAAGCGGCACATAACTTCAAGATAATATCCCTTATTGACCATACGGCCATAGTAAGAACTACTGATGATCTACCATGGTGATTGAAAAAAACAGTCAGGAAAAACTTCACATTTGACCGAGCTTGGCGTGCTTTTTTGCCCTCTCCTGGGCTCTTTCATTGTAAAAACTTTGGTTTTGATGTCATAACAATATACCCATGATTTATTACCAGTTATGACTCTTTTAAACAAATCTGGATAGCTGTTGACTTCATTAAACAATTTCTGAGCGATGTTCAGGCCACATTTTTTTTTTTGGTTAAAATTCGCTCTAACACGCTCATGACCAAAATTTCCGAAAAAATTGCATGCCATGAGCTAATCAATATGCCTGCATCATCAGCAACTTCTCTAAAAGTGATTTGATGATTCTCCACAAAATTTTTGTTCACTTTCTCAAGATTTTTATCAGTTGTTGATGTGCTGGGGTGTCCAAGGCGAGCGTCGCCATTCACCTCTTCTCGACCTTCATTGAAAAACTTGTACAACTTGTTCATTTAATAAACTCAGAGTACACTCTCTATATGCCACTGTCAACATTTCAAGAGTTTTTGAGCACTTAATTCCATTTTTCACACAAAATTGAACGCAAATTCATTGATCCGATTTTTTCGGCAGTAGGATATTGCCGAACACGCAAAATACGTCTAACTTGTATGCCTCTCATTAACAGATTAAATATGTTCTATAGCTGAAATTATAAGCAAATGTATGAAATGAGAGTACCAGCATAACAAAATAAAAATAAACCCGATTATTCAATGCACGTAGCCCGCAAAATTCGATAATCTATCAAATTTTTTGAACAGACCTCGTATATCTTTTGACTGAAACATTTCTTTCATGAAACACTGTGTTATTAAATGTGCTCTCAGTAGATGTTCACTGGCTGTCATACTGCGAAAGACAGGTTCAGTTGTAATGTCTGTGGCGGATTTAACAGACATATTTTGGCATCTAAAACTAATTTTGTTCATCTTTCAATACTTTGCATACATTTTTCAAAAGGCATGTTATCTTATTTGTGCGCATAAATGTTCTACAACTTAAAGAAAATCAATTATGATTTGGTTTGGATTGGACCAAAATCTGACGCGAAAATGTTTATGTCACCTTTATCGTTTAACTTGATAGGTGACTCTATAGTGAAGACAACCGACAGTTTATGCTTGACTCTGGCCGGCGAAGCTTTAAAAGTTTCTTGTAGGAAATGTGTTGCAATGTTTCATCACCAAATCGAATGAATCGATGCCCTAGACAATTGTGAAACATTGAGTTCAAGATGCTTAGCCTGAGTTCTGCGAGTCGACAAATTTATAAGATTTCCATATTTCATTCATTGCAGGCCTACGTTTCACTTTTACTTCAGCTTATTGGAGTGTCAATTCTTTCACTGAGAGTTGCACGTAAATTTCTTTTTGTTGACCCAATATCAACAAAGTTAAATGTGGAATTTTAAAAAGTTTCAGAAAATTAAGTGCGCTAAGTTTGACCTTGTGGCCGACATGGTGTAGTGGGTAGAATGCGACAGGTTCGATTCCCGGCCGAACAACTCGAAGTTTTTACGGTACCACCTCTTTTGAGCTGCTGACAACACTCAAAGAGTAGGAAGAAGCTTCTCAAATTTCGCCATTTGGAGTAGGTAAGAATCTGTAGGTCCATTCTACTCGTGAGGGAGTAATAGCGCACGCAACACGAGTAGTTGCTGAGCAAGCTAGGCCCTGGTCCCTCTTTGGACTGTTGCGCCATTTAATTATTATTATTAAGTTTGACCTTACCCAAAAGCTGAATAAGACAAATAATAGCCACATTTAATGATTTCTTTGGGACAGTTTCCCTCTACAGCTTGGTTTTTCGCTATTCCTAAATAATCCTAAATTACCCTCTTTTACAAAAGACAAGCAGATACAGTGTAAGGAAGGCTTACAATAGTTTCCATTCATTTAAGAAAAAAATGTAAGACTAAGTGGAGACTAAACAGGACAGCAATCCACTCAATGTACACCCTTCTAGAACGAGGAATACGGGATAGAAGTAAGATGGGCAGACAATTTTAAAGAACTCTTAGGTTCTTGTAGACAGACATAGCCTTTCTTAATAAGTTTGGTACCAATTAACCTCCTCAGAACTTTGACTTGAAACGTAATGGCCGTTTGTTTGTTCTTCCCGAACAAATTCGAAAATGTCACAAGATTGATGAAAAAATCACCACAATTTCTGAACGATGGACAAAAGCACTTTAACTTTGTTTTTTCCACAGAAACTGAACAATTTCTCATCCCGTCTCGTCCGTAAGTACTTCTTCACATAGTTCGAAGATTGATAATCTTCGAAATAACAAACATCTTCACAGTTCGTTTGAGTTAGTGTAAGAGACTGGATACCGGACAAGGACATCTCACTCACATCTCGGGAAACTCTAGAGATTTCAAAAATGTTTCTTCAACCTTCAGCCCATTAGTGAAATTCGGTTATGAACACGTGTGCAAACCTGGCAGGGTCTGGATATGGTGTGGGATTGACATGTATTCCTCGGCATGGCATGCCGACGTCTATGTATCTGACGGGTACATAAGTGAGAATGTATCTGATGTTCTAGAGCTATGCAAATATTTTCGGAAAACTCAGAATAGTTACGGGTTGACAAGTCGTGAAACACACTGGTGTGGGATTGACTTGCGTTATGGATTGGAATTTTAGGACATGAAAAAAGGAGGTATATAAGTTTGTACCAGGCTAATGCGTTTACATCTCCTTGAAGTTGTGCGGAAAGGGAGCGGGGATCATTGTGCGTGTACTACTTTCACATTCGAGGCTAAGCGGATAGTGTGAGGGGTGTGACAGGCGAGGAGAGCAATCTTTGATTAATCAATGCGGGCCTCTACACAAATTATGAATTCTTAATTTCGTTTCACCTCTGTGGTGAGTTCTTTGTACAGGAGATTAGCATGAATTCTTCTAGGATTTGAGGCTAATTTGCTTTTTTGCGTTTCCTTTTCAATTAAAAGTTAATTTTATCTTTCGGAGATAATTTATTCCGCCGTGTGGCATTAATTTGTTGCTGAGAAGGCATATAAACAAATATTTATAAAGAAGACTTAGATGGCATAATCAGTCATCCCTTTCAATAGCCGCTCGTTTCTGGAGTGTCTTTTCCTGTGATTTGCGCTACAGTCCTGGGTGGACCGGAGTCTCAACCAACATGCCTCTCAATCTCGTACGATCTCTAGCTAGCTGCTTCCAATTCCCCACACCAAGTTCTTGAGGTACTTCTAAACTTGTGAGCGTCACCTTAGCCTAGGACGTATTCTGTTGCGTTGTCCCAATGCTTCATATTCGAAGACTTCTCGGGCCGGAACATAGACTCTACATTGACAAGCCACCTTAAGCGTTGTATCCGCAGACGCTTGATCAGGCGCATGCCACTATACAGTCCGTACAGTTCATCGTTGAATCTTCATCTCTAAATGTCATTAAGGCGAACAAAATTTACATATAGAGGGCGCCACTAACAAAAACAAAATATATTAAATTAAAAATATTTGTTAATGGCGCCCTCTAGATGTCCCTGGACTTATTGCCTACTAGCTAATAATAATAATAATAATTGATGGCGCTATAGTCAAAAGGGGGACCAGAGCCTAGCTTGCTCATCAACTACTCGTGTTGTGCGCGCTACTGTTCTCTCACGAGTAGAAAATATCTACAGTTTTTTGCCGACTCTAAACGGCGAGATTTGAGAAGCTTTCTTAGACAGTTATTACTATTTGAGTGTTGTAAAAGAGGTGGTGATGTGAAAAATTCGAAAAATTGGTGTTGAGCTGGGAGTCGAACCTAGACCCTTCGCCGTGTGAGCGTCGCACTCTACCCACTACGCCACGGCGACCACTAGCTAATATGCTACTCTAAAAATAAGGTATGCTTTAAGCGGTGACCCTTCTTCTACAATAAAGATCAACATTTTTCTAGTTTTAACATAGTGACATATCGGTTTAAGTACATCACGCCCATCTGCCCCAAAAACTGCAACTTGAGGGACAGAATTGCACCACCTCATATTGGGAAATCGCCGAAGGTTCGTGATTAATGGGTGTCACCTTTATTAACTCCGAACAATAAGCACAACCATGAAACCTTTTCGTTTTTGGAGGAGACTCCATCTGAGTGCAATAAAGCGCCTGTGCCATTTCCTGACAAAACTTCTGTTCACATCAAACCCAATCACTGGAAAACATTTGAAAAACTTAAAGAAGACTTAGACTGGCGACATATTCCTAAGTCCGGCCTTCCTTGGACGATGTAGATCACAACTTGCTTCAATGGAATAAAATGTTAAAAAGCTCTTCTATCTATTTTGTTGAGTGGTAAGCGAATATAAAAAACGACCCCATTCGACGAAAAAAAAAAAACGCACTGACTCGTGCACCCGTCGTGTCTGTAGCAAAACTGGCTTGGAACGAGGCTATGATTAACTCAAATTCAATGACCATCGATGACACGGAGCCCTCGTTGGTTAATTTTTAAAACAGGTCATTTGTAAATGGCGTAAATAAGCTAAAAATGTTAAGTCAAGTCCTTCGAAATTAAAGAAGGGACTGTGTTCAGAAAACTCTCATAAATCCAAAGAAAATTGATTTACTCTGGCTTT
This sequence comes from Eristalinus aeneus, assembly GCA_955652365.1. NCBI lineage: Eukaryota > Metazoa > Arthropoda > Insecta > Diptera > Syrphidae > Eristalinus > Eristalinus aeneus. The sequence goes on along the minus strand of OY019130.1, from coordinate 4,811,303 downwards.
AGTCTGACTATCGATATCTTAAACAGGGGCGACAGACTTAAGAGTTCTTATACACCGTCAGCTGAAATAAATGCGGCATGTGATGTGACATTGTATTGATGATTGATGTATTGAGTTGTTTTCATCGCAGGAATGATATTTCCACGTCATCAGTACCTTTTCTGACTCTTGTAACAGTGATTCAGGCAATCACAAATTTGCATACACTACATACAGCTACGGGCAACTAATTAGAAACGATGCACCGGTCATTAAATGATTTGAATTATAGTTATGTTCCGTTATTTTTTACACTCCAGATCGATCTGTTCGTCTGGTGTTTATTCATATGGGTACTTCTGAAATGCAAAATTGATTATTCCGTCCCTTGAAAGTGATAAGAAAAGTTGTTTTTCTTTTTTCCAAAAAAACTGTAAACACGATGACAAGGAGCAAGCAAGGAACAAATAGTTTAAGAGTCATAGTTCGGTAAAAATAGTTTTTTGAATTTTAATTTCGGTAAGTGTTAATACATAACACGATTATTCTCTTTTACATTAAATTTACTGTTAGGAAATGTTTATAAAGAAGACTAAGATGACACAATCAGCCATCACTTTTAATAGCCGTACGTTTCTATAGTCCTTGAAAATGAGAAAATTCTTAACAGTTCACCAGCAAATCGGGAATTCATTTTTGACTTAAGAAGGTTGTATAAATAAATTTCTGATCACTTAAACTGCGTATTTAAGGCAACAAAGCGTTTTGAGCGATATGGGACTTACGACAGCATACCGAGGAAGAAAAGATCCATCTGAGAAAAATCACCATCTGAGACTATCGCAAAATAATAAAACTCTCTAAAAACAGCCAAAAAAAATGGATGAGATACTTTACGAGAATTACAAAATGAAATAAACTCAACAATATCTGTCTGGACTATTAGGGGGTGATTAGTCGAAGTTGGACTTCATGATCGTGTAGCGAGGATGGAGCAAATGCTTACCAGCATCGGAAGGATAAAACGTCTTGAGTTTGTTCGGCATCCCCTGGATTGGACAACAGAACAATGGAATTTGCATTAGGGAGAGATGAAACTAAAATAAACCGTATGGGACCAGATAGTAGACGATTTGCAAAAAGACCCAAGCGACGCGAATTTGATCCAAAATACACCTCACCTGTTGGTAAACATGGTGGAGGATCGATCAATGTGTGAAGATGCTTCTCATGGAATGGCGTTGGTCCAATGCATCGTATTGATGGCATCCTCACGAAAGAGAAGTACGTGGACATAATGTCAAATGTAATGGAACCGTGGGCTGAAGAAAATTTACCAGTTATTTGAAAAAAAAACGAACTGCTGAGTTAACCACAAATTTTTTGCTGACCATTCCATCGATGTTTTGAACTGGCCATCTTCAAGTGTACACTAATTATTAAAGGGAAAGTAAAAACATTTTATTCAAAGTATTGGTGATTGTTTTCTACACATTTTGACCACCTTTCTGGCAATTTGTGAATACCAAGCCAATAAAATTGTTCGTCTTTTAAAGCAAACCAATCAGACACACAATTTTCGACCTCCTCGTAGGAATCAAAGTGCTGCTCAGCCAATGCGTGTCCCATCGATGAAAACAAGTGGTAGTCGGAAGGAGCCAGGTCTGGTGAATACGGTGGGTGGGGTAGCTGCTCCCAGCCAACTGTTTTGCTTTGTGTGCAGGTGTATTGTCATGGAGTAAAATTACCTTCCCGTGTCTTCTGATCAATGCTTTGATCGGTTGTTTTTCGGTAGCGATCAGTATTAATGGTTTCACCAGGTTTTAGAAGCTCGTGGTACAGCACACCTTTCTGGTCCCACCAAACACATAGCATTGTCTTCTTGCCGAATCGATCTGGTTTTGCAGTCGATGTTGAAGGTTGCCCCAGATTAACCCATCACTTTTTCCGTTTAGGATTCTTGAAATAAATCCATTTTTCATTGCCAGTAACAATCAAATGCAAAACCGATTTTCTTTCGTGTCTTTGAAGCAAAATTTTACAAGTGTTTTTTCGGTTTTCCATCTGTCTTTCATTCAATTCATGTGGCACCCATTTGTCATACTTTTGGATCTTTCCCAGAGCTTTTAAACGGTCAGAAATTGTTTATTGTACAACATTTAACATTGCTGCCGTTTGCTTTTGACTCAAAGTATCATCTCTATCCAATACCGTTTGCATTTCGACGTCTTGAAATTTTTCTGGTGGTCTTCCACGTTCTTCATTTCTCACATCAAAATCATTATTTCTGAACCGTTGAAACCATCTTTTGCATGTTGCTTCAAATAGAGCATGATCACCATATGCCTCGACAAGCATTCGATGCGACTCTGCAGCACTTTTCTTCAAATGAAAACAAAAAATTAATGCTTTCCGCAAATTAGCACTTTCTGGTACAAAATTCGACATTTTGATCACGATGAAAAAATATGATGTTGTCTGTTCAATGACTTGATGTGTACTAAATATTTTTCACAGATGTCATAGCAAAAAAAAAAAAAAAAAAAAAAAAATAAGGGCTCGTTCACAATCTTGACGCTCACTTCATAGATTCTATTTATACGCTCCTTGAAATTTTTGTGTACAAAAAATTGGTAAAATATTTTAATTCAACGGCACCATAAACGTTCCTAGTTAGTTGCGCGTAGCTGTAAATTTTTGAACTATTTTGAAACTGAGCTATTCACAAGATCTCTTTTTGAAGAAGCCTTTCATCTTCCATTTTGTGGTTTTCCCTTCAATCAATTTAATTTGATTCATTGCAACAGAACGGCTACCTCCCAAGGTAAATAAAGCCCACTTTCCAGTCTCCAAAGTCAAAGTTTTGAACAAGTCTCCAAAAAATGTTTATAAGGAATATTCAATGCACATTTGCTAAGGGAATCCTTGTCTTATCAGATTCGCCTTAAGTGGCAAAAAAAACTATAAACATATGTTATTATTATTTAAATTTTAAGAAAATGGTTCTTTTAAGACCTTGAGCATATCTGCTAAAAGTAAGTTAGAAATTAAAAATTTTAGGACTCTGCAGGCTTATGTTTTCAATTTAGCAAATTCCACTTAAGACCGATGTATGAAATTAAACAAAAATAAAGCCTTACAAATTGATTTTCACCCCTAAATGCTCATTAGTGTTAGTTTTGCAACGGCTTTTACATCTTTCTGACAACTTTTTTCATTTTATAATAAAAAACGAAACCATACTTGTGTGAGTGTTACTCGCAGTTGACGACGATGTTGATTTAATATTAATAAAAAATATTCATATTACATTTCAATAAATATGTCATCTCTCTATTTACAGCAGTGATTAATCAACAAATTTTACAAAATGTCAATCAATCTTGGCAAACACTGGCGAACACAGCGAACACCGTCGATTATTCATCTCATCTGCTGTCAGCAACACTGCCAATCTCAATACAACACTTCCTCAAATACTCCGAAACAATAAAAAAGGAATCTTCAGGGATAGTTGGATCACAAATCAACTCAGGGAATTTAAATTTAGGAAATTTAGATGCTGCATCTGGTTTCAACATTAAGGGTGAAGTCTTAAAAAATGGTGCCAATTTAAGTTTGGCACTGGGTGGCATACCCTCAGCAAACAATACAAATGGTAACCATAACCACAATGGAATAGTTGGAATGGACGGGCATCTAACGAGTCTTTCAGAAGCAGGAGCTCCAACCACAACAACAGCACCGGCGGGTGCAACAACAACAACAACATCTGGTACAACGACAACCGGTAAAAAAACTAAAAAAAAGAAGGTACCCAAAGAGAAGAAACCCCGACCGAAACCTGGTGAAATACGCGAAACCAAAGCCTTAGACGGGTCAACACTGTACTGTTGTCCAGAGTGTCAAATGGCCTATCCGGATCGGAGTCTGATCGAACAGCACGTCATATCGCATGCAGTTGAGCGCAGATTTGTGTGCGACATATGCAATGCGGCTCTAAAGCGTAAGGATCACTTGACCAGGCACAAGTTGTCTCACATACCAGACCGGCCACATGTTTGCAATGTAAGTAGAAAAAAAAATTAAGTGTTTGAAAGATTTAAATCTGTTTCGGGTATGCCACGTAGAGAGGCCTGTCTTTGGACGTGACGAGAAGGAACAGGTTAATTGGCTGAGTTTCAGTCAAGTGCCCGACTGTGAAGTCGAGCAGGTTTTGTTTTCTCTGTTTGACCCAGTTCCCAGTTAAGTTGGCTTTGTTTCATATTTATCTGTGTTACGAGTATTGTTAAGGATTTTGCTTTTTCAACGGTTCGAATCAGTTAAGCCCACTACGTTTTTCTTGGAACGTTGTTCTACACCTTGTCTACAGCTGTTCTCATTTGTAGGCCCTATTGATGCCAAAAAAGACCTCAGAGCCAATAATACTCAAACCCAAAATGCAAGAGTGAAGGCGAAATCTTAGTTAAATGCTTCCACAACCCAGTTCTGTTACAAAGCTTTCTATATTCCGCGACGTCTCCTATATATGATATTGGGGATATGAATCACTTAACTAAGATGTGTAAATATACTATAAGCAGCTTCGGATCGGATCTCTCACGACTGACATCTCATGATTTGCAATAACCTAGAGCATGAAAATAATTTACTTTAGTAGGAAAAATGTAAAAATCAGTAGCGCTCCCAAAAATGATTGAACTTTTGTAGAAACTAGAGCCACCGGGCAGGATGATTCTCCATTCTTCTTCCTTCTCTTCTTCAGTTGACGCTACAGTTTATTTGGTGGATGAGGATAGTTTTGCCCAATGTTTCGGCTACATCGGGTTGAAACTAGCTTTCCATATGCTTTCTATGACCTATCCGTTCTAAGCGTTGTGTCCATAGACACGCTATACCCCACCGCACAACTTACAGAGTTCGTTGTTGAGTTTTCTCCTGTAGATGCTACCACGACAAAGAGGACAAAACTCGTATAACTTTGGACCAAGAGCTTCATCATGCAGTATTGATAACCTTCATAAATAAGGTCACAGACTTAGAAATTGTGCCAAATCTTTAGAACAAGGAATTCTTAAATAGTCTTTTAATGCTAAATGAAACAGCTATGGAAAGAGCGATTAAATCTATTTAAATAGAAGCTGTCGTTTCCACTAACTGCAGTGTCGAGGTTGACAATGCTCTTTATAATTACAATTTTTTTGCTGTCGATTTTGACACTCTGTCCCGTTGTGTGCCCGTCCTAGAATTTTGACAACATACAGTGGATCAAAAAAGTATTGCCCATTATGGTTTTACACAAATCAAGAATTATTTTTCTGAAAACCAATTTTATTTGAAATGAGCGATAAGAAAGAGAGAAAATATTGATATTATAATTCAATATAGTTGCAATATTTACGAAACAAATTAAAAATACTACAAAATGTGTAAATTTTTTTTGGAGGTGTAAACCTGTGAAATGGAATTTAACAAGAATGTCTTTTTTCAATTGACAAAAGGTTTACTTTGCTTAAAAGATAATATTCTGGCGTTTTGACTTAAATACCTTTTGCCATATCAATGCCACAACTGCCTCCTCGAGCATAATTTTATCTGGAGGCCTAATTTTCATTTACCTCTTCAAACCTTGTTGATCGTTTACAGGCAATAACTTTGCGAATGTTGTTCTCAAAGTTCTGAATCGTGTCGGTCTTATTGGCGTAGACTTGCGACAGACCTACATATCTTCAAGCGGCGTTAAATTACACGATATTGGGAACTAATTCATTAGTCAATTGTGGCTCGATCTGTTTGCCAAGCGTTTTCCTTAATAAATCAATTGTGGCATCAGCTGTGTGACATGTTGCGCCATGTGTTTTAAATCCTGCTCCTGCACACCAGGATTGTTCAATGCTTGAGCTGAATTATATCGGGATCAACGGCAATCTTGTCATGTGCCCAATCACCAAATTAACGTCTTCCTTTCCTTGCATCAGTCTGTTCATGTTGAAGTGCCTAACCAAACTAAAAATAAATCATTTAACAGCTGATAAAATTGCTGCTGGTAAAAAAGAAGATTTACCAACATAAAAATGTAAGCCTCTTCATAATTACCCGTTATTTTTTTTTGTCGTCGTGTTGCAGCAGACCTTTTCGTTTTAAAGGCTTTCGACAGCTCACTGAGTTTGTTCAATATGTGAAAGCTGCAACGCGTTTGGATTTTGACGTGACACCACATCACTTTGTCAAAAAACTCCCAAAACTGTATTGATGTTAATGATGATGACGCAAGCTTGAACCGTTATCTTTCAAAATCTGAGTTTGATAGGAATACCATAAACTCGATAAATGTGTTTCGTGCGACGAAACTAAACTTCCTTAGTCTTCCTAATCAATTCTGTTCACATAAAGAACAAAATTAAATATTATGAAATAGTCTAACACGCCGTCACATTTTTCAGATCTGTATGAAATCGTTCAAACGCAAAGAGCAGCTAACCCTGCATATCGTTATACATTCTGGAGAGAAAAAGCACGTTTGCATAGAATGTGGAAAAGGTAAGCATAATCTAACCTCCTCGAACTCCTCCCGTCATTCACTTTAATAATGATCAAATTCAACACCAAACAAACAGGTTTCTATCGAAAGGATCACTTAAGAAAGCACACGCGATCACATATCGCTCGACGTGTCAAGTCCGAGGTTTCCGCTCAAAACGTCAACGGTAACAACAACAATACCCAGAATAACACACTACATGGTTCCTGAGGATCGTACAAGGACTTTTGGTAGATTTCTTTAAATTTCATTCAATCGACACTGAACGCGAGGCATTTGATTGTCGTGTAAATCATCGATATTTGCATTGCAATCATTTTGTTCTCATCATTCGAGTCGATTTTGAAGGAAATTTTTTATTGAAATCTATCTTAGGTCCTGCTGAGCGCCGCCATTTTAATTTCAATTATATTTTTCTTTTTCTTCAACACAAAAAAAGAATACAAACAAAGCATGAACAACAAAAAAATTACAAACAAAGGAAAAAAAACAGAACAAAAAAAGCAAAAACAAAACTCTATATATGTACATATATATATTTAGTTTTCTCACTTTAATGTACTGATATGTATCAATGGTACTTTTATACATACATTATACATATATTTATATATATATTAATAAAGAAACCAATTCATTTGTGTAAGTAATACAAACAAGTGACGAGAAAGAAACTGAGTATTGATCAATTAGGTGTGAGTTTTCTAAAAAAACAAAAAATTGATATAAGTAGATCTAGTTTGGGTACATTTGACTATATTTTCGCATTTGATTTGATTTTTTTTATACGTGTTGCAATAATGTGTCTTCTTTCCGTATGAATAAAAAAACAACATCATTTATTTTCTCGAAATAGTTTCTAGTGAGCATTGTTTTTCTTTGTTTATTTCTTTTACACATTTTCATTCTTTAAGTATATAAGCAAATCTTAGTCTCGTGTAATGCAACATAAAAGGAATAATTAATCGCACAAGTTATACATAAAAACAAAACAATGAGTACATTGCAAATTAAAGAAACAAAAAAATTAATAAAAACAAAGAATAATGTTAATGTACAATTTTTGCGTGGAAAATTGTTTACTAAATTGTCTTCAATTTTTACACTATTACATGGATTTATAATAATAGCAATTGAAATGTACAAAATATATGACAAACAAAACAAAACTCATAAGCAACTTAAAACAAATGAAATGAAAATGAAAATAACTACTTCTCTCTTCATATAAAGAAAAACAAACAAATGATCTCTGTGATCCTACTTTTGTAACAATTATTGCAATTTAGTGTTATACATGTTATTGATTCAGTTTTCAGTTTTTATATATTTTTTTTTCTCAATTCAAATTTAGTTAAGGAAAGATTTCTTATTAAGTTTTATTTTATTTTTTGATTTGTTTCTTTACAAACATACATGTGCAATTTGAGTATATTTACAAATATTTTTTTTTATATAATTTTCCTATTTTCTTACTGATTTCCTTTGATCTTGTTGTCAGTTCTATGTGTGTGTATTAAAATCCATTGAATGTTGAATTATCTCTTGGAATCGATGTACTGAAGATGTGAAGGGTTGAGAGGATAATTCATTTGTACTTACTGTAGAGAAGTGCATTTACTAACAATGTGATCGGCCCCTTTGGCTTTCTTTTTTATCGGCCAATAACGTGAATTAAGCTCTTCTATCCGATTTGTTATTTTCAAAAAATGCCCCATAATGAATCTTAATGTGATCTTCAAGCTTTTGTGGTCCCTGAACTGACAGAAGGAAGTTGCGTCCCATTGAAATTGACTAAGTTTTCCTCTCCTTGAAAACATACTTTTCCAATAAGCTCTTAAAATAAGCCTTGTTATTCATGCCAAAACAGCCAGTGTCAGTTATTTAAATGCATCTTACAGGAAATGGTTTCACATTCAGATGTACTAGGACATCCATAGTTTCAAGTTAAACTATCATGCTCCTTCTTATTTCTTATTTCCACAGAAACCAAACGAGATTTTGATAATTGCAAGTACTGAATTTGACTTCAGTGAAACTTATTTAGTTGAAGTGAGGAATCTACTGGAAAATATGTCAAGAAAGGATTAAAAAGAGATAAGGGTGAATTGAGTAGGAGTATTCTTGTTCTTGTGGCACTTCAGTCCGGCGTGGACCTGGGCCTCAACTAGCGTGCCTCTCCAGCCAGCACGATCTTTCGCTAGCTGCCTCTCATCGCGCACTCTAAGTTGGTTGAAGTCTTTCTCCACTTGTGTGCGCCATCTTAGCCACTTTGTGTAGAATTTGTAATTGTTAAATTTGAGTACCAGTGAATGTCAAATTTTGTGTTTTGTATCCGAGTTAAGAATTGTGAGTAGACACAATGTGTATGTTCCATATGTCTGTTTCAATTGCTCTGAAATTCATCGAATGCCTACAAAAAACGCAGAAAAAATGTCAAAAGGCGTTCCATTTGCTGCTTTTTTTGAAGAAAAGAGAGCTTATGAGAGAATAAAATATATCCTCTTTCCGACGAATTTTTGCCGAAGAAAAATCTGTGGGCAGCAGATGACTATCAAATCGAAAATAAATAAACCTCTGCTGCAAGCAGCAGATGACTGTCAAATCGAAAATAAATAAATCTCTGGTAAACAGCTATGAATGTTTACGAATTTCTTCGAAAAGTCGATTCACAAGTTTCGGTAGAGTTACTCTCTGTAAGAGAGATTTTTATTCAAACTACTCAACTACGAATTTCTGTACACAAATGGATTGGAACAGATCTAATTTAAAATTTCATTCGATTGTTGACGTTCTGTAGCACAGTAAGAAGGCGTGTATTTCAATAAGCATCTATCTTATCGAGTAGCCTTTAACAACTGTAGTGAGTAAAGAAAAATAATTCATAAAATCCGTCCTTTCAAGTTGAGTTAGAGATGTACCTTCTTAATGCTTAATTACTTTTCTTGATGCATCGTCACATTAACCTTTGCAATATGCGTCCATTATCGGGTGTCATTGATTTATTTGAACCCCAAAAATATTTAAAAACTATATATATAGCCAGCTGCATGTTTCAAAAAGACTTGACTGTTGTCAACTTTTGTCGTTCTCCAATAAGCTTTTTTCTAATTTCGGAAAATTGTATAAACAAGAAATCGGTTCCATTAACACACAAATATGATACAGTTCCGCATGATGTCTGTCACATTTTTTCCAATGGTACAGTTAGAGAACAGCGAACAAATTGATTGCATCAGACGGACGTGGTCAGAGCTAATTTTGTAGCCTTATCCAATCACAGATTTCAAGGGTAACTCATGGATTCTTGGGAGGAAAGGAATCCCGTTACATTTTGTCGAGAAAAACTCAGAATGGTTAGGATATGTCATAATAGGAGAAAGGAAGGCGGAAGAGTACTGTATTATTTTGATTGACAACTTTAGCACTAACAGTTTTTTTTTTACTCCTTACGATCAACTGATTTGTGTTCTCATTTGAAATGTTGCTCCGCTTTCTGAAACACTGCAAGTTTCTATCGAGTTTCATGATTTTTTTGCTTGTGCGCTGTGCTATCGTGTCGATGTCGAAAAGACAAAGATTCCTGATCACAATGAAGTGTAGAACAAAATACAACTGAAAGTTTTAAGAAAGTTCAAAGGACCCTAAGCATCTGTATGTTAACAAGTTTTTAAAGTTAAGTTATTTAAAACCAGTTGCATTGAAAAACCGGGTTTAGTAGGAGGCAGAATGAAAAGTGGGCTCCTACTCTTAAACCTTGCTTGTAGGGTGATACTCCTCCTAAAGCATTTTCCTATTATTTTGCTGGCATAGAACAACCTCGACTTTTATGTGAAACTAAAGATGTTTGATGTCTCCTCCGCTCTGATTTCAATAAGATCTCATTTTTACTTTCTTAATAAGAGACTGTAATTGTACTTAAGTTTAAAATGCAAAAACGTTTATAATTCCACTTGTAAGTTTATAGTTCATTCTTCACTTTGATTGCTAAATGCTTCAACAAACAGCGACGACTTATTTGAACTGCGTCCATTGTAGATCAAAAGCCAGAATAAACAAATAACTGTTCACTACTCAAATCATTACACAAAACACTACAAACAATGCCAAGATAAGCAAAGAATTGTTCATTGTTCTCATCAATACACATCTGACATATGATCTCTTCTAGGAAATAATTCAACAATCTCAATATACTTTCCAAATAACTAAACTTAAGTGCTTATTAAATAAACGAGTAGTATTTTCATTAGTATTTAGATATGAATAAGATTTTCAATTTATTTTTTCAATACAAAAAATAAAAGAAAAACAAATTTAATAAAGTAAAAGATTAAAAATATTAGGAATTAAATTTAATGAAAAAAAAAAACAATTTTTTTAAATGAAACAGATATTCCTTAAACTTAAGTTGTCTTCTATGTGTTTTCATTCATTTCATTTCTTCTCTGTTGTGTCTTCTTTCACATGCAATCATTTCAGATCTTAATGCAAAACATTTTAAACTAAAATAACAAACAATAGATACAAGAACAAACAAAAAGTGCAAGATAAAGTAAACTATAACAAAACCAAAAAACAAACAAACAAACAAAATACAAATCATTATTTTTTATACAACAAACAAGCAAAGCAAAGTTCAAAATGAAAATACTGTTCAAAGTATAAAAGTCTCCACAAAGCAAAAGAGTTACAAAACCAAAACAAACAAAAATACAAAAATACAAACAAAACCAAAACAAAACAATACAAAAACCTACAACAAAATGAAGTAGTATCACTTTTACGTAATAGAGTTTGTTTAAATCTGTATAAAGACAACAAATAGCTCCGTAATAATAATACTCACAAAGAGAACACACACAAAGCAAAATAAACAGAAAAAAAAAATAACATACCGCATACCAGTGTCTAATAAATTGTATTAAATTAATATATTCATAAGAATCATATAAACAAAATATATGTATACAACAATATTCATAACAATTCCACAAATACATAACAAAAGTTATTTGAAAACAAAATAAGAAAAAAAAAAATTAAAACATAATTAATGTGCAAGCAAATAGTATGTTGACCATTAAGAATATTTTTTTAAAATACAAATACCTTAAATATATGTAATACAAAACAAAAAAAAAGAACAACAACAAAAATGCATACTTACAAGAAGTACAAATCTATACAAATTGAAACAAAATTAAGCAAAAACAAAAAATAAACAAAAAGTGAATACAAATGAGAAAGAAAAACAAAACAACATTTAAGATACAATTAAATTTTAAAGAGATAATTTGTAATAAATATTAAGTAAGTGATTTAAAGAAAACAAAACAAATTAAGCTAATTACATATAAACATTTTTCAATAATTGTATAAGATCAACAACTATTATATATTAAAAGCAAAAAAAAAGGATAAAGAACAAGAAACAAATTTCAAATATAATATAGACAATTTTAATTTATTTTTAGCATGCATATTTTGTTTCTACAGAAAACACACACTCACTCAAACAAAATGCTGAGAAAGCCAACAATATTGCAGACTTTTGATTTTTACCTCAATACTTTCCATTTTCCATATGATAGAATAGATGAAAAAAAAAAAAAATACAAAATTTACTGACGAAAATTGATAATAATAAATAAATCAATTGAAACGATATTTTGAATAAATATTTAAATTTTATAATAAGTGAATGAATTTACATCAACGGTTAAAGTTGAGGATTTAAATACTCGCATGCGATGGTCATGTAGGGACTGTGCAAGTACTGAGCGCAAATGTCTGAATTTCTGATCGTGACGCAGGGAAACACAACATTACACAAATGCAACAGGGGGTGGCCGCCGTGGCGTAGTGGGTAGAGTGCGACGCTCACACGCCGAAGGATCTGGGTTCGATTCCCGCCTGATCACCTCGAATTTTTCACGGCTCCACCTCTTTCGAGCTGCTGACAACACTAAAAGAGTAATTACTGTCTGAGAAAGCTTCTCAAACTTCGCCGTTCGGAGTCGGCAAAAAACTGTAGGTCATTTCTACTCGTGAGAGAACAGTAGCGCGCACAACACGAGTAGTTGATGAGCGAGCTAGGCCCTGGTCCCCCAGTGGACTGTGGCGCCAACAATTATTAACAGGGGGTGATTGCTGCGCGACTAAAAACTATCTGTCCAATGTTCTACCTTTCGTAAATTCATTTTTTTATGTGGAGATGGGAGTGTAGGGTGTAGAACTGGCAGTTGTATTTTTCGGAATTTTTAGAAACAGTTGATTTAATTTCTGCAGCTTTCTTTTAATTTATTCGTAGAGTCGAAGTGAGACCGATCTTCTGTAGAAGAAAAAGAAATCTTGCACCACACACTGTGCCATCATGATAAGCAACCTCTTTAATGTAAGAGGCAACCTGATAAATTTAAACTTTTTACCGCACCGCCCTGAAATACACCTTCTTTGCAATCTTTGTTACCTTCAAGAACGAGAAGACGTATTCCATTTCATCGCTTTATGCCCCATTCTTAAGGAATTCCGATGCATATTCCTTGGAGTGCATGTACTTTTACTTGAAAAAGTAACAGGTATCTTAAACGGTGAGCGAGGCTGGGATCTACTGCACAAATTCACAACGAACGCACTTCGTTATAGAAAAAGTATCATGGAAGAAAGCTTTTAAAACAAAAACATGTATTATATTTCAAATGTCATTCTGGTAGACGGCTTACGTCAAACCATATAGACTATGAATTACCTTTTGTCAAAAATGCATTATTTTTTTGCGAAATAAACAGTCAACTACTAAACTAACTAACACTGTGCCATCACGACATGCATAGTGCTATCTCGTTCCGGCTTAGAAAAGTGCGAGCCAGGTGATCAGTTGAACGACCCAAAATCTCCAAAGTCAAATGCATTTTTGATATAAATATGTTGACCTTCTCTGGCAGCGGCGATTTTGAATAAAGAACGTTTCAATTGTAACAGTTTAAATTTATTTGAAACTTTCCCCAACTACAATTCGAATTCAATCTTGGTGTTGACATTTTGTTTTCGTTGAAAATCGAACGAATCCCAACAAATAAGTGAAGCTTGTAATTTTGCTTGCATTGATTGATTGATTAATACATATGAAGCAGCAAAGTGACCAATGAAGCGGTACTCTTTACAGTTTTCAGTTCCATAAATGGTTATTGGAACATAAAACGACAGAAACTGTGTTGACCTCGTTTTCATTTCCAAATTGTGTTAGCAGATTGGTACAATTAAGAGCGATGGAGATGAACGTCCATATAGATTGCAGAGACTAATCACTGATGAAGATTAACGTCTGTGTAGTTTGAAGAGACTTATCACTGGTGCCATTAGTAAAATTTTTATCAGTGGACTGGATTTTCCAACAACGTCTTCTTTTGTAGAAACAGATTTGTGGAAAAAAAAGAAAACGTCCCTCCCATCTCATCCGCACGAATGTAGTGTAGGACTTTTCTTAAAAAATAAAACGACATTGAATACAGTTCAACTATATGGACCGATAGCGCACAAATTATTTTTCAACTCCCTTTTGTACATTCACCAGTTACTGCATTTGGAGAGTTTTCAGTATAATCACCTCATCATATAGCCTGCACAGATAATAGTTGTAATAGAATTAGCTGGAATTTAAGTGTACAAATGCATACACACGGTAGTGCACAGAATTTTACGAAATATTTCAATTATTTATTTTTACTATGTTGTGAGCAAATTGAAACTTCAAGAACAAATAGTTTATTTTATTCTTCCTGGTTTGACATTTAAACGGCTCGAACAAACGGTTAAGCGGAATATGGAATTTTATGTTAGGTGAAGTTGAATTGAAATTAATGTTGGCCTTTATTTTACGGAGCAAGCTTACAATTGATAAGCTGGGCACATATCTCATGGTTCAAACAAAAGTGTACCCTGCCCCAACAACTTGACAGGATTGCAATTAAACTACAAAAATAAGAAAAGAAGATCGAATGATGGCTTCACTACTGTGTTAATAGGTCTGTTCCAATTGCTCTGAAATGCAGCGAAGGCTGTAATGTCAAAAAACGTTCCATTTGCTGATTTTTTCGTTGAAGAGAGAGCTTATGTGGATGTAAAATATTTCCCCTTTCCATGAATTTCTGCCGCAGGAAAATCTGTGGACTGTCAAATTGAAAATAAAAAATTTTAAATTTGAATCTGAAATTTCATATATCTCGATAGCAGTTTACATTTAATTCTGCCAATTTCTACGAAAAGTCGTTTCACAAGTTTCGGCAGAGTTACAGAGAGAGAGAGAGAGAGAGAGAGAGAGAGAGAGAGAGAGAGAGAGAGAGAGATAGAGAGAGAGAGAGAGAGAGAGAGAGATTTTTAGCCAAAATACTCAACTACGAATTTCTGTGCACAAATGAATGAATCAGACCTAATATTATTTCCACAAATAATATGTAATAGGTTCCAATTGCTCTGAATTGTTACGAATTTGTCCGAAAAACTACGAAAAAGCGTTCCATTAGCAGATTTTTTCGTAGAAGAGAGCGCTCACGAGAGAGCATAATATTCCCCCTCGCTACGAATTCCATATGTCTGATAGCTGTTTACAAATTTCTACGAAAAGTCGTTTCACAATTTTTCGGTAGAGTTACTCTCTGCAAGAGACATTTTTTCTCAAACTACTCAACTACGAACTTCTGTGCACAAATGAATTGGAACAGACCTAATGACAAACTAAGAACTGAGCACTTTGTGGTTCGCTTCGTTTATACGTTGCTCTTCTTTTGGTTGTGGTCTTAACCCGCCTTTCGACAAACAACAAATTCATTGCTTTAACTACACTTCGCTTTTGAGAAAAAACAACGGAAGAAACGGTAAAAATGCCTTCCGTAGCGGAATCCGAAAAAAAAAATCTTTAAAAACTTTGAAGGAATGTGTACTTTAAATTTTTAAAGAAAATATTTTAATGTCGTTTCTACACATTGTGCAATATTACAGATGTGCGACCGCACATACAATAATGGCTGTGTAATCTGCAATCTCTCCGTTCTGATATTCTTGTACACAAGCCACATACCGCAGGCCTTTCTTATTCTATTCTTTAAGCAAACACTCCATTTTTGTAGGGGTTTAAGAATGAAAGGAGCACAACACTTTAGAAGGCCAACGACATGGAGTTGAAAATGATAACTTAAAAATCAAACACGGTTAGGATTAAAAGTCAGTAAATTAAAAATCTTTTTTCAGCTTTTCAATTTTCCAGAAATTCTACACATTATGGAAAACATATAAAAGTTGTTTGTTGGGATTTTGCACATTTGTGCAGTTGCGAGAAAAAGTAAAAAAAAAAAAATTCAACTACCAGTACCAGTACAGAATAGTTTGTGCAACACAGAACTCGTTTTCATGTTCAACATTGCAAGGTTAGTGCGTAAAACACGTTTTTCAAGGGAAAAACACATGTAAGGTGGATGTTCTCTTTTAATAATTGTTGGCGCGACAGTCCACCCAGGCCTAGCTTGCTCATCAACAGCGCTACTGTTCTCTCACGAGTAGAAGGGACCTACAGTTTTTGTCGACTCCGAACGGCAAAGTTTGAGAAGCTTTCTTAGACATTTATTACTCTTTTAGTCTTGTCAGCAGCTCGAAAGAGGTGGTGCCGTAAAAAGTCGAGGTGTTCAGCCAGGAGTCTAACCTAGACCCTTCGGCGTGTGAGCGTTGGACTCTACCCACTATGCCACGGCGGCGTAGTGGTCAGAGTACACCTATCCCCCAATTTGCACGGTACTTGTTTTACTCGTTTTCGTTTTTACACAGTTTTTCAAATAAGTTTATTTTTTGTTTTTATCGCACTGTACCAAATGCTCGCAGAGTTAATGGCTGATAAAGAAATAAGTGAGGATGATTTAGTTAACTTAGTTTGTGAAAGTCAGCCTGACAAATCTGATGAAGGGGAATTAGTATCAGTAACATTCACTGCTAAAGTCAATCATTTTCTTTATTTTAATCATTTTATACAAAATGACACAAACGTTGAAAGGGCTTTACGATTCCAACGTAAAATTCGAGCAATTGTTAATAACCGATTTTATTACCATCTCTCAGAATAAAAATATTTCTGCTTTAAACATCGAATCGGCACAAATAACTTCGAGTGATGAAAGTGAATTCCACCCTTCGATTCCGAATAAAAGAATGAGAGTAATTTCTGATAGTGATGAAGGATAATAAAACACCTTTGGTTTTATTTTTTGTTCTTCTGTTTAATGTATTGGTTTTAAATAAAAAAAACAGTGTTTCCGTAATATATTATAAATTTTAACCTGTCAATGCATTTTATTTTTATTTCTGTGTACACCTAAAAATACTGAAAAAAATCACAACTGTTATATAGCAAAATTATGCATTTTGTGCAAGCTTTTCGATTTACACGGTTTTGACTTGAAAATTTTTAATTTTCGATTTACCCGTTTTTCTCAAGGACGTATCTACCTTGTAAATCGGGAGATAGGTGTACTTGAAAAAAAACAAAAAAAATATTAGCTTGTACGATAATGTCAAATAGTACTCAATTGCCATTATTTTTGTTATTTGGTTAGGGTCAGCTGTTGGTGAAGTGTATTTGGAATTCATTAAATGAAACAATTCATCACATAAAACAATTTCAGCAGAGATCTCCTACGCAGCATATTGGGTTAACTCACATTCTGATGGTCATTGGTTCGATTATACAACTGAACGTTTATTCAACATTGTGAACGTCATTACGTCTTTCAGAATTACAGACTGGTCAGAACAAATTGACTTTGAAAAGTTTCTCTAATTTTATCGTTGGAGTAGTCACGGTAGACTGTAGAGTCTCCTGTTCTTACGATTCTATATCACTCTCTTAATGATGAAGTATGCAAATAACATAAACAGTTTGATTTAATTTTACCTTCCAATTCATATTCATTTCATATTTCAACTAAATTCAATAAGAAGTGAATATCTCTATTAATTAAAAGTTACTTAGTGGTTCCCTCTGTAAAATTCGTACTGGTAGTAGAATAAAATACATGACAAAAGTCAAGATTTGAATGTGATTTGCTAGATTTCATCAACCGCTTCAGTCATAATGCTTGCACATTATAAGGTTAAAGTGAGGGTGATTTAGACATTTCAAAAATGTTCCTATTTCAAAATGTGTTGGTACACATTGATAAATTTCGAAATAAACTGTAAAACAAGATTAGTCCTTTGACTTTTAAACAAACTTCTTAATTGGGCTTAATTAAAAACCTCCGTCTTCGACAAAATTTAGCTGCTGGCATAAAGCTATCTGCAGAGTTTCTCCTTTCATTTGTGAGCACTGCTTCGTGTGATATATCAATGCATGTTACAATTTCGAAAGGAATTAGGTAGAATTGGGAGAACTTTTCATCATTTTGACTCAAGAAGAATGTCATAGTTGGATCATGTTATTTACAATTTTGTTCGAATTCATCGGCTAAAAAGCCAAAGAAAAAGAAAGATGAATAAGTGAAAAAGAATTTATCCCTGTTAATAATTAAAATGTTTTCTTAAGATTCGAAAAGATTTCTAGTCTCAGATTAGTCGTTCAATGCACTCTCTGTTGCAGGTCAATGTTCTTAGCATGTTTCCGCGTTTAGGTGTATCATTAGAGTGCTTTACATGAATTCGAGATCAAGTATAGCTCAAGATTTTTAATGTTCCGGCCAAAAATGGTATTTACGTAGTTCATAGTAAAAAAAAAACTATAAGGTTTCATTCCTGATTTTATCTGCAGATTTAACTTACTAGTTGTGAGTGGCTTAGGGAATGAGTTGAACAACGTTCTTCACTTCAATTGTAGATCTCCTCATATGTTCACAAATAAGTGGAAGCTTGATTTTCTCAAGACGATTTTGCTAAACTGCCTTATTTTACGAAAAGTTCAACTTACAATTTACTGCATTTAAAGCACCGATTTTCAAGTACTATGCCCGCCACCAACACATCATGCGAGTATTTAAACTAAAACATTTTCCATAAACAATAAAATTACATATTGGAAACTTCCTTTTAGAGCACATCTTTTCTCATGAAAATTAAGAAGCAAAAATGTACTTACATAAATTTTGTAAAAATGTAATGAAATAAGAAACTTTTTTATCATTGTGAATTGTGTAAAACTTTTATTACAAACAAATTTTTTAAATAAGTCATTAATCAATTTTAAAAGTTTTTTAATTAAAGACAAAGCAAAAATTAAAAATTTAAAAACAAAAAGCATAATGAATATGAATAAACTCAGGGATATAGCCTCCAAAATTTCGCAATAAAAATAATCATAAATATAAATAATTACAAAAAAACGAGGTTAAATAAGAGAAAAACAAATTTATTAAAATAAAAAAGAAAATTACTCAATACCTTAATACATATGTCAACAAACAAGTCTTGTTAAGGTCAAATTCGCATGTAAATTAATTCACTTATTTTAAATTGCATTCAAATATAAAGCAAACAAAACCTGAAATAATTAAATAAAAGAGAAAATGTTTTAAATAAGAAAACACTGAAAAACACACATGAATCCGGAAATTTCAAACAAAAAAAAAAAATCCTTAAATTTGTTTGTTTTTCAAATTTAAAAGAAAAAGTCCAAATCTGCTTCGATTGTAGAAATAAAACATTTTTGAATTTTTTTTCCTTTTCGGTTCTTTTATTCTGTGCAAAAAAGGCTGATTAGTGTACTAACCAATTAAAACAAAAAAGATGAAAATGAAAACATCTTTTCAATTGCCATTCCGTTCATTTTGTTTCTTAGGCAACTCCGTATCAGACATTTGAATAGTTAAACCATAGATTTTAATAAAAAAAAAAAACGAAGATAAGAATTGAGCAAAGTATTTAAGAAGAAAATGAACACTGAAGAATAATAAAATTGTGGATGGATACGATTTGATTTAAGAGGAACAAGTAAGCATTTGGTATCTGTGATTTCCTTTTCTAATTTTTCTATTTAAAAAAACATAATTGAAGAAAATATGAAAAAAAATTAGTAATCGCAAATTTTTGTATATCGTATCATGTGTATATGTACATGTATGTATTATTAGCCTCACAGATGCTTTTTAGTTTTATTTACAATTATGATTTTTCCTATTCACGTTAAGCAATTCTTAAAAGGAAAAATTGTGTCTTCTTGTTTTTCTTTTTGGGTTTCTTTTCTCATGTTGAACTATAAGAAAAAAAAGAAGAAAATATGAAAAAGAAAAAAAAACAAAATTGATGGTAGAAAGCGATATGAGTACTTGTAAGCGGTTTTATAAATCTAGGTAGGAACTGTGTAATTTTGCAAATGTAGAAACAAAAAACCTAAAACCGAATTCAAAAATATATATAAAACAACAAAATCGGCGCGATGGTGAAAAAAAAACAAAAACTTAAAAACAAATTTTAAAAAGAGAAAAGAAAAACGAATACTCCATTAGAATAATATAATTTACAAAAACCAAAAAAAAAAAAAAATGATAAAATAAATTCGATAATAAATATAAAAAATATATATTTTTTATAAACTACTACCTATCACTCTTCTGGTCTTTTGGTATGTGTTTAACCTCTTTGTTGATACTCTTCGATCATGGACTGAATGGGGAATGCAATTTTGTTTGAGATTTGTTTTGGTTTGTTTCAGTTATCCACTCTGATAGAATATCCATAAATAACAGCAATAGGTACAAATTTTGTAAATCATTCGAATGCATCTTCTACCAATGATTTCGGATTGAAAACCAAACACAAACAAATTCAAATGCATTGAATCAATACACAAAACAAACAAATTGAGAAAAAAAATGGAAATATTTTTTTACGCTACAAAAAAATTGAAGAAAATAAGAAAACATGAGAAAACAAAATTGCTTAGAAAGATGAGGATAAGCGTGTTTGGTTTTAAGGAATATAGACTAAGGGTTTTTATAAACAAGATTAAATACGATATAAACATAAGCGTTTAGTTGAGAGAGATTGAACGACAAGACAGGATGTATTTCTTGTAGAATGATAGAAAACAAAAGAAAAAGAAAAATAAAACACATACAGTGATTCAATATTGTTTCCCTAAAAACAAAACAAAACAAAACAAAATTATGAAAATATTAGAGAGAAGAAAAATAAAACAAATGACGGTCTTAAATTTTACTTTTAGCTTTTTGTAGTTTTACAATTTAAATGATAATGAATTGGAATATATAGAGAAAACAAAAATGAAGATACAAATTTTAGATGACATATGATGAGAATTTAATACACTCAGATAATGTGGAAAACAAAAGATTGTTGTGTGTGATTCAGTAAACAATTATAAATAATATTAAGTTACATATAAAAAGAAAACAACACAAAAACAAAAAAATAATAATATACAATATTATTTACTGAATATAGAAATTATCTTTATACTTGATAATATTTAATTGAAAAATAAATAAAAATAATTCAAATAAATTATAACTCAGTTCAAACTGGTTTCAATTTGTGTGAATTGGATGGAAGGCCGGTAAGTTTTTGGAGGTAAAACTTGACCGGTCTTCCGCTAATGCTTCCTTAAAGTTTATTGTAATTTCAGGCTAGAACAATGAATCAATTTGAATGACAATGAAGTGTTGCCCATGTATTTGTACTCATAAACACTGCCCTTTACACTGTTGGCTTCGGATAATAGGGTGGAATGTCAGCAGGACAGTGTTCCTTAATTTATTTTTGTGTTGGATAGCGACATTAGTCTCTTTTTTCTTTTTTCAGTTGTTTTAGTTGATGACGATATTAACCTTATCAGAAGAACGCAGCGTGATATCAATGGTGCTTTTGTGGGTATTGCAATAGAGGTCGCGAAGATGGGTTTCGCTGTAAACGAGGGTAAGACCAAGTACATGCTATCAACACCGACGTCTCGGTCAGAACGTCACAATAGACAGATATAACTTTGAGGTATTCAAAAACTTTGTCTACCAAGGCACCGCTATCAATCCAGACAACGACATCAACGCTGAAATCAAACGAAGAATAACTCTTCCCAATCGCTGCTTCTTTGGACTAAGAAAGCAGTTGGTAAACAAAGCCTTCTCTCGAACATCCAAGGTAACGTTTTATAAGACCTTAATCGTCCCAGTCTTTTTATTTTTTACGTACGGGAATAAAAAAAAAGTCACTCGGTGCCAAGTCAGGATTATAGTAAATAATAATAATTGTTGGCGCTACAGTCCAGAGGGGGACCAGGGCCCAGCTTGCTCATCAACTACCCGTGTTGTGCGCGCTACTGTTCTCTCACGAGTAGAAGAGACCTACAGCTTTTTGCCGACTCCGAACGGCAACGAAAAATTGGTGTTGAGCTGGGAATCGAACCTAGACCCTTCGGCGTGTGAGCGTCGCACTCTACCCACTACCCCACGGCGGCCACAAGTCAGGATTATAGGGTCATCATCAAATCGATGTTTTGAGTGCTCAAAAATGCAGTTGTTTGAGCTGATGTGTTAGAGCTCGCATTGTCGTGGTGAAGAGTGATACGTTTTTGGCGGTCGGTTTTCCTGATTTCTTGGAAAGCAACAGGTTGTGTACCACTCAGAATTGACTGTTCTGCGTTGTTCTAGTGGTATGGTTGCTACATGTCCAGTTTTTCCGATAAAACAGGCGACCATTTGCTTGGAAGTGTTTAGTGCTCGAGCAACTTTTGTTGGATTTGGATCAATTTGAAACACCCATACAGTCGACTGCTGTTTACATCCACGATTCGTCACCAGTCACGATGTCATAGACGTGTTTCGAAGCACTGCGATCGTATTTTTTAAGCATTTCTTTCAACCAATCGACACGAGCCTGTTTTTAAGCGATTGACCAATTGTGTGGGATCCAACCCAAACAAATATTTTTGACTTTCAAATGTTCATAACCTCAAAAATGTCAAACTCTCCGATAGAGCTGGCAGTTGCCAGATTGCAACACTAGGGTTGCCCAATCCAAAAATAAAAAAGGAAACCTTCGTATGTGTACAGAACTGGAGACAGCTATCTAAAGATCGAGCTGGCTGGAGACGCTTGTTTGTTGAGGTCTGGCCCACGATGGATCGTAGCACCACCTTAAGTAAGAAAGTAGGTTTAGTGGAAAATATAGTCAATGACGTGTCTGCTAAATTTTATGTCAAAATGATTTGTGTGATATGCGGCCTTTTGTAACAGCAGTCACTTCCTTATGATTTCGGAAACTATTCAGAATTTCCTGTTGAAAATGCGAAAGGTAGACAAGCTCAGTTGGAAACGTTGCCAGAAGTTCATTGCATTGGTGGGCAGGGTATTAATTTGAAAAGATTTCAATCAATTTACTGAACAAAGACTGAATAAAGTTCTCTTTAAATTTCCTGAAAGCAAATTCACCTTATTTTAGGTTACAGTATCTTCTCATTTTTTTCGTCATTATGTCAATCGTTTCTATTTTGTAAAAAAGCGTTTATGGAGCTGAAAAACTTACAGTATTCGAAATCAAAGACAGAGTGCTTATCAATATTTAAGTTAGCCTTGACTGGCTAGAACAATAACCAACCTAAGGCTGTTATAATTTCCAAAGCATTCATGACAGAGAGCATGACTTATAATTTTATTGCTTACAAGCCTTTGGAAAAGTTTACGTTTCGGTTGTGTCAAAAAAGGTGAGTATATCATTTGTGTCTCGGACTATAGCTCGTTACTGATGAATTGGTAGCGTTGGAAAACGCCTTAAAAGGAAAGCAACATCAGCAGAAACGGTTCGAAAAATAAAGGCTTCAATCGTGCGAAAACCATGTCAAAGTTGGAGGAATATGCTTCGTTAGCTAGACAAGTCGTTGGAACGGATGCAACGCATGCTAATAAAAAGCGTTCGTTACGACATTACTGTTGTAAAATGCACACAATCTTTCAAAAGGTGCATAGCAGTTGCGATTCCACGAAAGTGTAGAGTCAATGGAGTATACTTGCTATATTGTTCCTTTGAAAATTTACTTTTTAACGGTCACCAGAAAGCAACGGCACCGATGGTGATGGTCGCCACTATCGCCGGTAGTCGCTTTGTGAACCGTGGCGTGGACATTAATGCAACTGCATACCGTGAAACTATTCAACAGGCAGCATTGAAGCTTTAAGCCAAACAAACCTCTCCGTGGGAGATCGCGGGCGATCGAACAATTCGTCTTACAAAGCGCGCTTTAACCAGAATTGTTTAGAAAACAATGTTCCAAACTCCAGTGTGGATGGCAAATTTTCCGAGTTCAAAGACGTTGATTTTGCCTGTATGCTGTACTTTGAAAGTTAACTTGGCCACTAAAATGGCAATGTTTGAACCACCAAGGCAGAACAAAGCACACCACCGCGAACGGTGCAAATATCCACTGGGAAGGAAATCATGAACCACAAGCTCTGTAAGAGACCAATTCCAATCAGGTTCAAGAACATTGAGACATTCTCGTCTGAATTCGGAGTACCACAAGGTTCCGTTCTCGGTCCCATCCTGTTCAATATCTTTATGTCCGATATACCAATATCTACTGGAAACACTTTTCTTGCTTTGTTTGCTGACGATACAGCCATGTTCTCATCCAACATCTTAGCACAGGACACTATAACTTTGTTACAGAATTCACTTGATATTTTTCAGAACTTCTGTAGTAAATGGAAAATGAAGCTAAATGCTGACAAGTCTCAGGCTATGTGGTTTACTTCTACCCCAATCAAACCTGCAATTGAACTCTATCAGTATTGAATGGTCTGAAAACTGCAAGTACTTAGGAGTAACTTTTGACAAAAAACTAACTTTTGAAAAACATACATCAAACATAGTACACAAAGTAAACCTCATGGTTAAGATACTCTACCCCTTTATCAATCGAAAGTCAATGTTTAGTATTGAAAACAAATTATCAATTTTTAAAACCATCTTCCAACCAGTTCTAATTTATGCTTCACCTGTATGAGCAGATTGTGCCAATACTACAACAAGCTACAAACTTGTCAAAACAAGGTACTAAAACTAATGTTGAATTTACCTTGGCATTTCTCAACTGCAAGACTTCATGAAAGAGCGAACGCCATTGTATGTCTCATTCATAAATTAAAATACAACTTTCTTATTAAATGTACCCTCAAGAAGAGTGAACTTATCCGCAATCTTCTGAACTAACTAGCCTTATCATAATGTTGGGTTTAGGTGCAATTTAGTTATAAGAATCTGTAGCTGTAAAACTTATAATAAGGGTTTTTGCTTGTAGTTTTTTCCCTTACTTTGGTTTTTTGTACTGTTATTATACTATTATATTATCTGTATCTTCATAGTTGTAAAGAGCTCTTGTTCTGTATCTCTAGAATACGGTATGCTAAAATGTAAATACTTATGAATAAAACTACAAATAAACTGAACTGAACTGAACTAAGACATTCCATGTGCGCGAAGTCAACTTTTGACATTACGTTGAGCTTACATTACATTAATTGAGCCGGAACAATGGAGCATGCTTGAAAGTTTATCGGAATTCCATTGAAGTAAGTGAAGAAGTAAAAGTAAAACTACAACGAGGCCGTTTTATAAGTAACGCCAGGAGTTTTTCCAAGCCATTCCACAACGTTTGATACTTTGGAACAAGTTTTGACGCGATTTGAAAGATCTTCAAGAGTAAATAAGATCACCAATTCAAGCGACTACTTCTACGATGTCTTCAAGCTCTTGCGGAAGTTGTTCGTCCATTCGGTTCCTTTGTAAAATGAAAAAGACCTTTGTTGAAAAATCGATACTATTCGTAGTGCTTCAACAGTCCTTTGCTAAAATTTATTTTATGCGCGTTTGTGAATAAGTGAAACAGTGCAGAATATTTTCGTACACCACTGTATGTGAATGAACTGATCCATGTGCAGACAATCAAGTTGACTGGAATCAACTTATGTTAACAAAGCTTCCAAGATGTTGTTGACCTTTCCGAGGTTACAACTACTGTGTAAGCTTTTAATTACCGTTGTTTTGTTCTAACACATTGGCAGATACGATAAATACATGGCTTACTTCTCGAGCTCAGCTGTGATCGCTGTCATATCTGATCATGAACTGCTTAAATGCAAATAAAAGGTTGGCAGTGTTGGATTGATATGCGTAAATTACTTAAGATCTGACATTGGACAGCGAAATTTGTTGCACGTTAAAGTTGAGCCCTTCTTTTGTGCGAGTGTGGCTATACGACGTCAATTTGTGTTTTCAGTACATTATTATTTTCGTACGGCAGTGCCTATGAGTGGTTCCCATTTCGTAGAACTCTGGCCAGAGGCAACGAACACTAAACTTTCATACATATGTTGTTTACAATCTGAAGCATTTTATGTTTCATTTTCTATATGGTTCACTAGGGGTTACCTTGGAAGCACATTTCGCTTACCCTTCAACATTTATGAGTTGTTGGTGATGAATGATGTTATGGGGAACAGTAAGTGTGTAAATGGTGAATGTAAAGAGTTGACAATCGCACATTTGAATGAAGAATAAATTGATTTTGTTGTTTGTCAAATAATCCATTTAATGAACGGATTTGAAATATTGTTATTCATTGGAGCGACTGGAGGGCGTGGGTCAAAAAAGGTTTATAGACAAGACGACACACTGTCAGGTGAGTTCTTCAAAATCATCCTCGAGCAAATCGTGCGTAACTCACAAGTCAACATCAAATGCACGATCTTCCAAAAGTCAGTTCAATTGCTGGCTTACACTGATGACACTGACGTGACGAACACAGCGAGCCGTCAATGAGGCGTTTGTTGGCATAGCGGTTAAGATGGGTCTGGCGGTAAATGAGGGCAAAACTAAGTTCATGCTGTCGTCAAGGAAGGACACACAACATCGACGTCTTGGACAGAGCGTCACACTAGGCAGTCAAAGACTTCGTCTACCTCTGCTCCGCGATAAATAGGAGCAACAACATCAGTACCGAAATCAAACGCAGAATCACTCTTGCCAATCGCTGTTTCTTTGGGCTCAAGAGGCAATTGAGTAATAAAGCCCTCTCTCGAAGGACTAAGCTTTATATAACAGCTGATCATACCGATCCTACTTTATGGCGCGGAAACCTGGACATTACCAAAGGCGGATGAGGAAACCCTTACTCTTTTGATAGAAAAGCAAAAGCGATTTTTGCTCCTGTTTGCGTTGATGGCATCTGGAGGAGAAGATTCAACGACGAACTCTATGGGTTGTACACCGACATGCACTTGGTCGAGCGTCTTCGGATACAACGCTTAAGATTTATCGACCATGGACACCACTTCGAATCAGAGGCATTGGGACAACGCAACGGCCGGCCTAGGCTAAGTTGGCGCACACAAGTGGAGAAAGACCTCAACCAACTTGGAGTGTGCAACTGGAGGCAGCTGGAGAGGCATGTTGGTTGAGGAGCAGGTCCACCTTGGACTGGAGCGCCACAAGAAAAAGAAGGTACCACATCATGTTCAAGCTGCGTCTGGTGGAACATAACGCCTTTTCTATTGATAAATTCTGGCCTCTTCTCTTTGAGTGCATCACTTTATTCGTTCCGCTGATCAAAATGCACATCAGAATTAATCGTGGTATTGTACGGCAAAATGGATCATATCGTTGACGTTAGATTAGAAAATCACAGTCAATAATGCCACGAAGTAAGTTTCATTGTCAAAGAGCATAAGGAACCCATGTGGCGAGCTTCGAAATAAATTGCAGACGTTTCATTTGCTTGTGAACGAGTGTGTTAATCTTTCTGAGTCCTCTCAAGTTGTTATTGGACGATTTGCATCGGTCAACTACTTTATTTTGTTAACATCGACTTCAAGAAGTCTTCGAGAACGTGGTGCATCTTTATTTTGTAATCAATTTTGACCTTGATGTTCTGTCAATACATTTTCTCCGCACACGTCACATTATTTTCGCCTTGCTTGAACTTCATTTTAACCCTTTTGGTAGTAAAAAAAACATAACAAATATGTGTGTTATTTAAAAAGATTGTGTTTGTTTTTTTTTTTGCTGTTTTTTGTTGGAGGTTGGGATAAACTACACTTGAGCGCTCAGACTTGGTTGTTGGAATAAGACCAACTCATAACAAGTTGTCTACCAGGATCAAGCACCGCTTTTGTTGTAAGTCTTCACACGACTGCCTGATAGTTTTGCTTTTCTTGTCCTTGTTGACGTCGATATCGCTCTCGTTGGTTCCCTCACTCATCTCGCTACACAAGTGTGGTTCTATATCCATCTTAAGTGTTTTTAAAAAAAATCTGTTTCGCTGTAGCGTAGGGGATAGGGGCAAGTCAGTCCCAAGCGAAGTATGCGATTAGTTCCTGCTTCTAGTAAAATCATCGGTTTCGCAATATTCTAAATTAGGAGAATATTTTCTCGCCCCTCTCGTTGAAATATAAAAAAGGAAAGTATTGTGCCATCTAAGAAATTTAATCGCAAGCTGGTAGTCAGAATAGAATGATTGTTTTCTTCTTGAACATATCTTTGTTCAGGACAGTCTCTCCTTTATTGCTATAATCATTGTCTGAAAGGCAGTGTGGGCGGCAGTGTGAGGCTAGCTTAAGGACAGTGGTTGAATATGTGATAATTGGCATCCAAACTGATGATGATCCCCAACTTTAAGATGATCTTGAACTATTACACGTAAGACATTGAGTGTCTTCGATGCTTTCTAGTAGATTCATGCTTCGTCAGTTTCTCTAACTTATTCACTTACAGGCCAATACAATCCCAGGTACATCTTGACATTGAAATTTGTCAAACGAAATCAATCCTCGTTTCGGCATTCTCTGTGGAAACTGCAACGCTTTTGTTGCGGTTTCTAATTAGAGGCAACAAGTATAACCTTGCGTAGTTATTCCGAATTTTCACTCATTGGGACTTGAATATAATTTTTAAAGCGATGTATGAACCCACAATGGGCTTTGCATATAGTTTGACATTTCATATGCTCGTTTGACAAATTTAAATGTTTTTAATTCTGTTTTCTGGCAATCATAAAATCCATGAATGACATAGTAGTGGAGATCGGACGTACAATCGCCCTTGGCAACTGATGCTACATCGGTCTGTCAAAATAATTGGGCTCGAAACTCCTGACTCGAAGGACCAAAGCTATGCTTTACAAAATCATTACTCTTCTATCCTATTCTATCCGCCATTAAGTAAGGCTGCAGAGCTAATTCCTGGAGCCTTCGAAAGAAAAATTCTACCTCGGATATGTGGTCCCGTCTGCGAGGAAGGCGAATGGAGTAGAAGACACAACCGCGAACTCTACGAGCTGTGCACGAATGTGGATGAAGTACGGAAGGCAAAAATCGGTCGACTTCACTGTCTCGGCCACATCGAGCGAATGGATAACAGCAAAGAGTGTGTTTCAGTCCAGCAAAGAGGGTCTTCGAATCCAGCAGAGAGGGTTTTCGAATCCGAGCCTCCTGGTTCGAGAATGGGACGAAGACCGAACCTCCGCTTCAGAGACCAAGTTATTGCGGATGTACTTGATAACTGGAAGCAACCTGCCCAGGATCGTCACCGATGGAAGGCAGCAATTCCTCAGGCTCAGACCCTTCATGGTTCGTCTGCCTGATAAGTAAGTTGGAGGTTGGAATATACTGCACTGGAGCGCTCAGACTCAAAAACTGGTCCATTGTACTACCAGGCAGTAACCTTCATTTAATGCAAATTCCTGGTTTTCCGAAGAAAGACCAGGAGGCGCTTCTCTGATATAGAACTTAGGTTTTCAGTTCCCACCACATCAGCGCCAAACAGCCACCACCTGATACGGACAAAGGCTCCTTATGCTCTCCTTATCTACAGGCATCGAAAAGAGTGACATCACTAAGCTCAAGCCATCTAAGTCGGCTCAGCGCTAAGCGAAGTTGAAGTGTCCCGATAGTACGTCGACAAGTCGTTTGCACTCGTTTCTGTCCTGAGATAGCAGAAAAGATGGGGATTTCTGGTTAACGTTCGGATGCATACACTTGGTCATCCTGCATCCTTGAGAGTCACGCCATCTCTGGTTGTGCTGTAGGGAGACCCAACCGTCGACAGAGGCCCTGACCATGGATGCAGGTAATCTCAAGGTGGGTTCGGGTCCTGCGAATGCCTCGTTTGAACGTTGCTAGCTACTTCATCAGCATCCCATTATCCCCTGATGTCTTGGGATCTAGATAAGTCTTAGCGAATTCAGTCTGCTGACCAAATCAAGGGAAGATTTGCATTCTTGAACTATCTTTGAAGTGGTTAAAGGCTTACTTTCAAGACAAGAAATACTTTTTTACAACATGACAGTATCGCCAGTATCGCATTTGCTAGGCTACCGTTGTTCAATGGTGATGGCACAGACGCAGTGTGATCAATTCAGGCACGTATGCATTACTGGTGTTAAGCCTTCATATTTCGTGTTGTTGACTTCTCCGTCATTAACTGACACAATCACGTATGTCAACCCCAGTCCCAAACAAATACACACTAGACAAATATAAGGTTGTCAAATATCTCCCTTCTGCTTTTTTGCTTTTCATTAAATGCTTCATAAAAAGTGTCACAGTGACCGTTTTGTTCGATAATCTGTTTCCATCTAGACGGAAACTTCATAATAGCCCCCTCGTAGAAGCCCCACTCCTTATTTACGAAGAACATGAACAGCCACTTTTCACAAGCCTCTTTTGAGTCAAACTTCACACCACCAAAGGCATTCGCCATAGACAGGAACTGGTGGTAATTACTTGGCGCTATGTCCGGGTTATATGGTGGATGCAACAAAACCTCTTATCCGAGCTCCCGTAGCTTCTGGCGAGTCATCAACGAAGTGTGTGGTCTGGCGTTGTTCTGGTGGAACGCTACACACTTCCTGTTGGCCAATTCTGGACGCTTCTGGTCGATCGCCTGTTTCATAGTGGATGACTCCCTTCCAATCCCACTAACCACATAGCAAAACCTTCCTGGCCGTCAATCC
Organism: Eristalinus aeneus; assembly: GCA_955652365.1. Taxonomy (NCBI): domain Eukaryota; kingdom Metazoa; phylum Arthropoda; class Insecta; order Diptera; family Syrphidae; genus Eristalinus; species Eristalinus aeneus. Next base: position 4,780,788 of record OY019130.1, on the reverse strand, counting down.
CGGCTTGGACACTGTTTGGGACGATTGCCTTCAGCCACAACCGTTTTCGCCTGATATTGTCGTATATGATCCAGTTTTCGTCGCCAGTCACCATCCGGTCTTCCGCCGGCTGGCTTATCCATGGTGTCGTTTTCACCGACTCTGAATCGTCGAAACCGTTCCTCCGCTGTTTGAAGTGATAGAGTACCATCCCACAAAACACCATTAATCTCACGGAACGTTTCTCTAGCGGATTTGCCTTTAACGAAGGGAAACTTTAAAATAGCGCGAATTCCGGTGTTAGTGAACTCCACGTTTACACGTCCATAACTGCTGAACGCAATATCCAAACTAATCATGCATAGCGTCGTTTAGTAGGTTATGCCAAGACCTTTCAAATGATGTATAGATACGAGCTCTGTAGCGCTTTGTACATGGCCGGAAAATTCAAAAGACAAAAACGTAGAAGGGTGATATATATGAGATATGATATGACAACCTTATATTAACAAATGAAACAAGCATCAAGCTTGACATGAGTGGGATGATCATTTGCATCACTAAAGACACATCTTGCATGTTACCAGAAATAAAACAGAGTTCGATGCGAAAGCGATCCAAGACAAAATAGAAACAAGACGTCAGTGAACAATGAGATTAAGTGTCAAATTCAAAGGCACACACACGCTTAGAATTCTTTACAATTTGGTACACTTTATAATGTCAGTGATCTGAACAGGATCATCTGGCGATAATAAAAACTTTCGTGCAGCATGAGTGTTTGCGTGGAAGGGTACTTACCGCCTCAGTTAAAAATTTAAGTACAATTTGGCTTGTCTTCTTCTTTCAGCAGTTCCGATCGTATTTTTAGAAGGGTTTTTCACGACTTTCAAATCGTGTCAAAACAGTCAATACCTTACGCACCAGCAATTCGACGGTACAAGTTTCAGTTTCAAATAAGATCGCAGAAAAACCACTAGAGTCATACTAAGAGAAGCAGGATTTTTGAATTGTGTCCGGTTTACTGCATTCTTTCGGTTTCGTACAACAACTTGTACAACTCGTACCTCGGTGACAGTTAAATCAAGCAATTACAGTCAAGCAGACCCAAACTTTGACCCTTTTGTAATGGTTTCAAGTAACATGGAAGTGTAAGCGCTTCAACGACATCTAAGACACTTGATTGTTGATTTGATGACGAATCTAGAGACAGTTTAAGCATGCACGTGTCCACAAATATCCGGGGATGAGTTCATGCGAAAGCAATGATGTTTTTTTATGGACGCAGCTTGTATAAATAAAGGGAGGTAAGGCGACAAGAATCGCTGAGTGATTGGGTTTTTGTGTTTAAGATTTGTTTGGCAGTTCAATTCGAGATGGTTGTCGGAGCTGTGCTGTTGACATTTGCTGTGGTGGGTTGGTTGTACTTTCTGTGGTCGAGAAGGAGGTTCTATATGTGTGCACTGAAATTGAAAGGACCGTGGGGGTTACCGCTGATTGGAATTGTGCATAAAATGTACAAATTGGAAGGTAAATTCGGCTTAGTGGATTCAGTGAAAAGAGGATTTACTTGAAATGTTTTGTGTCGCGGGTGAATGAAGAGAACTTATGGTGTTTACGGGATTTTTGTTCTGTTCCTTTCTGAATTTTTCTATCCATAAAGATCGATTTTTTCAACATGTCCAGTAGGAGTTGTGAAGCTGGAGCGTATTTTTATACTATAATAGCTGTTTGTTAAAATTGACGAAATCAATTATTATGATGCGGAAGAAATTATTTTTCTCTCGACAGCTTCTTTGATAATAATAATAATTGTTGGCGCTACAGTCCACAGGGGGACCAGGGCCTAGCTTGCTCATCAACTACTAGTGTTGTGCGCGCTACTGTTCTCTCAAGAGGAGAAGGGACCTTCAGTTTTTTGCCGACTCCGAACGGCGAAATTTGAGAAGCTTTCTTAGACAGTGTCTTTGAGTGTTATCAGCAGAAGTGGTGCCGTGAAAAATTCGAAAAAATCGTGTTGAGCTGGGAATCAAACGTTCACCTTCGGCGTGTGAGCGTCGCACTTTACCCACTACGCCACGGTGACCACTTCTTTGATCACTGTTGAATTTTAATGAAAGATTGCTGAATTCATCAGGTGGTCTTTTTTGTTAATACAAAATATTACATCCAAACATGAAAAATAAGGTACAATTAAAGAAATTTGTAACAGCCTTACTTTGATTTTCGTTATTGTTTTAAAAAGTGTAAGCTTAGATATTACATATGCTTATTGATTTAAGAAAGGGAGAATTATTAAACTAAATTATTGCAAAGGGCTTGTGGCTGCCGCAGCGTAGTGCTTCTACTCATAGGAGATCAGTAGCGCGCAAAACACGAGTAGTTGAGGAGCTATTTGATGAAATATTAGCCCACTGCTCTACCACTCGCTCCAATGAACTACCCAAACTTCTTGGAGATCCACTGTAAGTTGCAAAGCGTCTTTTTTTACGATTGCCCATAAGTTCTCTCTTAGATTTAGATCTGACCTTTGTGCTTCCCTCTTAATGGTTTCAGTGCAGTGCATGATTGGGACCACCGTTTTGATGAAAAATCAAAATCGTCAACGAATTTGGGTAAAGTATTTCGAGTAACAGAAAAGTATTGTGACTTCCTCATAATTCTTTCTATTCTATTCCTGATCAGTGGGCCAATATTCCATCAGGTTAAAGTCCCCACACCATTAAGCTTCCACCTTTATGTTTCATGGTTACTTTTGAGAACTTTATTATGTCGATGTCAAAAGTATGTTTGATTAAAAGTGATCCATTTTAGTCTCGTCCAATCAAATTATCCATTTGCAGTCATTCACTCTTCAATTCTTGGGTTTCTTAAAAAACTTAAAGCGCACTTTCACATTTTTGTCATGCAGTGCTTGTTTTTCTAGCTAATAAGCCGATCTTTTGTAGATCTCTTCTATCTGTATATTCAATCGCATTCTGATTTATTAATTTTGCTGCTGTCGTTGGGATCTTGCAGTCTTTAAGGTTAAATTAACTCAGTAATCTTTCTCAGTCGTCCTGTTCGATTGTTTTGGGAATGCACAATTTTCTTTTTTTGGTTAATACACGTGAAATATACGAAACCTTAAATGTGTGAGTGTCACTCGCACTTGTCCGGTTTCCTACCAAATAACTACTGCCTCCATTTCAGAACTTCTCAACGTATTGCCGAACTACGCAAAAGAATACAAGACAAAAACCTACTTTAGTTGGCTTGGTCCGCAACCGATTATCTATACCATCGATCCAAAAGTTGCTGAAATAGTCCTGCAATCGCCCGACTGCCTGAACAAGGCCAAAGCTTATGATGCCATCGACTACGCGGTCGGCAATGGGCTGCTCACCAGCAGAAGTCTGTGATGCTAATCCTTATCACCTTTCTTTAGACTAAAGAGTTTTTTCGTTTTCAGTTCCAAAATGGCTTAAGCACCGAAAGCTGTTGAATCCCTGTTTTGGGTATAAAGTGCTGTTGGGGAAATTTGGGCAGTTCAATAATTTCGGACGTCAGTTGTGTCGACAAATCGACTCGCTCGTTGGACACGGCGAGGTGGATATCAAGCAACTGGCTCTTAAAATGGGCCTGAAGGCTTCAATCGGTAAGCGAATTCAATGAGACCGTTTCTGGAACATAATTCTTTCTCTTTCAGCTATAACTATGGGAACGGACGTCGATGAACAGTCGAACTTAGACATTCTGGACTCATTCGAAAGGTATTGCATTCAAGAAAATGATCAGACTGTGACTGACTTGGTGTCTGTAAAGTATTTTAGGGCTTGTCATGAATCGTATCTTACAACCATGGTACCAAAATGATACAGTCTACAAGTGGAGCAGCACCTACAAGCCCTTCAAGGATGTTCAAACGTGCATTACTGATTTTATTCAAGACGTATGTCACGCGCTTTCACTTCTGTAAGACTTTTTCGTTGTGACCTCTTTTTTAGCTCATCAAGACCAAGATTGAGTTCCTCGAGAACAACAACAACTCAGATACAAAAATGGAAGAAACAGAGGAAGTGTCTCATGTATTCATCGACCAGGCCATCAGGATCCATCAACAGAAAGAGTTTACGATCGATGAGGTCGTGCACGAAGCCAACATCATGGTGATTGCGGTATGAAACTGATCCAAATTGGAATTTCTCGAAAGTTTGACCCGTGGACGTTTTCAGGCCTATGAGACCACCGCTAACACACTGTACACCACCCTCATGTTCCTCGCCATGAATCCGCACATTCAGGAGAGAGTCTTCGATGAGATCTCAACGCTTTTCCACGAAAAGGAGTTCGACGTGACATACGACGACTTCAAGAGCCTGGTTTACTTGGAGATGTGCATCAATGAGACTCTGCGTCTGACCCCATCGATTCCCCTGATTGGGCGTGCGTGTGACAAGGACCTTCGCATTTCGAAGGACATTGTCATACCAGCAGGTGGAGAAGTGTACATCGACATCTTCAACATTCATAGGGACGAGGACATTTGGGGACCCACGGCAAAGACCTATAACCCCGACCATTTCCTGCCCAGCAACCTGCAAAATAAGCACAAGAATGCATTTCTTCCATTTTCGAAGGGCAAAAGGAACTGTTTGGGTGAGTTGGACTGGGGTGAAGAAAGCCACGTGATGATGCAATGGTTGTTCTTCCTTTTAGGATGGCAATACGCTGGAATGTTCCTCAGGGTTATGCTGGCACAGGTCATCAGAAAGTACAGATTCACTACGACGTTTCGATATGAGGACATGCAATTCGTGGAATACATCTCCCTGAAGTATGTGACAACGCCGCGATTGGAGGTGCACCGGAGGTGAAACTTAAAGGCTGATGAAAGTATTTAGTTTTGTTCTTACAACACAAGAGAGTTACTTCGAGTAATGATAATAAATCTGAAATTTAGACTTAGGTTCCATCAACTGATTTTGATTATCTTGCCTTTGAAGGATCGTGAACCGTTCTAATTTTAAATAGAGCTGAGCAGAGCTGTAATGAGTGAATAAAGAATTAGTTGCTTCAGATTTTTGAGGGTTTTAAATCTCTCACTTTACGACGTATAATTTATCGCAAATGTCTCCTAACAACACTCACTAGGGGCAAATTGCAACACTCACTAGGGAGATTGCTTTAATGTATGCATTAGACCAAATCTAAGTTTTCTTTTCAAAGTTCAATGGTACGAGGGGCGTTCAATATATTCTCGGTATCGGGATGAGAATGTGGTTATAAAGAGTGTCCCAACAAGAACACAAGATTTAAATCTATATATGTAAAAATCATTGTTTGTTTGTTTGTTTGTCCCTTATAGACCCTTAACTGGTAAGAGATGAGGCATTGATATATTTGTCAACTTTGTTCAGAATTCTGCCAAAAGGGTTTTGGTGCCAACTTTTGTTTGGGGGGATAGCTCCCCATAGAGATGAAGTTGGGGCCTGTGTTCAAAGTTCGGCTGATCCTTTCGAGTGATATATCAATCAAAAGGCCTTTGAAAATAAGATTGAGCTTTCTTTCGCAGTTTTTCGGTGGAGAGTACCGTTAGAAAGATATGAAGCTTTAAAAAGTTTGACCGTCTCTAATTTCCACACAGTTGTCCCTACAAATCTGGAAAAATCATCTCAATGAATACTTTCAACTAAAATTAGTTCAAGCATTCAGGCTTAGACACTTTGGGAGTTATTTGTCAAAATCTTTAAAACATCAATAAGCAAACTTTGGAAAATTAAAAACGCAGTACACCTAAGTCTGTTTTTACACGGTAGATTGGTTCCAGAAGAAGCCGTGTAAAAAAAGACATTGATCGTATACAAAAATGGGTGATTTGTTCCTAATCTCTAAAACCTATTAAAATTAGTGAAAAACAAGAATTTTTAAGAACAAGAATTCATGTTTATTTTATTAAATCAAATATAACAAATATTAACACGTTTCAATTGCTCTGACCAGTAAATTTTATTGTATGCACATAAAGGGAATTCCCCTAAATTAGTGCTATTCACATTTGCTTTGACCAGTAAAAATTGCTTGTACGCGCTAAAGGGCTTTTCGTTTCCCATATATTTTTCTCGCTGTAACCAGTGAATCGACACGAGCCTCAGTGGAGTCACGCACATTGTACAATTCAACCCCTAAATACACACACAGCGCAGACTAGAAGAAGTGATCGCGTGTTGTTTTGGGAAGTATATATGCTTACGCGTGCGAAGATGCGTGTATGCCCGTGCATAGATTTACCGCTGGTCCAAATCTGAATTTGGAGTTGTACATTCAAATACATATGTATACGGTATTTGAATGTACATTACAGTGTAATTATTTCGTATCACGTTTGAATGTTAATACCGAATGTTAAACTACTCCAACAATAGCAAATCAATGTCAATATACCATGGCGTACAAAAAATCATTGGAAGCGCTCATTGCACACTAAAGGACTTAAGAGGAAACGAATGTGTTTTCGGAGGTGCGCTAATTTTATAGTTTCGGGTTTTTGAACAAACATTTCCCGTTATTCCGCGTTCAACGCTGGCTGACGAACTGAATGCATATTTAAAATTATCTGTGCAGAAACTGTACTTATAAACATAAATTGCAACTTGATGGATCCGCTAAACGTTTTGCAAAACAATAATTGGATGATGGAAATGGTAAATTGACTGTCGATAAGGTCAATTTAACTTTTGCAGTTTCCAGTGCGACTCGCCTATGCCAATACCATTAACAAGGCACAAGGACAATTCTTACAAGTGTGTGGCCTGAATTTAGAAAATCCGTGCTTCTCTCATGGACAACTGTAAGTGGCCTGTTCACTCATCGGAAAGCCTTCTAATTTATTCCTTTATGCCCTAGATAGAAAAACAAAAAATATTGTCTATCCAACAGCACTTCAATAAACAAAATAAAAAATAAAAATCTTCTTTTTAGGATAAGTATAAACATTAACTTTTTGTAAATTTGATTTATTTTATGCGTAGCAAGGCGCGCCGGGTATAGCTAGTTTTAAATAAAACACAGATATTTAAAAAAAGTAGTGAATTCTTTATTATATCGTAAAGTAGACAGGATGAGGTTATGTGTTGAATAACACATCGGCCAGATGGCCTCCGCGGCTTTGCTGGCACATACGCGATCTTTTAATGAAATTTTCAATGACCGCGAAACATAAATGCTGCGGTATTTCATTAATGCAGCGTCCACTTTCCGCTTTTAAGGCTTTCGTCGTCAGCTTATTCGCATAATCCATCGACTTCAAAAAACCCCAAACCAAAAAGTCCAATGGTGTTAATTCGAACGATCTAGATGGCCAATTCTGGTATCCAAAACGCGAAATATCACGACCGGGAAATGACTGATGCAGCAATTGAATTGTTTCTCGGGCTGTATGAGATGAGGCGCGGGTCTTGTTGAAACCACATTCCCTCCACATTCATTTCTTCAATTCTGAGTACGAAAAATTGGTTATCATTTCAGGATACCGAACATCATTGATTGTTTGCGCTTTGCCTGACTCATTTTCATAAGAAAAAGGTCCAATGAATCTTAAAATCCACATCACACAGTGACACGTTGAGGATGCATTTGCTTCTCGTGAATCACTCGAGGATTTTCCTCGCCTCAAATGCGACAATTCTTCCTATTGACGAAGCCATCAAGATGGAAATGGGCCTCGTCACTAAAGATGATTTTATCGGCAAAATCAGCATTTTCATGTTGTCTCTGCAATACCCAATTAACGAACTCCTTTCGCTGTGCATGGTCAGCTGGCTTTAGTTCCTGAGTCAATTGAACTTTGTATGCATGAAGATGCAAATCTTTCGTCAAAATTCGCTAGATTTGGAAATACCAATTTGCTGAGCTCGGTGTCGAATTGAGGTGGATGGAGTTTGAGCGACATCATCACGTACTGCTGCGATATTTTCGGTCGATCGACCTGGTCGAAGGCGCGTTATTGTCTTAACATCAGTTATAGAACCAGTTTCAACAAATTTTTCCCTTAATGGCTTTACAGTTGACTCTTTTGGAGCATTATTGTAACCCCAAATTTATCGCAATTTGCGAACTGTAGCAGCAAAACTTTCACCATTTTGGTAAAACAATTTCACAATGAGAATGCGTTCTTCATTCGTGCAGCGCTCCATTTTTATTAACCTTATACCTTCTACTAACAAACAATAACAATTGTTCAAATGTCAAATAATGACAATTCGAATGGCGCCAAATTTCCATCTTGCGTACTTGTTGAGACACCCTTTATATATATCTTATCTCATTTATCTTATTTATCAAGTAATACTATTATTTTAGTGCATTCATGTAAAATTTCATACAAATGTGATTATCAGTTCGCGTTTTAAACAGAATCATAATGGCAACTGAGTCGATGATGATGAAAATTAAGCATCGCGCTGAAATTAAATTTCTCACTAAGCAAGGAAAAGGTCAAAAAACTATTCATAAGGACATGGTGCCTGTTTATCAGCGTTCCGCATCTTCATTATCAACTATGCAAAAGTGGTCTCGTCAGTGGTATTTTTGGAGCATTTCTTTCGACCAATCGACACGAGCCTTTTTTTTGAGCGATTGACAGATTGTGTGAGATCCAACGCGAACAAATTTTTTTGACGGTCAAATGTTCATGCAATATTGAATGTATGCTGATCCCACTAATGCCTAAGGTTGTCTCAATATCACGATAGGTCACATGACGATCTTGCAATATCAGTTGCCGCACAGCATCAATGGTTTCCGGAACAACAACTGATTTTGGACGACTTTCACGAAATTTGTCTTGGAGTGAACTACGACCTCGGTTGAATTCATCATAGCATCGATAAACACTGGTCCTTGTTGGACCTTCATCGCCAAAAATTTAATTAAGTTCATCGATGCACTGTTGTTGAGTTAATCCACGTCGAAAGTTGTAAAAAATAATCGCACGAAAATTTTCCTGATTTAATTCCATTTCTTGGGCAATGAATATTTTAAGTTACTGAAAACAACCCAAATAGCGCTCGTATGTTCTATTTTCTGAGTACGTGTAACTTTAAAAATGTCAAACTTTACGATAGAGCTGGCAGTTGATAGATTACAACACTAGATTTGCCAAATCCCGAAATATAAAAGGCAACCTACGTATCTGATGATAATCGGCTGTCTGTCTTTTGACAACGGAGTGTTCCCTACTATTTGATGTACCTTTCCCATTGCTTATTTGCAGAAAATCTTTTTAAGGTATCAAAAATAAAGTCAAGAAAAAAAAATAATAATAATGACAAACATGGGTCCACCTTAGCATCGACACAATCATTGAATCAGTATGTTTCTTTAACAGCTCCTGGCCGATGAACCCCCAAATCGTTTTGCATTTATCGAAAAAGCGAGAAGTCGGTAGAAGCAAGGTCTGAAGAATTGTTCGAATATCAACATTTTCTGTTCTTTTCAAAGATAAATCCGGACATTTTCGTTGAGGCAAAAATCAATGTTGTTGTCTAAAACAGACGCTGATGTGTACAAATCGTTTCCAAGATCAGCCAAACCTTTAGAAAACGATTTTGTACCCCCTATAACTTAATTCGCTTGCATCGACATAGCCAAAACAGAAAAAATAGATTAAAAGGGCACATGAACTGTTGCAGTATTTGAAGGAAAGGTGTGTTAAGCGTGAGTGAATAGCAAACATTTCTTTACAGAGTCGACTCCATTTAATCGGTGATGACACTCTTCGTCTTCTTCTTCATGTTGCGCTACAGTCCGGGGTGGACCTGGGCCTCAACCAACATGCCTCTCCAGCCAGCACGATCTTACGCCAGCTGTCTCCAGTTGCGCACTCCAAGTTGGTTGAGGTCCTTCTCCACTTGTGTGCGCCACTTCAGTCTAGGCCGCCCTCTGTTGCGTTGTCCCAATGGCTCGGATTCAAAGACTTTTCGGGCCGGAGCAGTGGTGTCCATACGCTCTACATGGCCTGGCCATCTTAAGCGTTGTATCCGTAGACGCTTGACCAGGGGCATGTCGCTGTACAGCCCATACAGTTCGTCGTTAAATCTTCTCCTCCAGATGCCATCGATGCAAACAGGACCAAAAATCGCACGCAGAACTTTTCTCTCGAAGAGACTAAGGGCTTCCTCATCCGCCTTTGCCAACGTCCAAGATTCCGCGCCATAGAGTAGGACGGGGATGATCAAGCTGTTATATAAAGCGAGCTTCGTCTTTCGAGAGAGGGCTTTATTACTCAATTGCCTCTTGAGTCCAAAGAACCAACGATTGGCAAGAGTGATTCTGCGTTTGATTTCGGTACTGATGTTCTGTCCCTGTTTACCGCGGAGCCGAGATAGACGAAGTCCTTGACTACCTCGAAGTTTCTACTGCCTAGTGTGACGCTCCGTCCGAGATGTCAATGTTGTGTGTCCTTCCTTGATGACAGTATGTACTTTGTTTTGCCCTCATTTACCGCCAGACCCATTTTAGCCGCTTCCGTTTCAATGCCAGCAAACGCCTCATTGACGGCTCGCTGTGTTCGTCCAATCACGTCAATGTCATCAGCGTAAACTAGCAATTGACTTTGACACTTTTTTGACATTGAAGGTCTCGGTGAGTTCGATACCGACCTTGACGGAGCAACGAGAGTTCTACATCGCCATCCTACACAATCTGACGAGTTGTGCTCGTCTCTATGCACACTGTCAGATGCGGCCTTAAAATTGACGAAAAGGTGGTGAGTGTCGATTTGCACTTCTTAGGTCTTTTCCAGGATCTGCCGTAATTTGAAGATCTGGTCTATTGTGGACTTCCCTGGCTCAAAACCACACTGACAGGGACCTATCAGGTCATGGACAAACAGTTTCAGACGTTCACACAATACGGCAGAGAGGGTGAGACCACCCAAAGAGTACAAAATGTCAACTAACTCCCTCGTTTCGAAGGAGAAGCAGAGCATGGGCAAAACGAGTGGTTAATAACTCTGCTGTGTTATTTAAATTATTTTTAAGCAAGATAAGATGTCTTGCGAGGAGATTGGTTTTAGCTTTTTTTTGAGTAAGCTTCTGTTTGTGGTAAGTTAAGGAGACGACTTAATATCAAACTGTAAAAGCTGCCCTTGGTATTGGTACGGTGATAAAACTTATGATTCAACGAAAGAGACAATAAGGTGAACCACTATCAATGCTTCAACGTGTAAAGTGTTCGAGATCTTCGAGGGAAAGCGTAGTAGAGGAAGACCATGACCCAAGAGGAACACGCTAATGGAAAGAGACCTCAACCGTAATGCGTGTAAAACTGAACCCAGTGGGCAATAAATTAGTCTAAATAGAAAATTTTGGTGATTGAAAGTCAGAAAGTTTCCAAGTAGGAGTTTCTTGTTCAAGTGTCTCTGCTATATAAACAAAATACCTTGCCTTCCATTCAGTTTCCTTGTTCAAGGAGAAATTAAGTTTACGCCAAAGCGTTTCCTTTCCAGTGTCATCGTCAACAGCTTTCTATTTAAAAGTACTCTAAGAGTTTCCACGAATTCCTGTTTTGATATAGCAAGCTTAGATATTTCTGCACACAAAGAGACATGTGTGTATTTGGATTTACGTTATGACCTCTCGTTAAGGCTTTATACCACGAAGTCCATACACCCATTGTTAGGAAGACACTGACAAAGGCCTTGGGTCCTATCCCAAGAATCAATCAGAATTTTTATCTTAAGGTACAGACGCTCCTCCTTGGTGAGGAGCGAGGACTTTCTAACAACTCTGCTGATCTGTGGGTCACAGCACACGGTTGAATGCAACTTCACATCGAATCAGAAGTAAATTTATATAACCAGTTGACAAAACCTTACCCAGGTGACTGGGGCAGATAAGATCATATAGCACGGTCGATTAATTCCAATTCTCCCCGCTATTCTTGTATAAACCACAGTCATTATGGTTCTCCCACAAGGGGGCCAACCGCACGGTCAGTCTGAAACAAAGTTTCAGGAGCTCCTGAGCTCCCGTAGTACTAGAATATAAATTCCAGTCGAGTTTCGAAACTGTGATGCTCTCAATAGGTTTTCTTAACATTCAGGACTTAGGAACCAGGAAACTTAGTTTCAGGGGCTCTTGAACTCCCGTAGTAATAATAATAATTGTTGACACTACAGTCCAAAGGGGGACCAGGGCCTAGCTTGCTCATCAACTACTCGTGTTGTGCGCGCAACTGTTCTCTCACGAATAGAAGGGACCTACAGTTTTTTGCCGACTCCGAACGGCGAAATTTGAGAAGCTTTCTTAGACAGTTATTACTCTTTGAGTGTTGTCAGCAGCTCGAAAGAGGTGATGCCGGGAAAAATTAGAAAAATTGGTGTTGAGCTGGGAGTCGAACCTAGACCCTTCGGCGTGTGAGCGTCGCACTCTACCCACTGCGCCATGGCGACCAGTCTGTCTGGTCTTGAAAATCAAGCTGACATCGTAAGGCCCATCAGTGCAAGATGTGTTCGTAGCTACAAGGTCCCGATTGTCATCATACAGAGGACATTGGCACAACACCTTTTACCAATCCTCGGAGCTATACCCGCACAAGCAAGCACTTGAGCCGTTTATGAACCGCTGGAACTAGAACGAGTTCAGGGAACCGTGTCCGCCTAGCAAGTAGCTCAGATGCATACTTCAATTAAGACCCCCAGTGAACTTAACACTCACTCTGCCATGTACACAGGTCTCCCATCCATTCTGCGATTTTCGTCTGAACAACTGATCAAGGAGGTCTTCGCGCTCGTTAAAAGCTAGTCCCTCCAAGCTGCTAGAGTAGATCCCTCCAGCACTGGGATGCGTCTCTTAAAAGCGACATATAGAGACAGGAATAAATGTAATAAATTTTCTGAAACAAACAGGATTTGTAAGAAGTTTTGATTTTCCTTTTTTAGTTTGAGGAAAAGTGCAGCTGAAGCCCATCGCAAGCTTGTAGTTTGTGAATCTGCTTCGACCGATAACTATATATATATTTTGCCTCGGAATTCTTTTTTGAGAGACATTAACGAAAGGGATTCGAGCACCGGAAGAAGTTTGGAGATAAAAAGTGGATATAGTACGATAACGCCAAGTAGACAAAATTCTAACTTAAACCTGTTCCAACATTGTCAACACCGACGCAAACACCTACGTTTCAATGTTTATGCTGTGCATATGTTGAGACCAGACAGATTTTCTGTACAATGAGCTGCTGAAACCAGCGGAAACCATTGATGAAGAGCATTGTTGACTGCAAGCAATGCGTTCGAGGCGTGCATTGTGTCAACGGCCAGAAACCACCGAAAAGCATGACAAAATGATTTTGCAACATGATAGCGCTCTGCTTCACTTGGCTGTAGCAGTCAAAAATTGCCTAGAAACGCTGAAATGAGAGTTCATACACCAACCGCAATGCAAAACGATTAAGGGGGCCACGGATCTTTTAAAGAAACAGACAGAGCGGACTGATGTTTAAGAGATGATGTTCGAAAATAACCCGATAGATAGGAAATGTCGACAGCGACGTAGCGATTTTTTTATTTTTTCTTTTAATAAAAATTTAACACAAGAAACGTACTAAACAATAATAATAATTGTATGGCGCGACAGTCCACAGGGGGACCAGTACCTAGCTTGTTCATCAAATACACGCGTTGTGCGCGCTATTGTTTTCTGACGAGTAGAAGGGGCCTACAGTGTTTTGACGACTCCGAACGCTGAAGTTTGAGAAGTTCTTAGACAGTTATTACACTTTGAGTGTTGTCAGCAGCTCGAAAGAGGGATCCGAACCTAGACCTTTGGCGTATGAGTATCACACTCTACCCGCTACACCACGGAGGCAAGTTACTATATAATTGGAAAAATACAGCTGAAGTCCATTGAATGTTTGTGAGTCTGCTCCGACCGATAAATCATACAGAGAGTGGTTTCGTCAAAAATTTGTGATCTTAGTTTCGAGGAGAAAGAGCAGCAACAAGGTTTGAAGATGAAGACTTGCTTGCTTTGCTGGAGCAATATCTGAGTCAAAGGACATTTTTACTCGCCGATTCGTTGGGATTGACATAGCAAACAATTTCTATTCGGTTTAGGAAATATGAATTTATTAATAAGCAAATAAATTTGGTGCCCTAGGAGTTAAAACCGACTTTTCACCTGCGCACTGCTTCTTGAACGACATCAAAGAAGGGATCGCGACTTAGGATGAAAAGTGGATGGATGAAAAGAGATGACCTTTAGAAGAATGAATACTATGCAAAGCCTGGTGAGCCCGTTCATTCATCATCTACATCGACGCCAAAAAAAAACATACACAGTTCAAAGTAAAGCCTCTGCATATCATGGGAGCAGACGGGTGTGATATGCTATGAGCTGCTAAAACCAGAAGAAAGCATTGATTGGAAAAGTTATCAACTACAACTAGTGTGCTTGAGTCGTGCATTGCGTGAAAAATGAACAAGCAAGGCGGAAAGTACAATGGACCAGTATTTGAGTCTGAGTGCTCCAGTGTAGTTGATCCCAAACTCAAACAACAAAAAAAAGGCGGATAGACATGACAAAGTGATTTTGCGACATTTTGTCCGTGGAGGATGTTGTGAACAAAAACTAGTTCGAAACATTGAAATCCTCTGTATTTTCCAGACCTTGCTACTTCAAAGAAAAAAATTGTTAGGTCACCAGTTCGAGTTGAGAATTCGAACTCGGGAAGATTTATGTTTTTGAGGTAGTAATGGAAGATTACTAGAGAAGTGGGGAAGAGGCGGATACGGACCAAGCCAACTGACGAAGGTATTTGTCTTGTATTCCTTTGCGTAGTTCAACATTACGTTGAGAAGTTCTGAAATAGAGACAGTAATTATTTGGTAGAAAACCGAGCAAGTGCGAGTGACACTTAAACATCTAAGGTTTCGTATATTTCACGTGTATAACCTAAAAAAGGAAACTTGTGCATTGTGAAACCAATCAAACAAGACAACTGGGAAAGCTTACTGATGTACGTTTAATGGAAGGATAATTGAGCCTTAAGGAATGCAAGACCCCAAAGACATAAGCAAAATTAATCAATACAAACGTGAATAACTAAACAGATAGGAGAGATCTACAAAAGATCGGCTTATTAGCAGTTATTAAATAGAAAAGAACAAGTACTGTCTGACAAAAATGTGAAAGTGCTTATTAAGTTTTTTAGAAAACCGCAAGAATTAAAAAGTGAATGGTTAATAATAATAATAGTTGTATGGCGCGACAGTCCACAGGGGGACCAGAGCCTAACTTGCTCATAAACTACTCGCGTTGTGTGCGCTACTGTTCTTTCACGAGTAGAAGGGACCCATAGTTTTTTGCCGACTCCGAACGGCAAAGTTCGAGAAGCTTTCTTAGACAGTTAATACTCTTTGAGTGTTGTCAGCAGCTCGGAAGAGGTGTTGCCGTGAAAAATTCGAGGTGTTCAGCGGGGAATCGAACCGAGACCTTCGCCGCGTAAGCATCGCACTCTACACACTACGCCACATATTCCCGTTCTTGCATTCTCAATATTAAGAACTATTTATCCACTTCTAAGTGTGTGTTACGAATTGCAAGGCTTTAAGCAGCCTTGCAAAAGATGTGAAAGAAAAAAGTGAGTCTCTTGCTGCTGTCCAGGTAATTGAACACATCAAAATCATTTTGCGTTCACCGTGTACACACACTTCTCTGGTAACTTCGCACCTTCCTGGGTAATCACGACTTACCAACAAAAACAAATACACGTAGTAGAGTTATCAAGTGTTCGATGTTTAATCAGCGGTCTTTATACGTAAGCTATTATTCCGCTTCCCCGCGTTTTTCTTTCAGCTATGAATAATCAAACCTGATTTTAATACTTTACAGTCGTTTTTCAAACAATCGAGAAATTAATTTCCATATAATGCAGGTATTTAAATATATTTATTTGCTTTACAAAAACACATTCCAAGTTTCTGAGTGATCTTGAGACTATTTGCCAGGGAAGTCTTTTTCTCTCGCTATTGATTAAGACGCATACAAATCAGTAATTAATTGCAACATTTGCAAGTGGAACTCTGATTATATTGTCTGAGCTTCTCTTCTCTTCCATTTCCCGGCGTTGCGGAAACTCAATGCGAAGGCAGCAAGAGGAGGCTATGCTCGAATGCTTATTGTGCAGCGCTGAACTTTCTTCTTTCGATGACGCTACAGTCCGGGGTGGGCTAGATCCTCAATCAGCGTGCCACCATCTCTCGCCAACTACCTTCAATTCCGCATTTCGAGTGTGTTGAGGTCCTTCTGAAGTTCAGAGACAACATCATGCCTCGGATAGTGAAGGATCAACTGTTGACGACCCCAGCAAACGTTTTAAGGACAAAGATTTTCGGTTTTGCACGTGGAATGTGAGGTCCCTTAACAGGCCACGTGCAGCCGAACAACTTGCGGAGGCCCTTGACAGCTACAAAGCTGACATAACCGCCATCCAGGAAGTGCGATGGGATGGGCCTGGCATAAAAGCGATGAAGAGCTGCGATATCTACTACAGCAATTGCTATAGAGAGATAAGGCAGCGCTTATTCGGATGCGGATTTGTTGTTCGAGGCAGACTTAGGCAAAAAGTCTTGAGCTACGACCCAGTCAGCGAACGCCTCATGACATTCCGCATCAAGGCTTAATTCGGGAACATCAGCCTAATATGCGATCACGCCCCGACAGAGGAGAAGGATGACAACATCAAGGATGGCATGCCTCTCCAGCCAGCACGATCTTTCGCCAGCTGTCTCCAGTTGCGCACTCCAAGTTGGTTGAGGTCCTTCTCCACTTGTGTGCGCCACTTTAGTCTAGGTCGTCCTCTGTTGCGTTGTCTCAATGGCTCGATTCGAAGACTTTTCGCTGGTGTCTGTGCGCTCGACGTGGCCAAGCCATTTTAGGCGTTGTCTTCGAAGACGCTTGGCCAGGCGTAGGCCCCAGTGTGCCATCAACGCAAATAGGACTCAAACTCAAGCAGAACTTTTCCTTCGAAGAATTTTAGCTCTTCCGTTCCGCTTCCATACCGTCACAATAAGGGCGTTGTTTTTGACCCATTGTGAGCAAACGCGGCACCCATTTCGAAAACAGCTTTCTTATGGACAAATGTTCATGCAAAATAGTGTACACACTGCCCTTCTGATCTCTTTAGTGTGTCAGCTATCTCATGCAAGTTCACTTTCCGGTCGTCCAAAACGTTTGTACTTTCTGTACATTTCACCACCTCAATTTTCCTCTCAGAGCATTTAGCATAGTTGGTGTCTGTCTGTTTGAACTCAGCGTACCACCGACAAATAGTTGTTTTCGATGGAGCAGACTCCTTGTAACACTCTTCAAGCTATTGTTGAGCTCGCCCGGTATTTGTCTTATCAAAATCACGAAATTCTGTTTTCTCCATTGTACTAGAACTCGCAAAAGTAGCGCCACTTGAAGCACTGTAACTTGTAACACTATAATCAGATTGTCATGAGAGTGTGACAGGTATCATTTGAATGTTTGTACTTCCTAAAAATAATATGGATTCATTGTTAGGACTTATTGAGTGATTTGTTGTTTATCGTGGAGTCGAGGTAGACGAAGTCCTTGACTTCTCGAAGTGTCTCTCTGTCCGAGACGTTGTTGTAATGTGTGCTTCCTTGATGACAGCATATACTTCGTGTGCCCCCATTTACCGCCAGATTTTAAGAATCTAAGTGTCCGTTAAAATGTCCCACACAATCCACATTCGATTCTAGAAATTGGAACGTCACATTTTTTCACTCAATCACAAACAGTAGTTACTGTCTATAAAAAGCGTCTGCAAATTGATCGCTCGGTGTCGGCAAAAACTGTCTACACGTGAGAGAAAATAATAACAAGTCTAATTGAGAAAAGTTCCTGACCTTTTCTTATTAAGCGCCATTAGGTAGAGCAAGGTTTAGATTAACATCTAGTGGAGCATTATTTGGTCCATGGAAGTCAGGGTCTTTGTTGAAGGTTTTCAGTGGGATGTAAGCTTGTAACCCAAGCTGCCCGAAATGGTGTTCGACGGATAAACTTCGTTCGTGATATAAACAATGTCCGCCTATACCAGGTATACCGGTATTTGTTTTGAAAATAAAACACTAATTATTAATGGGAAAGTAAAAATATTTTATTCAAAGTATTGACCATTGTTTTCTACACATTTTGACCACCTTTCTGCCAATTTGTGAATACCACGCCAATAAAATTGTTCGTCTTTTAAAGCAAACCAATCAGACACCCGATTTTCGACCTCCTCGTAGGAATAAAAGTGCTGCTCAGCCAATGCGTGTCTCATCGATGAAAATAAATGGTAGTCGGAAGGAGCCAAGTCTGGTGATTACGGCGGGTGGGGTAGCTGCTCCCAGCCAAGTGTTTTGATTGTATCCTGAACCTGTTTTACTTTGTGTGCAGGTGCATTGTCATGGAGTAAAATTACCTTGCCGTGTCTTCTGGCCCATTCTGGTCGCTTCTCGATCACTGCATGGTTCAAATTGATCATTTGTTGCCGGTAGCGATCAGTATTAACGGTTTCACCAGGTTTTAGGAGCTCGTGGTACAGCACACCTTTCTGGTCCCACCAAACACATAGCATTGTCTTCTTGCCGAATCGATCTGGTTTTGCAGTCGATGTTGATGGTTGTCCCAGATTAACCCATGATTTTTTCCGTTAAGGATTCTTAAAATCATCGCCAGTAACAATCCGATGCAAAACCGATTTTCTTTCGTTCTTTTGAAGCAAAATTTCACAAGTGTTTTTTCGGTTTTCAATATGTTTTTCATTCAATTCATGTGGCACCGATATTCCACACTTTTGGATCTTTCCCATAGCTTTTAAACGGTCAGAAATTGTTTGTTTTGCAACATTTAACATTGCTGCCATTTGCTTTTGACTCAAAGTGTCATCTCCATCCACTAACGTTTGCAATTCGGCGTCTGCATACATTTTTGGTGGTCTTCCACTTTCTTCATTTCTCACATCGAAATCATTATTTCTGAACCGTTGAAACCATCTTTTGCATGTTGCTTCTGATAGAGCATGATTACCATATGCCTCGACAAGCATTCGATGCGACTCTGCAGCACTTTTCTTCAAATGAAAACAAAAAATTAATGCTTTCCGCAAATCAGCACTTCCTGGTACAAAATTCGACATTTTTATCACTATGAAAAAATATGATGTTGTCTGTTCAATGACTTGATATATTCTAAATATTTTTCACAGATGTCATTGCAAACAAACATATCGAGGCATTTGTATGTTGGCGCTCATTTCATACCTGGTATATGCGCTGAAGTGTTTAAAGCGATATTTTCGCGAAGACAACTGCCAATTGACTACTTTAAATGTTTATTGTTATTATTGTTTGGCTCAGAATTTCCGAAAACTACGGAAGCAGAATTGGATGAGCCCATTGACTGTGGGGACGACGAAGTAGGGAATCATTCATTTCAGGGTCTTGAACTATTCCAATAACCATATTTGCTTGAAAGTTTGCCAAGTTGGAATACTTTGTGATTGAAGAATCGAATTCCTCGTCGGCTGTTTGATCATTGAGGACCAAATGAAACAAGTTTACGTAATTGTTGTTGTCCCGACGTTTCGACAGGGGATTCTGTAATCTTAAGGGGATCTTTGTTTATTGATACCATAGAAATAATACAGCATTTGTGCACGTTAATCAAAATGGTATTGAATAACTTACAATTTGGTAATGCTTTTGGATCATGGCTAACTATAAACCAGGCACACAAGGCTCAGCCAGAAGAAATTTATCGACGTTTTAGAATTCTCCCTGAAAGAAAATAACTATCTGCAGTATAAAGACAGGACAAACAGCACTTTAAATGGAGAAAAGAGACAGACAGCACTTTAAATGGAGAAAAAGGATGGAAAGCCTTATACGATTATTTAGTAGCAGCACTTTGTTATAGAAAACGTATCATAGATGGAGATTTTTTGTGTAAAACTTAAGTATGTATTCTGTCAACCCGGTAGACGGCCATAGGCCAAACCATAAATGACTTAGGTTAAACTTTACATTGTAAAACATTTATAGAAAATAAAAGTCAAACTAACTAACTAACTATAGAGACATGATACACAAACAATTGCATGACATGACAACGCGCAATCCACTGTTGCCAACCATTGCAGATTTGGTCTTAGATGAACTTCTTGATAACTGTTTTGGCAAGATAGACAGACCGAAGGAAATTTTCAAGTATGTTAATGATATATTTGCGGGGAACAACCACAACAAAGTGGATGATTCGCTTTTGGCTTCAAACAAACAATTCGAGAAGATACAGTTTACGGTGCAATACGAAAAGCAAAAGGCCATCGCATTTGTCGATGTAAAAATCAGCATCAGGAAGGCTATTCATTTGCAGATCTAACCAGGCGAAACACGTTTTGATCAACACTGCGGCTAATTTGGTAACTAAAGTGTTCAGAATAAGTGACGAAAAGTTTCATCTGAAGAGCGAGAGGATTGCGAGATATAACTAACGAACTCACCAACTGGCTTATAGGGCACCAGAAGAGAAGGAACAATCGGTCTGCTTCACGGAGGAATAACATGACAGACTCTTTGTACAATGGCATGGTTTACGTACAAACTTTGTCGGACGACTTCAAGAAAATCCTATCCGACCATTGTGACAACATTAAGTAAGCTTTTAGACCACACCAGACTCCCACACCCCTCTTCACCAAATTCAAACCGAAAATTGACAAAGAACATTAAACTGATGTCATATATAAAGTCAATTGTAATTGAAATGACGTAGAAACATGCAATTTATGCTTCGTAGGTGCAACAAAACAATTTTTAAGACTGAGGTTGGACACAAATTCGACATAAACAATAAGAACGAGTCAAAAGCAGCACTGGTCAACCACTGCTTACTGATTAACCACTATCCGGACTTCAACAATCATAATATTCTGATATAGACTGAAAAACACACCAGCAAAAGGTATACATTAGAAACACTTCACATTATTAACAACAGCAACAATTTGAACAGAAAGCAAACAAAACATATCAGCGGTGTGCTTGGTAATGGTAAAGGCCCACCAATTTTAAATTATTATATGTCTTCTTTCTACAAATATGAATCGCCCAACGAAGTGCCAACAATGTGTGAAATAATAGCTTTTAGTTCAAATAGTATATTTTCAATTTTATTAGTTTAATTTAATGTTAAATGTTAAGTGTCAACGAATTTGTGTAACAAATCCAAAAGTACAGCCGTGTGCAAATTAATTGGGACAGACGAAATTTTCAATATAATTTACTTAACTTTCTATTAAAATTAAAAAAATATCAAAGATCAATTTGAGTTCTTTATATGGCATCCTTTGGCTTTTATAAGTGCATTGACTTTTTTTGGCATTGATGGAACAAGTCGTTCGCATATATTTCTAATTTCTTCGTCATGGAACCAAATGTCAATAATAGACGAAATCAGCTCAGTTTTTGTGGTGCAGTCTCTCTTCCTGAGCCTACCTTTGGTAATTGCCCACAGATTCTCAATTGGATTGAGGTCAGAGGAGTTGCCAGGCCAATCCTGAACATCAATTTTGTGGTTTGCAAAATACTGTTTAATTTTTTTTTTGATGTGTGACAAGCAAGATCCTGTTGGAAAATTTAATTTGCTATGGAACGTCTCGTCTGAATGGTTGAAAGCAGCATTTGAGTTAAAACTTCTGCGTATTTGGTGGTGTTCATCATACCTTCTATTGGCTTAAAACGACTTCCAAGGCCTTATAATGTAAAACAGCCCCGAAACATGACTTTGGGAGGGAGTTATGGCGCTTAAACGATATGGCCGGGTCGAAGTTTCTCTTTCAAACTATTTCTCGTGACATTTTCCCGGTGTCCTTGGACCTCAATGTGACTCTCGTCCGAGAAAACAAGATTCTTGCAATTATCCTCTGTCCATTCCTTGTGTTTCTGTGCCCAATTACATCGCTCCTACCTCATTTTTTCGGTCAACAGCTGTTTTTTTAAAGTCTTTGTTGCCTTACGATCAACTTTCAGAAGACGCCTACGGGTTGTAGACACATCTGTCTGAACGCCAGCTATTGTACACTCTGTTTGTAGGTTAAAACTTGTCTTGCAAAAACCTTATCGTCATGTTTTGTTGCTTTGATTTTCCGCCTGTAATGATTTACCCGACTAGATTCAATTGATCTAGTGACCTTGTGTTAAGCAATAATCCTTGATTTTGAAACTCCAAAGTTAGCTGAAATCTTTCGGATGGTTTTCCAAGCGTGTGCATGTAACGGAATGACTTGTGCCCTCTTTTCTTTTGGAATATCCATGATGATGACGTCTTAACAAATAATATTTGAAACTGTATGATTTAATTTTTTATTACAAAACAGCAACTTATCCCTTAGAACAGCCAAATTAATTTAAATGACTAACAAAAACATTCAAAGTAGAGCATAATTTACTTAAACTTACCAAAATATTAAAACAAGTTACAAATCAAAGCCTACTATCAATAAATTCACAAAAAAAAAAAAATTGTTTGTCCAAATTATTATGCACACGACTGTAAATTATTTAATTCCAGTTTTATTCACGTTCACTAATGCTGTATTATTTATAGCGTCTCAATAAAACAAACATCTCCGGAAGATGACAGAATCCCCTGTCGAAGCGTCGGGGAACATCACCAATGACAAACTTGTTTCATTTGCTCCTCAGTGACCAAAAAGCCGACGAGGAATTAGATTCTTGAACCACAATGTATTCCAATAACTCAGAGAATGATGTTGATGTTGAATTTTGAACTTTTTCAGCTTGGGGTGCATGCTTTATTCCTTATCCAAAAGCAACGTCCGAATGTGGACGCAAAGAGAACAGTCAACTCTACTTGCGGCCACAATTCGCTCATAATTCATTTTCAGTTTCACAGCTACATGAGCATGTACACAGGTGAGTGCTAGAAACCGTGTTTGCATATGTATTTCCTGTTAGAATCGTGGCAACTCTTAACCGTAGCTTTCTTGGGTTCATGTACAGCCTCAGGAATAAAAAACTACCGACATTTATATGCTCGCTGTTCCTTCTTGATCGGCATTCATATAAAAAGTGTTAAATGAACAATCAACTGAAGTACACAACAAGTGGGAAAAAAGTGGTACAACACTCCTGAATCGGTTTTTTCATTTCAAAGGTCTAATGCAAGATCGAATGCAAGCTATTGTTAGTGCGTTTCTTTTCTATAAATAATGCAATTTCGAGGTATTGGGAATCACTCGTTGAATAACTAACGCGGTTATCGGAGCAGTTTCAAAATGTCCGCTGCCTGGGTACTTTGGTCGGTCGTGGCGGTTGCCTGGGCTTACTTTCTCTGGTTGCGGAGAAAGTTCTACATGTTCGCGTTAAAGCTGGGAGGTCCTTGGGGCTTACCTTTTATAGGAATCGGTCTTGAATTACTATGGGATAAAGGTGAAGTGCTTAGAACTTGTTTTAAAAATTCATTTTTGAACCCGAGAGTGACAAATACAGAAGTGCTTAAAAGAACCACTTTCCATGTGTTATGTGTTTTGTTAAAAAAAAAAAAACTTAGTTCATCAGATGTTTTCCCATTGTCCTCTCAAAGCAACTAGAAGACATTCAGTGTTGGAATTTAATTTCTTTTTCAAATAACACTTATGCTGACGTTCTCCTCACAGAGTTTCTTTTGTTTTGCAGGGGTACTGAACGTTTTTCCGAAGTACGCAAGGCTATACAAGCGAAAAACTTATTTTGCTTGGGTCGGACTATTGCCAGGCGTGTACACCGTTGACCCAAATGTCATTAACATTGTTTTGCAGTCACCGAACTGCCTGAATAAGCACCAAGGTTACAGCCCAACCGAATATGCGATCGGCAATGGAATACTAACATCTAAATGTCGGAAATACACAAAAAGTCAAAGGACACACTTAAATTCGTGCCTCGTTTTTCAGGTCCCAAGTGGAACGTTCATCGCAAGCTCCTGAATCCACTATTCACACACAAAACTTTAGTCCCATTGATTCCGGCTTTCAATAGGATCACCAGACGTTTCTGTGATAAATTGGAGAAGGCCGTTGGACGTGGAGAAGTTGAGGTGCAGGATTTTATTTATGAACATGGAGTGGCCACCTCCTTTGGTGAGAATCCTTTGATCCTGGATCAAACCATGACCCAGCATTTCACTTTCTAGGTATTAACTTGGGAGTAAATATTGAAGGGGAAACAGTTGGCAAACAGATTGCTGCATTCGATAGGTGACTGCCAACATTATTGACTCGATCTAGCCAAGAGTTATTAACTCTTCGTTTTTGCAGGCTCCAAGAATCTGCTACGAATCGATTCCTCAAGCCGTGGCAATTGGTTAACGCAATCTACAGGCTAAGCAGCGACTACAAGCTCTTCATTCAGGCCCGTCGATGCATTGTTGATTTCATTCATGATGTAAGCTTGGACTCAAAAACTTGCGCCTCATATTCACCTTATTTTCTAAACCCTGTCAGACGATCAGAGCGAAAATAGATAACAAGACCCCTGAAGTTGGGTTAGACGGAGGAACTGACCACAAGTTGTTTATTGACGAAGTCGTCAAACTGTATCAACGCAATGAGTTCACAATGGAGAATGCCATTGACGAATGCTTTGTGGTTCTGTTTGGGGTAAGATGTAGTATTGTTCTAAAACCAATGCAAGGTTTGGTATTTTCAGGCATTCGAGACGACATCTCACTCGTTGTTTACTGTCCTAATCTTCCTTGCAACCCATCAAGATGTCCAGGATAGGGCCTATGAAGAGCTGTGCACGCTTTTCCCTGACAAGGAGTTCGATGTGGCATATGAAGACCTTAAGAAGGTGCCATACTTGGAAATGATCATAAATGAAGCGTTGCGTCTCTCGGCGCCAGTTCCCATAATTGGACGCACGTGCGAGAAGGATCTGCCCATCGGGGAAGGCTTAATCATACCGGCGGGCACAAACGTTTACATGGACTTGTACAACATGCAACGGGACGAGGATTTATGGGGCCCAAAGGCTCTGGCTTTCAATCCTGACCGCTTTTTGTCGAATGAGCAAAACCCTGCATTTATGCCGTTCTCGAAGGGGAGAAGGAACTGCATAGGTAAGTTGAACAGATTGCAGGAGGTTCAAAGTTTTTGAGGTTTTATTTCTTTCTAGGATGGTTCTCTGGCACAATATCACTGAAGGTGACGCTGGCGCATGTTCTGCGAAGGTATAAGTTTTCGACAACAGTCCGTCCCACGGACCTAAAAGTCGTGCAAAGACCTACAATTAAGTACGCGTTTGCACCGAAAATGCAAATTGAAAGACGTTAATGTTGACTTGACCTGCTCCAAAAGTTTCCCTCGTTGTTTGGTGTATAAAGTAAAATAATATTTAAAACATAGTGCAGAGTTTCAATTTTCTTTTCCATACACCCAACGACGGTGTCACTGGATGGTTGGTCAGTGATTGGGATTGGATAGTAGGTCAGAATTATGTTCCAGTCATAAGTGAACTAAATTGATAGACTGGTCTCTCGGACCAACTGCAAGTGAACTTTAAACTTTGTACTGTAGAATTCCCTCGGAGATGTTCGTAATTTTTTTTGCTTTCACTTTGATCACAGAAAAATAACTCCTTACCTGTCGGCAGCCACAGAAAAACAACCCTTGTATTTTAAACAAAATTATAAATGTCAAAAAGAGAAACGTCAAAGTGCGCGCCCAAACGCAGTCGTTCAGGCTACCAAGGCGATCAAGTGCTCAAGCTCAAGTGAGCAGGATCGTTTAGCAAACTTCTACGCTAAATGTTATTATTTGTGCGAGTAATATACTTTACAAGACAATGTTTCGGAGTTGAGAAAGACGATGTGAGGAGGGGACTGAGTGAACGATGTATTCAGTACAAAAAGGAGCTCCGAATTTTGGAAGTAATCACTCAACCGTTTGGTACAAGCATATTCATTGACATCTTTAATATTCACAGCGACGAGGATGTTTGTGGGCCAACTGCAGGCAACTTCAACCCCAATCGCTATCTGTCCACTTAGTCTTAGTCTGCCTTCATGTCGTTTTGTAAAGGCAAAAGGAACTGCAAATATTGCCGGGAGTTTATGTTTTTTTCTCATTAGAGCGGAAATACGCGGAACTCTTTCGTACTTCGAAAGTATAAATTGTCCACAACTTACTGGCACGAAGATTTGAAGTTTCTTTATAAGGATATTCTGAGTCTTGACATCACAAAGTGCTTGGAGGGGGTGATGAAGCTGAAAATTGGGAACTTCTAAACGAAGTTATAGGGAAACCCTACAATTAAACTTCTTTTGTCCTCAAAACTGTTCTAAGTATAAGTGAAGCGCTAGAAAATGTGTTTTTTTAACTCTCTTGAGTTTTAACCCATTCTTGGCCTTTGATTTACACAACGAGCCCTTTCACTACAGAACAATGTCAGAAGAATTGAATCGCGTAACGAAAGAAAGTGAAACTGACTGAAAAACCCCCGATAACACATCGGACTTTCGTTGAACACTTAACAAAGATTTATCGCGTTTACACGTCAGCACCGATGCCTTGTTGGATAATTTTTTTGCACTAGTTCATCGAGCTGTAGACATGCTCAATTTGCAAGTGTCATATTATCTACATCATGCAAGTGAACCGGTATTATGTCTGTACTCCCTATATGATCACTTATTATGTCTTAATACGAAAGCCGGCGAATGGAGTGCAAGGTATGACGTGTGCCGGAAAAAGTAATTTTGTTACTTGATTGCATATTTGTTGGTTCTAAGGAAAACACGGTTCGATTCAGTTCGAAGGTTAGTCTTAAAAACAAGAAGTCTTTAAATGGTTTGAACATAAAAATACTGATAGATGACAGAGAAAAGCAAATCAAAGGATATGAACTATATTTTCGAAACGCCACGCCGTAGAAAAAACCTAGAACGACAAGGATTTGGGTGTGTGGCGGAAGGTGATTTGCTATATTGCCAAAGATTGGGTGTAGAATACTCGTGAAATTGCATTCTGAATACAAACTAATGTCGGATGTAAGGATTAAAAAATCGAACTTGAATGTAAAAGGTTAGTTTTTCTGCACGGCATTCGAAATACTGTCAGTTATTTAAATTTAAAGAGAAATGAATATCTTATCAGTCTCTAAAACGAAGGAAGTAGGGAAATAATTTTAAGAATTTTACTGTAATTGAAGCAGCTTGTTTTTCCCTGAAAAAGTGCACTTTAGTAATATGAAATTTTAGAGCAGTTCTTTGCATTAATTTTGTAATCAATAAGGTACAAGTTTCGGGCCGAAACCTGCCGATATCGAAATGGACAACTTGTGGTAAAGTCGCAGTTTGTACTGAGAATCTGGAAAGATAATTTCTGTATGCTCCTTTGACTGCGTCAATTACCGAGGAATTAGCCTTCTTAACATTGCATACAAGATACTCTCTAGCGTATTGTGTGAGCGTTTGCATTTGTCCACAACCTGATAAGACCCTATCAGTGTGGTTTCAGTCCAGGAGAATCCACAATAGACGAGATCTTCACTTTACCGCAGATCCTGGAAAGGACCCAAGAAGTGCAAATCGACACTCACCACCTATTCGTCGATTTTAAGGCCACATATGACAGTGTGCATAGAGACGAGCTATACAGTGCCATGTCTAATTCTGGCATTCCTACCAAAATCGTCAGATTTTGAAGGATGACGATGGAGAACTCTCGCTGCTCCGTCAAGGTTGGTAACGAACTCACAGAGACCTTCAATGTCAAAAAAGGTTTTAGACAAGGCGGCACACTGTCATCTGACTTCTTTAACATCATCCTCGAGAAGATCGTGCGTAACTCGCAAGTCAACACCAGAGGCATGATCTTCCAGAAGTTAGTTCCAGAAGTTACGCTGATGACATTGACGTGGTTGGACGAACACAGCGAGGCGTTTGCTGGCATTGAAGCCGAAGCGGCTAAAATGGGTCTTGCGGTAAATGAGGGTAAAACTAAGTACGTGCTGTCATCAAGGAAGGACACACAACATCGACGTATCCGACAGAGCGTCACAGTAGGCAGCAGAAACTTCGAGGTAGTCAAGGACTTCGTCTACCTCGGCTCCGCGGTAAACAGGGACACAACATCAGTACTGAAGTCAAACGCAGAATTCCTCTTGCCAATCGCTGTTTCTTTGG
The DNA here is from genome assembly GCA_955652365.1 of Eristalinus aeneus. NCBI lineage: Eukaryota > Metazoa > Arthropoda > Insecta > Diptera > Syrphidae > Eristalinus > Eristalinus aeneus. Next base: position 4,752,586 of record OY019130.1, on the reverse strand, counting down.
ACTCAAGAGGCAATTGAGTAATAAAGCCCTCTGTCGACGGACTCGATTTATATAACAGCTGACCATCCCGATCCTACTTTATGGCGCGAAAGCCTGGACGTTACTAAAAGCGGATGAGGAAGCCCTTAGTCTTTTCGAGAGAAAAGTTTTGCGTGCGATTTTTGGTCCTGTTTGCATTGACGGCTTCTGGAGGAGACGAACTCTATGGGCTGTACAGCGACGTGTGCCTGATCAAGTGTCTACAGACACAACGTTTAGGATGTCGAGGCCATGTAGAGCGTGTGGACACCACTGCTCCTGCCCGAAAAGTCTTCGAATCTGAGCCATTGGGACAACGCAAAAGAGGACGGCCTAGGCTTAGAGGAAGGAGAAGGACCTAAACTACTTTGGAATGGAGAACTGGAGACAGCTGGAGGGAGATCGTGCTGGCTGAAGAGGCATGTTGGTTGAGGCTCAGGTCCAACCCGGTCTATGGCACAAGAAGAAGAAGTACATTATTTCTCTGTGTTTGGAGTTGCACCCGTTTGCTCTGATTTTAAATAACAATACTCTCTTTTATTTTTTATTTCTGTAACGTAACAGTTCTGCAAATTAAGATTCTAAAGATTAAGAAAATTGTTCGCATCGGTATGACAAATATAATACATATATCTGGTGATAATATCTGGTTCTAAATTTGTGGCCGCCGTGGCGTAGTGGGTAAAGTGCAACGCTCACACGCCGAAGGGTGTAGGTTCGATTCCCAGCTCAACACCAAGACAGGCTGTCGGAGCAAATAATCCACTTACCCCTTGTTTGGGAATATTTTTTAGCGGCGTGGAGTATAGCTACTGCTTCTGCGGTGTATATGGAGGCGATGTTCGGTAGGATTCCTTGCGAAATGATCGAGCCTTCTTGATTAACAACTGCATAGGCTGTGTTGTCGTCTGTTTTTGAGCCGTCTGTGTATATAAAGCTCCAACCCAAACGTTTAAACTTTTCATGGATCACATTAAATCGAGCTGTGTATATAAGAATGCTTGTTGTATCTTTGTGGTCGCCGTGGCGTAGTAGGTAGAGTGCGACGCTCACACGCCGAAGGGTGTAGGTTCGATTCCCAGCTCATCACCAATTTTTCGAATTTTTCACGGCACCACCTCTTTCGAGCAGCTGACAAAACTCAAAGAGAAATAAGTGTCTAAGAAAGCTTCTCAAATTTCGCCGTTTGGAGTCGGAAAAAAACTGTATAAGAAAAAAACTGTATAGAATAAGTTGACGAGCACGCTAGACCCTGGCCCCCCGTGGACTGTTGCGCCAACAATTATTATTATATTATTTGGTAATAAAAAACGTTCTGATCGGTTTTTTTTTCTTAAATGTAGGCACGGGCACAATTCATGTACGTTTAGCCATAACCTCATCACATCTTATTCAATATTTTACTTCTTCATTTGCTCTACGTGGTTGCACACGGTACGCAATTAATTTAATTTTTCTGTACGCGTCACATAACATGGTCGTTTTGAAAAGTATAAAATTTAGGAAATCTACCGCTATGCTTATAAATTTTATAATTAATTTTTAACAGTCACTTTCCTTATTTTCCTATTTTCACTTCGTTGGATTGTCACTAACATATTGTACATCAAAATATAAATATTTAATAACTGCGTTATGCTGTAAACAAAAAGTTATATTTTCGGTTTTTACAATTTTTGTTTTTAAATTCTCTAGGTGGACCATGTTTCAAAAGTTAAAAAAATAATTATTCATTAACAGAATTAAAGAAAGGTTAAATGAAAAAAAAAAAACAAAATTTGCGTAATTTTTTTAATGGATCCATTTTTGAGCATGCCACTACTATTTACCCACCACTTTTTATATGAGTTGGACAAATATCACATAAACTAGGAAAAAATTATCGAATGATACATTGAATTAATAATTCTATAAAAGCAGTTACATATATTTATTGTAGCTTTCTATTGCCCGTGTGCTTCTAAGAAGGCTTGGAGACTGCTTGTGAAATCTAAACAAAATAATGGGGATTCACTTCCGAACGTGATGATAAAGTATTTAAAAACGAATTCAAAGAAAATAATTTACAAGGGCTTGCTCAGACTCCTTTTGAATGAATAAAGGGACAAGAAGATTAGAACGACGGATCGAAATAAAGAATTTTAATCTCGATCAGAAAACTGTATTAAAAAAAATGACCTGAAACCACTAAAACTTCAGTAAGAAACGGAAGAAGCACGAGAAAAAATATTTTTAAAATGGTAGTTGGAATTATTTGAGACTTTTTCGAAACTCTCCGTGATTGATTGAAAGACTATGACTTATCAAATGACCAAACTATTGCTCTTGTGGCCATCAGAAAAATGCTCTGAAATTGAAAATATATCATTTCATCACGTCTACCGATATGGCACATCTTGCCGAACATCTGAAAAGAGGGAAGAAACAAATTTTGTCTATTTATGATAACGCATGGGTTACGTACATAAGTTTGTGTTTGTGCGATACGCACCTAGCTAGAATTCGTATGTACGAATATTCTGGTGCTTTATTTACGGAGATTTTTTAAAAGAGACTGTTGCTGAAGCATTTTTTGTTGAAATAGCGATAAAAAGGTGATAGAGATGCAAAATTCCGTCGATGTTCTAGTTAGTCGATTGACTTCGCAGCATTATTATTTCCAGTAAGTTATATCGCCCGCTGTTGGATTCTATTTAGTAGGTGGAGAGAGGTCTTAGAAAGAGGTCTAGAGACAGGTCTTGTTGTGGGCAACGGAGCAGATAGGAGCGTTATACTCAAGTTTTAGGCATATGTAGGCCTTGTATATTGTAGCCAGATCAGAGGGGATGAAGTACTTCTTGCTTGGTTTAAGGAAGCCTTGAAATTTCGCTGCTTTTTTGGCTGAACTCAAATGTGTGATCGTGCCAACTAATTGTTGGGTTGATACACATACCGAGGATGGAAAGTCTTTCGGTTTCAACAGCGCAAGTGCCGTTCATGGATAACGGCTGATTATTTTGTGATCGTTTTAACGACAGTAGACAGCACTGAGTTTTCGAAGCATTCTTTCCAATCTATTCTTTTTACCCCAATCAATTGTGCCGTCAACCGGAATTTAATGAGTTTAACATACGCTGCCGCTCCAAGTCAATGGCCGAAGTGGAGGGACAGGAGCTGAGGAACGAATCTGAAAAGCTGAGGGTTCTGTCATCAGTGAAGGAGTGAATTGGGTTAGAAGTAACAGACGGGAGATCAGTTATAAAAATGAGGAAGGGTGTCGGACAAAACAAAACGGAGCCCTGGGGAACATCAGCGCTAATATGGTGAATATCAGACTTGAACCCATCCAATAGACTTTGTATTGAATTGTTCGAAAGGTAGTTCCTAGTTTATTGAAGAAGAGATTCATCCACGCCAAAAGTACGCATTTTCGACAAGAGAGCCTGATGTCAGACTCTGTCAAATGCTTTTGAAATATCAAGTGCAACTATCTTGCCTTCTCCTTCATTGTGCAAAGATTTTTTCCATTTTCCGGTGAGATATGCCATCAAATCACCAGGGGACCTGTTACTGTGAAAGCCGTATTGCCGGTCATTGAGAAGCTTCCGGGTTTCAAGATATTTATTAGCGTTTCCATGATCTTAGAAAGTAGGGGCGTAACTGCTATGAATCGGAAGCTTGACGTTATATAGCCTCTAACTGATAAACTACAACTAGGGGCATGCCAAAAATTCCTGAACCTGAAACAAAGGCCTTCTATCACAACCTCAAAATCAGACCCATTTCAGCTTTTGCTGATCGGGTGATTGTGAAGAAATTTGGGGGATTTTCCAAGTTCTCAGACTGTTCAACCTTTTCCAGCTCTCGTAGCCATCAACCGGCTCTTCTTCCTCGCATTGATTGCGAATCACAGAAGGAATGTGCATAGAAAGGTGGTCCGTTTACATCTTTATCATGTTCTCACCAACGACCACTTCCGTCTGCAACACGTCCATCTTATCCCTTCCACATCTTTTCCAAGAAGACGCTCCATCTCCGCTGGATCCATACAAAATGTAAAAATGAGAGAGAGTGTTTAGTCAGTTGGCGGTCTTTCCCTGATGCATGTTTGCAAATTTCTGTCTACATGGACCTTCTAGGACTCAGCTGTACGAATCAATCCTGCCTCTAATAGATGCAAAGACGATCTGCCTGTGAGCTTGTTGATATTTTTTGCTAGTTTAGAGTTTTGATCAACAATACTCGTGAAACAGTCCAAAAACCTTTCACACCATCAAAAGTTAGTTGGAAAAGGTTTCCAGGACTTGGGTTGCTCAATCCGCAGACCTTTTTGCTGTACCTCCAAAGAATACAAATCGTTTCATGCCGACAGAATGCAAAAAAATGTGTAAAACAACCAAAAATTGAAAAACTGAGCAAAAAATAGAGAAAATCTATAAAAAATATTAAAAATTAAAATCCACCGGAGCGGGCTCTCCGAGGGTATATAAGGAGAGCCAGACGCGGGAGCGAGTTTAGTCTGGTTCCGGCCGTCGTCGGGTGTGTTTCGGTAATTTTTTCAGTGACTACGTATTTTCGGTCTCTCTCTCGCGGACATGTGTACTCCGGGCATATGGACGTGCTAGGGTGCAGTCATCCTCGCCATTGTTTGTGCATTGGGCAACATATGTTGCAGCATGGTGTTGTTGTTGTTGCATGATGCTGTATACTCCATCCATTTGTATACTAGATGCAGATGCCGAATACTGATGCTGGAACTGGATGCTGCTGTTGAATGCTGATTCCGAATCCTGATGTTGGATGCAGGTCTTGGATTCGGATCCAGGATGTTCATGCTGGATGCTGGTCTTGGATTTGTATGCTGGTTCTGGATTCTGGTTCTGGATGCTGATGCTGGATGTTTGATGCTGTTGCTGGATACTGATGTTGGATGCTTATGTTGCATGCTTATGTCGGATGCTTATGTCGGAATTTCATGCTGGATGCTAATGTTAGATGCCAATGCTGGGTGCTATTGCTGGTGTTCGATGTTAATGCTGGATGCTAATGCTGAACGCTGATGCTGGTGTTGAAAGCTGATACTGGATACTCACGCTGAAAGATGAAAGCAGATGGTGGTTGTCGGAAGATAGGGATAGATGTTAATGAAGGATGTTGGCTGCTTGATGCTACATGCTAACGTTGCATGGTCAAGCCTTAATATGGATACTGAATGCCGTTAACAGATGTTGCCGAATGATACACACTTGCAGTTCTATGGCGTGTCCTGAAAACTGGACTGTATATTATATACTGGATACTTGATGCTTCTTGCTGCAACATTAGTATAGATACTGAAGGACTATGATGATAGATTTCTGGACACTGATGTTTATGTTTAATGCTAGTCATAGGTTATGATATAGTCGAAGAATGTTTTGAAGCATGGTGGTGCATGCTAATGCTACTATAGTAAAGGCCACAAGTGGCCATATATAAACACAGTAGCTTAACACAAAAGTAGAAAGCAGATACTTTCATTGTTTTATCTTTTTTATTTTATTACAAAATACAGATCACTTATTCTCGGTAACCTCGTTCCTTAATTTGCAAACAAAGCCTCCGAAGAGTTAAATTTTCTCTTAGATCAGGTGTAGAGAGGGAAGGAAGCATATTTTGCCGTTTTCTAAATACATAAAGTCTTAAACTGGACTGGGTTTGAAGATGAATATTTAAATCATGTGAAGGTATGCCTGCGATTCACTGATTTGGATCTTAATTTCGGTAATTTGTGCGAACAGTTTCGATAGGATGGTTAGGTTAGATAAGCTAGATAGGGTAGTTTTTGTACAGAAAGAGATTAGGTCTTTGGACAGCCAAGGGTGTAGGGCCAAGTTGTCTAGATAGGGAAAAGTTTCTTAAGTAGGAGACAACAGAGTAGGTTCCTTATTTAGATAGGTAGGGACATAGAATTACTTGCCGGCATAACAAATTCCTATTAATGTCTTTGCACGTTTTCAATCCGCGATTAAAGAGAGCTTAGGCAGCTTAGGAGGGAGACAGAGTATTTACTTTCCACTAACCCCCTCGGGCAGCAAACAGTTGCCTCTGAGGCTAGGTAGGGGACCCCTCAGAACCCAAACAGGTGTCCTGAGGCTAGGTAGGCTTCTTCTCTTCTTTTATCAGGTTTCCTTCTTTCCTTCCAGAGCGGGCGCGCCGCGATCGGGGCGCGATCGTTTGAGGAATCAATTGAGGGACCGTTTGAGGAATCATATGAAACTCAGTTGAGGAATCATTTGTGCAAACATTTGTGGAATCATTTGAGAAATCATATGAGGAATCATTTGGGGAATCAGTTGAAGAGTCAGTTGAGGAACAACTTCAAGTGATATTTTTTTAAAAAGATTCGGTTTCATTTGTAAAATTCACCGGAATCTGTGGATTTTGCCACGAAGATGTCCCTGATTGTTTGAGGAATCAGTTAAGGAATCACTGCAATTAAAAAAACTTAAAAATACGCTTAAGAATTAGTCATTTGTAAAATTCGCCTGCACATATGGCTTTTGCCGCGAATATGGCCGGATAGTAGGCGCGATTCGGCCTGAACGTGTTATCTTTGTACTCACCCCATTGGGCCCTTCCTTTAAAGTCATGTACTTGCCAAATGATCAACTACTTCCCTAGAATTTCTTTATCGTCAACTATTAGCCGTCGTTTTAAGGTTTTTGTAAGATTCTCGGCTACTTTCCCAATGGTGATTAAGTTTGGTCACGGTCACTTTAACTCCTTAAATATCCTGCAGGCGAATTGTACCCACAATCTCAACCGTAAACCGTATCGAAATACCCGTCAGAATGCGAATTCATCAGCACAGTCGATTTCTTTTGAAGATCGTGTTCGTAATTGGCCGCGTCGGAATATGTCCTTTTCAGGACATGAACTGCAACTACAGCAGGACATTGATATTGCAATTCACAGCCTCTGCTTATTCTTTTCTAGAATATGTGGACAAGCGATTTGCAGACAAATCCAACATATTTCCAGAAACAAATGCATTTAGTCGAAAAAATGTTGGCAACGGTTTAAATTTGTAAATAAAAGCTCCTTATTAAGATATTGGTTCGTATTGTGCTACTTTGGAAAACGAATAAACGTCTCACCTCAGCGAGAGTTATTCGGTTGAATTTTATGAACTTACGCAGATTCTGGTAGCAAAATTGGACGACAACTCAGATTGTGAAGCATTAGGCCAGCTGTGCACAAAGCACCCCTTCGGGCAGGGGCAAGAATATGCCCGAGGTAGGCATGCCTGTCGTAAGAGGCGACTAAAATCCACCCTCCGTTCCGCTGTTTGTGCTCGATTTTTGCAAATTGCGCGAAACTTCGTTGGTTTATATCCGCTGGGAAGTGCACATAGTCGATTGTGCATACACTTACAAGTGCGCCGCTTTCTAGGCACTTGTCCACGTGAGACAATCTGCCGTTGGATGATGAGTGCAGGCTGCAGCACATTATAAGCCACATGCGATCCTTCATCCTTAGCGACCAATGGTGCACAGTAGCTGCCACAAGCTGCCTCCCGATGGCCAGAGGCTGCCCACCAATGGCCACAAGCGGCCGACAGCCAAACTGCTCAGTTGGATGCATGTGAGTATATTACTACATATTTATTTATTTCTCCGTTTTATGGGTCATGACTCTCGCGTCGAACACGTACATGCTAGCATGGTTTCGGTCACTCGGGTGATAGGGACTTAGACTCTTAACCCCCTCAAGATGCCACCAGGTGTCCTGAGGCTAGGTAGGCTAACTACACTTCTCCTCTCTTTCCAGGACTTTTTCAGGCTTGTTCTTTTACTTTCAGGTTTTCCCTTTCCTAGCCCGACGTCGCGAATAGTAGTAGCTATAGTTGTTGTTGTAGTTGTAGTTGAAGTATTAAGCTCTTAGTATGCCGCGCTGTAGTTTGGAGCAGTTTCGCACTTTAAGCTCGTTTCCTTATTGAGCTCTTCGTGTGGGGTTACACTGAAGTTACTAAACGTAAGAAAGCAAACTGGGGTTGAAGAGTGCTTTCCACGTAGATGTAGAATGAACAACGGACGGATGGCACGCGTAACATTGTGACGAATATCATCCTGCCGGTTGTAATAGTCGGAAGGTCTCTCCCCCGAGCTTGTCAGCGCCAACAGCACTTCATATGAAGCCGCTGAATGGAGCCAGACTAGCCGGAATCGATGGGCAATTCCCCCCTTAGGATAAGTTTGGACAACGGACGGATACAACGCATCACATTAAGATGTGGAACATCCTGTCCGTTTGTCCTCGGAAGTGCTTTCCTCCGACCTTGTCCGCACCAACAGCACTTCATCTAAAGTTGCTGAATGGAGTCAGACTGGCCGGACTAGACGGGCACTTCCCCCCTAGAATAAGTTTAGACAACGTATGGATGGAACCCATCACATTAAGATGTGGAACATCTCGTACGTTCGTAGTCGGAAGACCTCTCCTCCGAGCTTGTCAGCGCCAACAGCACTTCATCTGAAGTTGCTGAATGGAGTCAGACAAGCCGGACTCGACGGGCACTTCCCCCTAGAATAAGTTTAGGCAACGTATGGATGGAACCCATCACATTAAGATGTGGAACATCTCGTACGTTCGTAGTCGGAAGACCTCTCCCCCGAGCTTGTCAGCGCCAACAGCACTTCATATGAAGCCGCTGAATGGAGCCAGACTAGCCGGAATCGATGGGCAATTCCCCCCTTAGGATAAGTTTGGACAACGGACGGATACAACGCATCACATTAAGATGTGGAACATCCTGTCCGTTTGTCCTCGGAAGTGCTTTCCTCCGACCTTGTCCGCACCAACAGCACTTCATCTAAAGTTGCTGAATGGAGTCAGACTGGCCGGACTAGACGGGCACTTCCCCCCTAGAATAAGTTTAGACAACGTATGGATGGAACCCATCACATTAAGATGTGGAACATCTCGTACGTTCGTAGTCGGAAGACCTCTCCTCCGAGCTTGTCAGCGCCAACAGCACTTCATCTGAAGTTGCTGAATGGAGTCAGACAAGCCGGACTCGACGGGCACTTCCCCCTAGAATAAGTTTAGGCAACGTATGGATGGAACCCATCACATTAAGATGTGGAACATCTCGTACGTTCGTAGTCGGAAGACCTCTCCTCCGAGCTTGTCAGCGCCAACAGCACTTCATCTGAAGTTGCTGAATGGAGTCAGACAAGCCGGACTCGACGGGCATTTCCCCCCTAGAATAAGAGTAGACGACCAATGGATGATATGCGTCACAATGTTATAGATGACATCCTGTTCGCTTGTAGTAGGCAGAAAATCCTTCATCAAGCATGTCAAGCCGGGGTTGAAATGTTTTCCTCATAGAAGCGTGATTTCGCTTTTTTTTATATAGGAAGGCCTCTCATCAAGCTTGTCAAGCCAGGGTTGAAGAGCTTTCCTCTTGGAAGCGCTTTCTTCGCTTTAAATAAGTGGAAGGCATCTCATCAAGCTTGACGAGCCGGGGTTGAAAGGCTTTTCTTTTAGAAGCGCTTTGATCGCTTATACATGGTAGTCGGAAGACCTTTCATCAAGCTTGATAAGCCAGGGTTGAAGGGCTTTTTCTTAGAAGCGCTATCGCGCTTAAAATACTTGGAATGTCTCTCATCAAGCTTTACAAGCCGGGCTTGAAAGGCTTTCCTTTTAGAAGCGCCTTGATCGCTTATACATGGTAGTCGGAAAACCTTTCATCAAGCTTGTCAAGCCAGGGTTGAAGAGCTTTTCTCTTGGAAGCACTTTGTTCGCTTTCAATACTGGGATGGCATCTCATCAAGCTTGACGAGCCAGTGTTGAAGGGTTTCCTGTTTGGAGCGTTGTCTTCGCTCGTGGTAGTTGGAAGGCCTCTCATCGAGCATGTTAAGCCAGGGTTGTAGAGCGGTTTCCTCTTAAAGTAGAAAAATCGACGGACGGATGATATGCGTCACGTTAAGATAGACTGCATTCTGTCCGTTGGTTTTCGTCGGATGGCCTCTCATCAAGCTTGTCAAGCCGGGGTTGCAGAGAGCTTTCCTTTTAGAGTAGAGTAGAATACGGACGGATGATATGCATCGCGTTAAGATAGACAACATCCTGTCCGATGATTGTAGTCGGAAAGCCTCTCATCAAGCTTGACGAGCCGGGGTTGCAGAGAGCTATCCCCTTAATGTAGAGTAGACAACGGACGGATGATATGCATCGATTTAAGATAGACAACATCCTGTCCGCTTGTAGTAGTCAGAAGTCCTCTCCTCCAGTTTGTTCGCGTTTTCGGTTCTTTGGTTAAAGTAACCCCCGCAGAAGTTGCTCAGGATTGTGAACGAGCTGTAGCTTGCTTATTTTTGGTGAAGGGGTACTTTTGTATTCTTAGACATGTTTGCTGTCTTGCATAGGCTTTGTAGTAGGACTAACCTCCTCCTAAGCGCAATAGCCATTCAAAGTTATTGAATTGGTCGTTGCTAGTTTAGAACTAGTTGGCGCTTCTTGAAGATGTTGAGATCCACTGTAGTGATTCGCGGCTTGAGTAGACTCCTATTAGTTAGCAGTAGTTGGAAGGCTTCTTCTTCGAGCTCGTCCGCGTCTTCACACTTCCTGTGACAAGACGACGAACGACTGTTGAAGTACACAGCTCTCTCTGCGAGTAAAGTAGAAAAAGAGCATTTGATCTGTATCGTCTAAAAGCGCTTATTTCGAAGACGGTTTCACTTTAACTTAAAATTAGCAAGAGAGCTGTGTAAGATTCTTTTGGTTTTTCTTTTAGATTAGGTTTAGGTAGGAAAAGACCGGACTAGATCCTAAACCAAAAAGAACTCAGAAAGGACTATCTCGGTTTGAAAATGAATATTCTAGTGAAATGAAGGTATGCATGTGATTTACTGATTTAAGTATTCATTTCGGTAATTTGTGCGAACAGCTTAGATAGGATGGGTAGGTTAGATAGGCTAGATAGAGTAGTTTTTGTACAGAAAGAGATTAAGTCTTTGGACAGCCAAGGGTGTATTCCAAGTTGTCTAGATAGGGAAAAGTTTCTTAAGTAGGAGACAACAGAGTAGGTTCCTTATTTAGATAGGTAGGGACATAGAATTACTTGCCGGCATAACAAATTCCTATTAATGTCTTTGCACGTTTTCAATCCGCGATTAAAGAGAGCTTAAGCAGCTTAGGAGGGAGACAGCTAGGTAGATGGCTCTTAAAATACGATTGTAACAGAAATACTCCCACTTTTGCAAAACTCAGGTTTTATTGTGTGCACAGATTTAAGGTTTAGAAATCGCAGACTTAGCCTCACAGAAAGCTTTTACTGTCGCCGGGGGATCAATTTGTGCGTCGGCGGGTGGAAGAATTATCCTCCGTTTAAAGTGTAGTGATGTGCGGCCTTTTGGCGAGGGTAAAATGCTCTCTGGGTGGGTAAGTCTGTACAGGTTTAGCTCGGGACTTTGTGTGTAGGACTTCGGGAGCCAAACAGGTCACTTTGAAGTTAGGTAGGGGACCGCTCGGGACCCCACACAGGTGTCCCTGAGGATAGGCAGGGAACCTCTCAGGAGCCCAAACAGGTGCTCCTGAGAATAGGCAGGATGCTAATAATTTGTTTCCTTTTCAGGTCGGACAGTTGATGGAGAATATGCGGCAAGCCCAGAACACAAGCAGCTTCAACAAAAGTCTCCAGATTCCAGCGTACAACACTTCGGTGTTTACCAAGACAGATATGTATGTAAGTCAATTTTCATTACTTGTTTTAGTTTATTTTCGTATACCTACCTCAGAGATAGTCCATCGCGGATATAACTTCAAGCATGCATACCACGCGAAATACACTTTTTAAAAGTTACACATGGAGTATTTACTTTCCACTAACCCCCTCGGGCAGCAAACAGTTGCCTCTGAGGCTAGGTAGGGGACCCCTCAGAACCCAAACAGGTGTCCTGAGGCTAGGTAGGCTTCTTCTCTTCTTTTTTCAGGTTTCCTTCTTTCCTTCCAGGGCGGGCGCGCCGCGATCGGAGCCCGATCGTTTGAGGAATCAATTGAGGGACCTTTTGAGGAATCATATGAAACTCAGTTGAGGAATCATTTGTGCAAACATTTGTGGAATCATTTGAGAAATCATATGAGGAATCATTTAGGGAATCAGTTGAGGAATCAGTTGAGGAACAACTTCAAGTGATATATTTTTAAAAAGATTCGGTTTCATTTGTAAAATTCACCGGAATTTGTGGATTTTGCCACGAAGATGTCCCTGATTGTTTGAGGAATCAGTTAATGAATCACTGCAATTAAAAAAACTTAAAAATACGCTTAAGAATTAGTCATTTGTAAAATTCGCCTGCACATGTGGCTTTTGCCGCGAATATGGCCCGATAGTAGGCGCGATTCGGCCTGAACGTGTTATCTTTGTACTCCCCCCATTGGGCCCTTCCTTTAAAGTCAAGTACTTGCCAAATGATCAACTACTTCCCTAGAATTTCTTTATCGTCAACTATTAGCCGTTTTTTTAAGGTTTTTGTAAGATCCTCTGCTACTTTACCAATGGTGATTAAGTTTGGTCACGGTCACTTTAACTCCTTAAATATCCTGCAGGCGAATTTTACCCACAATCTCAACCGTAAATCGTATCGAAATACCCGTCAGAATGCGAATTCATCAGCACAGTCGATTTCTTTTAAAGATCGTGTTCGTAATTGGCCGCGTCGGAATATGTCCTTTTCAGGACATGAACTGCAACTACAGCAGGACATTGATATTGCAATTCACAGCCTCTGCTTATTCTTTTCTAGAATATGTGGACAAGCGATTTGCAGACAAATCCAACATATTTCCAGAAACAAATGCATTTAGTCGAAAAAATGTTGGCAACGGTTTAAATTTGTAAATAAAAGCTCCTTATTAAGATATTGGTTCGTATTGTGCTACTTTGGAAAACGAATAAACGTCTCACCTCAGCGAGAGTTATTCGGTTGAATTTTATGAACTTACGCAGATTCTGGTAGCATGTAGCAAAATTGGACGACAACTCAGATTGTGAAGCATTAGGCCAGCTGTGCACAAAGCACCCCTTCGGGCAGGGGCAAGAATATGCCCGAGGTAGGCATGCCTGTCGTAAGAGGCGACTAAAATCCACCCTCCGTTCCGCTGTTTGTGCTCGATTTTTGCAAATTGCGCGAAACTTCGTTGGTTTATATCCGCTGGGAAGTGCACATAGTCGATTGTGCATACACGTACAAGTGCGCCGCTTTCTAGGCACTTGTCCACGTGAGACAATCTGCCGTTGGATGATGAGTGCAGGCTGCAGCACATTATAAGCCACATGCGATCCTTCATCCTTAGCGACCAATGGTGCACAGTAGCTGCCACAAGCTGCCTCCCGATGGCCAGAGGCTGCCCACCAATGGCCACAAGCGGCCGACAGCCAAACTGCTCAGTTGGATGCATGTGAGTATATTGCTACATATTTATTTATTTCTCCGTTTTATGGGTCATGACTCTCGCGTCGAACACGTACATGCTAGCATGGTTTCGGTCACTCGGGTGATAGGGACTTAGACTCTTAACCCCCTCAAGATGCCACCAGGTGTCCTGAGGCTAGGTAGGCTAACTACACTTCTCCTCTCTTTCCAGGACTTTTTCAGGCTTGTTCTTTTACTTTCAGGTTTTCCCTTTCCTAGCCCGACGTCGCGAAAAGTAGTAGCTATAGTTGTTGTTGTAGTTGTAGTTGAAGAATTAAGCTCTTAGTATGCCGCGCTGTAGTTTGGAGCAGTTTCGCACTTTAAGCTCGTTTCCTTATTGAGCTCTTCGTGTGGGGTTACACTGAAGTTACTAAACGTAAGAAAGCAAACTGGGGTTGAAGAGTGCTTTCCACGTAGATGTAGAATGAACAACGGACGGATGGCACGCGTAACATTGTGACGAATATCATCCTGCCGGTTGTAATAGTCGGAAGGTCTCTCCCCCGAGCTTGTCAGCGCCAACAGCACTTCATATGAAGCCGCTGAATGGAGCCAGACTAGCCGGAATCGATGGGCAATTCCCCCCTTAGGATAAGTTTGGACAACGGACGGATACAACGCATCACATTAAGATGTGGAACATCCTGTCCGTTTGTCCTCGGAAGTGCTTTCCTCCGACCTTGTCCGCACCAACAGCACTTCATCTAAAGTTGCTGAATGGAGTCAGACTGGCCGGACTAGACTGGCACTTCCCCCCTAGAATAAGTTTAGGCAACGTATGGATGGAACCCATCACATTAAGATGTGGAACATCTTGTACGTTCGTAGTCGGAAGACCTCTACCCGAGCTTGTCAGCGCCAACAGCACTTCACCTGAAGTTGCTGAATGGAGTCAGACTGGCCGGACTCGATGGGCACTTCCCCCTAGAATAAGTTTAGGCAACGTATGGATGGAACCCATCACATTAAGATGTGGAACATCTCGTACGTTCGTAGTCAGAAGACCTCTCCTCCGAGCTTGTCAGCGCCAACAGCACTTCATCTGAAGTTGCTGAATGGAGTCAGACAAGCCGGACTCGACGGGCACTTCCCCCATAGAATAAGAGTAGACGACCAATGGATGATATGCGTCACAATGTTATAGATGACATCCTGCTCGCTTGTAGTAGGCAGAAGATCCTTCATCAAGCATGTCAAGCCGGGGTTGAAATGTTTTCCTCATAGAAGCGTGATTTCGCTTTTTTTTATATAGGAAGGCCTCTCATCAAGCTTGTCAAGCCAGGGTTGAAGAGCTTTCCTCTTGGAAGCGCTTTCTTCGCTTTAAATAAGTGGAAGGCATCTCATCAAGCTTGACGAGCCGGGGTTGAAAGGCTTTTCTTTCAGAAGCGCTTTGATCGCTTATACATGGTAGTCGGAAGACCTTTCATCAAGCTTGATAAGCCAGGGTTGAAGGGCTTTTTCTTAGAAGCGCTATCGCGCTTAAAATACTTGGAATGTCTCTCATCAAGCTTTACAAGCCGGGGTTGAAAGGCTTTCCTTTTAGAAGCGCCTTGATCGCTTATACATGGTAGTCGGAAAACCTTTCATCAAGCTTGTCAAGCCAGGGTTGAAGAGCTTTTCTCTTAGAAGCACTTTGTTCGCTTTCAATACTGGGATGGCATCTCATCAAGCTTGACGAGCCAGGGTTGAAGGGTTTCCTGTTTGGAGCGTTGTCTTCGATCGTGGTAGTTGGAAGGCCTCTCATCGAGCATGTTAAGCCAGGGTTGTAGAGCGGTTTCCTCTTAAAGTAGAAAAATCGACGGACGGATGATATGCGTCACGTTAAGATAGACTGCATTCTGTCCGTTGGTTTTCGTCGGATGGCCTCTCATCAAGCTTGTCAAGCCGGGGTTGCAGAGAGCTTTCCTCTTAGAGTAGAGTAGAATACGGACGGATGATATGCATCGCATTAAGATAGACAACATCCTGTCCGATGATTGTAGTCGGAAGGCCCCTCATCAAGCTTGACGAGCCGGGGTTGCAGAGAGCTATCCCCTTAATGTAGAGTAGACAACGGATGGATGATATGCATCGATTTAAGATAGACAACATCCTGTCCGCTTGTAGTAGTCAGAAGTCCTCTCCTCCAGTTTGTTCGCGTTTTCGGTTCTTTGGTTAAAGTAACCCCCGCAGAA
The DNA here is from genome assembly GCA_955652365.1 of Eristalinus aeneus. NCBI lineage: Eukaryota > Metazoa > Arthropoda > Insecta > Diptera > Syrphidae > Eristalinus > Eristalinus aeneus. Next base: position 4,736,952 of record OY019130.1, on the reverse strand, counting down.
GTTGCTCATAATTGTGAACGAGCTGTAGCTTGCTTATTTTTGGTGAAGGGGTACTTTTGTATTCTTAGACATGTTTGCTGTCTTGCATAGGCTTTGTAGTAGGACTAACCTCCTCCTAAGCGCAATAGCCATTCAAAGTTATTGAATTGGTCGTTGCTAGTTTAGAACTAGTTGGCGCTTCTTGAAGATGTTGAGATCCACTGTAGTGATTCGCGGCTTGAGTAGACTCCTATTAGTTAGCAGTAGTTGGAAGGCTTCTTCTTCGAGCTCGTCCGCGTCTTCACACTTTCTGTGACAAGACGACGAACGACTGTTGAAGTACACAGCTCTCTCTGCGAGTAAAGTAGAAAAAGAGCATTTGATCTGTATCGTCTAAAAGCGCTTATTTCGAAGACGGTTTCACTTTAACTTAAAATTAGCAAGAGAGCTGTGTAAGATTCTTTTGGTTTTTCTTTTAGATTAGGTTTAGGTAGGAAAAGACCGGACTAGATCCTAAACCAAAAACAACTCAGAAAGGACTATCTCGGTTTGAAAATGAATATTCTAGTGAAATGAAGGTATGCATGTGATTTACTGATTTAAGTATTCATTTCGGTAATTTGTGCGAACAGCTTAGATAGGATGGGTAGGTTAGATAGGCTAGATAGAGTAGTTTTTGTACAGAAAGAGATTAAGTCTTTTGACAGCCAAGGGTGTAGGGCCAAGTTGTCTAGATAGGGAAAAGTTTCTTAAGTAGGAGACAACAGAGTAGGTTCCTTATTTAGATAGGTAGGGACATAGAATTACTTGCCGGCATAACAAATTCCTATTAATGTCTTTGCACGTTTTCAATCCGCGATTAAAGAGAGCTTAAGCAGCTTAGGAGGGAGACAGCTAGGTAGATGGCTCTTAAAATACGATTGTAACAGAAATACTCCCACTTTTGCAAACTCAGGTTTTATTGTGTGCAAAGATTTAAGGTTTAGAAATCGCAGACTTAGCCTCACAGAAAGCTTTTACTGTCGCCGGGGGATCAATTTGTGCGTCGGCGGGTGGAAGAATTATCCTCCGTTTAAAGTGTAGTGATGTGCGGCTTTTTGGCGAGGGTAAAATGCTCTCTGGGTGGGTAAGTCCGTACAGGTTTAGCTCGGGACTTTGTGTGTAGGACTTCGGGAGCCAAACAGGTCTCTTTGAAGTTAGGTAGGGGACCGCTCGGGACCCCACACAGGTGTCCCTGAGGATAGGCAGGGAACCTCTCAGGAGCCCAAACAGGTGCTCCTGAGAATAGGCAGGATGCTAATAATTTGTTTCCTTTTCAGGTCGGACAGTTGATGGAGAATATGCGGCAAGCCCAGAACACAAGCAGCTTCAACAAAAGTCTCCAGATTCCAGCGTACAACACTTCGGTGTTTACCAAGACAGATATGTATGTAAGTCAATTTTCATTACTTGTTTTAGTTTATTTTCGTATACCTACCTCAGAGATAGTCCATCGCGGATATAACTTCAAGCATGCATACCACGCGAAATACACTTTTTAAAAGTTACACATGGAGTATTTACTTTCCACTAACCCCCTCGGGCAGCAAACAGTTGCCTCTGAGGCTAGGTAGGGGACCCCTCAGAACCCAAACAGGTGTCCTGAGGCTAGGTAGGCTTCTTCTCTTCTTTTTTCAGGTTTCCTTCTTTCCTTCCAGGGCGGGCGCGCCGCGATCGGAGCCCGATCGTTTGAGGAATCAATTGAGGGACCTTTTGAGGAATCATATGAAACTCAGTTGAGGAATCATTTGTGCAAACATTTGTGGAATCATTTGAGAAATCATATGAGGAATCATTTAGGGAATCAGTTGAGGAATCAGTTGAGGAACAACTTCAAGTGATATATTTTTAAAAAGATTCGGTTTCATTTGTAAAATTCACCGGAATTTGTGGATTTTGCCACGAAGATGTCCCTGATTGTTTGAGGAATCAGTTAATGAATCACTGCAATTAAAAAAACTTAAAAATACGCTTAAGAATTAGTCATTTGTAAAATTCGCCTGCACATGTGGCTTTTGCCGCGAATATGGCCCGATAGTAGGCGCGATTCGGCCTGAACGTGTTATCTTTGTACTCCCCCCATTGGGCCCTTCCTTTAAAGTCAAGTGTTTGCCAAATGATCACCTACTTCCCTAGAATTTCTTTATCGTCAACTATTAGCCGTCTTTTTAAGGTTTTTTTAAGATCCTCGGCTACTTTCCCAATGGTGATTAAGTTTGGTTACGGTCACTTTAACTCCTTAAATATCCTGCAGGCGAATTTTACCCACAATCTCAACCGTAAATCGTATCGAAATACCCGTCAGAATGCGAATTCATCAGCACAGTCGATTTCTTTTAAAGATCGTGTTCGTAATTGGCCGCGTCGGAATATGTCCTTTTCAGGACATGAACTGCAACTACAGCAGGACATTGATATTGCAATTCACAGCCTCTGCTTATTCTTTTCTAGAATATGTGGACAAGCGATTTGCAGACAAATCCAACATATTTCCAGAAACAAATGCATTTAGTCGAAAAAATGTTGGCAACGGTTTAAATTTGTAAATAAAAGCTCCTTATTAAGATATTGGTTCGTATTGTGCTACTTTGGAAAACGAATAAACGTCTCACCTCAGCGAGAGTTATTCGGTTGAATTTTATGAACTTACGCAGATTCTGGTAGCATGTAGCAAAATTGGACGACAACTCAGATTGTGAAGCATTAGGCCAGCTGTGCACAAAGCACCCCTTCGGGCAGGGGCAAGAATATGCCCGAGGTAGGCATGCCTGTCGTAAGAGGCGACTAAAATCCACCCTCCGTTCCGCTGTTTGTGCTCGATTTTTGCAAATTGCGCGAAACTTCGTTGGTTTATATCCGCTGGGAAGTGCACATAGTCGATTGTGCATACACGTACAAGTGCGCCGCTTTCTAGGCACTTGTCCACGTGAGACAATCTGCCGTTGGATGATGAGTGCAGGCTGCAGCACATTATAAGCCACATGCGATCCTTCATCCTTAGCGACCAATGGTGCACAGTAGCTGCCACAAGCTGCCTCCCGATGGCCAGAGGCTGCCCACCAATGGCCACAAGCGGCCGACAGCCAAACTGCTCAGTTGGATGCATGTGAGTATATTACTACATATTTATTTATTTCTCCGTTTTATGGGTCATGACTCTCGCGTCGAACACGTACATGCTAGCATGGTTTCGGTCACTCGGGTGATAGGGACTTAGACTCTTAACCCCCTCAAGATGCCACCAGGTGTCCTGAGGCTAGGTAGGCTAACTACACTTCTCCTCTCTTTCCAGGACTTTTTCAGGCTTGTTCTTTTACTTTCAGGTTTTCCCTTTCCTAGCCCGACGTCGCGAATAGTAGTAGCTATAGTTGTTGTTGTAGTTGTAGTTGAAGTATTAAGCTCTTAGTATGCCGCGCTGTAGTTTGGAGCAGTTTCGCACTTTAAGCTCGTTTCCTTATTGAGCTCTTCGTGTGGGGTTACACTGAAGTTACTAAACGTAAGAAAGCAAACTGGGGTTGAAGAGTGCTTTCCACGTAGATGTAGAATGAACAACGGACGGATGGCACGCGTAACATTGTGACGAATATCATCCTGCCGGTTGTAATAGTCGGAAGGTCTCTCCCCCGAGCTTGTCAGCGCCAACAGCACTTCATATGAAGCCGCTGAATGGAGCCAGACTAGCCGGAATCGATGGGCAATTCCCCCCTTAGGATAAGTTTGGACAACGGACGGATACAACGCATCACATTAAGATGTGGAACATCCTGTCCGTTTGTCCTCGGAAGTGCTTTCCTCCGACCTTGTCCGCACCAACAGCACTTCATCTAAAGTTGCTGAATGGAGTCAGACTGGCCGGACTAGACTGGCACTTCCCCCCTAGAATAAGTTTAGGCAACGTATGGATGGAACCCATCACATTAAGATGTGTAACATCTTGTACGTTCGTAGTCGGAAGACCTCTACCCGAGCTTGTCAGCGCCAACAGCACTTCACCTGAAGTTGCTGAATGGAGTCAGACTGGCCGGACTCGATGGGCACTTCCCCCTAGAATAAGTTTAGGCAACGTATGGATGGAACCCATCACATTAAGATGTGGAACATCTCGTACGTTCGTAGTCAGAAGACCTCTCCTCCGAGCTTGTCAGCGCCAACAGCACTTCATCTGAAGTTGCTGAATGGAGTCAGACAAGCCGGACTCGACGGGCACTTCCCCCATAGAATAAGAGTAGACGACCAATGGATGATATGCGTCACAATGTTATAGATGACATCCTGCTCGCTTGTAGTAGGCAGAAGATCCTTCATCAAGCATGTCAAGCCGGGGTTGAAATGTTTTCCTCATAGAAGCGTGATTTCGCTTTTTTTTATATAGGAAGGCCTCTCATCAAGCTTGTCAAGCCAGGGTTGAAGAGCTTTCCTCTTGGAAGCGCTTTCTTCGCTTTAAATAAGTGGAAGGCATCTCATCAAGCTTGACGAGCCGGGGTTGAAAGGCTTTTCTTTCAGAAGCGCTTTGATCGCTTATACATGGTAGTCGGAAGACCTTTCATCAAGCTTGATAAGCCAGGGTTGAAGGGCTTTTTCTTAGAAGCGCTATCGCGCTTAAAATACTTGGAATGTCTCTCATCAAGCTTTACAAGCCGGGGTTGAAAGGCTTTCCTTTTAGAAGCGCCTTGATCGCTTATACATGGTAGTCGGAAAACCTTTCATCAAGCTTGTCAAGCCAGGGTTGAAGAGCTTTTCTCTTAGAAGCACTTTGTTCGCTTTCAATACTGGGATGGCATCTCATCAAGCTTGACGAGCCAGGGTTGAAGGGTTTCCTGTTTGGAGCGTTGTCTTCGATCGTGGTAGTTGGAAGGCCTCTCATCGAGCATGTTAAGCCAGGGTTGTAGAGCGGTTTCCTCTTAAAGTAGAAAAATCGACGGACGGATGATATGCGTCACGTTAAGATAGACTGCATTCTGTCCGTTGGTTTTCGTCGGATGGCCTCTCATCAAGCTTGTCAAGCCGGGGTTGCAGAGAGCTTTCCTCTTAGAGTAGAGTAGAATACGGACGGATGATATGCATCGCATTAAGATAGACAACATCCTGTCCGATGATTGTAGTCGGAAGGCCTCTCATCAAGCTTGACGAGCCGGGGTTGCAGAGAGCTATCCCCTTAATGTAGAGTAGACAACGGATGGATGATATGCATCGATTTAAGATAGACAACATCCTGTCCGCTTGTAGTAGTCAGAAGTCCTCTCCTCCAGTTTGTTCGCGTTTTCGGTTCTTTGGTTAAAGTAACCCCCGCAGAAGTTGCTCATAATTGTGAACGAGCTGTAGCTTGCTTATTTTTGGTGAAGGGGTACTTTTGTATTCTTAGACATGTTTGCTGTCTTGCATAGGCTTTGTAGTAGGACTAACCTCCTCCTAAGCGCAATAGCCATTCAAAGTTATTGAATTGGTCGTTGCTAGTTTAGAACTAGTTGGCGCTTCTTGAAGATGTTGAGATCCACTGTAGTGATTCGCGGCTTGAGTAGACTCCTATTAGTTAGCAGTAGTTGGAAGGCTTCTTCTTCGAGCTCGTCCGCGTCTTCACACTTCCTGTGACAAGACGACGAACGACTGTTGAAGTACACAGCTCTCTCTGCGAGTAAAGTAGAAAAAGAGCATTTGATCTGTATCGTCTAAAAGCGCTTATTTCGAAGACGGTTTCACTTTAACTTAAAATTAGCAAGAGAGCTGTGTAAGATTCTTTTGGTTTTTCTTTTAGATTAGGTTTAGGTAGGAAAAGACCGGACTAGATCCTAAACCAAAAAGAACTCAGAAAGGACTATCTCGGTTTGAAAATGAATATTCTAGTGAAATGAAGGTATGCATGTGATTTACTGATTTAAGTATTCATTTCGGTAATTTGTGCGAACAGCTTAGATAGGATGGGTAGGTTAGATAGGCTAGATAGAGTAGTTTTTGTACAGAAAGAGATTAAGTCTTTTGACAGCCAAGGGTGTAGGGCCAAGTTGTCTAGATAGGGAAAAGTTTCTTAAGTAGGAGACAACAGAGTAGGTTCCTTATTTAGATAGGTAGGGACATAGAATTACTTGCCGGCATAACAAATTCCTATTAATGTCTTTGCACGTTTTCAATCCGCGATTAAAGAGAGCTTAAGCAGCTTAGGAGGGAGACAGCTAGGTAGATGGCTCTTAAAATACGATTGTAACAGAAATACTCCCACTTTTGCAAAACTCAGGTTTTATTGTGTGCACAGATTTAAGGTTTAGAAATCGCAGACTTAGCCTCACAGAAAGCTTTTACTGTCGCCGGGGGATCAATTTGTGCGTCGGCGGGTGGAAGAATTATCCTCCGTTTAAAGTGTAGTGATGTGCGGCTTTTTGGCGAGGGTAAAATGCTCTCTGGGTGGGTAAGTCTGTACAGGTTTAGCTCGGGACTTTGTGTGTAGGACTTCGGGAGCCAAACAGGTCACTTTGAAGTTAGGTAGGGGACCGCTCGGGACCCCACACAGGTGTCCCTGAGGATAGGCAGGGAACCTCTCAGGAGCCCAAACAGGTGCTCCTGAGAATAGGCAGGATGCTAATAATTTGTTTCCTTTTCAGGTCGGACAGTTGATGGAGAATATGCGGCAAGCCCAGAACACAAGCAGCTTCAACAAAAGTCTCCAGATTCCAGCGTACAACACTTCGGTGTTTACCAAGACAGATATGTATGTAAGTCAATTTTCATTACTTGTTTTAGTTTATTTTCGTATACCTACCTCAGAGATAGTCCATCGCGGATATAACTTCAAGCATGCATACCACGCGAAATACACTTTTTAAAAGTTACACATGGAGTATTTACTTTCCACTAACCCCCTCGGGCAGCAAACAGTTGCCTCTGAGGCTAGGTAGGGGACCCCTCAGAACCCAAACAGGTGTCCTGAGGCTAGGTAGGCTTCTTCTCTTCTTTTTTCAGGTTTCCTTCTTTCCTTCCAGGGCGGGCGCGCCGCGATCGGAGCCCGATCGTTTGAGGAATCAATTGAGGGACCTTTTGAGGAATCATATGAAACTCAGTTGAGGAATCATTTGTGCAAACATTTGTGGAATCATTTGAGAAATCATATGAGGAATCATTTAGGGAATCAGTTGAGGAATCAGTTGAGGAACAACTTCAAGTGATATATTTTTAAAAAGATTCGGTTTCATTTGTAAAATTCACCGGAATTTGTGGATTTTGCCACGAAGATGTCCCTGATTGTTTGAGGAATCAGTTAATGAATCACTGCAATTAAAAAAACTTAAAAATACGCTTAAGAATTAGTCATTTGTAAAATTCGCCTGCACATGTGGCTTTTGCCGCGAATATGGCCCGATAGTAGGCGCGATTCGGCCTGAACGTGTTATCTTTGTACTCCCCCCATTGGGCCCTTCCTTTAAAGTCAAGTACTTGCCAAATGATCAACTACTTCCCTAGAATTTCTTTATCGTCAACTATTAGCCGTTTTTTTAAGGTTTTTGTAAGATCCTCTGCTACTTTACCAATGGTGATTAAGTTTGGTCACGGTCACTTTAACTCCTTAAATATCCTGCAGGCGAATTTTACCCACAATCTCAACCGTAAATCGTATCGAAATACCCGTCAGAATGCGAATTCATCAGCACAGTCGATTTCTTTTAAAGATCGTGTTCGTAATTGGCCGCGTCGGAATATGTCCTTTTCAGGACATGAACTGCAACTACAGCAGGACATTGATATTGCAATTCACAGCCTCTGCTTATTCTTTTCTAGAATATGTGGACAAGCGATTTGCAGACAAATCCAACATATTTCCAGAAACAAATGCATTTAGTCGAAAAAATGTTGGCAACGGTTTAAATTTGTAAATAAAAGCTCCTTATTAAGATATTGGTTCGTATTGTGCTACTTTGGAAAACGAATAAACGTCTCACCTCAGCGAGAGTTATTCGGTTGAATTTTATGAACTTACGCAGATTCTGGTAGCATGTAGCAAAATTGGACGACAACTCAGATTGTGAAGCATTAGGCCAGCTGTGCACAAAGCACCCCTTCGGGCAGGGGCAAGAATATGCCCGAGGTAGGCATGCCTGTCGTAAGAGGCGACTAAAATCCACCCTCCGTTCCGCTGTTTGTGCTCGATTTTTGCAAATTGCGCGAAACTTCGTTGGTTTATATCCGCTGGGAAGTGCACATAGTCGATTGTGCATACACTTACAAGTGCGCCGCTTTCTAGGCACTTGTCCACGTGAGACAATCTGCCGTTGGATGATGAGTGCAGGCTGCAGCACATTATAAGCCACATGCGATCCTTCATCCTTAGCGACCAATGGTGCACAGTAGCTGCCACAAGCTGCCTCCCGATGGCCAGAGGCTGCCCACCAATGGCCACAAGCGGCCGACAGCCAAACTGCTCAGTTGGATGCATGTGAGTATATTACTACATATTTATTTATTTCTCCGTTTTATGGGTCATGACTCTCGCGTCGAACACGTACATGCTAGCATGGTTTCGGTCACTCGGGTGATAGGGACTTAGACTCTTAACCCCCTCAAGATGCCACCAGGTGTCCTGAGGCTAGGTAGGCTAACTACACTTCTCCTCTCTTTCCAGGACTTTTTCAGGCTTGTTCTTTTACTTTCAGGTTTTCCCTTTCCTAGCCCGACGTCGCGAATAGTAGTAGCTATAGTTGTTGTTGTAGTTGTAGTTGAAGTATTAAGCTCTTAGTATGCCGCGCTGTAGTTTGGAGCAGTTTCGCACTTTAAGCTCGTTTCCTTATTGAGCTCTTCGTGTGGGGTTACACTGAAGTTACTAAACGTAAGAAAGCAAACTGGGGTTGAAGAGTGCTTTCCACGTAGATGTAGAATGAACAACGGACGGATGGCACGCGTAACATTGTGACGAATATCATCCTGCCGGTTGTAATAGTCGGAAGGTCTCTCCCCCGAGCTTGTCAGCGCCAACAGCACTTCATATGAAGCCGCTGAATGGAGCCAGACTAGCCGGAATCGATGGGCAATTCCCCCCTTAGGATAAGTTTGGACAACGGACGGATACAACGCATCACATTAAGATGTGGAACATCCTGTCCGTTTGTCCTCGGAAGTGCTTTCCTCCGACCTTGTCCGCACCAACAGCACTTCATCTAAAGTTGCTGAATGGAGTCAGACTGGCCGGACTAGACTGGCACTTCCCCCCTAGAATAAGTTTAGGCAACGTATGGATGGAACCCATCACATTAAGATGTGTAACATCTTGTACGTTCGTAGTCGGAAGACCTCTACCCGAGCTTGTCAGCGCCAACAGCGCTTCACCTGAAGTTGCTGAATGGAGTCAGACTGGCCGGACTCGATGGGCACTTCCCCCTAGAATAAGTTTAGACAACGCACGGATGTAGGCATCACATTAAGATGTGGGACATCCCGTCCGTTTGTCCTCGGAAGTCCTTTCTCCGGCCTTGTCAGCGCCAACAGCACTTCATCTAAAGTTGCTGAATGGAGTCAGACTGGCCGGACTCGACGGGCACTTCCCCCCTAGAATAAGTTTAGGCAACGTATGGATGGAACCCATCACATTAAGATGTGGAACATCTCGTACGTTCGTAGTCAGAAGACCTCTCCTCCGAGCTTGTCAGCGCCAACAGCACTTCATCTGAAGTTGCTGAATGGAGTCAGACAAGCCGGACTCGACGGGCACTTCCCCCATAGAATAAGAGTAGACGACCAATGGATGATATGCGTCACAATGTTATAGATGACATCCTGCTCGCTTGTAGTAGGCAGAAGATCCTTCATCAAGCATGTCAAGCCGGGGTTGAAATGTTTTCCTCATAGAAGCGTGATTTCGCTTTTTTTTATATAGGAAGGCCTCTCATCAAGCTTGTCAAGCCAGGGTTGAAGAGCTTTCCTCTTGGAAGCGCTTTCTTCGCTTTAAATAAGTGGAAGGCATCTCATCAAGCTTGACGAGCCGGGGTTGAAAGGCTTTTCTTTCAGAAGCGCTTTGATCGCTTATACATGGTAGTCGGAAGACCTTTCATCAAGCTTGATAAGCCAGGGTTGAAGGGCTTTTTCTTAGAAGCGCTATCGCGCTTAAAATACTTGGAATGTCTCTCATCAAGCTTTACAAGCCGGGGTTGAAAGACTTTCCTTTTAGAAGCGCCTTGATCGCTTATACATGGTAGTCGGAAAACCTTTCATCAAGCTTGTCAAGCCAGGGTTGAAGAGCTTTTCTCTTGGAAGCACTTTGTTCGCTTTCAATACTGGGATGGCATCTCATCAAGCTTGACGAGCCAGGGTTGAAGGGTTTCCTGTTTGGAGCGTTGTCTTCGATCGTGGTAGTTGGAAGGCCTCTCATCGAGCATGTTAAGCCAGGGTTGTAGAGCGGTTTCCTCTTAAAGTAGAAAAATCGACGGACGGATGATATGCGTCACGTTAAGATAGACTGCATTCTGTCCGTTGGTTTTCGTCGGATGGCCTCTCATCAAGCTTGTCAAGCCGGGGTTGCAGAGAGCTTTCCTCTTAGAGTAGAGTAGAATACGGACGGATGATATGCATCGCATTAAGATAGACAACATCCTGTCCGATGATTGTAGTCGGAAGGCCTCTCATCAAGCTTGACGAGCCGGGGTTGCAGAGAGCTATCCCCTTAATGTAGAGTAGACAACGGATGGATGATATGCATCGATTTAAGATAGACAACATCCTGTCCGCTTGTAGTAGTCAGAAGTCCTCTCCTCCAGTTTGTTCGCGTTTTCGGTTCTTTGGTTAAAGTAACCCCCGCAGAAGTTGCTCATAATTGTGAACGAGCTGTAGCTTGCTTATTTTTGGTGAAGGGGTACTTTTGTATTCTTAGACATGTTTGCTGTCTTGCATAGGCTTTGTAGTAGGACTAACCTCCTCCTAAGCGCAATAGCCATTCAAAGTTATTGAATTGGTCGTTGCTAGTTTAGAACTAGTTGGCGCTTCTTGAAGATGTTGAGATCCACTGTAGTGATTCGCGGCTTGAGTAGACTCCTATTAGTTAGCAGTAGTTGGAAGGCTTCTTCTTCGAGCTCGTCCGCGTCTTCACACTTCCTGTGACAAGACGACGAGCGACTGTTGAAGTACACAGCTCTCTCTGCGAGTAAAGTAGAAAAAGAGCATTTGATCTGTATCGTCTAAAAGCGCTTATTTCGAAGACGGTTTCACTTTAACTTAAAATTAGCAAGAGAGCTGTGTAAGATTCTTTTGGTTTTTCTTTTAGATTAGGTTTAGATAGGAAAAGACCGGACTAGATCGTAAACCAAAAAGAACTCAGAAAGGACTATCTCGGTTTGAAAATGAATATTCTAGTGAAATGAAGGTATGCATGTGATTTACTGATTTAAGTATTCATTTCGGTAATTTGTGCGAACAGCTTAGATATGATGGGTAGGTTAGATAGGCTAGATAGAGTAGTTTTTGTACAGAAAGAGATTAAGTCTTTTGACAGCCAAGGGTGTAGGGCCAAGTTGTCTAGATAGGGAAAAGTTTCTTAAGTAGGAGACAACAGAGTAGGTTCCTTATTTAGATAGGTAGGGACATAGAATTACTTGCCGGCATAACAAATTCCTATTAATGTCTTTGCACGTTTTCAATCCGCGATTAAAGAGAGCTTAAGCAGCTTAGGAGGGAGACAGCTAGGTAGATGGCTCTTAAAATACGATTGTAACAGAAATACTCCCACTTTTGCAAACTCAGGTTTTATTGTGTGCAAAGATTTAAGGTTTAGAAATCGCAGACTTAGCCTCACAGAAAGCTTTTACTGTCGCCGGGGGATCAATTTGTGCGTCGGCGGGTGGAAGAATTATCCTCCGTTTAAAGTGTAGTGATGTGCGGCTTTTTGGCGAGGGTAAAATGCTCTCTGGGTGGGTAAGTCTGTACAGGTTTAGCTCGGGACTTTGTGTGTAGGACTTCGGGAGCCAAACAGGTCTCTTTGAAGTTAGGTAGGGGACCGCTCGGGACCCCACACAGGTGTCCCTGAGGATAGGCAGGGAACCTCTCAGGAGCCCAAACAGGTGCTCCTGAGAATAGGCAGGATGCTAATAATTTGTTTCCTTTTCAGGTCGGACAGTTGATGGAGAATATGCGGCAAGCCCAGAACACAAGCAGCATCAACAAAATTCTCCAGATTCCAGCGTACAACACTTCGGTGTTTACCAAGACAGATATGTATGTAAGTCAATTTTCATTACTTGTTTTAGTTTATTTTCGTATACCTACCTCAGAGATAGTCCATCGCGGATATAACTTCAAGCATGCATACCACGCGAAATACACTTTTTAAAAGTTACACATGGAGTATTTACTTTCCACTAACCCCCTCGGGCAGCAAACAGTTGCCTCTGAGGCTAGGTAGGGGACCCCTCAGAACCCAAACAGGTGTCCTGAGGCTAGGTAGGCTTCTTCTCTTCTTTTTTCAGGTTTCCTTCTTTCCTTCCAGGGCGGGCGCGCCGCGATCGGAGCCCGATCGTTTGAGGAATCAATTGAGGGACCTTTTGAGGAATCATATGAAACTCAGTTGAGGAATCATTTGTGCAAACATTTGTGGAATCATTTGAGAAATCATATGAGGAATCATTTAGGGAATCAGTTGAGGAATCAGTTGAGGAACAACTTCAAGTGATATATTTTTAAAAAGATTCGGTTTCATTTGTAAAATTCACCGGAATTTGTGGATTTTGCCACGAAGATGTCCCTGATTGTTTGAGCAATCAGTTAATGAATCACTGCAATTAAAAAAACTTAAAAATACGCTTAAGAATTAGTCATTTGTAAAATTCGCCTGCACATGTGGCTTTTGCCGCGAATATGGCCCGATAGTAGGCGCGATTCGGCCTGAACGTGTTATCTTTGTACTCCCCCCATTGGGCCCTTCCTTTAAAGTCAAGTACTTGCCAAATGATCAACTACTTCCCTAGAATTTCTTTATCGTCAACTATTAGCCGTTTTTTTAAGGTTTTTGTAAGATCCTCTGCTACTTTACCAATGGTGATTAAGTTTGGTCACGGTCACTTTAACTCCTTAAATATCCTGCAGGCGAATTTTACCCACAATCTCAACCGTAAATCGTATCGAAATACCCGTCAGAATGCGAATTCATCAGCACAGTCGATTTCTTTTAAAGATCGTGTTCGTAATTGGCCGCGTCGGAATATGTCCTTTTCAGGACATGAACTGCAACTACAGCAGGACATTGATATTGCAATTCACAGCCTCTGCCTATTCTTTTCTATAATATGTGGACTAACGAATTGCAGACAGAACCTTCACATTTTCAGCAAAAATGCAGTTTGGAGTGAATATGTTGGAAACGGGTAGCTGTGTTCTAAGTGGACAATTTGGGCCCCTTGATGAATATACGTCTCACCTCTGAGTTGATTTAAAGAACTCATGTACATTATCCGGGAACAGACTGCTTTACCATTATGAAAATAATTGGTTCTCCGGCTGTGACTAAAGCATCCCTTCGAGCAGAGATTAGATATGTTGAGGTAGGCATGCCTGTTGTAAGAGGTGACTGAAATCCAATTCCGTTCTGTTCTTCGAAGACTTATAAGTTAGTTGCGGTCGGCGCAGAACTTTGTTTGCTGCTGTTTTAGAAAACGATTTTGTGTGCGAGATGTCTTACCCAGATGAGATTTTGATGCGTTCCTCGATGCCGTATGTGAAGCGCGATTCTACTTATGACTAGTACACCTGCTTAAGCACCTCTGGGTTTGTGTAACGATTAAGATGCGTCATTACGAAGACTTTACTTGCAGGCGCAGGACGTTGATGTGTTCACGCCAAAGAAAGTCGATGGTAGTTCCTAGATATTTGATAATTCAGATAACTTCTATTTTGTTGCTGCGGGTTGATTCCGCGCAGCGTTCAATTCGATGAAAAATTTGGAAGGGGTCTGTAGGTGTTGATGGAGTGCGAATGTGCAACGATTTTGTTGTCGTAGCATTTATGACTAGGTCATTGTCATGGTCCAATTCGGATACAGCATTGAATGGGTTCTGAATTATCTGCACAGCTGAATAATATTTTTTAGCAGTTCGTTCTTGTTAAGCACGAATAAAATGGGACTCAATTTTGAGCCTTGTGGTACACCGTAGTTGACTTACTGTTCAGTACTCAATGTATCAGTTATCTTGACTTGGGTCGTTCTGTCAGTCAGATAACTTTTGAACCATTTTGCCAGGACTCCAGGACACTTTCTAGCTTTTCATGTGTCAAAGCATCGAATACTTTACTCAAGTCGATAAATAGCACAATTACGTGATGATTCTCGGTAAGGCCTCCATTGACGACGTTTTAAGATTCTCCCAGCAGTGATAGGGTGCTCTGGCCTTTTTGGAAGTGGTATAGATTCGGGTATAGTACAATTCACATGATTAACAATTAACACTTCCAGACATTTTTCAACAGCGAGTATGCTTGCAATCGGCCTGTAGTTCCCTGCTTCGCTTTTTAGTCCTTCCTTGTAGATTGGGCGAATTATTGAACTTTTCATCGGCATAGGCACATGACATTGACACATACTACACTTAATTATCTTAGTAATAACTAAGGCGAGACACATGGCATTCTGTTTGAGTTAATTTGGTCTAATGTTATCTGCACCAGAGACTTTGTACTAATCAGCTGGCTCAGTATACAAAATATTTCATGCTCAGTTGATTCCTCTAAGAAGATGTTTTGCTGAAGGTGACTGCTCACGTGGTTAGATGCCTTTGTGTCGCAGTCATGAACGGAGAATTGTTCTGCAAATTTATCCAGATTTGCCACGGCTGGACATAAGCGCCGCTTGAATGCAGATTGAACACGAAGAGCAGCTGAAGTTGTTTCTGAAAACCTTACAGATGGCCACCGCGTGGCATAGTGTCGACACATGTCTCACCCAGAACAAAATACTGGTTACCGTTTTGAAAAACCAGCCGACAAACGCTTTTAATAATAGAAAGAGAAGCAGCCAGCCGACAAGAAATAATAATGCGGAGAGAAAAGTTCGAAGAGAATATCGAAGAGTGATCACTATACCGATTGGTTGTATTTATGTATTTGTCACTGTGTAAAACAGAATTGGGCATAAAATGTCATAATGACTAATGAATAAAGAAACGTGACTAAACGTTAGTTATGAATAATCTATTTACCGGATTTATTCATGACTAACGATTATTTATGAATTTTCGTTATTCACACATATGATTGACGGTTAGTCATGATTAATGTGTAGTCATGACTAACTGTATCATGAATAACCATCAATCGCGGGCATGTCAGAATTTATGTACATACCAGGTGTACTTGTATGATATTAGCGTTTTTTTTTTTTTTTGAAAAAAAAATTTTTTAAAGGGAAAGTAAAAACATTTTATTTAAAGCATTGTCCATTATTTTCTATACATTTCCTTTCTGGCAATTTGTGAATACCACACCAATAAAATTGTTCGTCTTTTAAAGCAAACCAATCAGACACCCGATTTTCGATCTCCTCGTAGGAATCAAAGTGCTGCTCAGCCAATGCGTGTCTCATCGATGAAAATAAATGGTAGTCGGAAGGAGCCAAGTCTGCTGAATACGGCGGGTGGGGTAGCTGCTCCCAGCCAAGTGTTTTGATTGTATCCTGAACCGGTTCCGCTTTGTGTGCAGGTGCATTGTCATGAATCAAAATTACCTTGCCGTGTCTTCTGGCCAATTCTGGTCGTTTCTCGATCAATGCATGGTTCAAATTGATCATTTGTTATCGGTAGCGATCAGTATTAACGGTTTCACAAGGCTTTAGGAGCTCGTGGTACAGCACACCTTCCTGGTCCCACCAAACACACAGCATTGTCTTCTTGCCGAATCGATCTGGTTTTGCAGTCGATGTTGATGGTTGTCCCAGATTAACCCATGATTTTTTCCGTTTAGGATTATTAAAATAAATCCATTTTTCATCGCCGCCGATTTTCTTTCGTGTCTTTGAAGCAAAATTTCAAAAGTGTTTTTCCGATTTTGCATCTGTCTTTCATTCAATTCATGTGGCACCCATTTTCCAAACTTTTGAATCTTTCCCATAGCTTTTAAACGGTCAGAAATTGTTTGTTTTGCAACATTTAACATTGCTGCCATTTGCTTTTGACTCAAAGTGTCATCTCCATCCACTATCGTTTACAATTCGGCGTCTTCAAACTTTTTTGGTGGTCTTCCACGTTCTTCATTTCTCACATCAAAGTCATTATTTCTGAACCGTTGAAACCATCTTTTGAGTGTTGCTTCTGATAGAGCATGATCACCATATGCCTCGACAAGCATTCGATGCGACTATGCAGCAATTTTCTTCAAATCAAAACAAAAAATTAATGGTTTCCGCTAATTTTCACTTTCTGGTACAAAATTCGACATTTTTAACACGATGAAAAAATATGATGTTGTCTGTTCAATGACTTGATGTATACTAAATATTTTTCACAGATGTCACAACAAATGTTCCCTATCGAGACATTTGTATCTTGACGCTCACTTCATACCGATATACCTGGTAGTTAAACACTTTTCTAAACATATGTATATGCGTCTTTTTTTTTTCATTATTAATTTAGAAACATGCGTTGCATTCGCTTGCAACAAACAAACGAAGAATCATCAATCTTTGTCCCACTAAAAGCATCTCTATATGTAAACACATCATTTTATTTTCTAATTAATAACCTAAGCTTTCTGTCTGATCAATTTCAATAAAATCGAACCATCCGCCCTGAAATTGGAAGTCTATCATTTCATCAAATGTAGCAAATCTTGCCGAACATCTGAAAAGAGGGAAGAAACAAATTTTGTCTGTTTATGATAACGCATGGGTTACGTATGATTGTGTTTGTATCATACACATCCAGCTAGACTTCGTATGTATTGTGTTATTCTGTTGATTTAGTTACGGAGATCCTTTAAAAGAGACTGCCTCTCACTGAAAGCCCTTTGCTTTCTAATGATTAAGAGAAAACAAATTTGCCAGTATTTAAAATCGGTATAAAAATCGAGCTTTTCAGTTTCATACGTCAATCCTTTCTATGGCGGTGATGTACACAGTATACTTGTCTGTGGTAATAACATCATTAGCTATTAAACATAAATAGTAGAATATACGTAATTCTAGTACTTATGTTAATTAGTAACCTTAACATTAATACTTGAATTGCAAAAAGCATAACAAATAGGACAATAGAATTCTTTAATTTTACTTCGAAAAAAGAGTTGATATTGCTTTGCTCACGGGAACCCATTTAAAATATAATAAATCCTTCTCTCATCCTAATTACAATTTTTATCGCCTTGATAGAGGTAACACACCGTTGGTGGGGTGGCTATCGTCATAAGGAAAGACATCTCACACTCGATGCATCCGGGTTCGTATTGAGGCCATTGATGTTGACATAATTTTGGAAAGTAATTTTAAAGTGAGTATTTTTTCTGTCTATTTTCCTTGGGAAAATAGATCTTCTGATAGAACAACTTACTTCAGAAGAGATTTATCAAAAATATTTCGTTGTCGCGGTAAAATTATTCTTGGCGGTAATTTAAATTGTCGCCATCAACTTTGTCTAACTGTTGAGGTAACAAGTTATATGACACAGGCAAATATACACAGATATCTCTGCCCGAACAAAATACTGGTTGTCGGTTTAAATAACTAACCGACAAACGGTTTTAATAATAGAACGAAAGTGAAACACAAGTAGGTGAGAATATCGACTTGTCGGATTTGAACCTGCCTTGATATAGCTTAGTGCCTTAGTTTTTCCCACAACGCAGTCTCGCTATTAACGTGCTGTTGCTTACCAACTTCAACCACAATATGGCCACTGTTCCAATCCGGAATTCAATTTCCTGTGGTTAAAACTCCATGCCCGTCAGCAGTTAATCGACTATTGCTTTATTTATACATTTTTTATTATATGTATTATTTTTATTTATTATTTCTTTTTCTATTCATTTATATTTATATTATTATTATATTTCTTGTATATTTATTATTTTCATATTTTTTATTTTATGTATATATACATTTTATGGTATATTTATCATTTTTATTATTATTTTTAGAAGCCCAAACCTGTATAGCAACTCAACTTTCAATGAGTTTGATGCGGTATCCGACTCCATCACAAGAATCTTATACCTGTATGCACTGAAATCGTTATTGCGGGCGATTTCAATGTACACAATTCTTCTTGGCTTCGACGTTCAGGCCAGACAACACCCGAAGTAACGTATGTTGCAATCTTTGCTGAGGTAAACAATTTGACCCAGTTTGTGAATGAACCAACACGGCTACCTGACATTGCAGATCATACCGCCAACACCTTGGACCTATATCTCACATATCATCCTGAGAAATTCTCAGTTGACATACTGTCACCTTTAGGCTCATCAGACCACTGTGTCGTATCAGCCAATTTTCTGTACGCATACCAACCAGTTAGAGAGCAAATCCCTATAAGAACAGTTTGGCTACGAGAAAGCTAACTGAAGGGCCCTAAACAACTTTTTTAGGGATTTTAAATGGTCACTATGCTTCCTCGACAGTGGCGTGGATGCCGCAGCTAATATGATTACAAAAATAATTTTGTCAGGTATGAAATCCTTCATTCCTCACAAAGTGAAGAGTATCAAACCGAAGACAAACGCGTGGTACGACTTTAACTGCAAAGAGGCAGGTTGAGAGAAATAAGCTTCCGGACTTTCACAGTCAACCCTTCTGAGGAAAACCGGAAGAAATCCAAAAGAACCCGTAATGATTGTAATGCATTCATAAGATGTGTTAAATTCTCCTATGATCAAAAGTTGCGGCGAAAATGCTACAATGTCCCAAGGGCAGCAAAAACGTTTGGTCATTCGTTAAAAACGTAAAGAATTCCGCCTCGTCTTCAATTCCAAAGCACATTTGCAATGGCACTCCATCTGTCAGCTCTTTAGACAATGCAAATCTGATAGCTGCACATATTGAAGCTAGCTCAACGCTTCCAGATTGCGCTTTATCCGCGCCTATACTCGAGAGCTTGAATTTTTCCATGGGACAAGTCATTTTGCGCACTCGTAAAGTTGCAAGAGTACTAAAAGATCTAAACGCGCACAAATCTGATGGCCCGGATGGTATACCCCCGTTCTTCTGAAGAGGTGTTTTTTTACGCTGGCAAAACCATTGCGTAAAGAGCGAAAGAGCCCTAAAGAGTAGGACAAATGGAAAAATTTGTCCTACTCTTTAGGGCTCTTTCCGAGTAAGTGGAAAACAGCATTTGTCCAGCCCGTTCCTAAAAAGGGTAAACCATCAACATCCTACCGACCCATAGCACTTACGTCCCTACTTTCCAAGGTCATGGAAACGCTGATAAATCGTCAGCTTATGAAATATCTTGAATCTCGGAAGCTTCTTAATAACCGGCAATACGTCTTTTGCAGCAACAGGTCCACTGGTGATTTGATGGCATATCTCGCCGAAAAATGGAACTAATCTTTGCACAATTGAGGAGAAGGCAAGATCGTTGCACTTGATATTTCAAAAGCATTTGACAGAGTCTAGCATCAGGCTCTCTTGTCGAAAATGCGTTCTTTTGGTGTCGATGAGTCTTTTCTTCAATAGATTTGGAACTACCTTTCGAACCATTCAATACAAGTTCTATAGGATGGGTTCAAGCCTGATATTCACTATATTAATGCAGGTGTTCCCCATGGCTCCGTTTTGTCTCCGACACTCTTCCTCATTTTTATAACTAATCTCCTGTCTGCCACTTCTAATCCAATTCACTCCTTCGCTGATGACAGTACCCTCAGCTTTTCATATTCGTTCCTCGGCTCTCGTCCCTCCTCTTCGGCCATTGACTTGGAACGGCAGCGTATGTAAAAAGAATATAGTGGAATTTAATGCTTCCAAAACTCAATGCTGTCAAGTGTCACTCAAGCGTTCTCAAAATAACCAGCCATATTTTTAATGGCCCCTCCGTTGTTGAAACTGAACGACTTTCTATCGTTCTATCGGTATGTGCATCAACTCAACACTAAGTTGGAACGATCACATATTCGAAATCGCAAAATATGCAGCGAAATGCAAGATATATTTTACCCCTTTTCACCTGGCGACAATAAGGCGTACATCTGCCCAAAGCTTGAGTATAGCGTTCCTACCTGGTCTAGTACTTTTATGACCTCTCTGCACATACTAGATAGAATCCAACAGCGAGCGATATAACTATGCTGCGAAGTCAATCGACTCGCTTGAACATCGACGAAATATCGCGTCTCTATCACTCTTTTATCGATATTTCTACAAAAAATGCTCTCATGAGTTAGCCAGTTGCATTTCTCGCCTTCAAGAATTCACCCGCAATGTCCGCCTCGCTAGGAATGCTCACCCGTTCAATGTTAAGTCCACCCTCGGACGCACAGTTAAGTTCAGAGACTCGTTCTTCAGCCGCACCACACGAACATGGAATGCTCTTCCCAGACAAACTCACCCCCTTACAATCAACAGGCATATTAAACCAATGTACATCGGTAGTTCCTTTCCCACTCTTCCACTATACCTTCGGACTGTGCTGTGACCACTCACTTAAGGGTATAAACAATCTCTTTAGTGCGCGCCAATTATAAAAAAAAAAGAGAAGCAGCCCGCTGGATTAATAAATCTAAGAGAAAAATTTGAAGAGAATATCGAAGAGTGATCAGTTAACTGTTTGGTTGTATTTATAACCATATATTGAATTGTGTTACAAAAAGGTGTTGAATGACTACTCGTATTTTTGTGTATTTTCACTACGAAAGTAGTGAAAATATATGAAATTTAAGGTAATATTTCAATACGGGAATTTCGAAGCAATCATTCTACAATTTTACATTGTATGTATGTAGTTGAATGTGGGGCTCATTCATTCTAGTGAAATTAGTTTTTATCAGTGCAAAATTTGAGCGAATAGTAAAAGTAATAATAATATTTGAAATCGTTACCTTTGAATTTTTACGTGTGTAACATTCTGATAGCGAAGTAAGTACAGAATTAGGAGTCTAGGGAGGGGAACTGATTAGGGCTCATATGACGGTCAAGAGGCGGGAGTTACAAAAATTTGCCTAATATTGTATAAATAACTTAATACAAGAAATAAAAACAGGAACATGTTTAAGTCCATATATTTATTTATAGTAAATAGCTGGTATGTAAGGTAACAAACGTATCATATCGTTATATTCCTCTCTTATTATTTTCCTTGAAGTAGTAAAATAATAATAATTGTTGGCGCTACAGTCCAAAGGGGGACCAGGGGGTCTAGCTTGCTCATCAACTACTCCTGTTGTGCGCGCTACTGTTCTCTCACGAGTAGAAGGGACCTACAGTTTTTTGCCTACTCCGAACGGTGAAATTTGAGAAGCTTTCTTAGACAGTTATTAATCTTTGAGTGTTGTCAGCAGCTCGAAAGAGGTGGTGACGTGGAAAATTCGAAAAATTGGTGTTGAGCTGGGAATCGAATCTAGACCCTTCGGCGTGTGAACGTAGCACTCTACCCACAACGCCACGGCGACCACGACCAAGTGGTAACATACGTATTAATTTTACGTCTTGGTCTTGATTCAAATAGTGCGTGTGATTGCATTGTACAGCAAAACTGGTTCTGTTTGTTATATAAGGTTGTGAAATATCTCCGCCCTTTTGTCTTTTGAAATTTTCGGCTATGTACAAAGCGCTACAGAGCTGGCAATACTATACATCATGTGAAAAGGTCTTAACATAACCTACAAAACGACATTATGCATGATTAGTTTGGATATTGCGTTCAACAGTTATAGACGTGTAAGCATGGAGTTCACTAACGCCGAAATTCGCGCTATTATAAAGTTTTCCTACGTCAAAGGCAAATTCGCTAGAGCAACGTTACGTGAGATTAATGGTGTTTTGGGGGATGGTACTCTATCACTTCGAACCGCAGAGGAATGGTTTCGACAATTCAGAGCCGGTGAAAACGACATCATGGATAAGCCAGCCGATGGAAGACCTGTGACGACTAATACCGATCGAATCATGGGAAGCATCGAGTAAGCCCGGCATGTGGGAGTTAGTCACCAAACCATTTTAAACCATCTGCAGAAGAAGGCTAGATACAAAAAAAGGCTTGATGTTTAGGTGCCGCATGATTTGACGCTAAAAAACCTTCTGGACCGAATCAACGCCTGCGATATGCTGATGAAACGGAACGAACTCGACCCATCTTTAAAGCGGATAGCGACTGGCGACGAAAAATGGATCACATACGACAATATCAAATGAAAACGGTCGTGGTTGAAGGCCGGCGAATGGTCCCAAACAGTGGCCAAGCCGGGATTGAAGGCCAGGAAGGTTTTGCTGTGTGTTTGGTGGGATTGGAAGGGAATCATCTACTATGAGCTCCTCCCATATGGCAAGATGCTTAATTTTACCATTTACTGCGAACAAATGGACCGCTTGAAGCAGGCGATCGACCAGAAGCGCTCAGAATTGGCCAACAGGAGGGGTGTAGTGGTCCACCAGAACAGCGCCACACCACACACTTCGTTGATGACTCGTCAGAAGCTACGGGAGCTCGGATGGGAGGTTTTATCGCATCCACCATATAGTCCGGACATAGCGCCAAGTGATTTCCGCCTGTTCCTGTCCATGGCGAATGCCCTTGGTGGTGTGAAGTTGAACTCAAAAAAGGGTTGTGAAAAGTGGCTGACCGAGTTCTTCTCAAATAAAGAGGAGGGCCTCTACGAGAGGGGTATTATGAAGTTGCCGTCTAGATGAACAGATTATCGAACAAAACGGCGCATATTTAAACTAATTCCGATCACTGTAGCACTTTTTTATGAAGCATTGAATGAAGAGCAAAAAAGCGGACGGGAGATATTTGACAAACTTAGATGTCAAAATAGAATTTGATTCAAGTTTTGATTGTTACCAAGGGTTAAGGTGTCTATTGCGCCGTTAACTTAGTTTTTGTAAATAAAAACCTAACTCATATGCCTATAACAATCAAAATTAGCTTAAGCATTACAAGTTCATTACCTACTTTCGCAGTTGCATTGACGTTGATATGTAAATATATAAATAAAGTTGCATATGTATGAACCAGTTTGATTTCAGACTATTTGAAAATATGAAATAAATTGGATCTAGATGTATTGCTACCGATTGCATTCTAAGGTGTTCCAATATATCAAAATACATGGTGTGGATGGCGTTGCTCGATGAAAAAACTCATACGCAATTTCAACAGCAAAAGTAGCCGTATGTAGCATTAGTAAAAAAAATTAAAACCTTAAACCTTCGTCAAACACTTTGTTAAAAGGAATTGCTTCCCTTGCAACCAATAAATTACAAAACATACTTTATCGCATTATAAGCATCTCTGTACATAAACACATCATTACATTTTCTAATGAAATCGAATCATTCTCCCTGAAATTGAAAATCTATCAATTCATCAAGTGAACCGATATAGCAAATCTTGCCGAAAATCTGAAAAGAGGACAGAAACAAATTTTGTCTAATTTCGATTACGCATGTATCACACTTTGTTGTATTTCTACCATACATGTCCAGCTAGACTTCGTATGTACATAATACATTTGCGGTTGTTCTGTTGGTTTAGTTATGGAGAAACTAAAGAGAAAGAGAAAGAGAAAGAGAAAGAGAAAGAGAAAGAGAAAGAGAAAGAGAAAGAGAAAGACAAAGACAAAGAGAAAGAGCAAGAGCAAGAGAAAGAGCAAGAGCAAGAGAAAGAGCAAGAGCAAGAGAATGAGAAAGACAAAGGGAAAGAGAAAGAGTAAGAGACTGCCTCTCACTGAAAGCGCTTTGCTTTCTAATGATTAAGAGACAAAATTTGCCAGTATTAACAATTGGTATACAAATCGAGCTTTTTTAGTTTCATATGTCAATCTATGGCGGTGAGATATCTGGGTATACTTGTGTGTGATATGATATATGAAGCCGACCAAACTTCTCTTTACTATATTCTCCTAAATCAACTTATGTACCTACATCCAGTTTCAAAAGTCCTTCTACGCTTGATTTTTTTTTTTTTGATAATATCAATGCAAATTTTACCAGGCCATTAACTCTCGAGAATTTGGGTTCCGATCACGTACCTGTCGGTATTCATTTAAACTTAAATACAAATATACAAATTTAACAACCTCAATGGTACCATAACTTTTCAGTTTAAAATTGGAATTACTTACAATTGAAATAAATAATTAACTCCAATTGCAGTTTGAATAATACTATTAACTCTCAAATTAATAATACACAAATTGATTCCATGTGTGCAGATTTTACTTCTATAGTAAAAAGAGCTATTGATTTTGCAGTACTAACGATCGCTGTGAAAGAAAAGAACCAAGGACAGATTCCCAGTAATATTTTATTACAGATACGACTGAGAAATTCGGAAAGAAGAAAATGGATACGCTACAGATATGATTGCTTCCCGCAAAGGCCGAAATATATGAACAAAGCTATTGATGATGAAATAAAAAAAATTCAAAAATATCCGTTGGAACAGTCTTCTTTGTTTCTTTTATGAGGCAAGTAAACCTTTCTGAAAAGTTTCAAAAATCATTAAAAAAGAGGTGTACGAATTCCGCCTCTCAAGCTTTAAAATATGATTTATATTACTTCGACCGATAAAGCCAATCTTCTTGCTGAAACTTTTGCTAGTAGTCATAAAATTGCTTCAAATTTAAGCGATTCTTCTACTGCCAGTGATGTGCCTCACACAATCGTCCGTTTTTTCCAAGCGTCTGAAAACATATCAAGTACAAATAATACAATAAAGTCAAACATTTTATTAATAGTTTGAAAAATGGAAAACGTCCAGATTTAGATGGTATAAACAATAGAACTTTTAAGGCTTTGCCTCTCACAGGCCATAATTTTCTTACAGAGATCCTTAATTCTTGCCTCAAACTAAACTACTTTCCAGCTGATAATTCCAATTCCAAAATCTGATAAAGCAAAAGATGACCCTAAAAGCTACTGGCCTATAAGCTCGCTAAGTTGTGTAAGCAAAATCTTAGAAAGAATAATATAGAAAATTATTGATAACCATACATTGGACAACAATACCATGTATACCCGTATGAAGTGAGTGTCAAGATACAAATGTCTCGATAGGGAACATTTGTTGTGAACGAGCCCTTATTTTTGTTTGTTTGTTTGCTATGACATCTGTGAAAAATATTTAGTATACATCAAGTCATTGAACAGACAACATCATATTTTTTCATCGTGTTAAAAATGTCGAATTTTGTACCAGAAAGTGATGATTTGCGGCAAGCATTCATTTTTTGTTTTGATTTGAAGAAAATTGCTGCATAGTCGCATCGAATGCTTGTCGAGGCATATGGTGATCATGCTCTATCAGAAGCAACATGCAGAAAGAAGATGGTTTCAACGGTTCAGAAATAATGATTTTGATGTGAGAAATGAAGAACGCGGAAGACCACCAAAAAAGTATGAAGACGCCGAATTGCAAACGATAGTGGATGGAGATGACACTTTGAGTCAAAAGCAAATGGCAGCAATGTTAAATGTTGCACAACAAACAATTTCTGACCGTTTAAAAGCTATGGGAAAGATTCAAAAGTTTGGAAAATGGGTGCCACATGAATTGAATGAAAGACAGATGCAAAACCGGAAAAACACTTTTGAAATTTTGCTTCAAAGACACGAAAGAAAATCGGCGGCGATGAAAAATGGATTTATTTTAATACTTTTAAACGGAAAAAATCATGGGTTAATCTGGGCAACCATCAACATCGACTGCAAAACCAGATCGATTCGGCAAAAAGACAATGCTGTGTGTTTGGTGGGACCAGAAAGGTGTGCTGCACCACGAGCTCCTAAAACCTGGTGAAACCGTTAATACTGATCGCTACCGACAACAAATGATCAATTTGAACCATCGTTCCATTGATCCATTGATCGAAAAACGACCAGAATGAGCCAGAAGACACGGCAAGGTAATTTTGCTCCATGACAATGCACCTGCACACGAAGCAAAACTGGTTCAGGATACAATAAAAACACTTGGCTGGGAGCAGCTACCCCACCCGCCGCATTCACCAGACATGGCTCCTTCCGACTACCATTTGTTTTCATCGATGGGACACGCATTGGCTGAGCAGCACTTTGATTCCTACGAAGAGGTCGAAAATTGGATGTCGGATTAGTTTGCTTTAAACGACGAACAATTTTATTATTCACAAATTGCCAGAAAGGTGGTAAAAATCTGTAGAAAACAATGGTCAATACTTTGATCGCTTACGCATTTCATACCGCTATACCTGGTAGGGTCTAAATGTTATTCGAAATTATCACAAAAAACTAAATTCACAATAAAACAAAATATTGAGCACTTCTGTGAGTGAAGATCAGTCTAGAATGATGTGAAATTTAAATTTTGATTTAAATGAAATATGTTTAGGCCGTTATAAGCGCTGAATATACGGCAGATATGTTCTGTATGTCCTGTTTCCTATTCATATTGTTGTTGGTCTTGATAATGTGTAGGGTTTCTAGAGTGTACCTCTTGCTAGTATGTTTTTCCGTTTGCAGGATTTTGACGTCGTCAAGGTCGGGTAGATGGTTTGTCTGGACGCCATGATTAGTTAATGCTGTTTTCACTGAGTTCTTGTTATTGATGTCTGATTTATGACCTGCTAGTCTTTGACGAAGAAACTGTTTGGTGATACCTATGTAACATAAATTGCAGGATTACAGTTGATTTTGTAGACAAAGTCTGCTTTGCTTCCTTTGTCTGTTTTTGGTTTGAGTCTGGTGAAAACTGATGCTATTGTAATCGAAGACTTGACGCTATTTTTATATTGTCACAGCGACCAGCGATTACGTTCTTAAAATTTGTCGACAATGTTGGGATGTACACCATGCTTTTATAGATATAATCTACTGTGGTGATTGCCTGTGTTTCCGAGTGTATGCTGTGTTTGTATTGTGTTATTAAGTTTCTAATAACTTGCGTCGGATAACCATTGTCCATAAGGATATTTGTGACAATTCGTTCGTTTCTTTGATAGAACTTACTGTCGCTTAGGTTGAACACTTTTTTACCAAGTTGTAAGCTGTGTTGATTATAATGTGCTTGACTTGGTTGGAACGGTAGGTGATTAGTCTCCCTGAAGTTGTGTCGTTTTCGTACCATTCGAAATAAAGATGGTCATGTTCCCGAACGACTTTGACGTTAAGAAACGCTATTGCGTTCAGTTTCTCATATTCTACTGTGAACTTTACTTTATCATTAAAATTGTTGAGCAAACTGTCTATGCTGTTGCGATCGATCACAACAAATATGTCATCCACATATTTGTATATTGCTTTTGGCGTTTGTACCTTTTCAATACAGACATCTAAAAGGTAGTCCAATACCAAATCGACGGCAGTGGGCGAGAGTGGGTTACCCATCGGCATGCCATGAACCTGTTTAAAGAGTTTGTGTTTGTATTGCAGAAAGTTGTTCTCTTTTAAACAAAACTCTAATATGTCCAGGAATTATCTCTGGTTGAGCTTTGTGTTAAGGCTAATGACATCCCATTTTTTCTTTACGATATTAATAGTGAGTTGCGAAGGGATGTTTGTAAAAGCGACACAGCGTCGTATGAAACTTTAAAGAAACTTTAGAACTTAGGCAATAGAAAGTTCATTGTTAAAGTAGATAATGCAAAATCGGTTGTTCAAAACATAACATATGGTTTGCCTCAGGGAACAGTACTCGGTCCAACTTTGTTCAATTTATATGTTTTCGATATTCGTAATTTTGGTAATAATATTAACGTTGCAATGTTCGCTGATGACACCGCTAAATTTGCTTCTGGAATCTATTATATGGATGTTTACACTGTGTTGCAATCTACCATTCTTGAATTAAAAAAGTATTTTTTCAAATGGAAAATTAAGGTAGACACTTCGAAAATGCAAGTGCTCTGGTTTACACGCGGGCGTAAAGACTGGTTTTTACCTAATAATGTTCAGCTAAAAATAGTTTCTGTAAATATAGACAAGTCTGAGCACTGTAAATATCTTGGTATTTTAATTAATAAAAAAATTTACCTTTCAGAAGCACATATCTCGCACCATAGATAAAATTAACATGTATATTAAAATCCTTTATCCCATTATAAATAGAAAATCAAAACTTAGTATTGAAATAAACATCATTCTGTATAAGTCTATTTTTCAAACTATGGAACTCTACGGTAGTCCTGATTGGTACGACTGTGCTGAAACTCATATAATAAAACTCCAAAGACGTCAAAATAAATTTATTAAATTTATGGTAAATTTACTACGACACTACTCAACCCTTCGTACAAACTCTAATTGATAAGTTAACCATAAGTTTTTGCACTCAATGTAGTTTCTCTGATAATAAGTTAATTAAATGTCTACAATACTCCCTGCAGTAAACATAAAATATATTATATCAAATTGGGGATCTTTGCAATATTAGTTTTAAGTATGAAAAAAGTGTTTTAGTTGTAGCTTTCTCTTGAATTGTTTTAAATACAAATCTTAATTTCTTATCTACCCTGTTAATTATAAATAATAGCTGTAAAGGACTTTGCCCTAAACCTCAAAAAATTAGCATAAAATGAAACGAAATGAAATCAAATCAACTAAAGTAAATAACAAGTGGGAAAAAAGTGGAACAACACTCCTGAATCGGTTTTTTCAATTCAAAGGTCTAATGCAAAATCTAATTCAAGCTTTTGTTAGTGCGTTTCTTTTCTATAAATAATGCAATTTCGAGGCATTGGGAATCACTCGTTGAATAACTAACGCGGTTATCGGAGCAGTTTCAAAATGTCCGCTGCCTGGGTACTTTGGTCGGTCGTGGTGGTTGCTTGGGCTTACTTTCTCTGGTTGCGGAGAAAGTTCTACATTTTCGCGTTAAAGCTGGGAGGTCCTTGGGGCTTACCTTTTATTGGAATCGGTCTTGAACTCCTACGAGACAAAGGTGAAGTGCTTTAAACATTTTGGAAAAATTCATTTTTGATCCAGAGAGTGCTTAAAAGAACCACTTTCCATTTGTTACAAGTGTATTGTTAAAAAAAATGAGTTTATGAGATGTTTTCCCATTGTCCTCTCAAAACAACTATAAATCATTCAGTGTTATAATTTAATTTCTTTCTCAAAGAACACATGTGCTGAAGTTCTCCTCACAGAGTTTCTTTTGTTTTGCAGGAGTACTCAACGTTTTTCCGAAGTACGCAAGGCTATACAAGCGAAAAACTTATTTTGCTTGGGTCGGACCGTTACCAGGAGTGTACACCGTTGACCCAAATGTCATTAACATTGTTTTGAAATCACCTAACTGCCAGAATAAGCACCAAGCTTACGGTCCAGTCGAATATGCTATCGGCAATGGAATACTTACATCCAAATGTCGGGAATACACAAAATGTCACAGGACACACTTAAATTCGTGCCTCGTTTTTCAGGTCCCAAGTGGAACGTTCATCGCAAGCTAATGAATCCACTATTTACATACAAAACTATAGTCCCATTGATTCCGGTTTTCAATAAGATCACCAGACGTTTCTGTGATAAATTGGAAAAGGCCGTTGGACGTGGAAAAGTTGAGGTGTGGGATCTTATTTATGAAAATGGAGTGATCACCTCCTTTGGTGAGAATCCTTTGATCCCTGGTCAAACCATGACCCAGCACCTTAAACATTTAACTTTCTAGGTACTATCTTAGGAGTCAATATTGAAGGGGAGACAGTTCGCAAACTGCTTGCTGCATTCGATTGGTGACTGTCGACATTAATGACTCGGTCCAGCGAAGATATTAACTCTCCCTTTTTGCAGGATCCAAGAATCTGCTACGAATCGATTCCTCAAGCCGTGGCATTTGGTTAACGCAATCTACAGGCTAAGCAGTGACTACAAGCTCTTCATTCAGGCCCGTCGATGCATTGTTGATTTCATTCATGATGTAAGCTCAGAGTCAACAACTTGCGGCTTATTTTCACGTTATTTTTTAAACCCTGTCAGACGGTCAAAGCGAAAATAGATAACAAGCCCCCTGACGCCGGATTAGACGGAGGTACTGACAAAACCCCCAAGTTTTTTATTGACGAAATTGTCAAATTGCATCAACGTAATGAGTTTACAATGGAGGATGTCATTGATGAATGCTTTGTGATTCTGTTTGGGGTAAGATGTAATATTGTTCTAAAACCAATGCAAGGTTTGGTATTTTCAGGCATTAGACACCACATCTCACTCGTTGCTTTCAGCCCTGATCTTCCTTGCAACTCATCCAGATGTTCAGGACAGGGCCTATGAACAGCTGTGCACGCTTTTCCCTGACAAGGAGTTCGATGTGGAATATGAAGACCTTAAGAAGGTGCCATACTTGCAAATGATCATAAATGAAGCGTTGCGTCTCTCGGCGCCAGTTCCCATAATTGGACGCACGTGCGAGAAGGATCTGCCCATCGGGGAAGGCTTAACCATACCAGCGGGCACAAACGTTTACGTGGACTTGTACAACATGCAACGAGACGAGGATTTATGGGGCCCAAAGGCTCTGGCTTTCAATCCTGACCGCTTTTTGTCGAATGAGCAAAACCCTGAATTTATGCCGTTCTCGAAGGGGAGAAGGAACTGCATAGGTGAGTTGAACAGATTTCAGAAGGTTCAATGATTTTGAAGTTTTCTTTTAAGGATGGTTCTTTGTTACATTAGTACTGAAAGTGACGCTAGCGCATGTTCTTCGAAGGTATAAGCTTTCGACAACAGCCCGTCCCACGGACCTAAAGGTCGTGCAAAGACAAACAATTAAGTACGCGTTTGCACCGAAAATGCAAATTGAAAGACGTTAAATGTTGACTTGACCTGCTCCAAAAGTTTCTTTCGTTGTTTGGTGTATAAAGTAAAATAATATTTAAAACATAATGCAGAGTTTCAATTTTCTTTTCCATACACCCAACGACGCACTATGGGGCAGCTTATGGTAGGAGCGGCGAGAAGTCGATTTTTAAAAACGTAACCGATCACAATAAAAGTTACCTTTCCGGTTAACTGATAATATGGGCCATATGGTTTGGGAATTTTTTTTCCCAACAAGTGGCTTAATCACTCAGCGTTTGGCATCAAAGTTGTAAGAATAGGGAAGTTGCGTTCATTCAAAAGATGGTACATTAAAAAACAAGTGTTTGTAACAAATGTTTTGGATTTAATTTATCAATTAGAATATGTTCTTTGAATACAATTAGTTTTCACTCGGTTATAAACATCGGTTTGATGAGTCATCCGCCGTATACTCCTGACTTGGCACCAAATGACTTCTTTTTATTCCCGTACGTAAAAAATAAAATGAGACATGACATGACATCTGAAGAACCGGTTGATGCCTTCAGAATGCATATTTTGGAGATACCTCAATCAGAGTGGCAAAAGTGCTTCGACAGTTGGTTTAAACGCATGCAAAAGTGTATAGATCTTAATGGGGAATATTTTGGAAAACAATAAAGCTATTTTCGGTGATTAACGTTTGTTTTTGTTCTTTAATCAGGAAATATAAAAGGCAACGCAAAAACAAAAAAACTGATAAATTTGAAAAACCTTCACTTCTATTATGGTTTGTTCTTTTTTAACTTTTAACGTGTTATTAAACAACATTTTTTCCACTGAATTAATTAAAATTTGAGCAGGAAGGCTTCCAGTAGATACATTTTCAATAATATCAAACAGACGACAAGCCCAAAAGGCTGAAAGTCCTCCCCGAGTTTCATTAAAACTTTTTCAAACATTTTCTAAACAGAAAAGGAGGAGAAGATAGCAATTAACTTGTAACAACTCTCATTACGGGGATAAATGTGACACCAACGCGTGCATAAGCTTTCTATTCAGTCAAGTTTATTGTTCTACCTTGCTGTGACTGTCTCCTGAATTTGCATCAGTTGTAATTGCATTGATGGTTAGATAAGAAATCATGATTTGATGATTTGCTAATAAATTGCCGTATTTTGCAGTACTTTTAGTCAGGCTTGACTAATCTTTGCTTAAATGTAAGTTTTGAAGACATAAGATCTATCCATACGAAGGAATGTTGGTTTCCAAGTTTCGAATTGTCGCAGAATTGATGTCACCTCCTCTGAGTGGAGGCCAAGTTTGCACGTATGCTTTGGGTTATTTTAAAATTGAGTTTTGATACAAAATTATTGAAAATTCGCTTTTCATTATACGTCTGGACTAAAATTCGTTGGTCTTCTACAGGGAATTCGTCTCGCTGTGAAATTTTGGTCGGTTTTAGGCTTACCACTGCTACATACCTCAACATAATGCACTTTTACCTCTCTCTTATACCAGGATTTTTTTTTCATTTGTCCTACTCTTTGGGGCTCTTTCCGAGTATATGGAAAACAGCAATTGTCCAGCCCGTCTCTAAAAAGGGTGAACACTCATCATCCACCTCCTACAGACCCATAGCACCTACGTCCCTACTTTTCAAGGTAAGGTTTATAAGGAAACGCTTATAAATCGTCAGCTTATGTAATATATTGAAACCAAGAAGCTTCTTAATAACCGACAATATGTCTTTCGCAGCAACAGGTCCACTGGTGATTTGATGGCATATCTCACCGAAATATGGAACCAATCCTTGAACAATGTAGGAGGAAGCAAGATAGTTGCGTTTGATGTTTTAAAAGCATTTGACAGAGTCTGGCATCAGGCTCTTTGGTTGAAAATGCCTTCTTTCGGCGTCGAAGAATTTCTTCTTCAATGGATTAGGAACTACCCTTCCAACAATTTAATACAAGTTCTATTGGATTGGTTCAAGTCTAATATTCACCATATTAACGCTGATGTTCCCCAGGGCTCCATTTTGTCTCCGACACTCTTCCCCATTTTAATAAGTTATCTCCAGTTAATTCTAATCCAATTTACTGCTTCGCTGATGACAGTACAATAAGCTTTTCGTATTCGTTCCCCTGCTTTTGACCCTTCTCTTCGGCCATTGAGTTGGAACGGCAGCGTATGTTAAGCTTATTATATTCCGATCTTTTTGATTGATTGGGGTAAAAAGAATAGAGTGGAATTTAATGCTTCCAAAACTCAGTGCTGTCACCTGTCACTCAAGCGTGCTCAAAATAACCAGCCCCTCCGTTGTTGAAACTGATCAACTTTCTATCGTTCTATCGGTATGTGTATCAACTCAACACTAAGTTGGAACGATCACATATTCGAAATCGCAAAAAATGAAGCGAAATGCAAAAAATATTTTACGCCTTTTGACCTGGCAACAGTAAGGCGTACATCTGCCCAAGGCTTGAGTATAGCTTTCCTATCTAGTCTAGTACTTTTAAGACCCCTCTGCACATACTTAATCCAACAGCGAGCGAACTTATTGGTAATAATGATGCAAAGTCAATCGACTCGCTAGAACATCGACGTAATGTTGCGTCTCTAACACTATTTTATATCTATTTCAACAAAAAATGCTGTAATGAGTTAGCCAGATGCATTCCTCACTTTCAAGAATTCACCCGCAATATCCGTCTCGCTAGGAATGCTCACCCGTTCACTGTTAAGCAGACCTTCGGCGGCACAGTTAAGTTTAGAGACTCGTTCTTCAACCGTACCACAGGAACATGGAATGCTTTTCCCAGCCCAACTTTTCTCCCCCCATTGTAATCCACATTTTTAATCAATTTGCATCGATATCTCCTCTCCCTCTCTTCCTCTATACCTTTGGCCCATGCTGTGACTTAATTCCGGTCACGTAAGGGTATAAGCAGTCCTTTTAGTGGTCGCCAATTATATAAAACAAACTCTGTTTGAAACGCAGAACTTGACAAAGCAGTGAATTGAAACTCATAAACTTCGTAACAAAAAAGTTTAACTTATTAGTGGTTAAAGGTCTGTGACCGTAGGACGTCGTAAGGGTTTCCCTGGTTTGATTGCAATTGCCCTTCTTATCTTGCCACCAAAGTAACGGCTGACTATAGCTCCTTCATTGAAAGTTAGTCTGTTTTGTTCTCTTTATTCGGCTTAGCTTGACGCCCATTACAGAGCTTTCTTTCAATTCTGTTCCGATGAGCCTTCACTCTGAGTCTAGGGTTGGTTGTTATTAAAAACAAACGTATAATTGCCCAAATTACCGGTCTTCCCACTTCAATTCAAAGAAAATATAAATCAATAGTCGACTGGCGTAGTTGACGTATTTAAAGACTATGCAATGATGATAAATTACCAGACGTTGCCCCTTTTTTTCGAGACTATGAAAAAGCGGTCAATTTTACAGTCTTTGACCTTGAGACTTATCACGAATGCAATTAAAAATTCCCTTGACATTTAATTGGGTTCACATTAGAAACAGGTTCTAATACTGGTGGGTGCACAAAACGCACATCTGCGCTTTAAGATAAAATATATACATTACTTTATAGACTTTGCTAAAGCTATTAAGTCACGCCGTTTAAGTGTGTTACCACCCATTTGATCGAAATCTTGGTTAAGAGTAAGTTTACTGTATGGGAGTCTATTTCTGAGTCCATTACTGTAAACTGGTTCTGCTTTCATATACAGGCGGAGCTCGTATAAATAAAAACAATCTCAGGTTATGGATGGTAACTTGGGAAATTAAAGCGATGTGGAAGATTTTCGATAGACTTGGCTTTACACAATTGCTTTGAACAAGGGGGAACCTTATGGCTTACCACTCTTTGGAATGTGTCTTTAATTTTATAAACGACAGAGTAAACTGTTTTGTTGGATTGTAAAATGTCTGTGAATCGAAATATAGTGAAAAACAGCACTTGATACCGAAAGTTTGGTTTACGAGGAAACGAAGGAAAGTGCTAAGAGACTTTTGTGAAAAACGAGACAGTTTAGAAGTACAGATATGGAATTTGAGTGTATAACATGAGTTCCTTTGAGAAAATATACGCAGAAAAGATAAAACTGATTGATATACTTAACATACGACATTGAACATTATAGGAACCGATAACGGAAACGTTACAACAATGTCCTGCAGTAGGCATTGCATTGGAATAATGGAAGAATACCTTTAGTAAGTAAGCAGTAGGTAACTTAGCTGTATTTTAACGATAAAAGAACGTCCTGCTTTCGACATATTTTGTTTGGAACATACAGTAGTGGTGGTGGTGGCCGCCGTGGCATAGTTTATTTTTTTTTATCACAAATTTGTGCTAATAACAAAGTTAGTGGGCAGAGTGTGACGCTCACACGCCAAAGGTCTAGGTTCGAATCCCTCTTTCGAGCTGCTGACAATACTCAAAGTGTAATAACTGTCTAAGAAAGCTTCTCAAACTTCGCCGTTCGGAGTCGGCAAAAAACTGTAGTTCCATTCTACTCGTCAAAGAACAGTAGCGCATACAATGCAAGTAGTTTATGAGCAAGTTAGGCCCTGCTTCCCCTGTGAACTGTCGCACCATACAACTATAA
This sequence comes from Eristalinus aeneus, assembly GCA_955652365.1. Classification (NCBI taxonomy): domain Eukaryota; kingdom Metazoa; phylum Arthropoda; class Insecta; order Diptera; family Syrphidae; genus Eristalinus; species Eristalinus aeneus. Next base: position 4,701,455 of record OY019130.1, on the reverse strand, counting down.
TTATTATTAACCATGCACTTTTTAATTCTTGTGTTTTTTAAAAAAAAAACTTAAGGAGCACTTTCACATTTCTGTCAGACAGTGCTTATTTTTTTCTATTTAACAACTGCTAATAAGCCGATCTTTTGTAGATCTCTCCTATTTCCATTCACGTTTGTATTGATTACATTTGCTTCCGTCTTTGGGGTCTTGCAGTCTTTAAGGTTCAATTAACGTTGCGTTAAACGTGCATCAGCAAAGTTTCTCAGTCGTCCTGTTTGATTGGTTTCACAATGCACAACTTTCCTTTTTTAGTTTATACACGTGAAATATACGAAACCATAAATGTGTTAGTGTCACTCGCACTTGCCCGGTTTTCTACCAAATAATTACTGCCTCCATTTCAGAACTTCTTAACGTAATGCTGAACTACGCAAAGGAATACAAGACAAATACCTTCGTCAGTTGGCTTGGTCCGTATCCGACTTTTTCCCACTTCTCTAGTAATTTTCAATTATTACATCAAAAAACTGAATCTTTTCGAGCTCGAATTCTCAACTGAAACTGGTGACCTAACAATTTTCTTCTTTGAAGTAGCAAGGTCTGGAAAATACAGAGGATTTCAATGTTTCGAGCTAGTTTTGTTCACAACAGCCTCTACGGATAAAATGTCGCAAAATCACTTTGTCATGTCTTTCCGCCTTGCTTGTTAATTTTTCACGCAATGAACGACTCAAGCGCATTAGTTGTAGTCAGTAATTTTCCCAATCAATGCTTTCTCCTGGTTTTAGCAGCTCATAGCATATAACACCCGTCTGCTCCCACGATATGCAGGGCAGGCGAAAAGTCGGTTTCAACTCCTAAGGCATCCAATTTCCTGGCTTATGAATTAACTCATATTTCCTAAGCCGAGTAGAAATTGTATGCTATGTCAATCCCAACGATTCGGAGAGTTACCTTCACCTTTGACTCGGATCTTGATCCAGCAAAGCAACCAAGTCTTCATCTTCAAACCTTTTGGCTGACCAAGATGCTCTTTGCCTTCGAAAATAAAATCACAAATTTTTGACGAAATCACTCTCAGCACCTGACCAGATAGGAGCGTTATACTCAAGTTTTGGGCGTATGTATGCCTTGTATATTGCAGCAAGATCAGAGGGGGTGAAGTTTAAGGAAACCTAGACATTTCGCAGCATTTTTGGCGACCTCAAATATGTGATCGTTCCAACTAATTGTTGGGTTGATACACATACCGAGGATGGAAAGTCTTTCGGTTTCAACATGGATAACGGCTGATTATTTTGTGATCGCTTTAACGACAGTAGACAGCACTGTGTTTTGGAAGCATTAAATTCCACTCTATTCTTATTTCCCCAATCGATTATGCTGTCAAGGTCGGAATTTAATGTGCTTAACATACGCTGCCGTTCCGAGTCTAAGGCCGAAGTGGAGGGACGTGAGCCAAGGAACGAATATGAAAAGCTGAGGGTACTGTCATCAGCGAAGGAATGAATGGGATTAGAAGTAGCAGACAAGAGATCATTTATAAAAATGAGAAAGAGTGTCGGAGACAAAACAGAGCCCTGGGGAACACCAGCATTAATATAGTGGATATCAGACTTGAATCCATCCAAAACGACTTGTATTGAACGATTCGAAAGGTAATTTCTAATCCATTGAAGAAGAGACTCATCGATCCCAAAAGCACGCATTTTCGACAAGAGAGCCTGGTGCCAGACCCTGTCAAATGCCTTAGAAATATCAAGCGCAACAATCTTGCTTTCTCCTGCATTGTGCAAAGATTGGTCCCACTTTTCAGTGAGATATGCCATCAGATCACCAGTGGAACGGTTGCTTCGGAAGCCGTACTGCCGGTCATTAAGAAGCTTCCGGGACTCAAGATATTTCATTAGCTGACGGTTTATCAGCGTTTCCATGACCTTGGAGAGAAGGGACGTTAGTGCTATGGGTCGGTAGGAGGTGGGTGACGAACATTCGCCCTTTTTAGGGACGGGCTGGACAAATGCAGTTTTCCACTTACTCGGAAAGAGCCCTGAAGAGTAGGACAGATGGAAAAGTTTACGCAGTGGTTTTGCCAGCAAGCCTTGGAATACACTTTTTGGTCACATGAGTGCAATCGCATTGACTCCGACTTTCGGGGTTTTTGTGAACTTCTAAACGAACACATTGGAAGTAAGGAGATCGAACTCATGACACTTCCTTACGAGAACTCACTCAAAAGTCTTTTGGTACGAAATTCGCTCATGAGATGGTCCACCTATGTCCAAATAAGAAGTGAAGAGAGTTTGAAAGTGGAATTCACATTACAGTAAACAAATTTTAAATCCATCCCGCCCGCAGCAGCTTGTAAGCTAACTCCTTTCAATTTGCAGGAATAAACATTAGAGCCACTTTTGAAGGGCGACTTGCGAAAGTCCTCTCGTCCTAATTCAACTGGTGATTGGGAACTTAAAATGATCATTGTCTTCACAATCAATTCTCTTGCAGTGTCATCGAATCCATGAAAAGTCGAATGCTTAGTCCGAATACAATACGAAGGTTGCCTTTTATATTTCGGGACTGGGCAACCCTAGTTTTGCAATCTGGTAACTACCAGCTCTATCTATCGTAAGGTTTGACATTTTTGAAATTACGTAATCTAAATGTTTTGACATACGAGCGCTATTTGTGTTGTTTACAGTAACTTAAAATATTCATTTCGCCCAAAAAATTCAATTAAATCGTGAACATTTTTTACAACTTTCGACGTGGATTAACTCAACAACAGTGCATCGATGAACTTAGTTCAAAATTTGGCGATGAAGCTCCATCAAAGACCAGTGTTTATCGATGGTATACTGAATCCAACCGAGGTCGTAGTTTACTCCAAGACGAATTTCGTGAAGGTCGTCCAAAATCAGTTGTCGTTCCGGAAACCATTGATGCTTCGCGCCAACTGATATTGCAAGATCGTCATGTGGCCTATCGTGAGATTGAGACAACCTTAAGCATTAGTGGGACCAGCATACATTCAATATTGCATGAACATTTGACCGTCAAAAAAATTTTTTCGCGATGGATCCCACACAATTTATCAATCGGTCAAAATAAGGCTCGTCTCGATTGGTCGAAGGAAATGCTCCAGAAATACGATCGCGGTGCTTCGAAACACGTCTATGACATCGCGGAAGGTGATGAATCGTGGACTTACACGTATGAGCCCGAAAGTAAATAGCAGTCGACTGTATGGGTGTTTTAAATTGAGCCAAAGCCAACAAAAGTTGCTCGCGCACGAAGCATTTCCAAGCAAATGGTCGCCTGCTTTTTCAGAAAAACTGGACTTGTCGCAACCGTACCACTAGAACAACGCAGAACAGCCAATGGTGGTACACAACCATTTGTTTGCCAGTTGTCTTTCAAAAAATCAGGGAAACCAACCGCCGAAGGCGGATCGATCTCTCACACAACTACATTTTTGAGCACTCAAGACATCGATGTGGTGAGTCATCCGTCGTATAGTCCTGACTTGGCACCGAATGACTTCTTTTTATTCCCGTACGCGCGCCGTTGAGCCTTTAATTTTATTCGTCAAGTAAGCTAAAGATCGTTTGCTCCTGGCGCGAAGTTGTTTCCATTCTGATTATCAAGGCCAAAATGAATCTTGCCGTAAATAGGTTCAAAAACTTGACCATGACGGAGGGATTTATAAAGAGCTCGACAGTGTTCGTTGACGAAACAGTCAAACTGCTGCAGAACAAGGAGTATACAATGGAAGGAATAATGCTTTCATGGTAGTCTTTGGGGGAAACGGAGTATCTGACTTAACTCAGAACTACTACATCCAGGTGCATATGAAGCAGTAGGACATGAGTTTGTTTTGTGTGATCATCTTCCTTGCAGTGCATCCAGAGTTCCAGGAGAAAGCGAGTTCCAAGGAATTAAACGTATCGTTTGATAATTTGAAGGACGCGGCTTACCTGGTAACGTACATAAATGAGACGATTGCGACTGTAAACATTTAGCTCCATAATTGGGGGCATCTGTTCAAAGGACCTTCACATTACGGGAACTCTCACTATACCGACAGCTGTTGACGTCTTCAATATGCACCGAGACGAGGATTTTTGGAGGCCAACAGTGAACGTCCTTAACACCGATCGCAAAACACTGCTTTTATGTCTTTTTCAGCTAGGAAGACGAACTGTAGCTCAAAAATTGACTCACCTCACAGCTTGTTGTTTTCTCCCTCTAATAGGACGACAGTTTGCTCCAATGTTACTGAGGGTTCTGCTGTCGCATGCTTTGAGAAAATTTCAGTTCTCCACATCTTTTCGGTATAAGGATCTGGAACCTTTCCTGTGACCGCAATGTCATATGCCACAGCGGACATGAATGCGGACTTGAAAACAAGACACAAACAATTAGTGTGGCTTGAGGTCTTAATCAAGTTGCGTCTTTTTTATGAATAATTGGAGTATGCTTATAGAATTTGCGTTTTTCTCATTCACTCATAAATTGATTGATTACCTGAATGGGTACAATTAAAAAAAAATGTTTCAGAATGTGACACTAGACACAATAATTATGGAACAACCGGTCAGATGCAGGGCTCGCCACTGTTCTTAATTGTTAGTCATGAAGTGAATGAACTGCTCACGTGATCTGAGCAAGTTTTTCATTGTCACTGTTAAATGCAAACGATCATGATTGTAGGCCGGTGACCCTCACGGTCACCAGACCTGTCAGACCTGACAATAAAGAAGTTGCTTTCAGTGTAACTTCAAATCAGTTTCTGCATGTTGTGAGTGCAAATTAATTCGTGATTAATAATTTTGATTTATTTGAAAAACGTCCGCCGGAAGCGCCTATTTTGTCAATTTTTCTGCGAAATTTTCGAACACCATGTCTACGCCGCCGTGGGGTAGTGGGTAGAGTGCGACGCTCACACGCCGAAGGGTATAGGTTTGAGTCCCGGCTGAACACCTCGAATTTTTCACGACACCACCTCTTTGGAGCTGCTGACAACACTCAAAGAGTAATAACTGTCTAAGAAAGCTTCTCAAATTTCGCCGTTCGGAGTCGGCAAAAAACTGTAAGTCCCTTCTACTCGTGAGAGAACAGACGCGCGCACAACACGAGCAGTTGATGAGCAAGCTAGGGCTTGATCCCCCTGTGGACTGTCGCGCCACCAATTATTATTATTATGTCTTCTCAAACGTCAATCATTAGGTCATTCTTCGAATTCTTTAAAAAATTGAAACGGTGGCCTCCAAATCGACCTAGATCTGTCGAAAAAGATACTAATCGGTAGGTGCAAGATTTGGAGAATACGTTGTGGTAAGACCTCCCATTTCAGCATTTCCAGATACATTTTGATCGCTACAGCCACGTAGGGCTGAGCGGTATCATGTTGCAAAATCACCTTTTCATGCTTTCGGTCGTTGGTTTTCACCCAATCCATGACTCAAACAGATTCGTTGCTGTCGATAACGCTTCAGATAGATGTTTTCGCTATTTTTGAGCATCTCATAGCACACCACGTCCATCTGATCGAATTATATTTAGAGCATGACCTTGGAACCGTGTGTGTTTTTCTTTGGCAACGGAACGGTTTCACAAGGCAATGCATAGTATTCTTTCTTTTTAAGGGTTGTCGTCGTATTTCAAATTCAGTCACGATCCGGTGCCGAAATCCATTCTTTTGGTGTCCTTTAAGAAGCAGTTCCGATGTGAAGAATCGCCTTTTGACTTCTTTTGCTTTCAAAGTATACTGCACCCGATTTCCTTGCTTTCGAATAAATTGAAATTTCCTAAACTGAACGGAAGTTGTCTGTTGAGTCACTTCCAACGATACTTCGAGTTTACTTTGCATTTAACAGGACTTTAATACAGGACAGCCTTCAAATCCTCATCTTCAAACTTACTGGACTCGCCTATACGCTCCTTGTCTTCAACGCTTAAATCCAAACTTTTGAAGAATTATTCTACGTCCTGCAGGATTTATCGGTTGCGATAGCTTAAACTTCTTTAATCATTCGGTGGGCTTCAGTTGCAATTCTTTTCTAATCGAAGAAGAAAAGTAAAACTTTCCTCGAATGCTTTTTGCTTAAGACCATTTTTGAAGAGGCTAAAAAAAAATTTTTTTATCTAAACCAGACGCTGATGCACACTACCTGTCACGCCTTTTCAATAAAGTAAGTAATCGCTTCCAAGATCAGCCGCAACTTGCAGGTGGCGTCACCTTTCGAGAACGGACATAATTAATTTGCCCCCAAAATTTATTAACACCACCACGTCACTTCAAATACAAAAATATTGGTTATTGGGTCTTGTTACGATCGATTTAGGACGAAGGACAGCAACAACATTCAGAGTTAAATACTTAAAAAAAAAGTGACGCAGTTTTATATTTTTTGTCTTTTTTTTCCGTGTGGAAGGTGGAAGATTACATCAAAAATAATGCCCAACTGGTTTGACACTAAAACGAGTTCTGGTGATGCATTGACAGGGGAGGCGATTATTGCTGCATTCCGGCTTTGTTAACAAGGCTTTAAACCCGATGCCATGTAGCTCTGATTTTATGACTCAGAATGTTTTTTTTTTCTACTTTTTGACTTATTTCTTTTTTTATATTAAAACCAGCAAGTTTCCTAAAGATTTGTAGTTCTTCCGAAATGATTGTCGGGACTGTAGTTCTGGCAATCACTGTAGTCGTTTGGTTGCGCTTTTTGTGGTCGCGACGGAAGTTCTATAAGTGCGCATGGGATTTGAAAGGACCTTGGGGCTTGCCCTTTGTTGGAATATTGCATAAAGCACACAAATTTGGAGGTAAATGTTTTTTGTTTTGTTTTTCTAAAATGAATTAAAGTTAATAACAATAATAATAATTGGATGGTGCGACAGTCCACAGGGCCCAGGTGCTACTGTTGTCTCACGAGTAAAAGGGACGTCCAGTTTTTTGCTGATTCTGAGAGGCAAGGTTTGAGAAGCTTTTTTTTAGACAGGTATAAATCTTTGAGTGTTGTCAGCAGCTCGAAAAAGGTGATGTCGTGAAAAATGCGAGATATTCAGCTAGGAATCGAACCTGGACTTTCGGCGTGTGAGCGTTGCACTCTAGCTAAGCTACCAAAGCATTCCTTTGAATTCGGTGCTTCTTTTTTTTATAATTAGAACCTTACAAGTCTTCATTTTGGTCCCGTTCAATGTCATATTCATTAAGTATGCTCGGTACGTACCGCCTTCTAGTTTGGCTCGTGGTGTAATCCTACATATAGCCATCTGTGACGGGAATAATGCGGCAAGCTAGGCAATGGTCTTTCTGAGGATTAGACGTTTCTGAAGTTTTCAAAGCTTCTGGCTGTAACTTGTTTAGATTTAGTTAAACTACGTTTATATAGCAAATTTCAGTCAATTACTAAAGGATGCACAGGCTCATTGAGTAAAAAGTGAAGAAAATTTGTCAAAAACACGGACAGAACGTCATACTAGGCAGCAGAAACGTCAATGACTTCGTCTACCACGGCATTGCGGTAAATAGGGGCGACAACACCAGCACCGAAATCGAACGCAGAATCACTCTTGCCAATCTAAGAAGCAAGAGGAAATTGAGTAATAAAGCCCTCTCTCAACGGATTAAGCTCGCTTTATACAACCGCTTGATCATCCCAGTCGTACTCTATGAGGCGAAAATCTGGACGTTACTAAAAGCGGATGAGGAAGCCCTTAGTCTTTTCGAGAGAAAAGTTTTGCGTGAGATTTTTGACCCTGCTTGGCATCTGGAGGAGAAGATTTAACGACGAACTCTATGGGCTGTACAGCGACATGCGCCTGGTCAAGTGTCTACGGATACAATGCTTAAGATGACAGATAAGGCCCTGGGGAGGTATGGACACCATGGCTCCGGCCCAAAAATTCTTCAAATTTGAGCCATAGGCCTAGGCTGAGGGGCTTCTACAAGTGGTGAAGGACTTTAACCAACTGGGAGTTCGCAATTGGAGGCAGCTGTCGAGGGATCTTGCTGGTCGGGGAAAGATATTACGTATGGTCCAAGTGTAACCAGGACTGTAGCGCCACACGAAGAAGAAGAAGATGTGTCTTGCGTCAACTGAGAGAAAAATACAAGCAATTCTATAAGTTTGTCAAATATCTCCCTTCCGTTTTTTTTGCTCTTCATTCAATGCTTCATAAAAAGTGTTACAGTGATCGGATTTAGTTCAAATATGCGCCGTTTTGTTCGATAATCCATCTAAACGGCAACTTCATAATACTCGTAGTAGCCCCCCTCCTTATTTGCGAAGAGCTCGGACAGCCACTTTTCACAAGCTCCTTTTGAGTTCAACTTCACACCACCAAGGGCGTTCGTCATGGACAGGAACAGGTGGTATTCACTTGGTGTTAGGTCCGGGCTATATGGTGGAAGGGATAAAGCCCCCATCTGAGCTCCCGTAGCTTCTAACGAGTCATCAACGAAATGTGTGGTCTGGCGTTGTCCTGGTGAAACACTACACTCTTCCTGTTGGCCAATTCTGGGCGCTTCTTTTCGATCGTCTGCTTCAAGCGGTCCAGGTAGGATTAAGCGTCTGGCCATATGAGAGCAGCTCACAGTTGATGATTCCCTTCCAATCCCACCAAACACACAGCAAAAACTTCCTTGCCGTCAATCCCGGCTTGGCCACTGTTTGGGACCATTCACCGGCCTTCAACAATGGCCGTTTTTATTTGATATTGTCGTGATATGTGATCCAGTTTTCGTCGCCAGTCACCTTTCGCTTTAAAAATGGGTAGAGTTCGTCCCGTTTCAGCAGCATATCGCAGGCCTTGATACGGACAAGAAGTTGCAGTCATACAACTTCTACAGAATTGCAGTCATGTGAGCACGGAAGAACGTGGATCCCTACTGGAGGAAAGGAAATTATTTTTGGTGGTTTTTGCGTAGTTGGCATCTTAAAACAGGACTGTAGAGCGACCCAACAGGTAACTGGTTTATGTGGAGCTTCTACAATCAACACTTCTGCTCTCAACACGGTTAAAGAAATAATTTTTTGGGGGAAATATGTGAAAGCATTAAAAAGGGCTTACGAGACTTAAGGTTCAAATCCGACTTTATAATAATAATAATTGTTGGCGCTACAGTCCAAAGGGGGACAAGTCCCTAGCTTGCTCATCAACTACTCGTGTTGTGCGCGCTAATGTTCTCTCACGATTAGAAGGGACCTACAGTTTTTTGCCGACTCCGAACGGCGAAATTTGAGAAGCTTTCTTAGACAGTTATTACTCTTTGAGTGTTGTCAGCAGCTCGAAAGAGGTGGTGCCGTGAAAAATTCCAAAAATTGGTGTCGAGTTGGGAGTCGAACCTAGACCCTTCTGCGTGTGAGCGTCGCACTCTACCCACTACGCCACGGCGACCACAAAAAATCCGACTTTAGTTCAAGTCTTAAGTTCTTGGGTGGGTGAGTCATGTAACTTCCACCGCTTGCCGACAAAGGAAATGGGAAGGGCTAACGATATTTTGCTCGTGCTAGGGAAGAAGAAGGGAAACAGACATAAAGACGGTTGTAGATAGATACAGGATAGCCACGGGGCTATCGACTAGTGATCGAGTGGTTCTTCTAGCACTGGCAGGAATTCGAAAAACGTTACATTTACATGTGATAGTGCGTTGCTTTCAAAGTTAGACGATCTCCAAACTGATCTTATATTTCTACAGCTTGATCAACGACTAGGGAAGCATCGTACACCTATAAGTGCACTATATTCGTATAACTGCACGTGTTTTAACCTCCAAGAGACTGATAGTAAAATAAATCCATTAAACCACAGTTAACTTCAGTACCGACAAAAATAGATTACTAAAAAAGTGTATGTTCTTTTCAGGATTGATAAATTTATATCGTCACTACGCAAAGGAATACGGCTCGAAGACATATTTCACTTGGCTCGGTCCATATCCCATAATCTACACCAGCGATGTTAGCGTTGCCGACGCTCTCCTGCAGTCACCTGATTGCCTGAACAAATCCATGGCATATGACACAATCGACGATGGAATCGGCAATGGATTGCTGACAAGCAAAGGTTTGAACCTTCTTTCTGTGGATGGATGAAACACTTAAGTTGAGTCATTTTAGCACCGAAATGGAACAAACACCGAAAGCTCATAAGTCCATGCTTTGGTCAGAAGGCTTTGTTGGAGAAGATTCCACTGTTCAACGAATACGCCCGCAATCTCTGTGGTGAACTCGAAGTGCTCGCTGGTTGTGGTGAAATTGATCTGAAGGACATTGTACTCAAAGTGGTTTTGAAAGCTTCAGTTGGTAGGAGAGGTTTGCAACTTTTGAATTTCATCCTTAAGCGTTTTTTTTTTTTTTTTTTGAAGACATAGCAATGGATATCCAGGTGGAGAAAGACTCGGAGATCCTGGGGTCATTTGAAAGGTAAGGTGGAGTTCGCTGTTAGACAGTGTAACGTTTTAGTTTTCTTCAAGTATTTGTGCTTTAATTCTTGACCGCATGTCGGGACCAATTTGGAAGAGTATGACTGTCTACAGTTGGAGCACTGCCTACAAGTCCTTCGTGAAAGCTCGTTCTGGCATAAGGAACTTTATTCAAGACGTAAGTCGAATACTTCTGGTTTTTAATTGATGGGTATAGCATTCATTTCAGATCATCGAGGGTAAACTCAAGGCTCTAAAAGGCGTTTCAGAGGAAAACCAAAACACATCACATGTCTTCATTGAGCGCGCAATTATGATCCACAAGCGGAGTGAGTTTTCTAACGACGACGTCGTCGACGAGACAACATTAATGGTGATGGCAGTAAGAACGAAATCTCTGTTCAGAGTGAGGATCATTCAACAAGTGACACTTTCTTTCAGGGCTATGAGACAACGGGCAGCACATTATACTCAACACTGATGATGCTCGCCATGCATCCACAGTTTCAGGAACAAGTCTACAATGAGATCTCTTCGGTGTTCGACTCGAAGGACTTCAACGTGACCTACGACGACTTAAAGAGCCTGGTGTACTTGGAGATGTGCATCGCCGAGACACTGCGTCTTACAGCTCCTGCTCCCATTATCGGGCGCAAGTGCGCAAAAGACGTGCGCATATCCGAAGACGTCACATTGCCCGCAGGCACCGAGACTTACGTCGATATTTTCAGTATTCACCGAGATGAGGATGTATGGGGGCCGACGGCGAAAACCTTCAATCCCGGTCACTTCTTACCTAGTCATCTAGATGGCAGACAGAAGTGCGCTTTCCTGCCATTTTCGAGGGGAAAAAGAAACTGTCTGGGTAGGTTTGGCTATCGATTGGAGATTCATGTTTGAAGTATCTTCGTTCGTAGGACGCCAATACGCAGAAATGTTCTTGAAAGTGGTGCTGGCACATACTCTTCGAAAATTTAAATTTTCTACAGAAACTCCTTTCGGGGAGATGGGTTTCGAGCCGTTAATATCCTTGAAGTATACGACTACACCTTGGCTGTCGGTTGAGAAGAGATAAGAGTTGATTGTTATATGTTGTAAATTTTTGTAAAAAGGTTAAAGAATTTACAACTGAATTGTTCACAATTGAATTGTCTCTTTTATTTTATACAGATTATTAATGGGGAAGGAGTCTTGAATGGAACTGTTTCTAATCTGAAATCTGTTTTGGATCTTCCAAGTTCTAATTTGACAATCTGCCTACGGAGCAAAGAGAAGTGGTGGGAAGAACTCTTCTCAGACTGGCCCCACGAAGTTATCAAAAATTATGCAGAACGGCGGCTCTTTTTCCATTTCCTTTCTTTGGTGGAATTCACTTGCAAAAACTCAATTTCTACTGTTCAGTTTTCCGGACGAACATCCAGATTGGTGTACGTCCATAAATTTGGGTGTAGTGAGAACCTCAAACGCCGAAGGTCCAGATTCGATTCTCTGCTGAGCACCTCGAATTTTTCACGGCACCACCTCTTTCGAGCTGTGGACAACAAAAAGTACTACATAGCTGTCTTAGGAGAAGCTTCTCAAAGATCGCCGTTCGGAGTCGAAAAAACTGAAGGTCCCTTCTTCTCGTTACAGAACAGTAGCGTGCACAACACGAGTAGTTGTTGAGCAAGCTAGGCTGTGGCGCTATCCAATTATAATTATGTCCACAAATCCGGTAGTCAATTAAAATAATCTTTTCGTTTGTCTCATACTGTATGGAACGGCACAACAGAGTTTTGGAACTTAGTTACGGCCCATAGAAGATGCTTTATAGTCTAGTTTTTGAGAGGCAGAAAATTCTAAATTCCAAACACAGAAATTCCAAAAGACTTACAAGCCTTAACTCCGAAAATCTCGCAAAATAAACCTAAAAGCCCAATATCATGAGACGTAATAAACCCTAAAATCAAAAACTTTAACAGTCTTGCGAATGAAGAAGGTAATGGAAGTTTGTATATTCTTATTCAGCACGTAATGAAAAGCCCAATGTGAATTAGAAAGAGAGTGTATGCCTGTCCGTTTGCATCCGGTGAATCAAAAAATCAGTACAACTTATTCAGTTGAATAAGAAATCAACTACGAAGCCATATATGTGCGAGCGAAACTTACATTTTCCCATTTTCTTTATTTTGCTATTATTGTGTTCTTCGAAGTTCAGCTCCAAACTTCACTTCGCTATTAACTTCAAGAGAAGAAATAAACACACAAATTATAAACCTTGACAGTTTTGCGAAGAATAAATGTGGTGTTAGTTTGTTGGAATTCATTACTTTATGGAAATACTACTGCGGCACAATAAGGGGAAAAGAATGTTCCAGAAAAATTATGCCTGCCTCCTTCACTCGGATGAACTTACACAATTCAGGGAAAACTAATAAATCAATGCAACTTATTCACTTGAAAAATAAATAAATAACGAAACCAGATATGTGTGAGCATAACTCGCACGTGCTCCGTATTTTTACATCTACTACATTGTGCTTTGAAGTTCTATTACAAACTTTGGGCATCATAGAACTACCATCGAGCAGTGATGCCAGCTTATAGGGAATTCCTCATTTTTATATTTTTGAAGGTAAAAAATGAAATGTGGTAAAAATGGGGGATGATTTAAGATCACAAGTCAAATAAATTAGAATGAATACTTATACACAGTTTATGTATGTATATATAAACGTATATACAGTTTTACGCCACACATAAAACTTAAATTGATTAAGGCACATGAGAGATTGCACGGTTCACTGCTTTCTACAAGTAAAACCATTCTAAGCTGCTTGCAGGCATGCACTCAGTGTACAACTCAATGACAGAAGATTAAAGTGGGAGTACAAATCAATTCTCTGTGGTCGCCGTGGAGTAGTGGGTAGAGTACGACGATCACACGCCGAAGGGTCTAGGTTCCACTCCCAGCTCAACATCAATTTTTCGAATTTTTCACGGCACCACCTCTTTCGAGTTGCTGACACCACTCAAAGAGTAACAACTGTCTAAGAAAGCTTCTCAAATTCTCAAAAACTGTAGGTCCCTTCTTCTCGTGAGAGAACAATAGCGCGCACAAAACGAGTAGTTGATGAACAAGCTAGGCCCTGGTTCCCCTTTGGACTGTAGCGCCAACAATTATTATTATTATTTAGAAACAATTCTGTACATGAATATGACTCGAAGTATTGTCCGGTTCCTTCTCGCTGGTAATTTTCAAATACCAATTTTCAAATACCTTCTTCCACATCTCGTTTGCATTTATAAAAAAAACTCGTAGCCGGAAGGAGCAAGGTCCATGAAGTGTGAATGTTTTTCTTTCGCATCTTTATAGATGACGGTGGAATGGCTTCACCAAGTTTTGGATAGTATCCAGTCACGATCCGGTTCAAGAATCACTTTCTTTGGAATCTTTCAAGATAGTTAATAATAATAATATTATAATAATAATTTTTGGCGCGACAGTCCACAGGGGAACCAGGGCCTAGCTTGCTCATCGACTACTCGTATTGTGCGCGCTACTGTTCTTTCACGAGTAGAAGGGACCTACAGCTTGTTGCCAACTTCGAACGGCAATGTATGAGAAGCTTTCTTAGACAGTTACTACTCTTTGAGTGTTATGTGTCAGCAGATTGAAAGAGGTGGTGCCGTGAAAAATTCGAGGTGTTCAGCCGGGAATCGTACCTAGACCCTTCGATACGAGACACGATCAAATGCTGTTGGGGAAGGTGGAGTTCCTTTGAAATTTGTAAAATGAATCCTCCCTATCATAATATATCACAAAACCCATATTATTAATCACTGTATTACTTCATCAACTTTTCCTGGATCATAGAAAATAGGCCGAGCTATACTTATCTCTAAACGACTAAATATATCCTCTCCTTCAGACCTTAGACCCGTCAGCATTCTATCGTGCTTATCAAAAGTCTTAGAGAAAATCATAGCAAAGCAGCTGATTGAACATCTATCTTGTAATAGCCTACTATATGAAGCACCATCTGGTTTTAGACCTAATCACAGTACTTCTACTGCCATGGTTAACATCGTAGAAGGTATTAGGGAAAACTATGACAAAAAACAGATTACACTTCTCTGCTTACTTGATATTTCTAAGGCCTTTGATAAAGTTAATCACAAGATACTTTGCTAGAAATTGAAAAATTTTTTTGAATTTAGTGATACAGCTGTATTATTTCAAGCTTCCTATCCGATAAGTTTCAAGGAGTTGTTATCGACCCCCTTAATTTTTCTGCTTTCTTACCAGTTTAAGTAGGTGTACCCTAAGGTTCAATCCTGGGACCTATTCTTTTCTCCAAGTTTATCAATAATTTTCCGTCTGTGTGAAATTATTCCATTGTCTTGTATGCTGATTATGTGCAATTTTGTTCAGCAAAATGTCCTGACAACGTAGGTGAATTGATAGTTTTAATTAATAAAGAGCTTTGCAATATCCACAGCTGGTCTAATGAAAATGGATAGCAATTGAATCCGAAGATGTCACAGGTAATTCCTGTTTCAAATTCGACTGTGTCCTTCGATAATTTGCCGAGTATTGACTGGGTGGTGATACACTCAAAGAAGTTAATACTGTTACCAGTTAAGGTTTTATTGTCAATGTTGTTTGGATACGACCACACACATTTCATAATTAGAAGAGTATATGGTTGTCCACGCAAGTTATGGGTGACCTCTAACTACACTCTACTTGATACACGAAAAAAACTTGTCCAAACCCTCATTCTTCCCTTAATTACTTATGCTGAAGTAGTATGCAGTAAAGTTAACTCAATATCTCAACGAAAACTACAGTTGGCATTTAATGATGCGGTCAAATATGCAGATGGACTACGAAGATTCCATTTCCAGATCATTTATCTCAGTACAGTAAAAGCTTACTTAGATACGAGAAATTTAATATTTCTGCATAAAATAATTGTAAACAAGTCTTCATCGTATCTTTAATAACAAACTTAATTTTGGTCGATCTATCAGAACATCAGAACACATACTCTTGTACCATCCCGTCATCTTTATTTAAATTCATCGCGTCTTTTTTACGTTCATTCTATGAAACTTTGGAGCTCTCTACCAAATCACATGAGAACAATTTCTAATGTCAAGCGCTTTAAACATGCCATTTTTCTAGACTTCTCTTCCCTTCCTTAAATCCCCTTCCCATACCCTTGTATTTTTTTTTGGACTTTTAGTTTTAAGTAATATGAAAAATTGTATAACTTTTTGAATTTTTCAAAACTTAGTACTATAAAAGACTCGTGTCTTATTGTTCCTTCACATTAATAATAAATTGAATTGAATTGAATTCGGCGTGTGAACCTCGCACTCTACTCACTACGCCACGGCGCACAGTGGGGCAGAAATGCCCGTTTGACGGCAATAATTATAAGCCCTTTAGTTGAGTTAACCAAAATATTTTTTTCTAAAGGATTTGGGTGTGCTGAATTCAAATCCGAAGTCAAAATAACTGTAACTGCTCAGGTTTCCGAAAGAACCGTTATAACATTTTAAAAATGGTACTTGTTTGGTAGTTTTTGCGAAGTGAGGGCTTGGATTTACAAAATAAAGTAAACAATCATGGAATTATCATTTTTAATTATTTTGCAGTCAATTTAAAATAAAATTATATAATAAATTAACAGTTTATTTACTTTTTAAATTAAAATTTTGGAAGAACAGTATAATTTTACTTTGACAATTTACAAAGTTGGAAAATCTGAAAATAAAATATTTTGTGTATCTGGGTTTTAAATAAAAATAAAATTTTTTATTTACATTTTCAAGATTTAATTTACAAATTTTTCTGAGTTTGAAAAGTAATCGCAGTCAATCTGATGTTGTTTGTTTAAATCGGGCTGCAAGAACATATCAATAGCTTCAGTATCAAATGGAACTTTTTTTGCAGGCTTCCTTACTCTCTGGTTTGTAATAAATGGATCTGAAGATATTAACATTCTATTCATAATATCTATAGGAGTGTCTTGTCTAGATGTTTTTCGACTAAAATTCTCTCATTTTAAAATCCTTATTGCTTGCTTACTGGTAACACACTCTGAGAAACTATTTCATGCCCATGTATCAATATCTTGTGAACTGAAGTTCTCATATAATACCAAGGATAAAGTAATACAAACAATCTCGCAGTTTCAAGGCAATAATTTTTAAATTTTGACACATCTATATTAAATCCGCTGGTTAAGCACTGCAAAATTATGTGAAATTTTTTTTTATCAGATTTACGTCTATACCTGTTATTTCGCTTGATTTGATTGCGTTTGCAGTTTGTGTTTGTTATTAAAAATGTCTCAACATCATCAATTCTTTTCTATAAAGTCCTAAGTTTACTATTCAAAAATATTTCAAAGAGCTCCAGTCTTCCGCAAGAAAAAAATTGCATTTTGACACCTTGAATATAATAATAATAGTTCAATATTTTCGACACTTACACTTGCACTTGTACTTGCACTTGCACTTTTGAAATTGTATCTATAATAATATGTGTAAAATAAGATTTAAAGTTAAGAAATTTTAACTACTGGTGTACGCTACGAGAAGGCTCTTCAGAATAACGGGCCGATATTATTTTGCGCAACTTAAAATAGGTTGCATTTCCGGTATTCGGATGTTTTTTTTATGACAAGATGCATTTTTATTATTATGTTGCTTATTACGTTTATGACTAATGTGATAAAGATGTTGTGCAATGAATATGAAGCGTCTACCTGACCATGGGAAGAAGTTATTAGCAAAATCAATAATGGTGAAATTATTCTAAACAGGGCTGTATATACTCGAAAAGTTTAGGCAAACATCGTTGACTTTTGACTTCGGTTTTCAGTACAGAAATGATTAAGCTAAAAAAATTAAGTTCAAATTTAGCTCGATGTTTGTCTATTCAAAAAGTACCGTTATTTAAAAACAACTTTAGGTTCTTGTAATCCGCCATTTTTTTTTTTGGCTAACGGTACTTTATTTGGTCGCCGTGGCGTAGTGGGTAGAGTGCGACGCTCACACGCCGAAGGGTCTAGGTTCAACACAAATTTTTCTAATATTTCACGGCACCACCTCTTTCGAGCTGCTGACAACACTCAATGAGTAATAACTGTCTAGGAAAGCTTCTCAAATTTCACCGTTCGGAGTAGGCAAAAAACTGTAGGTCACTTCTACTCGTGAGAGAACAGTAGCGCGCACAACACGTTGATGAGCAAGCTAGGCCCTGGTCCCCCTTTGGACTGTACCGCCAACAATTATTATTAACGGTACTTTATAGCCGAGTGAAAACTAATTGTATTCAAAGAACATATTCCAATTGATAAATTCAATCCAAAACATTTGTTACAAACACTTGTTTTTTAATGTACCAACTGAACAACGTTGTGTTAATTACTTTTGAATGAATGCAACTTCCCTATTCTTAGAACTTTGATGCCAAACGCTGAGTGATTAAGCCTCCACTTCTGCATCTTCAAACTCTCGCTCAGACGCCCTTTGCCTTCCACGCTAATATCACCTTTTTCGAAGCATCAAAACCAATCTGTTCATGAGTTATCGTTTAGGGCATAGATTTCTAAAAGCAGTCCATTACCTTTATGAACTTCTTTTCCAATTAAAAAGGAACATCAAAGCTCCTTACAAATGCTGTTTATTCAACAAATCCATTTTCTAACAGGCAAAAAGCTACGTTGTAGTCCAAAACAAACGCTTCTGCATATTCAATAAATGGATAATTGGTTCCAAGATCAGCTACAACTTGCAGGTGGCGTCATCTCTTGAAAACGAACGGTATTAATGCGTTTTCTCAATAGTTTCCCAACAGAAGAGTTTTACTTAAAAGTTTCGTACTTGAGTCAAGTTCTGGTTGATTAAACAAAATTAAAGATCCTATTCTTCAAATAATTAAAGGAAAACTTATATTGCACATGAGTAGGTTTTTCGTTTATTTGAATTTGATTTCAACCGTTTTCAGAAATAAAGTAAAATGAAAACCAACGCGCACTTGGCTTCTCTAAATCATAATCCACGTACAGTTCATTCCGACAAATGATTGTGATTATGATAAGTGATTATGTGGAGCAACCTTGTGAAAATCTTTAACGAGTTGATTTAGAAAACTCTCTTAGCTCAATGAACATCCCTGCGCTTAACGTCGGCTTCAGAGAAATCTCTTTTTAGTTCACTTTTTCTCTTGAGTTTCATTTAGCGCCTATTTTTCTTTTTAACACTCATGCAAAACACTCTTTCAAACGAGGAGTAAATAGACCTAGGCGCACGTATAGTATATTGGTGTAAGTGCAAACACAAAGTCCATTCGGACGTAAGAAGTGGAACCGGCTATGATGGTCCACTTTTTCTGGCATAGGTTCGACTTGATCGAACGCATGTATCCTACATATCAAAAATAAAAATGCAAACGCCTGATGTACGGAAATGTTGCAAATAATTAACATTCAAGACCACAATCGTTGCGTTGGAGTTTGGGAAACCCAACACCGTGCCCGAAACTCCAAGCAGTTCATCTGAAAGCCACGCGACTATACGCACATATTGCATACGCATTGTGTGACTGCATTTAAACAATTTTCACTGCATTCACCGCTTACATAAAACCCAGCCGTGTACATTTAATCAGGTTTTCGCTTGTCTTCTCTCATACCAGTTGCAGCAAGTGTGCGAACAAATTGCATTGCAGTAGGTTCGCGCTGCTATTCACATTTAAATCGAGTTATTTCTATCACAGTGCCATTTTTCGCATTCAAATCGTTATGCCGCCGTACACTTCGTGAGAATTTAATGCCAATCATGCGATTCATATAAATTAATCTTGCACTCAGGTCAGAAGCAATCTTGAGGTCTTGGAGTGCTAATCGGTAGTTCGTATCGCAATGTCTATCGTGGCGGAACTTTTGGCGCTCGTCGCGCTGTTTTGCGCGTACTTCTTGTGGTCCAGAAGGAGATTCTACATGTGCGCGCTGAAAATGAAAGGACCTTGGGGTTATCCTTTGCTCGGAATAGTGCATAAATTGCGTAAATTGGAAGGTAAATAAGAAAATACTTTAAATGTGTAGAAAGCAGTCACGAAATGCGACGTGCTTAAGGTGTTTAAATTGCTTTGTGAAACTGTGACTCAGTGAGTGAGATAGTCTTGATCGAAAGCGTAATTACAGTTCCGATAGAAATTAATTGACTGTGTCATGGCTTTTCTAACTTATAGTGTAAGAGGGCATCAATATACTGATTGAGCTCTTTCCACAAGGCTTTCCATTCGATCCAAAATGAAGGTGTATGCATGAAAAAAGTGGGTATTACTCCCTGCAGACAGTGGTCATCTTCCCCAAGCGAGTAGTGCAGTGCGGTTGACATTACTTACGGGCACACGAGATCAACGCAATTGTTGGATACAGTTGACGCGTGCTAAAGGAGTTATTTATCAACCCAAATCTGATCGGCTTAAGTCACATCACGTGCCGAAAGTAAAGGCGACCAGACGGAGAGGAGGAGAGACGCGATATTCCCTGGCCAAACACAGCCAATCTTCGTAGCTCTTGCGATTCGAAAACACTTTGTCATACGAGGGGCGTTCTCGAGGTGAAGCTGTGGTTATATACAGTGAACCAAAAAAAAAAATGTGACACTTATTACCTTTAAATTCAGCTGAAAATATCTCAGCCATTTTTTAATATATCAAAACGAAGTAAATTGCATATGAAACTGTAGTTTAATACGGTTTCAGTAATCCAAACATATTTATTGTTAATTTTTTAATTTTAGCAACTAAAGGCTTAAATAAAAAATAGTGCAAATTCATCGGCAAAAAAAAAACTGGGACAGTTACAAAAAATGAAACAATTATTTTTTTTGATATTTTGTGTGTTGTCCTTTTGCTTTTATAACTTCCTGCAATCTTCTGCTCATCGATCCGACCAGATTTTTTTGTTACAGCCGATGGAATTTTTTGCCATTCTTCATACAATGTTGTCCTTAACTCTTCTCTGGTGCGATCGAACTTCCTTTTCCAAAACTGCCCAAAGGTGCTCTATGGGATTAAGGTCAGGACTTTGGGGGGTATGTGGCAACACCTTCTTTAATTTCTAAATACACCAATCTTTTGTTATACCGGCAGTGTGCTTTGGATCATTATCATGCAACAGCATTACACCCGGCGGTAGTCATAATATTTCTTTGGTTTCAAGGTAACATGTTTTTAGGATATCGACGTATCCAAACTTTGTTAAATTTTCTTCAATTACATGAACAGAACCAACTCCGCTTGTTGCTATTGAACCCCAAACCTGTAACTGTAGAAGTGACATTTTTGGCATCCAAAGCAGTTCCGTCCCTCCACCACACAAAGCGTCGACCATCACTACCGAAAATGTTAAATTTTATTTCGTCACGAGATATTACTTGATTCCAGCACACATCCGTCTTCTGCACGTACTCCTTGGCATACTCCAGACGCTTTTCTATGTTTCTTTCTGATAAGACTGGCTTTTTGCGAGGTGTACGGGGTTTTAGATCATTTTATATGTAAAAAATTGCGCACTGTTTGCGGATGAACTTCTGAAAGTTTTTCTTTTTTCAAAGTTTTAGCAATTTTCACAACTGATTCTTTCGGGTTTCTATTTAATATATATAGTAATAATAATTGTTAGTGCGACAGTCCACAGGGAGACCAGGGCCTAACTTTCTCATCAACTACTCGTGTTGTGCGCACTACTGTTCTCTCACGAGTAGAAGGGACCTACAGTTTCTTGCCAACTCCGAACCGCGAAGTTTGAGAAGCTTTTTTAGATAGTTATTACTCTTTAAGTGTTGTCAGCAAATCGAAAGAGGTGGTGCCGTGAATTTCAAAAATTCAATGTGTTCGCACCTCGACCCATTCGGTGTGTGAGCGTCGCACTCTACCCAATACATCACGGCGGGAACCGGGTTTTTATTCACCACACTTAAAATTCTTCGGTTACTTTGATCCGTAGAAATTTTGGAAGGCCTTTCACTTAACGAAAGCTTTCCACTTCCTGAAGCAATGAAGAAAACCGTCATATTTAAAAGACCTTATAGTAAATTGAAAACTGTTGATTTAGGTAACCACTGAAGAAATTTTCCCGAATACTGTAATTTTGATCATAATAATCAATTATTTATTTTTTCAACAACAAAATTGAATTACGTAAATATGCAATTGTAAACAACTTGACAGAATAGCAGAGTTGATCTTTGATCAAAGATAAGGATATAAAAGCAACGGTACATTATTTCTGGTCTTGGAAAACAAGTGTCCGAGTTTTTTTTTTGGCCGATGAATTTGCACTATTTTTTATTTAAGCCTTTAGTTGATAAAATTAAAAATAATTAACAATAAATGTGTTTGGATTACTAAAACCATATTAAACTGCTGTTTCATATGCAATTTATTTCGTTTTAATATATTCAAAAATGGCTGAGATATTTTAAGCTCAATTTGAAGGTAATAAGTGTCCCAGTTTTTTGTTTTCGTTCACTGTATATAAATTGACTTATTTATCAAGTAATATTAGTATTTAAAATGTAAAATTGCATATAAATGTGATTATTAACTCGCGTTCTATCTCTAGTTAAACAGAATCATAATGGCAACTGAGACGATGATGGTGAAAATTGAGCATCGCGCTGTAATTAAATTTCTCACTAAGCAAGGACAAAGTCAAAAAAACTATACATGAAGAGATGGTGGCTGTTTACCAGGGCTCCGCGCCTTCATTATCAACTGTGCAAAAGTGGCCAAGTGAGTTCAAGAGAGGCAGAGAGAGCATTGAAGAGGACTCCTGCTCCGGTGCCCCGGCTACTGCTTGTACGGGAGTAAGAATCAAAGAAGTCGAAAAACTTGTTCTTGAGGATGCCTGAAGCTTTTAACTGATACCATTCGCACCATTCTTCATGACCATCTTAACCTTTCAAAGGTCAGTGCAAGGTGGGTGCCACGAATGCTCACAGCGCCTCAGAAAAAAGTGAGAATCGCATGCTGTAGAGAGCTTTTGGAGATGTGTAGTGAGAACGCGGACGGTGTTATGGATCGAATTGTTACTAAGGACGAAACATGGGTTCACCACTATGACCCTGAAAGCAAACAAGAGTCCATGCAGTGTCATAAAAAAGGAACAGACCCCCCCGAAAAAGTTCGAAGTCACTCCATCTGCAGGGAAGCTCAGGGTCACAGTTTTTTGAGACTCAAAGGGAATCTTGCTCATTGAGTACAAAAGAAAGAAAGAAAAGAAAAGAAAAAGAAAGAAAAGATGAAACCATCAACGCCACATCCCACGCTTCCACTTTGCATAATTTGCGGGAGGAAATTAAAAAGAAATAATAATAATTTAATAATTGTTGGCGCTACAGTCCAAAGGTGTACCAGGGCCTAGCTTGCTCTTCAACTGCTCGTGTTGTGAGCGCTACTGTTCTCTCACGAGTAGAAGGGACCTACAGTTTTATGCCAACACAGAACGGCAAAATTCGAGAAGCTTCCTTAGACAGTTATTACTCTTTGAGTGTTGTCAGCAGCTCGAAAGAGGTGGTGCCGTGAAATATTAGAAAAATTGGTGTTGAACTGGGAGTCGAACCTAGACCCTTCAGCGTGTGAGCGTCGCACTCTACCCACTACGCCACGTCGGCCACAGACTAAAAAGAAAAGACGGGGTAAACTCGCAGCGAATGTGCTACTTCTTCATGACAACGCTCCTTTTCACACGGCACGAGTTCCCAAGGCTGACCTCGGTCCTAGTGATTATTTCCTGCTTCCGGATTTGAAAAAATGTCTTCGTGGAAAAAGATTTTTGGATGATGAAGAACTCAAGTCGGCAGTAGATGGGCATTTTGTTTAAAGGGTTTTCTAAGGGCTTAAAAAGCCTTTTCTCAAGATGTAACAAATGCATTGATTTAAGGGGAGATTATAATGCAAAATAAAAACAATTTAAATTGAATTCGCGAGAGTATATTGAACGCCCTTAGTAACTATCCCACACTAGTTCGTTATTTCAAAATTCCATTTCTCATTTTCAGACATTCTCTACGTTTTGCCGCGCATCGCAAAGGAGTACAAACAAAAGTCGTACTTCACCTGGTTCGGACCATTTCCGGTTGTTTACACCATTGATCCTGAGCTAGCTGAGATGGTGTTGCAGTCACCCGATTGCCTCAATAAAACCTCCGTATATTCAGCCATTGATGACGCCGGCGGCAGTGGATTGTTGACAAGCAAATGTTGAAGAGAACAAAGCCATGGGGTCCACACTTAGACTGACAGTTCGTTTCTCTTTCAGCTGCCAGATGGAAGAAGCATCGAAAGCTCCTGAACCCATGCTTTGGCTATAAGGTGTTGCTGGAACTAATTCCGACATTCAATTGCTTCGCAAGGAAATTTTGTGGAGAAATAGATGAACACGCTTCTTGTGGAGAGGTGGACATTCATGAAATTGCCCTGAAAATTGGTTTGAAGTCTGCCATCAGTAAGGAACGGCCTTATTTATAAATATTTTGAATTTAAACTGACTTTGATTCGATTGCAGCAACGGCCATGGGAGAGCCGATCGAAGAAGACTCAAATGCAAAGGTTCTAGAATCGTTCGAGAGGTAAGTGCGCAGGAATTTTTTTTTCAAATCTGGGTTCTCGCTCCAGTTAGGTTGTTTTTCAAGTGTCTTTGAGTTCATAATCAGTCGGATGATGAAACCGTGGTTGCGAAGCCTTACAGTCTACAGTTGGACCAGCGCCTACAAGTCGTTCATGGAGGCCCGCGATTGCATTAGGTACTTCATTCAAGACGTAAGCGGGATGCTCTCAAGTGTAGTTCCATTTTAAGACATTTCTGTTCAGTTTGTCACAGCAAAGCTCAGCTCACTGGATACAAAGGGAAGTGAGAAGGATTCCCATGTTTTCATCAATCAAGTTATCAAACTTCACCAAGAAGGCGAGTTCAGTCTGGATGACGTTGTTTTTGAGACGAGCCTGATGGTGATAGCGGTAGGAATGTTCTTAAAGTTTGAGAACACTTAGTGGATAGACAAGATTGTTTCCAGGGTTACGAGACCACCGGCAGGACCATGTTTTCTACACTTCTTTTCCTGGCGATGAATCCCCAGCTTCAGGAGCGAGTCTTTGATGAGATATCAGCAGTCTTTGTGACGAAGGATTTCAACGTGTCGTCCGACGACTTGAAACAATTGGTGTACTTGGAAATGTGCATCAATGAGACGCTTCGTTTAACGCCCTCCATTCCGATTATTGGCCGAGTGTGTGACAAGGATTTGCCTATTTCAAAAGACGTCACCATACCAGCAGGAACCGAAATATACATCGATATCTTCAGCATTCACCGGGACGAGGACGTTTGGGGACCGGCAGCGAAGACGTTTAATCCCGACCATTTCCTGCCAAGCAACTTGGAGGACAAGCACAAATGTGCCTTTCTGCCATTTTCGAGGGGCAAACGAAACTGTCTGGGTGAGTTTCCCTTGATGTAGAATAAGGTCAGAATTATGAAAGAAACGAGATGTGTTTCCTTTTAGGATGGCAGTATTCCATGATGTTCATGAGGGTGATGCTGGCGCATGTTCTTCGCAATTTTAAGTTTTCGACAAATTTTCGGTTCGAAGACATTCAGTTCAAGGAGTGCATTTCACTCAAGTACGTGACAACGCCGCTATTAAAGGTTGAGAGGAGATAAAAGGGGTTGGGGATGAAGTTGCTAAAGTTCAGTGTATCAGAAATGACTAAAGTGCTCAAAATCTAAAAGTGGTTGCTTCTGAAAGCGCCACATCGAAGAAAACACATCTGGTGGCTGACGGTGTACAGCGACATGTACATTCATCAAGGTTTCAAATTGTTAGAGTGGGAAATAGAGATTCAATTACACATTAATGGTTTCGTTTTTCTTTTTCTTTTTCGTTCTCCATTGGTATTTGACACTAGAAATATACAGTTATGACTGAGAGCAAGCTTGTTGGGCTAAAATGGGTCTGGTGGTTAATTCGGACAAAACGAAGTACATACTGTCATCAAGGAAGGACACACAAAATCGACATCTCGTACAGAGCATCACACTAGGCAGCAGAAACTTCGACGTAGTCAGGGATTTCGTCTACCTCGGCACCGCGGTAAATAGGGACAAGAACACCAGTACTGAAATCGAACGCAGAATCACTCTTGCCAATCGTTGTTTCTTTGGGCTCAAGAGGTAATTAGGTAATAAGGCCCTCTCTGGAAGAACTAAGCTCGCTTTATATAACAGCTTGATCGTCCCATCCCTATTGGCGCGACAAACTGGACGATACTTAAAGTGGATGAGAGAGAAAAGGTATGCGTGCGATTGTTGGTCCATTTTGCGTTGATGGCATTTGGAGGAGAAGATTTAACGACGAACTCTATGGGCTGTACAGCGACATGCGCTTAGTCAAGCGTCTACGGATACAACGCTGAAGATGACTAGGCCATGTAGAGCGTATGGACACCACTGCTCTGGCCCGAAAAGTCTTCGAATTTGAGCTATTGGGATTTAGAAACAGAGGAAGGCCTAAGCTATAGTTGCGGACACAAGTGAAGAAGGAACTCAACCACTTGGAGTGTGCGACTGGAGGCTGTTTGCAACAGATCGAGCTGGCTGGTGAGGCACGTTGGTTGAGGCCCCGGTTCACCCCGGACTATAGCGCCACAAGAAGAAGAAAAAGTGTGCTTGTGGAGACGAGGCAAAGATCGTGCTGGCTGGAGAGGCACGTTGGTTGAGGCCCCGGTCCACCCCGGACTATAGTGCTACAAGAAGAAGAAGAAGAAGTGGGCTTGTGGAGACGATTGATCACGCTCAACAAGGCGAGCTGGCAACACTTTCTTCGCTAGAGCTCTTTTCAAGTAGATATACAGCCTCCTCGTGGCGCCCCCTGGAGGCCCATCACAACACTCGTTGTGTGGCAAACCAATGTATGCAGCGAACCACTCTGTCCGAGGATCAAATAATGGACCTAGCCTACCAGTCTGCGTATTGTGTGGTGTTCACTTTCTCACCACTTCATAGTTCAGAAACAACGACATGCATCGAATATGGACGGAGGGTCTCTGCAAATGGTGTAAGGACAAAGATTTTTTTCCAATGTGACAGACTACGTTCAGCCGAAGAACTTGCAAAGGCCCTGGACGACTATAAATCAGACATCACCACCATCCGTGAGGTGCGATGGAATGGGTCGAGCAAAAGAACGACAAAGAGCTGCGCAATCTATTTCAGAGATTTTTACAGAGAAAGAGGCATTGCTTTTACAGATGCGAATTCGTTGTTCGAGGCAGGCTGAGGCAGAAAGTCTAAAGCTACTATATGAGCGAAGTCCTCATGACAATCCGCATTAAGGCTAAATTTGGGAAAATCAGCCTGATCTATCGGATTTTACATCAGGACTCTTAAAAAAAATATTCCATCGATGACCCAGCTATGGTACCATGATCGTTTCAGGAAACACAGATTGGACGACATCACGTTTAGACTCTTGCTGTTAGACTTCGCCTCGGTGCAGAAGTTTTCTGTTGTTAGCCCACCTCAACATCCATAAAGAACCTGGCTATCCTCTGTTCAATTAATCACCAGTCAGACTGTTCACGTTGCGATCGACGTCAGACAATATTCTAGATGTTCAAAACTTCAGTGGTGCAGACATCGGCTTAGATCATTTTCTTGTTGTAGCCTATACAAAACCCCAAATATGGAGACAGCAATGCCAAGGAGAGGAATGGAAATGTTGTCAAGAAGCCATTAACGAAGCTGTAACTGATGTGCTGGGTTTCACGTGGCCACCCAGAAGGAACCCACGGTTTGACAACTTGTGCGGCTTAGCACATCCAGCCAAACAAGACACCTATAAGACAACGCTGCATCAAACCACGAGGTCTGTTCGTGAGTTCTACGAAAAAAGATTTAGGAAAGGGAACTGGCTTCTCAGAAGGAAAAAGAAAAAGTATGAAAAGCGCGTGGTATGGCAGGAATGAAGTCTCCGGTGGGAGCAAAGTGCGGACATCATCGCTCGTGCTAACAGATGAAGCCATCAAGTATGCTGTCGCGTCTTTTGATGGCTTCAAGTCGCCGGGTACCGATGACATATATGCAGCACTGTTGCAAAAAGGCCCTGAAATTAATTTTCACTCCCAGCCTTGCGCTGGAATATATTCCAAGTAGCCGACGTACAGTTATTATTCTCTCGCCAAACATGTCAGGCTTATCAGTCTCACTTCCTTCATGCTTGGAGAGGCTGGTCGAACTGCATCTGCGAAAAAATGCTTTACGATCACACCCACTATCTCAGATGCAACATGCTGAGGCGGAGTGTGAACAGTTTTTAATGTCGGGGGCTAAAAGAGGCTGCTCCCAAGGCGGCGTCCTGTCACCTCTCCTATGGTGCATGCTGGTCGATTCTTTGTTTTTCGCTTCGAATAGTTCCATCACCTACGCCCAGGCTTATGGAGATGATGCAGCCGTACTGGTTACCTGACCATGCCTTGCGGCCGTCAGTGCAAGCGGGCAGGCGGCTCTTGACATGATAAATGGTGTAGTAGGAATGGGCTTTGAGTCAACCCTCTTATAACTGAGGTTATTCTCTTGACGAAAAGGAGGAATCTAATGGGTCTGACTCAACTAGTACTTAAAAGTGTTCCTATTCCACTTTCCACTGAAGCCAAATATCTAGGTGTTATCCTGGACAGTACACTTCTTTGGAAAGTCACAATGAGACAAAAATCTCCAAGGCGCTGTCAGTCTTCTGGCAGGGTAAGGGAGTTTTGGCAAAACCTGGGGCCCATCACCCATTCGTTTGGATCTACGCGGCAATGATAAGACCACTTCTCTCATATGCATCAATCGTTCGGTGGAACAAGCTTTCGCGCAAATACGAGACTGCTACGAGAACAGTTTGCCTCGGCTGCACAGGGGAATACCGCAGCACGCCTGGCTCTGCTCTTGATGCACTAATCAATCTCCCTCCCCTTGACCTCCACATCATGGGAAGTACACTCAAGGCCATCTTTCGATTAAGAAGAAATGGTCTTTGGTTCCACTCGCACTGGAGCTTTGATGATCTCGCACACAGCATCTCCTATGACAGCCTCATGGACATGCCGTCTGATGCGAGGTCACCAATAATTCTTATAGAAAGACGACTTTCCCCGTGTCCTGGACTGGCTGTGGCTAGAAACTGAACCGGGATAGGAATGTAGTTGGATTTTCACGGACGGCTCCAAGACAACGGAGGGTTCTGGAGCTGGGGCCTTCATGGAAAACGACAACATCAGACTTCACGCCTCTCTAGGTAATTTCGCGTCGATTTTCCAGGCGGAAGCCTTCGCGATCCCATTGGCCACCAACTATATTGTGAAGAATAGGTGGAAGGGAAGAAGTATCTACGTCTGCAGCGACAGTCAAGCTGTGCTCAAGGCCTTACTCAACCCTTTAATCAAGATAGTTCAAGAATGCAAGTCTTCCCTTAATTTGGTCGGCAGGCTGAATTCGCTGAGACTTGTCTGGGTCTCGGGTCATAACGAGATCCTGGGAAACGAAACTGCCGATAAACTAGCTAGGCTAGGTTCAGCAGTGGCTTTCGTAGGGCCCGAGCCCACCTTGGGATTACACGCGTCTCTGGCCAGGGCCTGAGTCGATGGTTGGCACAACCAGAGATGACGTGACTCTCCAGGATGCAGGGTGACCAAGAGTATGCTCCCAAACGTCAGCAAGAAATTCGCGTCTTTTCTGCTATCTCTATACAGACACGAGTGCAGACGACTTATCGGCGCACTAACGGAACACTTTATCTTCGCTAAGCCCCTAAGTCGGCTTGAAATTAGTGATGTCACACTCTGCGACGTCTGTGGATAAGGTGAAGACACTTCAGAGCACTTTCTCTGTCAGTGTTCCACCTTTGCTTGTATCAGATTGCGGCTGTTTGTCGCTGACTTGGTGGGAACTGAAATCCTAAGTTCCATATCACAGAAGCGCCTCCCGGTCTTTGTTCGGAAAACCAAGAATTTACATTCAATGAAGGTTACTACCTGGTAGTACAATGAACCAGTATTTGCCTCTGAGCGCTCCAGTGCAGTATATCCGAACCTCCAAAAAAAAAGAGTGCGGACAGAAGCCTGCCATGGCCAAATTGGACAACTAACAGAAGAATCCGAGGCTGAGATTGTATGTCAACTTGGGCACTAGCGAGGGTAATGTTGGCAGCTCGTCTTAACTAAAACGATAGCACGTTTAAGCTTTCATTGGGTTTCTGCACCTAATTGTCAGGACAAAGGACAAAGGAAAAGGACTCACGTTGACACACTTGCAGTCGCAGTGCCGTCTTACCAAGGTAGAGGTAAAATTTCCAAGTCCTTCAATTGAAGACATTCTAAAATACACATCACAAAGAATGAAGATCAAAAACAGTTCTTTGAACAATTTTTTTTAATTTGCAAAAGGATCAAGAAACAATTAAAACGCACAGGCCACGAGGTCACTCTCAATTCAATTCTTTCCTTCTGTTGGGTAAACAACTAAACTAAATATTGTAACAGTCTGAAACCTCTTATTCTCTCCTGTGGACGACAAGCTTTGGCGTAGTCAAGTACCTCAACGACATGTACTGCATGCACCTCAGGTCCTCGAAGCGGAACGTAGTGGTGAACCGGTATTTCCGAATGATTTGTGCCAACATCACCCTCAGGAACATCCCAGCGTACTGCCAGCCTTAAAATGAAAAAATTACTCATAGAACCAATCTCATGCGTCTGCTCCATAGCCAAACTCACCCAAACAGTTGCGCTTGCCCTTCGAGAATGGCATGTAGGCGCACTTGTGCTTGCCCTCCAGGTTGCTGGGCAGGAAGTGGTCCGGGTTGTAGGTCAATGCTGTGGGTCCCCAAATGTCGGGATCCCGGTGAATGTTGAAGATGTCGATGTAAATTTCGCCGCCTGCTGGAATTGTGATGTCCTCTGAAATGCGTATGTCCTTGTCGCACTTGCGGCCAATCATAGGAATGGATGGTGTGAGGCGTAGCGTCTCGTTAATGCACATCTCCAAATACACCAGTTTCTTGAAGTGGTCGTAGGTCACGTCAAACTCCTTCTCCGCGTAGAGAGTTGAGACCTCGTCGTAGACACGCTCTTGGATTTGGGGATTCATTGCCCAGAACAGGAGGGTCGTGTACAAGGTGTTTGCCGATGTTTCGTAGGCCTGTAAATATACGCAGTCCTTCGTGTGTCGTACGTGTGACGCACATACTTGAGGGGGCAGTTCTTACCGCAATCACCATTATGTTGCACTCGTGAATGATTTCCTGCATTGTGAACTCCTTTTCCATGTACATCTTGATTGCCTGGTCGATGAAGAAAAGCTGGGTCCTCTCCGATTCCTGCACGAGTTTGGCGTTGGTGGCATCCGCCTCGAGCACCTTGATTTTCTGCTTGACGAGCTGCAAGACATCTCTCACAAATGACAGACTTTTTCAAGACTTTTTTGACTGTGACTTACTTCTCTGATGAAACCCTCAATGAGCTCGCGGGAGTCTATAAAAGTCTTGTATGAGCTGGTCAGCTTGTAGATCGCATCATAGGTTAGCCACGGCTGCAAGGTGCGAATCACAACGAGCTCTAAAATGCTTCAATGAGAGGTATAAGTGAGGACTTCTGCCAAAACTCGAAAAACGAAACTTACGTCTCAAACGAATCGATGACCTTGTTTGAGTTCTCACTCTCCTCGAGATTGACTCCCATCGTAATGGCTGCAAAGCAAAAAACACAATCGATCACGGCTTCGATTCACGAACTCAATCCTTACCAAATGATGCCTTCAGTCCCATTTTGAGTGCCAGCGTCTTAACGTCAGACTCACCCTGCCCCACGAAATTGTCGATCTTTCCGCAGAGCTCACGCGCGAAATTGTTGAAGGTCGGAAAAAGTCCCAGGAGGACTTTGTACGTGAAGCACGGACTCAAGAGTTTTCGGTGCTGGCTCCATTTCGGATCTGAAAATGTACACAATAGCTTAGGTGTGCAGTGGTTTCGAAATTTGGGGCCTGTGCCAACTTGTGCTTGTGAGAAGGCCGCTGCCAGCTGCAATATCGATTGCCTTGTAAGCCTGGTTCTTGTTTAAACAATCCGGTGACTGGAGGATTATGTCGGCAACTTTTGGATCCATTGTGTAAATGAGTGGGAAAGGACCCAGCCAGGTGAAATATGTTTTCCGTTTGTATTTCTTTGTGTAGGCCGGAAGGACGTAAAGGAGATCTGAAAAGGAAAAGGGAGAGTAACAAAATAATGGAGATGGAAGCTCCTTCTAATCTGACATCAGAACCCTTCCCTGAACAGAGGGCTGATGGATTACTTTACGAATGGATGAATACTTATTCGTGGTGTTTGACATTCAATTACTCAGAAGTTGAGTGTTTGTGGCGCCCAGTTGTGGATACCGGTCTAGGAAAGTGGTAATATTCGGACTGGGATCCAAGAGTCTAATTCAACAGAGGATGCCACCTGGACGCGCTTGATACGACGAATCTTTGGGTGGTTTTATGTAGCTCTTCAAAATCAGTGGAATTGTTCGGCTTACATTTGTAACCCGGCAGATTTAAAAAATTCATTTGATGTAGAAAATGGTCTCCTCAGCAAGGACTGAAACAGGTTTTTTAGTTGCCATTTAGATTTGCTGTTTGGTATCATGTTTGATTTGGATATTTCTTCTAATCTTGATTGCGCATGAAGACAGGGCTATGCTATAGGAATTCTTATCCCATTTTTTAATGTTGATTAAATTAAGAGGGTCGAGCGACACGTACAGCCCAGCACCAGATGCACGATCTTGCATCAGTTCGTTAAGTGGAAAGCTGTGCAATATTTGTTAATAATAATAATAATAATTGCATGGCGCAGTAGTCCCCAGAGGGACCAGAGCCTAGCTTGTTCATCAACTAGTCGCGTTGCGTGCGCTACTGTTCTTTCACGAGTATAAGGGACCTACAGTTCCTTGCCGACTCTGAACCTCGAAGCTTGAGAAGCTTTTTCTTAGACAATTATTAATCTTTGAGTGTTGTCAGCAGCTCGAAAGAGGTGGTGCCGTGAAAATTCTATGTGTTCAACCGGGCATCGAACCTGTTAGTGTCGCACTCTACCCACTACGCCACGGCGGCCACAATTGTTGTTGTTGTTGTTGTTGTATAAGAAGTGTAGCTCAAAGTTTAAGATTAGTCAAGGAGTTCACATATTTTTGATGAGTGCCGAAATCATTCGACAAATCAATTGCTTGATACGAAGGTTGCCTTTTACATTTCGTGATTGGCCAAGTCTAGTATTGCAATCTGGCAACTGCCAGCTCTATCGTAAAGTTCGACATTTTGGAGGTGACGTACTCTAAACGCTTTGACATACGAGCACTATTTGTGTTGTTTACACTAACTTGAAAGATTCATTTCGCCCAAAAAAATTCAATTAAATTGTGAAAATTTTTGTGCGATTATTTTTTACAACTTTCGACGTGGATTAACTCAACAACAGCGAGCTCCCACACATCGGCTCAAACAACTGCATTTTTGAGCACTCAATTGAGTGCCAAGTCAGGAGTACACGGCGGATGACTCATCAAGTAGTTGATGAGCAAGCTCGGACCTGGTCCCCCTGTGGACTTAGCGCCAACAATTTTAATTATATTATAAATTAAGGTCTTACCCCACCCATGGTGTTCTCAAGGCTCTGCTTCTTTTAACTATCAGCTTTTTTTAAAAGGATCCAAAACAATTGTAGAGTTCATTGCTTGTGAAGAAATCGAAGAATTACTGAATGATTGGATCGAATTCACAGGGATTTGGAGACAAAGAACAAATTTTCATTGAGTATACACTGAGCGGTAATTTTTTAACGTCTTCCTTTTGTAGTGATACAGTCCAGGTTAGACCTAGGTCACCCGTAAAAAATTTAAAAGAATGGACCGTACTCCCAAGATTTCGCTTCATCTGAGAATATAATTTCGTGCCGAAATTCTGGAGAGTGTTTTATGATTTGTCTTGGCCACTACATTTTTTACTTGGTTTACAGGATCTAAGACCCATTTCAGAAATCATTCTTCTATCTGTTTCTGTATGCACTTCGGTTTTGTTAAATTCTTTAAGTTCAATGCTTATGGACATTGCAAAAAAGGATTCTTGCTCTTCCTTTCGTTTAGTTCCCATTTACAGTCGTGTGCATATTAATTGGGAAAAAAATTTTTCTTATTTTTTTGATAGTAGTACGTTCTTTTTGTTTCAAATATTTTTGTATGGTTAAGTAGGTATGGATTATATGCTCTATTTTGAATGTTTTTGTTAGTCGTTTAAATTAATATGGCTGTTCTAAGAGGTAAGTTGCTGTTTTTAAAGGGAAAAAAATTAACTCATACAATTTCAAACATTATTTGTCAAAACTTCATTATCATGAATGTTCCAAAAGAAAAGAGGGCACAAGTCATTGCGAAACGCACACACGCTTGCAAAGCCATCCAAGAGTTTTCAGCTGACGTTGTAGTTTCAAAATCGAGTGTTTCAAGGATTATCGCTCAACACAAGGTCACTGGATCAATTGAATCCAATCGGAAGGGTCATTGCGGGCGGAAACGCAAAACAACAAAACATGACGATAAGATTTTGATAAGAAATAGTGTAATCAACCCTGGCATGATAAGTTTTGACAAAGCGAGTGGACATAAGCTTGCGTTCTGGTAGATGCGTCTAAGGTCCGTAGGCGAAAAAGCAGCTATTGACCGAAAAAATGAGGCAGAAGCGACTAAATTGGGCTAAGCAACCTAAGGAATAGACAGTGGAGAATTGGAATAAAGTTGTTTTCTAGGACGAAAGTTACTTATAGGCCCAAGGATACCGGGTAAGTGTCATGAGAAAAAGTTTGAAAGAGAAACTCCGACCCGGCCATATCGTTCAAGCAACAAAACACCCTCCCAAAGTCACGTTTTGGGGCTGTTTTACATTTGAAGACCCGGGAAGTCTTAAACCAATAGAAGGGATGATGAACAGTTTTAACTAAATGGCTGCATTCAATTATTCAGAGGAGACGTTCCGTAGCAAATTTAATTTTCCAACAGGATCTTGCTTAACTTAAAAAAAAACTTAAAAAAACCCACATTTTGCAAAGCACAAAATTTATTTTCTGGATTGGAATCTGTGGGCAATTGCCAAAGTAAAGCTCAGGAAGAGAGACATCATCACAAAACCTTAGCTGATTTCGTCCATTATTGATATTTGGTTTCATGACCAAGAAATAAAAAATATATGCGAACCACTTGTTTCATCAACGCCAAAAAGAGTCAACGCACTTCTAAAGCCAAGGGAGTCCATATAGAACATGAAAACTGACCCTCATTATTTTTTTCTAGTTTTAATTAAAAATAAAAATGTATTGAAAAATAAATTGAACATTTTGTTTGTTCTAATTAATCTGCACACGACCGTATCTCTTGCCAAGGTTTTCAATTGTCGGTCAGATTTTGGCTTTGATTCAATTCGTCCTTCACATCCAAAGAGGTCTATGGTTCACTGAGCGACTTCTTGATCTCTGCTTCGCAGCCTTTTTTGACGAACAAGTCAATAATTTGTGGTTGTTGGTCGTCGTTTTTAAAATTAAATTTGGTTTGGAGTTAAGAGAGTTTTTCGGCAAAATTCCCTCACAGTACGCAGACTTTTGTGGAGCATTGTAACTGACCTTATGAAAGGCTTATAAGTTCACCCTTAAGTTATTGTTACGAGAGTGGAACTCGTCAATGTATGCTATTAGTTCCAGTGTTAAAGGAGTTTAAGGCTCAAAGCTCAAAATAGCCAAATGACACCATCCTGACTTGACGTGGCCTACGTGGCGTAGTGGGTAGAGTG
This sequence comes from Eristalinus aeneus, assembly GCA_955652365.1. Classification (NCBI taxonomy): domain Eukaryota; kingdom Metazoa; phylum Arthropoda; class Insecta; order Diptera; family Syrphidae; genus Eristalinus; species Eristalinus aeneus. The sequence continues at coordinate 4,666,124 of OY019130.1, read as the reverse complement.
CGACGCTGACACGCCGAAGGGTCTAGGTTCGATTCCCGGCTAAACGACTCGAATTTTTCACGGCAACACCACTTTCGAGCTGCTGACAACACTCAAAGAGTAATAACTATCTAAGAAACAGCTTCTCAAACTTTGCCGTTCGGAGTCGGCAAAAACTGAAGGTCCCTTCTACTCGTCAAAGAACAGTAGCGCGCACAACCCGATTAGTTGATGAGCAAGCTAGGCCCTGGTCCCCCTGTGGACTGTCGCGCCAACAATTATCAGCAGTGTGACTTCTAGCATGTTTAATTTCAGATTACATTGTGTTTAACATTCAATTTTCAGATTGTTTATTGAAATCGCTTTGCAAAAGAATCTAAAGACCGCTCTCACTGTACAACTAATTATTTTGCAATACACTGAAACTCTGTCCTCAAAAAATCTCTGCAAATCAACTTAACAGAAAAAGTCCTGGTACAATTATCCACTACACATCGAAATAAATGAATTAGATGGCGACACAACGCAGACGCTCACATACCCACCGCACACTCACACTCACATCCCCACCAGTCTCCAATCGTCTGAATTCCAAAGGACATCACTATGAATTTGCAAGCTCATCCAGGCAAATGAAAATTTCACATTCCAACACTTCTGACACAAATTTACAAACTTTACCTTCCATCTTATAGATCTGATGGACAATTCCAATGAAGGGATAGCCCCACGGACCCTTCATTTTCATCGCGCACCAATACAGCCTTCTCCGCGTCCACAGAATGTACAACCAAGCGGCCACTACACCGGCCATAAGTATCGTCCCGACAATCATTTTGAAACCGAATTGACACGAACGGTTGATAACACAGAGACTTTGCGAAATGAATCTCCACGCAACAGCCTCACAGAATTTATAGAAGAAATTGACACAGGTTCTGGTCGTGTTCTGCGTGCAGGCGTGTGCTGGGTGGGGGGCATTAATCCGCCGCTGATCGATGGACATTTTTTCAGTCGTCAGAAATAATTATTACCGCAATTATTGTAAGTTAACAGCCAGACAGCGGCTCTGTTATCCACAAACGCTGCATCGCCGGTTCGAGTTGGGTGGCTGGACGGCAAAACGCTTCCACCTCGTTCCACTGCTGCTCGGACGTTGTTCCAGCGATTATCACTGACCAAGAGCAGTAGCTGATTTGTTATCTTTTTCACTGAGAATCGATTGTTTGTAAGAAACGTGTTGTCGTCGGTCATGGCGTTTGCCAGGGCTGTGATTTTGCAAAAGATGTTGAACTTGACTTCGGGCATCTGGATCTTGGCCTTAAACACGAGTCAGAATGCGTTGACAATGTACATGCATTGCAGCGAGCATATCGGGGTTAGTGTTATGCAGCAGCAAACTGTTCGGGCAAGGTAAGAATTACGTCGCGATCGGGTGTTGGCTTGCGTACGGGGGAACGTTGAAATTCAAGACTGTTTTCTATACTAAGTGTTAATTAAAGTTAATTAGCTGCTTAGGATAATTTGTTCCATTCGGCTTTAACATGTATGTGACACATGTTCATCTGTACTGCTGAAAACACTGCTTTGGAACAATATACATTCACAATTAAAAATCGTTTGAAGCTCTACTCTCCATATTGAATTATCTACTCTTCGCATCACGCGTTGATCAGATTGGATCATGCATATGTACATGGTGTCATCGGCGAGTGACGCATAACACCGCAATAGAACAGCAATGACTTTAAGGCCACTAAAGACCTCACTTACCTAGGCTACACGATAAATAAAGACAACAACATAGAATCCATCTTGCCTATCAGTGTTTCTTTGCGAGCGAAAGGCGAAAAGAACCAAGCCAGCTATGTTCAACAGCTGCCAATTTTTTGTTCTACTATTTGGCATTGGAAGCTGAACATAATATGAAGCGGCTAAGGATTTGAGGGAGAACTTGTTGTTGGCATAGAGGACATTTGATGATTTAGTCCTTCGGCATGCTCCTAAGGGTACAGCGCTTAGGACGGTTAGACCGCCATCACAGCCCGAAAAATCTTCAAAATTGCAGCAGAATATGTTCACGTCTAAGACCAAGAAACAGCTTAATCAATTTGGTGTCCGAATTTAGAGCCAGGTGATGAGAGAATGAGCTAGAGAGAGTAGAATACTGTCTGATGGCATATCTCATCGAAAAATTTAACCAATCTTTGCTCAATGTAGGGGAAAGCAAGATCGTTGCGTTTGATATTTCAAAAGCTTTTGACAGAGCTTGGCATCAGGCTCTCTTGTCGAAAATGCGTGCTTTTGGCGTCGATAAAATTCTTTTTCAATGGATTAGAAATTACCTTCCTTTCAATACAAGTAGGGTCCAAGTCTAATGTTCACCATATTAACGCTGGTGTTCCCCAGGGCTCTGTTTTGTCTCCGACACTCTTCCTCATTTTTGTAAATGATCTCCTGTCTATCCAAGTCGCTAATTCGCTGATGATAGTATTCATATTCGGCTCGGCTCAAGCCTCCTCTTCGCCTATAGACTTGGAACGGCAGCGAATGTTAAGCCCATTAAATTCCGATCTTGACAGCATAATTGATTGGGGTAAAAGGAATAGAGTGGAATTTAATGCTTCCATTGCTTCCATTGGTCCGAAGGTTCTTGGACGGATATTATGTGAGGTTTTGTCTTCACTATGGAAAATCTACCGCATAGGACTGCAGTGAAATCCATAAAAAGATGGTGCTTGGTCTGGGTGTGACTCAGAAGGTTGGTTTGGGTCCACGGTTCTTGGTCTCTACATGAGGGAAGACTTTCCGTCTCTTAGTTTCGAGATCTGGGTTATTGATAACCATCTGTGGTATTTTTGAGTTCCCCAATGATCCAGCAGAAGCAACGCCAAAATTGTAAGCTTCCAGGGAGGGCAGCATTTTCGGCATAAAAAGGATTGCTACGTGGAGCACTCCACCATTAAGACTTCGCTTTCCAAAGAACAGCTCTCCACTTGGAAGAAAGAATTTTCTTCTTCAGAAATTCCCCTGCATCGGTCAAACTGTCGCCTTTGCCAGATTTCCTGATTCGCAGTAGCTGGGAGGAGATAGCAGACTTCTTGTAGGACCGCAGTTCTCGCCTTTTGCGTGCCGCAGATTTTTGGCTATATTCGGGTACTCCTACACTAGTCAATATCCATCCATCAGAAACATAGGTCTCACCGATATCATTCGGGTTTTCTTGCGATTGGATAGTCACTACCAGGGGTGTCCGCAGATGCTTTCTGTTCTTTCTATTGGAGTTAGAAAAATTGAGCCAGAAAAGTGGCGCCAGAAAAATGGAGCCGAAAAAATGGAGCCAGTAAAATGGAGCCAGTAGAATGGAAACAGAAAACTCCAGCCAGAAAAACGGGGCCAACCAAATGAAGCCAGAAAAATCTAGCCAGAAAAATGGAGCCAGAAAAGTGACGCCAGAAAAATGGAGCCAAAAAAATGGAGCCAGTAAAATGAAGCTAGTAGAATGGAAACAGAAAACTCCAGCCAGAAAAACGGGGCCAACCAAATGGTGCCAGATAGATATAGCCAGAAAAATGGAGCCAGACAACTGGAGCCAGAAAAATGGAGTCAGAAAAATGGAGTCAGAAAAATAGAGCTAGAAAAATGGAGCCAGAAAAGGGGCGCTAGAAAAAAGGAGTCAGAAAAGTGGCGCCAGAAAAATGGAGCCAAAGAAATGGAGCCAGTAAAATGGAGCCAGAAAAATAGAGCCAGAAAAGTGGAGCCAGAAAAGTGGTGCTAGAAAAATGGAGCCAGAAAAGTGGCGACAGAAAAATGGAGCCAGAAAAGTAGCGCCAGAAAAATGGAGCCAGGATTAGTTTCAAAAAACTGACTAGCTTCAGTTGGTAAGACCTTTGTTGACCTGTTTCTTTTTATCGTCGCCTCAAAAGTGGTGCAGCTTCCAACACTTGCGCTTTTGACCACTTTTGAGTTCTTTTTGCATAGCTCTTTTGCCTCCTTTTCTCCCTTTTTCTCCAGCTTTATATCAGGGAAACCGCTTCATTTCATCCTTTTGGACCTTTCAAAATAATGCTCAGGCAAGAATACTGCTCATGAGAATGGAGATAAGGCATGCCTCTTCGGCATTTTTTCACTTTTTTCAACAAATCCTACTGAAACCATCGTAGAGTGAGTAACAGAAATCAGCGTTGCTTCAAGCCGATGGTGCGAGAGTTATGGTAAACGCTTCTTCAGGTCGAGAAGACAAGCAGCAACAGCCTTCTGTTTTATCAACATACTTGACTTTATTTAACAAGTCCAAAGACAAGTGTCACCTGGGTACTTTCTACCCGAGGATCTTTCACTATAAAGCCTTTCAGCGGCGGCAAGACCGCAAGACCGAAACGATAGCCTAAAATTATTCTTCGTTCTTAGAGCGTCTTCTTTTAGACACTAAACTGTGGAACGTGAACATAGTAAAGACGTTCTCCCCCACCACTCCAAGGCAAATCTAAGTAATTTCCTTTAATCACTCTTAAATACCCCCATAATTGAGCAAAAGAAAGTTCGCACAAGGTCCAGGGAAAAATGCAAATCTGATTACCACGCAATCAAACGCAGAATTCCAATCGACTCGGCTATTCAATTCACCGTTCTCGAGTATTGTTTTTTCCCTTCGAAGCACGCCTCTAAAAAATGTGGTCTAAAAGTCAAATCAAACACAAACATATGTTGATGACATGATTATGGTTAACTAAATTGCAAGCACAGACACACGGCTATATAATTGTCGATTGCATTTAGATGAAGTGTATCAGTGCACAGCAAAAAGTTGAAGTGAGGGCAAGTGGCAAGAAGTGGAGGCTGCATACGCCGTTCCCTCCAATGACTATGGTTTGCGGATAATTACTCTTGGGACGGGGACAAGCTCTCGACAAGGCACCAGGCGATAAATATAGTTCCACATCTGATTATCAGACTGACTGTAAGAAGGCATAAGTCTACCGAAACAGAAACATAAATTGCTTGAGAAGTTTGGGGGAAGAAGTTTTCAATTGTTTCTTGTTTTAATGAACGGGTTGACTTGGTTTCACGGAGACTTTTTTCAGCTCTTCTTGAAGTACATCTGAGGCTTCCCAGCGTCGACTGACTGGAAAAAAAAATTAATTAAGTGATTCTTCAAGCATCAGAGTTGTAGAACGGTGCTGTGCTCGTTTAGGCCGCCCGATGAAAGAGCACCGATGATTGAGCTGCAACGTACATAAGTATAGACTTTTGACAGAGTTAAAGGTAGGCGATTATTTTTCTTCGAAGTTGGGGCACTTGATCGCTCAGACTCAAAAACTAATTGAATCATAATGCAGAGAAATACTCACAGTCAAAAACTGGTCCATTGCACTATCAGGCTGAATAATAATTGTTGGCGCGACAGTCCACACGGGGACAAGGGCCTAGCTTCTTCATCAATGACTTATGTTGTGCGCGCTACTGTTCTCTCACGAGTAGAAGGTACCTACAGTTTTTTGCCGACTCCGAACGGCGATGTTTAAGAAGCTTTCTTAGACAGTTATTACTCTGTCAGCATCTCGAAAGAGGTGGTGCCGTGAAAAATTCAGGAATCGAACCTAGACCCTTCGGCGTGTGAACGTTGCACTCTACCCACTACGCCACGGCGGCCACACTATCAGGCACAAACCTACTTTAAATACAACAATGAATGTTATTTCCTGGTGTTCCGGAGAAATACCAACACGTGCTTCCGGGCTAAATAGTCTTGGCTTTTAGCTGCAACCACATTAGCAGCGAACAGCCATGATCTGATTCGAGCAAAGGCGTACGTTGACAGAGGAAGTGTTCTGAAGGGAAGAAGTAGAGGATTGCACCACTAAGTCCAAGCACATTCGGATGCTAAGTGAATGTAAAGATTCCTATTGGTATGCTTAGAAGCCATCTGCTGACTTTGAGGATATCTTTCTGAAATTTGTTTGGAATGCGCTTGAGCAGCCTGCATGCTGGAGAGTCATGCCATCTTGGGTTGTACTGTTGAGAGATTAAGCTGAAGCCATGACCAAGTACGCTGGTAGTCCCAAGGTGGGTTCGAGCACAATGAATGCCTCTTTTGATCATTGCCTAGCGATTTTATCGGCTATCTTGTTTCCCAGTGGTCGATGAATGTTGAACAGAGAACAATATAGGACTTGACGCCTGAGAATTCATGCGTCGGCTTTCATACGGAAACCTGTGCACACCTTCTGAACATGATGTATGTAGGTGGAAGGGAAGAGGAAGAACTTGAGTTTTCTGCTGCAGCTAAGCTGTGTTTGAGATCGAGCTAACGGCTTCAACCAGTAATAAATTTGTTGAATCTGTAAACTTGTTTGGATATTCGGTCACCACGAGATCATGCGAACTGAGCTCAACGAAAGAACTCAAGGTCTCTCATAAGAAATACCGCAAGTGGTCTAACTATCTACGACAGAGATTTCCCAACATTTATGATCTCCTTGGTATGAAGTCTTACAGTGAACACTTGGCCAAATAAAAAAAAAATGCACCACAATCTTACCCTTAAAAGACGGTTATGCAGAAAACAAAACCTTCCACGACACACGTAGAAAAAGAGAGAAGAGTTATTTTTTTCACTTTTCCGTTTTTGCTCTGTGACAGATTCTGTGAACAGATGAGGACGTAGGCAACTTTTCATGGAAATGCCTGCTGGCAGGGACAGATAGAAAATGATCACTTTTTAAATATGTTTTCGAACATGAGTCTATTTGGTCTGCTACGTTGTGTCATTATTCTCGTGCTGAGATGTGATCTAGTCATACTGTTTCATGCATGGAACACCACATACACAAACGTCACCGTGTGTCCACATCCACAACAAAATCTGTCAACAAACTTACAAGTCATCTATCATAAGTAGCTAAGAGAATGGGTGCCCTTAGGACAGCAAAAGCGGCGAAGAAAAAGTAGGGACAGGTACAGCCTTTTACCAATTCATATCCTATCCATGGTGGCCGCCGTGGGGTAGTGGGTAGAGTGCGACGCGAAGGGTCTAAGTTCGATTCCCGGTAGAATATCTCGAATTTTTCACGGCACCACCTCTTTCGAGCTGCTGACAACACTCAAAGAGTAATAACTGTCTAAGAAAGCTTCTCACAACTTCGCCGTTCGGAGTCGGCAAAAAACTGTAGGTCCCTTCGACTCGTGAGAGAACAGTAGCACGCACAACACGAGTAGTTGAGGAGCAAGCTAGGCCTGTGTCCCCCTGTTGACTGTTGCGCCAACAATTAATTATTACTATTATCCAAAATCTCTACCACCATAGGCAGAGATTGATGAAACGTTGGCAGCGAATACCAGACCTTCTTCAGCGAGTTGAACTGCACAAACATCATGTTTCGTAAAGCGGTTCCACATCACCATAACACGGTCCTACACAATAAACTCAAAACACTAAGGCCGGGACTGGATACCTTCAAGAAAATCTCCGAGATCATCGGAAAAGGGCAGAAATTGCCATTAGCGATGAAGATAAACGGAGGAAACGCGACACCAGAGAAGAAACCAAAAGCTTTCGTATTTCACTTTGAAAGCAGTTTCGCTTCATGGCACAAGTGAAAGACTAGATTAGCAGCATCCGACATCCACGTAAACACACAGATACCTTCAGCTAAGACAACCCAGCGGATGACCCGACGGACAACCAGGAACTTGCAGCGTCAGAAAAAATCGAGAAGATCATCAATGGAATTGCGGCAAAAAATCGGCCGGACCGGATGAAATTTCAGACTTTGGACTTAAGCGGAAGCCACACATCGTGATGATACTCTTGACCATCATCATCAACTTTTGCATCAACAGCTGCTACTTCCCAATCAGATGGAAAATGGCAAGGATTGTTGCAATTCCCAAGAAAGGGGACGCTGACAAGACCCATAACCTGAAAATTCTCAAAAGGTTATACGAAGGTTGCCTTTTATATTTCGGAATTGGGCAGCCTTAGTATTGCTATCTGGGAACTGCCAGCTCCATCGTAAAGTTCGACATTTTTGAGGTGACACGTACTCAGAACGTTTTGATATACGAGCGCTATTTGTGTTGTTAACACTAACTTAAAAGATTCATCTTGCCCAAAAATGGAATTAAATCGTGGAAATTTCCGTACGATTATTTTTTTGCAACTTTCACCATGGATTAACTCAGCAACAGTGCATCGATGAACTTACTTAAATTTTTGACGATAAAGCTCCATCAAGGACCAGTGTTTATCGATGGTATGGTGAATTAAACCGAGGTCGTAGTTCACTCCAAAACGAATTTTATGAAGGTCGTCGAAATCAGTGTTTGATCCGGAAACCATTGATGCTGTGTGCCAGCTGATATTGCAAGATCGTCATATGACTTATCGTGAGATTGAGACAACCTTAAGCATTAGTGGGACCAGCATACATTCAATGAATCATTTGTTCATGTTCATTTGACTGTCAAAAAAATTTGTTCGCGTTGGATCCCACACGATTTGTCAATCGCTCGGAAAAAGGCTGGTGTCGATTTGTCGAAAGAAATGCTCCAAAAATACGATCGCAGTGCTTCGAAACATGTCTATGACATCGTGACCGGTGATGAATCGTGGATTTACGCGTATAAGCCCGAAAGTAAACATCAATCGACTGTATGAGTGTTTCAAATTGAGGCAAATCCAACAAAAGTTGCTCGCGCACGAAGCACTTCCAAGCAAATGGTCGCCTGCCTTTTTGGAAAAACTGGACATGTCGGAACCGTACCACTAGAACAACGCAAAAGAGTCCATTCTGAGTGGTACACAACCATTTGTTTGGCAGTTGTCTTCGAAGAATTCAGGAAAACCAACCGCCGAAGACGGATCATTCTTCACCACGACAATGCGAGCTCTCACACATCGGCTCAAACAACTGCATTTTTGAGCACTCAAAACATCGATTTGATGAGTCATCCGCCGCATACTCCTGACTTGGGACCGAATAACTTTTTTTATTCCCGTGCGTAAAAAATAAAATGAGAGGTCAACGTTTTTCGACACCTGAAGAAGCGGTTGATGGGTTCAGAATGCATGTTTTGGAGATACCTTAATCAGAGTGGCAAAAGTGCTTCGACAATTGGTTCAAACACATGCAAAAGTGTATGGGATCTTAATGGGAAACATTTGGAAAAACAAAAAAGCTTTTTTCGATGATTAATATTTGTTTTTGTTCTCTGATCCCGAAATATAAAAGGCAACCCTCATAAGTGCAGAAGAAGAAGTCACACATCATCCCAGACATCCAATTCGGATTCCAGGAAAAACACTTAACTCTGCATAATAATAATAATAATATTTGCTGGCGCTACAGTCCAAAGGGGGACCACGGCGTAACTTGCTAATCAACTACTCGTGTTGTGCGCGCTAGTGTACTCTCACGAGTAGAAGGGACCTACAGTTTTTTGCCGACTCCGAACGGCGAAATTTGAAAAGCTTTCTTAGACAGTTATTACCCATTGGGTGTTGTCAGCAGCTCAAAATAAGTGGTGCCGTGAAAAATTCGAAAAATTGGTGTTGAGCTGGGATTCAAACCCACACCCTTCGGCGTGTGAGCGTCGCACTCTACCCGCTACGCCACCGCGGCCAAATCCCGTGATGAAATTTCATCACGATGTCCTGGCGGGCTTGAACAATCAGCATGTCACCGTGGCCTGCTTTTTGGATATTGAGAAGGCCTTCGAAACGGTTTGGATAGAGGGGCTCATTTCCAAACTCAAATTAATGAGATTTCCCTCTAACCTCATCACGAACATCCATAGTTTTCTTCACGCCAGGGGATTCCAAGTAGAAATAGAAGGAAGTGAATCCAGAAAAAGGAACTAGATGTTGTTGATGGGAGCTATACTCTTCAATATCTACACCGTAGACCAACCGCCATTATCGCCGTCTGTTAACTGTTACCTGTTACCTGTTTGCTCGTTAACATACTCACCACCGCCATCACCGCAGATAGCTGCTCAGAGGATCGAACAACAAATTGAGTAGCAGTCCATGTAAAGACCCCGAAGAATAAGAACTTGTAGAAAATAAAGGATAAATTAAAAAAAAGTAATATGTAAATTTCATCGCCTTCGAACTCCAAAGTGACCCCTCAAAAGGCCAGTTTCGCTTTCCATCGCATCTACCGAAGACGAAGCTATTACTGTACAAGCAGCTCGTATGACCCATTATAGCGTATGGCTCCCCTGTATGATACAGCATCTCCAAAACCAGCATCGCACTCATCTGCACCGGTCTCACTTTTAACGAGGATCGGATGAAACATTACAGCAATAAGAAGCGTATCATCTCCCTGCAAGAGTTCTTGATGCAACTATTCAAAAAGCAGCTTGGCAAAACTAAAACCCATCCAAACCCAATTGTCAGGCTCTTAAGGAGGTCAGTTATTGGACAACAATGTCTCAATGCACACAACAACAGCAATGCTAAACGAAGAGGTTTTCCCCCGACGTCTACTGAATGCGAGCCGTATCACTTCTTCTCCAGCAGTGATACAACCCGACATAGAGCCCATGGTTTGTAAAGTTTCGAACCGTTTTCTTCTAGAAAACGAGAAGCGTCCTGAATTTTTTTTTCCTGTTGCTTTGTGTTATTATCCTTGTCCGGATGTGCGAGGTGGTTATAAGCTCCAATACTGTGTGGGCCGTCACGCGATCATTGCCGCTCAATTCGAGGGAAATAAACGAAAATCTGAGGAATGATGAAAATTTCTACTACATACGATTCAAAATTTAAGCGTTATACGAATATTGATCAGAAAGACGCGTAAACAGATATCAATTATGAAGAACCTCTAAAGGTTGATTTTAAGCTGTAACTTGTATCCACACCGAAGAAACTCTTTATTTTTTTCAACTTAAGGAGCCTGTGTCAACCAACACATCATCTGCCAACTTCGTCCAGTCTCCCGGTACAAGGGTTCTAAAGTTACACACTTAATTTCATATCTATGGTCACCGGCAGGCGCTTACCGTGCGCCGATTTTAGTGCTAAAAGGGGAGACGTGTTTTGGCCCCTTTAGACTCATATCATGTCGGTGTGCGGTTACAAAAATTATGTTCGCGCATTCTAATGAATGTCACACACACGACTTAGTCCATTAAAATCAACTTTCTTCACCCAGGACAATGGGACGCTTTTAATAATTGTTTTGTTTTACTTGTGAATTTTCATAGCCTTGAAGTGATCCCTTGATCTCGCGGCACAGTAGCAAAAGCTGGCGACATGTCAAAGGTGCATCATTAAATTGTCGAAACAAGCAATAGCTTTAATTAACTACACGATGTAACACAAACTCATCACCGAATTGAATTTAATTTTATGTTCCTTATGGATGCAAACATATATTAAGTGATCTCGGTATGTGGAAGGAACAATTCGTTTCGGAATGGTTACTGGCGCGGTTCTATTGCTTGTCCTCGCGGGTGTTTGGCTGTACTTTCTTTGGTCCCGGAGGAAGTTCTATCTCTCGGCGTACAAGATTGGTGGTCCATGGGGTCTGCCGTTCATCGGCATGGCGCACCGCTACAGCAATACGTCAGGTATTGTTTTGAATCGATTAACGACGATGCGCTGACACGTGTATGTGAATTTTATCGGTGACACCTAGCGTAATAAAATGTGTTTAAACGCCTCCTCATTACACCTAGTTTGCAATAGATATGAAATGAGCTTAATAACACAATTAGCGGTGATTACGGAGCCAATCAACATAATTTCTGACGCAGAGACTGCTTATAGTGAAAATTAGCCTGAAATTAAACTCTAAATGAGGAGGTTTGCCTGGCTTTAGACCTGTAGCAGTCGATGAATCTAGGTGTTGTTGTGGTTGTGTGCAAATTTAAGAACGTACTAGAAAGTTGAGGGTTCAACGGTTGTATAGTAACATATCAGAAATCATTTGGATTGCCCTTCTCTTTGAACAGTAGACGCTTGGGCAGCACTGATTATGTGTGGGTCCGTACTGACATCAACTAGAGTATTATTCTGTACGAAAAACTATTCAGTACATTAAATTTCGGTGGCAGGTGACGAATTGCCTATTAAACGAAATATTTGTTTTGCACGGTCTGTGTGTACTGTGGATCTATTTGTATGGAGTTATACAAGCTCTGAGGGCTTCATATTTTTTCTGTCAATTAAGCAACAAGGAAAAAACAAAACAAAAAATCCTCTCTTAATCGAAGGGCTTTGCAACTTTTCATTATATGATATTTTCAAAGGTAGTTATAAATATATAAGGTTGTAAAAAAATCTCGACTCCGCTTTTTTGCTCTTCATTCAATGCTTCATAAAAAGTGTTACAGTGATCGGATTCAGTTTAAATATGCGCCGTTTTGTTCGAAAATCTGTTTCCATCTAGACGGCCACTTCATAATATCCCTCTCGTAGAAGCCACCCTCCTTATTTGCGAATAACTCGGACAGCCACTTTTCACAAGCCTCTTTTAAGTTCAAGTTCACACCACCAAGGGCGTTCATCATGGACAGGAACAGGAGGTAATCACTTGGCGCTATGTTCGGACTATATGGTGGATGCGATAAAACCTCCCATCCGAGCTTCCGTAGCTTCTGACGAGTCATCAACGAAGTGTGTGGTGTGGCGCTGTTCTGGTGGACCACTACACCCGTCCTATTGGCCAGTTCTAGGCGCTTCTGTTCGATCGTCTGTTTCAAACGGTCCAGTTGTTCGCAGTAGATGGTGGGATTAAGCGTCTGGCCATATAGGAGCAGCTCATAGTGGCCGCCAAACCTTCCTGGCCGTCAATCCCGGCAAGCATATATATTGGATAATGCGACAGTCTAGTTCTTCATCAACTACTCGTGTTGTGCACGCTTCTGTTCTCCCACGAATAGAAGAGACTTTTTGCCGTCTTGAATGATAAGTTGGAGAAGCGTTTTTCTTAGACAGTGATTATTTTTCGAAAAAAGTGCTGCCTTGAAAAATTGGAGGTAGTCAGCCCTGAATCGAAACTGGGACTTTCTTAGCCCAAGTGTCCACACTCTTAAAGGTCATTAGATTGCGTTTATCTTTCGTCAGTAAAACGAAACGTCTCAAAACAAATATAATTAAATTTCCCTTCTCCTTCTCCTTCTCCTTCTCCTTCTCCTTCTCCTTCTCCTTCTCCTTCTCCTTCTCCTTCTCCTTCTCCTTCTCCTTCTCCTTCTCCTTCTCCTTCTCCTTCTCCTTCTCCTTCTCCTTCTCCTTCTCCTTCTCCTTCTCCCTATCCTTCTCCTTCTCCTTCTCCTTCTCCTTCTCCTTCTCCTTCTCCTTCTCCTTCTCCTTCTCCTTCTCCTTCTCCTTCTCCTTCTCCTTCTCCTTCTCCTTCTCCTTCTCCTTCTCCTTCTCCTTCTCCTTCTCCTTCTCCTTCTCCTTCTCCTTCTCCTTCTCCTTCTCCTTCTCCTTCTCCTTCTCCTTCTCCTTCTCCTTCTCCTTCTCCTTCTCCTTCTCCTTCTCCTTCTCCTTCTCCTTCTCCTTCTCCTTCTCCTTCTCCTTCTCCTTCTCCTTCTCCTTCTCCTTCTCCTCCTCCTTCTCCCTATCCTTCTCCTTCTCCTTCTCCTTCTCCTTCTCCTTCTCCTTCTCCTTCTCCTTCTCCTTCTCCTTCTCCTTCTCCTTCTCCTTCTCCTTCTCCTTCTCCTTCTCCTTCTCCTTCTCCTTCTCCTTCTCCTTCTCCTTCTCCTTCTCCTTCTCCTTCTCCTTCTCCTTCTCCTTCTCCTTCTCCTTCTCCTTCTCCTTCTCCTTCTCCTTCTCCTTCTCCTTCTCCTTCTCCTTCTCCTTCTCCTTCTCCTTCTCCTTCTCCTTCTCCTTCTCCTTCTCCTTCTCCTTCTCCTTCTCCTTCTCCTTCTCCTTCTCCTTCTCCTTCTCCTTCTCCTTCTCCTTCTCCTTCTCCTTCTCCTTCTCCTTCTCCTTCTCCTTCTCCTTCTCCTTCTCCTTCTCCTTCTCCTTCTCCTTCTCCTTCTCCTTCTCCTTCTTCTTCACCTTCTTTTTCAGTTTCTTCTTCTCCTTCTTGTTCTTCTTCCTCTGGTTCTTCTTCGTCAGACAACTCTTATAAGCACGTCAAGTTGGTTAGTGTCCTTCTCCCCTCCGCTTGGATCCATGGACGTCCTTTATTGCGTTGAATCGGATTCGAAGAGTCTTCGGACTGGTAAAGTTTTGTCGCTCATCATGACCTTATCATCTCGGGCGTTGAACCCGCGACGTCTGACTCATGTTGCTGCACAGCCCGCACAGTTCGTTCCTGGACGTTCTTCCCCAAAGCGAAGATATAGCTGAACCAGGACCTAGCTCATCAGCAACAGCTTATGTTGTCCACTCTATTTCTTCTGCCGCAAGAAGAGAGGAGAATCTTTTCGACTCTGATTGACCAAATTTGGGAAGTTGCCTTTTACATTTAGAACACTTGAGTGTGGCTAGCGGCCCCATAGATGCGGATCGCAATTCAAAGGTGTTCCGTCCTTTGGAGCATGGCTCAACACTCTTTCCCGTAGTGCGACCAAAAAATGTTGATTATCTTTCTTCAAATAAACGCAATTTATTTATTTCATTGTTCTAAAAGGCAATCGAAACATGCGTGACGTACAAGCGAGTGAACGTGTGCACTGAAACTAGTTGGAAGTGCCACACGATCTCGGTGTTCTTTTTGAAAAGAATTATAAAATTAATTCCACGTATAACCCTCTTGGACTGTAATTCCAGGACTATGCTCATTTCTTATTCTTACTTCTCAAAGAATGAAGCCTTCGTCCGTCTGTCCGTGTTTTTGTACTTCCACAAATCGGTACGGCTGACTTGGAAGTTGTGGATGGTTATTGATATCGTATTTCTTTGAAAGTTTTTCGGTTTCTTTTCAAATGTTCCGAGAAAAGAAATACTTTTGATGTGAAATTAGTAAGAAATGCCCATCCCAAAAAATTCCCTAAACTCATTTCAAAGCTTCTCAAATGTTCATTTTATGCCTTTCAGAACACCTCTACACACTGGGAAACGACCTGGAAACTTACAAAACGAAAACCTACCACACCTTGATCAGAATAATGCCCGCCCTTTACACCACAGACCCCAAGGTTATAGAGGTTGTTCTTAACTCTCCCTTGTGCTACAACAAGCTCTCGTCCTATAATGCCATACGAGACGCAATCGGTGATGGACTGCTTACGATTAAAGGTAGGTGGCAGAAAATGCAACTGCTTGAGGCTGAAACTCGATGTGTGTTTCATAAGCCTTCTCAGCTCCGATGTGGAACAAACATCGAAAACTTCTGAATCCCTGCTTTGGGTACAGAGTGCTGGTCACCATGCTGGTGAAGTTCAACAACTCTGCACGGACTCTGTGCGATAACCTCGCCAAGTCTACTAATCAAGGAGAGGTTCAGACAAAGGACGATGTCTTCGAATCTGCTTTGATGTCCTCTATTGGTAGGTTGTTCATGTAACCACCTGGTGTTTAAATTGTCTTCCTTTCAGTAACAACGATGGGAATTGACTTCCAGAAGAAATTAGATAAGAAAATCATGAGAAACATTAAGACGCAAGTTGTGCTTCAATTCCTTTGAATAGAACCCCCTCTGACGAATCTCTCGTTTCACAGGATGATGCAGCTCATAAACTACCGATCGTTGCGTCCTTGGTTTCAAAGTGA
This sequence comes from Eristalinus aeneus, assembly GCA_955652365.1. NCBI lineage: Eukaryota > Metazoa > Arthropoda > Insecta > Diptera > Syrphidae > Eristalinus > Eristalinus aeneus. The sequence goes on along the minus strand of OY019130.1, from coordinate 4,650,469 downwards.
ATCATTGTGGAGTTTGACAAAGACTAGCAGAAAACTGTCGGAAATCCTCGCCCCGGCAAAAGCCTTTATTCAGATCGTATGTGTTGGAAAAGAATACATATACTTCAGATTTTGACTTCATTTGGTGATTCTTGTTCCAGCTTATTGAAGCCAAGGTAAAGGCCCTAGACGAGCAGAACAACAACGGCCCGAAGACGAACGAGAAGTCGATAGACGTCGAAAAGTCCTCTCACGTGTTCATTGACTAGGCCATCAAGATTTTTCAGAGGAACGAATTCACCGTGAAAGACATTGTGTCGCATGCCAACTTGTTGGTCATCGCTGTAGGTCTTATCACTCATGTCAGTCCGATCTAATTTTCATGCAGCATCCCGTTGCAGGCCTACGAGACGACTGCCACCGCCCTTTATTCAGTGCTCTTGATGTTGGCGATCCATCCAGACGTTCAGGAGCGCGTCTTTAACGAGATCTCGTCGCTGTACCCCAGCACCGAGATGACCGTCACGCAGGACAGCATTAAGGAAATGGTGTACCTAGACATGTGCATCAATGAGACATTGCACCTAGCACCGTCCATCCCGTTGATAGGTCGTTTGTGCACCGGTGATATAACCCTTCCCTCGGACATTAGCCTTTACTCCGGGACTTACGTCGTGATTGACATTTTTAATTTGCACAGGCGCAAGGACATTTGGGGACCCAACGCGCTCAACTTCGATCCGGACAACTTTCTGCCCGCCAACATGGCGGACAGGCACAGCTGCTCTTTCATACCATTCTCAAAGGGTCCGTGAAATTGCATAGGTCAGTTGAAGTCCTCATCAAACTGCCGGTCTGGTTGATACGACTTTTGTCTGTTTAGGTTGGCAGTACGCGGGGATGCTGCTGAAAGTGATGCTGCCCCACCTTATTCGAAGGTACAGATTTTCGACGTCTGTTCGCTTGGAAGGCCTGAAATTCTCGCACAGCATTTCCTGGAAGTATGTCAATCCACCGGCACTAGAAATTAAGCTTCGATAGAGAATTGGGATTCTTTAGCCGTTGGCTTAGACGTCCTGTCCAATTTGTCAATAGACTAATTTTTTGATTCCTTGAATAAATGCATTTATTTGTTGCAGACTTTTTTTTAAGGAAATTCAGTGCAGTTGTTGCAACTCTTTGAAAGTGGAAATCTCGCCTTCGTTTGATAAAACTTAAGGATGTAATTCCTAACAGCGGGTGCTGGAATCAAACGCAGACGGAGGGCTAACAAGCTTTTTTTCTTGCGAAATCTTAAAGGTTTTTATTAGAGACGCTTCAACTTTTCTTCGATATGAACGGTAAACGATGCCATATGCAACTTTTTTTTGTGTTGGAGGTTGGGAGACATTGTGCTGGAGCGCTCAGGCTGAAAAACTGGCCCAGTGTACTATCAAGCAGTAACCTTCATTTAAGAGATCACTCAATAAGTCCCGGGGCATATAGGGGGCGCCACTCACAAAAATTATTATTTATAATTAATCATTTTTGTGGCAGCTGTGATAAGAAGCTTAAAAGTTCAGCTCTAACCACGTCATCGCCAAACAGCCACCACCTGATGCGAGCAAAGGCAAGACATTGACAGAGGAAAGGCTCCGGCACATACAGTGCGCGAATAAAATATAGCACAATTCGTTTTTTTAATATTTTTTTTTTATTTTTTTACACAATACAAACACAATGAATTTATTTTTGAACAAAAATTAGAATACTTCTTATTCATGTATAGAGTTTTTTTTTTGACTAAAGTAAGACAATACAGAGGAAATGAAAAAATTCCAAATTTTGGTGCGAAAAAAAGACGCATTTGCAGTTTGTAGTTTAAAAGAAAATCATATGTATTACTATTTAATTTTCTTTTAAATCTTAATAATGAGTAGTTCCTCCACTTTTTTTTATTATTTCTGCCATTCTGTTTGGTAAAGATTTAATCAATGTTTTTAAGTTTTATGTGGTAATTTGCGCCAATTTGATACAATGCTTTGTTTAAGCTCATTTGTTTAAGCTCATTCGTATTGCCTGTTTTCAGCATAAACAGCCCTGGCAAGAAGACGCCAACAGTCTTCAATAATATTTATATTTGGCGGTTGTGCTGGCCAATCTAAAACATCAACGTGGTTATCTCAAAACAATTTTCGCCGTATGAACCGCAGCATTGTCTTCCTGAAAAATAGGCGGCAAGTCCGTAATTTCATCAGTTGATTCTGTTGTTTCATCGGCAATCAAACCCAGGTACTTTTTGCTTTCCATTCTTTGTGGTACGAACTTTATATCAGTTTTACCATATTTTCCTATTCCAGCCCATATTATAACAGTCCCTCCACCATGTTGCCGACGACACAATATTGTCTCCTCTTTTCTTAAGTCGTGATAATAATGTGCCAGGCCATTGGGACCGTCGAGATTAAACTTCTTCTCGTGCGTGAATAATACCCGACGCCATCGTTTTTTCCAATGAATATGCTCCATGACGAATTTTACCCTGTCATCCTTGTGTTTTGCCGTAAGTGGTGGTTTGTTCTTAATTTTTTTTTGCGCTGATTTACTGGAGACTCCTTCAATAGTATTTGGATGTTTCTTGCACTGGTCGTGACAGCTGCTTGTTCAGCGATTTTGCGAGCCGTTAGGCTTGGATTCGATGCAATTCTTAGAATTGAGCGCCTATCCCTGTCGCTGATAGTCCTTGGACGCCCTGTGCTACTCTTCTTTCCGTAATTTTAAGGATCTTTGAGGAAATTTGAAATCACTTCTTGGCTTCTTTCCAGTTTTTCGGCAATATACGCAATTTTGAAATTTTTCTTGGTGCAGTTTTGTAAGAACCTTTATTTCGGCACTAGTTAATTTTTTTTCTCTACATATTTTGCAACTTTTGGCACTCTCAAAAAAATAAAATCACAGAATGGACCTTTTTCGTTGATTTCCTTTACAGTTGTTTACGCAAAGATCACCAAAACGTGACTAAAATTCCTTTTTTTGAAAATGTGCTATCTTTTTTTCGGAGTGTTATCTACAGTTTTTTCTTATAATTAAGGATTTTCTAGAAACTTCTTCAGGCACGCAGTACAAAACCACTGTGACTGGGACGCAGAAAGGTATAAGAAAAAGAAAGGATTTAGGTCATTAACTATTATCCTGTTAAAACTAATTGTGAAATTACATGTTGTGCTATATTTTTTTCGCAGACTGTAGAATACGTTATTTGCGTAGCGGCAAAATATCCATTGACCGTGAAGTACGTGAAGGAAAGGGGTGACACAATAAATACTTCAACGCACAGCTGATTTCATTTGACAGTAGCTTTAACCCATTTATTCCCATGGTTGCGTTAACGCAACATTTAAAAAAAAAGTCTCACTAAGAGTTCGACTTTTCTGAGACACTTTAAAGTATTACATTTAGGAACATCGGGTTCTGCATATCAATTTTTTTTTTTTTACAGAAATAATACCACTTGGAGTTTATATTACATTTAGTTAAAATTAACATAAGTCCAAGAAAAACCTAACATAGTTAATAAATTCTGCAAATTCTTATGCTTTCTATTTTGGTCATAAATCTAACGATACTTCATAAAAAATATTCTGCTAATGGCAGCAATTTGAAAAAATTTACATTTACTCTCCATAAGTACTTTTAATAGACTTGGTTTAGTTACGTTGCGAAAACGAAACATTGGGACAATCGCTGAAATTTTAGTAGGCTCTGAAAAAAAAGTAATGACTGACAGCTTTCTTGTCTAAGTCAGTTTTTTATTCAAATATTTGTGGTGCTTTATTGTGGTGCTTTATTGTGGTGTTTTATTGTGGTGTTATGTGCAATATCGTTGTGGTCGATTTAAAAGGTTTAATTTGATTTGAACATTGTTCTGAAGCTTGCAACAATTGTACATACTGGTATGTACCATATGTATAGTAATTTCTTACGGTCATACGAGTACATTTATGACACATATATGGTTTTTGATAATTGTTTTAGAGTTACAAGAAATATCGCGATGATCGCAAAAGGCCTTTGACTCTGAGAGGACTTGAAGCAATTGTTGAAGACATCGATATGGATGAGGAAATAGACATTTGTTACATACCACCCGAAGTCGATGATCTAACGGGTGAAGAAAACATAAATGATGACATTATAGGTGGAACGGAAAATTTGCCTTCTGATTTAGCGGGCACTTTTGAGATTTTGCATTCTGGGGCTGAAGAAGAAGATAACACACCCTTTCTGGCAACTCAAGCAAATCAGCAAGAGTTCATGATGTTACTTGGTGTAAAACACTTATCGAGTACGAGACAAGTGCTGTGTCAAATGAGGTGGCCAGAATGAAAAAAATTGTTGAAGACCTTGATGGGAAATTGGTACTTGATTTTTTTAGGCTAATATTCGACGAAAATGTAATGCAATGTATTATTACGAACTCTATAAAATACGCTAGCGGAAAGAATCGCTCTCAGTTTTGCAGGGATCAAAGTGAATTGCGTCTGCTTAAC